>JAPQWV010000006.1:22048666-23387333 GCA_027422505.1 Craterostigma plantagineum | reverse complement strand
TGGTTGGAGTTCTACAGAGCTAATCTTGACAACAATCAAAGATTGAGCATTCTTTGGTATGAAAGAAGCTCGAAAGTCATAAATAACTCGACCCCGGTGCTAAAGGTAGACTCCAAAGCAACTGTAGATACCGGCATAGCGAACACATCACGAGTCAATATCGATAAAATAGGAAATCTTACGCTATGCAATTTCCACTAGGGGTGTTCAAAAGTAGGTAAACCGACCGAACCGAACCGATACCAAAAGTTCGGTACAATAGAATTATCAATTTTTCGGTTCGGTTCGGTATTCGGTATTAAAAAATGTAACCCAAATTTTTCGGTTATTTCGGTTCAGTACACCGGTTAATCGAAAATCAATGTACCGAAGTACGTAATATATATAACAATATATATATATATATATATATCTACAATTGTACATCCTCAAAACTCAAACATTTTAAGCCCAGCCCGATATTTAATTTTGCAGTAAACCCAACCCAATGTAACAAATTACAACCCTAAAAGTAAACCCTATCATCTTCCCCCGCTTCAAGAAAAAAATAACAACAGTTTTCCCCCCAAAAACTCGAAACCTAACATAATAAAGCCCTCTCACCTCTGCATTGAATTGTGTTGGTCAACACTTCTCTCCGGTCGAGCCAGTTCAGGTGTGTCGAATACCTCATTATTCTATCATTATTCCGTGCCTAATACATCTCGGTATCAACTTTGTGTTTTCTGTCTGTAACTAGTTAATCACTGTTTTATCTAGAAATAATTATTTTGGAAAACGCCATTAGGCATGAACACCGACGTAGGAAATTCCCGAAGTTCAGCGGCTTCACGAACCTCCCTCAAGAACTTAGACACACAAAATGAAATCAAGAGGTTCTATTTGAGGCTGAAATGGAGGAACAAAGTGTCGAACCAAGTAAGAGGCCAAAGAGAAAAGACATATGTAGGAGAGCTCGAGCTTGGGATCACTTCATACCGTTTACCGACAAAGATGGAAGTTCGAGAGCTAAGTGCAAGCACTGCAAGAAAACATACGCTGCTCATCCTATGAAAAATGGAACATCGGAAATGAACTATCATATGCGGGTTTGTTAGAAACATCCCGACAATGTGGGAGAAAATAATACGATTAAGAGCTTTTGTCAAAGTGTGACGGGAGAATTGACGGAAATGTCTTCTAATTGGAAGTTTGATCAAGACTCTATTCGGAAAGCGCTAGCTCGGATGATTATTATGGATGAACTACCTTTCAAGTTTGTTGAAAATGAAGTATTTCGAAACTTCATATCGGTGATCCTGAATTCTACGTCCCATCAAGATCAACAATCACTAGAGATTGTTACAAGCTATACTATGAAGAGCGAGAAAGTTAAAGGGCTATCTTTGAACAAGTGGAAAGAGGATTTCATAACCACAGATACATGGACTTCGAATCAAAAGCTCAACTATTTGTGCTTGACCGGGCATTTTATGGATGATGATTGGAAGTTGCATAAGGGGATTCCTAATTTCATCCCATGTCCTACACATAAAGGAATGAGGTTGGCTTGTTGTTAGAGAAGTGTTCTCTTGATTGGAGAATTGACAAGATCTTTACCATTACGGTTGATAATGCTTCTTCGAATGATTCTACGATTAGCTACATGAGAAGGAGGTTCGTTAGTTGGGGCATGACAATTGTTCTAATATTTTATTTTGGTGTTGCAAGCATGGAGGGCATGTTTTTAATCGATCCCTCAAAGTTTGAGGTGTGTGGCGCATATTGTTAATCTTGTTGTGTAAGATGGACGGACTCAAATAAATGAATCAATCGGTGGAACGTGTTGGTACAGTGATTCGGTATGTGCGGCATCACCTTCTAGAATGACGAAATTTAATGATTTTGCTATTGGAGAAAAAGTTGGGAGCAAGAAATTCTTGTTCTTTAGATGTTCCAACTAGATGGAACTCTGCGTTTACAATGCTAGAGACCGCGGTGGTATTTCAAGGAGTGTTTGACAGGTATAATATTTATGATTCTAATTTTCCTGTTGACTTTATGCTCGATGGGATTCATGGAAGATAGGCCTACCTGAAAAAGAAGATTGGATTATTGTTGAAGGGTTAGCGAAAGTGTTCTAGCATTTTTATGATTTCACAAATCGAGTTTCCGGTTCTTGTACGTGACATCTAACACTTTTTAGATGAACTTAGTGAAACAGATATGTTGTTGAAAGGGTGGGCCGAAAATGATGACGATATCTTAGCTTCCATGTCAAGTGGTATAACAAAAGTTCGACAAGTATTGGGTAAATATAGAGAAAACGAATATGTTGATCTTTGTGGCTGTGTTGCTTAACCCTTGTCATAAGTTTAGTTTCTTCAATTTGTCCTAAGGAAGATATATGGTGTTGGTCGTGGTGAGGAAGTTGCAAACATGGCAAATAACGCTCTTTATGAGAAGTTTGAACTTTGATTATTTTAAACCATCGCCTGATGTAGAAGCACTCGTGTTTCTCGAAGAAGACGACGTGGATAATGTAGATAAAGAGCTTTTCTTATAATCTTTAAACTTCTCATAAAGAGCGTTCTTCGCCATGTTTGCAACTTCCTCACCACGACCAACCCCATATATCTTCGACAAATTGAAGATAACTAAACTTATGAAGGGTTAAGCAACACAACCACAAAGATTAACATATTCCGTTCTCTATATTTCCCCAATACTTGGCGAACTTTCCTGTCATACCTCTTGACATGGAAGCTAAGATATCGTCATCACTCTCGTCCCAGCCTTTCAACAACATATCCATTTCACTAAGTTCATCTAAAAAATTGTTAGATGTCACATGTAACGAACCGGAAACTCGATTTGTGAAATCATAAAAATGCTTCAGCACTTTCACTAATCCTTCAACAATAATCCAATCTTCTTTTTCAGGTAGGCCAATCTTCCCATGAACTCCATCGGGCATGAAGTCACCACGAAAATCAGAATCATAAAAATATTGTACTTGTCAAACACTCCTTGAAATACCACTACGGTCTCTAGCGTTGTAAACACAGAGTTCCATCTAGTTGGAATATCACAAGAATTTCTTGCTCTCAACTTTTTCTTCAACAGCAAAATCATTAAATTTCTTCATTCTAGAAGGTGCTTGCAGCACATACCGAACCACCGTACGACACGTTCCACCGATTGATTCATTTCTTTGAGTCCGTCTTTCACAATAATATTAACAATATGCGCCACACATCTCATGTGTAAAAATTTTCCACTACAAATTGCCGTGCCCCAACTAAAGAACCTCCTTCTCTAACCATAAAATCATTCGAAGAAGCATTATCAACCGTAATGGTAAAGATCTTGTCAATTTACCAATCAAGAAAACACTTCTTAACAACAAGCCAACCCCATTCCTTTATGTGTAGGACATGGGATGAAATTAGGAATCACCTTATGCAACTTCCAATCATCATCCATAAAATGCCCGGTCAAGCACAAATAGTTGAGCTTTTGATTCGAAGTCCATGTATCCGTGGTTATGAAATCCTCTTTCCACTTGTTCAAAGATAGCCCTTTAACTTTCTCGCTCTTCATAGTATAGCTTGTAACAATCTCTAGTGATTGTTGATCTTGATGGGACGTAGAATTCAGGATCACCGATATGAAGTTTCGAAATCCTTCATTTTCAACAAACTTGAAAGGTAGTTTATCCATAATAATCATCCGAGCTAGTGCTTCCCGTATAGAGTCTTGATCAAACTTCCAATTAGAAGACATTTCCTTCAATTCTCCCGTCACTTTGACAAAGCTCTTAATCGTATGATTTTCTCCCACATTGCCCTGATGTTTCTTACAAACCCGCATATGATTGTTCATTCCCGATGTTCCATTTTTCATAGGATAAGCACCGTATGTTTTCTTGCAGTGCTTGTACTTAGCTCTCGAACTTCCATTTTTGTCGGTATACGATATGAAGTGATCCCAAGCTCGAGCTCTCCTACACATGTCTTTTCTCTTTGGCCTCTTATTTGGTTCGACAATTTGTTCCTCCATTTCAGCATCAAATAGACATCATTGATTTCATTTCGTGGGTCTGAGTTCTTGAGGGAGGTTCGTGAAGCCGCTGAACTTCGGGAATTTCCTTCGTCGATGTTCATGCCTATGGATGATGTACATGTAAACATAAAAGGCGTTTTCCAAAACAATTATTTCTAGATAAAACTGTGATTAACTAGTTACAGACAGAAAACACAAAGTTGATACCAAGATTAATGAGGTATTAGGCACGGAATAATGATAGAATAATGAGGTATTCGACACACCTGAACTGGCTCGACTGGAGAGAAGTGTTGACCAACACAATTCAATGCAGAGGTGAGAGGGCTTTATCTGTTAGGGTTTCGAGTTTTTTTGGGGGAAAACTGTTGTTATTTTTTTTTTCTTGAAGCGGGGGAAGATGATAGGGTTTGCGTTTAGGGTTGTAATTGGGTTGTGTTTATTGCAAAATTAAATATTAGACTGGGCTTAACATTTGGGTTTTGAGGATGTATAATTGTATATATATATATTGTTATATATATATATTATGTATTTCGGTACATCGATTTTTTTTCGGTTAACCGGTATACCGAACCGAAATAACGAAAATTTTTGGTTTACATTTTTTTAATACCGAATACCGAACCGAAAAATCGGTATTCGGTTTATACCGAACTTTCGTTATCGGTTCGGTCCGTTTACCGACTTTTGTACACCCACCCCTAAATATAAGGATATTGAAGAACATTATTAATAAAAAATTTTAATAATAATTTTATCCTCCAATGTTTTGTTCCAATTTTACCCGTTAATTAAAATAGTTTCGTAAGTTATGGTAATATCTCAAAATTTCAAATGATATTATGTCTAAATATATGATATAATGTTCATTATATCGACATAAGCAATAGGGTACATAAAATACTCGGTTATTTTTTTTTTGTGCTTCCATATTTTTTCATGTGGGAGTGGCGAAGAGATTAATTTAAGTAACATCTTTGGTTTATATAACAAAGCTAAATGATATTCATTTCTACCAATTCCTCTTGGCCTCTTTTCGCTTGATTAGAGAAAGTAGCCTTAAACTATTTTCACTTCAATAGGTATTGTTCTTTTAGGGTATTTTCATTAATAATTTAGCCCAAATGCCTTTGGCCTTGCCAGTTCACAAACGAACTTCGACACTGTAAGAAAACTAGAACCCACAGCTCAGCACCAATGAAACAAACATTCAGAAGCTACCAGTCTCATCTATGAAAATGTAAGAACCAACGTAGCACATAACATAACCAAAAGATACATCTCCATTCCATGCATAAAGCTCGAACCCATCGAGGCATTCATAAAAAAAAAAACCCGAAATATTTAGGCATCGCTCCTCATCGTTCAGAAATCCCTCCTCGGACGAGACTCAGCTTGGCTAACCCGAATAGCTCTGCCGTTAAGATCCTGAGAAAAACGCATAACACATAAATCCAAAAACAAGGTAGCACAATTCTTGGACAGAAAAGCAAAGATACTTACAACTCCATCTAGAGATTCGATGGCGTTTGCAACTTCTCTGGCCGAGCTGTAAGTCACAAAACCAAAGCCCTTCGATCTGCCGCTGTCTCTATCATAAACCACACGAGCTTCTTTAACCTCTCCATGCTCGCTGAAAAGGGACTCGAGGGCAAGATTGTCGACTCCCCAGGCAAGGTTACCCACGTAGACTTTGTTGCCATTGTCGAAGCTGCTCGAGCCTCCTCTGCCCCCTCCTCGGCTTGCTCTGAATGAAGGGTTTTCTTCCCTGGCGGGAGGCGGGCCAGAGTTAACCCTTATGGCTCGGCCATTAAGTTCCTGTAAGGTTATGAATATGCATGAGCAGCCAAGGATATGAAGTAGGAACACCGTGATTCAAGAGTTAGATGTTTATTGTTATGATGTAAAGGCTTACATAGCCGTTGAATTGCTGCACAGCAGCTGCTACTTCGTCGGCTGTAGACATGGTTACGAATCCGAAACCTCTGCTTCGGCCTGTTGTTTTGTCGTAGATAACCTGCAATTTTTGGGGATTTTGGTATTGACATTTACAATTACGATGAATCGTTGTAGAGAATTTCAATTCAGCTACGATTGTTTATTCCAGTGATAAACTGGCATGAAAAAGGTAGAATAGTTTTTACTGTGCTGACCTCAACCATCTCGACGTTCCCCGCCCTTTCGAACAGTCCAGCCAGGGCGGCACTGTCGACGCTGAATGGGAGGTTTCCGACGAAGATCTTCAGCTCAGGCGAATAGCTCGGCTCGTCGACCTCAGATCCATCGCCTGAGAAGTCCAGGCCTTCCTCGTCTTCGAGCTCCAGGTCCGACGAAACGGCGACGTTTCGCACGAACTTGGGCTGTCGCTGTGCGGTGCAGTTGATGGCAATGGACGGCAGCGCATAGGCGAGTCTGGGGAGAGACGTGAAGGAAACGACGTGCGGCTTGTGGTGAAACGCCAGGCTCTGCAGCGTCGGCGCGACGGCGAGGAGGTTAAGCGAAGACGAAGCCATGGATCGTCGAGGCGTGGTTTTTTTTCGTGTGCGAAAGGATAAGGTTTTCGCAAGGTTTTAGAATGCTCTACTCAAAGGATATATTATGATAGGTTTATAAAGGGTAAGAGATATTTCTTGAAAACAAGTGGCAAACTATTGGGCTTTTTTGACGGCCCATTTTGAATGTTCGGTTATTGGGCCATTCCATTGATTTTTACATGTTATTGGCCCATTCTGTTTAGCCCAATCAGAGGTTATTTTACGAGGGTAGTGAGGTCAATTTGCAAGCATGATTGAACGATGAAAAGATCAAAAACCTCATCCATTTGAATGGAGTGGGTTTTATCCACAGAACTCTCTACTCCAAAAGCTTCGTGAGAACTGATGAGTTAATGGAGGCAGGGATGAGCTTGATTTCTTCCCCGCCAAGAAGCCACATCAGAAATCGTTCCACGACCTTTTGTTCTTCTTCATCTTTAGGTGCCACGTCTGGGCTCGAGCTTCGATTTGTTGATTGACGCGTGTGTGTGCGTGCGTATGCGTGTGGTCGTTTTGATGGCTAGTCCATTTGTTTTGTTTTTTGATTACATGCTATGTAATGCTGTTGAATTTGCTTAAACACATCAGCTGACTTGGAAATACTGGACTGCTTTTCTTTTCTTTTTTTTATTCAATTGAATGGATGCGTACAACATTTTTCGTATTTTCTGACTGAAGTCGTTCCAGATGGCATTTTCGCCGTGATTAAACATAATGTTTCTATGGCTGATGTGAACAGTTCGGCTTTAATTTGCCGGTGTATTTTTGTGTTGCTGTGATTGTCGTTTTCCCTGATGTTCTAAGTTAAGATGTAGGTGGCCACATTTTGTTGAAGCAATAAAGATGGTGATTGAAAATGATTTCCTGAATCTATTAAGTATGATCTGTTGCATGGAAAGAATAGTGATCGGATTATAAGAATCAAGACTTGGCAGGAAATTTATTGCTTCAATGGATATACTGTCTAATAAAGTAATAAGATGTAATAAATTGTTTGGTACATGTTTATTTTGTGTGAATTCATTGTAAACTAACTGCTGTTCGATCCCCTAACCTCTTTGCTGCATCTTCTTTAGTTCGACATGCTCCCACATCGGTTCTTATTCAGGAAAGGCGTGATGGGGCCAGAACGATCTTGAGTTCGAAGGAGCAAACCTCATTTCAGGTAATAATGCTTATCCTTGTAGTCTTCTTTAGGAAAGAACATGTCTGTGCTTATATTATGTTGTATAAGTTCGTTTTTTTTCATCTTCTTTTCCATATTGTCATTGCACATATTACTGCTGGTTATATGCATTCTGCTGAAATGCATATATACTTTTTCTTCTGATCATAGCAAATACTGGAAAAGAGGCTTGAGGCGTCATCAATTGTGTCCTCACCTGATGAAAAGACCAATGGAGTCGACGAACTTCAGCAGCGGATGCTGTTAAAGGCAGAACTATGGTATTTGTAAGAATATTCAAACTATCAAGCTTTTTACTATTTCAATGTGTATGCTTTGACGAAATTTTGCATCGATGCAATTCTTGCTGTCGAATAACCTCGTGAAGTGCATTTTCTAATTATGGTGATTCAGATGGTCATCCTTTCACGGGAAGGAACAAACACTTATCTCATCATCAGAATCCATTTCTGACCAAAGTGAAAGATCCAGTGACATGGAAGCAGAGCATGTCATTGCACTTGCGAGAGAAGCTTTGTCAGCTTCTCAAGAAGCAGCAACAGTGTTTAAAGAAGCAAAACTTCTTGAAGGTTCTTCTATTTCAAGGTTTGCAATTCAATCTATATATGTTTATGTAAGTCTATCATATGTATAGTTACATATATACACACACTTACAAAATTTATACCTGAACATACGCATTTTACCAACCGTCTCTCTAGAGGCTTGGACCATGTCCCCGAGCAAAGATTCGTGAGATCGACGCGTCGCATAGAGAGAGAGAACAAAAATAGATCGCCAAAGCCAAAGATTGAAGTGCAAGAGATGACTCAACATAACAAGTCAGAGTCAAATCGAAGGCTTACCGAAGGATATGATCAGAACGACCCACTTAGGCTTTTCCTTTGGGGCCCAGAAACAAGACAGCTCCTAACTGCAAGCGAAGAGTCGGAGCTAATAATAAAGATACAGGTTCCTTAATATCTATCTCTTCATTTCTATTGCTATAAGACAAGTTCACATGATAAATAAGTTCATTTTCTTGCATTACTAGGAATTGACAAAACTACATGAAGTAAAAAACCGGCTTGAGGCTCAGTTTTCTCGTGAACCTACGCTAGTTGAGTGGGCCGATGCCATAGGGACCACTTGTCAAGCACTGCAGTCAAAGCTTAACAGTGGCAATATTAGCCGAAATAAGTTAATATATGCCAATCTTCGTATGGTAGTTCACATCGCTAAGCAGTATCAAGGACGTGGCCTGAGCCTTCAGGACCTCCTTCAGGTGAATCTAGCAGTTCCTTACGAAAATTCAAATCATTAAACTTTCGATGTAACTAATGCTTAAAACCGAGCTATATATGAATTGTTTATGGCGCAAATGGCTAGAGGATTTCGCCATTTCTAAAACATGGGTCACGGCTTCAACATGGCGACGCCATGGCGCGCGCAACGTCGCCGTGGCACGCGCCATGGGCCGTTGCCCATGGCGACACGGCCCAAAAAGCTTATTTGGGCCTTTTAGTTTTTAAAATTATGGGCCCAAAAGCTTATAGATATATATTTTAAACGCAAACAAAATTAATAGCAGGGCAAGACGCGGACGAAGAAAATAAAATGAAGCTAGAAAACTCAAAAAGTGATTCATGAAGCTTATATGCTTGAAAATTATATGTATATATATGTAACTAATGATATGTCTTGGTTATTCTTATCATTATCTGTAGCTCATATATATTTTAATCTTTAATATTTCAAATGCGCCATCCTTCGATATTGCGCGCGCCGCACCATGCGCCATGGCTCTAGCGGGTCGCCTTAATGCGCTGTGCGCCACTAACAACTATGTATATAATATATCACTGATTTGATTCAATTTCTTTACACTTTTGCAGGAAGGAAGCATGGGTCTGATGAGGAGTGTAGAGAAATTTAAGCCTCAAGTGGGTTGTAGATTTGCTACTTACGCTTATTGGTGGATCAGACAATCGATTAGGAAGGCCCTTTTTCAGCATTCGCGGACGATTCGCTTGCCTGTAATGAAAATACCTATATATTTTGTTTGTTGCCACAGTTTCGCTGCTTCCTTCTTTTTTTCAAGATTGATTTTATTTCAGGAGAATGTGTACGCACTCCTCTCGAAAGTGTACGAAGCAAAGAAGTCGTGCTTTCAACAAGGTAATCACCGTCCCATGAAAGAGGACATAGCGGCCTGCGCAGGTATGAGCGTTGAGAAGCTCGAGAGCTTACTTTACACTGCTCGAACGCCTCTTTCTATGCAGCAGCCCGTATGGATGGACCAAGACACTACATATCAGGTACAGTTGATTATAATGTCGTATTTGCTTGCATACTTTTATTAATTAGGGGCGTTTGACAAAAAATGGCGCTCATACGATACGAAAGTCTTAATATTGATTCTTAAGCTTTGAGACGTTTTGTTTGGTTTCTTAACTCTAACAAACTGTTTTACTTCTGCTGATTCCTTTGACCTGTTCGACCTGTATACAGTTGGTAACTTGGGACAATAAAGGGTGAGTCGATCTTATAACAAGTTTGATTATGAAGTATGTAAAAGTTCCAATTTTTCAAACGATGGGACACAATATTCTTTTATTGACTCAAGAACTACCCGCTGTAAAGAGCAAGTCAAAGGAATAAAAAATGAAGCAATTTGTGAATTCGGGAACTAAAATTGCACGTTTCAAAGTTAAAACACTTTTGCATCATATGAATACCATTTTTTTGTCAATTGCCCATTATGCATATCATGCATGATAGTGATAATAGATAGATAGATGTTTTGCGTTGACTCAAAAAACTAACGGATGAGCACACACTACTCGTCATTGCTCGGGAAATCACCGCAGACTTTTGCATCCTATAAGCACCATTTTTTGTCAACTGCCCATTATGCATATTATGCGTAGTATTAATAAGATATAGGTAATTAGGTATTTGCATCGACTTGAAAAACTAACAGATAAGCACACACGCACACATTGCTCGTTACTGCGCAGGAAATCACTGCAGACACGTCTATGGAAACCCCAGACGTCTCAGTATCGAAGCAGCTGATGAGAAGACACGTGCGAAGCCTATTGGGCGTCTTAAATCCCCGTGAAAGAAAGATAATCAAACTAAGATTTGGGATTGAAAGTGGTAAACAGAGGTCGCTGTCAGAAATCGGTGATGGCCTCGGTTTGTCTAAGGAGAGAGTTAGGCAACTCGAAAGCAGAGCTTTGTACAAGCTGAAACAGTGTCTTGGAAGTCAAGGGCTCTTTGCATATTCGGACATGCTTATTTAGGGTTCTTCTATGTTGAGCTTCGTAGTAGTAGTAATGTAAATACAGAGAAACATAGCCGACATTGTTGCTCCACATCTGTATTTTTTGTTTTACTGTTGGATGTATGTTGAGAACTATTGTTTTTTGTTCAATTATATCGTTTGAAGGCAAGAACAAGCTCGGTTCATTAGTTTCATTACACTTCTGTTGAATCAACTTTTGCCATCTTGTAACCTTTGGTTGAGCTTCTGACCACTGTGTCGGCTCGGAAGTAGAGGTGTCAAACAGGGCCCTGCCCTGCCAAAGTAGCGGGGCAGGCTGTAAATATTTAGGCCCGCCAGGGAGCGGGCGAGGGCTTTGGCGGGCCGCGGGCAGGCCCACCAAAAAATAAAATAATATATATTTATATTAAGTAATAAGATTTATAAATAAACTATTGATTTTTATGATTTTTGAGCTATGATTTGTACTTTACTAACATAAATAAATTAAGATTAAAGAAGTTGATTAAAACAGGGTGCCCGCCCCGGTTCGCGCGCGGTGCCGAGGCCGCCCGCACATGGTGCCGAAGCGTGCCGCCCATGGTGCGCGCTCGGTGCCGAGGCAGCCCGCCTGCGGTGCCCGCTGGGCGCGCGCGCTCTGCGTGCGGTGCCGAGACCGCCCGTTTGAGCAACTTATACACTTTGTAACCTAGGCACCAGTAATCGACATTTCGGATGCTGATGAATTTTTACACATAAATACCCATTTGACAAAAAAATTTGTAAATCAGTACCCTGTCGGCTGTTTTTTATATATAGGTACCTAACAGAATAAATTTTTTGCATATAGGTACCCGATCCGCAGTAGGTACGCCATACAACACATTTAGGTACCATATATCAACATATTTTGGTACATCAATACAGGTAGAATTGGTACCCCGCTACAGCTTGCCGCAAGGTACCGTATGTAACGTATATAGGTACCATATACGGGTACCATATAGATGCGTAACGCGGTACGCAATACACATATGAAAAGGCACGTTAACACCAGGAAATTGGTACGCCCAATCGAACCGGTACTTAATTAAAAAATTTTCTGACATGCGTACCTATGATGTGTAAAGACTTTATTCAATTAGGTATTTTTCTAACACTTGATAAATTAGATATATTTGAGCTATGATTTTTCTCTTATTTTTATTATTTTTAAAAATGGGCGGCTTTGGCGCGCTACGGGCCGGCTCGCCCCGCCGATCCGTTTTGACGGCTCTAGTCGGACGGCCGATAAAACCAATTTACTGCAATAACTTGGTTTCAATGACAAGTAATTTTAAATTTGGATCGCATTTAGGATCAATGTAGTTAAGAATTGCACAAATGGACCATGAGCTTTTCATAGATACGTCAGTAATAAATTTGGGTCTCTCGACATATCGAAAACCCCACTACTATTGGCTGCTCGTGTGGAACCATTTTTTACCCACTTGCCTACGCCGTATGAAGCTGGTGAGTCATTTTCGACCATCAAATGTTTATGATGAAAATGGAAAAAAACGACATACTTAGTTACCTAAAAATTACACATTCATTCATGGATTTTCAGGCATCGCAGTTTTTCATTTTATTCCTTCTCCAACAAAAGATTCTGAAGCAATAAATGTCGGCACTAAGTAAAAAATTGAATGAAACAAATGAAGAGAAAAGAATGATTTATAGAGGACAGTGAGATCTACCCTTTGTTGGCTGCAAAAATGATATGGGTATCTATATATGAGTCGATGAATGCAGCATCATCAAGATTCGAATGTATAGCTATATATAATCGATTTAAAGCTTTTCATGTGAATCTTGATGGCGCTGCATCTGCCAAAAACTGACTATTCGTGTGGTTATAATATGATTGTTCTAATTTTATTTTTGAAATCTATAATTATGTTTAGTAGATGAAATATGATTTTTATATAAAAGGAAAGTAATGAGTAGGAGTATAAGTATAGTAACTAAAAATTGAGGGGTTAAATATTTAATGAAATTAGAAATAAAGAAATTAAATTGTAAATATTTTATAGACCAAAATAGCCGTTAATACTAGGGTTGTCAATGGGGCGGGGATTCCCCGTCCCCGCGGGGATCCGCCCCGAATAGGACGGGGAATCCCCGCTATTCTACCCCCGCGGGGCGGGGACGGGGGAACATTTTCCCCCGCGGATATCCCCGCTCCGTCCCCGATAAAAAAATAAATATATATTATATTAACAATATTAAAATATACTTTGGAAAGATTAAAATAATATAAGTATGACTAAAATATAGTTTAAATAATATAAATAATATTAAAATGTAGTTTAAATAATATAAATAATATTAAAATATATTTTAAATAATATTAAAATAATAAAAATTGATTTGTTTTTGTAAAATAGTGACGGGGCGGGGAATTCCCGTGTGGCGGGGATCCCCGCAGGGACGGGAACGGGGACGAGTCCCCCCTAATAAAGTAATACCTCGAAAGATGGCAATATACCTGTATAGAGCATGCTATCTAACTATCTGGACTTAGTACCATATGGTGTGCATATTATATGCTTGCTCTGTCCCACGTGTTACTTCCCAAAAATAAGTGGGCCGCAAATTAAGAAGTCTTTTTTTAATATTATACTTCCTCCGTCCCACTTATTTCTTTCCATCTTTCTATTTTGGGCGTCCCACATAATTCTTTCGTTTCTATATTTGGTAAATTATTCCAATAATTAAACTAATTACCCATTTATATATTTAATACACCCAATTTAAAACTTAAACACCTAACCAACTTACCCATATTTTTCTCTCCATCTTACAATCTTCCCCAAATTAAGAAACATATCGTAAGCCCTCTCACGGTTTTTCTCTTTAATCCCAACAATCGATCCTCAAAATTGAGATTTCCTATCTCACGAAGCTTTTCCCCCAAATCGTAAGCAAACGATTCTCCAAATATTAAGCAAACCCTATATCTCGACAATCTCTATGAAGCGTTCCGATTTGCCTCATTTCTCCATCGCTCAAATTCTTATGGATGAGTCGGATTTGTTGCTTGTGGTTCCACAAAGCCCGCCAGAGGAGTGGCTTGGGGTTCCAGAGACGGAGGGGCCCGATTCTGTTACAGACATGGTGGATGAGACGGAGTGGCCCGATTCTGTCACAGACACTGTGGTCAGCTGCTCAAATTGAAGATGGTGGTGTCGTGCTCCCTCTGGCCAGATCTCTTGGCCCAAGCGATTGTCCCCAAAAAGGAGGCTTGGGGTGAAGGTTTGACCGAGGAAACGAAGCTCAAGCTCATAGATATTCTTGGGATTTATTGTCCATCCATATACCAGAAACGTCATCCAACCTCTGTAAATTATCGTCTTTAATATTGTGACTTTGTGATTGCTTGACTGTGCCGTGCTTGTTTTTAACATTTTTTATTATGTGATTGTGTGATAGCTTGACTGTTTCATTGATTGTGTTCATTGATTGTATGATAGCTTGACTATTTCATATATTCATTAATTGTGCGATAGCAATGTTTTTGCATGCTTAACAAAATTACATTGGATTTGTACCATAACGGTTGTTACATATTTCAATGTGGACAAAAAACAAAAGTGCATATGTACCATAACCAAAATATTTTTGCACCCCTGAGGCTCTAGATTTGATGCTGTTCTGCGTCTAGATCAGCTCCATAACCAAAATATGCCATTACTCATTCATCTAGCTTCATATGAGGCCCATCACCACTTTCAATCAAGCGGTGTATTGTTTCTTTACTATGAATCGTCCACTAGAACATGTGGTAGTGTACCATTGTTTAATAGTTTGTCATTCTTCATGTGTGGCAGAATGTAGTTGTTGTGGCCTTTACACTTCATAATTTCAACGAGGCATGCTTGCAAGCTTAAGAGTACCTTGTTCAATGTTTGTGGACTTAGTGCATTATACGATTCCTCCACTGCTGACACTAATTCTTCTACTGAGTTTGCTGGTTTTAACTTGTAGCTTGTATGCTGCTGAACCAGCCTAAGTCATTGACATTATATTGAATCCATCAGATGGTGCAGCCTCTCTAAAATCGGTGTCTTCATCACTAATATGTGGCTTGGCATTATCGTGTTGGATAATGATATTCCCGTCCTCATTTGCTTGGCCATTTATTCTCGATTGCTGGAATGACCTAAAAAACAGTTTGAGTAGTCAGTAGTCACTAATAGATTGATTGTCAATGGGTATAGACATGTTAGATACTTACATTGATCACACAATCTTTGATTATTGTCTACTTACTCTTTGAATAAGACAGTCCTTGGCCACCTTCTTGGTTATTGATTCTATGGACTTGATCTCAAGAGCGCCATTGAGTCTGTTCTTGCTATTGCTCTTTGTTGGGATCTTCTCAGTGAAAGCCAATCTTTTCATCAAACACAAGTCCTCCATCACTTGTGTATATTGGTCGACTCACAGCACACATAAACATTACATTCGTTATGAATCTTTTACTCTTGCACGATCTATATGGTTGTTCTCCCCCGTGTATTAGGTAACACCAATTCTCATCAATATGAACCATTCTCCATGCTTTTAAATTGGATTTTTTTCATGTATGTTGTCGATCACCAATGCATTCAAACAAAAATTGAGCCTCATCGATTTATTTGATTGTGTCAAAGAGGGCTTGATTGGATTTGTATGTGGTCTGAGATGCCCTTGCTTAATCCATCGACCTACGATTGTTTTGCTAACTTCAATTTCATTGGCAAGCCTTCTAATTGTTGATCTTTTCTTGATGTCAATTCTTTTTATTTGTTGTATATGAATCTAGATTTTATCATTCTTTGCAGGCGAACTCTTTTGCTAATGTGGACAGCCCTTCCGGCATCAATTTGCCTATTTGCAGTAGCCCAGATGCTGCCAATTGTCTTCCTACTTTGACCAAACCTCAAGGCGACCTCATTGATTGTACCGGAAGGTAATTTCTTATGTATGTAGCTAGTTAAAGAACTTGTGCAATTGTATAGTCTTCAAGACTTTGCCTAGGCTATAGCACCGCCATTACATGTTTAAAACTGTATCTCTGTTCTTTGCTGCTGTCCTCTTTGTGTTTTTTGTCTCTGTTGTTTTTTGCTGCGGGTGAAGCTTGGATGAGATCGTTTGTTGTTGTTTTCTACTGTCTTTTGTCTCATTTGTTGCTGCTGTTTTTTGCTGTTGATGAACCTTGAATGAAGATCAAATGAAGCTGCTGTTTTTTGTCTCTTTACAGTAGATACTTACATGTGTAAACTGTTGTAATCTCATCTCATGTCCAGTAGTGTGTTTGAATGGTGGTGTTTTATGCCTTTGATGTTTGTGTGATGGTTTGTGATTGGAGGCTTCGAGTGTTGCTGGTTTGTGTATGCATGCTTCGAGTGTTTTGATTGAATGGAGATATGTGTGTTTAATTTAAATTGTGTTTAAAATTGAGTATTAAAAGAGGAGGGAGAGGAAGTTTTGGTGGGAATAATTAGTGAATTAATTTTTTCTCTCGATGCCTTAACAAATGTACTACTTCCTCTAATTTCCAAAAATTAGTGGGCATGCAAATTAAGAAGCTTTTTCTAGCATTATACTACACTTGGTAAGGCATGGAGAGAGAAAATTAATTCATTTATTCACACCAAAATTTCCTATCCCTCCTCATTTAATGCCCAATTTTAAACACAAGTCAAATTAAACACACACCTCGCCATTCAATCAAAACACTCGAAGCATGCATACACAAACCATCAAGGACTGTCCGATTCAAATAGTAAGTAGATAGTGATCATAGATTATGTGATCAATGTAAGTATCTAACATGCCTATAGCATTGACAATCAATCTATTAGTGACTACAAACCGTTTCTTCAGGTCATAACAACAATCAAGAATAAATGGCCAGCAAATGAGGATGGGGGTATCATTATCCAACAGGATAATGCCAAGACACGTATCAGTGATGGAGACACTGATTTCAGGGAGGCTGCATCATCTGATGGATTTAATATCAGGTTAAAGTGCCAATCGGCTAATTCACCAGACATGAGTGTCAATGACTTAGGCTGGTTCAACAGCATACAAGCCCTACAAGTTGAAAAAAAACCAGCAAACTCAGTAGAAGAATTAGTGTCAGCAGTGGAGGAATCGTATAATGAACTCCACAAACATTGAACATCTTAAGCTTGCAAGCATGCCTAGTTGAAATTATGAAGTGTAAAGGCCACAATAACTATATTCTACCACACATGAAGAAGGACAAACTATTGAACAAGGGTACACTACCACATGTTCTAGATGTGGACGATTCAATAGTAAAGGAAGCAATACACCACTTGATTGAAAGTGGTGAAGGGCCTCATATGAAGCTGGATGAATCTGTAATGGCATATTTTGGTTGGAGCTGATCTAGATGCATAACAACATCAAATCTAGAGCCTTGGGGATGCAAAAATATTTTGGTTATGGTACATATGCACTTTTGTTTTTTGTCCACATATAAATATGTAACAACACTGGTATGGTACAAATCCAAATGTAATTTTGTTAAGCATGCAAAAACACTACTATCACACAATCACACAATTAATGAACATACGAAACAGCCAAGCTATCTCACAATCACACAATCAATGAACACGATCAATGAAACAGTCAAGCTATCACACAATCACACAATCAAAATCGTTAAAAACAAGCACAACACAGTCAAACAATCATTAAGGCACAATATGAAAAACGATAAATATAGAGTTTGGAGGACGTTACTGGTATATGGATAGACAATAAATCCCTAGAATCTCTATGAGCTTGTACTTCATTTCCTCGGTGAAACCTTCACCCCAAACTTCCTTCCGGGGGACAACATCGCTTGGGCCAAGAGATCTGGCCAGAGGGAGCACGACACCACCATCTTCAATTGAGCAGGGGACCACCGTGTCTGTGACAGAATCGGGCCACTCCGTCTCATCCACCGTATCTGTAACAGAATCGTACCACTCCCCAAGCCACTCCACTGGCGGGTTTGTGGAACCACAAGCACCAGATCCGACTCATCCATAAGAATTTGAGCGATGGGGAAGGAGGCAGAGCGGAACGCTTCATAGAAATTGTGGAGAGATAGGGTTTGCTTACGATTTGAGGAAATCGTTTGCTTACGATTTGTGAGAAAAGCTTCGTGAGATAGGGTTTCTCAATTTGGAGGATCGATTGTTGGGACTAAAGAGAAAAATCGTGAGAGGGCTTACGATGGGTTTCTCAATTTGGGGAAGATTGTAACGTGGAGAGAGAAAAATATGGGTAAGTTGATCAAGTTTTTAAGTTTTAAATTGGGTGTATTAAAGATATAAATGGTGTAACTAGTTTAATTATTGGAATAAATTTTACCAAAACTCGAAACGGGAAGAATTATGTGGTACGCCCGGAATAGAGATGAGAAGAAAAAGTGGGACGGAGGAAGTATTATAAATGTGCATTGGTCAATGAATAGTGTGTATTTGGTCGTAATCTACATTTCTAGATATAGGTATAATGATTAGCCTATTTAAGGATGAAGACACATGTCAACAAATTCTCATGTCTAGAATATATATATATATATATATATATATATATATATATCAAAATCTTTTCTACATATATTGTTTATGTGTTCATTTGGTTTAATATTCAAGAACACATCAATCCTTAGTAATTTAATTAGAATCTTTGTTTTTCATGCAACTAAAAACCATGATTGCTTTTATTTAGTTAATGTTTAAGTTTGATAATTATCAAACTGCAATTATTCGGCAACCCACGACATAAATTGCAATTAATTTAACACAAAAATACAATAGCAATTAATTTAACACAAAAGTAAAATTGCTACAATACTCTTATGGCAATCATTTTACTCTTTATTATTTTTCACCAATCTAATTCTATTTTCCATACTTAAAATATAAAATTGCTACAATACTCTTATGCCAATCATTTTACCCTTTATTATTTTTCACCAATCTAACTCTATTTTCCATACTTAAAATAATATTCCGATTTATTATATCATAATACAACTAATAATTTTATATCACAGTTATTAGAATATTATATTAAATTTTTTATACTCAATATTTGGTATGGAATTTATTTATAATTTTCTTGAATTAAAAATGAAAACATCAATAAATAGAACATTTTTATTTTTAATAAATTAATTTATATTAAAAGACTAAGCTTTAAAAAATAAGTAAAAATTAAAATTACATAAACTAATACAATATTTTAGTGTGAAGATAGTGTGTACTCTAAAATTAGCGTATTCATATTCGGAAACTCTATAATAGCGTACAATCTAAAGTTCAATGGGACTAAAACGTGAGTACCCATTGGAGATGCTCGTTGTAAGAAGTTTAATGGGGAGTAAATGTCATGGGAGGCACTCTATTCTACTTTCCACCGCGTTTTAATGTTTTAATTATCATCAGTATATCTTGGTTATAACAATGTGAGGGTAAACTTGACTATATTGTGTGTAATTCATGTTTAGCATTTATTATGCTAGAAATCGCAAAAATTGCCATTGTTTATGTTGAATACTTGAAGAGTTCGAATATTTATATACTATTTATATAGTAATTTATATCACGTAAATTTTCCTTTCTTATTTAAGTTTGTAAAATGTTGGCTCATATTGTGTTGTTAGTTTGTATCCTTGAAATATAAAAATTATACTGGAAATTTCTTCAAATTAAAAGTAAAATTGAATCGATTTTTTCTAGTTAGTTCACACATTATTAGATTAACGGAAGAAATAGTAAGAGCCGAAGCACACTACAGGAGAAGACTTTGGAATTCATCATCTATGCATCCCGAAAGACGTAATGAGTAATTAACTCGACCTAATTAACATATGATGGAAGCATAGGTGTAGAGCTGAGTTTGGCAGTTAAATCATTAAATAATAAGTTGATAAAAATAATGTTGATAGAAGAATTCATGGGCATCATATCGCCGCGCATTGTGCGCAGCCCCATCGTGTATATATATATATAGATTTGTTATGGTGCCCACCTACGTGAGCAACCACCGTGAGCACCATAAGCAAATCACTCAATTTTTTAAGTTTTTTCGATTCTCAACGGCGCCAACACCTCCGTAGACGCTCCCATATCCATTGCTAACCTAAATCGCCTCTCCAATACGTTAATTTTTAAGAAAATTTATTATTTATTATTCACATGTGGACGACGTACCGAGATGATGATTTTCTTAAAAATTAACGTGTTGGAGAGGGCGATTTAGTTTAGCAATGGATATGGGAAGGTCTACGGAGGTGTTGGCGACGTTGAGTATCGAAAAAACTTAAAAAAGTGAATGATTTGCTTATGGTGCTCACGGTGGTTGCTCACAGTAGGTGGGCACCATAGCAAATCTCTCTATATATATAACATTTATTCGAATATGCTAAATATAAATATGAACCAAATGTTGATTGTTGATCGGTTTTTAAATGAATAGCCTTTCTCGTGGGCCCGAAGCCCATTTATATAGTTTGAATTGCAATTTTGAAATTGGAGTTGGGAAGGGTTAAAATGATTTTTGTTTTTGCGGTCATATAAGGAAACAGTACCACATTATCCTTACATTCATAAGTTTGTGAAGATAATATGAACCTCAATTTCGACTAAAGAATTACCCAACTTTCAGTGGATCTAATCCTTCTGACCCATTTCCCGTCCCAAATCCAAGTCAATTTGAAACTCAAAATGGAGATATCATGACCGATCACTCGACCTTATATAAAGATTTGTAAAGAAACAAGAAATGTATGTCACTCGTATGGATTAATAACATGCCCACATATAAAATACGAATTGATATCATATTTAATATCTATTAAGTACCAACAAAGTAGACTATCATTACATACCTTTCTTCTTACAACTAATTACACGTGTCAATGGAGCTAGGCTGGACTTGACAAGTTCGTATCTTTCAATTTAGGTGCCTAATTGCACGTTACACCTTCTTCAATTGGACTGACTTGGCACGTTTTTTTTGTTCTCATTCATCTATTCAGATAAGTATTATAGGCACATTATTCGCCGATGCTTGTTCTGTTGTCCTAATTCGAGCCACAACGATAGGTGTAATAGATAATAATTCAATGAAATGACGACATATATTAATTAGAGAAAGATCTTTAACGCATAGAAATACTATCTTTATTGCCATTTGTTCTTAGCTAATTTCAATGGAGCTGTGTCATCACTTACTGAGACATCTTTAATGCGAATCATTACATATAGAACAATGTACAGATTTTATCTGATTAACACCTGAATTAGGTGTCATTAATTACTTCTAAAGATTACCATCATGAGTTCATGTCGGCTTCTTCTCCAACCCCTCAACGCAATAAAATCAAGTACTTTTAATTCACTTGAAGAATAATCTTTGCTCAAACGCAACACTATGAAACGCGAGAATACATGAAAACCCTAACTACTTTAGCTACAACAAAAGAAGGAAAAAAATTCATGCAGAATAATGAAACCCTAGAATAGAAACATAATTTTTTAATGAGAAAACATTGAATCTAAAGATCATTCGATTCTTCAAGATGAAACGTCTCCTGTTTCTCTCTTCTCCGGTGACGGCCAGCAAAGCTTCAACTGCCTCGCGGAAGGCGCTCTGAAGATGATCATCATCAACGACCCTAATTCTCTTACACGTACGGCGCTTCATTGGCGCGGGCGGGCAAGTTAGGGTTTCTGGGATGATGTTAGGAGGAGATTTGGGAGTGTGGAACTCCTCATCATCTCCATCGTTTTTGGCGCAGAGCTGCGCCTTATCATCTCCTTCATCTTCGGGTTTCGAAGGTAATGTCCTTCCCTTCACCGTTGGCAGCCTCTTCATTATTGAGTCAAGATCTTCAGACGACATTAATCTTATTACTATTTTCTTATTTCCCTCGAATATGTTGGTGTTGTTGTTGCAAGGAGTTGTGTGGGCTTGGAGGTATTTATAGTTGGGAGGCTTGTGTAATGAAAAACCCGCAATGATTAAAAACGAGGTTTGTTTGTTTCTTGAAATGTTTTCCTTGCATTCCCCACCTAACTCTCTCATCTCTCTCTCTCTCACTCATCTACATATATATATAAATATAGATATAGAGAGAGAGAGATTTGCTATGGTGCCCACCTACCGTGAGCAACCACCGTGAGCACCATAAGCAAATCTCTCATTTTTTTGCTTCTTTTCGATTCTCATCGCCGGCAACACCTCCGTAAATCCTCTCATATCCATTGCTTACCTAAATCGCCCCCTCCAACACGTTAATTTTAAGCAAATCATCACCTCGGTACATCGCCCACATGTTGAGTAATAAATAATAAATTTTCTTAAAATTAACATGTTGGACGGGGCAATTTAGGTTAGCAATGGATATGAACGGGTTTACGGAGGTGTTGCCGGCATTGGGAATCGAAAAGAAGCAAACAAATGAGAGATTTACTTATGCTGCTCACGGTGGTTGCTCACGTAGGTGGGCACCAAAATATATATATGTGTGTGTGTGTGTTAATTGTGTTTTTCGGAGGACATTTATTTAATATATGTGCGTAAGAGAAAAACGAGTATATCTTGTTTCAACTACAAGCTCTACAGAAATATTGTTTAGGATGATGGCAAATTGTTCCTTATCATAATTAAATAAGCCTTTTCTACACAATTTAATTAATTCCCCATTAATATTTACAGATCATGATATACTCATGTCATGTCCTAAACGCATTAGCCTTTTTAAATATATCTCATGTCTTGTTTTAAGTACATATAATGTCTTTTTCTTCTCGTTTTTAATGAGCTGAAGTCGATGCTCATTTTTCTCATTAAGAACATTTAACTAAAATTAAAATTAAAATGGTGGTAATAATCTTTGTGGGATGGTAAGAACAACGTGAGATCTCACCACCCTTCCCATGCCATCAACGAATCATTTCATGTACAAAAATTGCTTAGTAATAGTCGATGATTTGTATAATCACGTGTTTCAATTAGTTTTGCAACGGACGAAAAACGAGGTTGGCTTTTCTAATGGCATGCTTTTTATCATTCTTCGAAGGAAACACTACCATTTCATGACCATCGACTTAATCTATGTACCCTTTTACCTCGGATTCTGTGATGAGAAGGGGATAGAAGTACGAAATATTAAAGCAATCTTTTTGTTAAGAATAATTTTATGTTATTTACTCATAGTAAGAAAAAATTTCAAGGTAATATTAGCACGCTAAATAGGCAAAAAATAAACGAATAAATCGAAGTTTGCGTATGATATGATATCTCAACGCGTAATACCGTTCGAGAATTTCATAACGACAAGCTCTTATTGTGATCTATAACCGTTGAGATTTTAACGAATTTGTTTGTGGACGCGATAAATTCTCAACGGTCGTCGATTGTAAGCCACGTGAATGCCGCGAAATTGTGCCTTCGTCGTGATTATATCGGAAATGTGAAGTTTTTGTATCTTCTTCTTACAAGGCTTATTTGTAACGAATTTTCGAAGTTCTTTCTGTAGATCAAATTTAGACTACGTATTTTGGCTTTGTAATTTTTAGAGCAATTTGTTAAATGGTGTTAAGGTCATAATCAGTTGAAGTAGTCCTAAATATATGTCTCTAAATCATAGGCTATAAAACCGACAATTTTCGATAATATTATCCATGTTATAAAAATAACGTGGAATATGAGTTTTTTTGGGTATTGAGTTGATTTGTTTAAATAATGATGTGCCATGTTTTTTGTAGATGGATTTAAAGGACATTAGATGTAATTGTATTGACTACAACCTTACCCTTATTTGAATTTAAAAGTTTTATACATAAAAGGATGATTTTGTCAAAAAAATATGCGGGTTTATTAATAAAGGATTGACTGTTGGAGCTGAGCTAGCTATTGATTTAAAAATTAATACTTTATTGAGCTTATTAATAAATTAAGCATTGGACATTACTCTTTTTTTTCTACTCGAGTGTGGCTTGGAATATGGCTTTTGCTGGAAAACAGATTTGGGAGATTACTAGAAAATCTGATACCCTTTGGATCAAATGGATACATGTGGTTTATTTGAAGGGGATAAGTTTTTGGCAGTTTACACCTGCCCTTGACTCGTGTTGGCACTGGAAGAAGCTCCATAGGCTAAAGGGCAGATTTCAGGAGGGGTATATAGGGAGCCAATGGTCTCTTTCTGCTGATGGGCAGTAATACAATCAGCTCGGGATATGAATGGCTCAAGGGATCAGTTACCAGATCTCCTCTTTGCCAAGTTGTGTGGAATAGGTATAATGTGCCTAAACATTCTTTTATTCTGTGGTTGGTAGTGCATAGAAGAATTTTGACAAAGGATAGGATATCCAAATGGGGGATGTAGATGTCTGATACTAACTGCTTACTGTGTGGTATAGAGGAGGAAACATTGGAACATTTGTTTGTGAAGTGTAGTTTTAGTAAAGATTTGCTGCAGAAGTTGGATTCTTGGCTCAACAGCTGTTTGATGTTTTGTCTTGGGAGGAGTGGTGTGCTTGGTTGCTGTCAACAGGCAAAAGGAAGAAGCCACATAATTATATTCTGCTAGCATGTGTCTCAACCATGCTATATCACTGTGGATGGAGAGGAACAGAAGACTGCATGCCGTGGGCTCAATGGATGTGAATCAAATATTTCAGTTGCTGGCGAGGGAGTTGAAGACTAGGATTAGTACGACATGTAAAGTGAAATCTGCTCTTAGTTTGGACTTGTATAAGAGAGTCTGTTGTTTCGTATAGGTGGATGAAATGTTAGAGGTCTGTGGGCTGTACAACATTGGATCGGTTGGTTAATGAACAATTCATTCTACCAAAAAAAGAACATACAATTCTAATTTTCCATCCACGCGCATGTTTTCTTGTCTTCAAACTTTGCTGCTCTTGTATTTCTTTTGTCTGCCTTTTTTATTTGCTTTATTGTCTTCTTCCTTTGCGGTTTTAATTCTAATATGTCTCCTTGTGTTTATTTGACTTTGAGATTCTTTGAGATTATTCAACAGCCACGTCAAAGTAAAGAAGCCGTTGTATCTTAGAGATGAATGCTGAAACTGGAAAGCGCATAAATTTGGGGTGATATCATTTCACAAGCAGCGTGTTAAACACGTGCCTCGACTTAGGAAGAAGCCACTAGTGGGCCCAACAATCTCATAATCAACATAACGTTTTAGCTCTCTGGTGATTATTTGAAGAGACGTTTCGCTTTTCTTACGATTTTACTGCATTTAGGTTTGAAGAACATGAACGAATATAGAGAAACCCCATAAGTGATCTTCGACATCGGGGTTTTGGTTATAACGAGATGACAACGACAATGATCGTTGGATTCAGCAAGAACATTACATCGAGTCATTCCTTCTTGATGTACCCTCAAGGCTTGATCATTTTATACGTCTGAAATAGGTGGAATACATGGTCGAGTGGAAGGTACAGGGTAGATGCGTCTCATCTAACTCTCTCTAGAGTCGTCCATTCGAAACTCTGTAGATTGGAAAATGGTATCGACCGATTGCGTGTGAGACCATCGGTGCTAACCCTAGTCGGATCACCCCAACCTTAGCATGATGACGGGCCGGGGCAAGTGATAACCTTATCAATATGAATTTGAGGTTCTAATTTGTGAATAATTATTATATTTGTGATGTGAATTGGATACTTGATGATATCTTTTTATGTGTGATGAGGTATGCAAGACATGCCACTTTATTTCCTATATTCCGATTAAGTATCTTGTCGGTCATGGACGGACGACAAGAATTAGCAACTTGATATCATGTTCCATGTGAGACCTTATTCATGCCACACAATCATTGCATCCTAGTTGATGATGAGTCGTTAAAATGTGAATATAAGTCAATTTATTGGATCGAAAAGCTATACTACTAAAAATAAAATAATTAGAGGTGTAAACTTATAAGTCATTTCGTTTGTAGTACACTACCAAAACACACGATTAAAAACTATCGTTTCTCATATTTTTTTTCAGTGATTTGATGACATTACGTGTAAAAAGACATTTGGTTATTGTTCTACCGGGGAAAGGATAAAATCAAATTTGATAAATGCATGTATCCATGTTCAATGGTTCCAAATCCTTAAATAGTATATGATCTTTGAGATCATTTAATTTCAATTTTTTCCAATAATCAAAACAAAAATTCTTCGACAAAGTACATGTCACGATCATTAAATTTACTAAAACGAGAAATATAGTTCACAGTTGGCCGATGACTGGCATTAATTTCTGGGAACGAACTCATACGTATCGGTTTCCCTTTTTTGTTTTTTAACTTATGATTCTTTGTTTTTAATTCCAATTCAATTTTTATCTCAATTCTCAAATAAAAGAAAACCAAAATTTTATACTGATAACTTCTCGTAGCATTGGTCCAACTTGTTTTATCATTCTTGACTACTGTCATATATTCCTAATATATATATATATATATTATATTATATGCGTGATATGCATTATATTAATGTTGTCTTGTTGAGTTGATTAGCCTCAAAACGCATGACGTGCGAACATTCTATACTTTGCAGCCGCAATGGCATTCATTACACATACGTAGGTCGAGTCGAGCTTATTATATTATTGCAAACCAAGAAACACCAAGTGCCTTTCCATTTTGCAAGCTTCTTCTATTACCATTCCCATCATTAATTAACGTAGAGAAGAAACAGCAAACTACATTGCTATCATTTCTTAACTTCCCAAGTTGCTTTCAAGCTTGTTCTGGTGCGGTCTTTTGCGGGCTATTGACTTCTGTAAGTTTCTTACATCTTCATGCTCATACCTATTCTATTCCTCTCTAGTTTTGAAGTAATGGGATGTAATTTATCGTTCAGAAACAAAATAGCAAAAGCTTACTGAACAACCATGGCTTTGCCCCTCGGCGACGACTTCGAGCCAATAAGATCCTTAAGCCGAAGATCAATAAGCGCACGCATTAGCTTGGGATCGATCAGCACAAGGAGTTGGCTTTCGGCAACTGTAAGAGAAATGTTCGCTACGCCGGGAAGAGACCCTACTTTCCATAGCAGCCATCGAGAAAATGACGAACAAGAAGAGCTCATGTGGGCGGCCATCGAAAAATTGCCGAAGTACGAAAAAGGGGCGTTGAAGAAAGAAGACGAAGACGTCGATTTCCCGCGCCTCGGAGTTAAAGAAAAGAAGCATTTGATAGAGAACATCCTAAGAATCGTCGAAGAAGACAACGAAAAGTTCTTGCATAGGCTGAGGGATAGAATCGATAGGTGGTGATCATGGGTTTTTTTAGGGGTTTTTTTTAACGGATGTGCGACTTTTTCTTTATTTCTTGCGGGTTGATTAGGGTTGGGATTGAGATACCGAAGGTCGAAGTTCGTTACGAGCGCCTTTCGGTCGAAGGAGAGGCGCACGTTGGATCGAGGGCTCTCCCTACGCTGCTGAACTCTTCTTTGAACTTTTTAGAGGTTACATTTTATTGTGATCTTACGCTTCGTTTCATTGCACGAAATGTAGTATGAGCCTCGCTTTGCTTCGATTAGGGAGCGCTCGAAAAACTTAGGGTTTTGCCTTCGAAGAAACGGAATGTTAAGATACTTCACAACGTCGGCGGAATCATCAAGCCTTCGAGGTTTAGTTCATTCGTCAATGTTCATTAAATTATGGAAGACATCTGAATAGAGACCGATGCTATCTTACATCTTTTTTTTTTTGTGTCTTAGAATGACGCTACTTCTCGGACCACCTGGCTCAGGGAAAACTACACTGCTCAAGGCACTTTCGGGAAAACTAAATAAAGACCTTCGAGTACGTTAACCGTAAAACCTTCGAACTTCAAAATTTCATTTTGCTCTCAATTTCACTCTGTGACGTTCAACTAATAGGTTGGGGGACGTATAACCTATTCGGGCCACGAACTATCAGAGTTCATCCCACAGAGGACTTGCTCGTACATAAGCCAACACGACCTTCACCACGCCGAGATGACTGTTAGAGAAACATTAAATTTTTCGGGGCGTTGCTTAGGCGTAGGGACAAGATACGATCTCCTCGTCGAATTGGCTATGAGGGAGAAAGAGGCTGGCATTAATCCCGACCCTGAGATCGACGCATTCATGAAGGCTACTGCAGTTTCAGGCCAAGAATCGAGCCTTGTCACTGACTACGTTCTCAAGGTTTTGTGTATTTCTTCAGTCGCTAAGGGTGCGTTTGGTATGCGGAAAGGAAATGAAGAGTGTAATGATATAAGCACGAAGCGTAACGTACAATGGTTCGATGCGCACGGTTACACTTTTCCGTTTCCTTTTCGCACCGAATTCTGCGCACCAAATGCACCGTAAGAGCAACTCCACGGCTCTCAAAATGAAACATATACCAAAAATATCGCTCCAACCGATACTGATTCTTATACCCAAAATGGGTTTTTTATTATTTTCTCTCACCTCTGCATGCAAACTTGCGTTTGCATTTCATATAAAGCAACCATTTTTAACTTTATAATTTGTTTTTCCTCCAAAAATTTTTAATTTGTCTTTTGTATTAAATTTATTTTGGTCTTTTACATTTAAATTCGAAAGTAATTTTATAATTGTAAGACAATATTTAAATAATGTTTAATGTTACTTTTTCTTATATTGATAGTATTGGAAATTTATTAAAGTTGATGTATTATAGAAAATTTCTAGTTTATTCTTTTGAGTCTGAAAATGAGTTTAATGGTTGAGATAAATTAGTGCATTTTGATTTCGAGAATGAGTTTGAGTTTGATAATGAGTTTTTCGGTTGGAGACGGTCTAATAGTTTGTTGTGCCTTAAAAAAGATGCTAATGAATGTAATAATGACGTTAGTCTTCTTTAGATTCTCGGGTTGGATATATGCGCCGATATATTAGTTGGAGACGAGATGAGACGGGGCATTTCCGGCGGACAGAAGAAACGCCTTACGACTGGTGTGCGAACGAAACGATGTTAGTTTTTTGTGCTTTTTTGTAGTTAAAAAAGAGTTAATATTTTATTGCGCAGGCGAAATGTTGGTGGGGCCCGCCAAGGTTTTCTACATGGACGAGATATCGACGGGCCTTGACAGTTCGACGACGTACCAAATCGTCAAGTACATGAGGCAAATGGTTCACATAATGGACGTGACAATGGTCACATCCCTTCTACAGCCGGCGCCGGAAACCTTTGAGCTCTTCGACGACGTCATTTTACTATCGGAAGGAAGTGTCGTCTACCACGGCCCTCGGGAAAAAGTCCTCGAGTTCTTCGAAAGCGTTGGATTCAACTGCCCAGAAAGAAAAGGGGTCGCCGATTTCTTACAAGAAGTAACCTCGGAGAAAGACCAACAACAGTACTGGTCAAAAAAGGACGAATCGTACAGATACATAAGCGTGTTAGACTTTGTCGATCGATTCACTTCTTTCCACGTGGGTCATGACCTCTTCCAAAAACTGTCCGTCCCTTACGACAAGGCCAACGTGGACCCCACCGCTTTGGTTACGGAAAAATACGGTATATCGAACGTGGAGCTCTTCAAGGCTTGCATGTCGAAGGAATGGCTTTTGATGAAGAGGAACGCTTTCTTGTACGTATTCAAGACGTCCCAAATGATCATCACGGCGATCATTGCGTTCACCGTTTTCTACAGGTCGGAGATGAAATACGGGCATTTGGCCGACGGCGGGAAATTTTACGGAGCGATATTTTTCAGCCTCATGAATATGATGTTCAGCGGTACGATGGAGCTCGGGCTTACCATCATGAGGCTCCCAGTATTTTTCAAGCAGAGGGATGCGCTTTTTTATCCCGCATGGGCTTTTTCTCTGCCGATTTGGCTTCTGAGCATCGCTCCTTCGATCATGGAGTGTTTGATATGGATCCTTCTCACCTACTACACAATTGGATTCGCCCCTGGCGCTGATAGGTAATGTGTTTTTCGGCGTATATGTGCATGCATATTATCTTTCGAAAAATTACATTTTATTCTCGTTCGTACTGTTGTCAGGTTTCTCCGACAACTGTTGGCGTACTTTGCCATAAATCAGATGGCTCTGTCGCTTTTTCGATTCATCGCTGTGCTTGGGAGAACGCAGGTCGTTGCCAGCACTTTCGGCACCTTTACGCTGTTGATGGTATTCGTCCTCGGCGGTTTCATTATTGCAAAAGGTCAGCGCTTCTTATTGCCTTCCATTCATCGTCGTATTATCGATAATAATAAAACGCGCGATAAACAGATGATATCGAGCCGTGGATGATATGGGGATACTACGCCTCTCCCATGATGTACGGTCAGAACGCAATCGCCATGAACGAGTTTCTAGATGAAAGATGGAGCGTCGTAAGTATACTTTGATTTTATTGAACAAATCATTAACAATTCATTACCATGTTGTCTCATATGGGAATGGTTTGAATTCTTCCCAGCCAAACTATGATCTGAGGTTTCCTGAACCTACGGTGGGTAAGGTTCTTCTCAGGCTTAGAGGAATGTTCACGGAGGAGTACATGTTTTGGGTGTGCATAGCCGCTCTCTTCGGTTTTTCAGTGCTCTTCAATATTAGCTTCGCCGTCGCCCTAACCTATCTGAAGCGTAAGAATCTTCTCTTTCGAATCCCTTAATGGTTCTTTCGGCTTATCCTTGTAAATTGAATCGTCAAAGCAGCTTTGGGAGATCCAAGATCAGCCTTGGTGGTTGATCATTATGCCGAAAATCAAGCCTCTTCAGCAGCACCCAACGACGAAGGTTCAACTGAAACTTTACAATCCGTTTTGAATTTATTTCTGCCTAAAATCTTCTAATTTCCAGGAAGAGAAATGGCTTCAAGGCACAATAGCGATGCTCGTAAATCCATGGATAGAAAAGGAATGGTGCTTCCGTTCACGCCCTTGTCGGTGGCTTTCGATCACGTGAACTATTACGTCGACATGCCTACCGTAAGCCACGTCACGCAATTGGGACACCCATTTTTTTTTTTTTGCTTCAGCGTATCAACGGCGAAAAGGTCGTCGATTTTGCAGGAAATGAAGAAGAAAGGGATCGAAGAAGAACGCCTTCAGCTTCTGAGGGACGTGACCGGAGCTTTCAGGCCCGGCGTTCTTACAGCATTGGTCGGCGTGAGCGGCGCCGGAAAAACGACTTTAATGGACGTCTTGGCCGGTCGAAAGACTTGCGGCCAAATCGAAGGGAGCATAAACATTTCTGGTTATCCGAAGAATCAGTCGACATTCGCCCGCGTTAGCGGTTATTGCGAACAAATCGACATACATTCTCCTCGTGTAACCGTCTACGAATCGATCGTCTACTCCGCTTGGCTGAGGCTTTCCCCCGAAATCGACGAGGGAACACGAAAGGTGGCTATCGTCTTATGCTCTTGTGCGCTTAAGACGAAGAAGAAGAAGATGAGTTCTGAAGGTTTAAGTAGATCAACAGGAAATCATGAACTACCACGTGTTAAAATTTACGATCAAATTAACTGAAAGACCAAAACTGCTCAAAAGCGACAACGTTAGACACTAAAAGTTACATATCGGAATATGAGGGATCAGAAACGCCCATCCCCCAAACTTATTGAGGACTGAAAATTTCTCTTTTTGTTTTCGTATCTCAGATGTTCGTCGAAGAAGTGATGGAGTTGATCGAGATGAACCCTATAAGGGACGCTCTCGTTGGTTTGCCTGGGGTCGACGGCCTATCTACGGAGCAGAGAAAGAGGCTCACCATCGCTGTGGAGTTAGTTGCAAATCCTTCGATCATCTTCATGGACGAACCCACCACGGGCTTGGACGCTCGAGCCGCCGCAATAGTCATGCGAACGGTTCGTAACACCGTGGACACGGGTCGAACCGTGGTCTGCACCATCCACCAGCCGAGCATAGATATATTCGAAGCTTTCGACGAGGTATGGACAACACATTTTTCTTCCCAATTTTCTCTTTTCTCATTCGAAGCTTTCTGATTTCTGCGTAGCTTCTTCTGCTGAAGAGAGGAGGACAGGCGATCTACGCAGGGCCTATCGGTCGTCATTCTCGCATATTAGTCGAATACTTTCAAGTACGAATATTCCTTCGACTGCCACTCGATTTTTTAACGTTGCGGTTTCGTGTAAATTGAATTTATGAAAACGTTTTGTTTTCTTTCAGGCTTTGCCGGGAATTCCTCCTATCAAAGAAGGGACTAATCCGGCGACATGGATGCTCGATATCACCACACCGGCCATGGAAGCTCAGCTCGGTATTGACTTTGCGGAGACTTACGCCAACTCTGATCTTTACAGGTGAACTACGATATCGAAAGCACTATATTTATATTACATGGTTAAATATTTTTTTAGTCATGTAATTGGAGTGAGAACGTATAAATTTAACGGTGATAAGTTTCGAATTGCTATTTTAGGACAATACATTTCGGAATTGTAGCCCGTTAGCGAACACATAAACTAAAAGTTGCAATTTCAGGGAAACTGAAGCAATTTGAGGACACTAAGTTTCAAAATTCTTACGTTAATTGTCTTTAAATTGCTTCAATAGTGAAACTTATCATCCTCAAACTGCAATATTTACTTTAGGTCCACTCTGTTGTGTCTAGATAATTTTAGATCGAATGAAGATGCGCTCTTGCTTCACGTTGTGCTTCAGCTAACGTGTTAAATTGCTCCACTTTCTATATGAGCAGTGAAGAGAGAAACTTTAGTTTTGTGAGATAGAGAAAAAAAACGTTCGAGTTGAATCAGCAATATTTTTTTTTCTCGTTCTATTACATGCATACACAAACCCACGCACTCAGATCCACCACTTACATTTATATAATACATAATTGATATTTGATAATAGATAAGATACGCATATCTAAGATTTTCATGCTATATCATGCGCGTGATCAACTCAAGATTTTATTTTCCCTCATTTGACTTCTTTTTTGCCTCATGCTTGGCTGCGGATGATCAACTAATATTTTTATTTTTTTATTTTTCTTATATTATTTTTTCTTTGTTTGTGGAACTAACCCATTGAGTTTATCCAACAAACTCAAATTGCTTCAATTTTGAAACTTAATATCCTAAAATCGCAACATGCTTACAATACAACGCTACAACCCCTAATACGCAAAAAACAATCAAGTGTAGTATTACATCCTTAAAAACTTAGCCTGTTTACTTTCATTGCAGGCGAAACCAAGAACATATGAGAGATCTGAGCATCCCCTCACTCGGGTCCGAACGCCTACACTTCCCGACGAAATACGCGCAGCCCTTTATAACGCAGTGCCGAGCTTGCTTGTGGAAACAGAACTTGTCCTATTGGAGATACCCTCAGTACAACGCAATAAGGTTCTGCATGACTACGATCATCGGGATTTTATTCGGAGTCATATTCTGGAACAAGGGAGAAAAAATGTAAGATTCTCATTTCGTACTATTTTATTACATTCGATTCGAAATTATTACGGGCACGTGTATAGTTCGACGATGCAAGACTTGATGAATCTGCTCGGCGCTATATACTCGGCCGTCATGTTCCTCGGAGGAACGAACACTTCGGCGGTTCAGTCTGTCGTGGCGGTGGAAAGAACCGTTTTCTATCGGGAGAAGGCGGCGGGAATGTACTCGCCTTTTCCGTACGCGTTTGCACAGCTGGGGATCGAGATCATATACGTAGCCATACAGACGTTCATGTACAGTTTCCTACTCTACTCGATGATTGGATTCCGGTGGCGCGTCGAGGGTTTCTTCTTGTTCTACTTCTTCGTGTTCATGTGCTTCGTGTACTTCACCGCATACGGCATGATGCTCGTGGCCCTCACGCCGAACTACGCCATAGCTGCGATAACCATGACGTTCTTCCTAAGCTTCTGGAACTTGTTCTCGGGATTCCTCGTTCCAAGAACGGTAAGTCCACCGATCGTAGATTTCATTATGTGGCGGTACGTAGGATTGTTTGAAATGGAAAATATAAAATTAAAGTAGGCTTAATTAATTTTATTCGTCCTGTAACTTAGGGTTTCAGAATTATAGGGACAACGAATTTAGGGCGTGACATTAAACGGACAATAATTTTTATAAATAAGCAATTTAGAGATATTACACTGCAAAACCCTTGATTTTGCCCCAACTTTTAGGGGTTCAGCTATAATTTAGGATTCCGACGAATTTAGGGATGACACTATGCGGACGATAAGTTTCAAAAGAAAGTAATCATGGAACAAAATCGAGGATTATGGCGTATATTGTCCCTAAATTTGCTCAATTTTGAAACTTACTTTGTGTATAATGTCACCCTCTAACTTTTCGACCCGCGTACGTCATCCCCTAAGACAGTGAACGTTCAAAATGCTGCATAATTCAGTGACTAAAAGGTCTTGGGTACGAAATCCCACGACCATCCATTTAAGAAAAATTGCACGTCAAATGGTGGATAATAAATAAATCGGATAGACGTGAGGGAGCGCGTTGAAAACATGAATATATAAAATATGATACACCCCTTTCATGCTCAAGCTTTTAGGAGAACTGATCGTTCAACGAGAATGTTGCTTGCATGACTTTTTCTTTCCTTCATTTTCTTCTTCTTTATGAAGCAAATCCCCATATGGTGGAGGTGGTACTACTGGTGTTCGCCTGTGGCGTGGACGATATACGGCCTCGTGACGTCTCAGGTCGGTGACAAACAAACGCCTGTCGAAGTTCCAGGTTTCGGCGACGTCCCACTCGACGCTTATCTTGAAGGGTTTCTGGGCTTTAAGTACGACTTTTTGGGCATCGTCGTCGCCGCGCACGTTGCATGGGCACTGCTCTTCTGCGCTGTCTTTGCTTGCGGCATAATGTTCCTCAACTTCCAAAGGAGGTGAAAATGTGGCTATGATATATGCTCATGTATAGACACTTGATGGAAATGTAATAATGCCCTTGCATTCTTTTTTTCTTTACTTTTTCCTTAATACAACTGTTAATAGTTAAAGAAACTGCAATTTTCTAAAGAAAAAAGAAAAAAAGAACCTTTTTATAACACCACGCGTCTAGCCCTATGATTGAGAGCTTGAGTATAAATTTCCTGGGGTTGGGATTTGGGAATAAGTTACAAGTAGAGAAAACTGCTACCGTTTGAAGCCGTTAACGTCTTAGCCGACGATGAGATTTAAACTCCTTTCAGAACAAGTATTCCCAAGTATAGAGATCATGGCTTCACAGTATAGTATATGCATACCTTCAAACTGCACTATAAATACTTAAGTATAGTATGAATAGGAACCACACACCTTGCATTTTAACAGAAGTCCATCATACATTCCAACGGAAATCATCGTCATTACAGATCTGCTTTATTATTCGTACAGAACATACATGAGTACGCACTTCACTTAATTACAACACAGCACCAGCACTCAGAAACAACTTGACAAATAACACATGTATAATAATAACAAGGTACAATCAAGCATCAGATCCGCTCATCAAACCCTTCCTATAATCACCGCCAAGATTATTCTTCATATTATCATTCATATTAAACTCATTCTTCGAAGACTCGTCGTTACCAGCAACGATCTTCCTCTTACCACACAGCGACTCAAATTCTCTGAAAACACCATCGATCTCCCTCTCACCTTCACTCTCTCTCATAACCTCACTCATCTCCTTAACCCTCTTCCTCACCCCTTCGCCGCTCTCATCCAAGACAACCCTTTTCAAAACCTTAGCCACCTCATCCCCGGCGAGCACCCCATCGCGGCTCCTCACCACCTCCTCCCCGCACCCAACCGCCGCCACCAGCCGAGCGTTCAGAGGCTGGTCGAGGTTCATAGGCACGGCGACGATCGGCACCCCAAAGTACAAGCTCTCCATGATCGAGCTCCACCCACAGTGGCTCATGAAACCCCCTACGCTGGGATGCGAAAGTATCCTCTTCTGTGGGGCCCATCCCTCGACGATCTTGCCCCTCTCTGCAGTCCTCTCGGCGAACCCCGGCGGCAGTTTGTCCTCGACCCTCACCTTCTGACTCTTGGGGAACCTAACCACCCACACGAAACTTAGCCCGCTCCTCTCCAGCCCATCGGCTATGGCTTGGATCTCGTTTACAGACAAGAAGTACTCGCTCCCAAAGGAGACGAACACCGTCGACCGATGAGTTCCCTGGCCGTCGAGCCATTCGATCACGTCTTTTCCAAGCTCGGTCTCCCCTGGGTCAACGCCTCGGACGAGTGGTCCGACGGGGACGAACTTCTTTCGAACCAAAGTCGTCAAGAAGTCGACGTACTTCCCTTCGAGCTCATCGAATGTCTTGAGCAAGACAATATCGGACGAACCCTTTATACAACCCGTGACCCTTTCGTTATCTTTGGTGTCCGAACTTTCTTTACCGGTCAAACGGTTGAAGATCCCTTGCTCGTAATCTCTGAAGTAGATGCTGTCGCCGAAGGGATACTTCATGTTTGGGTCGAACCCTCGATACATGAGCAGAGAGAAGGTGGCTGCGCCGATGGGGAGGAACAGCACCGACGGAATACCTAGCGACGCGGCCTCTTCCGGCGCCCAAGGCTGAAGGAAATCGTACACGACGATGTCTGGTCTGAGGGTTCTGAGGATGTCCGAAAAAGCGTGGCGAGAATCGTCGAAGGCGAATTTCAGAGTGTTCATTAGGTGGGGCGGCAGGCCGTTGGTGGTGTGGAGGTGAGGTGGGAGTTCTTCCGTGCATGGAATTGGTAGCTCGACGAATTTGATGGAGTCTGAGTCCTTCGGAGATAGACCAGGTTTGACTGATGTGTCGAGGTTGACTTTCGAAGAACATATGTATGCGACGAAGTTTCGAGCTGCGAGTCTCTTCGCTAGCTCGACGAACGGTGAGATGTGGCCGTGGGCTAGCCATGGAAGCATTAGCACGCTTCTGTTACTTGTCGATTCCATTGAGGGTGTAGATGACGTCAGCGATGATTAATTGATTTGCTTCTGTGAACTTGATGTGTTTCAAGAAATTTCAGGGCTTTTACTTATATGGCGACGTGTCCGTAAGACAAAGCTCTTACAAGTGACCGCGACTTGGAAGACAAGTGTCTTCTCCTTTCGAATGTTCGATCGACGTGTGAAACACAGAACGGTTCGTTTATTAGGTGTGTTTTCAATTCTTGACTACATACTGCTTACTAGGCCCGACCGGACCCGAACCCAACAAGCATGCCCACAGAATCTCAGATAGATATAAAAGAGTAGGACTGTACTGTGTATATGAACACCGTATTTATCCAGACAACATATACATGTAAAATTATCATTCATAGATATCTCTATAAGCATGCTCACCATTACAAAACAAAGATCCCACTGCCTACGGATAAGTGTTGGGTCTAGATTTCGAAGAAGACGCCTCGCCATTGAAAGGGCTGCTAGCAGCGTACGTGGGAAGAAACGGATACAGCCCTCTAACAGATGGATGGATGGGGCTCGTGTAAGAAGAATTAAGATAGTTCGACGGCTCTGTATGAATTCCTGGCAGATTCATAGATTGACTTGTAGGAAAACTCGGGCTACTTCTTTCGAATGGTCCGTAGGCAAAAGGGTCGCTCAGAAATAGGTTACTGCGATGATCACCATTTTTCCCAGGCTCGAATGACGAACTAGTAGAAGAGAATCCCATCCCCGGGCGATCGGTTTTAGAAGTTTCTAGAAGCTGGTATTCGTCTGGCAACCTGAAGAGTCCCCGAGAAGAAACGGGAAGCCCGGCCCTGCCGTATTCGGGCTTAGCCGAGCGATTCATTTGGTGGTTCAGCGAGAGTTTGGCCCGATGAAGTGCGTCCATGACCGATCCTAAGTCGTTCGACGCTCCCCGAGGAACCATTGGAAGGTTTTGCTGAGACGTATTTCTTTCCCCTTCATAACGGTTAGAAGAAGCATCGGTGGGCAGAGAACGGTGGCGTCTGTTATTAAAACCGAACTCCCCGAGCTGATTTCTTTCCTCCGAAGTGGGGAATGAGAACTCTGAAGCCGACGATTCTCCTTTAGTAGTAGCTTTATTTCCATCGTTAGGGTCGGGAATTTCGATCGCTCGAGCCTCCTTGGATGGATCTTTTGGGGAAGAATGCGTCGAATACCTTTCCTCGGTCACGTCCGAATGGTTTCCAGGATCGCACGAATCCTATCGAAGAAGAAAACAACGTGAAAGTTTTGTTAAAAAAAAAAACGGTGAGAACGTCAATTTTGGCAGCATTATCCGTGGGATCAAAACGACACAAAATTGGTGTGGACTGAAACATGGGAGACAAAAAAACCCTATATATCCCAAACATGGGGGACTAAGAATGACGTTCGGCCTGATAAATGCGTGAAGGTAAGAATACCTGCGTCCCGCCGTTATTCTTTTTATACTTCTCTTCCCATTCTCTCTGTGCCTTCTCTTCCTCTTCATATCTCCCTATGAGCCGAGCCTGATGTTCAAGAGCACTCTCCATGTTCTCTTCTTCTCTACGATGATACTCTTCGTTATTACCGTTTTCGAGCGATAGCCTCTTATTATCATCGCCCGAGCAAGTCGAAGCATCTTTCGAAGACGCTTCTCTCTCAGATTCGTTCTGTAGCTCTTCAACCGATCTGAAAACACATTTAAAAAAAGCCCCCAAAACACGTTCGAAATTAAGGCAAAAAACACTAGCGAGCAGATGCGCGTCGGCCAAGAATTCAAAGCGTTTACCTATGCTTTATCCTCCGACACGATTTCCCAGCTCTTCTGCACGAAGAACCGTACGACCCAAAGCCGGCCCGCCTTCTAACGAATTCCATGCGCTTCTTCTTCTCGAGAGAAAGCTGAGGATCTTTACCGCTCTTCCAAGACAAGCTTCGGCCGGTCGACGGGCAAGAGTCTACTTCGGAGCAAGAATTCATCTCCGATTCGTTTATTACCACCGCTACCTTCGAAGGAGATTCTCCCCCGTTATTCTTCACCGACCCTTTCGAAGACGAGTTGAAGTCGTCGGGCGTTTCTTCCTCGTCTGAATGGGAGTAACACACCTCGGAAACGCCGGTTATTCCATTGTTCTCGAGAATCTTGAGGATGTCCGATGTTGCCTTCTCGGCTTTCTTGCGCTGCAGGGATACGAATTTCAGCTGATCTTCGAGCTCTGATACCTGGGATTTTCGTTTCGTATGGGTGTAATAACGAATCAAAGTCAAGAAGAAAGATATTGTGGTTAACTATCATTTTAATCCTGTAACTTGGGGGATGTGACTTTATGAGGACACTGAATTTAGGGGGTGAAATTGACGTTATACTGACAATAAATTTCAAAATTAAAACAATTTGGAGATATTATACGCCGTAACCCAAATATACGATTGCGATGCATAATTTAGATTTACGACAAATTTATGAGGCTGCATTATACGAACAGTAACTTTCAAAATTATGTAATTTTGGGACGAAATCTACCGTTTCGGCCGTAATCATTAAACTGGTTAATTTTAAGGTTATTGTCAGTAATATTACCCCATGAATTCAATGTCCCTACAATGCTATTGCCCATAAATTACAGTACTGAAAAAATAATTAACCCAAGATACGGGGTAGACAAAGCACGCAAACTCACTCCCCCTTTCGGCCAGAATTACGATTTATGATGTATAAAGATAAACTAGGACTCAGGCGAATTTAGGGGCTGCATCATACGAACTGACTTCCAAAATTAAGCAATTCGAGAACAAAATCTAGAGTCCCGACATAGAATGTTCCTCAATAGCATAACTTGAAAAATTACTGTCCGTATAATACCAGCCATATATTGTTACTGCTCATAAATTACAGAACTGAAAAAATAGTTAAAAAAACAACGAGAAGGTATGCAAACTCTCACCCTTTTGGCAAGTTCATCGGCTCGTTGTCTAGCGGATTTTGAGACGGCCCTTTCGGAGAGTAATCTTGCTCGGAGGAATTCGATCGTCATTACGTCGGGTTCTTCGATATTTCCTGGGGCATCCCTGATGGATGATAATATTATTACATCGTAGATTAAACGAACTTCTTTTCTATTCTTTCCTCGCCGTATTAACGAAAAAAGATCAATCAGTAGCAAGCAAATCATGGCTGGGAACCCTAAATTTGAGATATTCCCTAAATTGAGGAGTAGCAGATGTAATAGAATTGGCCCCAAGTTTTTCTCAGCACTCACACACCCCACACACACTGAAATTGAGCTGAATTGATTGACCCATCAACTTCTTTCATACGAATCATGATTCACAACGCACCGATCCACCCCAGAATGAAAAGATTAATGAAAGCCCATATAGCAAAGACTTCGAAAGAAGAAGAAACGCCATGTCAATAACCTGATACAGATTTAGCAAAAATAATAAAAAAATATATAGATGAACTCAATACACACCTTCGTTCTTGATCTTCCTTCGCAGAGCTCGACATTTTCTCAAACTCTCAGAAAAAAATATCCCCTCTTCAGCTGCTAGCGAGACAGACAAGAGCGTAAGAGAAACGAAACAAAGAAAAGGAAAAAAAAAAAAGTGAATCTTGGAAATTGGGAGGAAAATGGACTAAATACTACCTCTCTCCTCCTCAATTTTTTTATTTTCGTTTTTGCCTTTTTCAAAAAGCATAGATTGAAGTAGGGTCCTCCATTACGATTCCTTGATTTGGATTTTACTCGAATAAATTCAGTTCCTCCCTCCCTAATTGACTTTTCTGGGACCTTTGGAGTGCTGTGTTATATAGCTGAGAACTAGTCAAGTCACACACACAAACACGCTGTACTATGTGTAACGTATGTCATTACCAAAGCAAGAAATGTTCTTATCAAGACTTGGCCAACAAATACAATATTGAAAAAAGCTCAATTCAAGTGAAAGACCTTATCATCAACGTGTGATTTATCTAGGACTAAGATATACTTTGTTGACTGCTAGAGGATAGTTCAGTAATTTGCTATTAATTGAAGGACAAACGTGCTATTATCAATAAATGGAGGCATATTAAAGTCAATCAATACTAAGAGAAGTTGACTAAGTTTACCACCCTAAACAAATTAATGCCAATCTATGTCTTAAACAACTAAAATGTTGATTCTGTGTTTGGTTCATAGAGAGTAGTAGGGAAAAGAAAAAGAAATTGTTTTTGTGTTTGGTTGATAGGAGAAATACGTCAAGGAAAATAAAAGAAAAGAAAATTCAGTTTATTTTTTACTTTGAAACTAAGGAAAACTAATTTCCTCATCAAATGGTGCGGAACGAAATAAAAAGTTATGGAAATCATTTATTTCTATTTTTCTTTTCCACCATAATTTCCTCAAACTAAACACAGTGATAAGCTTTTCTTGTTTATTACTCAGCTTCACCAGTTTTAAGAACGACTGTTATGTTTGTTGGCGTGGCAGCGGACCCGGTCGAATAATATTGCGGCTAATATTTGGGTAATTAAAGATAAAATGTGGACACCGAGATTTAACGTGGAAAACCCCCAAACAAATTGGGGTAAAAACCACGGGTAAGGAAGAAGAATCCACTATAGAGGAAAAATATAGGAGTTACAACCTCTCAATCTACAAAGGAGAAAACCCTCAACCTCTTTCTTTATAGTCGGAGAAAATACCGACAAACTCTCTATTTTTTCTTTCTCTCTATTTTTCCTCTCTTATTCTTCACTCTGTTGGGATACTTTCGTTTGATGCTGTGAAGCCTATTTATAGGCAATCAAACTTGAACCAATGAGGTAATTGCTTACCTCATTTATAGATGTGAACCAAGCGACAATTCAATTTCCCTGTGATCATTTTTATTTTTTCTTTTGACTTGTCATAGCCGCATAGTCTGACAATCTCCCACTTGAGGATTTGATTGAGGATCAATCGGATCTTCACACCATTCTTTCTTCCTTACCTTTCATGTTGCTTACGTCTCCACTAGGCCACTCAAGGAACGACACCAAACGAACTTGTCAGTGTTGACCGCTTTCGTCAATAAATCTGCTAGGTTGTCTTTCGTATGAATTTTTAACATATCTACCGTGCCATCTTCTACTTTCTCACGAACGAAGTGATACTGGACTCGTATGTGCTTTGACCTGGAATGAAAAGCTGGATTCCTTGCGAGATGCAAGGCACTCTGACTGTCACAGACAGAGGAATATTCTCCTGTTCGTGCCCGAGTTCTTCCATGATCATTTTCAACCATACCGCCTCTTTACTTGCCTGCGTAGCTGCAACATATTCAGCTTCAGTTGTTGACGTCGCGACAACGGATTGAAGCTTCGATACCCAGCTTATGGCACCGCCAGTAAGAGTGAACACATATCCCGTGGTAGATTTGCTCTTGTCAAGATCACCTGCATAATCATAGTCAACGTACCCTCTTACAGTAAAGTCTGCTCCCTCGTAACATAATGCAACATCTGAGGTTCCTTTGATATATCGTAGGATCCTCTTCACCGCGCTCCAATACTCTTTGCCCGGATTCGCCATGTACCGACTTACTACTCCCACTGCATGTGCAATGTCTGGTCGTGTACAAATCATCGCGAACATAAGACTTCCCGCCGCTGATGCATACGGTACTCGAGACATTTCCATCCTCCCTTCTTCATTGCTAGGACTCATACTTGAGGATAATTTGAAATTAACAAGAAGTGGGGTAGAAATTGGCTTACAATCTTGCATATTGAAGCGTCGTAAAACCTTCCTCAGATAATTCTTCTGCGAAAGCCAAATCTTCTTGTTATTTCTGTCTCGGTAAATTTGCATCCCTAGAATCTTGTTTGCTGGTCCCAAGTCCTTCATTTCAAATTCCCTAGCCAACTGTGCCTTGAGTTCTTTAACACGATCTTTGTTGGGGTCTGCTACCAACATGTCGTCAACATACAACAGTAATATGATAAAAATCACTTTCACCAAACCTCTTGAAATATGAACAAGGGTCTGCATTCAATCTGCTGTATCCAAGGCTCATGATGAAGGAATCAAATCTCTTATACCAACACCTCGGCAACTGTTTGAGACCGTATAGAGATTTGTTCAACCTGCAAACCAAGTTCCGTTTTTCTTTGTCTTCAAAACCTTCCGGCTGGAGCATATAAATCTTTTCTTCAAGATCTCCATGAAGAAAAGCCGTCTTCACATCTAGTTGCTCTAGATGTAGGTTGAATGTAGCACACATCGCCAGGAGTACCCGAACAGTCGTCAGTCGAACCACCGGTGAGAATATTTCATTGAAGTCAATGCCTTCTTTCTGAGCGTAGCCTTTAACCACCAGTCGTGCACGAAAGCGCTCTACTTGATCATCACTGTTTTGCTTGATCTTAAAGACCCATTTATTGCCGATTGCCTTTCTGTCGTCCGGTAGTGGCACCAGCTCCCAAGTTTTATTTTTCCGTAGGGCTTCCATTTCTTATTGCATTGCCGCCAACCATTGATCTGCATCTGAACTATTCAGTGCTTCTTGAAGAGTTGATGGCTCTCCATCATCAGTTAGAAGGCAGTGTGCAACGTTACTGTCCATATCGTAATCTTCATGCCAGTATGGTGCGGCTCTTTTGCGTGAGCCCCTTCTAACTTCTGGCTCTGAAGATTCGCTTGGCCCTTCATCGTGCTCCGGTGCTGCTTCAGAAGAATCTTGTTCGATAGACTTCCCTTTCACCTGAGTCGTCGTAGTTTCTGGACTTTCATTTGTAGTGCTATCATTTTCTCCGATTATTTTATCTTCTAAGAAGATAACCTCCTTGCTGACGACAACCTTGTGGGCAGTGGGATCCCACAGGCGATACCCCTTCACACCATCAGCATACCCCAAGAACAAACACTTCCTGGACTTTGGATCCAGCTTCGTAGTTTCTTGGGCGTTGTACATCACGTACACAGGACTTCCAAATACATGGAGTTTGGAATAATCCGCTGGCTTCCCGGTCCACATCTCCATCGGCGTCTTGTGATCAATTGCCGTTGAAGGTGATCGGTTGATCACGTAACAGGCGGTGTTGACTGCTTCTGCCCAGTATGATTTATCCAGACCTGCAGTTCCCAACATGGCTCTTGTTCTTTCCAACAGAGTCCTGTTCATCCGCTCCGCCACTCCATTTTGTTGTGGAGTATACGCCGTAGTATAGTGCCTTTTGATGCCTTCCCTCTTGCAAAAGCTATCAAAATCCTTGCCAGTATATTCTCCTCCATTATCAGTCCTCAAACATTTGATCTTCTTTCCTGTATCAAGTTCGACCCGAGCCTTGAAATTCTTGAAGGTAACGAACACATCTCCCTTACTCTTGATGATATACACCCAACATCTCCGGGAGTAATCGTCGATGAAAGACACGAAGTACTTCCCTCCTCCTCGGGATGAAACCGGTGATTGCCAAACATCAGAGTGAACCAATTCTAGTATATTGTTGCTTCTAGAATTTGATGTGTTGAACTGTAGCCGATGCTGATTGTTTGCTACGCAATGCTCACAGAATGGTAGTGACATCTTCGTGAGACCCGGAAGTAGATTTTGGCTCGCAAGAATTTTCATACCTTGTTCCGACATATGCCCGAGGTTTTGATGCCACAGCATAGTAGATCTTTCGGTTGAATTTCCCGAAGCTACAGACGCTTCCCCTTCTTGCACCGTCTCTCCCAACAGCATATTCAAATTTGCAGCGACCTTTTCACCTTTCATGACTACAAGTGCTCCTCGGAATATTTTCATTATTCCTCCCCGAACTTTGATTTCACAGCCAAGATCGTCTAGCTGTCCCACAGACAATAAATTCTTCTTCAGACCATCCACGTGCCGCACTCCTTGAATAGTGCGAACTGTACCGTCGTGCAACTTCAACCTCACGGTTCCAACGCCTACGATCTTTAAGGCATTATCTTCGCAACTGTACACAGATCCTCCTAAGATAGGTTCGTAGTGGTTGAACCAGTCTCTTCGAGAGGTCATATGATAAGTTGCGCCAGAGTTAAGAAGCCATATCTCGTCGTACGCCTTCCTGCTCTCCGTTGAGATAGCTGCTTCGCTACACAATACGTCTCCACCTGATGCGTTTGCCAGATTTCCCTGAGGATTGGAATTCTTCAGGCTCCAACAATCCTTCTTCAAGTGACCCTTCTTTCCACAATGGTAGCATTTCATATCCTTCTTCTTACTTCTTGATTTTCCCCTGCCTTGAGTGTGATTCCCACTTGAACCACGTTCCGTTGATCTCCCTCTCATCACCGTCAAAAGCTTCGACCTGTTGCGAGCCTACTTGCTGGTCCTCATTGTTTTTCCGCCGATTTTCTTCTTCGAGAATAGCAGCCGCGAGGTTATTGAAGACCAGAACTTTCGCGTTGTTCGTCAAGTTGATGATGAGTTGATCATACGAATCGGGCAGACTTTGAAGTAGAATTTCCGCACGTTCTTTATCCTTTGTTTTATACCCCAACGATGTTAGCTGGGAAAATAGAGTATTCAAGACGTTGAGATGCTCCGTCACCGAAGTAGATTCAGACATTCTCAAGGTGAACAATTTTGTCTTCAAGAAAATTTTGTTGTGTAACGACGTCGGCTCGTACAGATTGGTTAGGTGGTCCCAAATCTCCTTCCGTTTTCTTTTCTTCGACGCTAGACAATATCTCATCTGCTAGTGCCAGATAAAGATTTGCAACAGCGCTCCCGTCCATCTCGTTCCATTTCTTTTCGTCTGTAACTGTGGCTGGTTTTCCATCGATAGCCTCCAGACAGCCGTCCTTTCGCAAGATCGCCTTTATCTTTAATTTCCACAGTGAGAAATTCCTCCCGTTGAACTTTTCGATATCAAACTTCGCCGCCAAAATTTCTGCTCAGTCGTGAGCGATACCTCCGACGGGGTTGCAGCAGATAATTATTGAACTCGTACCGGCTTTTTCATCACCGTAACAAGGGCAATATAATATCTATTATTTTCTGATGTGGAGGGTCCACGTTAGTGGCAACCACAGAGCGTACGATAAACAGATATATAAAACCCAAGCTCGGCTCTGAAACCAATTGTTGGCGTGGCAGCGGACCCAGTCGAATAATATTGCGGCTAATATTTGTGTAATTAAAGATAAAATGTGTACACCGAGATTTAACGTGGAAAACCCCCAAACAAATCGGGGTAAAAACCACGGGTAAGGAAGAAAAATCCATTATAGAGGAAAAATATAGGAGTTACAACCTCTCAATCTACAAAGGAGAAAACCCTCAGCCTCTCTCTTTATAGTCGGAGAAAATACCGACAAACTCTCTATTTTTTCTTTCTCTCTATTTTTCCTCTCTTATTCTTCACTCTGGGGATACTTTCGTTTGATGCTGTGAAGCCTATTTATAGGCAATCAAACTTGAACCAATGAGGTAATTGCTTACCTCATTTATAGATGTGAACCAAGCGACAATTCAATTTCCATGTGATCATTTTTATTTTTTCTTTTGACTTGTCATAGCCGCATAGTCTGACAATGTTCCCTTGTCAAAATTGAATTGAAGTTACTGAATATATTATCTCTTGTAATAGATCATATATTAGTGTCCAATCGAAAGCTGTGATCTACATTTATAATTTAGCCACTATATATATATATTATAAATAATAAATGCGACCACGCGGAAATGCTTGACAAGTCGTCGCTTAGAATTCCTAACGTGCAAGAAAGTTAATGTTCAAGAAAGCTTAATTACATCAAGGTGATCTAAGTAATCATCATTTATAATTTACCCCTTATATAGTATTTTACGAAAGTCCCGCATTAAGTGAACCTTTCCCCAAAAAAAAAAAAGGAAGTCCAAGCATATTATATTAATAAGATATATACATTTATCTACATACATATTATATATACGATGACCTAGAAGACGATGTCCAGTCTTCGCCCGCGTGATTTGCCTAGCTGGACATTAATACGACCAAGCCATTCCCTACTTTCCACGAAAATAAATTCGAAGTTACTTTCTTGCACACCAATTTTGTGACAATCATGAAAACCTATATATACAAATACATACTCCGAAGAAATCTAACATCATAGCTAGCTCACTTCTTATCACCCTAAAAATGAGAGATTATTCAGAGACTTCATATTCTTACAATCTAAACCAAGAATACGACGACTTTGTCCGATGGAAGTCGGGCAAAAGGGTCGACCCAAGGATCCTCTCCATCTTAGACACCTTCGGCGACCTCTACGCAGAGCGAAAAAATCTATTCAAGATAGTATTCGAAGGAAAATACGTGGAATTTTTCGATAAGATCACAACCGCAAAGACGAAGAAGAAAAAGAAGCAAGTGAAGAAGATGAAGACAATGACTCGAAGCATAAGCTTGCAAGCAACTGGGAAAAGGAGCGTTGAAGACGATGGCGTGAGGCTCGAAAGGTTTAAGGTTAGGAAACCAAATGTGATTGTGATTGGAGATGGTAATGGTGGTGGTGATGGTGGTGATGGGCAAGGAATTAACAATTGATCAAGATTTTCATTGGTTTTATTGTGGAACTATTTTTTCTTATTTTTTTGTTCTCTAAATTGTGGAGTACACAAATTATTCTTTGATGTGTTTATTGTTTGTACATGATTATTAATGGTGTGATTTCTTGGTTAATAATGCTAACATATGAGATTACAGTGTATCAAGCAGAGTCAAGATCAACGAGACTGTCAAGTACTCAAATTATTATCACAGAATCACACACATCCTTCAATCTCGTATAAATAACACAATAAAGACTTATCTGCGAAGCAGTCATGCGTCTGAATGTCGCATCTAGGGTTTCGGCCTGAAACATGGACTTTTTACACGGAGGCAACGAATGTCGACTTCGTGCTAGAAGAGAAGAAAAACAGCACTGGGAATTATCTCAGATCAAAGAAAAATTAAGCTGTGTATAAACAGAGTTAGGCTATCGACAAAGATGAAAAAGCTTAAGGGAGTGAAAACGATTGAGAAATTAGGTAGTGTCTTTATTGAGAAAGCAACTGAGCTAAGTGATCAAAAAGCTGATATGCTCTTGGTTTTGGGTATTTTCGTTTTAGAAAGGAGAGAGAGAAAATTGCAGACTAGTCCCTGGTATATTATAATGGCAGTCCACAATCTTTTATATCTGGTCAAATACATCCCAGTTATGTAGAACTGGGCTGTAATGAACCTTATAGGCAAGATAAATATTTTCGACCCATTCATTGTGTAAAAATGTGTTTTGGCTCAGAAATATATTTGACCCAATTAAGGGTCTATTTTCTACAGCCCGCCTCATGATGATGGGCCGAAAATATTTATCATTGAGAGTCTGCTTCTGAGCTTACCGAAGCTTTCTTTCCCAACGCCTTGGTAAGGATGTCCGCCACCTGATCCTGCAATTTAACAAATTCAGTTTTAGTTATACACTTATTTATATACTCACGAATAAAATGGCAATCGATTTCGATATCCTTTGTCCGTTCATGATAAACCGGATTATTTGCTATCTGAATGGCTGCATTGTTGTCGCAGTATAACCTGGCAGGAATGAAATGTCAGCTTTCATGCCTTTCAATAAGCCAATTTGTGGCGCCCTGGCTTCTACCACTCATTCTTATTACTAATTTAAATGAGCGCATGTGATTAAAGGAAATAATGGCTACGAAAATGCGTACAAAATTTTTTATTTTATGTAAAGGAATTCTTCTGTACATTACAAAACATTCCTAGGACACAAATACAATGTGAGTGCGCATGCGTGTTCAAAATAATCTATCGGCCCGCCACTCAGGTCGCATCCATGTACACACTGTCACCTCAAAAGTCCTCCGGAAGCTTCAAAATTTGGCCTTGCCATCAAAAGATCATGTACCGTGATCCCGTGAATCTACAACACATAAAACGTGGAATGAGCTTATAAAGCTCAGTAAGTGAAAGTCATGCATGCCATGCACTTGCCCTAATTCGCAAAGGCATCCGCACCAATGCTTCGGGACCTCGTATTTTCCTTGTCCAATCTTATCATGTAGGGCTCTCGGCTATCTTGCTATGCACCATCATGGAGCTCGAATCCACAAGGGATAAATAAATAGATAAGTGGCAATACCCACTCATGGGAGGCTAACCCCAAGGGCACCTTTTCTGTCCCAAGGTGGTTTCCTATGCCACATGGACGCTTCACACTGGTAGCCTATGCCGAGGTAGTCAACACCAGAGGTACCCTCAATGTCGCTTACTCCCTCAGCTCGCACTCCAAGTTCCGCGTTCCACCATGAGGGCATTTGCCGTAAAATCATGTCTTGTCTGGAACATGTCATGTCTTGACGGTAACGACATACGACGTCACCATGGTAGCATAGAAGAGCCGTGACTCAACTGTGAGTCGACATCAGACGTCCATATCGGCGAATATATATATCTCTCTCAGGCGATCGTGTATCATGCACGCTCCCGTATCCTGCCTTTAGTACTAAACGTGCGTGCATATGATTGTGTCATGAATATGCATGTCATGTAATGTAACAATTTCACGTAAAAAGTCACGTAATATCATAGAGGCATATAAACACGTAATTCATGCACATATAATTATGTGTTGCAGTTGGGACTTCCACTTACTTGTCGTCCAAGCTTAATGACTTACTGCCTCGTGACGTCCTCACCTTCAACCCTTAGACAGAATATTGAAATGTGAAGACCGTATACTAGGCTAAAGTAATTGATTCGGCTAGACTAATTTACTAAAATCCTAAGGATCGCTCGAAACTTAGGCTTGAAACTTCGGCTAGAGTAATTTGCTAAAATTCGGTAGAAACTTAGGATTGACTAGTTCTAGAATCGCTGGATTATCTATATTTGAAATGGTTTCGCCCAATTGATTGCACTTGCTCTTCACAATCGCCGCATGTTGATTCTAATATTCAATCGCTCGATTCATGCATGGAATGCTCAAGACATTCAGCCGATTTGTGTATGTGTCTACATGGGTTTCGCCGAGCTCATTTATTTCTCCAAATCGCCCGATCGTAGCTTGCATGAATACCTTCCGTTCGGTCGATTCTTCATGATCATGTATTGGGGTCTTGTTTCGCCGCAACCATGTTAGGATGCTTTATATGAAACCCTAAAATCCCTAACTAGCATAAGAACCGTAATTCTCATTAGAAATTATCCTAATCTAGGAAAATAATACACCCTAGATTTCCTATCCTTAAGTCACGTAGAATGTTAATTATAAAAGGTGAGAATTGACTTATAAGCTTATATGTAAATAAAGCGTACATCTTAGAGTAGACAACATACCCTTTTCAAGTTTGGAAATCAAATTCTTGCTTCGTTAGTTCTCCTTCTCCTTATTACCTTTCATTTGGAATATTTTCCTTAGGGTTTCTTCTAAATCGAGCTTATACCATTGAAGGTTGAAATAAACTCTAAGCTATCAATCGTAGGGTTGATGGGACATAACATGACGTATGTTTTCCCCATACTTAAGTAACTTTACTAATGCTTATCCCTAAATTGGGCCTAAGCGAGATTTAACATGGCCCACTTATAATTAGAATTTTATTCTTATTAATACTCAAAATGGCATAGTGCCAACCCTTTTATTTCTAGCATCTAAAAATTCTTCTTACTAAAATTGTACACCTTATATGAAATTATCTCTAAGTCCCAACTCAATTTCCTACTTAACCAGTCGTCCTAGTAGCACATAAACTCGTATAGGATTGTATCACATAAAGCATGAAATCATATAGACACGTAATACCGTAAAACATGTATCATGCAGTCACCAGTCATATAATATGTATGCATTTTTATTGGTCGGCTTACTTACGGGACTCGGGTATTACACAATTATCCAAATTAGTTCACACGTTGCTTGAGTCATATCTCGATATTCGGCTTCCGCTGAAGAACGTGAGACTGTTCTTTGTTTCTTACTTTTCAATGACACTAAAGTATCACAAAAAAAAACACAAACTTGAAACGGATTTACGTGTAACAGAACAAGAGGCCCAATCAGAGTCACAGAAGACAGTTAGCTGTTTACTCATTTTTTTCGAGAAGAGCAGACCATATCCAGGGGCTGCTTTCAAGTACCTCAATATCCTAAATGCAACAACTACATGAGATGGACTTGGATCATGCATATACTGACTAAGGGTTTGGACAGCATAAGAGATATCAGGTCTAGTGTTACACAAGTAAATCAGCCGTCCTAATAACCTTTGAAACTGCCCAACATCAACAGAATCTGATTTGCTCACAACTGTGAACTTCAGATTTTGTTGCATGGGTTCATCCTTAGGTTTGCTATTCAATACCCCAAATTCATATAACAGATCTAGAGTATATCTCCTTTGATTTAGTATCAACCCATCATCACAACTAATAACTTCTATCCTTCAAAAATACCTTAATCTACCCAAATCATTTATACCAAACAGATCATTCAAAACAGTTTTAATTCTATCTATATCAGACATATTATTCCCAGAAATTAAAATATCATCTACATACACAAGTAAGAACACAATCTGTTTTTTTTTTTTTTCAGATTTTGAGAACAAAGAATAGTCACTCAAGCTTTGCTTATAGCCGTTTAAGGTCGAAACTTGAGTTAACTTTTCATTCCACTTTCGTGGAACTTGTTTTAATCCATAAAGTGGTTTATTTAACCTACAGACTCTATGGTCACTGTCATAAAAACCTTCAGAAGCATATGTACACCTCGTCATCTAACTCACCATGTAAAAAAGCATTATCAATATCAAGTTCAAAAACAGTCCACTCATTCATAACAGAAATTGCTAGAAATAATCTGATGGTTACCATCTACAATAATTTCATTAAAATCAATACTCTCCTTTTGATCTATATCCCTTAGCAACTAATCTAGCCTTATATCTCTCTATGTCTCCATTTGACTTATACTTTATCTTAAAAATCCATTTGCTACCCACTGGTTTCCTATTCCTAGGTAACTCAACTAAGTCCCAAGTTCTATTCCTAACAAGTGCTTCCATCTCTAAATTCATAGCTTCTTTCCATTCTGGAATATCTAGTGCTTCAGTCACACTACCAGGCAGAGTTACTCTATCTATATTATTGCAATATTCTTTATCACTTATTTCAAGTTTTGACAGATTCATAACAGCAACAAAGGATAGAGTACCTTGGCTTTAGCAGAATTTACTGAACATTCATAATCATTCAGATAGTTGGGTCTCCTAGTATTTCTCTTACTATTCACAGTCTCATCAGTTGTGTTAGTCAGTGGGTTAGTCACATCATCAATCACTGCAAAATCAAGCTGTTCATCCAGACAACCAAGATCAGAGTCAACAGTAGGCAAATCAGAAGTATTTGGTAACTCATCAGCTTGTTCATGTAGGTCAGATGGCATATTTTCATTCATAGTTAACTCACTGTTATCTATTTCATCTAAAACAGATTCATTCCAATCAAACAAATCATCAAACGGAACATGTGAATCTTCATTTCTACTTAATTTTTCACTCATAGACAGCTTAAAAGGGAATACTGTTTCATAGAATTTCACATCTCTAGCTGCAAACAGCTCATTGCTACCTAGATCTAACAACTTATAGGCTTTCTTATTTTCATAATATCCTAGCATAACACACTGCTTAGCACGAGCATCAAACTTTGATTTATGGTTTTCCAAACAAGATTTCATAAGGTGCTTTACCCTTAAGAACAGAAGATGGAGTTCTATTTATCAAGAAGACAACACTAAGTATGCATCAGACCAATAAATCAAAGGTACACCAGATTGGAAGAAGAGTGCACGTGCAACATTTAACAGATGCCTATGTTTCCTTTCAGCTATGCCATTTTGTTGAGGTGTATTAGCTACACTACTTTGATGCATAATACCCTCTAATCTAGTTAAGTCCTGAAGTTGGCTATTTACAAACTCAGTACCATTATCAGTCCTAATGGTTTTCAAAGCTTTTCCAAACTGGTTTCTGACCATGGAGATAAAGTACTTCAAATGTTGAAACACTTCATATTTGGTTTTAAGTAAGAACACCCACGTTGCCCTAGAGATCATCAACAATTGTAAGAATATATCTACATCCATATGACTAACTTGTCTAAAAGGACCCCACACATCTAGATGGACAAGTTCAAATAAAAAATCAGATCTATGGTCACTAAAAGGAAATGGTTCTCTAGTCTACTTTGCCTTGTGACAGATATCACATGGCTCAGCAGGGAGGCTTTCCTTGAAATTCAGAAGAGGTTTTAACACATCTAGTACACTATTTGATGGATGGCCTAATCTTTTGTGTCACATATTATAAGAAACTAAATGGCATGCTTTACCAGACTTACTACTGGTGAAGTAGTACAACCCCCCTTTAACTCACCAATCCCCACAGGGACAGTGGGTTCTGAAAAGTACAAATGTTATCTTTAAAACTGACAATGCACTGACCAGTACTAGCTAGTTTGGACACAGAGAGCAGATTGCACTTAAAAGCAGGAACAACAAGCACATTTCTAAGAATTATACTGTCATTCAACATGTAATCACCAATCACTTGAACAGCTAAACATGCACCATTAGGCAACTTAATATATATGCTATCAGATTTAACATGTCTTTCATTCAGCAAATTTTCACATGAGCATATAACATGATCTGTTGCACCTGAGTCAATAATCCATCCTAAATCAGAAGACAAGGTGTTTATGAAAGCACCTGCCATTATGTCTTGATTGGCTTCACCTTGACTTTCTTTTTCAAACAGTTTCATTAACTTATTGTATTGGATTATGGATAGATATCGTTTCATTGGAGTTTTGATTTACCTCTGCCAAATTTGTTGTTTTGTTAGCATTCTAGTTGGGACTTCTTTTCGCATTGTTGTAGCTTTGACTTTTTATTTGGCTTCCCAAAAAGCTTTAAACATTTTTCAATAGGATGGCCTTTAATACCACAATGTTTTGACTATTAGGGTTACCTATGAGCTTGTAACACTTTTCTATTGAATGCCCTCTAATACCACATAAATTACAAACCAGGGGTTTTGATAAACACTGTTTTGACTAGACTTATTAAATGCCTTATTCAAAAATATAGAAGGATTATCATCAGATGTTTGGGTGACACCTCTATGAGACTCTTCCCTACTCACCATGTTATATGCATCAAGAACATTTGGTAAGGGTTGATACAATAGAATGTTGCTTTTATAAAACTGTAGCTTTCTGACACGTTCAAATACTAGCAAGTCTACTAGGTCGTGCAAGTAATAAAACGGACGAAGTCCAAGTATCGATCCATGAAGACAGCTCGAAGATATTAATTCTTAATTCTAATTTAGACTAAGGGGATTTTTATAGTTTTGAAAATTGATAAAAGAGATAAAAATGCAAATGATAAAATAAACGTAAGTAAAATAGATGAGGATAGAGCAGTTGACGACGACGTGATCAAGACACATGCTCGACACGAATTATTCCTACGTCTTCATGCAATCTAATTTATCTAATCAACATGAATCAAGTTAAGGTGGGATTTTCTAATATATGTGCTACCCGTTATTCACGTAACTAGCAACCCTATATGAATAGTAAACCAATCAACTATATTCCTATATGACTGTAGTTCCTACACGTGCATTTGATCTTCGTGAAACTCCCCGAGTTTAGGCGCTTTCGGCGCCTAAGGTCTCGAAAACCGCACATACGAAACCGAATTCCATCTCTGGACGGTTTTACGTAGTGATGCTCGATATTTTGATCTAACCTTTCTAATCACCTTTTCGGTCTCATGTACTAGGTCAAGAATTGTGTGCGTGGTGGCCGATCACACACATGTCATTAAACTCAAAGAAAGAACACATACCTTAAATCATATAATTAAATAAAATATGAATGGCATAACATACGTAGTCATAATCCGACCTCACACGGCCTTAATCACAAAAGAAATTAAGCTAACATATTAACATACGAAACGACAAAGAATCGGTAGAAATATTGTCAAAAACGAAATATTAAAAGATAAAGAATTCGCCCTCGTTACGGTGTTCGCATCGTCTCGCTCCGAGCCGTTGATTTTATTCTCGTCGCAACCGTCCGATATTTATTTTCAGCCGTCAATCCTCTTACCTGCGCTTCCCTTTTTATTCACTGTCTATCACCCCCTCATCTATTATTCGCTGCTATCTTTATACAGAAATAAGATAAGCTGACTTAAAGAAACGAATTCTCTAATCAATAGCTTATTCTGATCTTTTAGCTCCTTTTTTCTATGTTTGACTTCTACTCCTTCCTTATAGCGTGCGAATATCTTGGTAAATATAAGAGTCCTCTTGACTTCTATCTTTGCGTGTGTAATGCATATAGCTTGGTCAAGTGGGTGTTTTTCACTCTCTCTTTCCCCCTTGCGCGTGCATGCATGTATCCAGCTAATTCTATATTTGATTTGCTCTTTAAATATCTTGTGGGCTAACCAATGGGCTGAATCAATCAATCATTGTAGTCCAATCCAATTCATAATTATACATTGCGTGTATAATTCCTCGACTTCGGTTCTTTTTGCTCCGATATATACAAAACATGAAACAGAAATGCAGGCATAGGACATCCGTGTATATTTGAATAGACAACGATCGAAAATATGCTATTATGGGGTATAAAATGACGTAAAATCCTAACTTATCACTTTCATTAAGACCCATCAAGAACTGCATAAGTTTCTGTTCTTCATTTATAACATGTTGATGCTCACTAGCTTTGCAAGTGCAGATTGGACCTGTGGTTAGAGCTTCCAACTCATCCCACAGATATTGTAATTTAGAAAAATATATTGACACACTATCATTTCCTTGCTTTAAATTGTATACAGACTGTTGCAGAGTAAACTTCCTAGACCCATCAATGTTGTTGAAGGTTTTCTCAAGAGACTCCCACACTTTTGAGGCAAACTTAGCATAAGTATATCTAATTCTTAGTTCATTAGTAAGGGAGTTTAGCAGCCATGACAATACTATTGCATTACACCTTTCCCAGCCACTGATTAAGTCATTATCATCAGGGACTGGTACTGTTCCGTGAACAAAACCAGATTTGTTCTTGGAAGTTAATGCAAGTAGAATTGAATTGCTCCAATAAGAGTAGTTTTCAGATCCAGTAAGGGTCACATTAGTTATGTTTGTTAGTGTTAGATCTGACTGACTTATGAACAAAGGATTCCTTGGATTGATTTTTAGTTCAGAATTGTTCGATGTAGGGTTTATTTGGTGTGATTTGGATTGAGTATTCTGTACACTTTCATTATCTGAATAGTCTTGCATAATGTTACAGGAATTACCAATTGATCAAGATTTTCATTGGTTTTATTGTGGAACTATTTTTTCTTATTTTTTTGTTCTCTAAATTGTGGAGTACTCGGATTATTCTTTGATGTGTTTATTATTTGTACATGATTATTAATGCTGTGATTTCTTGGTTAATAATGCTAAAATATGCGATTACAGTGTATCAATCAGAGTCAAGATCAACGAGACTGTCAAGTATTCAAATTATTATCACAGAATCACAAACAACCTTCAATCTTGTATAAACAACACAATAAAGACTTATCTGCGAAGCAGTCATGCGTCTGAATGTCGCATCTAGGGTTTCGGCCGGAAACAAGGACTATTTACACGGAGGAGACGAATGTCGACTTCGTGCTAGAAGAGAAGAAAAACAGCACTGAGAATTATCTCAGATCAAAGAGAAATCAAGCTATGTATAATCCACAGACTTAGGCTATCGACAAAGATGAAAAAGCTTAAGGGAGTGAAAACGATTGAGAAATTAGGGTATTGCGTTTTTTGAGAAAGCAACTGAGCTAAGTGATCAAAAAACTAATCTGCTCTTGGTTTTGGGTATCTCCGTTTTAGAAAGGAGAAAGTGAAAATTGCAGACTAGACCCTGGTATATTATAATGGCAGTCCAAAAACCCTAGTGCTTATTGTTTTAGTCCACAATCTTTTATATCTGGTCAAATACATCCTAGTTATGTAGAACTGGGCTGTAATGAAACTTATGGGCCAGATAAATATTTTGACCCATTCATTGTGTAAAAATGTGTTTTGGCTCAGAAATATATTTGACCCAATTAAGGGTCTATTTTCTACAAATAAAAATTTCAATAAAGGCAATAGTTGGTTGCTCTAAGTATTGGGATTTGAGACTTCCGCGAGTTTATCGGATCCATAACATATCTCTAGACTAGAATCATTTTCAGATGTAGTTAGGCTATTCTACATTAACACTATATCATATGCGTTTTCAAGACAAGATAATTCAAAGCTATAATAAGATCAACCCACATGAGGTCATAGCTTTGAATCATCAGGATGATCATAAAGAAAACCCACGGAGACTCCAAAAGAAAAGAAACTATATTTAATTCAAGGATGAAATATTTAGGTTTTCAATACGAAGATATTTATTTATTATTCATTCGTTATGGTCTTTCATACATCACATTAAATATGTGCTGAGTGATAGATTTCGTTCATTACATCCAAAGAAGAAGTCGCTGTCCTTTTTTTCCAAGCATTCAACTGTGTAAATGTTGAATAGATAGCGGTAGTAGGGTATACTTTTCACTTGACTGCAACTTTGTATTTTTGTTATTTATATGCCTCTTTTCTTCCTCAGTATGTCAGTCTGACTATTAATACGTATTCACACTCCCAGAAATAGAGAGAGAGATATGAAAACAGTTGCTATAGAGTTCCCTACTAATGAATCATACACCAACACAAATAATATTAATACTGAGGAAAATACTGAGGCAATAAGCAAGCAAAGTCTTGATGCAGGAGCTCTCTTCGTCCTCAAATCTCGAGGTCATCATCATTTCACTTGTTTATTTTTTCCATTTTTTTTTTTAAATCTTTGGTAAATATAATATTCTATATGTAATATCTTTAGGTTCTTGGTTACACTGTGGATACCACTTGACGACGGCTATAGTCGCGCCGGCGCTTCTAAGTCTGCCGTTTGCGTTCGCCCTTTTGGGATGGGCCGGCGGCGTTCTCTGCCTTTCGTGGGCAGGAATGGTCACTTTCTACTCTTACAACCTTTTGTCAATTGTCTTGGAGCACTACGCAAGCATGGGAAAACGTCATCTACGTTTCGGCGATATGGCACACGACATTCTTGGTACCCTAATATTCGTATGATTTACTAAAAATCGACCAAGTATATATTCACTTTACCTATAATTGATCAAGGGATAACGACTGGCTAATTGGCCCCGTCGAGATGAAAGTTTATTAGGAATATAAAATATATAAAATTAACATACAATAAGCTCCCTTCAAGTTCAAGTATAACTTTCTAGGTGATGTCACCACTCAACATGGTACTAGAGCTCAGTCTTAAAGGTTATGGATGTAAATCCTTGCGACGACCCATTAAATAGAAAATAAAACATTTAAGGCAAGATAAATTTAAATTACGATACAGACTACAGTCCCTTGATCACTTTTAAGCTTTTAGGTGAACTTATCGTTCAAAAAAGTTATTCGAATGGATGTGTTGGGACATGATGTTTTTCGGACAGGTCCGAGATGGGGACGATACTTTGTGCTACCTCTTCAACTAGGGATATGCTATGGTGCGGTAATCGCTTGTATACTTCTTGGTGGACAAAGCCTCAAGGTAGCATTGTAGTAGAATAGGTTCTTAGATATAATAGTCAATTAGAATTTAATTTGATTATGATGTTATGCAGTTTATTTATTTGATAACGACACCAAATGGAAGCATGGAGCTATACCAATTCATCGTAATATTCGGAGTGCTGACTTTGGTGATGGCGCAGATGCCATCTTTTCACTCTCTAAGGCACATAAACCTCGTCTCGCTTGTCTTATGCCTTGCCTATTGTGCTTTTACCACGGTTGGCTCGGTACATGTAGGTAATAATGAGTATATCTTATTTGTAGGTTAATAATAAATGAGTGACTCATATTATTGTGTTTTTGACATGATGTTACATTTTCTTTGAAAGGACATTCGAAAAACGCCCCAAAGAGGGACTACGCTATCGCTCGTGGAGGAATCGATCTCGTTTACGGCGTGTTCAACGCCATCTCGATCATCGCCACAACTTACGGCAACGGAATCATCCCGGAAATACAGGTTAATTTAATTCGTTAAATGTTGAATGACCAATTGACTTTAAAATCTTAAGCACGAAGAAAACGTACATTATTTATATTTTAGTTTCAACACGTCCTGCACGTTTATAGGCTGATTTCTTTTTTATATAATTTTGACCATTAATTTTCTTATTTAATTTTGATGGTCGTGGGTGACATATGCTAGACTCTATATGCGCACATGCTTAGATATCGATGTTCTGTGGCAAGCGCCCACGGCCCTCGGGTAGATCTTCCAAGGCCGTGGGTCTGACTTTACTTTGTTGGCTTCGCTCGTTCATGTCCGGAACTTGTCTTATTCACTTCTTTTTGCCTTGATACAAAACGTGATAAATAGAATAAAGTAAGGTATTCAAGGGTATTTAGATGTCTAATGATCAAATAATGCAAGTTTATGAGTATAAAATGTACGTAAAATTCTAACTGATTAGTGAGTATTCGTAACCAAGACCAATTAGCTCCATGAGCTCTGTTACAATATTGAATGACCACTTCACATAAACGATTAAGCTTGAAGATCGAGATTGTATCGTATTTGAATTTTATATATTTCATCCCTAAAAGTTTGTGTGTATGTGTGTGCAAATTTGTGTTGTATGCATAGGCGACTATAGCACCGCCAGTGACGGGGAAGATGTTCAAAGGGCTTCTGTTGTGCTATTCGGTGGTGATCTCGACCTTCTTCAGCGTTGCGATTTCCGGGTACTGGGCGTTCGGGAACGAAGCTCAAGGTTCGGTCCTATCGAACTTCATGGTCGGCGGACATCCCTTACTTCCAAAATGGTTTCTTCTCATGACCTACACCTTCACCCTCGTGCAAGTCTCCGCCGTCACCCTAGTAAGCAAATGCGAAAAAACCCTAAATGCGAAAAACCCTAACCAATCGTAATAAGACATACTATTCTGAGTTACCGTAAAATTCTCTCTATAGGTTTACTTGCAACCGACAAATGTGGTCATCGAGAAGGCGTTCTCGGATCCAAACAAGGAAATGTTCAACGCCCGCAACGCCCTTCCGAGGCTCGTCTTCAGGACTCTGTCGGTGATCCTCGCGACGACGTTGGCTGCAATGTTTCCCTTCTTCGGGGACATCATGGCGTTGTTCGGCGCCTTCGGCTGCATACCGCTCGACTTCGTACTGCCGGCGATTTTCTATAACGTTGTGTTCAAGCCTTCTAAGAAGAAGGCGGTATATTGGGTGAACGCTGCAATCGCCGTCGTCTCGACCACTCTGGCTTTGGTCGGGGCAGTTGCCTCGGTTAGACAGATGGTTTTGGATGCAAAGACCTATAAGTTATTTGCTAACATGTAGATCGCCGATCCATGGGCTCTTAGTCCTTAGAGCCTACTTGACCAGACCCGTCATGTTTGTGCGATATATGGTTTGACTCAACGGCAAACTTTCGAGAGCTTTTGAGTGTTAGGATTTGGGGAGTTGTATTAATCAAACATACATTGCAACTCTGGGGAATGCAAAACATGACATTGTCTTAATCAGACGTCAACACGCTTTATTTGGATCCAAGCAAATAATAAATAATAGTGTAGCGTACCCCGAAGAGATGACTTTAAGCAGTTTAGGAGTTTCGAACCATTCGACTTACCCGTTGACGGAGATGTTTTAGTTCTTCACGGAAGTCACGTGGCCGAGAAGCATGGACACGACGTCGTGGGAGATCTTTGAAGTCTGCTCCTTTAGGTGGCCGATCTTTGCCTCGGTTTCCTTCTCAAGGCGCTTCACATTTGCGCCCGAGTCGCCGCTACTCTGTGGAGTGTCGCACGAGAAATTGAGGACAGAGCAATATAGAGAAAAGACTTGATTACAAGCGAGTGTTGAAAGGGAACAAACAAGCCATGACTAAATTGTCATTTGTTCGTACGAATCTGCTATTGTTCTTTGGTTTAAATCGTTACCTCCGCAACCTTTCTCTGGAACTCAGCTTCCACCTGGGCGCGGAATTCAGCAATTTCCTTCTCTGCTTCCTCTTTTGCCTGTCTTAATCTGGCTTGTTTGGCTGTACGTGGGAAACCAACAAACGAGTTTACATTTCATTTTCAATGGTGTTTGACAACTTCAATAGCCCTAGCCTACATTGAGTCAAACAGATAACCTTACACCTACAGGGCCACAACTGATGAAACGAAGAATTTGGTAAGTATTAGGCAGCACGAAAAGTGGAGGGTATTTTCTTACCAGTTCGAGCGGCATTAACGATATGCTGAGCTTCTTGCTCTGCAGCTAGTAAGAGCTGAATCCCGTTCTGGCTACTGGACGACGATGCCATACTGATTTATAAAAGGTTAAAAAAGATGGCAAGCAAACTACGTCAGATTTGCACTGGTTGAAACGGAAGAACTAATAAAATTAAGCATAATATAACACAAAATCCCTTCAAACATTAAAACGCATGGAAGATATAATGCGAGGGGCAATCAACAGATAGTAAAGAACCTTAACTGCAGCAAACTGTATCATCAAACAGCCGAATTTTCATCATTTAACACTGAAGAATCTTTGAGTTCTTTGTACTTCTCAGATATTCTGATACATATCTTCGGTTTGGCTAAAATTAACGCAAAATCGAGCTTATAGGTATCCCAACAACATCAAATCCCTTATTACCACCGACCAAATAATAATTTATAACCATAACAAAAGACATACTCATCTACTCTATACCCAAATAAACCACCACGGCTTTGGGCCTTTAGACCAGAAATCATTTGCTACCAGTGAATTATGGAATAAAACAATCAGATCTACACATCTCAACTGATTTCAAGTCGGATAAACGAGAGGCAGATATAGTCCATGGAGATCTACACATTTGGACAACTACGGGAATGAGAAAAATAGAAACAAACTGAGCCACTGTAGCAGTGAGAAGATCATCAGTTGCGAAATACAAGAACTGAGCAGCTTTACCTGACCAGCGGAGAGCAGATCGATCTGAGAATCGAAATTCGAAGACTAGCGAAGAAACACGCGGAAGCAAAGTAAATCAGTCGATGTAAAACTGAGGCCCGGCAATAATATACTGTTCGATGTTTTATTTAGCTGGAATGAGTGAATTTTCTATTAATATTTTATAAGTTAATAAAGAGACTAATTTAGCTAATATCAAACCGGAATCAACACATAAATACCTAATAGGAAACTAAACAGCCACTTCAGTCCATTGTCAGATATATTTTATAATTAGGTACCCATTTGGATAAAAAATTACACTTAGATACCTAATCACCTAAGATTACCAAAATATCCTTATTTCTTTTCAGTTTTTATGTCTGCAAAATTCGAGCTCCATCCCCGTCGACAAATTTTCGTCTTGCCGACCACCTCCTTCCGCTCGTTCCGGCACCGGACAACAATCAATGAGCCTCTTGAAAGTTGGGTTCTTGATTTTGGGTCTTGATTTTGTTAGGTAAGCTTTTCTTTGGGTCTTGATTTTTGTTCTTGATTTTTGGTTCTCGATTTAATCGATGTCATGCTTTTGTTCAAGGTTTAGCCCAAATCCAGGAGTTCAATGCCCTCCAAGAGCTCGATATAAGGGTGGAATGTTAGGATTTGGTAGTTATTGAGGCTAATCCATCGAGATTTCGGATTTTTTCTTAGAACTGTTACAACGTACCATTTGTTATGTATATTACGTACCATTATTTGTTGTTTTACCGTACCTAAATATATTATGTATTACAGTCCGATTGGACATTTATGTTATGCAGTATCTATGTGTATTTATATTACGTACCAAGTAACCTGTCCATACGGTACCAAAATGTCCTGTTATGCAATACCAATCTAAACTATACAGCGTACCATTTATACAGGTGTCATACTTCTGAAAATATGGCGTCTGTAAATTCGGTTGGTGGCGGGACGTCATTTGCAATGTGTGAGTATAAAAGAGAGTCTTCCTTACTATTAATTAATGAAGCAACGACGCTTATCGATATATACGTATCCCTCCAAAGAAGGTGGTTGAATATCGATTCCCGGCATGCCAGTTTGGTACTGTGCGAACATGGTACCCTAATATATGCCAACATGGTACCCAAATATATACCAATTTGGTACTGTAACATATGCAAATTTGGTACCGTAATATATGCTAATTTGTTACTGTAATATATGCCAACATGACACTGTAATATGCAAATTTGGTACTGTAACATATGCAGATTTGGTACCGTAACATATGCTAACATGATACCTAATATATGCACAAAAGGTACTGTTATATGCCAGTTTGGTACCATCATATATGCGAACATGATACCGTAATATATGCCAATTGCTACTGTAATATATGCAAATTTCGTAATAGATGCGAACATGGTACCCTACTATATGCCAATTTGGTACTGTAATATATGTAAATTTAGTACCGTAATATATGTGAACGTGGTATAGTAATGTATGCAAATTTAGTACTGTAATATATGGCAGTTTGGTACCGTAATATATGCGCATGGTACCGTAATGTATGCAAATTTGCTACTGTAATATATACTCATTTGGTACTGTAACATATCCGAGTTTGGTATCGTAATATATGCCAACATGGTACTGTAACATATGCCCAGTTTGGTACCGTAATATGCACACATGGTCCGTAATATATGCCAACATGATACTGTAATACATGCCAGTTTGGTATCGTAATAAATTTACAAATGGTACTGTAATGTAGGCTAAGGTACACAAAACATGCCATGGAGGGTACTGTATCGTTCCAGAAATAGGTACCGTATAAATTAAAGTAAGTTCCATTTAAGACTTTGGTAGTTTCGTCAGAAATGAAGCATTTCAAAAGATGTCGATGTGCAAAAAGAAAGGGACAATTTCTGACGTTTTCTGTCATGAGTGGATAGACTTATGACATTTTTCTGTCATGAGTGGACAACTCTTCTGACGTACGAGGTATTACATCAAATAAGACAGTTCATCTGACATGTCGTTGGCTTTAGTAAAATGTTTGATGTCTTATGTAATTTTGGGTACTACACCCATGTACGAAATGGTACGCCTAAAACAAAAAAATAGATACTCCAACAAAGCAATGTAAGATACGGCGTTCCTTAAATATATGGTACGGTATACTAGGGTTAGTATTTTTCAAGTTCGTACGAATTAGTTTTTCATCTGGAACCACCCTAAAACACTAATATAGAGTATTAGTTACGTTTCACATCAAATTAGGTGCATTAGGCCTTACAAGCATGAATTAAACCTTCCAACTCCAACATTCATTAGAATATAAGGATGAAACAAGAACATCTTACAACTTAATTTGATCTATTTGATCTTAAATTAGGTGAGTCCTACATGTGCGAAATGTTATTTATTTTTTTAGTCATTTTATTATTGTTAGGTAATGACAAAATCACGCAGAACAATGCAACTCGCTTAGGAATCGATTTATTTTCGATTGTGCAACACATGGTACGGTATATATGCATATTATGGTACTTTATATGTATACATAGTGATACAATGAAGCCGCAGATTATGGTACGGTATATGTAAATGATAAGGTACCTTAAAGTGCAAGATAAGGACCTTACTGTACAACAGACGAGGTACTTCATATATTATGTTTATGGTACGATATATGTATACCCAGTGGTAATGTTAACCTGCATATTAAGGTACTATGTATGTAAAAGTTCTGCTACGGTAATAACAAAGACAAGGTACTTCATGTCTTCTGTGTATGGTACGCCATAAATTTACATAATGGTACGATTAAGCTGCATATTTTGGTATCCGTATGTAAAAGATGTGGTACGGTAAAGGTTCTTCATATCTTCTGTTTTGGTACGGTATATTTGTACTTAATGGTACGGTTAAGCTGCATATTATGGTACTCTGTATGTAAAAGAAAAGGTACGGCAATATAAAAACCTATGGTACTGCATAATATACGGACACACAACAAACGAACATCACTTAGTCATGTACAAACTCCAAACTGTCTCAAAATGGTCTCATCCCCAACTCAAAAGAAGTTAACCTACATAAACAAAGTCTCAAACAGTCTCACAGTATATTCAAGTAACTTAACCAAACAGATCAAGCATACAACTGTGCTCGTCACGTAAAATGCGAGCAACCATAGAAGCACGACCAGATCTGTTACGCGGTGCATTTGGTGCCATTTCTGCAAAAAACAAAACTGTTAGCGAGTAGTGAAGAAGCAGTACTATTTTATTTACACACGACGTATCAATTTGCCCAAACAGATGGTACCAAATGAATTTATCATGTAGTACCAAATAATCAACATAATAAGTACCAAATTCGAAGCCTAACAATATCCACAAATCACTTGACCAATCCTAATAAAAACACAGACGGACAACTGTTAGATCGTCTCAACCAAATATCAGAAGTCGTGATGAAGGTAAACCACCATAAAAACTCAAGGAATAATAGCGATGGTACTAGATACATGCTTATTGATTCTCCACAAATTTCACACGCAACCTCAAATTATCATGTAGTACCACACAAAAGAGCAACTAAAAGGTTGTTGGAACAAAAATAGTAACAAAATACATGGCAAATACGAATGCTACATCGATTCGGCTTCTCCACAAGTATGACGATTATGCCACGTTCGAAGACTTACTCAATTTGAAAGCAGCAGTGATATTCTGAACAAGGTTCTTTTCTTGTTTTGGACATAAACAAGGGTCAATCCTTTCTCACATCGTCCGTGCATAATCGTCATGATTTTCACACGACATGTTGGGTTGAACTTGTGTTTGATTCTATTACTGCATAATCCGTATACGAAAAACCCCAACATTATTGACATACACTACCATACGTTTCAAACATGAAATACCAAATTACTGAAATAAGGAGTACCAAACTACCTAAACAAGGAGTACCAAACTAATAAAACAAGGGGTACCATTGTAAAAGCATATGTATGATGAACTATCAAGCATATATCTTACCAGAATGTATAGTAATAATTTATGGCCCATAATCGAATCCTTAGGACAACAACACCAAAGCGGATCGATGCCAATCTATGTCCAAGCAAAAACAACCCTAATCAACGCATATGAGGACCAAATTTCAACACACCAAAAAAACCTATAAAACCCCTTTTTTACACAGAAATCTCAAATTGGTAACCGAAATAAAAAGCCCATAATCAATCAAGTATTCGAATTGCTAATCACAACAATAATCCATTCGAATTTAGCATATAACTGAAAAATACGACTCAAAACAAAATAATACCAAACTTACCATCACATGCAAGAGATGTCGAGAATCGATCGGCGAGGCAAAATACCTTCAGAAGATTAATTCTATTTGGGGAGGGAGATCTCATGAATGGGTTGCAAGAAAAATCAGTGCAGATTATGCTGAGGGAATCGTTCGGTGTGTTTGGTTTAATTTTTCTTTTTTATATATAATTTAAGTGAAAAGCTAGGTAAAATGGTAATATCATGTTTTGATAGGGCTATTTCCTTCCATTAGGTACCTAAGTGCAAGAAAACTTTGAAAGAGGTACATAAGATATAAATAGGTCTGACAAGGTACTGAAACGTCTTTTTTGTTTGCAAGTTGGGATTTAAGTGTAGAAACCCCAATATCAAACCTTGTATTTAAAAAGATTCGTTGGAATTTTGGCTAAAAGAAAACCGTTCATCTTTGTGCTGGTTGGGGGATTTAATAATTTTGGACCTTGTTTTAAGACATGTTGATATGTTTGGTTCGTAGGTTTATCTAAACCAATGTTTATATAAAACCAATGTAGACGAGTTAAAATAAACATACCTCCCTATATGTGTTTATCTAAACTCATTAACCAAACACGCATTTTATTTATATTCATTAATTTGATTATGTAAGACTTACCTAATTAAACCCTCCTATATATAAAAATATTTCAAACGAGCACTCAATACTTGACGTTTAGATAAGCCGTATTTGTCTGTCATTTGTATTACTTAGAAAATGATATTAAATAATAATGACACCATAAACTACATAATATTCCTAATTTTTATATCCTCAATTCGCCCTCATATTTTTAGTTAATTTTATTTTGTAATTATCTATAGAATGTCATTATACATTCTTGTTTATGGCATTATTCTTAATATCATTATGAGTGACATATTTCATAAGACCCTCTTTTGTTTCAAGTGGGGTATTTGTATTTATTCCCTATTCTGCCGGCAAATTACAAACGGATTTTTTTAAGTAAATAGCCTTTGACTTGGTCATCTTTAAAAACATAGCACCCAAAATCGGATTTTACCTTTGTACCCTTACTAACTCTTCGCTAAAGACTATTTTACCCTTCCTTAATGGCAATCAATAACCTCAACAGCACTTAACAAAAAAATTAACGGTTTACAAGTTTACTGTAGCTAATTTGAAACATCAGACCCGTGATAGAACAATAAAAGTAAAAAGGCAACCACTTTCATTCCCCTGCACTGCAAATCGGTCTCCTGCACACAAAGCGTTCTCTCCCCTGCACTGCAAATCGTTTTCTCTCCAACTCGAACCCAAATCCGAACCTCAATCGACAATGGCAATCAACGAAAGCACCCAAAGAGTGAATGTATTTTTCTACTCTTTGTCTTCTTCAATTTAACCCTAATTTGATGCGGACCTGTGGTTGCAAGCGCAGTGGATCCGTGCTTGCAATCATAGGACCCACACTTGCTAGCATAAGACCTGTTTTATCAAGCATCGGGCTGTGCTTGCAAGCCTAGGAGCCGTGCTTGCAAGCATAGGACCCACGCTTGCAAGCATAGGGTTAGAAATTTATTTAACGCATTTATGTGCTCTTTCATAATTTCCAATATGCGATGAGTCACAAAAGTATCTCCCGAAGGAATACTAAGTGAGTAAAGAAATTAGATGCCCTGTCTTCTATCAAGCTTGGGTTTAGTTGTCACGAAACCTAAATGCAAGGTTTGATTTCGGGTATGCCGGCGCCTTGCATTTGCTTTCGTTTCGGCTTGCTCGCGTGTGTTTGCGCCGCTCGCCAAGACCACACCGTGCAGCACCACGTACGGTTCAAGTGTGCGGTTTTGAGCAAAGTTGATACGTAACACTTAGACAGTCACACCGACCTGTTCGGAGATTGCTGACGAGGTTCCTAACTGAGACAAAGATAGTTGAGGCGTTCGACAAGGTCGAATTCGTGTGGAGCGCGACTTCGTGGACCGCTGCAAACCAATAAAAAGACAGAGGTTGAGGTTTTCATCCGCTCACGGGGACATCAATTCCACTATCGAAGTTATCAACAAAACTTCCAAAATATCCGAAGGGAGAATGGAGTTTATGAAAAGATAGTGGGATTCAAATGGAATAGAAGTCCTTGTTCACGATTGACAATCTATACAATCGACTTAATATGCCTTTTATTTTCTGCAGCTCCTTGTGAAATTATGTCTACCACTTTAATCATACTGCTCAAGAATGGGTTGACTGGGTCAAACTATTCAAACTGGCTTCGCAACCTGAGGATTTTCCTCGAGATTAAGAACCTAGTTTATATCCTTGACTCCGAATTGCCGTGGGCCCAGGGGCACGGGCACCGAGCAGGCTCGTGTCGCTTATGACAAGCGATTGCGTGATGAGAAGCTTGTAAAGGCTCATATCTTCGGATCGATGAGTAATGCACTACAGCGTAGCCATGAAAGTATGGCTGATGCTCGGATGACGATTCAACATTTGAAAGAGCTTTACGGTGAGACGTCGAGTACAGCTCGGTATGCAATTTCGTCGTAGCTCTTCCGATCGAGGATGTCCGAGGGTGAGAACGTCGGCGAACATGTTATGAACATGATTACCATGATAGAGAGATTGGCGACTCTCAATTTTTGATTTGATCGGGAATTATGAAACGATATCATCTTGCAGTCTCTCCCTCCATCATTCAACGCGTTCAATGTGAACTACCATCTGAACAGCATGACGCTGTTGCTTTCTGATCTGATGAATCAGTTAGCAACGGCGCAAGGTCAGATGAGGAAGGAAAAGCTGGCTGCACTTGTTGCCACCTCTTCGAAGCCCCAGAAAGGTAAAAAGAAGAAGGCAACAAGCTCAAGCCGACAGGGAAGGTTTCCAAGAACCTACTTGGGAATCGAAGCATACCGGGGTAAAACCGACGGATATGTGTCTGCGTTGCGGTGCGCTGGGCCACTAGAAGCGGGACAGTCCGAAGCTCAACGGTGAGTAGGCTGCGTTAGGTATGGAACTTAATGTTTTAGAAATAGTTTGTTCCGTATTTGTATACTCTACTTCGTGGATATTGAATTCGGGGGCTAGTACTCACATTTGTGTGTCCACGCAGGGTCTCGGACCAAGTAGAGCGCTTGGGGAGCGGGAGATCGAGGACGGAGTGGGAAGCGGGGATAGTATCTCGGCAAGCCAGGTCAGATCACGATCTCTTATTTTATCTTCTGGGCATGTGTTGCATTTGTACGATTGTCTTGTACTCCCGAGGGGATTTAAGAACATCGTCTCCGTTCCTGTTTTGATCAGGAATGGTTATGTATTTAGTTTTAATAATAATACATGCCACATTATGTATCAAAATAAAAATACTGGCAACGAGACACTATTTTAATTGTTTGTACTATTAGAATACCCAAACGACGTATCTGTGAATACTGTCACAAATAAACGAAAGTCGGGAACAAATGCGAGATACTTGTCGCATCTTCGATTAGGTCACGTGGAGAATGCAAGATCCACGGCTTGGAGAAAAACGGGATATTGTCACCGTTGGAATCAGATTCCTATCCGACTTGTGAGTCCTGCCTCCAAGGGAAAATGACTCTATCACCCTTCACCGGGACATTTAATAGAGCCACAGAAATTCTCGGTGCGATTCACACGGACGTTTGCGGGCCATTCAATGTGAAGGCTCGAGATGACTTCCACTATATTATTACCTTCACGGATGATCACAGTAGTTATGGACTCGTGTATCTGATGAGGTATAAAGTTGATGCACTTGAAATGTTAAAAGAGTATAAGACGTTGGTGGAAAACCAAACGTCAAAATTCATTAAAGCCATTCGATCAATCGAGGCGGCAAGTATATGAGCGTTGAATTTGACCAGTTCTTGAAGGAGAATGGTATATTATCACAGATGACTCCGCCCGGCACGCCACAGTTGAATGGCCTGGCCGAACGTAGAAATTGAACTTATTAGATATGGTTCTTTCTATGCTAAGCTATACAGATTTACCGGTGTCATTGTGAGGATACACACTTTTGACAGCAGCGACCAAAAACTAGTGTCCCTCGAAGTCAGTTAACGGCGTTCTGTATGATATATGGTCTGGTCGTTTACCCAGCTTAACACTATTAGGATTCAGGGTTGCCTCGCCTATGTGAAAAGTTGAAAACAGACAAATTAGAGTCTTGGTATATAAAAGAACGTTTCATAGGTTACCCCGAAGACTCTGTCGGGTACCTATTCTATTTTCACGATGATCAGAGGATCGTTGTGGGCCTACACACACATTTTCGCAAGGTAGAGTTCAATCGAGATTATGGCGTTGGCCGAGAGGTCACTCTCAAGGAGCAGTCGACCGAAATGCCCTCACAGGTTTGCAATCGGATGGTCCGAGTGAACCAGTCATGCGACGATCTGAAAGGGTGCCAAGCCAACCACAATGGTATGACATGTCACACATGGAACATGATGATGCTGCAATTAGGGGAATTCTAAGAGAAGATCCCGTTACTTTCGATCAAGCTATATCGGATGTTGACTCAACGAGATGAGTTGAGGCTATGCGGGATGAGATGGACTCAATGTATTCGAACAAAGTCTGGACTCTTATAGACTTACGGAGTGGTTTTAGACCAATCGGTTGTAAATGGATCTACAAGAGAAAGATTGGATCTGACGGACAAGTTGAGACGTACAAGGCTAGGTTGGTTGCCAAGGGTTATAACCAAAAAGTGGAAGTCGACTATGAGGAGACTTTCCGCCTATGGCCATAATTAAGTCTATCCGAATAATGCTCGTGATAGCTGCGTACTCTGATTATGAGATTTAGCAGATGGACGTCAAAACGGTGTTCCTTAATGGATTCCTCAAGGAGGAGATCTATATGAAGCAGCCAAAAGGTTTTGAGTCGCATGCAGATGCTCACAAAGTGTGCAAACTGAATCGGTCCATTTACTGAAACAGGCCTCTCGCAGCTGGATCCTACGTTTCCATGAAGCAGTTCAAAACTTTGGATTCGTGAAAAACCAAGATGAGCCATGTGTCTACAGAAAGAAGAGTGGAAGCATGGTGTCGTCCTTGTATTGTACATAGATGATATTCTTTTGATAGGAAACGATATCAGGATGCTCTCGTCGATGAAAGCAGGACTTTCAACCGAATTCTCCATGAAAGACCTGGGTGAAGCGACGTATATACTCGGTATTCGCTTGTTCATGGATCGAGCTAACCAGACGAAAATTAGGATTTAAAATCTTTTTCTGCACTGAGAAGCCTAATGACCCAATTTCCCAAGAACAAAGTAGTTACCTTTCTTTTTCTTGAAATTGCCGTTAGTGTTTGGCTTCATAAACCTCAATGTGGCGTCCACATTTGGCCTCTTTTGGAATTTCTTTTGGCATTATCTTCTACAAGATTTGCCTTCTCTTTGAATTCCTTGGTCGCAACTCCCATTTGCTTCTATGCTTGTTTTCAATGATGATATGCTTTATCACCTCATCCATGTTCATCTTTTTATTTTTATGCTTCAAATTTTGCTTGTAGTCATTCCAAGATGATGGAAGTTTCTCAATTAGTAGTTCGGCCATGAACTCTTCAGGGCTTATCTCAGGCCCTTTACTTAGAGAAAATTCTGAAGAAATTCAGAATGGAAGATTCTAAGAGAGAATTGTTACCTATGCAACACGGGATCCATTTGTCAAATCAGTGTCGCCTCAACTCGAGGAAGACAGACACCCTATGCATCTGCAGTGGGTACTCTGATGTATGCAATATTGTGTACACATCCGGATATTGCCTACACTGTGAGCGTGGTTAGTCGGTTTCAGGCAAACCCAGGGGAAGGACATTGGACAGCCGTTAAGAATATCTTTAAGTACCTTAGACGGACTAAAGACTTAATGCTGGTCTATGGAAGAGCGGGAATAAAAGTAGTTGGTTACACCAATTACTTCCAGTCGGAAGTGGATGACCGAAAATATACTTCAGGTTTTGTATTCGTGTTCAAAGTGGGGCAGTATCTTGGAGAAGCTCCAAGCAAAGCATGACTGCCGATTCCATGTGTGAGGCAGAATACATAGCAGCCTCAGGGGCAGCTAAAGAAGCTGTTTGGATGCAAACGTTCTTGGAGGAACTTACTCTTTGGTACGATAATAGAGGTGCAATCGTGCAAGCAAAGGAACCATGATCTCATAGCAAGTCCAAACGCATCGAGAGAAAATATAACGTACAACGTGAGTTCGTTGAAAACGGGATGGTCGCCGTGCAGAAAATCGCCACCGCAGAAAACGTGGCGGACCCGCTCACGAAGCCCTTGTCCCAGGCAGTTATGGAACAACATCTGGATAAGATGGGGCTACGATACCATTTTGACTGGCATTAGGTGCAGCACAAGGCATTTGAGTGCTAGTGGGAGGCTAATAGGGTGTGTGCCCTCGGAATGCCTTACGAGGACTAGGAAGAGTATAGGGCGCACGATGATGTATAGGTTGCTAGACAGTTTATTGTATGTAGTGTCGAATATAGTAGTAAATAATATTTTCATTATAAGAAAGGCATTATTATTTGTTTATCGAATTTAAAGTCTGCTTCGCATCTGGCAGTACGATAAATAAATAACACCCAAATATTTGAGCGGGTGTCTGATTCTCATAGGGACAAGAGAGGAGTCACCGGATGGTCCTTAATCTCAACATTAAAAAAGAAGTCCGTAAGTCTAAGGATTCTAGGAGGGTGACTAGATATACGAATATGACCTATCCATTGACGACCACATAGTATCGGTACTGTCACTGATTACCTAAGAGGTTGTGCGTCGTGATGGAGACATCGGTGATCGGAGAGATCGTATATTCGGACATTTGGCTCGTATTCGTCTCGATCACACGGCTAGGATGTTGTCAATGATTTAAAGAATGACTACACTAGCCTCAGACCGATAGGGTCATTAACGGATTTCCTTTCGCAATTCCGGTTTGTCGCTAGTTGGCTAGGCTCGCAAGTGTTTAGAAATGGGACATGGGCCAGCGGCGAAACGCAACCGAATTTACGGAGGTTATTACCGGGCTTTGACTGCTATCGGGATTCACTGTCTATATTCGTATAGGTTAACGTCCTATGAGGTAATCAGAGAACGACATTACAAAGCCTTTCGGCAAAGCTTAGGAAACTCGCGCGTATGAGATACGGAGTGGAGTTCAAATAATCGGTTCGGTCTCGATTATAACATAGTGTTAGGTTAGTGAGTTTGACATTTGCATGACGCTCATGTAACCGGGACACACGTGAAAGGCGTAAGAAGTATTTAAATGCATACACTATTGTAATACATGTAAAATTTAATACGAGATTATTTCAATAATATTCGCAATGTGTGGAGTCAATTTTTCGAACATACAACGATTTCTTCCCGAGCCGAGTCAAGAATTTAGAATTGGACCCAAAAATTTTGAAAAGGGGCCGAAAATGATTATGGGCAAAATGAAAAATAATAACCCAAGTGTGTGAGATAGATTAAGGGTTAGGGCTTTTGGCCCAATAATACAAAATAATAAAATAATAATAATAATAATATAGGAGGCCACATTAAGGCCTCATCATCACCCCACCACCTTGATATATTTAATCCTACTTTAGTACAATAATGCCACCTAGTGATGGAATAAAAACAAAACAAAATGAACAACATTACATATCACCACCTAATAGTAATTAAATCAAATACACCTAATGCCACCCCATAATTGCATAAAGACAAGATCTAATACATCCAAGGACAAGAATAAATAAGGATAAGTAGGGAGAGAGAAGAGAAGAGAAGCCGTGAGAAAAAGGAGAAAGAGGCCGAGAGAGAAGGAAAGAAAGGAGAGAAAGAAAAAGGGAGAAAGAAGAGAAGGAGAAAAGAGAGGAGGAGAAAAACCTTCGGGAGCTCGGGATCGAAACTCTAGGATCGGGATCACACGAAACAACCCGTTACGTAGCTATCTACGGAATTTAAGGTAGATGAAGATCATCAACATACGTAAACAAAATTAGGGGTCAAGATTTTACGTGTTGCATATCGTGAATTTTATGTGATGCATGATCTCTTTTGATTTTTACATATTTATGTGTTAAACATGATCTCCTTGCATGATTTCATGTCATATGTTATGTGTTTATTTCGGTCATGCATAGATCTAAATATGGCCACCTCTAAATTCGGGTAGAGATAGGGGACGAATAATTTAGGATTGGAAAGTAAAATTAGGATTTTTAAGGGCGAGTTTGGTTAGATTTGGAAAATATGGGTATTAGTGCAAATTAGGGTTTTCTAGGTTACATTAAAATTGGGAGTCTAAAGTGAAGATTTAAAAATTCGGCTAGGATCATTTGTGTAATTTTCAGAAGTTTCGTCTGTTAAATAAATATATCAAAACTCGGCAAGGGTCTTTTGCGCAAACTTTTTTTTTTTAAAAAAAACTTCAGGGGTAAAATAAATATTTTGAATTTCGGATTTGTGGTCTTAATGAAATTTTAAAAACCCGGGACTTGAAATTCTGAAAATTTTCGGGTCTTATACTGAAATTTAAAAATCCTGGGCAGATTTGTAATTCTGAGAATTTTCGGGTCTTAAACTGAAATTTAATAATCCGGGTAGATTTGAAATTTAGGAAAATTTTCGGATCTTAAGTTAAAAATTTAACATTCGAGTCCTTAAAAGTAAATTATGAGATTTTGGAGTTTTAAATGCAAAATTCGGAAAAATATTTTTAAATTAGGAAGTTAACTAATATTTTGAGAATTTGGGCATTAGGGTTTTAAATTATATTTCTAAATTAGGGACCAATTGTGAAATTTGGGTCTTAAAGCGAAAATGATTAAATTTTGGAACTTTTAATATAATTTAAGGGGAAACTTCGGTGGGTAAGGTTTCGGGCCGAGTAATTCGGAACGCGGGGTCCGGGCCCGAATATTTAGAGTATGAGTAAGGGTTTCTGACTTAGGGTTTTCGAGATCGAGCCGAGCTGATACTTCGGGCCGATGTGTTTTTATTTTATATGTTGTATTTTATTTGCACGACATTTGCATACACGTGGTACGAGGGGATTGATAACCGTGTGGGGTCACGGTGACGCTGTACGGTGTTGATGAGTGGGGTAGAATGATCGATATTGGTTGTCAGGTTACGACTCGATGAAGCACTTGGTGGGAGACAGACGTGATCGTTCGAGATTTGCGGTTGAGACCGAGATGGGGCGGCTTGTTACGATTTTTGGCACGGTTGAGACCGAGATGGGGCTGTACCACAATTATGATGGCATTGTATGTAATTGCGCGCGTAGGTGCCGAGTCTAACCTAGGGCCCTGAGTTATGTGTTGAGAGATGATTTAGGAACGAGCGTATGCTTGTGAGATATTGAGTGTGCATTTGTGAAGTGTCGGGATTGGGGTGTGAGAGCACGTGCATTCATGCATATTTTCATCTACTGGGCAAAAGCTCAGGGTTTACGTGTGTAGGTAAGGCGGTTGATGGTGGTAACTCCACGGACTTTTGAGGGCGGCGCAGTACATGGGACGCGACCTGTGAAATGGCGTAGCGTGTGTTTCGAGTGTGTACTTTTTGGGTTTCGGCCCAATGAATAAAAGTGTGTTTGGGTTTAAGACTTTTGGGTTTAGACATTGGACGTATTTGTATTTATTATATTTAAAACGTTTTTATTAAATGGGCTTTCTGCTGCTTACGTTGCGAAAATCCGCCAAAGTACGTATTTAGGAAGTATGGTCATGACAACTATAGTCTGTTCCCCAGAATTTCGATTAGATCAAAATTCGTTCTCGACTGGACCTTCCCGGTACTGCGGGATTGGCTAGGCGAATACCGGGACTCGTGGATTCCTCCCATGCCAGTTGAGACGGACCTAGAGAGCCGCGCTTAAAAATGATAATGAACTCGAACGAAAACGGCGGACTTTTCTCTGGAACCTAACGAATGTGATTTGTTTAGGTAGTGTAATAGTTGATACGAGGTGTCGACGATATAGTTAAATCTCAGTGACAGTCACCGAAATAATCAGGATATGTACTTACTTAATTAACTAAGTGAGGCTCAATTGTACTTAAAATAATAAGATTGAATTTAATTATTTTATTAATTAAAACAGAGGGACTAAATTGAGAATTTAGAAACCTCAAGGGCCGAAATGAAATTCACAAATAAATTAAAAGAAATAAAAAAAGGAAGAAAGAAAAGCCACCTTGAGGTGAGTTATGTGAAAAATTTAATAGTTGCGCAAATACAGTAATAGGAAAAGGGGCGTTACATGTAGTGGTATCAGAGCCTGGGTTTCAGGTTCTGTAGACATTTGCATGGTATGTGCATTTTTATGGTTTGCCCTCAAACTCTTTTTGTATATTTAGGCAAAGGGCAGTAGGTGAACCAATGCATGTAGAACACGATCAACCTACGATAGGGGGAGGAGGAAGACCGGCCGTAGCTGAATCACATCCATCTCATACGCTTAGGCATTATGAGCGTGAAAACCCCCTGTCAATTCCCCGTGAAAGACGATATGATAAGTTAAGGAAATTGGGTGCTGTGGATTTCGTGTGTACAACAGCCTGCTGAGGCAGAGACATAGTTAAAAAGGACAGAAAGAGTCTTAATATGATGCAGTGTAAGCCAGAAGAAAAATTTGATTATGCAGTTTCACTGTTACAAGGACATGCGTATGAATGGTGAAAGTCCCAGATAGTATGCTACAACCTCCAGTGTTATCTTGGGAGGATTTCTTAAGGGAATTCAATGATGCTTACATGCCAGAGGTTTACAAAGATTAGAAAGAAAAAGAGTTCCTTGAGTTAAAACAGGGAAACAAATCTATTGGTGAATATGAAGTGTTGTTTAACCAGTTGTCTCGTTATGCTCGCATATGGTTGCTACTGAAAGGAAAAAATATCGCAGATTCGAAGCAGGACTTCGTTATACTATTAGAAGTCGTATCACAACATCTGATATGGAATCTTATGGAAGGTTAAGGGCATCAGTTATTCGTGCTGAAAAATTGGAAAGAGAATCGAGGAAGTTTCAAAGTAGTAAGAGAAGTGGGCGAAGAATCGTCTAGTGGGAAAAAATGAATAAGACTTATAATGCACCTAGACCAATGAACACATAAAGCGGTCCCGCCAGGAGCGTATATGTGGGACAAGACCAGCTGGACGAGGTACATGAATATCTCAACCGATATAGGCATGTGAACATTGTGGGAAGAATCATACGAATGTCTTAGATGGCTCACGGGCGAATGTTTCAGATGTGGACAACCGGGACATCCGGCTAGAAATTGCCCAATGTCACAGGCGGAACCTACCGCTGACCAATCAAGAGTTAGCGGACCTTCCACTAACCGTGTAAGAGAAAGGGGTCGAGGACAGAATAGCTCAGGTTGGGGAAGAGGAGAAGTAGGAGGTCAAGCTTATTGATCGCCGGCACAAACTCGGATCTTCACGATGACTCGTGAGGAGGCTAAAGAGGGGTCACGTATAATTACGGGTAAGTTATCTGTTTGTGATATTGATGCAATGTTTTATTTGTTCCAGGCACAACACATTCATTCATGTCACGAACATTTGCATCATTATTGCCTGAGAAACCCGAACCCCTAGAAAATGAAATTAATGTTCGATTTCCAACTGGTGAAGTAGTTATAGTAAGCACAGTATATCCGGAATGTACAATTTTCAGCGAAGGAGTAGAAATGCGGGCAACTTTATTTGTTATTTCTTTAATGGATTTTGACGTGATATTAGGCATGGATTGGTTATCGAAACGGGCAAATCTTGATTGTTTTAAAAAGGAAATTGAATTGACTTTTTTGATTCAGACATGTATAGTATTCAAAGGAGAAAAGAACGTATGGACGGTACATCATATATCAAGCTTAGAAACATTCAAAATGATAAGTAAAGGATGTGAGGGTTACTTGACTTATGTTATAAATACTCGATTGTGTGGGTTAAAGGTGGAAGATATTCCAGTAGTTAGAGAATATTCGGACATTTTTCCTAAGGACTTGTCTGGATATACCACCAGATCGAGATACAGAGTTTACAATTGAACTTCAACCAGGCACAGTACCGATTTCGATTATCAAATGACACCAATAGAGTTGAATGATTTGAAGGTACAATTGAAAGAGTTATTAGACAAAGGTTATATACGACCAAGTGTATCGCCATGAGGAGCGCATGTGCTCTTCGTTAAAAAAAAGGATGGTACACTGAGATTCATCGACTACGAGCAGTTGAACAATGTGACAATGGAAAATAAGTACCCGTTACCTCGAATCAATGATTTGTTTGATCGACTACAAGGTTCTAAGGTCTTTTCGAAGATTGACCTAAGATCGGGATACCATCAAATAAAGATTGCAGAAGGTGATATTCCAAAGACTGCTTTTAGAACGAGGTATGGGCACTACGAATTTTTGATCATGCCTTTTGGACTGACGAATGCCCCTGCAGTCTATATGGCGTTAATGAATGATGTTTTTCGTCCTTACCTAGACCAATTTGTCATCGTCTTTATTGATGTCGTTGTGGTATATTCTAAGTCAAAAAAGAAGAACATGAACAGCATTAAGAATCGTACTTCATACCTTGCACGAAAAGAAGTATGCAAAGCTTTCAAAGTCAGAGTTTTGGTAAGATCAATTAGTATATTTAGGACATGTGGTTTCTGGCGACGGTATTCAAGTTAATCCTAAGAAAATTGAGGTCGTGCTTAAATGGGAAAGTCCCAAGAATGTGGCTAAAGTTCGTAGTATATGGGATTGGCAGGATACTATCGACGATTCGTAGAGAACTTTCTCTTATAGCAACCCCAACAACGAAGTTATTACATAAAGGAACCGTATTTAGATGGACAGAAGAATGTCAAAAGATTTTCGAGGAATTGAAATAGCGATTAACTACAGCTCCAGTGCTAAGTATTTCGTCGGGTACAGATGGTTTTGTGATTTACAGCGACACATCTCATCAAGGATTAGGATGTGTTTTAATACAACATGGAAAAGTAGTGGCGTATGCGTCTCGACAGTTAAAGCCGTATGAGACATCTTATCCAACTCACGATGTAGAATTAGCGGATGTGGTGTTCGCATTAAAGATATGGCGACATTATCTCTATGGTATGACATTTCAAATATTCACTGCTCATAAAAGTTTGAAGTATCTGTTGAGCCAGAAAGAATTGAATATGAGACACAGACGTTGGATTGTTCTGTTGGAAGATTATGATTGTACAATAGAGTCTCTGTAATAACCACAACTTTTAAAGCGGATTACGACAAGGAATTTGGATATTTAGTGAATAAAATATTAAAGCTAAATAATCCGTAAGGAACTCCGGGTAAGAGCCGAATAATTTTTGGAGCCCAATTAAACAGTTAATGGATTTCATTTATAACTAAGGCCCAAATGAATAAAAATTGGACCAAATTGTATTTAAAGCCCAAGCTAATTACTAGTGAGGCTAAAAGGTTATCAAAACCCCAAAAAAAAGAATAAAAAACCCAAACCATTTGTAATGAGTAAGGAAAGGACTAGATTATTTAAGAGTAAGGGAAACCACGTATGAATCTTCTCACCTCCCTACCACTTGCTTAAAAGAACGATTGTTAAATACATATGACCAAAGTGAGGGTGAAAGATTCCTATTGCGTACTAAGCCACGTTATTACTCTATCACTTATTTGTTATCATAACAATCATTTAATATAAGTAACAGAGAGTGAAGGACAAATGAGAGGATATTTGTTACTTAGCTCACGTAGTAGGTTTGTCACCTACTAATCAATCACAAACTAAATTATTCAAAAATATTATATGCGAAATTCATTCATACGAAAATCAAATGTGGTCTAAATACATTACTTCACATAACTACAAGACTCACTACTAACAATTACAATAATAAAGATAGTAACAACAAAAGACTTAGATCTATGAATCCACTAACCACGTTAAACATCCACTAAATAAGCAAAAAGAAAAAAATAAATAAAGGAATCTTGTCATGCTATTTACTTTGATCTAAAATCTCACCCAACCAAAGTTTAATATATAAAATTATACCTACACATCATCATTAGGAAGAAAGCAAAACAAGAAGAATCGAACCATGTTGGAATCATATGTGTAAAACCACTAAGCAAAATCATTAAGGGAAAGGAGAGAAAACTTAACGAAGGAATCTTTCACATTTAATCTACGTCTCCTTATGAAGACCCACGTTGCATATACCCACTACAACTTCCATTGAACAACCCTAACATCCCATTGAAATAAAAGACACAAAGAGAAAGGAGAGGTAACATTCGAACAAGGAAGAAATCAAACGAAAGTTTGGTCAAGTTAGAAATTCTCTAAACATCAAACTTGGAGGATAGGTAGGTGGAAATTTCACCTATGAGACGTAAACCTTTATTTGAAATTCGGATTGGAGGTGGATAATTACACCCCGATACGTTAGTTTGTTGTGAATACTTGGTGTGCTTTCGATAGTGGTAGATATCATAGTTAATACAAAAATAAATTTGTATGTTACATATACTAAATGCTTAGACAAGATCAATGCATGCCTTTGAAAATGGAGATACAATCTTCAATACCGTAGTTAAATTCGTTGTTACATGTATTAAGTGTTTGAATGTTTTATATGATGGCCATGAGTTATATGCAAATTATATGAGGTTCCCAAAGTTCTTTTGTATTTAGATGTTGTATCAATTTATGCTAATTACGTGAGTTTTGGAAACGTATTTGCATTGAGGTGAGTTTTGAATATGGGTTAGAAAAGAAGAAAAGTTAATTTTCAGCATATGTTATTTTCGGCCTTTTGATATTTTCGTGTGTTGTAAGGTTTCGAACATGTGTTAGGAGGGTGAAGTTGGCTTTAGGTATTACTGCGTTTTGGTGACATGAGGTTTTCCTTGTGTGAAAATATTTCCGGTGTCTAAAGTTTATGATTTTTGAAAAAAAAACAATTAGCAGGTGAATAGTGAATTAGCGAAGTGAACAACGAATTCGCGAAGTGAACAGTTAATTCGCGGGTGAACAGTAACTTTCGCGGTGAACAGTGATTTCCCGGAATGAACACTGACTTCGCGGAAGAATCGTAACTTCCGCGAATGAACATTAACTTTCGAAAAAAATAAAAAAAATAATAAATAAAAAATTATACAATTTGAGGAAAAATAATTTGTGGTTTCGACTAAATTCTCGGGTCAAAGATTAATTTATTTTCAGTCTCAAATATTATTTTAAATATTCTTTTCTTCAACGATTGGCCCGAAATAAATCTGTAGTATTTTAGAAAATTTCAAAATTTAGGAATTTTACGGGTAATGGTGGTGTTTTCTGTGTGATCGGATGAATAGGGGAAATTTTCGGGAAAATATTTTTGTAGTAAAATAATGATTCATATTATTTGCATAGTATAGCATGTGCATGACATGTCTGTGCGAGAGTGGATGATCTGGTTGACACGGTGACGCCTTAAGGTGTCGATGTGTGGGGTAGGTTATGCCAATATTGGCAGTCGACTCGTAGTGGAGTTTGATGGTAGTACAAGTGCATCTGACAATTATACTACGAGACCTCTCCTAAGAGGGTCTGTTTGGCAGAAGGGGCGACTTGATAGAGTTAGCTCAGGGAGAACGCTACCAGCGTGGGCACCGCTGGGGCAGGAAGACGTCTCGGGAAGGAGCGACCTATGAGACAGAGTAGGCTACCTAAGAAGTGATCTCCTGACCCCTTCCTTAAGTGGGTTGCACGATGTGCCTAGTCTAACCTAGGCCCTGTTGTGCTGGATTATGATAGGATTGAAAAAAGTGGAAAAAATCGAGCGTGCATTTATTTTGAGGTATTTGGGGCTAGGAATGAGGGCACACTGCATTGATACATATTTTCATCTACTGGGCAATCGCTCAGGTTTACGTGTTGTAGGTATGTGATAAACGTATTTCAATGAGTTTATCGTAGTATTTAATTGGGTTATAATAGAGCTCTAACAATCATTTTATGCGTCTATTCGCCATATTTACACTTATTTTGATATTAAATGAGCTTAGGACGACTTTCGGGCAAAAATGAGCGAAAACGAGGCAAAAAGGCGCGAAGACAACGAAACTGCCAGGGTCACGGCCGTGACATCTCGTGCACGTGGCCGTGGCAACAATCAGAGAGCTGATCTTAAGATCGTCACGGCCGTGACTGTAGGCATTGTTCAACGAAATTCGATCTTAAGAGCGTCACGGCCGTGACATGTCATGCACTACGCCGTGACAGGTGGCAAAGAGTTGAAGCGAAGTTAGTCTGGCCGTGACACTTCAGGCACTTGGCCGTGACACATGGCAGAAAGCCACGCAACTCAAATCGATGATCGTCACGGCCGTGACGGTCCATGTCCCAGGCCGTGACGTATAAAAACCCAAATTCGACTCAGAAAGAGGGGACACTTACCAGATATCAACCATAATTGATGAACAGACGAAAAAAAGCCTTGAAGAACAAGGAATTGCATCCCGGAGCGTGAGAGACGGATCAACGCCGCAATCACGCCGAATTGAATGAAGAACGAAGATTCATCCATGCTACCATCGCAGATCATCAGTACATCAAGATCATGAGTATTTCTTCCTGGTTCCTTAATTCTTTCATTGTTTTCCCGTTAATTATGAGTAGCTAAATCCCCTTTGTGTTTGGGATTAGATGAACGCTAGGTTATTTTGTATTTAAGACATATGTTTATCGTGACTCGTGTTTAGACTATTTATCGTTCTATGAAATTGCTTCTTCGCTTGTCTATGTGTTAAAGTGAATGTATGGAAATCGTTTAGCGCGACAGCTAAACAACGATTAGGCCGTTCGTAGATGATAGGATTCGAGCATAGGGCAAAAGCAAATACTCGATCCTCACCGTTAGTAATTATTGAATCTTAAATCCCCGCGAGTGTCTAGAGCGACAGCAAATTCGCGAGCGGGTAGGAAATTACTGCGATTTAGTCTTAATCACGTAGGAATGATATTTCATTGTCTTAGTCTATAACACCTAGCGGGATTCGAATCCTGAGCACATATTTATCATCTGAACCCACTCATATCACTTCAAGTCGTGTTTTTTCATTCTCTCGTTGAATTAGGAGTGATATGTTGGGATAATTCGTACAAAAATCTGCGCATTTTATTTAAGCTAGATATCGAGTCGATAGTTATTACTAATAATCCGTTTATTCCTCGTGTCCGATACTCGTTTACTCACTTTACTGCACTACAAACGATAGGTACACTGCCTACCGCACGTCGGTGATAGTAATTAGGTATTCATTTTACTTTATCACTTGTCGCACTTGCAATTTACATTACCACACCACAAGTCGACCAAGTTTTTGGCACCGTTGCTGGGGAATAGATTGATATTAGGAACACCGTAGTTCGGTACTTTAGCCACTTTATTTGATGTTTGCTTTGCATTTTTTTTGCTATTTGCGCTATCTGTGCTATTTGCATTATTTGTTTTCCTACGTCATTATTAGTCTCGTTATTTTTTCGACGTACTTATTTATTTATTTCTTCGCTTTTTTCAGTTTGACTTCTTGAAGTACGATTCAGCGGTGAATGATCCGAAGCCACCCATCGGGTCCCATTGTTGAAGCAGACCCAGATTTTGAGCGAACGTTATGAAGGAAACTCAAGTACGACACGGAAGGAGAGTCCACTAGCTCTCAAGATCCTTTAGTCTGTTACTTAGAGGACAGCTCTCAGGAATTGATCCAAAACTCTCATGTAGAGGCATCCGTAGATAGCTCCAACACAGAAGTAAGAATGGCGGACCACTGAGTGCCCGTCCACGAGGAGGAGCCATCACTACAAGATCTCCTCAAGAACGCCGCACTAGGGGGTACGGAGTCGGTGATTGTGATCTCGCCGATCGAGAACAATAGCTTCGAGCTGAAGCACTCTTGGCTTCAGATGATTTTCCAAATGGCCCAGTTCGAGGGCAACCCAGATGACGATCCTTACTCGCATCTGAAGGCATTCCTGACGGTGACAGACACCATCAAGATTAACGGAGTCTCGGGCAATGCAATTAAGCTCATGTTGTTCCCGTTCTCCCTGAAGTTCAGAGCCATGGACTGGCTTAAGATGTTGCCCCTCGCTCGATCACTACGTGGGAGGAGCTACAAGCCGTGTTTATCGGCCACTACTTCCCGCTATCGAAGGTGCTAAGGTTGAAGACAGAGATCTCCCTATTTCACTAGAAGGAATCAGAAAACCTCTACGAGGTGTGGGAGAGATACAAGGTGCTACTGAAGAGGTGCCCGCAGCACGGGATGTCGAAGGCAGCCCAGATCAACCGATTTCACGAGGGGCTCAACGATCAGACTGTCCACATGTTAGACGAAGCCGCATGAGGAGGGCTCGTAAAGCTCAACGCGACTGAGGCTTGGAACCTGATCGAGGACTACTCAAGGAACAACTTCATGAGGGGTAACACGAGGATCAAGACGCCAGGCGTGTTCGGAGTTAGCGAGGAGACGACCACTAATGCCAAATTCGAGGCGCTCCAGCAACAAATCGTTGCGACAAACTCTCAGTTGCAGACAGTCATCGGCGCACTACTCCCGAAATCCGGGCAGATACAGCCCGTGAACGCCGTGACGACCACCGTACCATCGCAGCATACGCCATAAATACCGTTGTGCGGGACTTGTGGAGCAGCCCACGAAACCTCAGAATGCCAACTTGGACAGCCTCTGGAGCATGTAGATTACATGGGCAATTACCAAGGTGGTCAGCGGAGTTACCAGCCCCCCGAGCGCATCCTAACTTGGCATATGGGAATAAGAATCATCAGGGGCAAGGACCGCCGAGATTTTAGCCCAGACAGTCCGGTTTTCAAAACGGGGCGTCACGCCAATATCAGAACGCACCCTCAAGAGGATCTTATGACATGAGGGACATGAAGGATATGATGAAGGCGCTCCTCACGAACTTCAGCAGCACCACCGCAGCCCACGAGAGTCGAATGACGAAGATGGAGGAGTACATGGAAGCGAACGACGTACGTGCCCAGAACACGGATGCCTCGCTCAAGAAGCTGGAGCAACAGGTGGGCCAGATGGCTAAACAATTGGCGGGCTGTACTCAAGGATCGCTCCCAAGCTACACCGAGCCAAACCCGAAGGAGTACTACAAGGCGGTGACTTTGAGAAACGGACGAGAGTTGCAAGAAGTGCCCACCAGGATGAAGGCGAAGGAGAATGCCAACTTCGAGAGACGAAATCAGACGCGACGATGTCGAGAAGGCCGAAGCTGAGAAGGGGAAGGTCGAGCCCGAAAAGGAGAAGGCGAAGGAGATCCAGCGGCCACCAGTGAAGCCATATCAGTCGAAGATTCCCTACCTAGCTCGGCTGAAGAAGGATATGGACGAGGCGCATTTCGATAAATTTATGAGCATGTGTAAAGAATTACATATTTGTTGAAGCTATTACGCAGATGCCCAGCTTCACCAAGTTCCTGAAGGACCTGCTGACAAAAGAATGAAGCTCGAACATGTTTCCATGGTATGCCTGTGAGGAGAGTGTTCGGCAATACTCCAAAGCAAGATCCCAAAGAAGCTTAAGGACCCAGGGAGTTTTACTATTCCCTGTCTTATAGGAGATTTAGTAGTTGAGCGTGCTTTAGCTGACTTAGGTGCTAGCATTAATTTAATGCCATATTCCATGTTTAAGCGCTTAGGGTTAGGTGAACCACGACCCACTAGGATGAGCTTGCAGTTAGCCGATAGATCGTTAAAGTACCCTCAATGTGTTATCGAGGATGTTTTAGTTAAAGTGGATAAGTTCGTAATACCTACTGATTTCGTTATTTTAGACATGGAGGAGGATGATAATGTCCCGTTGATTTTAGGTAGACCGTTCTTAGCCACAGGAGAGACCATGATAGACGTTAGGAATGGAACGTTAACGTTGACAGTAGATGGAGAAAAAGTTAAGTTTAGTATGACCAATTAGATGAAAAAGAGTAACGAGCAAGATGATAAATACTATTTTTTAGACGTATTTGAGCACGATTTCCTCTTTTCTGTGCAAGGTCTGTCACAGATCGGCGAGCATGATATGCACACGATTATGGAAATCGATGAGTGTGGGGAGGAGGCCGACGAGCCCATCATAGCCATCGACGAGAGCAGCGGAAAGGACAAGGAAAAGAGTTCGGTCGAGGACCCACCGGTCCTATAATTGAAGCCGCTGCCCGACCACCTCGAGTACGCATTTCTTGGCAGCAACGGAGGGCTACCAGTCATCATATCATCGAGCCTCGACGACGGACAGAAGGGGCAGCTCTCGGACGTGCTGAGAGCGCACAAGAAGGCCTTGGCGTGGAAGATATCCGACATAACGGGTATCAACCCGAGCTACTGCACGCACAAGATCCTCATGAAAGACGATTTCAAGCCGGTCGCTCAACGTCAAAGGCGCCTCAATCCCAACATGAAGGATGTCGTTAGGAAGGAGGAGATCAAGTTGCTAGACGCAGGGATGATCTACCCCATTTCAGACAGCGCATGGGTCAGCCCGGTCCAAGTGATCGCAAAGAAAGGAGGCATGATGGTCGTAGCCAGCGAGATGACCATTTTCCCTTACCCTTTGTTGACCAAATGTTAGAAAAATTAACCGATCACTTATTTTATTGTTTTCTTGATGGCTTATCAGGTTATCTGCAGATCCCCATAGCACCCGAGAACCAGGAAAAGACCACATTCACGTGCCCGTTCGGGACGTTCGCGTACCGAAGGATGCCATTCGGTCTTTGCAATGCCCCCGCCACCTTCCAGCGATGCATGACGGCCATATTCGAGGAACTGGTAGGTGAGGTAATGGAGGTATTTATGGATGATTTTTCAGTGTTTGGGTCGTCATTCGATATATGCTTGTCCAATTTGAAGCTCGTACTCGCACGATGCGAGGAATTAATTGGGAAAAGTGTCACTTTATGGTTCGAGAGGGTATAGTTTTGGGCCATAAGATTTTCTCTAAAGGAATCGAAGTGGACCGAGCTAAGTTAGAAACTATAGAAAAACTACCTGTCACCTCGAACATGAGATCGATTAGTTTCTAGGAGATGCTGGGTTTTATCGTAGGTTTATTAAGGATTTTTCTAAGATCGCAAGACCCATGTCTGGATTGCTGGAAAAAGATGCTCCATTTGAATTTAATGATGAGTGTTTGCATTCATTTAATTTGCTTAAGGAGCGACTAATCGCAGCACCTATTATGGTCGCCCCCGAATGGGGCTGCCCTTTGAACTAATGTGCGATGCTAGTAATTATGCAGTTGGGGCCGTGTTAGGGCAGCGCAAGGACAACCATTTCAGGCCGATCTACTACGCGAGTAAGACGCTAGACGCAGCCCAGGCAAACTACACGACCACTGAAAGCCGTCATGTTCGCCATTGATAAATTCAGGTCCTATCTTATGCTATCTAAGGTTATTGTTTTTACTGACCACTCTGCTCTTAAGTACTTGTTAGCAAAGCCAGATGCCAAGCCCCGGTTGATCAGATGGATCTTGCTCCTTCAAGAATTTGATATAGAGATCCGGGACAAGAAGGGTGCAGAGAATGTAGCGGCGGATCACCTTTCTTGACTAGAGGAGTCCGAGATTTATAACAAGGACGAAAGGTCGATAAACGATCGATTCCCAGACGAGCAGTTATACTCCATACAGGTGGTAAGTGACGATACCCCGTGGTTTGCAGATTTCGCTAACTATCTTGTTGCGAGGGTCCTACAAAAGAAGTCTGCAAAAGAAGAAATTCTTTTCTGACCTGAGGTACTACTTTTGGGAAGACCCGTGTCTTTTCAGGCGACGTGCGGACCAGGTGATACGACGATACGTTGCTGCTCCTGAGACTTCATGGATTCTGATGCATTGCCATAGCGGACCGACTGGAGGGCACTACGCAGCCAACAGAACCACCTAGAAGGTACTAGAAAGCGGATTTTATTGGCCCACGATTTTCAAGGATGCCCAAAGGTACGTTGACACTTGCGATCAGTGTCAACGCACAGGTAATCTCTCGAAACGCGACGAAATGCCCCAGAACTTTATTTTAGTTTGCGAGATTTTCGACGTATGGGGTATAGATTCATGGGTCCATTTCCTAGCTCATATAATAACAAGTACATCTTAGTCGCTGTGGATTATGTGTCTAAGTGGGCCGAGGCGCAAGCCTTACCCACGAACGATGCTAAGGTAGACGTTAGATTTCTTCGAGCATTGTTTTCACGTTTTGGGGCATCTAGGTGCATTATTAGTGATAGGGGTACACATTTCTGTAACACCCAGTTTGCACGCATGTTAGAACGTTACAATGTTAGACATAGCCTATCCACCCCATACCACCCCCAAGCTAGCGGTCAAGTTGAGGTAATAAATCGTGAGCTGAAAAGCATCCTAGAAAAGACCACAAAAGGGAATCGTAGGGAGTGGGCGAATAAGTTGAACGATGCACTTTTGGCATATAGGACTGCATATAAGACGTGCCACCGTATAGACTAGTCTAAGGGAAGGCGTGCCACCTCTCGGTAGAAATAGAGCATAAGGCCTATTGGGCAATTAAGTCTCTGAATTTTCATTTGGGGGACGCCGGCGGAAAGCGGCAACTCCAAATCGACGAGTTAGACGAGTGGCGTTTATCGGCTTACGATAATGCTCGCATGTATAAAGAGCGCTCGAAAGCCTACCACGATAGGAAGATTAGCAAACGAGAGAGTTTCAGGAAGGAGACCAAGTCCTTATTTTAATTCTCGACTCAGGCTCCCCGGTAAAATAATATCACGTTGGTCGGGACCGTTCACCGTTACTCGTGTTTTTCCTTATGGTGCTGTTGAGATTTCATGTATGGAGCAGGCTACTTTCAAGGTAAACGGCCACAGGTTGAAGCACTATCACGCAGGCGAGGATGACGTGAGCGAAAAGGAAGTGCTATACCTGGACTTCCAGACTTGAGCGAACGAAAAGGAAGTAAGCGCTTCTTGGGAGGCAACCCAGGTATTTTCGTTTATGTTTTTATTCAAAAAAAAGATGTATCACGACCAACGGCTTAAGTCGTCACGGTCGTGACGTAGAGCGCGATCATATCGAGCTCTCTGCCTCTTGTCACGGCCGGAAGCTTATGCTTCACGGCCGTGACACTTACGGGATATTTTTTAAAAACAATCGTCTTGCAACGTCACGGCCAGAAGCTTAAGCTTCACAGCCATGACTTGGTCCAGAGGCGTTCACTGCCTCTTGTCACGGCCAGAGGCTTAAAGCATCACGGCCGTGACACTTGCGGGATTTTTTTAAAAAAAATATTTCTACCTATTTCTTCCCTACTCTATATCTCTCTCTCTCTATCTCTCTCTCTCTCTCTCTCGTCTCCCTCCTTTTTCCCTCTCTCTCGCGACCTCTTCTTCCACAGCCACCACCACCCAAAACCACCAACAACCACCTTCATCCCGCGCCTCTTTTGCCCTATTTCATTTTAATTTGGGGATCTTGTCGAATTCGCTACTCCCATGGTATAAGTATGCTTTTTCTATGTTTTTTACGCAGTATTATCGTTATGGGCATACTTATTTCGTTGAAATTAGCCACGGATTTTTTGAAATTGATTTTGACGAACCCTAATTTCGAATTTGGGGCTTTTCAAAATTGGGACTAATTTCGTGTTTGTCTTGCTCGTTTATGGCTACATACATGCTAATAGCAAGTTAGGTATGCTTAATTTGTTGATTTTGTTCATTAATTTTGATTTTGGAAGGAAGAACCCTAATTTCGAAAAATTGGGGATTTTTGCAAATTGGTGGTGAAATCTGTTACTTTCTGTGGTTTATCTAGCTTGATTCTTCACTTGAAGTTGAGCAATGCGTTTAATGGGTTATTTATGTAGCTTGAAATGTTAATGTTGGCTTGCCCGTTACATGTTCGACATAATGCATGTTCGAATTTTTCATATGTTGCATACTACGTGTCTTGACGCTAATTGGTCGAGTCGGGCTGCTTCGTATCAATTGCTATTTTCTGTGAGCTCACATATGTTTTCTAGGTACTATGGGTCGAAGCTGCACCACCGCTCAACGTGACCCCGCCTCACGCTCGCCCGTTCGTCAAAGGCAACGCAGCCCCGGCCGACACTGCTAGAAGCCATGGGTCAGTTTACAGATGAAAGTGACGGCCTACAACAGGCTGGAGGCCATGGGGTTCATCCCCATGGACCAGATCGACCACGATACGCTGGCAAAGCACCACATCGACCAGCAAGTCGCCCATTACCTCTCACTCAGCGGATGGGGCACATTCTTCCACATCGACGAACCGGCGTACAAGGAACTCACCTTGGAGTTCCTTTCCACCTTCTTCCACGAGGAATACGGCATCAGCAAAGTCAACTTCCGGGCGTTCAACGAAGAGCACATAGTGACGGTCGACACTTTTGCCATGCACTTGGAGTACTAGTGCCATTTTTCGGGCACGATGGACCATTCCCCGACCTGCACTATAAGGACTACTTTCAGCAACCGGGAGGTCGAATCGCTTGCTGGGCTGACATCGCGCGACCAGGCGAGCCAGAATTCAGCCCGAAGACCTCGAAAGCGTCTGCGCTCAGGAGCCCAGGACTGCGCTACATCCACCGCCTCCTGACGTCCTCGCTCATGCCGAGGGGCGACTCGCATGGAGCAATCACTCTACATGATCTCTTTTACCTAGCCGAGATGCAGCGAGGCAAACGAGTCCATTTGGGAATGGCGCTAGCCATGCCTTCAGTACTCAAGCGGAACCAAGAAGCCATGGCAAGATCGCCGTGGGAGCCCTCATTACTAAAGTCATCCGGGGACTACGCCTGTGGCCAGAGAATGCCGGAGGTAGTTGGCGGGCGCAACCCCCTAAATGTGGAAATGCTGATAAAATGAAGATGCTCGTGAAAGCGTCCACCTGGACTCGCGCGAACAAGGTGTACATCTGGCACGAGATGTATTGTGGCAAGACGGACCACGTAGCCATCCCCGCTGACCAGCTCTACATCGAGGGCTCTTACCCGGTAGAGATAGACACGACTGCAGGACCTTTCTATTCCTCCGGTTACCACCAGGGCGAGTCATCCGGCGTCGCCCCATACGCGTCGACATCGGACCTCGAAGCACTGCGCCAGGAGATGATGCGCATGAATGCCGACGCGCTGCAACGTGACGTAGACGCTCGAAGCTACAACGAAAAGACTCGGCACCGACAGGAAGAATACGAGCGCCGAGGAAGCCCACCGCCGCTACCGCGAAGAGCTCGAGCGCTATAACCAGGCCCTCCAAGCCATGGACACCGCGGTCAAAACAGTCGCTGTCGTTCCTTCGCCAGAGGCCACCCTCCCCGCCACCATCATCCCCTTAGTGACACTTTTTTTCTTTTATTTCCCTTAGACATTTCATTTGCTTGAGCAGTCGTTTGTACTCGTTTATAACTCTGGTGTTTATAACTATGTCTATTTATTATCTATGAAGATCCGTCTTTCTGTGTTTAATTTTCTCTCCTTAGCTAGTCAGGATACGCATAACGAGTTATGACACGACCTTAACGCGTTCAGTCACGACTACTTCACGACCACGTCATTTATTCATCAGGGGAGTCCCGTTCTTTTTAACCCTCTTTTTCCCTTCCATTTATCTTTTATTACGTTGAGGACAACGCCAGACTTAAGTGTGGGGAAAGGAGTTTAGGTTGAGAATTTACGTGAATTTTTTTTATGACGTGTCCGTGAGTTATAAATTTCGTTAGAAGGCATGAATTATTGAACTCAGGCATGATTTTTTGCGCTTATCTCGAGTTGATTTGCATGACATGAAATTTTGTGGGAAATTAGGATATGCATAATTGATTGAATCATGTCTTCTTGAATAGATATAGCGCTCCTTTGAGAGATTCGTACACATAATCCTTTTTCGTTGCGAGAGTTTGAGCCTGACGAGCTTATGCTAATTTTCTTGGTTGTGCGACGTGCCTAGTCTGCATCTCTCTAGAACTTCTTTCCTGATACGTGTTGAAACTATAACTGGTGCGTTAGTATGGAAATGATGAGGGCATTAGGAATTAAGTCCATGGCCAAATTGTCCTACCATGACTAATCCTCTTAGTTAGCCACGTTGAGCCTGAGCCTATTCATTTGTTTACCTCGTATAATAAGCCTCCAGAAATTATATGAACTTGAGTTGATTAGAATAGAGCAGCAGTCGAACTTGAGGGTTACTGTTTTAATGTCTGATTTAATGTTCTTCTCTGTTATTCATGAAATGACTCGATCCTACTTGACCATTTTCAGAAATGACTCAATCCCTTGCATAAGCCTGCCCATAAACCTTTTGCAAGATATAGATTTTGGTAATAAGTATCCCTAGGTACACGGCATTCGCTGTGACAATGTATTCTTCGCGACAAAAGCCAAACCTTGATGTTTAGGGAATAAGGGCAGTGCACAAAACTAGAGTGACTGAGGTGAAAGGGCAGAGAATGAGAGGGACTGAGTTGAGAGGGTCGGGCTGAAAAGTATAGGATTTCATAGAAAGAATGTTGAGTCTTATGTTGGGGCATGTGACTGTCAGTTTGATCATGCTATATTCTGTGAATTTTCGCTTATGTGTCCTAGCTTTAAGATTACGTGTTCAGTATATATATGCTTATCGCCTCATTATTATTTGAGTCATTTGGACCCGAAAAGACCCTCAGATTTATGCTTGCCACTTTAAGTAGTAGATATGCGATTAGCTTGCAAGGTTATGGTAGGGGTCGAACTAGTGCACGATTTGAGCGATTCACTATATACTAGCCTATACATTGAGCGACTTGAGCGAATCCTTGTGAGGTATGATTCTTGATTTAGTAGTGCTAAGGAAGTTCAAGTTGATAGGCGCCGATTATTAGTGCATTATTCACGATTGTTTGCTTGATTCCATTTTGTGCTTTCTAGCTATGATGATAAGATGAGAACAATTGTGCCGTTATCTTGATTTGATGCCTTCTCTGACTTCTAATTTACTTGAGGACAAGCAAATGCTTAAGTGTGGTGGGTTTGATAAACATATTTCAATGCGTTTATCATAGTATTTAATTGGGTTATAATAGAGCTCTTGCAATCATTTTATGCGTTTATTCGCCATATTTACAATTATTTTGATATTGAAGGAGCTTAAGACAACTTTCGGGCGAAAAAGAACGAAAATGAGGAAAAACGGCGCGAAGACAACGAAACTAGTAGGCGTTATGGCCGTGACACCTCGTGCACGTGGCCGTGACAACAATTAGAGAGCTGATCTTAAGATCGTCACGGCCGTGACAGGTCATGCACTAGGCCGGACTATAGGCAGTGTTCAACGAAATCCGATCTTAAGAGCGTCACTGCCGTGACAGGTCATGCACTAGGTCGTGTTAGGTGGCAGAGAGTTGAAGCGAAGTTAGTCACGACCGTGACACTTCAGGCACTTGGCCGTGACACATGGCAGAAAGCAACGCAACTCAAATCGATGATCGTCACTGCCGTGACGGCCCATGTCCCAGGCCGTGACCGGTACGAAAATCAGTATAAAAGCCCAAATTTGACTCAGAAAGAGGAGACACTTACTAGATATCAACCCTAATTGATCAAGAGATGAAAAAGAGCATTGAGGAACAAGGAATTGCATTCCGGAGCATGAGAGACGGATCAGCGATGCAATCACGCCGAATTGAACGAAGAACTAAGATTCATCCACGCTACCATCGCAGATCATCTGTATATCAACATCATGAGTCTTTCTTCCTCGTTCCTTATTTCTTCCGTTGTTTTCCCGTTAATTATGAGTCGCTAAATACCCTTTGTGTTTGGGATTAGATGAACGCTATGTTATTTCGTATTTAAGACATATGTTTATCGTGACTCGTGTTTAGACTAATTATAGTTCTATGAACTTGTTTCTTCGCTTTATTATGTCTATGTGTTAAAGTGAATGTATGGAAAATCGTTTAGGGCGACAGCTAAACAGCGATTACGCCGTTCGTAGATAATAGGATTCGAGTATAGGGCGAAGGCAAATACTCAATCCTCGCCGTTAGTAATATTGAGATCTCCGCAAGTGTTTAGGGTGACAAAAATTCGCGAGCGGGTAGGAAATTACAGCGATTTAGTCTTAATCTCGTAGGAACGATATTTCATTATCTTAGTCGATAACACCTAGCAGGATTCGAATCCTGAGCACATATTTATCATCTGAACCCACTCATATCAGTTAAAGTCGTGTTCTTTCATTCTCTCGTTGAATTAGGAGTGATCTTTTGGGATAGTTCGTACAAAAATCTGCGCATCTTATTTAGGCTAGATATCGAATCGATAGGTTATTACTAGTAATCCGTTTATTCCTCGTGTTCGATACACGTTTACTCACTTTACTGCACTACAAACGTAGGTCCACTGCCTATCGCACGTCGGTGATAGTAATTAGGTATTCGTTCTACTTTATCACTTGTCGCACTTGCAATTTACATTGGCACACCACGTGTCGATCTGTATGACTGAGTCCGACGACAACGTCGCGACTGAGGCGAGTTCTGGCGGTGACTCCAGGGACTTTTGAGTGCGGGTGGTACATGGATGAAGACATGTGGAGTGTCGTGGTTTGTGTTGAATAATTTTAGTGTTGTGTGTTTAATAATTTGAGACCTAAACATTAGATGTGTCTTCTGCAACTTACATTGCGAAAAGTCCGCCATTACTATTATCGAAAAATGAGGGTCGTTACAGTATCCTGGAAAAGCAAATGTTGTGGCAGATGCTCTAAGTCGAAAATCATATTCACTATCGAATCCGGTTAATCTAAGGAAAATGAATGTCGAAATGATAGTGAATGAAGTTAGTGTTATATGTGCTTGAATGGTTATTCGACCTATAATGATGGATAGAATTAAGCAAGCTCAGTTTAAGGACGAAAGATAGCCAGCATTGCAGAAAAAGTAAAACAGCGATTGGCTAAGTCTTTATCATAGGCGAAGATGGTAGTTTGACGATCAACAATCGATTATGTGTCCCCGATATTGACAACATTCGACAGGAAATAATGGAAGAAGCGCATACTGCTCCTTACGCTATGCATCCAAGCAATACGAAAATGTTTTCAACCCTCAAATCACATTATTGGTGGCCAAGAATGAAGAAAGACGTGGCCGAATATGTGTTGAAATGTTTAACATGCCACAGATTAAAACCGATCACCAAGCTCCTGCGGGTAAATTACATCCTTTATGCATACCAGTTTGGAAGTGGGATAACGATGGATTTTCTCTATGGTCTGCCTCCAACGGCCAAGAAAAATGATGCAATTTGGGTAATAGTTGACAGACTTACGAAGTCAGCTCACTTTTTGCCATTCAAATAGGATTCTTAGAATATTTGGCGAAACGACACGTCAACGAAATAGTTCGATTACACGGACTACCTACATCTATTGTGTCTGATCGGGATCCTAGGTTTACATCGAGATTTTGGGGAAGTTTACAGGAAGCGCTCGGGACTAATTTACATTTTAATATGGTGTTTCACCCGGAAAAAGATGGACAATCAGAGAGAACGATACAAACATTAGAGGATATGCTTCGACCATGTAATCGAATTTAAAGGTTCATGGGATGAGTATATAGCGCTAAAGGAATTTGCCTATAATAAACAGTATCATTATTGATCTCATCTTTCATTACAATGTCACTTTCTACGAAGTGGCAGAAATGGCTCCTGCACACCTCAGTTCAGGACCCGTGCCAAACCAGATGACTTCTGAATACAACAGCTCAGAACCCGTATTCATTGGTGTGTTGGCACAAAACCAATAGAAGATGGCAACAACTCAGGACTCGTTGGAGGAATTGGACTCTCTATTTGAGCACGTATATGTGCCAGACGCCATTACTGTTACACCGTTAGTGGATCCCCAACTGGACGAGGCTGATGTACCAAGTCTTTAAATGTCCCTACCTCACCCGATTCAGAATTACCACAGATCACTGAAGAACCTACCACAGTCAATGAGGAAGTCTCATCAGAGTCGCTCAATCCAAGTGAAGAATCAGACTTACATCAACCTTATGAACAACTTGAGATAATTGGAAATCTCGGTCCACAAATGGCCGATGCATCTACTTCCGCTCTGCCACATGAGCGCTAGTGGACTCGAGCACATCCGGTTGATCAGATTATTGGTGATCCTTCGAGTGGAGTACGGACACGTCATCAACGCAGTCTTTTAATCCAAAATGAGCCGACAAAGGTAGCAGATGCACTAAAGGACCCAGATTGGGTAATAGCAATGCAAGATGAGATCAACCAATTCGAGTGTCTTCAACTGTGGACCTTAGTACCCCGTTCGCATAGGAAAACCATTATCGGGACGAAATGAGTATTTAAGAACAAGAAGAATGAAGATGGGGAAGTGATTCAAACAAAGGAAGGTTGGTTGCAAAGGGATACAATCAACATGAAGGCATTTACTATGACGAGACCTATGCTCCTGTTGCCCGAATCGAAGCCATCCGCCTTTTCTTGGCTTATGTAGCTCACAAAGACTTCAAAGTCTATCAAATGGATGTTATGACCGCCTTCCTCAATGGCGTGTTAAAGGAGGAAGTCTATGTCGCTCAGCCGGAAGGCTTTATTGATCAAGAACATCCCTATCACGTTTATCGATTGGACAAAGCTCTCTACGGACTGAAAAGCTCCACGCGCTTGGTATGTTGTCCTGAGCGATTTCCTCGCAAGATCTGGGTTCATCCGAGGGACAATCGATACGACCTTCATAAAATGGCAAAGCAAGGACTTGATGGTCATCCAAGTTTATGTAGACGACATCATTTTCGGATCAACAAATCCACGGCTATGCAAGAGATTTGGAGATTTGATGAAGGGCAAATTCGAAATGAGTCACATGGGACAGATGCAATTCTTCTTGCGACTCCAAGTAAGGCAGGTCGAAGATGGCATCTTCATAAGTCATACCAAATACATCAAGGACATTCTGAAGAAGTTTCATCAAGATTAGAGAAAGCCACTCAGCACTCCTATGTCAATAAGCTGTAGGTTGGATGCCGATCCCACTGGAAAAGCGGTCGACATCACCCTTTATCCTAGCATAATCAATTCTCTTCTCTATCTCACTTCAAGCCGCCCGGATATTATGTTTGCCACTTGCCTCTGTGCCCGTTTCCAAGCCGACCCCAAAGGATCTCACATGCTCGCGGTTAAGCGGATTCTTAGCTACCTAAAGGGCACATCGACCTTAGGTTTATAGTACCCTAATGGCACAATTTCAAATTAATTGGCTATACTGACGCTGATTATGCAGGTTGCCGAATTGACAGGAAAAGCACATCCGGTGGTGCTCAATTTCTAGGCGAAAAGCTAGTCTGCTGGTCATCAAAGAAACAGAACTGCGTTTCAACATTGACGGCTGAGCTGAATACATCGTGGCTGCCAGCTATTGCTACCAAATGCTATGGATGCGAACTCAGCTTCGCGATTATGGGTACAATTTTAATAATATACCCATTTATAGTGATAGCCAAAGTGCCGTTGCGATTATGTGTAATCCTGTTCACCACTCACGCACAAAACACATAGATATTAGATATCATTTTATAAAAGATCACGTAGAAAAAGGCACGATTGATATGTATTTTGTGAACACGGAATATCAACTAGCTGATATTTTCACCAAGGCTTTGGATGAAAAACGGTTCCAATTCCTTGTCGGAAAATTAGGCATGTTGAATCTTCCGTAATCTGTGCTTTACGTGCTCCTATGTGCTTTTACATGTTCTATGCTATGTGTTTTCTATACTTTAATACTATATCTTGCGTGAAATATTTTATATTAATAAAACTACAAAAATCCAATAAATATTATACATATAAGTATAATATTAGGGGTATGACGATATCTTTAGGATGCTCAATCTAAGTCACCTATGAATTTCCCTGACATGCGAATGATTAATTGCTTAATTTTTTCATTCTAAGTCGCATTCTTGTGTCTAAAAGTTCTTTCGTAGACTCCACTAGACACAAAGCCACTTTATATTAGTGAGGATTTTAGCCTTTTATTTCTTTCGACGGATCTATTCTTGAGCGAGTCACACAATCATGGCTTGTCTTAGCTAGTGATTCTTGGCCTCATACACGCCTTGCGTTAGAACGTTAGGAACATGATTAAGACACTTAGGATATTCCTCACTCGGCCAAATATGTAATTTTCAATCCTTTAACATAGCCTTTAGTCATCCATTTTGAGCCTTCTCCAAATTCCTTTTCTTCATTTGAAAACCCTTTGAGCCTTCAACCGACTATCTAAACTTCCGGTGGGATATTCAATCGAGAAAATGAGGGGGAGAAAACCGAAGACGAAAAAGAAAAAATGACAAAAGAAGGTGGAAAACACACACGAGGAATGCTCAACGCACAAAAAGCAGACCAAAAGAACCTGTCTCTCGATTATCTCAATTTCAAAATCTTTAAGAAGGGGGAATGGATCTTGCTGTGAACGTCTCCGTTGATAATCTCGTACACTCGTCAGAACGGCTGGAAAGAGGAGCACCACGAAGTGAACTTCTCCAACGATAATCCAGTTTATATCGAGATAACGAGAAGAGGAGCACGGCCTTGGGTTCGAATTCCATAACTGTGAACTTCAAATCGATAATCTCTGAAACCTCGCTAGGAATTAAGAGAAAAGGAGCAGGATATCGGCCCGAGAACCAACAAGAAGAACTTCGCCATAGATAATCTCTCAGCCTCGTAGAGTAGCGGAGCTTCAGCTTGAGCAAGTGTAGAAAATTTACAAAAGATAAAAGGATGAAAAGACAAAAAGACGAAAAATGCTGGAGAAAAGGAGAATGACGAAGAACGGGAATAAGATCTTTAGTCCACGATCCCTAAATATTTTCCTTCCCTTCTAAGTCGGAACCAAAATACTAAATCCCTCAAAAGTCCCTTTAATTTCGAATCGACGGTCTCTCGCTCGGTGAAATGATTAAAGCGCCTCATCAAAGGTAAACTGACTTAATATGACTTGTGTTGACTTGAGTGATATAAATATAAAATCCATAGTAAAAAATAAATGAGCGCTAAGCGAACCTAGTGAGAGTTGTCAAAATGGATCCTACTTTGATTTAGGACTTTAGTTTGCTGACGTGACTTGACGACATAAAATCTTTCAAGTGTCTTGTCAATTTCTAGGCGTGACAATTATCGAAGCAAAATAATCTGACCCCATACTATTAATAAAATTAGTATAAAAAAATTTATATATATAATAGAATAATAACAATAATAAATATATATAAAAATACTTTGACCGCACATTTTGATATGCAATTGATTAAATGCGATATACTGTTCATGCTCATACCCTCGCGCGAAAGTATAGTTACATGTTTGACCATGTATCTAGGCTAATCTTGATAAATCGCATATTCTTAATAATTGTTACTTGATTGAGTTATGTACTTGCCTGATAAATCAATTGAGGTGCACTATTTGAGGGAGCATTTACAACATTAATGCCTTGAATTCCAAATAATTTTGATGATCCATCTCTAAGTGTTGCAGAAAATTCCAATTTGATTTTCCTTGTACAACGCACTTCAGAGGAGGACTTCACGAATCTTCGCGTTTTGGAGCTCACGACATTGGTCTAAGTCAGGGGGAGTCTAAATAGAAAATTTGCTTCAAAAATTAACTCTAATCATCTCGACATCTTTTGCTCTAAGTATTGCAAGTTTAACGAAATTTGAAGAGGGAGCTAGATGTCACTAATCTGAATTATAGGGAGTTAATTGCGTTTATTTACATACATAGGGGGAGCAATTATGTGGTTTTTTTTGAATTCAAGGTCAATCTGAAAACTTAGAAAAACTTGCTATCGAGAAATTCGAGCTAATTTCGTAATTTTCGTTCACAACTTCTCGAGCGAAAATTGATTTGGGACCAAGTGGTAATTTTTGCTTTCATATTGACGAGCGAAAATTAAACATGAACCAAATGAAATTCTCGATCGGATTTTGTCTAGCGAAAATTAAATAGTAACCAAAGGAAATTTCTCGATCGTAAGTTTCTCGATCGTAAACAGTAATGGACCTAGAAATTGTTAAGTATCGAAAACGTCTAATCAGCCCATTTAACGAAATTAATGCTCGCATTCGATAATCCCCAAATACCCGCAAAATCCTCAATCGCAAAATTCAACAGTCGATAATTTTTCTCTCGCGAAAAACTTTTTCCGCAAAGACGAAAGTCGAAATCTTACAAAATCTTACATACTTTCACTAATCTTTGTCTTTGAGAGGTAGATTCGACATCCTTTAGGGATTTTTGTGCATTTAAACTCCGTTTGCATCTGTATTATGTGATCTTTCGCATGGTTTAGTGTTATATTCTCGTCCGTTCAAAATAGGAAAACCGAATGCTAGTTTGCTGTGTTTACGACCGCTTTATGTGGATAATCTGGGTTAACTTCTGCACTAAATTTGTTTTCGGTATTTTCTGGTAATTCTAGCAGTTTATTACTTCGATTATCTGCGGTTTTAAAAGATTGGTTAAAAGTTCGACCGGAACTGAGTTTTAATGTTTAAATGCGTCGAAGAATTTTCTCGCTCGCAAATAAGTGTCAATTGAATTTCAATTGTAAAAGTTTTCCGATCGCTAAATTTTTGACTTAGTCGTTACGATAGATAACGTAGATCGAAAAATAATTACAATGAGAAATAGAATTTTGATTTTATGTGAGCGAAAAGATTACTGAACGAAATAGATCAAATAGGTGCAATATAAGTTTCGAGCGAAAAACTTACAATTGCAAACAGTAATTTCGATTTCAATTTCATTCTCGGTCGAAAATTTTAGCGGCGATAAAATTAATTTTTCAACGATAAAATTTCTCGATCGCAAATATGCACAGTAATGATTTTTATCGATCGAAAATTTTCTCGGTGAGTCATCAAGTTTCTCGCTATCAATTTTCTCGATCGTAAAATTTCGAAGCGAAAAACTATCTTAAAAATCGAAATACTTTTTCGCTCGATAACTTTCACGACGAAAATTTTATTAACGCGCGAAAATTTATCGATTGTAAATTTACACGGAAATCAATTTTCTCGATCGTAAATTTACACGAAAATTTTTCTCGGATTTCTCGCCTACAGTACCACGTTTTAAAGTTCAAACACTTAGAATAATTCTGTAAGTCCTTTCCACTGTAGCGAAACTTAGTGAATAAATTTTTCGATCGCAAAATTAAACGGGGATTTTAATTAGAAATTCACACTTAGGAGACTAAATTGAGAATTTCATTTCTCGCACGATAAAAAAGACGGAGTGAATAGTGATATTAAACACTTAGTAAATTTTCGACCAACATTCCATATGACTTATATACATATGTCGAAATGTCATCATATCTTCAATGTTCATTTTCGTATACCAATGTGCCGATTCATATATCCTTGAAATTAATTTCAACTCATTTTAAATTCTTGGACTAATGCTTTGCTTTTCTTAATTGATTTTCAGATGGACCACCACCTAGCATATAACCACATCTACGACAAGACCTTGTATCTTAAGTTCCAGGACACCAATTTTCAACTCGATCTGACCACCTTTAGGTATCCAGACGAAATCATAGTGTCCATACTACAAGGCCATCCCCTCTGGCATGCGCTCACGGTAACGGCATCAGTGCCAATGGTCTACCTACAACAATTTTTGGGGACGCATAAAAAGTGTCGTAGTTGAAGGAGCTTATAGCTTCACTACGGTGATCGGGACGAGGCATATCAGTATGAACAAAAATTACTTTGGACTCATCCTCGACCTCCCTCTCAGTCACAACTATGACTCCTTACCAACAGATGCTGAGTTGGTGCAAGATTTCCTCCAAATGGGATAACGTCCGCAGCTCATCAAGCTCGCGCAAATGCAGAGCAACGGGATTCCTCATCCATGGAAGACACTCTTCGGGAATTATTAACAAGTGTCTGTCCCCGAAGCACGCGGGCTTCGACAAAGGCAACGGCCACATTCTCAGAATATTCCGCGGAATAGTCTCGAGGAATTACGATTTCGCCAACTGATTTGGAACGATCTAGCAGAGCAGATCAGACAAAAAGAGAACAAGCGTCGTGCCGTATGCGAGATGGTTCTCGGTTATCATCAGACAACTAATGGAGATACACGAGAACATTCCTTGCCTGCCGTCAGGAGGAAACTACCAGCCACCACGCCTTAAATTCTTTCATCATCCAAAGCTCACGGATTTAGATCAGCCATCAATGCCGATTTCCGTTCAAGCTGCTTCGTCTCGCCGACCCCTCGGGAGACGAATATCAACGATACTTCCGGGAGAATCATCTGACGGAATAGATGATCAGAGGGCCCCCGACAGATTTCACAGTCAGCCCTCACCAACAACAACACCCAAGCCCTGAGGACATGATGATCGATGCAGTGGCCCAGGAGCTTGAACAGGAGCCTCCAGTCAAAGAAACTCAGCTACCAGATCCAGATGCCACGCTGATCGATGAGGTGGCTCTCGAAATGGAAGCTGAAGATCAAAATCAGGAGCTCCAAGTGAAAGTGTCTGTCCATGTAGGCGTGCTCCAAGAGCCCATTGAGGAGGTTCTTCAACAAGAAGCACAGCCCGAGGCAAAAGTGGGGCAAAGCTCACTTCCACTGGTGACGGAACAGGCTCGAGGACATTGCACGTGAACCTTCTCCTCACACGCCACCTCATCCGACACGGGTCCGATGTGGAGATTCAACTGATAAAATGGACTCCACGACTAAGCATAAAACTAGAGTCCCTCTCACCATCACCACCACATCAAACACCGCACCGATCATTTCTTTAAGTGATGCGGTCATTTCATCGCTCAATCTTGAGCCGCAGTACAACCTGCCGGTGTCTGGTTTGCATGTTCGAGCAGAACCTGCCGCAACACCCATAGAGGAGAATCCTAGTGATTCACCTCAAGGATTGGGTGGAAGTCTCAAACAGTCATAACCTCAAGTGACTACGAGCCAGCCTGAGGAGCCGGTGTCTGCTCAGAGGTTGTCAACAGACGACATCAGTCGACCTGGTCCATCAACGAATGAAGAGGCCTCCGTCCAGTTTGTAACTGGAGCTCAATTCCAGATAGCTCTCTCTGCGGCCATCCAATCTTTAGAAGACAAAATGATGGAGAGAGTGCTGGCCGCCATCGAGACGTCCCGGTGGGATACTGGGAAAGCACCCATCTCCGAGGGCCCTTCAGCACAAGCTAATCCAACCCCACAACCCACTCCCACTGACCCACTCGCAGACTCCTCTATCCTTATCAACCCATAAACGATACCCATCACCCAGCTCCACGACATCTTACTCGCCCGCCTTATAGGCCTTTCCACCCGAATGCCTCAGGAAGAGTCTCTATACCGGCGTCTCGTGGATCACCCTGAGCCACCTACTCAATCCTCCCAAGGTCAAGGCTCTCGTAAACGACGACGACATGATGATCCAGACGATCAGGATTTTCATGAGGGGGTGAAAAGGCCTCGGACCTCAGAGAGTGGCCAAGGCAAAGGTCAAAGACAAGGCGCAGGCGCAACGCAGACACGCGCTGGAGCAGGACAAACCCAAACCACCACCCAAACAACCCACACCACGCACCGCACCACCACTCTAACCCACATCGACCCACTATCCTTTTCCCTAAGGACGCCTCCGCCCACACCAACGACCCTCACAAACCCCTTGCTTCTGGATGAAGAAGCAAGTGCCGCCATGCTCGTGGCCCTGGCTCAAACTCAAGCTACTCCCTCAGCTACTCCAGACCAACCGGGATCATCAGGACATGGTGTCAATCCACACGAGTTCCTCGACAAGTACATCTTCGAAAGACAGTGGATGACCCATTCCATGCCCGCGAGCATAAGAGACAACGGCTCAAGGACGTTTGCCACTTCTTACAGCATGCTTCGGTGGACTTTGTGCTAATAGAAGACGAAGATCTTCAGGAAGGTAAAGATCATGAACAAGATCCCACGGGGTTTCCAGAGTTGATTGCGCAACGAGCGGATTTCCCCACAAGACTAACGACAGGGACTGTTGGATCAACACGCCGTGGGAAAACATCAGGATCGAAATTCCCTTCCTTGAAGAAGTTTGAGAACACATTTGGAGGTCACTGGACAAATTCAAGAAGCCGAATGAGTTCGAACTTAGAGAGATCTCTCACTAGGATCAGTAGAAGAGAACAACGTACCTCTGGATGCTGACCCATCTTGGACCGGACATGAGAATGAGGATGACTAAAGGACAAGCGAAGAGTCATTATAAGAGTCTCTCCCCAATTTGTCAGTTACTCAGCGTCTTCTGTGCTAAATGATGACTTCCAACACCGTACTACGCCATCGAGCGAGTGGACAGAACTCGAGAAGAACTAAGCGAGAGCGACCTACTGTACCTCCCTGCCGAAGAGGTGTACAACCTCTACCAGCTGTATGTGGAGAAGTACAAGGGTCCTCAAGGCTTCATCAAGAAAGAAGAACTCGAGGGACTCTACTGGTTCATGATGCGCCAAGTCAAGTACTTCGTCGCACACGACCTTCAGATGGCTCTGCAGAGCAACATGAAGAAGGTCAACATGATCGCTCCGCTCAACAAAGGACCTGAGATCGAAGGGCTTCCCAACAATCACGTGCACATCAGCTCAGTCTTAGGTATCACCTACCACAATCCAATATCTAGGAAGACCAGGTTGATGCAGAAGACTGAGATTCACAAAATTTTGTGATGGGATGCTCAAGGTCAACAGGAAAAACATAGAGCAGAGGTTGGAAGAAATCAACAGAGAGACGATGCTGAGGATTCACCGGTTCGTGAGAGAACAGACGCTCCTGATGGAACTGCTCGATGAAATCCACGAGCGACTGGAGCAGAGGAACACGCTCAGGAACTTTGAGTATGTGCTGGGCTTGCGCAGGTCGTACTATGCCCGACGAGGACAGACAACACGGAAGAGAAATCAAGCACAAAGGGGGGAGAATGTAGAATATCATTATTGTGCTTTGTTTTATTAGCTGTCTTCGTAGATTGGGGCTTTTATAGTATTTGTCCTTAGTTTAGGACTTAGTATGTTATTTATACCAAGTAATTTTGGTATAATAGATGTACAAACATTGCGCTTAACGAGAAGATTTGAGAAATTGATCCGAAAGGCTTGCAATTCGATTTCTAGAGAGAGAAACACAAGAAATCTTCTCACTCTAAGTGGAATACTCTCTCGAGCTCTCAACGAAGGTTCTCGATCGAAATTCGTTTCTCGTTATTCATGTCTAGGATCATAGAGTTGATTAATTAGGACCTAACATATACTGTTCACCCGAAAATTTTATTATTCACTCGGAAATTCACTATTCACCAAAAACTTCACTAGTCACTCCGAAATTCACTATTCACCCAAAAATTCCCTATTCACTGAGAAATCCACTATTCACCCGAAAATGCTTTCAAATGATACTCAAAAATAATTTTCACCGAGGATGTGTGCATGCCTGAAATTATCTTAGAAAGACCCAAAAATACACTTCACGAAAATATTACACTAGTCAAAAAAAATTAATCTCCCATCCGAAAATCAACAGATCTACCCGAAATTTATTATTCTTCCCGAAAATCATCATCAATCCGTAAAGAAATTCAATCCACCAGAAACTTTAATCGTCTACCCAAAAATTATTCCATCTACCCGAATTATCATGTTCATGCCTATACAAATTTAAGCAGAAATGTTATCACAAATATAACTTAGAATTTAGGGTTTTCAAACCCATAGTATACCCGAAAATATTCACATGGCACACCTTAGCACATAAATCACATAAAATCATGTAAACATATTATGAGATATCAAACCAGAAAATTATTTACGTGTTGTAGATGAAAATTCACCTACCTCACGTCCGAAGTTAGATTGTTAAATCTATATCTTGAAAGCGTTTGAGCGTTGTACATGAACTGTCTACAGAATCTATATCCTAAGCTCTAATACCACCTGTGACGACCCACATTTTTGTAATAACTATTAGTGGCGGATTTCGCAACGAAAGCCGCAGAAAACCCTTTTACAAAAAAAAACTTTTCTCCACACAAACTATCATATATCAAAACTCAGTTTACAGATTCAACACAACACTCAGTCACAAAATATTGAAACACGTAATGCAATTTCAGAATCAAATATATACAATATCTAAATGTCGCTCAATATGTCTTCATACATGTACAGCCCCGCCCACAAAAGTCTGTGGAGTCACCGCCATCAACCCGCCTCAGTCGCGACGTATCTCGACGTCGGACTCAATCGTACCTACATCACGTAAACTCTGAGCTATTGCTCAGTAGGTGAAAGTATGCATGAATGCAGCATGCTCTCAATCCCCGTCCTAGATACCTCTCGACTTTTCCCTCCCATCTCAACATGTCGCAACAGGGCCTTAGGCTAGACTAGGCACCACGCACGCACAATAAATATAACTGGTCGCTCATGTCAATTCAAGTTGTAGCCTACGCCGGTAGCATACCTGGTCGCACACGTCAATAATCAAACTCTAGCCTATGCTGGTAGCATACCTCAAACTGCACTCCCATGCATCTGAGTAGATGAGTCGCCCCGCACATCTCCCATTCGACGGTTTGCACATCACTGCACTCACATTCATCTGAGTACGCGAGTCGCTCACGCCCATCTCCCGTCTGGTGCACTAGTACTAACCTCAAACTCTTCTATGATTCGACAACCACAATTGGTCACATACTATCATCGACACTTAAAAGTGTCGCCATGTCGACACGGTCCCCATCACTCACACTGATATGTAATGCGTATGTCATGCAGATGACACGTAATTTAGAAATTCTGAAATATTAAACTTGGGTTTTGATGAAAAATGGGGAATATTTGAAGCTTTAAAATTAAATAGAAATAAAACTAAAAGATGAATAACCAAAAGAGGTACTAGAAAATATGAATTAACCAAGTAACGTTTTTAACGATACTCTTGAGGTGGTAAGAAGCTTTTTTTCTTTTTCTTTTCGGCATTCTAAGCTTAAGGGGAAAAGTTTTTCTACCTAAAATAACCCAAATAGGATTAAATATGTTGAGAATATAAGTTTTCGCCAAACTAGGATAAGGATCAAATAAGATCTAAAGTTTTCGACAAATTGGATAGTTACTAAACCACATTTCTTAACACGGGAGGAAACCATCCGTCGCCTTGTTGTCAAATCAACTTCCCTTTAGATATGTATTCATAATACATGGTTATTAACTAAAGGGAAAGAACAGAAGATCAAACATAGGTGTGAGACGAAACTTTAAACTAGGAAATAATAAGTCGAATTCAGCCATGAGGTATATAAATCGTCTACAAGTAGCTAGCTATTCCGTGATTTCATGTGATCTTTCCATGGTTTATATATATATATCTATATATATATATATATATGTATATATTTCGACATATGAGATATGTGTTTAAGCAAAGGTTTAGGTTTCGAAAATTTGTATGTAAGGTTAAACATCTCAAGTTTCTCGGAAAGTTTCGGTCTATGAACATAGTTGAGGATAAAATACTTTCAGTACTTGTATGTCTAGATACTTGAAACAAATCATAGGAGTTAAATTCTTGTAAGGACAGGAAGTTTTGGTAATGACATGATAGTCCGTAGTTCCATAAGTAATTAATTTAGTGTGTGTTGTCGGTGCAATCTAGCTTTTGGCAAATATAGCATATTATGAATATGTGATTGTAGGGGTGAAGAGATGTTTGCGTGATGTTTTATAGGAATTAGTTTTCGTGGTAACTTATTGGTGAGTTAAGTGACGTTTTTGTAATTATGGTCTTGGGGTTAGCAATTTGTTACTAAATGTAATTTTCGAGGATTAACTTGCCTTGTTAAGCATATACGTGATTAGGTTTTAAAATATATAAGTCTTCTGTGGTTTTATAAGTGGGTAGCGTAGCACATGCATAATATTTTCGGTATATTGATTTAGGGTTTTCGCCATTTAGATGTTGAGTTTTAAAAGATTTCGGCAAGGCATATTCTTGACATTCTAGGGTTTTCAATATTTAGGGTTTGAGACTGCCGAGACTTACGAAACTTAGTAAATACACTAATACTGATAATGTAGAGATTCCACCAGAATTCTTGACTGATTTTAGCGGGAGGACAGGAGGTGAATCATTCATCTACAATGCGTAAACACATATGTGACTTATGTGTTTTTATGTGACTTTATCATTTACGTGTTTTACGTGTTTTACTTATGTCACAACCCTCACTTTCTAATACTAATTAGTGGCGGACTTTCGCAACGTAAGTCGCGGAAGACCCGTCTAACAAAATCTTTTTCTTAAATAAAATATATTACGACGAATATCGTCTCTACATCGTCATCCCTATACATGGGATAACAAAATGCTCAAACCCCTAACGTCGCTCCACAGGTCGCATCCATGTACAGCCTCGTCCTCAAAAGTCCGTGGAGCACCGCCATCAGCCCACCTAGTCAAAACGCGTATCAGCGCCGGACTAGGATATACCTACAACACGTAAACTGAGTTCCTTGCTCAGTAGATGAAACATGCATGTATGCAACGTGCGCTCAACCCCCTCCCAGACACCTCACAATGTGCACGATCGACCCTCGTCAAGACCTATCATATCTCACAACTCGTGACTCGACAACACACACACACACACACACTCGGGCGGCCAACTCAGGTCTCGTTAGAGTAGCACTCACCCAATGCCCGCGCGGCCGACTCAGGTCGCGTTAGAGTGGCATTCACCCAAAGTAACATCCTAACGCTCATTTCCAATCTCTACCCTATCTTGATATTAGGGTCCTAGGTCGAACTATGCACCTCATAACTGAACCTACGGCACCAACCGTAGAGTCCGAGCGGTGCCAACCACTCATCTCGACGGCACCAACCGTCATCAGCGGCACCAACCACTGATCATACTGGCACCAACCAGTCACATAAAGCCGGGCAGTACCAACCACCCGTCTCGACGGCACCAACCGTCAGGTGCACTAGAACCAACCTCAACTCGACTCTGAGTCGACAACCGAAATCAGTCACATAACCCACACAGGCGCCTCGCCGACGCCGTAAGGTGTCACCGTGCCAACACGGTCAACCTCTCACATACTGGCATGACATGCAAGTGCAGTGCAAATAACATATATGTATAATTTGCAAAATATTTAATACATGAAATCACACAATTAATGAAATTCACATAATCACGTAATCACATAAGTATCATATAATACACACAACCGCTTACGTGTCGTAGGTGGATTTCACCTAGCTGGCGTCTCTAATGTAATACAGAGAGATTATGAAGTTGGGATGGAATTACTTAGCCGTATACCCATGCGCCTTACAAACCCTAAATATTGATAGCTTATAAACAATTGAGTATAAAATTATAAAGCATACTAAATCACTAAAAGAATACAAGTCCCATTCTCACCCTTAACACGCGAATGATGTCTAATGGCTAAATATTCTCCACTAGCTACCTCCTCCTTGCCTAAACGTGAAGTGATTTCCACTTTGTTACTACATTATAATGGTTTAAAGAAGCTATGAATGAGAATGGTCTGAGCACAAAATGTATTTGGAGAGTAGGTAGAAAGCAAATGCCGAGAGGAATGAAACGATGATGATCAAGGAGTAAAGGCGGTAGTGAATTCTTCTCTGTTCTTCGCTAAAATGCTTTCTACGTTCTTGCTATCCCCTTTGTTCGTGATGTGTAGAGGTGTCAAAGTGACCCGTGGCCCGCGGGCCGGCCCGCCCTGCCCCGCTAAAGTGGCGGGTTGGGCTAAGCTTTTTCAGGCCCGCCAGGAGGTGGGCCTAAGCGGGCCAGCCTGTGCGTGCCGCGGGCTTGGCGGGCCGGGCGGGCTAGCCAGCGGGCTGGCCCGCCATTATTGTAAATATATATAATATATTAATAAATATATATTATATTGAAAATAAATACTAAATATAGAAAATAAAATAATATAATTAATGTCATTAATTATGTATCATTAATATCATATTTATTCATTTTAGTATTAATTAATATCATATTTATTCAAAATTTATCAATAAACCCCATAATTAAATAAAAATTATTAATAATTAAAATTTTAAAATAAAATAGAAAATAGAACAAAAAAATTAGTAGGCGGTCGGGCCAAATTGACAGTACTAGTGATGTGTACTAGGATATACATACAAGTTTACTATACTAAGCATTGGGAATTGTAATTAAAAGCATATAAGTGACGTGTATTTCCTTAGTGTTAAAGTAACCATCCAATCATGACTATTTATATTTTGATGTGTTATTTGGCCCTTATTGATAACATTTTAGCCTACGATTGTTTACCTTGGGCTTTAAATATGATTTGGTCCAATAATTATTTATTTGGCCCTTGGTCATAAGATTAAATTTATTAAATGTTTAATTGGACTTCAAATGTTATCCGGCTCCTCCCTGTTCCTTATGAATTATTTACCTTTAATATTTCATTCACTAATTATCTAAAATTTCTTGTCGTAATCCCGCTTTAAAATTTGCGACTATTACAACTTACGTCTCATGCGGATCATGCTTCCATATGTAATCATGTATATGCATGGCATGTGCATATCAAATCAGGTTGGGAGATGATTTCCACCGCGTTGAGACGGTGATGATTCGACGTACAGACGAGTGGGGTAGATTGAGATGATTTTGACTTTTTTTGAGGTTGGGCTCGCAGGGCACTTGGCGGGAGACAGACGTGATCGATCTGTCTACTCGGATGTGATCGATTCGAGGTGCATACTGCCGGAGGGATACGGGTATAATTACACATGGTTCTGATACGGGTGTGACCGCCCAGGATATGTGATACGGGTGTAACAACACATGATACTGGATACGGGTGGAATCACGTGAGCATCCATGATATTTATTGCGCACGTGGGTGCCGAGCCTAACCTAGGGCCCTGTGTTGTATGATATGAGATAGGGGTGTGGGAAAAGAAAGAGTGTGCATTGGCATGTGAGATATTGGGATTGGGATTGAGTGCACACTTGCATACATGCATTTTATGCACCTACTGGGCAATTTTCTCAATGTTTACGTGTTGTAGGTACTGAGTCTGACGCTGATACGCGTCAAGACTGATGCGGCTGGTGGCGTGCTCCACGGACTTTTGAGGGTGAGGCAGTACATGGATGAAGACCTTTGGAGCGACATTAGGGTTTTTGCTATTTTCTCATTTGAGGCTACAACCCGTGTATATTGATGACACTTTAGACGATATTTTGTCGTAATGTAAATTATTTAGAAAAAAGTTTTTGTTAGACGGGTCTTCCGCGACTTACGTTGCAAAAATCTGCCACTAACCTTAATTAGAAAGCGAGGGTCGCCACAGGTGGTATCAGAGCGTAGGCTCTAGATTGTGCAGAATTTACTGTCCCTCGAAAGCTTGGAGAACCAGCCTGGCCTGTAAGTTTAATAGTTGATTATCTGATTATGTGTTATTTGATATATGCTTTATATATGAATAATTGTAGAAATAGATAAAAATGTCGAAGGGACTTCGAGAGGTAGGCAGTTCTAGTCGTAGGGTGGGATCCAAATCCCCACCTAACGATAACTATTCTACCATCCATCAAGTGACTCGCCTGGTCCGCTGACAGTCAGATCAGATCAACGATCTTATTCACCGTCAGAATTCCTCGGAACGTCATGCATCCCCGGGACTAGAACGTGTAGAAGATGATGGGGAGAGGTTCCGGAGATTAAACCCCCTTAGGCCGTCGATCCTACCTATGCAGAAATCGGCTCAGAACAATCGAGAACATGTTCCGCGTTAGCCATTTACCTGACACCGAAAACGTAACATGTGCTACCTTCATATTACGTGGGAACGCGGGCTACTGGTGGGACACCATTCAGGTGCTCGAAGACCCCACTACGATAACCTGGAAAAGGTTTAAGGTTCTATTACGAGGAAAGTATTTTACGGCGCCGGACAGGACGCAGAAGCTGAACAAATTTATCAATCTCAAGCAAGGAGGAATGTCAACGGCGGATTACATCCGCAAGTTCGAGCAGCTTTCGAGGTTTGCGCCACATATAGTGGCCACTGACGAGCTGAAGATCGAGCGCTTTCTGGAAGGTCTTAAATCTGAGATCTTAGCATAAGCATGTACGACACAGAGGAAAAGACTTATGCACGCATTGCTGAAAGTGCAATCCTAACCGAACAGGCGGAGAGTAGAGTTGCAAAGGCACAAGACGCAAAAAGAAAGACAGAAATGCAACAAGGAGGAGGGAATCAGAAACGCTAGTTCTTTGGCAATGCGCCAAATTACCGCGGGAATCAGCAAGGTCAACAGAATTGGCGACCAAGACCGAACCAGGAACTTGTTAATGTTCCAAATAGACCCCCGAACACCATGTCAACAGTGCGGGCGCTACCACTACGGCATATGTCATGGGACAAGACCACCACAGTGTTTTCGATGCGGAAATATTGTGCACTATGCCAGAACTTGTGCCTTCAGTTCCGAATCAACCAGTGATCCGACCTCCAGCACAAGTTTTTACACTAACGAATGAGGATAAGCAAATCCTTATGTAGTTACAGGTACGTTGACTATCTATGACGTGCCCACCTCTATATTGATCGACTCTGGGGCCACACATTCATTTGTGTCGGCCAAATATGTGGAAAGGTACGAATCTCTCCTACCTTATCTGAATGCAATTTTGTAGTTACCTTACCACACGAGGATCCGACGCACACTAACCAAGTGCAAAAATGATGTTCCGTGAACATTGAGAATAGGAATCTGAACGTAGACCATGTAGTGATCCAAATGAACGACTATGATGTCGTCTTTGGGATGGATTGACTTTCGAGATACGGAGCCATCATAGATTGTAACAAGAAGGTCGTTACATTCCAATTCCCCGAGGAAGAAGAATTCACTTTTTCGGGTAAAGCAAATTCAAATTGTATTCCATGAATCTTTGCGTTGAAGGCTCAACGGCTTCTGAGGTCAGATTGTGAGTCTTTCTCGTATATCCAGTGAAGGCAGAGGAATTACCTCAGCCAGAACTGAAAGATGTGCTGATAGTCAATGAATATGCCGATGTATTTCCCGATGATCTCCCGGGGTTACCCCCTGATCGTGAAATACAATTCACGATAGAATTGATACTGGGGCCAGCCCCAATCTCTAAAGCTCCTTATCACCTAGCGAACTCAAAAAGTTGAAAGAACAAATAGAAGATGCATCGACTATATAGAGCTTAACAAGATTACCATTAAGATTAAGTATCTGTTGCCGAAAATCGATGATCTATTCGACCATTACAGGGTGCTACGGTATTCTCGAAAATTGACCTCCGTTCGGGATACCATCAATTAAAGATCAGGGAGGCAGATGTTCCTAAAACATCGTTCAGTACGAGATACGGCCATTATGAATTTTTGGTCATGCCCTTCGGACTAACAAATGCCCCAACAGCCTTTATGGATCTTATGAACCGAGTTTTGAAGACTATCTTGATCGTTTTGTTATCGTCTTTATCGACGATATACTGATCTAATCTAAGATGGGAGCTGAACAAGAAAGTCATCTACGAACTGTCTTAGGAATTCTGCAAGAGAAACAGCTCTGCGCCAAATTCAAGAAATGCGAATTTTGGCTCGAGCAAGTAGCTTTCATGGGACACGTGATTTCTGGAATAGAATCTCTGTGGAACCCAAGTAAGATCGAGACTATGAACAATTTTCCACGACCGACTACTTCGACTAAGGTTCGAAGTTTCCTAGGACTTGCGGGATATTACCGTAAGTTCATAGCTGACTTCTTTAGTATCACCTCGACTCTGACAAACTTGACCAGAAAGATTGTGCCATTCAAGTGGACAGAAGCATGTGAGTAGAGCTTCCAAGAATTGAAGAAACGTCTTACCTCTGTCCCAATCGGGAACGGAAAGATTCTCAGTACATAGCGACGTCTCGAAGAACGGCCTAGGATGCGTATTGATGCAAAATGGAAAAGTGATCGCGTATGCATTAGACAGTTAAAGGAATACGAGAAGAACTACCCACCTCATGATCTCGAATTAGCAGCGGCTTCGTTTTGAAGATCTGGAGACCCTACCTTTACGGAGAAAGGTGCGAGATCTTTATAGACCACAAAAGCCTGAAGTATTTTTTCACGCAGAAAGAGCTGAATATGAGACAACGACGATGAATGGAGCTTGTAGATGATTACGACTGCGTTATTAACTATCATTCGGGCAAAGCGAACGTAGTCGCAGACGCATTAAGTCGCAAAGCTACGAATGTAGAGTTAAGCAATCTTGGAGTGGAGATAGTCGAATTAGGTAAGTTGAGATGAAACTAGCAACGCTGACTCTACAACCTAGTTGTTAGAACAAATCAAAAAAGCACAAGGAGAAGATGAATTTTATCAGAAGGTGAAAGATGCGCTACCCGAGTACTTTGAAACCCGAGAAGATGGAACCTTGCTATATAAGAATCGGTTGTACGTACCTAATGATGAAGCGTTACGGCGAATAATAATGACAGAATCCCACACAACAACATACTCTGTACACCCGGGAACTACGAAGATGTACCAAGATTTACGAATCACGTATTGGTGGCACGGAATAAAGAAGGACATAACAGCGTTCGTAAATAGATGAATGACTTGCCAGCTGATCGAAGCCGAACACCAGCGACCAGCTGGAACTCTATAACCCGAATGGGAGTGGGACAATATTACTACGGATTTCGTCCCAAAACGACGAAAGGCCATGATGCTATCTGGGTGGTTGTAGACCGTCTGGCGAAATCAGCCCATTTCCTTCCTATCAGTTCTACTTTTTCCATGGAACGCTACGCTCAATTGTATATTCAGGAAATTGTTCGACTCCATGGAATTCCAATTTCTATTGTCTCGGATCGAGATTCGAGATCTTTATCGAATCAGAGTTTATAGAAAGCGATGTGAACCACGCTCTCGTTCAGTACTGCATATCATCCTTAGACCGATGGGCAGTCTAAACGAACATCCAAACCCTTGAAACTATGCTACGAGCTTGTGTTTTAGATTTCAAAGGAAACTGGAGCAAGTATCTGCCTTTAGTACAGTTTTCCTACAACAATAGTTTACACGCTACTATTGGAATGGCATCGTATGAAGCATTATACGGGAGCAAATGCCGATCCCCAGTCCATTGGGATGAAATCGACGAACGAGCATTATTAGGACTTGACATGATCCCAGAAATGACAGAAGCGGTGACGAAAATTTGGGAAAGACTACTAACAGCTCAAAGTCGACAGAAGAGTTATGCAGATCACAGATGACGACCTTTGGAGTTCGCAGAGGACGACCAAGTATTTCTAAAGATTTCCCCAATGAAAGGCGTGAAACTTTTTGGACGAAAGGGCAAGCTGAGCCCCAAATATTTAGGCCCATTCAGAATTATCAAATGAGTCGGCGAAGTAGCGTACCAATTAGAGTTGCCGCCTTCCTTATCTCAAGTTAACGACATATTCCACTTATCGACATTAAGAAAATACGTCGCGGACCCGAGCCACGTGATCCAGAACGAGCTTCTCTACCAACAGCTCAAACCTGACTTGAGTTATGAGGAGAATCCTGTAGATATTTTGATGTACGAATCGAAACGACTACGGAATAAGAGTATTCTGTTAGTTAAAGTTTTGTGGCGAATCAATCAGTTGAAGAAGCCACTTGGGAGCGTGAAGATGATATGAGAGTTCGTTATCCCGAGTTATTCCAGTCGGCGTAATTTCGGGGACAAAATTATTTTAAGTGGGGAAGGATGTAATACCCGTAAAATTTAGTCAATGAAAATGAGTATTGTAATTCCGTAACTTAGAAATTCTGAAGTATTAAACTTGTGGTATTGATGAAAATGGGGAATATTTGAAGTTTTAAAATTAAACAGAAATAAAACTAAGAGTTGAATAACTAAAAGAGGTACTAGAAAATATGAATTAACCAAGTAAAAACGTTTGTAACTATACTCTTGAGGTGGTAAGAAGCTTTTTTTCTTTTTATTTTCGGCATTCTAAGCTTAAAGGGAAAAGTTTTTCTACCTAAAATAACCCAAATAGGATTAAATATGTTGAGAATATAAGTTTTCGCCAAACTAGGATAAGGATCAAATAAGATCTAAAGTTTTCGACAAAATGGATAGTTATTAACCACATTTCTTAAATCATCCGTCACCTTGTTGTCGAATCAACTTCCCTTTAGACATGTATTCATAATACATGGTTATTAATTAAAAGGAAAGAACAGAAGATCAAACCTAGGGGTGAGACGAAACTTTAAACTAGGAAATAATTAGTCAATTCCAGCCGTAAGGTATATAAATCGTCTACAAGTAGCTAGCTAATCCATGATTTCATGTGATCTTTCCATGGTTTATATATATTTTATATATGTATATTTCGACATATGAGATATGTGTTTAACCAAAGGTTTAGGTTTAGGAAATTTGTATGTAAGGTTAAAAATCTCAAGTTGCTAGGAAAGTTTCGGTCTATGAACATAGTTGAGGATAAAATACTTTGAGTACTTGTACGTCTAGATACTTGAAACAAATCATAGGAGTTAAATTCTTGTAAGGACAGGAAGTTTTGGTAATGACATGATAATCCGTACTTCCGTGAGTAATTAATTTAGTGTGTGTTGTCGGTGCAATCTAGTTTTTGGCAAATATAGCGACTTATGAATATGTGATTGTAGGGATGAAGAGAAGTTCGCGTGATGTTTTATAGGAATTAGTTTTCGTGGTAACTTATTGGTGAGTTAAGTGACGTTTTCGTAATTATGGTCTTGGGGTTAGCAATTTGTTACTAAATGTAATTTTCGAGGATTAACTTGCCTTGTTAAGCATATACGTGATCAGGTTTTAAAATATATAAGTCTTCTGTGGTTTTATAAGTGGGTAGCGTAGCACATGCATAATATTTTCGGTATATTGATTTAGGGTTTTCGCCATTTAGATGTTGAGTTTTAAAAGATTTCGGCAAGGCATATTCTTGACATTCTAGGGTTTTCAATATTTAGGGTTTGAAAATTACGCGACTTACGAAACTTAGTAAATACACTAATACTGATAATAATTATATGTTCATAGGATCGACCTGTAGAGATTCCACCAGAATTCTTGACTGATTTTAGCGGGAGGACAGGTAGGTGAATCATTCATCTACAATATGTAAACACATATGTGACTATGTGTTTTTATGTGAATCTATCATTTACGTGTTTTACGTGTTTTACTTACGTCTCATGCGGATCATGTTTCCATATGTTATCATGTATATGCATGGCATGTGCATATCATATCAGGTTGAGAGATGATTTCCACTGCATTGAGACGGTGATGATTCAACGTATAGATGTTGGGTAGATTGAGATGATTTTGACTTTTGTTTGAGGTTGGGCTCGCAGGACACTTGGCGGGGGACAGACGTGATCGATCTGCCTACTCGGATGTGGTCGATTCGAGGTGCATACCGCCGGAGGGATACGGGTATAATTACTCATGGTACTGATACGAGTGTGACCGCCCAGGACATGTGATACGATTGTAACAACCTCTGATATTGGATACGGGTGGAATCACGTGACCATCCATGATATTTATTGCGCGTGCGGGTGCCGAGCCTAACCTAGGGCCCCGTGTTGTATGATATGAGATAGGGATGTGGGAAAACAGAGAGTGCGCATTGGCATGTGAGATATTGGGATTGGGATTGATGCACACTTGCATACATGCATTTGATTCACCTACTGGGCACTTCGCTCACTGTTTACGTGTTATAGGTAATGAGTCTGACGCCGATACGCAACAAGACTAAGGCGGTTGGTGGCGGTGCTCCACGGGCTTTTGAAGGCGGGGCGGTACATGGATGAAGACTTGTGGACCGGCGTTAGGGTTTTTGCTATTTTGTCATTTCGGGCCTACGGCCTGTGTATATTGATGACACTGTAGACGACATTTTGTCATAATGTAAATTATTTAGGAAATAGATTTTGTTAAACGGGTCTTCCGCGACTTACGTTGCGAAAATCCGCCACTAACCTTAATTAGAAAACGAGGGTCGTCACAGCGGGTCAGCCGCCCTGCCCCGCCAAATGACGGGCTTTGGCGGGCAGCCGGCCGGTCAGCTCACCCTGGCCCGGCCCATTGACAGTACTAATAGTTGGTACAGGCAGTTGGTCTCCGCAGAGAACGAAGGTATCAATGGAGACAACAATGTTGTCTGTCGTAACCGATGCTCCATGACTTTGGGAACGTCCCTCCGTGACGGTGCCAAGACCGACAACCTCTAATGTCCCGTCGAGGTCAAAGATCAATCGAACCCCAGGATACTATATAATTTTAAAAGAATCAGTCGTCCGTAGAGATTGTCAAGAAGCATGAATAATGTAGCGCCCTGTTTCCTATGACATTTTTTTTAGCGTTAATGAAATATTCGCATAAATTTTTCACGATTTCCATAATATTTCTTTAACAAAACGGGTGCGTACATCTGGTCTAATTCCTTTCACAATAATGTACATATAAGTACATATCATACGAGTCAAAAGATGTTATAGCATGTACTATTTCTAGACGATGAACAGGGGGAACAGGTGGAGGGCGTAGCCGGCCAACCTTAAATCCATACTTTAGCTAATGATGCTTTAGTGGGCCTGCTATGTATCTACACAACTGTTGAGACAACTATTCAGAGTATGATAGCAACATGTTAATCAATGACAATTAATTTTAACATGAAATGAGTCTTTTTCTGAAAATTGTCGTAAACCTTTCATCATCCAATTCATGCCATCACGTATTCAATTCATATAATCACCTTCCGTCTGATCTTTAGATCAATGCATTTCTATATGCCCATTTACTTTGATATACTCCCGTTACAGACTAGCTAGACTCGTATACTGTAAGCCAGTCGGCGCCCATGCATGGGACTATGTCAATAGTATAGATATCTGTATGTGCCTGTACAGGACTTTGTCATCCCCCGATTTGAAGATTGTCGTCCCTCGATTTGAATGAAAGTATGCCGTAGCATCCGTATCGTACCATCCGTAGTCGTAGCAGCCATAACGGTTTCTCCGTTCATTATTACGTATATGCAATGCCATGCACCTATCCTTATATCACGTATATCATAAATCTCTAACAAATCACATTTAGCATATAAAAGCACGTTGTGGCATGTAATCAGATCAGTCCATCACCGAATCATCAATTAGAAAGCATATAAGCACATAAGTACATGTTGCATATCATACTCACAGGTTTTGTTTATACTCCCGATCGCTAATCAGCCATATCCTTGCTTTTATCGGGATCCTAACCTATACAGATATTATTTTCAGTAATTATGAGATCCCTAGCATGATATGATGTGCGTGATATGCATGTTTTCTTATGCATGATCGTTCCTATCTGTAGCTTTTACCCTTCTGCTTGTTACTTATAATATATTAACTCTTAGCTTAGTAATTATATTTTTAATCACTATTGAAACTTGTACTGAAATCTAATGATTGTACCGTACTGAAAACTCTATCAAAAACCCTAATATATATTGTATTGAAAACCTTTGAGTCACGAAAACTTCTCAAGTTCAAGTATGCCGAAAACTTGACATGTGACTTAGAAGAGTTTATGATCACAAAAACTCTGAGCAATAACGAAAACTTTCATAACATGGCGAAAACTTTAAAATGATGAAAACCTTCAAGTGACTACGAAAACCTCGTGAGTCTTGCCAAAGAATTAGTTAAATGCCGAAAACTTTATTATGAAGACTCAATGCCGAAATCTTTCCATCTAACTATACCGAAAACCTCTTTGTTTGTCCATACCGAAACTCTAGCCCTTGGTGAAAACTTTGTGAATGACGAAAACTTTGTCAAATCAATAATAATAGCGAAAACTTTGTTATAGAGACCTAATACCGAAAACATTGTTATAAAGACTTAAATGCTTAATGCTGAAAACTTTATTAGAATAGTAATATTGGAAACTTCCTAGATAAAGAGGGTAATGTCGAAAACTTTTTACTATAACAAAACATTTGTAGTATCAACTTCATCAATATAACCAAATCTTTTCTAAATGCAAATATACCGAAAACAACAATATATCGAAACTTCTTGTTATAAGGACGACCTAATGCCGAAACATTAATTCCTACTATGCCGAAAACTTTATACCCTTTGTCGAAATCGTTTAGCCATAATACCCTAACTGCCATAATCTTTTACTATCGAAAACTTTAAATTTTACTAAACCGAAATAAAAGTACTTAAAAACCCTACTATGTCAAAAAGGTCTTCAATACAGAAAACTATAAAATTAATAAAGATTTCTAATTATAATACCAAAATCCTAGCATACCCAGTTCTTTTCAATATTGGAAGTGTTCTTGCATCGAAAACCCTAATCCATCAGACTTTAAAACTGGTAAGAACATTCCTATTAATAAAAATGTGAAACCCTTAGATGCTAACAAGTACCAATTATAGAAAGACTTTCTAACAACCATACCACCTTAGCATATACATGAAAACACATATTTACATCTTCAAATTTGAACTTCCAAGCATATATATAGTATTTTGGACTTCATAATAGGCATCAAATATTATATATAACCCAGTGTTTTAAAACGCGTATTGCGCAACGCGTCACGTTTTAGTTCCGGTATTGCGTAGCGTAAATAGCGTAGCGTATAGCATAAGTATTTCGAACAAGACATATTTAAAATATTATCTTTCTAATATTTATTTGTTTATTATAATTTGTTTAATTGAAAAATATAATGATATAAGCAAAATAATAATAATAACAAGATTCTTCGTTGACTATCTTTAAAGTTTAATGAAAATGAATTAATTTATGAAAAAATAGTTGATATTTAATAGATAAAAGTTGGTATGGATACATTATTTTCGCAATATTTATAAGTTATGGGTTATAATTGTAATTTCTATTGTTTTGCAATTCTCTTTCCGACATTGCTTCATATAACATGAATTTTTTTCATTTTTATCAATATATAAATATATGATTTCAAAAAATATATTAAATGGTACTATTTGATCACAAAGAAATAAAGAATAATTAGATATGTTTATCTATTTTTATCATATAAATAAAATGAATTAACTATATTTTAAGGAATTGGGTGAAAAGCACAGATAAAAGTTAAAAAAAAAAATTGATAACGCTATTTGAAGCATGCGTACGCGTTCTGTGAAAAAATAAGGGCTAACTAGATATCAGGTCCCTTTAACACTTTTGAGTAGGTTTCAGGCCCTCTTTCTATTTTAAATAGGAAGAAAGACTCAAACGATATTTACGTTAGGAATAAGGACCCATTCAGATTGAAAAGCCTCTTTTACCCTTACTTTTTTCGTAAATTATATCAACCTTTTCAGACCTAAGTCTACATGTGTTATTAAGTGGTATATAAATCTATTTTAGTGGTATTTATTCTTATTAAAGTGGTATTAAAAAATAATCTGTAATACGACGCTGAGACTAAAAATCGATTTCAGTACAACCCTAAAATTAGATTTCCAGCCTTAATCGAGAAAATCCGAAGAATTTTCTACCAATCTGAACCCCTAATCGACGAAACCCGACCGATTTCGACACTTGATCGACGAATCTTGCGATGGTTCCGAAGAAGAATTCCGTCGATCGCCAAGAAAGTGGCCGGAAGAAGGAGAAGAAAGTTGCTGGGAAGAAGAACGGCGTCGAATGATGACTCTGCTTGTGTTTTGACTGTGCCTAACACTTTTGGTGTTTTGAATAATGGTTCTGTTTCTGTTTTTTGCGTTTTGAACTAGTTCTATTTTCATACCACATCACATATAAATCATACCACTTAATAATACTCTGGTAACAATTTATACTCCATTCGTAACAAAAAATAAGAACATTGTAGAAGCGTCATGGGCCTATTACGTTTCCATTTTTATACAATTTATACTCCATTCGTCACAAAAAATAAGAACATTCCAGAAGCTCCATGGGCCTATTACTGTCTCCATCTTTATAAAATACCACATTACATGTAAATTATACCATTTAAGTGTAGTCTGGTACCAATTTATAATTCACTCGTAACAGAAAATAGGAACATTCCAAAAGCTTCATGGGTTTATTATCGTCTCCATCTTTATACAATACCACATCACATGTAAATTATACCACTTAAGTATAGTTTCGTACCAATTTATGCTCCACTCGTAACAAAATATAAGAACATTCCAGAAGCTCCATGGGCCTATTACCGTCTTCCTATTTATAAAATACAACATCACATGTAAATTATACCACTTAAGTATAGTCTGGTACCAATTTATACTCAACTCGTAATAGAAATAGGAACATTTCAGAAGCTTTATGGGCCTATTAACGTATCTATCTTTATACAATACCACATCACATGTAAATTATACCACTTAATAATATTTTGGTACCGAATTATACTCAATTCGTGACAAAAAATAAGAACATTCCAGAAGCTTCATGGGCCGACAATGAATATGCCTCTCCATCATTATATGATACCAAATCACATGTAAATTGTACCACTTCAGCTAACTTGGTACCAATTTATACTCCTTTATACCAAAATATAAGAATATTCCAGAAACTTCATGGGCCGATAATGAATATGCCTTTCAATCGTTATATGATACCAAATCACATGTAAATTGTACCACTTTACCATAATTTAGTACCAATCTATACTATCCTGGTAACAATACATTTCGATTCGATACCACATTAAGTGGTAGTGATACTAGATACATGTAATCTGTACCATATTAATGGTTCGAATAATTTCGTAACTAAAAGTTGGTTTTTTCGATTGTCGAAGAATAAAAATCATGGAAATATATGATTTGATGTAAGTAGTATCACAGTGTGTATAATTACCATAATTGTACCACTTTACCATAATTTAGTACCAATTTATACTATCCTGGTAACAATACATTACGAAACGATACCACATTAAGTTGTACTGATACTAGATAATATGTTAGCTGTACCATATTAATGGTTCGAATAATTTCGTAAATAAAAGTTGCTTTTCTCAGTTGTAGAAGAATAAAAATCATGGAAATATATTATTTGATGTATTAAACCACCAAGTTCCTTGATTTTGTTACGTTTATGCAAATAAGATGCAACTAGTCAAGTAATGAGGTTTTGATCATGTAAATATACACCAATGCTTAAACAGTAATCTGTAACACATCTTACATTTCTGGTACCACATTATTACATGAATATATACTACATAAAAGTTCCCGCCCAAAATAGTACTGAGATTCAGGTTTCCCGCCCAAAACAGTGTGGCTTGCTATACCAGTTTACGCCTCTATTATACAACTTTACTCTGTTTTAGTACCAGTTCGACTAACGCTTCTTATCGTTGCTATACCGCTTTACGCCTCTACAATACTACTTTATGCTGTTTTAATACCGCATCCATATGAAGTCGATATACCACTTTACCATTTTATACTGTTTTTGTACCTCATCATATAAAATTGTCCGGACATATTAGAAGTAATATCTCGTACCACTTTACGACTACATTGTACCGATTCGTATGGTCTCTATACCAGTTTATGTCATTCTCATACCACACAAGGAACACTCATTTAAACTATTTTTTTCCTGGCGATTTCAGTTTCAGTTCGTTAATCTTGAGGGACGAACAATTGAGTCACCACTAAGGCGCGTCGTAATTTCCAAGCTATGGGTCCCTCCATTATATTAGCTTTAATTTCGACCAAAACATGCTCGATTTATCTTAGTTGCGAAATGAATTTCTAGAAATTATTCCTCACAGATCTTAAATCTGAGGACGTAAATATCATTGACATCGTCGAGTACACATCAGACTTGGTTTTGTGCCCAGTATGCTCGAACATTTACGCCAAATCGATCGTTCAAATAGTTTTTCGATTGATACCATTTGAATAACATCTGGTATCACAATAGTAGCGATTCATACCTCTTTATATAATGCCTACAAGGGGCATTTTCGTCAAATCATTCTTTATGTTCTTTACTTTGAATTTTATTTAATGTTGGTCCTTAAACCTATATTTATTATGAGGAGGGCCTGAACCCAAACAGAAAGTTACGATGGGGTATGACATACAAACGCCCCAAAAAATAACGCAGTAGCACGCCACGTGGCGCGCTATCAGTCGCTATTTTAAAAAATGATATAACCACATATGTAAGTCACGAAATATACCAATATAATTAGGTGTTGTAAGAAGGTTTACCTATCACTTTCGAAGTTTGATTTTTTTAATTTTCCCAACTTTGCACGGTTTCGTTCTTGCTCCAAATGTTTCTCTGCCCCTTTTTCTAAAATACTTCCTCTCTTTTAGTTTGTATATGTGTCTTCATCAAGGATTAGTAATAAAGAGGTAAAGATATATTGAGAAAGGTGAGGATGACGTTGATTACCCTTTTTGTTAAGAAATGTTCGTCGTTATCCTTCTTTAATATTGAAGACTTTGGTTTACCTATAGTTTAGCTTTCTACCTCACTCAACCAATATATATGTCATGAAAATTTTTCTAGCCTAATTCATGTCTCCCACGAAAACTACTTGAACCTTATTCACGAAAACTTTGTTCACTTAAACTCAATGCCGAATAATTTATTTACATGTGCCGAAAACTTTGTTATTTAGGCCTTATCTTGAAAGCTCTATTAGCAAACCCTCTTTCTAGGTTTCGTTATTTCCAAGTTTTCTGGACTTCATATCATCCTAGTCATACCCATTTATACACTTAATGAATTCCACGTGTAGCCTCTTTAGGTTAATATTATTATATATATGTGTGTGTGAGAAGAATTGTATCTTTGACCATTAAATAAGGTGATAAGATTGGAACATCGAAAACTTAGTTTTCCACTAATTCTTTTTTATTCTTATTTGGCAATCACGAAACTTTTCTTTAACTTAATCTTCATTGGTGAAAACATTTTATTAAAAATTATTCTATCACCCGAAACTATCTTATTTGGGTTCAAAATATTTCCTAACTTAAATATACATGTGTTTACTCCAACACTTATTTTTCAGACTTATTTATAATACCTTAGTCAAATACTAATCCTAAAATTAATTATGCAATTGTATGAATTCGTATAAATGCATGAAATTATGATGAGGTTTCGGTTCCTGACAATTAAAGCAGTTGTCCAAGCTCGAATATCACCCGAAATTCGGCCAAAAATCGGCCAAATTGACCAAATTCTCCAAATTTACCAAAGTTGACCAAAAATATAAGTTTCGTAAAAGATAAGCTCAATATCAACCTCAAATTGGATATAACAAGGGACTAAGTCAAAATTACGCACGAAATACCCAAAATTTCAAAAGAGAGATCTAAGAAAAGCTTCAATTTTCGAAGATTTCAAGCCATTAATCGCGAGATACAATGATGGAAAATGGTTAGGAGATATCGTACCATGTTGTCGTAGCCGGGATCGCCGAGAGAGGAGAGTTTGCGGCCCAATTCGACCCAAAAATCCCAAATTGTCCAAACTTTACCCAAAAACCTAACTTTCGCAAAGATCAAGCTTAATATCAATTTTAAATCAAATATAACACCAGAATAAGCTATGAAATCGCATAAATCAAGCTCGGAAAACCCAGAAATTCGAAAACTAAATTTTCACAAAACTACCAATTTCAAAAAATTCAAGCCGTAGATTGCGAATACAAATAGGAGAATTGATTAATGGACATCTTACCGTGTTCTCCAAGCTCGGGAAGGTCGGAAATCGATCGAATCGCTGGAAATCGCCTAAGAGCCGCGCGATCCTATTTTTTATCTCCTCTGCCGATTTTGCTAAGTGGGGAAGATGGTTTTCTAAAGTTCTTATGGGCGAGGGTCTTGCCCCAAATTCACGTAACCGTCGCCCAAACCACCTAAAATTACTTTTTTTTAATTATGGGTGACGGTTTCTACTGAAATTTCAAAAAAGAATACCAAAATGCCGCTTCGTCTATTATGGGCAACGATTTCAGCACTGTCGGGAAAAGGTGCGCCTTATACTCGCCGGCGTTAGCCTGGAAGTCGCCGGAAATGTGGCCGGTCCATCACAGCTGAAACTGGAGTGAAGGAGCTGAAGAAAATATAAATTTTGAAGTGTTAAAGCTGTGTTTAATATGGGCCGTTGATATATGTGCGCGCGTGATCTGATGGACCATATTTAAACTAGGCAGATTAATAGAGGACGTTGGATTCGGCGCGCATGGGAGATCGAAGACTGAGATTAAATGCAGGGAGAAGTTGCTTAGCAACTCTATAAGTGAAACCACGTTTTATACATAAAGCTCTGATCAAGTGGGAGCCGTTGGATGTATTGAAATTCGATCGGACGGCTGGTAAAGATCGCGCCAGAAATCCACCTAAAGAAATGCTATAAATACCAGAAATTAGAGTTCAGCGAGTCGACTTTGAGGGCTTGTAACTTTCTCTAGATTGAGAATGAGAGAGAGTTGTTAACTAGGGTTTTGTAGTAGACACGGAGGGCTGTAAAACTCTAGTTGGTGATTAATCGAAACGAAGGTTCTGTTGGTCCGTGGACGTAGGCAAACATTGCCGAACCACGTTATATCTATGTGCATTTTCTGTGATTTCTGGTTTGTTTTTGGTTAGATTCGAGCTGCGATTGCTCGAATTGATATCACAGGTTAGAGGCGAGTTGATGCAGTTGGTTTCACAACAAGCACAAACCGTCGCCTATAGTGTCGTGGCCTATAATTCATTTTATACTAGTGAAGGCATGTGTGGCTATCAAACACGAGGCAAGTCATTCATACCCAACCCATAACCCGCTATACACGTATCAAACCACCCCATATTTGATATGGAACAATGATATGAAACGACGTACAAGTTGGCGGAGGACGAGATCATGATCGATGTAGGAGCGGGAACAGTGTCCCAGCAAGTCACGTGGGGTCTAAATCGATTCGTTTATCATTGCCACATGTATTGTTGATATTTTAGTATCTTGTATTGCCCGGGCTTAAGAACATTGTTTCTATCCCGATTTTGAGCCGATGGCAATATTTTTTGTTTTGAGAACTCGAGTAACATTTTTTTAGAAACAAAGTTGTTGTACGTGAGACTGTAATTAATGGAAAATCTCGCAATCTTTATCTTCGAATGAAATGTTTCTTAAACAAGGCTATTTGATCAAGTGAACTTTAAAACGCGCCTAATACAAATTAAAAATGCCTTTGCGCATGTTTGTTTATGGGATTGTCCAATTGATAAGTTGTCCCATAAAGATGACGCAATACGTCGCAATGGAATAAGAAATTTCACCCAGTGAGGGGTACTTTAGTATTTCCCTCTTGCTATATAAATTGTTTAATTATTCTACAAGTAGGTATTTCGTTAGTCAAATATTGAAAAGGTCTTTTTTTAATAAACAAGAAAACCTTATTGCAGGTAGCAAGTTACAGTAAAGTAAACTTTCCACTTTGATTGCAATAATAGTCGTTGCGATTATATAGTTGACAATTGATTGGTCTCATTTTAAATAGCTTGAGGCCAGTTTCATAAGGGCACACGTAAGCATGTTACTTGGTCGTTGCTATTCACGTACGCATGTCCACATAATATTGATTGTTTTTCAACGTTTGTAATTTTATTTTGACTAATATAAATTCAAAAAGGTCAGCTGTCACAACTTAGAGTAGCACACCGGTGAATGGCTAGCTCAGACAACTCTACAATAGTTTCTGCTTTTGCGACGACACGCCATATATTATGACAACATGAACGATACTTAGCAAGCAAGACACGTTTTTATGCAGAAATAAGTACACCAAAACATTTCGGATCTTGCAAAAATAATGTTGGAGCGATAAAAGGATAGTCATAAGAAAGAAAGCTAACGCTACTTTAATTCTTATGAATTTATCTAAAGCATAGCATAAGAAAACCATGGCAAGTTCTCCTTGTATGGATAAATGTACAACTTCCGATCACTAAATACACTCGTTTTGTCTAGTAAATATATTCGTTTTTAGGATTTGTGTCACTGTACTTGATAGTTGCAAATACACGTGGTCGCATTTTGATACACGACGGGTCCTAAACAGTCAACGCCTATATACATGCGGTCGCATTTCGATAAAATATTTTAAATTTTGAGTACTACAGATGTCGGTTGTTGTCTTGTAATAGTCGCGTATTTATTTAGCCTGCTAGGTGTCGGTTGTTCCTAAAACCCGACAGATATAATTTCAACTTATGCGTCCGTTATTACGTAGCAAGCACCGCATACAGTGTTGTCAAGATAAATCATCCAACTTGGAGTACTGAATAGTCATGAGGCATATATTTCTTCTGAGAGCCTGCTGAATGTAATCTGAATTGCTTTAAGGTTATGCAGATATGCTGAAAACGTGTAAGATGTGAAGACACGATTGCTGAAGTTGCTAATTAGATACTTATGAAGTTGCAACTAGGAATAGCAATTTCTTTTGCAGAACATGGCAATTTGTAACTGTTGTATGTAAGCTTTTCTAATAGAGAGCAGACCTGAGGCGGGAGAAGAACGTGCATGTGTGAAACAGTTTCTCACTTGTAAGAGTAATTGTTGTTAACACGAGGAGGGTGAGAGAGATCTCAAAATCTGTAAACTTTTGATCATCAATAAAGATTTAGTTCTTGGCTCCGTGGACGTAGGATTCACATCGAATCCGAACCACGTTATATCGATCGTGTTGAGTTTATTCTCTGTTTGCTTTCTGCTGTAAATCGATCCCAAGTTCATCACAAACTGTTAATCATCTGAGAATTCATTACATAGATCAACTATCCTTACAAGTGGTGCGGTGAGCGTGGACCAAACACTGAATGATTTGAAGATGAGTTCGACGAGATTTGAAGTGGAAAAATTCACACTGAATTATTTCAGCCTGTGGAGGTTGAAGATGAAGGCTCTGTTGGTACAACAGGGATTGATCGAGGCACTGATGGATGAAAAATCGATGCCGGCTGAATTGACTGCAGCAGATAAGAAATCTATCATCGAACGGGCACAGTGTGATAATTCTAAGTCTCATCGATAAAGTCCTGAGGCAGGTTGCTAAGGAAGATACTGCTGCTGCGATATGGTTAAAGCTAGAGAGTCTGTACATGACTAAGTCGTTGGCAAACAGGTTGTATTTGAAACAATCTTTGTATTCGTTCAAGATGAGTGACGACAAACCGCTCGAGGAACAACTTGATCAATTTAGCAAGATAATTCTCGATCTAGAAAACATTGAGGTTGAGATAGATGATGAGGATCAAGCATGCTACTTCTCTGCGCCTTGCCTAGGAGCTATCATCACTTTAAAGACACGCTTCTCTACGGAAATGAGACATTGACGCTCGAAGATGTATTGTCTGCACTTCATTCCAAGCAGTTGAATAGCAGAAATGAAACAAAACCGCAGGTCTCAGCAGAGAGTTTGAATGTGCGTGGTAGATGGGAAAGGCGTGATTCGAAGAAGGGAAGAAAGGCAAGACCAAAGTCTCGAGACAAGTCAAAAACAAAGATAAAATGCTACTACTGCCACGAGGAGGGACACATGAGGAGATCATGCCCTAAAAGATCAAAAGAAGCACAGGAAACGGTGAAGGAACATGGAGACTCAAACATAGCACTCGAAGGATACGAATCAGCTGAAGTCTTGAATGTCACGGAGCGTGATAAAGACTATAAAGATGGCTGGATTCTGGACTCCGCTTGCACCTTCCATATTTCCCCAAATCGGTCTTGGATGGAAGACTTTAGAGCCTACGATGGTGGTACAGTTTTGCTTGGAAATAATGAAGCATGCAAAGTCATAGGAATCGGATCAATTCGGCTGAAATTTCAAACTGGCGAGGAGATGTTGCTAAGGGATGTTCGGCTGATCCCAAAGATAAAACGAAATTTGATATCTGTAGGTGTCTTGGATGATCTGGGCTATGATCTTAAGGTCTTAAAGGGGTCTGGGCTGGTAATGAAAGGATTTAAGGAGAATGGCACATATCACTTGCTTGGTGCCACTGTAACAAGTTCTGTCTCAGCTATTAGCAGACCTGTTGAATCGGCAAAATTATGGCATCAAAGGCTAGGCCATGTGAGCCTTAAAGGACTACAAGAACTAGCAAAACAAGGTCTACTCGAAGGGGATCAAGTCGCTGATCTGGAATTCTGTGAGAGTTGCACTTTAGGTAAAGCTCATAGATTAAGGTTTTCAGCAGGGATTCATAACTCTAAAGGCCCACTCGATTATATACACAGTGATTTGTGGGGGCCAGCCAAGGTTCTGGCACATTCGGGTGGGAGATACTTCATGTCTATAGTGGATGATTTCTCAAGAAAGCTATGGACAATAATCTTGAAATCAAAGGATGAGGCATTTGAGGCATTCAAGATTTGGAAGAAGAAGGTCGAGTTACAAGTGGGACGTAAAGTTAAGCTGCTTCGAACGGACAACGGGTTGGAATTCTGCTCTAAAGAGTTTGATAGGTTCTGTCAAAGCGAGGGAATTTCAAGGCACAAAACTGTACTCAGAATGCCGCAGCAAAAATGGATTAGCGGAAAGGTGCAACGACCCTTGCTTGAGAGGACCAGATGTATGCTGATTACTTCAGGTCTTCCGAAGTCATTTTGGGCTGAAACGGTAGCTACTGCAACTTACTTGATTAACAGATGTCCGTCAAGTGCTTTAAATATGATAACACCTGAAGAGAGATGGATGGGTTCAAAGCCAAGTCTGAAAAACTTGAGAGTTTTTGGCTGTATGGCTTATGCTCATGTGAAACGAGATAAGTTGGAGCCTCGAGCAATCAAGTGTAGTTTCATTGGATATCCTGAAGGCGTAAAAGGATACAAGCTATGGAGTCTCGAGCACGGTATGAAGAAATGCATTATAAGCAGGGATGTGACGTTTGATGAAACTCAAATGGGAAATCTGCTGAAATCTTCAACATGTTGAGACTGAAAATGATGAATCTGAAAATCTTGAGATTAGTGATAATGCTGGAATTGAGGTGGAGCACAACAGACGTGTTCAAAAGCATGTTGAATCTCGTCCTGAACTACAGCAAACAAGAGACGAACAATCATGGCTTTCTGAAAATTCAGGTTCTTCTGATGATGGTCAAAACCTGGATGATTATTCTTTGTGCAGGGACAGGGAACGGAGGACCATTAAGCCTCCGAGCAGATATGGCCATGCTGATGTGATGGCCTACGCCTTGTCTATTGCGGAACAAGCAAATGATGAACCAAGGTCGTTTGATGAAGCCATGAAGAGCAAGGAAAGCTGTAAATGGCTTGAAGCAATGAGGGAAGAAATGGACTCACTGAAGAGGAACAATACATGGACGCTGGTTGAAAGGCCTCACAAGCAGAAACTAATAACCTGCAAATGGCTCTATAAGAAGAAAAGTGAGGGAATAGAGAACAAGATAAGGTTCAAAGCAAGACTTGTAGCTCGAGGATTTACTCAAACTGAAGGCGTAGACTATCATGAGGTTTTCTCACCCGTAGTAAAGCATAGATCAATACGACTCATGCTGTCAAAGTGGCTCAGAACAACCTAGAACTGGAGCAACTAGACGTGAAGACGACCTTCTTAAATGGAGAGTTGGATGAAAAGATCTATATGCAACAACCACAGGGATTCGAGGAACAAGGAAAAATTGATAAAGTATGTCTTCTCACAAGGTCTCTCTATGGTCTCAAACAAAGTCCTAGACAATGGAACAAGAGATTTGATTTTTTCATGTCCAAGATAGGATTCAAAAGAAGCGAGTACGACGCCTGCATTTATTATCGAAGGTACACAAACACATAAATAATCTATTTACTGCTTTATGTGGATGACATACTTATTGCTTGTATAGATCGAGATGAAATGCTTCGAATTAAGCATTTGCTGAATTCTGAGTTCGAAATGAAGGATTTGGGAGCTGCGAGGAAAATATTAGGCATGGAGATCAACAGAAACAGAAAAGGAAACACATTATTTCTGTCACAAAGCCAATACCAAGTGCTTAAAAGGTTCAATATGATTGATTCTAAACCTGTAAGCACTCCAATGTCACCTCAGTTTAGGCTCAGGGCTGCGGCAAAACCTGCTGAAACTGATGAGGAAGAATTTATGAGAAGAATTCCTTATGCGAATATTGTAGGTTCCATCATGTACGCTATGGTGTGTACCAGGCCGGACTTAGCATATTCGGTGAGTATGGTCAGCAGGTTTATGGCTGATCCACGTAAGGAACATTGGGAAGCTCTGAGATGGGTGCTGAAGTACATAAAAGGCACGATCAGAACAGGTTTGCTGTTTAAAAGAGCTGAAAGTTCTTCAAGGTCAGAACAGGTTGTAACTGGTTATGTGGACTCTGACTACGCTGGGTGTTTAGATACTAAAAAGTCACTTTCGGGTCTGGTAATCACAGCTTATGGTACAGCATTTAGTTGGAAGGCTACATTGCAGAAAGTTGTTGCTTTGTCAAGCACCGAAGCAGAGTACATCGCCTTAACTGAAACTGTAAAGGAGGCACTATGGTTAAGGGGTCTAGTTCGTGAGCTCATGATTGATCAGTCACATGTTGAGGTTCACTGTGATAATCAGGGGGCTATCCATCTATCAAGGGACAATGTTTACCATGAAAGAACTAAACACGTCGATGTGAGACTGCATTTCATCCGAAATTTGATTGAATCAGGCAAGGTAAAGGTGAGGAAAATCTCAACAGATTTCAATTGCGCTGATATGATAACTAAGCCGGTTCCTAGCAGAAAGTTTGAACTCTGCCTAAAGGGAATCGGCTGCTAGATGTTGATTTTTCAACAAGTAGAAGAAAGCAAACTAGGAGTTTTCCTCCAATGACGTTTGCAGTGATGTTTTCTCCTTTGGCTTGTAGCTTGGAATTTCCCTATATAAAGCCATCGATGGATCAGTTATAGACCACCCCAAATACAAGAGAGAAAGAGAGCGAGGGAGAGAGAATGAGAGCGAAAAGGAAAAGAAAAAAAAGGGAAAATCTTGTCCGGGGGGATAAGGGTGAGAGCGGATTTAGTTTTACTGGGATAGTTGAGAATGGGTACAAAAACATTACCCGGGTGGGTAAGGGGTCTCGGGTTTTTGGGTTTAAACACGAGCGTTATTTTGTACGGTGTAATATTCTACAATATAGTAAAACTATTGTCTCTCCGTGGATGTAGGCGGTATTGGCCGAACCACGTAAAAATCTCGGTGTTCTTTCGGTGTCATTTCGGCTTTAATTAATATCCCGATAAATTGTCGCGGGGTCCAAATACAACTACCGCCGGCCCGGAATTAAATATTACCGCTCAACCCTAACACTACATTGCACCTAAATGATAAGGTGCTTGACGAGTCAAGAACTGGAGGTAGAGTTGGTGATTTAAGGTGGAGATTTGTCAAGATAAATCATCCAACTTGGAGTACTGAATAGTCATGAGGCATATATTTCTTCTGAGAGTCTGCTGAATGTAATCTGAATTGCTTTAAGGTTATGCAGATATGCTGAAAACGTGTAAGAGGTGAAGACACGATTGCTGAAGTTCCTAATTAGATACTTATGAAGTTGCAACTAGGAATAGCAATTTCTTTTGCAGAACATGGCAATTTGTAACTACTGTATGTAAGCTTTTCTAATAGAGAGCAGACCTGAGGCGGGAGAAGAACGTGCATGTGTGAAACAGTTTCTCAGTTGTAAGAGTAATTGTTGTAAACACGAGGAGGGTGAGAGAGGTCTCAATACAGGCTTGGTTAGATTCGTGTTGAATGGGTGATTTTTGATCCTCTTTCGGGCTATTAGGGTTGCTACGTAGTTGCTTTGATTGTCTTTATCTAGTTGAATATGTGCTCTAATCGTGGCAATTATGTGTAACTACTTGTACCCGCTAAGGATTGCTCCGATCAAATTTTTAATGGTCCACGTTTTGAGACCATTCTTATACGTTTACTATCGGTTTAGGTTTAATCGTGTGTTTGAGCTACGACTTTGAGCCCGGGCTTAAGAACATTGTTTCTATCCCGATTTTGAGCCGATGGCAATATTTTTTGTTTTGAGAACTCGAGTAACATTTTTTTAGAAACAAAGTTGTTGTACGTGAGACTGTAATTAATGGAAAATCTCGCAATCTTTATCTTCGAATGAAATGTTTCTTAAACAAGGCTATTTGATCAAGTGAACTTTAAAACGCGCCTAATACAAATTAAAAATGCCTTTGCGCATGTTTGTTTATGGGATTGTCCAATTGATAAGTTGTCCCATAAAGATGACGCAATACGTCGCAATGGAATAAGAAATTTCACCCAGTGAGGGGTACTTTAGTATTTCCCTCTTGCTATATAAATTGTTTAATTATTCTACAAGTAGGTATTTCGTTAGTCAAATATTGAAAAGGTCTTTTTTTAATAAACAAGAAAACCTTATTGCAGGTAGCAAGTTACAGTAAAGTAAACTTTCCACTTTGATTGCAATAATAGTCGTTGCGATTATATAGTTGACAATTGATTGGTCTCATTTTAAATAGCTTGAGGCCAGTTTCATAAGGGCACACGTAAGCATGTTACTTGGTCGTTGCTATTCACGTACGCATGTCCACATAATATTGATTGTTTTTCAACGTTTGTAATTTTATTTTGACTAATATAAATTCAAAAAGGTCAGCTGTCACAACTTAGAGTAGCACACCGGTGAATGGCTAGCTCAGACAACTCTACAATAGTTTCTGCTTTTGCGACGACACGCCATATATTATGACAACATGAACGATACTTAGCAAGCAAGACACGTTTTTATGCAGAAATAAGTACACCAAAACATTTCGGATCTTGCAAAAATAATGTTGGAGCGATAAAAGGATAGTCATAAGAAAGAAAGCTAACGCTACTTTAATTCTTATGAATTTATCTAAAGCATAGCATAAGAAAACCATGGCAAGTTCTCCTTGTATGGATAAATGTACAACTTCCGATCACTAAATACACTCGTTTTGTCTAGTAAATATATTCGTTTTTAGGATTTGTGTCACTGTACTTGATAGTTGCAAATACACGTGGTCGCATTTTGATACACGACGGGTCCTAAACAGTCAACGCCTATATACATGCGGTCGCATTTTGATAAAATATTTTAAATTTTGAGTACTACAGATGTCGGTTGTTGTCTTGTAATAGTCGCGTATTTATTTAGCCTGCTAGGTGTCGGTTGTTCCTAAAACCCGACAGATATAATTTCAACTTATGCGTCCGTTATTACGTAGCAAGCACCACATACAGTGTTGTCAAGATAAATCATCCAACTTGGAGTACTGAATAGTCATGAGGCATATATTTCTTCTGAGAGCCTGCTGCATGTAATCTGAATTGCTTTAAGGTTATGCAGATATGCTGAAAACGTGTAAGAGGTGAAGACACGATTGCTGAAGTTGCTAATTAGATACTTATGAAGTTGCAACTAGGAATAGATTCGTGTTGATTGGGTGATTTTTGATCCTCTTTCGGGCTATTAGGGTTGCTACGTAGTTGCTTTGATTGTCTTTATCTAATTGAATACGTGCTCTAATCGTGGCAATTATGTGTAACTACTTGTACCCGCTAAGGATTGCTCCGATCAAATTTTTAATGGTCCACGTTTTGAGACCATTCTTATACGTTTACTATCGGTTTAGGTTTAATCGTGTGTTTGAGCTACGACTTTGACAAATTATTTGGTTTCACTGCCTTTAGACATTATCTGGGTAGGCATATGAATTGGATATTAAAATATGGCCATTATGAGTACAATTTTATAGAAAATCTGCCCATACATGTTTGTGCATAGGTTGTCAATGGGTAAGTTGAACCCCGAATATGACACAATACCTTGCAATCGAATAAAAAATTTCACCCAATGAGGTACTTTAGTTTTTCCCTCTTGCTATAGATATATATATATCATATGTATTGTTCTGTAAGTAGGTATTTTCGTTAGTCAAATATTGAAAAGGTCTTGTTTCAGCAAACAACAAAATCTTTTTGCACATAACCAGTAACACTAAAGTAAACTTTCCACTGAAAAAAACATTTATATAATAATCATCATACATACTGATACTGACACAGGCCGACTACTGTTCAGTACGGACAAAAGTCTCGTCGATGGGAAGTAAAGTGTAAAAAAGGTTTAGTACATGGTCAAAGCTGCTATAAATGAGAGTTTTACTCCTTACATACATCGAGAAAACCACACAAGAAACACAAAGATCTGCATTTCTTTATAAATTCATGTATTCAAGGAGAGAAACGTGAGAATCGACTGTGTAAATTCTACAAAGTCAGAAGGAAAACGTTTAGTGCGAGCGTAAGTCCTTGTCCCTCTTTTTTAATCAAGCTCATACGTAATCGCGTTTCCACTAAACGCGACTCAACCACTAAGTTGGTTTCCCGAACCTAAATCTTCGTTGATCACATCACATACATTTCTAAGTTGCGCCATTAGCTAATGAGGCGGCTGTGTGATTACAACGAGTTGGTAATTGATTGGTGGTCATTTTAAATCGCTTGAGGCAGTACAATTTCTCAAGGGCACACGTTTGCGTGTTACTTGGTCTATTTACTTGCGTATGGCCACATAACAACTGATTATTTTGCGATTTTATTTTTGACTTTAAACCGTAAGGTCAACTTTCACCAACTCTACGATACTGTATATTTTTACAACACGCCGTATATTATGACGTGATATATATCAACATACACAATATTTCCAACACACATATTTACGCAGAAATAAGTTAAGCCAAAACATTTCTAATGTTGTAAAACTAATGGTGGAGCGACGAAAGGATTCATAAAGAAGTGCTTTTTGTTTGATTCACGGTTTTATATAGAAGATGTGTTTATCTATCACAGGTCCAAACTCATGCCTCCTATGTGTATATCTAAACTTAGCCAAACACACATTTATTTTGTACGCATTAAAATCAGTTTTATATAAACGTTATCAATTTAAACACTCCTAAATATAAGCTTAGATACTAAACAAGCATGTTACTTACTAGCCCTTGCAAATAATTTTTTTATGAATTTCACAATAAAGAATAGCATAAGAACACCAGGGCAGATTTCCTTTAATAAAAGTACAATTCAGATCCCTAATCATACTCGTTTGGAAAAATTCATTATTTTGTGTCAATTAGTTGATATTTGCAAAAATAAATTATTAACTCCATAAGTCAATTTTGGTATCCAAATGTTGTTCTGATACATATGAAGTTATTTACATGTTTTTGCATTTATCAAACAAAGTGACACAAGATTTCGTATCGATATATTTGGTGACACGAGTTTGCCATGTTAAATAAATAATCGTTTGAGTTGAGAGTATCAGATTACTTGATAGCATGTTACCTCTCATCAACTAAATATCACTTGCCATTAAGCTAATAAAATCGTACAAAGAAACCCATTAATTTGATGACATCGTATTATCTCACAGTAGATTAGTTAAAATACCCTATAAGCCTATTATGAATATATTTGCTGGTATTGAAAAATTTGTTTATTTAAGGTGTAGTTACGTGTCAGGCCCCAGAAGATGTTTTAAAATAGGTTTCAGACCCTGTCACAAAAAAACTATTGTTTAAAGGACCCAATTTTTCTAAATTTTGGAGATAAGATCCTAGATTTACACATGTGTTATAAAGTGTATATGAATTGGTCTCGGATAACGTTTTGTGTTATTTCAGAACAATGAAATTCTACTACATAACAACGAAGTGGTACTAGAAAAACAATGAAGTTGTACCGCTGAACAATGAAGTGGTACAAAAGAACAATGAATGGTACTGTAGAAATCGGGTCCTTAAAATTATGAATTTTCTGACAGGGGCCTGAAACCTAAGTTTAAACTATGAAGGGGCCTGAATTGTAATAACCCCTTTTTTAAGTGACAAAGTGATTGAGCAGAATAATCCAGAAATCCATATTCCAAAACATCGATATTTTCCAATTCACAGATAGTGAGCGGTCAAGCTTTTGGAGCTTCATATTATAGTTTCGTATTTGTTTTGTTCTCTTCCAAACAGTTACCGACCAACTATCACAATTTAATTCTAAGAACTTTTCTTGCACGTCTTATCGGCTCTATATAACCCCATGCTCTTGGTAAGCAAACTGTACTATTGAACTACTTTCACTATATTAATCCAGGCAGTTCACCAAATCACTACATTTTATATCAAACTAATTAATATTCACCACCATCGCCCATCTATCAATGGCTATGGCTATCAAAAACATAATCATCTTCTCTCTAATCCTCTCAACCTTAATAACCACACTTCCACTTTACCATTCTCGAGAAAAACCTGAAAACAAAAAATGGTTCCAGAATATATGTCACGGTAAGGAAAAACTCGCCAAAGTCCATTTCTTCGTACAAGATGTACTAACTGGTCCAAACCAAACGGTATTTGAAGTAGCTGAGGCTAATATCTCAGCAACGTCACCTTCGGGATTTGGTGTAATAAGGGTTTCCGATGATAAGATGACGGTGGGGCCCGATGTTAGCTCCACAGAAGTGGGAAGAGCACAAGGGCTTGTAACTACTTCTGATCTCAGGAATTTGACATTGACTATGAATATCAACTTTTACTTCACTCGTGGTAAGTACAATGGAAGTACCATAAGCGTTCTTGGAAGAAATCCCGTGTTAGAGAGCTATCGGGAATTGGCCGTCGTTGGTGGGACGGGGAAGTTTCGTTTTGCTCGTGGTTATGCGACTTTAACGACTTATTTTTCAGAAAGTGCGACGACTTATAGCGTTTTGGAGTTCACGATATATACTACGTACCTTGATGATCTTGAGGATGATGAGTTCGAGGAGAACAATGGTGTTGCCGTGGAAGAAGGATTATTGTATGATGACGAATGATGAACATATGCATGCATTTTTTTAATGTGTAACGTGTCTTTCTTTGTTTTTTGATTTCATGTTATTGAATAATGTACGTCTTTGTACCTTATGAGCTATGTTCTTTGATTTTCTGCATATGCATTTATTGTAACTGAGATTTGTATTGCTTTGAAATTGATTTTCTGCAAAAGGAAAGATCAACCACTCGTATACAAACAAAGATTTATTGCGAGGTGAAGAATGGGTTGGTCTAGTAATAAAAATTGTTTCTACCGAGAAAGAAATGTCTCGGTTCGATTCTTATGTCCACCATGAAATAAGAATTGACCAACCTTTGCCTATAACACTCAATCATGTGTTTGAATCAAGGAAATTGGTGAGGAAAAGAAACTTGTTAGGATCGGTTAACGCGTTTAGAGGGGGAGTGTGAATAAAAGCTCGACTCTTTTTCAGTTATTTAACTGATTTATGCGGTGACTGGTATTCAATCAGGGACCAGTCAGTAATAGTGCGAAAGAAGATACTGACGATTGAAACCGATGTGTAATGAGATGACCGAGTTGTTTATGGAAGTTCGGAGTTAAACTCTCATACGTCTGTAATACCCGTAAAATATAATTGCGGGATTTACGATTTAACTAGCGATGAAAGTAGTTAATTAAGAACTTTATTGGATTAATTATTATTTTCGATGATACGATGCCTTCGTATTCTCATGCCTTTAAGTGACTTATGTGTTTATATTATTTCATGCTGTGTGATTTATAATTCATACGTGTGTGTTACGAATTATGACTTAAGTGATGAACGTAGGATTTAGAAAATTTTAAATGATGAATTAATTACTTGCTATGAAGGATTCTAACTTAGGATAGTAATTAACATTTACATTTAAATGGGTAGCAATCGAAATTAGAGAAGAGGAGTTTGTGAAACATTAGGGTTTCATATGAGATAAAGAGAGCATTTTTGAAACAATAGATATCGAGATCTTTGGATCTCGAAATCTTGAAACCTCGAGATTTATAATTTTCAAGAGGAAGTCGAATTCTAAATTTAAGTAACATAAATGTCGAAATTTAGGAATTGTCGAGTAGAGGATTTTCAAAACCAACAATCTCGATAACTTAGCTAAGAAAGAATTTCGATACATGTAAATCTCGAGATCTTTAGGTTTCGAAATCTCTAAGCTCGAAATCCATGAAGTTGAAATGTATGAGTCTCGAAATCTTGAAAGCTCGAAATCCTTAGAATTCGAAATCTTTAAATCTCGAAATCAGAGAATGTTGGGAAAATGTCGAGACGATGATTTCGAAAGAAAATTTCAGAAATTAGGACTTAGAACTTTAAACTATATAACTCGATAACTTAACAATGAGGTAAAGAATGTTAATAATAAAAGAAGGGTTGTTAGGAGAGAATTCTTGAAGGCTTAGGTATAAGAGAAGATTGAAATACCAATAAAATAAGAATATTACGTGGTAAAGGATAAGCATCGATAAACCCTTGATGTCATTTATTTAGTCCTACACGCTAAAACATAGGATAGAAAAAGTAGAGAAAGATAATTCATTAGGAACACTGTCGAACTGAAGCCTAGAGAGAAAAGTTTTGTAACAATTATTATACCAAGCAAGAAAGGAACGGAAAAAACCTTGCATAGTATCATTCGATCCGAGCTCAAGGAAGGTATATTTCTTACCCTAATAAATACGTTTTAGGTATAAGTCTATAGAGTTAACACTTCAAAAACCTAAGAACCGAGGGCATGACAAGGAAATCTTGATTTAGAATGTATTACTTTCCTGGCTAGGAATAGTTTTCGAAGAGAATTTTGATTATAATAATAGTTGTTAGTTTTAGGGTTTCGAACAATAGCTATACTAACATGATATGTTTAGATTAATGAATGTTATGGCTGGAAGGATTCGTATGATAGAAAAACAAATTATAAGAAGAAGGCAGGTCAAACTAACTTTGAACGAATGTATACTGTGAACCGCGTCATGTTTTTTTTAGAATATTAAATCAGAATTTTCGAAAGAGTGAATTCTTCCCAAATTATGAATCTCGAAGCTGTGTTAGTTTTGTAGGAAGGATTTCGAGATAAAAGAATGAGGATAGAAATTGTCGAAATCTAGTTTTGATATTGACTTCGAAATTAGGTATAAAATCTCGAAAGAAATCTCGAAATCCCATAAGCAAACTCAAAATGCATGTCGAGATCTAGCTTTAAGGTTGACTGTGAAATTTGGTGTAGAGACTCGAGATACATCTCGACATCTTTAGATATACTATGTCGAAATTTTGTTAAAATCTCGAAACCATGTTGGTGTTGTAGGAATAATGTCGAGATCTATCTTCAATGTTGATATCGAAGTCTTTATATACAATATCAAAGACACACATCGAAATCTTTATATATGATCTCGACAAACACATATCGAAATCCTTGCATATACTATATCGAGATCTAATTTACAATCCAGCTCGAGATTTATCTCGTGAAGTGAGAACCATGTCGAGAAATCATCTTACAATGTATCTCGAAATCCATGTCGAAATTCCATGTTAAAGCACAAAATCCATGTCGAGATCTATTCATGAAAATGATCTCGAAATCCCCAACCAAACTCGAAATCCATGGCGAGACCTTATGAATTCTAAATGTGGTATTTTTCAGTTTAAGTCACAGTTCGAAATTTTTTAGGGTTTCGAAACTTATAAAAGAAAATTCAAAACTAGGGTTTTAAACTAAGCCACTTTAGTAAAACTGTAATTAGACTAACAAACCCTAATTTTATATGTTTCTATACTTAGGGTTCGAAGGTTAGCGATTACCGTACGATATAGCTAAGGATACCAGGTAAGTGGAAGCCCCAACTACAAAACATAATTGTATGTGCATGAAATTATGTGCTACGTGCTTTTATGATTTTATGCGGCTTCCATGAATTATGCGATTTCTTATGTAATTAATTTACATTATATGATGACATGACACGCATATTCATGGCATGAGCATATGCACACACGACTAGTATAAGAGTCAGGGAAAGAGAGCGTGCGTGAGTATAAGATCGCATGAGAGCAATGTATATTTGCCGATATAGGCATTTGTGGCGACTCAAAGATGAGTCACGGCTCTTCTATGCTACCACGGTGATTCACGAGGCCGAATTACCTGATTCACGAGAGGTAGGGGAAATACACCGTGGCGATTCACGAGGCCATATTAATTGCCTGATTCACGAGAGGCAGGTGGATATCCCGTAGCGGGAGATGCAACCTAGAGGATGCAACTCGAGGGAATAAGCGGCACCGAGGGAACCTTGAGTGTTGGCGACCTCGTAGTAAGCTACCAGTGAGAAGCGCCCGCGTGTCAGACTGCATTGGGATGGAAAGGCGCCTTAGGGTTAAACGAAATTCGTGTGCCCGAGTTAACCTCTCAATGGGACTGCACTGGGATTGAAAAGGCACTATTAGCCTGTCAGTGTGGACCACATTGGGATTGAAAGGCACCATAGGGTTAAGCACAGATGGAGTACTCGGGTTTAGCCTCCCAGTGTGTGTACTGCCACTTATTATACCGTTAGGGGTTTGAGCTCTATATGGTGCATAGTAAGATTGAAAGCCGAGGGGCCCAGACATGTTATGAAAGGTCAAGAAGGATGTGAGAAGTAGATAGAATTGGCGCAAATGCCTTCACTATTTAGATAACGTGCATTGTATGCATGGTTTTCACTTAGTGAGCTTTATAAGCTCATTCCACGTTTTATGTGTTGTAGGACTCCGCGACCACGGTACGCGATCATTTTCATGGCGAGGCCAACTTTTGAAGCTTTCGAGGGCTTTTGAGATGGAAATGTGTGCATGGATGCGACCTCGTGGAGTCCCAGTAGATAGATTTATTTTGAACCGCATGCTTCCATCTTCCTATGTAATTAGGACCCATGATGATTTTGTGAAACATTTACGATTACTTTATATAAAACGAAAAATTTTATATGAAATTTCGTACCATCTATTTCATTTCTATGATGTTAATTAGTTAGGAAAGTAGTGGTGGAAGGCGGGGCGCCACAACGTCTCCCCTTCTTCCTCAATAGGAAGGTTCACTAGATCTTCAGTTATACAAATTACAGTACAACCTACCCAGCTGAACACAGCTTAATCTAGTGAATCACCTAGGCAGTCGTATACAACAATTCTCCTACTTCAACAGCTTTTTACAGTCCGTTGGAATAAAGAACATAAACTATGATCAGTTATGTCTTTTTCAAGCGTTTAAAGATTAACGATGATAGCTTAGAATGCGTGAAGTTATGTGTCTTCGACTTGTATTCCTCCTTTCATAGTTGAGGTTTGAAATGAAGCCGCTGTCAGATAAACTCTTCACTCTGAGTAGTGCATTAATTGACTTTTCCAAAATGGATCTGTCCGGTTTGTGCTGCAGTTTATCCTGTCACTTTTCTTCATTCCTTATTTGCGTTAGTTGACCTCTGCTTCACTCTAGACTTGCAGCTTTGCATTAATGTCCGAAATTTCCTTTGTGTCTTAGTACGCTCTTGTCCTGAGTATCCAACCTGTTTCAAGTCCGGTATTCGTACTTAGCTCAATCCGATCACTTCATTGTAGCTTTATTCCTTAGTGTAGATCGATTAGTTGGATCTTCGGTTTCATATCTTAGGTCAGTTATGTCAACACCAAAACTATTAATCCGACTGTTTAAATTCGTATTTTTAGTAATTTCCCCCTTTTTGTTGATTGACAAAACTTAGCAGCAGAAAACCAGTTTTTCATTATATCAAAAGAATTTGATACAAACTACAACTACTCATAGCTCTTGCTCTTGATTATCCGTTCCATTTCCTTGTTTGGCGTCGTCCTTGTATGCATGCTCCTTCATATCATGCAGTCTTGTGAAATCAGCCAGTTGGTCTTTCGTAAGACTGCAGGCTAAGTGTCTTAGACTGCTGCCATCGTACTGCACTTCAACGGGACCGGCTTTGCTAACTAGAATAGCAAAGTGTGTTCCCTTAATACTTCGTCCGGTTTCAGTGCGGCTTCAACTGCAGCTCTTTTTGGATCATCGACCTTGAGATATAGCTGCGAGATGAACTTTTGAGGATCAGTTGAGCTTGAGTTAGAGTGCTTATGTTTTCTGCTGGCGCCACTTTCCCCCTTTTTTGGCAATAACCAGAGTTACCAGTCTGGTCAATGCAGTCAGTTGGGCTTTGATGACCTCCAGGTCTGCACAGACGTCAGAACGAAGACCGTCTAAGTCATTTGTGAGAGCGTTGAACTTCTCATTAGGCTGCTGCCGGTCACTGTCACTTTCATGCTAAGGACAGACATGGTTCTGAAGGTTTGCTTCACCAAGGAGATCTTCTTCATTCCATCCATGATCTCAAGGGGTATAGTGGAAGTCTTAGGAGGATTGTCCGGTTGACTAAAGGCTGTGGAAGTGGTCTGGTTAACATCTGGAGTCTGGACTTGCACTGGTTGGGGATCGGCAAAAGCAACCGACTCACATGGTACAGCAGTGACCAAAGTGCCCTGTCCAGCTGCTGCATCTGTAGTATGCGAGGGGTCGGCCTGGCGGACAGCATCTGTTCCTTGGTCAGCCTGAACTGCACCGGTTGAGGATCAGCGATAGTGACAACCGATTCAGTTGGTATCGTAGTGACCGAGATGCCTTGTCCGTCTGCAACATCGGTTGTATGAGGGGGTCGGAGTCGACCGTTGGAGAAGCCCCGTCAAAGGTGAGAACAGAACAATGGATGAAAGACTGGAATCTGAATGGGTATCTACACATTTGCCAATGACGGTCGGGAAAAACTTGGAATCGGTTGACAAAAAACCATGGAGGTAGTGTCCAGACCGATATGGAAGGGCCCGGTTAGGGCCCGGTTCAGAGAGTAAGCTGAGAACTGGTCTGGGTACTGGTTGAAGAGAAGTAGAGAAGTCGTCGTCTAGGGGAGCTGACGAGGAAGGGACCGGTGCGATGACTAATGCTGTAGTTGAGGTAGAGGCAACCGGTGTGGTGGAGGTAGCAGAGGAGGAAGACAGATCTGATTGAAGCCTGTTGAAGACCGTGGCATTATACGCCTCCATACCTTGCATCTCAGCCTCCAGTATTGTCAGAACTTGAAGGTCGTGAACTACATCAGGACCCGTCGATTGAAAGTTCTGCCTACGCTGCTCAATGTAGTGTTGTAGCTCATCCATCTTGAGGCGAAGACTGAACAAGAGAGCGCTCATCAATATCTGGATAGACTGAATGCCGAGTAGCTTGATGAGTTTGGCCTCAGTCTTTCTTGCCCTCTTTAGTCGATCAGACGAAACTGAGGAGCTACAGACCGTTCGACTAAGCGGAGTGTACCGGAGGTCGAGCCAGTCCTCAAAAGCCTGAAGATCAGCCACAATGTTCTCATCAATCTCCTCTTTGATGAGATCCCAGGCAGTTTCGTCAACTGACTCTGGACCTTCGGGAATAAGTATGGCATTGCCCTTCCCTTTGTGAGTCAGAGTTGTCCGGATTGCATCTCGTATCACCACACCCCCTTGTGGTGGAGCAGTCCGAATCACTGTACCAGTTGTCCCTGAGACTGGAGGGACAGTGATGGTTGGTGCTTGCAGAGGAACTGACCCTAGTGTCTGTGTAGTGTGGGGAGATTCCTGAGTAGATAAGGGTTGATCTGGTGTGCTCGTGGATATGGACGGCCGGGCAGTCGAGGATACTGATCCGGTTTTCGCTTTCTTTTGGAGAAGAGGCACAATGTCATTAGAAGAAGAGGCAGAACCAGTTTCTTCCTGGCAGGTTTCGTAGAGACCGGTTTAGGATCAGCGCCCGTCCTTGAAGTGGCTTTATTCCTTGTTGGGGTAGTGCTTACCGGTTTTGTTGGGCGGTCAATTGTGGGTTTCTTGGACGGCTGGGAGACGGCGAAATCTGCAGAGGCCTTCCGTTTGGTCGGTTTCTTGGTAGGTGAAGCCACTACGACCATTTGACGGATAAAATCCGCCGATACTATCTGGGCAAACCCCAAATTTGAACTGTTCCAACTTCAACAATCTTGTGCCTGAGAAGGAAGGAGAGTTGAGGAGCGAAGTTCTTGAACTGCCTTTCATGAATTGGTAGTATTCCTTTCAGTACTGAGAAGATCACAGAAGACCAGTTTTAGAGAAGTATTTGTGACGGAGGTCAGTTTTAGACGAAAACCAACGGGAGTTTTGTATTTTGACCAATATGAAGAAAATGACTGTCTAAAGAAGAAAGGTTTACTACGATCATCAATTTGCACGGTTTGTTGTAGTATCTAGGCAACCGTTATATCAATCAATTTTATATAACAATGTCTCCACTGGCTCCATGCTTAGGTTACTTAGGATAAATCTAATAAACCTAAAACATTTCGAAAGAAAATGAACTTAGCTTCCGGTAGCGGTTTGGTCACTATGTCGGCGACTTATAGTTCGGTTGAGATGTGTTCCAAGCGGACATTTTTCTTCAGCACATGGTCTCTAATGAAGTGATGTCGGATCTCAATGTGCTTCGTCCTTGAATGAAATACCGGATTCTGTGTGATGGCAATTGCGCTCGTATTGTCGCAAAAGATAGGGGTATCGCTTTCCTTGATCCCATAATCTTCCAGTTGATGCTGTATCCATAGAATCTGCGAGCAGCAACTTCCAGCCGCCAAGTATTCAGCTTCAGCTATGGATGTGGCTATGGAAGTTTATTTCTTGCTGAACCAAGAGATTAACTGGTCACCAAGAAACTGACATGTTCCATTAGTGCTTCGTCGGTCTATCTTGCAACCGGCATAGTCAGCATCGGTATAGCCATGCAAGGACATACTTGAGTCTTTAGGATACCACAGACCTACATTGATGGTTCCTTTGAGATATTTCAAGATCCATTGCAGTTGTGAAGTGACTTTCCTTTGGATCGGACTGGAATCGGGTGCACAGACAGACGCTATACATGATGTTCGGTCTGCTGGCAGTGAGATAGAGTAAGGATCCTTAGTCCCCGATATTTGGTAACCTCAACTAAAGTTCTATTTTCGTCCTTGTAACTTGATTGAGGAACTCATAGGCGTTGTTGCTTGTGAGCAGCTTTATACCGAACTTTTTGAGCAGCTCCTTTGTGTATATGGCTTGATTGATGAATATTCCATACTTAATCTGCCTTTGTTGGTCCTAGATTACACCAACAATGCGACTTTGGACGGATTAAACACGCCTAATGATCTAGATTTTTGGGTTAGGGCGTGGGGCTTGGTGGAAGAAAAAGAGGCTCTCTTGATTCTAAAATGTTTCTTTGATTTTCTCACACAAGCACGCCTAACTATGTGTTAGGGTTTTCCTATTTATACCACAAGTTGGTATATAATAGGTGGGCTTCTTGTGAAGGCCCATTACATGAATAACTAAGAACTAACCCAACTAAGAGCTAGCCCAAAGTTTAATAAAGCTAACCAACAAAGATAATATAATGAAATTGAACACTACAAAATATTTCCTAACAATCTCCCCTTAGTGTTCAATCTTCAGTTCAGCGCGGGATATCTTTGTTGGGCATATTGGAGATCTCGATTCCTAGCAAACTCCCCCTACATGGGATATCTCCTCTTCTTGCGGAGGCATTGATGGCTCGGCTAGGACTCACTTGTTAAGATTCTCCAATCTTCTTCTTCTTGGCGCCGGATTTGTCGTCTTCGAATGGAAGTTGTCTGGTTCAGCCTCGAAAATGAGTCGTCTGGCTCCAGAAGAAGGTAGGCGTGGGGAGTAAAGAATGTGCCAAGGCTCCATTGAAATGTGACTTTCAAGAGCAGGGAGCCCGGTCTTCAGAGTGGTCAGCGCAGTAGTGGCGGAATGTGGTGGATGAGATGTGCCGTGGCTCCTTCGAGTGTTCCATTATGAACATAATAGCCTGACACATAAGAATGTGCGCGGAGGTAGTGGAAGCCTCCGGCGGGGCGTAGTTGGTGGAGGTGGTGGAGTAGGTGTTGTGAGAGGTGGCATAGGTGGTGTGAGTGGAGGTGGATGATGGTTGCTGCTGATGCTGCTGTACGATCTTCAACTCATTTCTTCTCCTTTGCTCCCCCTTGAGATGATCTCCGTCTTCGGGATCGTCACGTCGTCCGTGGGACGAGTCTGCCTCTGGCGTTGATGGTGGTGATGGTGATGTGGTGTGGTGTTGAGTGAGGCAATCAAGTGGGATTCTCAGGAGTAGCAGCAATTGATGTTCCTCCGGGTTCCGTTTTGAACACTGGAGAGACGGAGCAGCATGTGGTGGGTGGCGTAGGCGTAGGCGTGGTGGAGTGGTGTCGGTGATGGGACCTTTTCCTTCATAGATCCTTGTTGAGCGCGGCATGGAATGTGTAAGTTCCTCGCTGATTGCTATGAGTCGGGGCTCCATCACGAACGGTGTAACTAACCAGACGGGGGTCACAAAGACGCTCCGTCGTCACAACATCGAAACATGTGTCCGATGTGCCGCCTGTTTGCACAGGACAAAAAGAACCGGAGAGCCACAAAGGCTTTCCGTTCGCACGGACGATGAGACAAGCTCGTATCCGTGGCCCATCGACAGTTGTGCTGAGGGTGGCTGTCGTGGGTCTTCCGCTCTCGGTCACAAGGACGTCATCAAGCGTTCGGGCAAGTTCACAAAGAACCTGCGGTGCGTAAAGAGTGTTTGTGTCCTAGAAAGTTGAAAATTTCGGTGGGTGAGGACACTAGACTCTATGTGGGTGGAAGAGGTGCAGTGAGAGGCGGGGCACTGCATGTTCAACATCAACCGTCTCCAAGTGGGGCGGTGATGGCTAACGTGGTTCCTCTTGTGCGAATGAAACAACTATCTGTGAAAGGATAGCTGAGTGGTTGGGAGGGGTTAATTGCGCGGTTGGACCAGATGCCGCGACTTCTACTCGGGAAACGAACGAGTCGTCTCCTGTACCTAAGGGCGAGGTCCGGGTTATGGTGAGATATGACAGAGGAGTGCGATCATGTTGTCGTTGGTTCGCAACTCCTGCAAGCGACTTACTTCATCCTCCCGAGATCGTTGATTGGATCTTTGCGTGGAGGAGGATGTCGCGCGACCTAGACCTAGACTAGAGAGGCTAGGGTAGGCTCGTTCCTGGGTTAGGATCAGGGGGGTTTCACTGATCCATGGGAACTATGGTGGCGTGGCGTGATCGCGTTGAAAGGCGACCACGAGTGATGTCGACGAGGGTGGCCCAAAACTGTTGATCAGACACTTCTGAGACTCGTCTGGTGGAAGTGGTGGTGAGGGCGTAAAGAGGATCACGGTGGCTTAGGACGTCTCCATGTAGCGCACCATGGTGGAATGGATGGCAGTGGGTGGACGGTGGAGTCTGGTACATGAGATCCACATCGCCTAAGCATCGAGATTGGATGGCGCGCCCACTGATTGTACAGAAGTCATGATGATTGCTCGCTTCTCTGACATCCCTTCATGCACGTGGAGCAATCCGTGTAACGTGCATGATGGGGTTGGTTGCTCGCAGTGCATACCGGTCATGAATGTGGAGCAACCCTTGTACCATTCATGCCGGGGGGTGGTTGCTCACGTCGTGTACCAGTCATGTATGTGGAGCAACCCGGGTACCATACATGCTGGGATAAAATTAGCTGCCCTCGTCGCATACCAGTCATGAGTGTGGAGCAGCTTTCTTAGTACCTACTCATGCTGGGAATGTGCAAAAACTTTATTGGGACTTTGGTACCCATTTTTGGATGGGTCCTCCCTTGTTAGCAGAAAACAAGTTAAGCACATTTGGTTCAGCTATTGATCCTAAATCATCCTTTAAAGTCCTATCCAATTTGATTTGTGATTTAGGAATCCAAGTTTGGTGAACCTTAGAGGGAAATGACAATTCAGCGCAGGTGAATGTGTGCCTAGGTGTAGAAGACCTAAAGATTTTCTCCCTAGCCAGTCGCATAAGATGCTTTCTAGAATAAATCTGGACTGGGTATTTCAAGTAGGAATATGAGCTTATGGCGCTATATGCGTCATTGGATGATGAGTTGTATTGCCTACAAGAGTTCACATCATTCACTCTATAATGTGAAGGGGTGTAGTTTGAGAAGTTCGCTTGCTTGAGCTTTGAACTTCTTCGCATGCTCTCCTTTTAATAGGAGTCGAAGAGGGGCAATCATTAAAATTTTTGTTCAAGTTTTTCAAAGAGAAAGTCGATTTTCCTCTCTTTATTTTTCTTTTAATTGTTCCTTTGAAAATTTAAGCGCTTTGCTTTTACTAAACTTATCAGTATCAGTCAAAGGTGACTCAGAATTTGTAGAAAAAGCAGTTTTAATTTTTGGAACAAAGATGCTTGACTTTCTTTTCTTTACCTGTTTCGAGGAAGATGTATCTTTTAAAAGATCATTGGAGACAGGTAAAGACGGGGAATTTTAAGATTTGAAATCTCATTTAAAAATATTTCCTTTTCAGACTCAAACGAATTTTCGAGATTAGAAATCTTCTCTAAAAGCTTTTTCTTTTCCGCGCCAAAACTTATTCTTTCGAATTCCAGAGTTTCTTGCAAATCTTTCAATTTACGAAGAGTCTCCGGGATATCACATGGAATAGGTTTTTCAGAATGTAAATTATTTTCCCCGTTCGAATCTAAGTTTGAAGATGTATTGCGTTCCTCTAAGAGCATTTGATATTGCAAAGAGAGGCAATCTCGCTCACCTTTGCAAGTATCTAAGCTTTTAGTTAGATCGCAGACTCTCTTTTCACTCATTGCTACCTTAGATTCCAAGCTAGTCAAAATTGACTTGAAGGATACTAATGTTCCTTTAGCGGAAGCCAAAGCGTCATTAGCTACAGCTAGCTCCGTCAATTTTGTCTCTAACAATGCGTAATTATTAGCATATTGTGCTTCTAATTTCGCGATTGTCCTTGCTTGAGCATCCATTTTTGTTTTCAAAAATATTTTAAATAAAAAAGAAAAAATGGCTTTGGAAAATTTTTACTCCGAAAAGTTTGGTTCGTCGAGAAATATCGTGAAGTTTCGAAAAAACGTGAGTGTCGAAATTTTTGGTGGATACCGAAAAATTTTATAAAATGATTTCGAAAACTTCGTGAGTATTACCAAAACTTTTTCTATAATATGCCTAAACCGTCCTAGGTCGATCGTTGGGTACGGTGATCGTTGCCGCGTTTTGGATTTGCCTTCAAAAATTTTACAAAAACATCGTCTATACCGAAAATTTTGGCCCAGAAAAAAATTTTTTCGGAAAATTTTTAAAAGTGTAAAATAGACAAAGTCCAATAGGCTTAGAAAATTTTTCTCTATCCAATGATATAAATTTTCCGTAGGGGGGGCCAGAATTGCCGCGTTTTTTTTTTTTTTTTTTTTTTTTTGCTCCTTAAAACCTTATTTAATCCGAGGGGGGGCCAGAATTTTTTTTGGTGGTCAAAAACGTTTAAGTGTATTTTTAAAGAGTGATTTTTGCAAGATTTGAAGCTATAAGGTGTGTTTGGATCAAGTTTAAAGGTTGGGTGCAAATTTCTCGGGGGGTGCGAAAAATGGTGTGTGAAATGTGCGAAAAATGTTGTCCCGAGAAATTTCGTTGTGAGAGTGAGTTGCGAAAATAAGGAAATTTTGCATTCAGAGGAAAATTTCGCATGTACTGTAAAAGTTTCGCATATCAAGAAGATTGCGCATTCAAAGTAAAATTTCGCATGTATAAAAATTTTCGCAAGTTATAGCACATCGACACGTCGTGAGAAATTTTCGCAGATTGAGTAATATTTCGCAAGTATGGAAAATTTTCGCAAGTGAGAAATCTCGCAAGTTGTCCAAATTTTCGCATGTATTCCAAAAATTTCGCAGAGAAAATTTGTTCTAAAAACGGTATTAAATTTTCGCAGTTAGAAAGAGTTTTCAAGCTGGAAAAAATTTCTCAAGTTTGAATTTTCTCAAGTGATATGGAAGTGAAGTGATGATGCGAAGTAGTGAAGATGCGAAAAAGTGAAGTTGAAATTTTTTGGATCACTGTAGATGCGAAATAGTGAAGATGCGAAAATATGTATGATGAAATGAAGTGTATGAAAATTTCGCGGGCTTCACATGCTGTAGCAGCGAAATTTCTCGGAAAAATTTCTCGGCCTGCGAAATTTCTCGGCCTGTAGATGCGAAAATTTCTCGGGCAGCGAAAGTTTCTCGGCCTGCGAAATTTCTCGGCTAAGAATTTCTCGGGTAAGAAAATTTCTCGGCCAAGAACACATGTTACTGTTCCATAGCTGCGCGACTTTTACCAGAAAAATGGCTCGTTTTCGCTCAAATCTCACTCAAAATCGACGAAACTTGTTCCAAAACTTCAGAACAACATTCCTAAACACATAATCAACCTTTGGGATGTCTAAAAACAACAAATCGAGGTCGAAATCGCCCAAAAACAGAAAGTGACGAAAATGGTTTTTCAAGCAATTTTTCACTCAAATCTTTCTCAAAACTCGCAAATCCGGTCGCGTTGGGCTCTGATACCACTTGTTGGTCCTAGATTACACCAACAATGCGACTTTGGACGGATTAAACACGCCTAATGATCTAGATTTTTGGGTTAGGGCGTGGGGCTTGGTGGAAGAAAAAGAGGCTCTCTTGATTCTAAAATGTTTCTTTGATTTTCTCACACAAGCACGCCTAACTATGTGTTAGGGTTTTCCTATTTATACCACAAGTTGGTATATAATAGGTGGGCTTCTTGTGAAGGCCCATTACATGAATAACTAAGAACTAACCCAACTAAGAGCTAGCCCAAAGTTTAATAAAGCTAACCAACAAAGATAATATAATGAAATTGAACACTACAAAATATTTCCTAACAGCCTTACTTGAAGTCCCAGGAAGAAGGTAAGTTCACCCATCATGCTCATCTCAAACTAATCTTGCATCATTTTAGAAAACTGCTTGCATAACTTTGGATCAGTTGACCAAATATGATGTCGTCTACATAGATCTGAACAATCAGTAGATGTGAGCTTGTGATCAGTTAGGTACCTTGATAACGTTTCGTACCAGGCTCTTGGTGCTTGCTTCAGTCCATAGAGAGCCTTTTCCAATCGGTAGACATGATGAAGATGCTCATGACTTTCAAAACCGGGTGGTTGAGCAACGTACACCTCTTCAGATATTGTACCATTCAGAAATGCACTCTTAACATCCATTTGAAACAGCTTAAAGTCCTTTGTGAGCTGCGTATGCTAAGAATATCCGAAATGGCTTCAAGTCTTGCAACTGGTGCAAAAGTTTCATCATAGTCAATTTTTTCTTCCTGCAGATAGCCTTCAGCAACTAATCTGGCCTTGTTCCGTGTAACAAGCCAATCTTCATTCAACTTGTTCTGAATACCCATTTTGTACCAATTATAGTTTGGGTTTGGGAACGAGTGTCCAACCTTGATTTCTCTCGAACTGGTTTAGTTCTTCTTGCATTGCTTCTATCCAGTTGTCATCCTTGAGGGCTTCATCAATATTTGTTGGTTGACTCTGAGAGATGAATGCATAACTAAATAAGTTTGGATTCGTCTGTCGTCTTGTTTTCATAGGAGCTGTAGGGTCTCCTATGATTAATTGCTGAGGATGATTCAACTTTGTACGATTCCATTTGATGCATTCCCCCTCAGTTGATTTCTCCGGTATGTCTTGAGTAGGATTATTGGGTTCATTTTCTGGGTCGAATTCATGATTATCATTGCATGAATTGACTGGTTCCACCGCTATCTCAATGACATCCACATGAATGCCCTCCATGATAGGTATTTTAGTGTGCTCTAAAACCGGATGATCCCGTTCTTCATCACTCTCGTCTTCAAGATGAGATTTCTCCAGTTGGCTGCTTAAGCGACTAATGTTTCTAGGAGTTTGATTATCGGTTTCTGATTCTTCAAAGACCACATGTGCTGATTCTTCAATAGATAGAGTCATAGTGTTGAAGACTCGGTAGACTTTGCTAACTGAGGAGTATCCAAGAAAAATCCCTTTTTCTGCCCTTGCATCAAATGTTGATAGCTGATTTTTCCCATTGTTGTGGATGAAATACTTGCTCCCATTCTGAAGTACCTACCGAAGGAATATTCCCGATCCATACTTCATATGGTGTTTTTGTTGGGGATATGCCCTCGGAATGCCATTCGAGGATGTAAAGAATTGGGCATAAACATGAACCTGTTATTCACACTTTAATATTTGGATATTGTATTCAAATATTTATTTATGGAATTAGGCATATTATTTATTTACCTATCCAGTCTTACTAGCCATCCGGTGAGACGGTAAATAAATAAATCCCATATATACGAGTTTAGTCACCGATTCTCATGGGATGAGAGAGGGGCACCGGTGAGCTATTATCTCGGATATTAAATTAGTCCATTAGTCTTAGACTCAGTAGGGTGACTGAATGTCAATCATGACTTATTTGTTGACGACTCTAAAATGGTTGTGCCAACTATTCACTTGGGAAGTGGGAGGTCGTAACATTGATATGAGTTGAATCGGGGATTAACCTATATTTGGACACGACTCGTAATCGAAGATCACATGGCTAATTACTCGCTGAGTGTCAATGATCGAGCGATTGACTATAGTAGTGTGCGTGGACCTTAGACCGAAGGGTCATTGACAGAGTTGGCTTTGGGATCCTGACTTGTCACTAGTTTGCTAGGCCCGTCTTGTTCGAGGTTGAACATGGGTCAGCGGCGACATGCAGTCTTGACAACGAAGTGCAACTGCTGGGCATTGACAATCGTGAGGGATTCACAACCTAGCAAGTAATCGAGGTATATGTCCTATGCATATTCGTGGACGAGGAATTACAAAATCTTTGCAAAGTATAAAAACTAACTCACGTGGGACGTGGAGTATAGTTTAGTAATTTCGTCGTCACGGATGAGTCATAGTGTCAGGTTAGTGAGTTTGACATTACCATGGCTCTCACTCGACCGGGACATATGTGAAGGGTCTACACGTAGTACGACGATCTATATTCCGTTTGTAAAATACGAAGATCGTACTCAACACGGGATCTATTCGGCACCGTGGGATTGGCTAGGCGCTTACCGAATTCTTGGATTCCTCCCTTGCCGGGTTGAGACGAACCAAGAGAGTCGGGCTTAAAAAGGATCACTGAGACAGTATCTGATAAAGTGAGATGTGTTATTATTTAACGGGCTTGGAGTCGTTAATGAAATGTTAAATATAAGTTTTAGAAACTATATTTACATGGGCTTAGATTCCCGAAACGAAATAATTAAGAATGGAGCATAGATAGGGTTCACAACCACGAGCAAGGCTCGTCACGGTTATGAAGCCCGCCTGAAAAGTAGCAACGGATTCAAAAATTTGTATCTCCCAATCTAGACCTCGGATTGAGAATCCCTTTGGTCAGAATCAAGAGTGGCGAGTCTTCTTTCTGTGGTTAAAATTTCAGGTAAATCGGACATCGTTTACCCCTCGATCTGAGAGATCTACGAAACTGTCGCAAAGCTGTCGAACGTGTCACGGCCGTGACACCTTATGCACGAGGCCGTGAAGATTGACAGAAGCCATGGTTTTTGGCCCCGACTTGGTCACGGCCGTGACCATCATGTCCTAGGCCGTGAAGGCCGTCAGGGACTTGTTCATGGCCGTGAATTGGGCTGTGGCGACGGGCAGAAGCTTGGCTAAGCTCGTCACGGCCGTGAAGGCCTTTGCGAGAGGCCGTGAACCGACAGTTTTTGGTCAAAACTTGTCCAAATCAAATCCAAATTCGTTCCTTGTTCTTTTGTTAGACTTGTGGGACAATGCCTAGTCATTAGATGATATAATACAAAGGAAACAAACAAGGTATGAGTCATATATGATATGATTTGGATTAATTATGATTAAAGTCAATTTCAAAGGGTGAAATTTGATTTAATCTTTATTACTTTGAATAATTTCGTCCATAACTTTAATCCTAGCTTTCTCACACTAAAACTAAGAGTTTAGAGAGTGGTGAGAGCATTTAGGTTGATATTTGATAAAAACCTAAGTGTTTGTGAGTTTTAGAAATCACAAGCACACACACTAAACACATCTCTTCTAAAACATCTTCCCCACCTCTCTAGCCATCCTTGGGAGGTGGTGGAATTTGGATACGTCCCGGGGTCGGCGTGACGATCTTGCCAAGGCGTTGGAGCTCGGAGAGGTCACGACGTTACCGGAGCGGACTACGACAACCGGAACAGCAAGGCGAGAGCTGGGATCTTCGCTACGAGGGTAAACTTCGAAAAACCCTTATTGAGTGTCATGCATATTTTCTTTTATAAACCAAGCGATCCGGGGCTCCTTACGGGGAATTCGGGAAAATTTTAAACTTCCGCTGCGCCCGAGATTCGATCTCAGGACACCCGGGGTTCCCCAACAGTGGTATCAGAGACATGCTTGGTTTTAAGAAACGACATAAATGAACCCGAAATGATCTCGGTTGTGCAAATCGCTGAGTCACTCGAGCGTCATAGCATGAGTCGTTCTCAGTTCGAGTCTGCAAACCGAGTGCTCGCATGGTCGGAACACCGTCTTGGAGCGAGTGGTCCGACGTATTGCAGTATCGTGGTGAGAAACCGTAGTGGTTGTCTCCTCGCGGATTATAACTTTACTCTTGGAGATGAGTTTAAGGGTGTAGGTTATTAAGATTGCTTAGATCTAGAGGTCTAGAGTAGATCTGCGTAAAACACGTTAGACGTGGTTTGAACGGAAATTTTCAACGATGCCTAAGACGAGAAAAGTGAGGCTCGTTGGCTTCGGGCGAAGCCTTGACGCCAACGACTTGCAATTCGAGTTTAAGGTACTAGTCGAAAGCTCAAAAGCGAACGACTGCCCCTTGTCGTGCGTTAAATTACGCATTATTTTTACCGGGACTGTGACGTTCAACGGATTCGGGTCTGAACTCCGGTGATGGCGAAGTCCGACTCCGATGAAGTAGCGATAAGGACCGGTGACGTTGTTTTTGTGTTTCGGGCTGTTTTGAACATTTCGATTGGCAGATAAGGTTTTGGTCCAATTCCATTCATTTTAGGACTTTAAATGACTGGGTCATGTTAACAGTTCTAATGGGTTTTTTTAAATAGTTTAAGCCCAATAAGTAACCCTAATGGGACTAATGGGCTTGGCCCAAGACAAGCCCAAAATTTCGTTTCGGCTTCTTTGAGCGTTTGTTGTCGCTTACGTATTTATGTTGTGTATGCATGATATGACAATGACGTCAGCGTGGACTTAGGCTCTATTTCCGGGTGATATGTTAAGGGTGACAAGGTCCCCCCGGATTGTATTTTATTTGATATTATACGGGTTGTCCGGGACAACTGATCCCCCCGTTCTGTACTTTATTAATTTTTAGAAAATTAGTTAAAGTATGGTGGCCGTACAAGTACGAGGCAGAAATACAAAGGAAAGTTGTTCGAGGACTTGGAGGTTGCTCGAAGACATGGCGTTACCCTGAAGATGAAGAGATGTATTTATTGTAAAATAAATGTAGTAGAGTAGAAATTGTCCGCGCTGATCGTCTTGTAGGCAAACTAGGTTTACTGCGATTTCATGCATGTTTGTTTGACGATACGTGCATAAATTATGTGCTTGCATGTGAGACGTATTCTCCCGGTTGGACAAAATACTAAGTGGGTAAAGGGACTTGGTTCCTGTCTTCTATCAAGCTCGAAACCATTGCGCTTGAGTGTCGTGTGCGGTTTGTTCCGAGTTATCGGCGCCAATCATCTCGCTCTTGTTGTAGTTGGTCCGGGTGCGTTGAGACATATAAAGTCAAGCTCGTTATTGAAACGACTTGGGTATTTGTGCGGTTTGTTCCGAGTTATCGGCGCCAAACATTTCGCTTTTGTAGTGGATATTTCGGGTGACTGTCAAAACGCCGCTCTCCGAAACATATTCACACCTTATAAAGTGTTATCCTACGGGCGGGAATTTCTAAATGTTAGGATTGAGCCAGACGTTGATAGGTCACACTTAGACTGGTTATTTCCCAATTATTCTTGTTAGGGTGAGGGTTCCTGACCGGAGACAAAGTTGTTGAAACACTCATAAGATGGGCTCGTGTGGGACACGGGGCATCTATGGGTTCGTGTGGGACACGGCGCCGTCCGATTAATGGGCCAACAAACTGTTAGGTTGAGGCTTATTTCTGTGGAGCGGGGATCTCAACCCCAATATGAAACCATCAACGAGGTTTCCGAAATCTCTATCGGGAGAATGAGATTTTGCATTAAAATAGTGGGAGTCAGGCCAAGAGAAAAAGTCCTTTCAGTGCCTGACGAATAATACGTTCGACCCAATAATTGTTATGTCTTCTGCATTATATTTCTTTCTATTATGATTGACAAACCCATTATATATGAATACTGCTTTATTGTTTGGTGGGACTGAACAATATGGATTTGATCCAATCTAAGGATGGTCCTAATACGGATTTTTCGAAAATGCATATTCTCGTAAAATGGATCGTTTAGTAATAATTTACAACTAGCCATTGTGGCATAAGTTGGCATAAATTTATTACTTCATAAAAGGGGCTGTAAAACAGCAATCTTGGATAGTTTCATATTTGAGTCTATCGATCCAATACACATAAAGAATAAGAGAACGTAATAAAAGGGTCCAATTGGGTTGGACAAGTATTTCCAAGGGCAAGGTATTGGAATTTGTACTTACCTAAACTTTGAGTTTGAGGGCCTTAAATTTTGAATAATATGTTTTTGAAACTAATTATTCTAAAACAATGACTGGGTTCTAGATAAGTTGAGACGGTACTCACTTATTAGTTATGAACATACTAGATTCCAGTGGAAGTTTTTTAGCATTGAGAGATTATGATCAATGTTAAATGCGGACAAGGTGTCCAAATAATTACATTGCATCAATATTTCTCTGTTTAAATTTGGGCATAGTTTCAGTTACATAATTGCCTTAAAATACCCAATGGGTTATAAAATACATTATTTTGAATAAATGTATGCGATTTTTGAAATAAATTCGCTGGCAATTAATAACTGTATTGTCCAAATTTAATACTGTGAATAAATTATCAACAAACGCAACTTTGAGTTGATAAAGAAAATTATTGTCTCTTTGATTTGGTCATGCCGAAGTTTGTGATTCAAATATTGGATAAACACGACATTGTTAAGTCGTGGGAATCTCATAACATCAGCAAAAGGTGACAAATCACCCTTTACATGGAATTAATAAAAGAGTCATAAATCTTCTGGATTTGACCCGCATTAATGTTTGTGGACAAAATGTTGTATTTGCCCAAAGTAATTTCTATTAATTTGTAACCTTCACAAATAATCACTTTTCTTAGAGATTAGTGTATGCGTTAAGTTACAAATCCTTGATAAGATCGATGAAATTAATTTAAAATAAACTACGAGATAAAAGAAGCATTTTGATTTGATCAAACTGGCAACTTATTCTCGAGTTTAGAATGAGTTCTTTGGAGAGAACGTCATCTTTTTACAGTTAACTAGAACGCTGTTAACGATGTCTTGAGACGAGAAGTTAGACTTCATGCACGCGGGCCATCATAGTCGATAGTCACGCATGCGCTTCAACAGTTGTTAGATATCAAACAATATTGGATAAAGTTTGATCTTTGCTGAACTACGCTGTTCCATATGGTATGGGTTTGAGTATGAAACGCAATGAACGTTCTATACAGAATTCCTATGAGGTCAATTAATTCTGTACCTTACGAAATTTGGAATTAGTAAGAAACTGAGCTCAAATCATATAGTGGGGTTGCCCCATTTGAGTGATAAAGCTTGGCAAAGATGTGTGTATAATAAACGAGAAAATTAAGGTCGTTATTGTCTTTGGACTCTGAAAACTTTTCATTCCACTATATTTTTGGAAAATGTCAAAGCCTTAGAGGCTCAGGAATTTTGTAAAAATGGTTTATTCTAGAATGAAGAGTGGGAGTGGTAACACTGGGAGTGTTGACCGAAACACCTTAAAAATGTTTTAGTGCTAGACAGCACTTAAAGAAAAGTCCGAGATACACCAATAGTTGCATAGGCCGGGTAGGGTGTCTCAGCCTGAGAGATACTGTATAATACAAGTCGAGCACAGGGGTTGCTGCGAGTTGTATAGTACACATCAAGCACGGGATTGTTGCGATGAAGGGATATGTTATTAATAATCCCACTACCCTTGACCAAGCAATAATGGTTAAACTCGCTGAGGCGGCTTATTCTGTGGGAGTAGATGAACTCTATGCACAACAACCATATCATGATTACATCTAACAAAGTGGTTGAAACATACGAAGCAAAGCTTGTATGGAAAAGGTTGAGTCTTAAATGATGGGCTTCGACTCTGAGGAAACCTTTTCAATTGTTGCAATAAAGTTTACTAAATCTTACTCACACAGATGCACGCTTTTACGAGATCTGTCAGACGGATGTGAAAATCGTATGTCTTTAGGAGATGTAAATGAAAAGCCCAACGATTTTATATCGCAAGCAGATGCTCATAGTGTGTGAAATTATAGAAAAGAAGTCATACAGACTTACTTAAGCCTTCAAGAGTTGGTGTCTTTTGTTTGATGAAATAGTTGGGAACTATGGAGTCATAAGTACATAGATAGCCTTTTGTATCGTAATAAAAGCAGTGGAGTTAGATATAATCTTCGTATTGTACGAGAGATGTTGCCTTAAGAAGGAGAACAATATCGAAATACTCCGAATGGTAAAAGCGGGGCTTTGACCAATTCTCCATAAACAACTTGGGATAAAAGATCTACATTCACGGAATAACCTATTTGGAGATAGTGCTTAGTACAGAATGGTAGATTTATCCCAGATCCTTTACTTGAAAAGACAAGGTCAATTTCAAGAAAAAGAGTTCTTACCTACGATTTAGTTTTTTATGTTCTCGTTGCGAGACAGATCGAAAAGCTGAATCGAGTCTCATATACAGTTATAATAAGTGGCCTTGTATATGCGGAGTTTGACTCGCATTTTTGACAAAAGATAAATACGCTGAGAGCGTTTGTCAAAATTTAAGCTACCTAGGTAATTACAATAGTCCATGATGTTGGTCTATTCGAATGGAGAAATATAGGTGGACAGTTAGACTTATTTTCGAACTCCAGTTTGACGTGGGTGATCGAAAATCCACTTAGGGTTTAGTTTACAAAGTTAAATGGTAGAACAGTACCTTGAAATGGTTTCAGGGAAGCACTTACTGTTGGTACATGGGAATCGTTAGCTCGAATCCCAAGTCAACCATGCGCAGGAGCGCAGATAATTACCAGGGAGGTAAGAGATCATTTTGGATATTGAAGTCTTCTTGGATGAACTTCAAATAGTTCTAGGCATTGTGAATCAACTGCTGCCATTGTGGTGCGACAATAGCAGAATGATCACTTTAGTCAATGAATCTTGGTCTCACAGGTAATCCAAACGAAAAGAAGAAAGAAATACAACATGTTGCATGTATCGTTGAAAAATGGCTGCTTAGCCGTGCAGAAGATAGCGCTGCGAAAACGTGGCCATCCCGTTCCACTGTGCCTTTTATTCAGGCAGTGCTGAATAACGTCATTAGAAGACGAGTATTAGATACACACAGCATATGGCACCGAGTGCAAGTGGGAGATTGTTGGGGATATGCCCTCGGAATGCCATTCAAGGATGTAAAGAATTGGGCATAAACATGAACATGTTATTCACACTTTAATATTTGGATATTGTATTCAAATATTTATTTATGGAATTAGGCATATTATTTATTTACCTATCCAGTCTTACTAGCCATCCGGTGAGACGGTAAATAAATAAATCCCATATATACGAGTTTAGTCACCGATTCTCATGGGATGAGAGAGGGGCACCGGTGAGCTATTATCTCGGATATTAAATTAGTCCATTAGTCTTAGACTTCAGTAGGGTGACTGAATGTCAATCATGACTTATTTGTTGACGACTCTAAAATGGTTGTGCCAACTATTCACTTGGGAAGTGGGAGGTCGTAACATTGATATGAGTTGAATCGGGGATTAACTTATATTTGGACACGACTCGTAATCGAAGATCACATGGCTAATTACTCGCTGAGTGTCAATGATCGAGCGATTGACTATAGTAGTGTGCGTGGACCTTAGACCGAAGGGTCATTGACAGAGTTGGCTTTGGGATCCTGACTTGTCACTAGTTTGCTAGGCCCGTCTTGTTCGAGGTTGAACATGGGTCAGCGGCGACATGCAGTCTTGACAACGAAGTGCAACTGCTGGGCATTGACAATCGTGAGGGATTCACAACCTAGCAAGTAATCGAGGTATATGTCCTATGCATATTCGTGGACGAGGAATTACAAAATCTTTGCAAAGTATAAAAACTAACTCACGTGGGACGTGGAGTATAGTTTAGTAATTTCGTCGTCACGGATGAGTCATAGTGTCAGGTTAGTGAGTTTGACATTACCATGGCTCTCACTCAACCGGGACATATGTGAAGGGTCTATACGTAGTACGACGATCTATATTCCGTTTGTAAAATACGAAGATCGTACTCAACACGGGATCTATTCGGCACCGTGGGATTGGCTAGGCGCTTACCGAATTCTTGGATTCCTCCCTTGCCGGGTTGAGACGAACCAAGAGAGTCGGGCTTAAAAAGGATCACTGAGACAGTATCTGATAAAGTGAGATGTGTTATTATTTAACGGGCTTGGAGTCGTTAATGAAATGTTAAATATAAGTTTTAGAAACTATATTTACATGGGCTTAGATTCCCGAAACGAAATAATTAAGAATGGAGCATAGATAGGGTTCACAACCACGAGCAAGGCTCGTCACGGTTATGAAGCCCGCCTGAAAAGTAGTAACGGATTCAAAAATTTGTATCTCCCAATCTAGACCTCGGATTGAGAATCCCTTTGGTCAGAATCAAGAGTGGCGAGTCTTCTTTCTGTGGTTAAAATTTCAGGTAAATCGGACATCGTTTACCCCTCGATCTGAGAGATCTACGAAACTGTCGCAAAGCTGTCGAACGTGTCACGGCCGTGACACCTTATGCACGAGGCCGTGAAAATTGACAGAAGCCATGGTTTTTGGCCCCGACTTGGTCACGGCCGTGACCATCATGTCCTAGGCCGTGAAGGCCGTCAGGGACTTGTTCATGGCCGTGAATTGGGCTGTGGCGACGGGCAGAAGCTTGGCTAAGCTCGTCACGGCCGTGAAGGCCTTTGCGAGAGGCCGTGAACCGACAGTTTTTGGTCAAAACTTGTCCAAATCAAATCCAAATTCGTTCCTTGTTCTTTTGTTAGACTTGTGGGACAATGCCTAGTCATTAGATGATATAATACAAAGGAAACAAACAAGGTATGAGTCATATATGATATGATTTGGATTAATTATGATTAAAGTCAATTTCAAAGGGTGAAATTTGATTTAATCTTTATTACTTTGAATAATTTCGTCCATAACTTTAATCCTAGCTTTCTCACACTAAAACTAAGAGTTTAGAGAGTGGTGAGAGCATTTAGGTTGATATTTGATAAAAACCTAAGTGTTTGTGAGTTTTAGAAATCACAAGCACACACACTAAACACATCTCTTCTAAAACATCTTCCCCACCTCTCTAGCCATCCTTGGGAGGTGGTGGAATTTGGATACGTCCCGGGGTCGGCGTGACGATCTTGCCAAGGCGTTGGAGCTCGGAGAGGTCACGACGTTACCGGAGCGGACTACGACAACCGGAACAGCAAGGCGAGAGCTGGGATCTTCGCTACGAGGGTAAACTTCGAAAAACCCTTATTGAGTGTCATGCATATTTTCTTTTATAAACCAAGCGATCCGGGGCTCCTTACGGGGAATTCGGGAAATATTTTAAACCTCCGCTGCGCCCGAGATTCGATCTCAGGACACCCGGGGTTCCCCAACAGTTTTGCCATATTTCTTGCAAATAATTGACCGGTTCTCTGTGTAGCATGCAGTATTGATTGCTTCTGCCCCGAACTTATGAGAGATGTCTGCATCCGCTAGCATTGTTCTTGCTGCTTTCTTGAGAGTTTTGTTTCTTCTTTCAGCAACGCCATTCTGCTGCGATGTCCTGGCAGCAGATGACTCATGGCGGATACCATGGTTCTCAAGAAATTCAGTTACCAGGGAGTTCACAAATTCTGTACCTCGGTCACTGCGAATTCGATTTATGTTATTACTTTGTTCATTCTGCATTCTTTTGAAAAGTTTCATTAAGTTAACTGGGGTTTGGTCTTTAGATTTTAAAAATATAACCCAAGTAAACCTAGAGAAGTCATCAACTACTACTAGTGTGTACTTAGCACCACCAAGACTGACCACTGGTATTGGTCCAAAGAGATCCACGTGAAGTAAATCTAGACACCGGTTTGACTCTATATTTCCTTTTATTTTGAAGGTTGATCTAATTTGTTTACCTAACTGACATGCAGTACAGTGTTTATCTTTTGAAAACTTTAGGTTAGGTAAACCTATGTCTAGACTATTATTCCTAAGGACTGAAATGGTTTTAAAGTTTAGATGGTTTAGGCGTTTGTGCCATAGCCAACTTTTGGAGTTATTGGCAATAAGACATGTTTGTGTGGATACCGACTGATCTCCCCAATGGACTCTATATGTGCAACCGACTCTATAACCGGTTATCAATGTGTGCTCAGCTTGGTCTTTCACAAAGCATTTATCTTTTTCGAAAGATACTAGGAAGTTATTTCGACATAATTGACGGACACTTATTAATTATAGTGAAGGTTTTGTACTAAGTGTACATCCTTTAGGGTAAGGTTCCTGTGAGCAATCACTCCCTTCCCAATTATTTTACCTTTACCGTTGTCTCCAAATGTAATAATAGGACCGGTATGTGGCTTAAGCTTCCTCAACAACCTATCATTTCCGGTCATGTTTTGACAACATCCACTGTCTAGATACCATACAGATCGGTTTAGCTCCTCAATATATCCCTGAAAAAGAAAAGTATATACATATATATATATATATATATATATATATACATATATATATATTGGTACCCAGTTTTACTTGGTTCCGAAATATATTAGGTTCTTAGGTACCCAGATATGAATGACTCTGATAGTCCTTCCAGTACTTGGGTCTATAAAATATTTAATATTTCTAGATCTAGTCATTCCTATTTCCTGTGCCCGGTATTGTCTACCCCTGTTTCTACGCTCGTAACAATACCGTTGATTCCCCCTGTTTTCATGCCTATTTTGTATAGGTCTATTATGTGTAATAACCACCGATTTCACATATGATAAGTATTCTTTCTCTGTTCTGACTGGGGGCTTCGTTGTGTTGCCGGTATTACTAGCTTGTGAAGAGCTAGCTTGGACAAACTTGATCCATCGGGTATTCTTCGCGTGTGATGAGGATGCACCTGGTCCGGTGTGCTTGAATCCAGTCCGGTCTTATCGTTGCTATCCTTCAGGTTGTTCTGAATGTTATCTACTTTCTTCTTGGACTGAGTCCAGGACTGAACAATAGTGTTTAACTTAGAGTTTTCAGATTTCAGTTGCACTATTTCCTTCCTAAGTTGCCTTACCTCCTCACTCAGAACCACTGTTTGGCTGAGGTCACCTTCGGTTTGATCAACCGATGTGATTGTACCCTTTTGCTTAATTTTCTTAGACAACTTCTGAAATTCATCAGCCATTTATTGAAGAGCTTGAAGTAGCTCTTCCTTTGTAAATTCATTACAGGCAGATTCACATACCTCATCGTCAGTCATGTTGGCCATTAGACTCTCATGGGATTCCTGGTCGCTGTTGGTGTCCGAATCATCACTATCTGATTCTTCAGAGTCATAGTCATCCCATGTTTTTCCATTCTTGGCTACTAGTGCCTTTTGATACTTCGTGTGCTTGGTAATGACTTTCTCCTTTTCTTTCTTAGATACCCGGCAGTCAATGGCGTAGTGTCGAAGTACTGCTTCAGTTTTTCTTCATGAATTTTCCAAATCTTTTCACAAAGAGCGCAATGACTTCGTCGGTCAGTTCCTCAGAAGTTTTTGAAGTTGAGGCTTCTGGGGCTACAAGTGCTTTGACCGGTTGTTCTGTAACTGCTTCCTCCATCCTCGTTTGTAGCACAAATTCATAGGCCTTGAGATCAGCAAAGAGATCGTGAACCTGTATCTTGCTGAGATCCTTTGATTCTCTCACACTAGTACAGAAAGAGTTATAAGCGGTCGCACTATGGGCGTCGGTTGTGGAAAAACAGACACCCATAGTACCCGTGAGCCATGTTTCGTTTTTTTTATTGTTTTGTACTCTTTGGCGACTGTTACGCGTCACAACAGTCGCCCATGCTTTTTCATTATTTATTTTTTACCTTGGGCGACTGTTGTTTCCATGATTTTTTTTAATACTCTTTGGCGATTGTTAAGCGACATAACAGTCGCCCATTTTTTTCATTTTTTATTTTTTGACCTTTGGCGACCGTTGTTTGTCACAATAGTCGCCCATGCTTTTTAATTTTTAAATTTTTATCATTATTTTCTACCTTTGGCGACTGTTACGTTGTACAACAGTCGCCCAAAGTTATTCATTTTTTTATTATTTTTTTACTTTTGGCGACTGTTACGCTGAAGAACAGTCGCCCATCAGCTTTAAAAACCCTATTTTTATTTGCGCCGCAACTTCATCTCAGACTGAAGGTCACCAGAAAATCACTGCGAGCACTTTGCAACACCTCCCTTTGAGCTTAATACGACGGCGACGAGTTCTCTAGTCCACGGAAATCGAAGGATGGACCGAGCTATGATTATTTTCTCGGCGGCTCTGAACAAAGCTTTAGCACTAATTTGCGGCCGTTCGCATCTTTACAAGGTAGGAATCGTAGCTTCTGTTTCTAGTAACGATTTAGGATTCATCTCGGTTGGCAAAAACAAGTGATGCTGTCGTTGATTGGTGTATTGGTTTGTCGCAATTGGCGATTTTCAGAAACAGTCAATTTTTTTGCTCAGCTAATTTTTTTTTCATGAATTTGTTTATGATTCGTCGACCGTTTTGTTTTTGGAGACAGGTTCGGAGCCGGTTCCTAGTTTGATACACCTAAGCGAACATGACAGGTTAATTTGAATTTGTTTCTGATTTTGCTGTAATTTTCCGATTCTCCAATTTGATAGTCAGGAATATCTGCTGAAATATGGAGGATTTGAAGCTTTGGACATGAGAAAGATGCTAGAATTTTATTACTCCCATTTGTTTGCACAAGTTTCTTGCCATACTTGTACTGGATCCTTTTCAAATTTGTCATTTACACTCATTTTATTTTACAGTGATGATGCTGCCCCTGTTGCTGAGACTCCAGCGCCTGCACTTGGTGAGCCAATGGACATTATGACTGAAGTCGCGTGCCCATGGAGGTCTTGCCCGAGGGTTACATGAAGGTGCTAAGATCATCGAGAAGCATGCTGCCCAGCTCTGTGTTCTAGCAGAGGATTACGTTGACTTGTTATTGTGTAAGTTATCTTGTTAGTACGTGTCCTATACGTGAAAGATTACGTCTTTTGGGGGTTGAATTGAAGAATTTTCTATCACTGGCATTCACTATGTTCTGTCACTGGAGTAGGCCTGCACTTTCGGCGCCTGTTTTTTTCTTATTATTTTTTACTTTTTACTTTGGGCGACTGTGTTAGCAACAACAGTCGCCCATGCCTGTTTTATTTTTTACTTTTTACTCTGGGAGCACTTTTGGCGTCAGTGCTCTCGGCATCGGCGAGCAAGGGTCACCCATTACCCATAACAACAGTCGCCAAAGGTGGCGACTGTACTAGTGTCATGGCCATGGTTTTTACATCCCATTCACGAGGACGTGCTTTCATGATTTTGATGGACACATCTTAGTTTTCCAATGCTCTTCCGAGAGTAGTGAGGTCATTGACGATGTTCATGAATCGGCTCTCGAAGTGGGTCATCGATTCTCTCGGTTTCATCTTTGTGCCATCGTATTTTGAATGGCAACTTTGAGTTTGTTTTCCCTTGTAGATTCATTCCCTTCACAGATTTGACAAAGTTTCGTCCAAACCTCCTTTGCGGTTTTGCACAGCATGACTTGTCTGAATGTTCCGTGTCAAGTGTCTTGAACAGGATGTCCTTGGCCACATTGTCCAGATTCATCAGTTTCTTTTTGCCCTATGTCCATTCACTTTTTACCTTTGGAATTGTTTGTGGCTGTGTCCTATCTTGAGTATGTGCTGGGTTGACCTTTGTCAGCGTTGGAGGTCCATCCGTGATAACGTCCCACATATCTTCGTTCTGGGCCGCTAAATGGGTCATCATACGAACTTTCCATTCCATGAAGTTTTCCCGGGAGAACACCGGAAACTTGCTTGAGATATTCATTTTTGTCGGTTGATGATTGAATAAACCCGCTCCGATACCACTTGTTAGGATCGGTTAATGCGTTTAGAGGGGGTGAATAAACGCTCGACTCTTTTTCAGTTATTTAACTGATTTATGCGGTGACTGGTATTCAATCAGTGACCGGTCAGTATTAGTGCGGAAGAAGATACTGAACGATTGAAACCGATGTGTAATGAGATACGTGTGTGTGTGTGATGAGTTGTTTCTTGAAGTTCGGAGCTAAAATCTCCTACGTCTCCCCTTCCTCAGTAGAAAGGTTCACTGGATCTTCACTTATACAAATTACAGTGCAACCTACCCAGCTGAACACAGCTTAATCTATTGAATCACCTAGGCAGTCGTATACAACAATCCACCTATTTCAACAGCTTTTTACAGTTGGAATAAAGAACATAAACTTTGAACCGTTATGTCTTTTGACTTCACTCTTGATTGCTCTCTTTCAAGCGTTTGAAGATTAACGATGATAGCTTAGAATGCGTGAAGTTATGTGTCTTCGACTTGTATTCCTCCTTTTATAGCTGAGGTTTGAATTTGAAGCCGTTGTGAGATAAACTCTTTACTCTGAGCAGTGCATTAATTGACTTCCCAAAATGGGTCTGTCCGGTTTGTGCTGCAGTTTATCCTGTCACTTTTGCTTCATTCCTTATTTGCGTTAGTTGACCTCTGCTTCACTCTAGACATGCAGCTTTGCATTAATGTCTGAAATTTCCTTTTTGTCTTAGTACGCTCTTGTCCTGAGTATCCAACCTGTTTCAAGTCCGGTATTCGTACTTAGTTCAATCCGGTCACTTCAGTGCAGGTTTGTTCCTTAATGTAGACCGATGCGTTGGATCTGCGGTTTCATATCTTAGGTAAGTTGTGTCAACACTAAAACTATTAATCAAAACGTTAAAATTCGTATTACTAGCAAAAAATAAAGATAAAATGATTTTCCTTGGTTCTTCTTCACTTTCCTCACCATTTGGTGAGCGAATTGAATTTCCATGATTGTAGTTTAAATTTACTTTAAGGGTGAGTTTCGTATACGGAATTCGTTGCGGAAAGGAAAAGAAAAGGTATTATGGTACGACACGTGAGGCGTAATGTATAACGATACGATGCATATCATTTCATTTTCCTTTTCTTTTTCGCGTTGGATTCCACATACCAAACGGACCCTAAGTTTTCTTATCTTTTCCACATTTCTTTAGGGTGTGTTTGGTTTGTTTGTAGGGAAAAGAAAATGAAAGGGAAAAGGAAAACTCGTTTTCACGTTTGGCTAATCGAAGAAAGAGATGAAGAAAAAAAATCTAGTTTAATTTCAACTTACACTATGAAAACTGAAGTGTAAAATATGCCTAAGAGGGGGAGGGGGGGTGAATTAGGCTTTTAAAAAAAATTATGGCTTTTTCTCCTTTGAAAACTACTTTTCTTTAAGAAGATATTGCAGAGCACGTTATTCCCCAGAGAGCAGTAAGATTGTCTATGTTATCTCCCTAACCCTGTTTACAGAATATCGCGTTAACCTCAGAAATCCTTTAAACGATATCTCCTAGTTATTTGCCAACGTTCTGGGTTTGTCTCATAGAAAAAGTAAATAGCAGAAAGTAAAGTGAGACGGGATTTTTATACAGGTTATATCCCCATTTGGGGTTTAATCCTGTCCTTGGGGTGTGATCTCCCCAAGAGTTCCAACCAATCACTAGGTATTACCGTTTACACTATGATTGACCCGTACACAACCGAAGCACTATGGACACTAGACCTCGCTCTAGGCTAACGCACACCAAGTTTCGATCCACGCCGTTTACCCAGGAAACCTATTCCCCGGCTGGATGCAGCTTGCTAGCGAAGGGCCACCGAATCCACAAAATTCGTCCCTTCACGTGCGTAAGACTCCACTCGTGCTCCTCTGTGCGCTCAACGTGCCCGGAGACACAACACGTCCGAAGACAAGGTTTTTAGGGTTTGGAGTTTCTATGGATCGCTCAAAGAGTACATATTCGCAAATGAAAGCTCAATCACAAACTACGAATGAATCGCAAAGTAAGCTCAAGTCGTCTAAGGAATTCGATAGCTTGTGTGTTCGTTGTTTTTACCCATCAAAGTGAAGTGTTTGTCTTCTATATAGACCCACGAATAGCTTCTACACTTCACAAGGAAAGTTAAGCACGGAATATGCAAGATAAAGCTCAATAATCACGTGCATTAACTCAAACAATCATGCCAAGAATAAACCAATTAAGCTCAACGGTCTCCATGATCACTTAACATAAATACCACAGATTAACAATCATTCCACGGTAATCTCATCCGTTAGTCAGCATATTCCATATATAATCCCACTCGTCATATTATCAATGGTAAGCTCAAACAACTGATTTCTTTCCCAAAATATGATAGTCAATCGCGCATAGAAAGATTTGATCTACTGAGTATAATGCAGAGCATATTTTCCATGTATGGTGATCTCATCCGATTTCAGCATATTCCATAAATAGACTCAATTAGCATCTTACCACATATAAGCTCAATCAATTAATCACTTTCCAAAATATAAATCCTAAGTCGCACAAGGAAAGCAGGATCATGATCCACTGATTTAAGAGTCATTTAATATCACACTCAACAGATATATCATTCATATTCTTTCCTAAAATAGATCAATCATATGTAAGCACTTAATCAGAATATCCTTTTCATATATACAGCATAGTCATTCATATCCGGGTGATCACAGCGATACTCTTTCCTAAAATAACTCAATCTCGCAGACAGTTTACATATCACTCAACATGATATATTTTCCATATATAGCACGCAACGAGATTCCATTCATGCGAAGACGTTCATAACCATGTGATCACATGGATATTCCAGTTTAGCATAAGATCACACAAATTCGATTTTCTTAACAGTTTAATCACATTTAAGCGCTTAATCGAACATTTTCACATACTTAAACATCACACAACATGCATATCGAGTTTTCTAATTTGTACCCCCCAATTTACATAATTACTTGGAATAATCAAAACTCTCATAATCATTTGGACCAAAAAGGTCTACAATCTCCCCCTTTTTGATGATGACAAGTAATTAATGCCTATCTTAAGCATATGAGTACACTCGATATGAAGCCACTTACGCACGTAGCATGTTTAAGTATCACAGCATGCGACATATGATCAGAGCAAATAATTTTATCAAATTTCGAAGCATGCTCCCCCTGTCTAATTGGTAGTATTCCCATGTAAAGCACAACAGCAAAAATATATAGCCATATCATATGAAATGTCACAAGTCACCATGGAATATCACACATTTTCAGATCATATCATACGGAATGTCGCAATACCATGGAATGTCGCAAGTTATCATGGAATGTCTCAAGCTATCACATCACATCAGTTTGCTCCCCCTGCCTATGTGCGGAATTCCTTAATCCTTAACAAATCATCAAACTCAAGAACAGAGGATTAAGACATAAGCATATAAAAGCAAGCAAGTCGATTATATTATAGCATTCCAAGATAACAAAATGAACGACCCAACACCGAACCAAAACACGGCATACCAGATCATGGCATTAATTTCCCTAAATTCTCCCCCTTCAGCATAAAAAAGGAGGTATCCAAAACACTACTAACTTACCAAAAACGTGCAACTTACCTCAACTTACTAACCCAAAAATCAGCAAAGTAAAACAACTTAGTACTAAGCGCAGACGGGAATTAGGAATACCAGAGCTAGGAGATCACTGGGGATAGAAGTTCTAAGGGCTGGAATCACTATGAGGTGAAGCAGATGAGAATTCAGTGACATTCAGAGCCGTGGAGATCTCCTTCACAAACTTTTTTTTAACCCTTTTAAAGTGCCATGAGATCTCATCGAACTTCTGCCTGCTATCATCCTTGATGCCTTTGATACTCCGTCTCAAACCAACTATGGTTCCATGCTCGTCGTCGCTCTCTAGATCCTGTTTCTTCCTGATTTCGAACGAGTGGCTTTCGGAGAGATTGGGATTTGATCAGAGCAGCCTTTCGCTTCTTGTCAGAGACAGATCCGGCGCCTTTGGTTTTCGTCACGATTGAGATCGAAGGATTGAGGAGCGAAATAATGAAGTGAAAGACTTAGGGTTGAATGAATTGAATAAAGAAGAGATTGGATGGTTAGAAAGGCCGAAAACTTCTTGGATAAGAATGACAAGAATTTTGGAGAGATGTAATAACGATTTGACGTGAGGCAGATAAGGAAAAGATTTCAAAATTTGAATTCCGAAGATCATGGCTGGATAAGGAAACTGCCCATTAGATGGAATTAAATGAAGATCAGAGGATATCTCGCGGAGATTAAGGAAGGAAATAAGTAAAGATCAGAGTTTAAAGAAAATATTGGCTGAAAATAGATTTTGATATAAATGTCGAAGAAAGTCTAAAAATAATCTCCCCCTGAATGGAAAAGATCTTAATAGATAAGAAAGACAGAAATAAGGAAAATATTAATAGAATCAAGGAATAAAATTGAGGAGATCCTAAAGGATAAGATCAAGGAAATACTAAGGGCTAACATATTTAGTCACCTTTTCTATTTGAGCTCAATAATTCCTAATCGATCACGGATATCACAGAATCTACTCTCAATAAGGGGTTTCGTGAAGATATCAGCCAACTGATCATTAGTTCCTACGAAGTTCACGCTGATATTCCCTTTCTGAACATGATCTCGAATAAAATGATGTTTCACCTCTATATGCTTAGTTCGAGGTGGTGTACGGGATTCTTAGTGATACTAATGGCACTAGTACTATCACAAAAATAGGAATTTTGTCGTACCTTAAACTGTAATCACTCAAGATCTGTTTCATCCAAAGGATTTGCTGAGAACAACTTCCTAAGGCCATATATTCGGCTTCGGTTGTGGATAGGGCCACGGCATTTTGTTTCCGACTGGACCAAGTTACAAGGGAATTCCCTAGTATTTGGCAGGTTCCACTAGTGCTCTTCCTATCTTCCCTAGAACCAGCGTAATTCGCATCCGAGTATCCCATTAATGGGAATTCCTTGGAATTTGGATACCACATACCATGATTGATTGTTCCCTTCAAATATCTAAGTATCCGCTTGACTGCCGTCAAGTGAGATTCCCTAGGACTCGATTGATATCTAGAACATAGACCAGTAGCAAACATGATATCGGGTCTGCTTGCCGTAAGGTATAGCAAAATTCCGATCATACCTCTATACTTAGTTTGGTCAAAGGGCGTACCTTGTTCATCACTATCAATTTTAGCGGTCTGGTGGATAGGAGTGGAAAGTACCTTGGAATCAGTCATTCCGAATTTTTCAAGTAGTTCCTTCGTGTACTTCGTTTGAGATATGAATGTTCCCGTATCCAATTGCTTGATTTGTAATCCAAGGAAGTACGTGAGTTCTCCCATTAGGCTCATCTCAAATTCCTGTTGCATAGACTTAGAAAAATGCTCGCAAAGGATGATGTCAGTGCTACCAAATATGATATCATCAACGTATATCTGCACAAGTAATATGTGATTCCCTTCGCACTTGATAAACGGAGTGTTATCTATTGTTCCTGTTATAAATCCCATGTCTAGTAAAAACCTACTCAGTCTTTCATACCATGCCCTAGGGGCCTGTTTCAAACCATATAAAGCTTTGTTTAATTTAAAAACGTGATTTGAAAATTCCTCTTTTTCAAAACCGGGAGGTTGCTCGACAAAAACTTCCTCATTTACAAAACCATTTAAAAATGCACTTTTAACGTCCATTTGGAAAAGCTTAAATCTTTTAAAAGATGCAAAATGCGTATTGACTCAAGCCTAGCTACGGGTGCAAAGGTTTCTTGAAAATCTATACCTTCTTCTTGGGAATAACCTTTAGCGACTAACCTGGCCTATTTCGTGTTACATTACCGTTCTCATCCAATTTGTTGCGAAACACCCACTTCGTGCCTATTATGGACTTATCGTTTGGTCTTTCCACAAGAGTCCACACCTGGCTCTTTTCGAATTGTGCCAGCTCTTCTTCCATGGCAATCACCCACGATTCATCGTCAAGCGCTTCATTCACTGTCTTAGGTTCCATGGTTGACAACAGCACGTCATGTGATTCCTCAACAGTATCGTTTCGTGCAGTTGCTCTCGTTTTGATCCCTGAAGTGATATTCCGTATGACCTGTTCAATGGGATGGCTAGAAGCATGTTTGAATTTTCTGCGCTGTTGTTCATCTGAAGCTTCAGGTTCCTCTGACATATCATCTAGTTCCAATGGAATTGCGTTCACTTCTTTGTCAGTAACCTGTATATCTGCAGGAGACACAACTATACCTTCCTCAGTAGCATCTGCATTAGGAAATTCATCAAACGTAACATGCACAGATTCTTGAACAGTCTTCTTCCTATTATTAAACACTCTAAAAGCTTTGGAATGAAGGCTGTAACCTAGGAATATCCATTCATATACCTTGGAATCGAATTTCCCTCTTTTATCCCTATCATTCAAAATGAAACCATTTGCAACCAAATACATGGAAATATCGTATGTTAGGGGTTTTATCGTTTCAAAGTTCATAGGGAGTTCTCTTAATAATCGGTCTAAGGAAAATCCTATTCGAGACATAACATGCCGTACTAACAGCTTCGGCCCAAAAATGTTTTGGAGTATTATATTCCCTCAACATAGTCCTAGCCATTTCTTGTAATACTCTATTTTTCCTCTCGACCACTCCGTTCTGTTGAGGCGTAATAGGGGCTGAAAAATTATGACTATAACCATTCTCATCACAAAAAGATGTAAAGAATTTGCTATCAAATTCTAGACCGTTATCACTCCTAATCTTACGGACTTTCATTTCTTTCTCATTTTCTAGCTTCTTAATCAGTGGCGCAAGATTATCTAAAGCCTCACTTTTGTGCGCAAGAAATAAGACCCATGTGTACCTAGTATAGTCGTCTACGATCACAAAGGCATATCGTTTACCTTTCAATGACATAACCTGTACCGGACCAAAAAGGTCAAGATGCAGCAGTTCCAGTAGTCTGGACGTAGAGATCACATTCTTAGGCTTAAAGGACGTCTTGGTCTGTTTCCCCATTTGGCACGCTTTACAGATTCTGTCCTTGGTGGCTTTCATATCTGGAATACCTCTCACCAACTCATTGCGTGATATGTGAGACATTAGTTCCATGTTAGCATGTCCCAGACGTCTATGCCATAACCATGTGATATCCTGCGTAACTGCTAGACACTTGACGTTTTGGTCAGCAATATCATCAAGAGTGATGCAGTAAATATTACCATGCCTAGATGCACTAAACACAATCTCATCATTCTTTTTAACAAGGCATTTATCTTTGGCGAAAACTATGGTATGTCCATCATCACATAATTGGCTAATACTTATTAAATTATGCTCTAAGTTCCTAACGAACCATACGTTATCTATGGTGATATTTAACTTGTTACCGACAGTACCAACTCCCACGATTTTGACTTTTGCGTCGTTGGCGTACGAAACGTATCCTCCATCTACCGCCTTCAACGACACAAAATTGCCTATATCACCTGTCATGTGGCGTGAGCACCCGCTGTCGAGGTACCACTTGCTTTTCTTACTGGAATTCTTCCTTCGTACCTGTAGCAACAAGTACTTTTCTGAGGTACCCAATTTCTGTTGGGTCCTAACATGTTAGCGGGAAAATAACTTCTGTTAACATACGGGATATCATTTTGCAAAATCGGTGATCTCCTGTTACAATCAGATACGACAGTGGCATTTACAGGTAACTTCTTAGGTCTCCAGACATACTTAGCTTTATCAAACTTCTTTAAGGGACAGTTGTATGCATAGTGACCATTTCTACCACAACAGAAACATTTAAACTTAGACACAGAGGATTTAGCAGGCTTCACTTCGGTGGAATAACCTAAACCTATTTTACCAATATTGCTAGGAATGTTTAACATCATGTCTAGATTCTGTCTACCCTCAAGAAGACTATCAACCTTCTGTTTTTCCCTTTCTAAGGAATTTCTGAGTTCTACAATATCTCTGGATAAGTCACTGTTTTTCTTTTCTGTTTTCTCACAGTCGCAGGGAATTCCCTCTTTCTTAGCAGTAACTAACTCTTCTTTCAAACGTGAGATCTCTAGAACAGCCTCATGTTTTTCCTTAGCTAGTTCATCTCGCTGCCTTATCAATTCCTTATTCAAGGAATCTAGTGACTTAATCTTTCTCTCCGTTTTTTGAAGTAACCTACACAGATCTTCCTTACTTTCTTCTATATCAGAAACAGATGAGTCACTTTCATAACCATATAAATTGTTTAGGATATGAATTTTCTCAATGGAGGAAGAACGAGATACCTGATCCCCGTCAGCCATGTAAGCGTGATCCTCGTCCTCACTTTGTTCCAGTTCAGAGTCATTTGATTCCGTCACCATAGCCTTCTGCTTCCTTGGTTTCTCATTGCTAGTTGCGGGGCATTCATGTGCATAGTGGCCTGGTTTGTTGCATCGGAAACACTTCTGAATGTTCTTCCCAGACGTGGATATTCCCTTGCTCATGTTCTGGAATTTGTTGAAGTTCCCTTTGAATTTCTTTTTCTGCTGGAACCTTTCAATTCTTTTTGTAAGCATGGCCAGATCGTTCATCAGGTTCTTTTCTTCGTCGTCATCAGATTCTTCTTGGTTGGATTTGAATGCAATGGACTTTTGATTTTTATTCTGAGACTTCTCATTCATTGATGTTTGAATCATCTCATAGGATATAAGAGATCCAATCAGCTCGGAGATGCTAAGTGCTTCTAGATCCTTTGCTTCGTAGATGGCAGTAACCTTGGCATTCCATTCTCGTGGCAGTGATCTTCAGTATCTTTCTTACTTGTTCACTGTCGGGAACTTTCTTGCCGAGAGAGAACATTTGGTTGATGATTCCCATGAATCTGGCGTACATATGGCTTATATTTTCGTCAGATTCCATTGAGAACAATTCACACTGGTGAGTGAGTAGAGCCAGTCTTTCTTGCACGACTCGTTGGGTTCCTTCATGAGTGACTTGGAGCATATCCCACATGGCCTTCGCTGATGAGCAGGAACTCACCCGAATGTATTCTTCCCGTGTGAGTGCGCATGCGAGCATGGTTTTCGCCTTTGCGTTTCGCGTATTCCCCTTTTGTCATCAGCAGTGTAATTTTTGGTATCATTTGGATTTCGCAACTGTGTAAGGTCCGTTGATGATTGTCTCCCAAAACTCGTAGTCGACAGCGATCAAAAATTCGATCATACGATTCTTCCATACTGCGTCGTTCGTACCGTCGAAGAGAGGAGGACTGGAGTGGGATTGACCCTCTGCAAAAATATCACTCGAAAAAGCCATTAGATCTTAACTCAGGCGTGTTAGGCCTTTCGTTGAGTAACCTCGCTCTGATACCAAATGAAGTGTAAAATATGCCTAAGAGGGGGGGGGGGGTGAATTAGGCTTTAAAAAAAATTATGGCTTTTTCTCCTTTGAAAACTACTTTTCTTTAAGAAGATATTGCAGAGCACGTTATTCCCTAGAGAGCAGTAAGATTGTCTATGTTATCTCCCTAACCCTGTTTACAGAATATCGCGTTAACCTCAGAAATCCTTTAAACGATATCACCTAGTTATTTGCCAACGTTCCGGGTTTGTCTCACAGAAAAAGTAAATGGCAGAAAGTAAAGTGAGACGGGATTTTTATACAGGCTATATCCCCAACTGGAGTTCAATCCTGTCCTTGGGGTGTGATCTCCCAAGAGTTCCAATCAATCACTAGGTATTACCGATTACACTATGATTGACCCGTACACAACCGAAGCACTATGGACACTAGACCTCGCTCTAGGCTGACGCACGTCAAGTTTCGATCCACCCCGTTTACCCAGGAAACCTATTCCCCGGCTGAATGCAGCTTGCTACCGAAGGGGCATCGAATCCACAAAATTCGTCCCTCCACGTGCGTAAGACTCCACTCGTGCTCCATTGTGCGCTCAACGTGCCCGCAGACACAACACGTCCGAAGACAAGGTTTTTAGGGTTTGGAGTTTCTAAGGATCGCTCAAAGAGTACAGATTCGTAAATGAAAGCTCAATCACAAACTACGAATGAATCGCAAAGTAAGCTCAAGTCGTCTAAGGAATTCGATAGCTTGTGTGTTCGTTGTTTTTACCCATCAAAGAGAAGTGTTTGTCTTCTATATAGACCCACGAATAGCTTCTACACTTCACAAGGAAAGTTAAGCACAGAATATGCAAGATAAAGCTCAATAATCACGTGCATTAACTCAAACAATCATGCCAAGAATAAACCAATTAAGCTCAACGGTCTGCATGATCACTTACCATAAATACCACAGATTAACAATCATTCCAGGGTAATCTCACCCGTTAGTCAGCATATTCCATATATAATTCCACTCGGCATATTATCAATGGTAAGCTCAAATAACTGATTTCTTTCCCAAAATATGATAGTCAATCGCGCATAGAAAGATTTGATCTACTGAGTATAATCCAGAGCATATTTTCCATGTATGGTGATCTCATCCGATTTCAGCATATTCCATAAATAGACTCAATTAGCATCTTACCACATATAAGCTCAATCAATTAATCACTTTCCAAAATATAAATCCTAAGTCGCACAAGGAAAGCAGGATCATGATCCACTGATTTAAGAGTCATTTAATATCACACTCAACGGATATATCATTCATATTCTTTCCTAAAATAGATCAATCATATGTAAGCACTTAATCAGAATATCCTTTTCATATATACAACATAGTCATTCATATCCGGGTGATCACAGTGATACTCTTTCCTAAAATAACTCAATCTCGCAGACAGTTTGCATATCACTCAACATGATATATTTTCCATATATAGCACGCAACGAGATTCCATTCATGCGAAGGCGTTCATAACCATGTGATCACATGAATATTCCAGTTTAGCATAAGATCACACAAATTCGATTTTCTTAACACTTTAATCACATTTAAGCGCTTAATCGAACATTTTCACATACTTAAACATCACACAACATGCATATCGAGTTTTCTAATTTGTACCCCCCAATTTACATAATTACTTGGAATAATCAAAATTCTCATAATCATTTGGACCAAAAAGGTCTACAAAAACTAATTTCTCCACCGAGGAAAATGAAGGAAAAACTTATTGAAACCATTTCTCGCCCATTTTCTTTCCACCCTAGGTTTTCTCAAACAGAACGCAGAGTTAATAAACCAAACACAAGAATGAACTTCCCTTTCCATTTTCTTTTTCTTTCTTTACCAATTCTTTAAATAAAACAAACCTTGAGAGTTTGCTAAGGGTAACCCCAGTATACCTTCCCTTATAATAATGAGCTTGTCATCTAGGGGTTGTCTAGTAGCGCGTACCTCCCATTGTAGTTTGTAGGCTATCACAATAGGCGTGTGTTATCCATTAGTGGAGTTCCCGACGTTACTCAAAAAAAATGTTGAGAGCATCCGTAAAATGATGATGAGATGGTGGTGACAATGAGATGATGATGATGATGATGATTATGATGATGATAATGATGATTATGATGGCGATGATGATAACTAGTATATGCAAACTCGATGTATGTGCTCCTTTGTAAATATATTTCACAAAAATATTATGACTTAGTTATAATTTCAAATGTTTAATAGATGAAATAATTATTTAAAAATTAATTATATTTTATTTTTAGATATAGAATTGATTCGGAATGTAATTTGTACTAAATAAAATTGAAAGGTAAAATGAGTTATTAAGAGTAAAATAAAAAATTAAATAAAAGGAAAATAATAACTACATAACAAATCGAGGCATTTACTATACACTCAAACTCGAAGTGTATGCTCCAAATATAAGTATAAACATATTAAGCGTATTTTTTATTTAAATTGTTTAATATACAATATTATAACTAAATTAAGGATTATTTTAAATATATAAAAGAACATAATTGACGTGGAAAGGAAATCAAACAGGTTCAAAACTGAAAGGAATAATTAAACTAAGATGGTTATTCAAAAGACTTAGTAGAAATTAGAATTTTGGGGAAATAAGGAGATAACAACAGGATATAGGACTTTTAGGGGCCTCCAACTAAAATTAGGGAACTAACACTAGTGTTAGGGAAGTGTTTTGGAACCAATTCTACACAACAGGTCCTGAGGAAGCGTCAGGAGGAAGCCACGCTGAAGGGTCTAAAGCATGAGAAGACTACCCGAGTGACAACACACGAAAAGCTGCTAGCCGCCTGCTGTTTCTGACAGCGCAGAGCCAGTCCCATCTCTAATCGCCACTGTTCCTGACAGTGCTGGAAAAGCTGCTCCTGACAGTACTAAAAGCTGTTTCAGACTACCTGATGTCCCTGGCAGCACAGAGCTACGTCCCATGTCCGGAAAATCAGGGATGCCATTGGATTACTTGATAAAAATTACTATAAATAGAGGATTTCGCCCCTTTTATCACAAGTGAACATATCTTAGGAAAAACATCACACTCTCACCATGAAAAAGACTTCGAAAGTTTATAGTTCTTCCATTTTCATGTATTCAAGAGAGAGAAAAGAGAGGATGTATATTCAAAAGTGATAATGAAAAGTGTTGAATACGGTACGTGGACGTAGGATTCGAATGAATCCGAACCACGTAATATCTTTGTTCTCTCTTTTTACGTCCTTATTATGTCCTGTTTACGCCAGATCACATGCACAACTAGGTCTGCACCAATCGCGGACCTACACGGACCTCAAAATATCCATGCCTCCTATTTTCTTTTACGCCCCTATCACGTCCCTTTCAAGCAAGCCAACTCACATATACGATTTAATTCCTTAACATCACAATCCTCCTTCTAAGTTACATATTTCCCGACCTATAAATGTTGTTGATTGGGATAGCCCCATATCAAATGGCGCCATCTGTGGAAAAAGAAGAGTTGAATGCGTGAGTATTCTTGCCACGTGTGTGTAGAGCTGTGGTTGAAGTTTTTTGATCTCGCATCACTCTATGAAGAGAAGAGAAAAGTACCTGAGGCTAAGGGATGGAGATAATGTTTTTGCGGAAGTTGCTGCTCCACCTCCTGTAACTTCACCATCATCTCGAAACACGTCCGTCGCTTCGACAGCTTAACAAGAAGATGGCAATAAGCCCACCTCCATGCTGGCATATGAAGGCCCGACATTCGGGGTCTGTAAGCCCAGCTCCGTGCTGGCATGCGAAGGTCCGCGGGACCTAAAAGCCCAGCTCGACGCTGGCATGAAGACCAAAATTTCAACATTAGGGACCTAAAAGTCCAGCTCCGTATTGGCATGAAAACCCGAATTTCAATATTCGGGACATAGAAGCCAGCTCTAAACTAGTATGAAGACCAGAATTTCCACATTCGGGACCTAAACGCCAAGCTCTACGCTTGCATGAAGACCCGAATTTCTACATTCGGGACCTTAAGGACCAGCTCGGCGCAGGCCGAAGACCTGAATCTCCACATTCGGGAACTAAGAGCTCAGCTCCGTGCTGGCGAGAAGACCCGAATCTTCACGATTGGGACCTAACTGCTAAACTCAGTGTTGGCACGAAGACCCAAATTTTCACATTCGGGACCTAAAAGTCCAGCTCCATGCTGGCATGAAAACCCAAATTTCCGTATTCGTGAGATAGAAGCCAGGGCCGAACTGGCATGAAGACCTGAATTTCCATATTCGGCGACCTTAAAGCCCAGCTCCGTGCAGGCACAAAGACCCGAATCTCCACATTCGGATCTAGGAGTGTAAGAAATACGGGTCGAGCCTCTGGTAATTTATCCGTTAACGAGACCCACGCGCATGCGCCACACAGAGAAGGAGTACCGGGTATACGCTTGATGGATTCCTTCTTAAAATCAATTAGTGTTAAGAGGAGTGGACCATCAAGTTTATATTCTCGGTGTAGGACTTTTGCCACACACACGTGATTTCTCAACACTCCCCCCTCACGTGTGAGCCTATTTCTTTTTAATCGGACGGGACGCCATTCTTTTCGAACCCGCCGTATATTTAATTGAGTCGGATCATCCCTCTCTGATACCATGTAAGAAATACGGGTCGGGCCTCCGGTAATTTATCCGTTAACGAGACCCACGCGAATGCGCCACACGGAGAAGGAGTGCCGGGTATAAGCTTGATGGATTCCTTCCTAAAATCAATTGGTGCTAAGAGGAGTGGACCATCAAGCTTATATACCATTAATATTTTGTGTTTTTCGGTGTAGGACTTTTGCCACACACACGTGATTTCTCAATAAGGAGTCAGCTCCGCGCTGGCATGAAGACCCGAATCTCCACATTCGGGACCTAAAGCCCCAGCTCTGCGCTGGCACGAAGACCTGAATCTCTATATTCGGGACCTAAACCAAGCTCCGCGCTGGCACGAAGAACCAAATTTCCGTATTCGGGACCTAAAAGCCCAGCTCCGCTTTGTCAAGAAGACCCGAATCTTCACGATCGGAACTTAAATGCCAACTCAGTGTTGGCAGGAAGACCGAAATCCACATTCAGGACCTAAAAGTCCAGTTCCGCACTGGCATGAAGACCCAAATTTCCATATTCGGCACCTAAAAGCCCAGTTTGCAAGCTGGAACACGTAGGCACGACGTTCGGGACATCAAAGCCTAGCTCGGCGCTGGAGTACGAAGATCCGGGGGAGGTCAAACCCCAACTCCGTGCTGGCAGGAGACTTAAAATCCTGCTATACGCTGGCACGTGTTAGGGAGTGTGCCCTAGGAAGTCATACGGGGACTAGGAATAGTATAGGGCACACGGTGATGTATAGGTTCCTAGACAGTTTTATTGTATATAGTGTTGAATGAATTGTTGAATATTATTTTCATTATAATAAAGGCATAATTATTTATTTATTGAATTTAAAATCTGCTTGGCATCCAGCGGTAACACCCAAATGTTTGAGTTGGATGTTTGATCTCGTGGGGACGAGAGAGGAGACACCGAACGGTCTTTAATCTTTGCATTAAATAAAAAATCCGTAAGTCTAAGGATTGTAGGAGGGTGATTAGATATCCGAATATGACTTATCCATTGACGACTACATAGTATCGGTAGTGTCAGCGATTACCTGAGAGGTTGTGGGTCGTGATGGAGATATCGGTGATTGGAGAGATTGCGTATTCGAACATTTGGCTCGTATTCATTTCGATCACATGGCTAGGATGTTGTCACAGATTGAACGAATGACTATAGCTGCCTCAGACCGATAGGATCACTGACGGGTTTGTTTTCACAATTTTGGTTTGTCGCTAGTAGGCTAGGCTCGCAAGTGTTTGGAGATGGGACGCGGGCCAGCGACGAAACGCAACCGACTTTACGGAGGTGATTGCCGAGCTTTGTTGCTATCGGGGTTCACTGCCTATATTCGTATAGGTTAATATGAGGTAATTGGAGAATGACGATTATAAAGCCTTCGGCCGAAGCTTAGAAAACTCGCTCATATTAGATAAGGAGCGGAGTTTAAATAATCAGTTCGGTCTCGATTGTAACATAGTGTTGGGACAGCGTGTTTGACATTTGCATGGCTCTCACCTAATCGGGACACTAGTGAAAGGCGTAATAGGTATTTAATGTATACACTATAGTCGTTTCGTTCGAATTTCGATTAGATCAAATTTGTTCTCAACTAGGATCTGTCCGGTACCACGGGATTGGCTAGGTGAATACCGGGACTCGTGGATTCCTCGCATGCCAGTTTAGACGGACCTAGAGAGTCGCGCTTAAAAATGGTAATGAACTTGAACGAAAATGACAGACTTTTCTCTCGAACCTAACGAATGAGATTCGTTGAGGTAGTGGAATAGTTGATACGAGGTGTCGACGATTTAGTTAAATCTCAGTGACGGTCACGGGTGTTAGGATATTTATATTGTGTTTAATATTGTAATTATCTTTGTAGCTTGGGCTTTGGACTAGAATGTAATTATTTAAATTTTTAGTGTTTGGGCCTTAATATACCTAGGGTTAATGTGGTATATAAGGTTTTACCAACACAATTTGAAAGGTAACACAAAGATCAAAAAGCTTATCATATTTTTCACACAATACACACACTTGAAGGTGAGAACCTCTCCCTTTTCATTCCATTAAAGCCTCTTTGATTCCTTGTTTGGTGCAGTCGGGACCAACAAGTGGTATCAGAGCAAACGTGGATCGATCTGCATTGATTTGAATCCAGTTTCGTTCGATTCCGAGAAAGATCAAAGGAGTTTTGGGCAAAAATCACTTTCGGGCATTTTGAACTCGTTTTGGGGTTTTAGTGCTTCGTTTTTGTGTTTAAAACCTTCCCCCAGATCGATTCTATGCCTAAAATGTTTTTAGAACACTTTTGGATCAGTTTTAACGAGTTTTCAGCAAGATCGAAGCAAAAATTCTTCAGAAAAGGACATCTCGGCCATTCTCTGTTTTTGGTCGATTTGATCTGTTTTTTTGTTGTTTTTAGCCCACAAATCGGTCGATTATATGTTTAGGGAAAAATTTCTGAAGTTTAGGATCAAGTTTGAGCGATTTTGGTTGAGATTTGAGCAAGAACTGGACGATTTTCTGGCAAAACGCATGATAGCAATGGAACAGTGAAAGCTCGTTCTTGACCGCGAAAATTTTTGCTTAATCGTTCAAGTCCGCGAAATTTTCACATCTGCGAAGTTTGATTCAGAGAACTTACCTAGAACCGCAAAAATTTCACTTTCACTGCATTTTTTTTCTTGCAACGGCCTATCTTCAAATCCGAGAAACTTTATATACGAGAAATTTCTTTCCGAGAATGATCTAAACCGCGAAATTACCTCTGTGTAACTTCATCTTTTCTCAACTGCTCACTTTCAAAACCTGAGAAATATTACTAAGTCGAGAAATTTTTAGCCAAGAACTTTTCGAAATTCTTTATCCGAGAAAATTTCAGACAAGGAAGTTTCTTTCCTACGAGAAATTTTTTAAATCACGATTTTCAAATCCGAGAAACTTTCTCAAATCACACTCCGACCCGCGATACTTCTTCCAACATGAAGATTTCTTCTCAAACCTGAAAATTCTCAAAACTAAGAATCTTTCTCACATGCGAAATTTTAAAATCCGAGAAATTTTCAACTGAGAATTTTTCTTCCGAGAATTTCTCTTTAAAACTCACAAACACCGAAATTTCTCAACACATAATTTCTCGGATAATTCTTCATATAATCACGTCCCTTCAAACTGCGAATTTTTTCTCCCTGACGTGTTAAGTTTTTTCGTGTTAAAAATTTTCTCGGGGTAATTTTTTCTCAAACTTATTTAAGATTTGATCCTTACACTTTAGTCCTATCACCCTAAACCACTTTTGACATAATTTTTTTTCTTTCTCACCTCAGATCTCGTTTTTAAATTTCTAGAACTTCTCCAAATTTCAAGATATACTTTCCCTTCATACATTATCGACCATCACACACGCTCACTTAGTTCTAAGAAATTCTTTAAACGATTTTTCACAAACTCTACTCGTTAAACTCATATTTCTCATCTCGTTCGTCACTAACTCTCTTATCTATACAAGATCAAAACCATGGACGATTCGACTGCACCAACCATGTCTACCACAAACGACATCTCAACAGTGGGCTCCGACACCAGGCCTCCGATGCTGCGACAAGGCGACTACAGCATATGGACAAACCGGTTCCTCACGTTCATCAGGAACAAAGGCGCACCACTCTCTCAAAACCTACTGGACTCCATTTTCAATGGTCCAGCACAATTCTGGACGATCATCCCTGCACATCCAAACGCAAACCCTCCCATGGATGAACGCCGCACTCCAAGAGGTCCCATCAATGAGGATGAAGAGGCTCGTGCACAGGCCGACGAGACTGCCAAAGGATACCTCTTCCAGGTTATGGGCAACGAAGTCTACGCTCACATCGAGTGCTGCACAACTGCTAAGGAAATATGGGATGAACTCGTGGAAATCATGGCAGGCACAACTGAAAGTGCTCAGGGGAGGAAATCAGCATGTCTCTCGCAGTATGAACACTTCCAAGCCTATGAAGGAGAGGAGTTGCGTGACACATACCTCCGATACTTGAAGGTCATCAATGAACTCAAGAAAGCCAAGATCTAGAGGGACAAATTTTACATCAACAACCGCTTCCTTGGTAGCCTCAAACCATATTGGGAAAATGCAACTGTGATGATGATTCAGAGTAAGGACCTCTCCAACACCTCCATCCATGCTCTCTACGACAGCCTGTCTGCATATGCTCCTTACGTGCAACCTCAGTCCACCAACACTCGAGTTGACCCACTGGCTCTCCTCTTGAACAAAACTACCGAACGATCTTCCACCGCTAAGGCCAAACAGAACAAAGGGAAGCTACCAGCCGTTGTACCTGACGCCTCTTCAGGATCCGAAGCTGATACAGAATCTGATGAAGATATTCGTGATCCACGCAAGCAACTGGCAATGCTCACAAAGAACCTTTAGCGGCACCAAAAAGACCACTCCCACGGAAGAATCTAAGCCGATAAAGAAAGAGGAGGACTCAGCGCCTCAAAAGTCTGTGAAGTGCTTTCGGTGTGGAAGACAGGTCACTTTGCCAAGGAATGCCACGCCCCATGCATGAAGGACTCTGGCTACTACGACCGTAAGGCCAGAATGACCCGCAAAATGGAAAGTGGGAAAGTTCTACTTACCGAGGAAGCTGAATGGATGAACGACACCTCAGAAGACGAGGAGCCTCAGGATGAAGATTGCTGCATGGCAAGGCTTGTCGAACATGACAAGGACGAGGAGATGGCCAACACCGATGAGAAAACAGCTAAGACTCCTATCAACACCGAGTCTGAGGTACGAATTTCGCAACTCGATGATGTGTTCAATCACCGTCACACCATTAAAAAACCCACCGTAGACGCTAGGGAGTATGAAGAACTTAAGCTAAAATTTGAAAACAACTATACATTACTTAGTTTAAAAGTAGAAGAGCTCTCTTGTGCAAACGAACGTCTAATGGCCTCTGAAGCGTTAGTCAAACGTCTGCAAAGCAAGAATAAGCAAAGTGAAAATAAGGTAAAGGAAACCACACTGGCCATCAGTTCATGTGAAACATCTCGTTTCCTAACTGCATCCCAATATGAACTACTTACAAAAGAAAGAGTTAGGCTGTACCGAAAGGTGAAGAAATTTGAAGAGCAACTTCACCTTAGAAACAAAAGCGCACGCATCTTATGCCTATTGAACCAACCAGTTGAAACAGACTACAATGCCCGGGGGGAATCGGCCTGGCCAGCAATTGCAATCCAACACCGTTAACAGTTAAAAGGTATAACATATGTAACACTACGTTCCTGCAAACAAGAAATTGTGCTCCCTCGCAACTTAGGCCATTTGTGAGATCATCCTCTGCAGTCATCTCGGAAGAAAAAAGAGTACAGAATTGAATGCTAGTGATAAGACTAAGATACCTTCACTCTCGGAGGATGTAGAAACCTTACTCCCAACCAAAGAACAGGAAGTTGCTTTCCAAGATGCGATCTCTCGCACCTACATCCCAAAGAAACTTCTGCTCATAGCAGAACTAGAACGAACACTAGAATTAGAAAGGAAGGCCTTTGCAAAGGAGCGAGATGAACTACTTAGCAAAATCTTTACACTAGAACAATTTCACAATACGAACAATCCCTCTACATCGAGTCAAGTACCCGATTCTCAAACATGTCAATGTAAGAGGATGGCGGAGATGACTCCTGAGGCTGAAACTTGTTCAAACACTAACTCTCGTATTCCTATGGATACAGGGAATGTGCGTTCGACGTCTCTGGAAGGAAGTTCATTTGGAATAAAGGAGGACCCGCTCTTCGATGACAAGAAGAAAAGACCATCCTGTATTCGTCTTTTCAACCTATGTACTGAATCCCAACATCTTAAGGACGTGATAATTATGTTACCAGAACGTATCTTTCCTTTGACAAACTAATGTCTATGTGTTGCTGCAATGACTTTATTCTTCCACGCTTTCATGAATATGAGGCACACGAACACGCAACACTCCGACCAAAAAGGCAAACCTCCTCTACAACGCCCTTGCATTCTCCCAGTTCATCTACGCCCACGGTTAAGCGAAAATGCCATCCAACGCTGAATACAAAGTCACCTACTGCTCGCAAGCAAAAGACGACTAAAACCAAAAGGCGACAACAACAACCAAAACTTTCACGTCAATTCACGAATAAGACAACGTACATGCAAGCGCAAGTTAGGCAAATATGGGTTAGAAAAACCATAATCCCACCTCCTCAAACAAATCACAAAGGGAAAGCTAAATTAGATCCAACACAACCTGATTTAGACAGCACATTTCCCGTTAAGCGTATGAAAATTTTACTTGTATCACAAGATGGTCCCGTCCGTAAACGGAGACCCAACGTTTGCTGATGATTGCAGGTCTGTCATGTGTGGTATCTAGACTCGGGTTGCTCCACACACATGACGGGGAACAAAGAGCTGTTGAGCAACTTCTCCGAGCGCTATCTCGGAAAGGTCTCCTTCGGAAACAGTCAAATGGCACCAATTCTCGGAACTGGTGATCTCGTCCATGACAAACTGACGATTAAGAGCATCTCTTACGTCGAGGGTTTGAGCTACAATCTTTTCAGCATTGGCCGTTTCTGCGACAAAGGATACAAGGTTCTCTTCGAATCTGACATCTGCAGCATTATCGATGCCTCGGGACTACCTCTTCTCTCTGGAACACGCACATCTCACCTCTACGTACTCAATCTTACGACCTCTCGACCAATTTGCCTTCTCTCCCGTGCTGCACCCAAGTTGAATGTTCTATGACACCGGCGTCTTTCACACCTCAATTTCAAGACTATCAACAAACTGCGTCAGAATAAACTCATCAACGGTCTACCCCACTGTCATATCATAAGGAACACCTCTGCTCTGCCTGTGAATTGGGGAAGATGAAGCGATCATCACACATCTCTAAGGAAACACCGTCCTCTAAGCTCATCCTTGAGCTCTTACACATGGATCTATGTGGCCCAATGCCTACGGCTACACTCGGAGGAAGACGGTATATTCTTGTGATTGTCGACGACTTCTCACGCTATACATGGACTAGGATGAAGTTCCTAATTTAATCATCGAGTTTGTTGTTACGTCCCAAACTCTTCATCAACAGAATGTTCGGATTATCAGAACTGACAATGGAACTGAGTTTAAGAACAAGAAGCTCAGTGATTTCTATGCTACTCAGGGCATCACCCAGCAGTTCTCAGCTGTGAAGACACCAGAACAGAATGGTGTCGTTGAGCATAAGAATAGGACACTATTTGAAGCAGCTGGGACTCTCCTCATCCAATCCAGACTTCCTCACTCTCTTTGGGGCGAAGCTATTCAAACAGCCTGTTACACGCAGAACCGGGCTTCCATCCACAAGAGATTCAACCGCACCCCATACGAGATGCTGAATAACCGTCGTATTCCAGATATATCTTATCTAAGGGTCTTCGGTTGCCGATGTTTTGTGGCCAATGATCGCCAACATCTTGGGAAGCTTGATCCAAAAGCACTTGAAGGAATCTTTGTTGGATATTCGCTGAACTCGAAGGCATACAGAGTCTATCTTAGGGAGAAACGATCAGTAATAGAGAGCACAAATGTCACATTTGACGAAAGCGAAGGCGACCTCATGGCTTCTGCTCATATCAGTCCAGAATCAGGTCTTCTACAGTCGTTGACAAAAGGTCAACCTTCAACGACGGGAACTTCCTCATCTGAGGGCAATTCTGGTGAACTGGAACTCGATCTACTCTTCGAGTACTTCTATCCAGTCCCCAAGACTCCCGTCGCCACCACTCAAACTACCGCTGCACCCACCCCACCTACACCACCAGCTATCAGCAATGATGTCGTCCCGCCAAACTTGGATGATCTCAATCTCTACGAAGACGACATTTTACCCCAACCCTGGGAACATTGCTGATCCTGATGCTGAACCTTCTCAATCTACTACGGTTGAGATCTCTTCTTCGGACACCGGACCCCAATCTAATGAGCCTCCAATCGATACAAATGTGGCCAGCTCCTCACAGACCAATATACCACTTTGGGCTCGCTCTCATCCTACCGATCAGATTATTGGGGATCCTACATCCGGTGTTTCGACGCGTTCGGGTACGATGAATGAAAGTCTGTTCGCTTGCTACCTCAGTCAAGCCGAACCATCACGAGTAGCTGAAGCTCTCAATGATCCTGATTGGCTGATTGCAATGCAGGAGGAAATAAATCAGTTTGAACGTTTATAAGTCTGGGAACTCGTACCACGCCCTCACAACAGATCCATTATCGGCACGAAGTGGATCTTCAAGAACAAAAAGGATGAAGACAGTGTTGTCATCCGCAATAAAGCAAGACTTGTGACTAAGGGGTACAACCAACAAGAAGGCATCGACTACGATGAAACTTTCACCCCCGTCGCCAGGATCGAAGCAATACGAATTTTTCTCGACTTTGCTACTCACAAGAACTTTAAAGTTTACCAAATGGACGTGAAGACTGCATTTCTGAATGTTCTCAAAGAAGAAGTGTACGTTGATCAACCGGAAGGATTCTTGAGCGAAGAGTTTCCTCATCACGTATATCGACTCTACAAGGCCCTCTACGGACTAAATCAGGCTCCCCGAGCTTGGTACGACGTCCTTTCAGACTTCCTTGTTCAGTCTGGTTTCAAGAAAGGATCTCTGGATACAACTCTCTTCACAAAGCGGAGTGGGCCGGACATCATGATGTGCAAATATATGTCGATGACATCATTTTTGCATCGACTAAACCACAACTATGTGAAGAGTTTGCAGAATTGATGAAAGAGAAGTTTGAAATGAGTATGATGGCGAGTTGAATTTTTTTCTTGGTCTTCAAGTAAAGCAACTCCCCGACGGAATCTTCATCAACCAGTCTAAATACATCCATGACATCCTCGAGAAATATGGAATGAAGGATGCTAAGACTGCTGCTACACCTATGTCTCCCTCTGGCCGACCCGACGCGGACACATCTGGTGCTCCCGTTGACCAAACCATCTATCGTGGGATAATAGGATCTCTTCTGTACCTCACTGCTAGTCGACCTGATATCGTTCTCTCGACAGGAATCTGCTGCGCTCCTTTTCAGGCTACACCGAAGGAATCACATTTCACTGCTGTCAAAAGGATTCTCCGCTATCTCAAAGGAACACCCAATCTGGGTTTGTGGTACCCCACTCAATCGGACTTCAAGCTGGTTGGATTCTCTGACTCGGATTACGCAGGATGCAAGATGGATCGAAAAAAAGCACCTCTGGAGCTGCACACTTCTTGGGCGGTAAACTCGTGAGTTGGTCTTCTCGAAAACAAAACTGGTCTCAACTTCGTCGACGGAGGCAGAATATGTCGCCGCCGCTAGTTGTTGTTCACAGCTTTTGTGGATGAGAACCCAACTTCGAGATTTTAATTTTCATGTTAATAAAATTCCCATTTACTGTGACTCGAAGATTGCGATTGCGATGACGAGTAATCCGGTACATCACTCGAGAACGAAACACATAGATATCCGTCACCACTTCATCAAAGAACATGTCGAACAAGTGACAATTGAATTGCACTACGTCACTACCGAAGATCAACTAGCCGACATTTTCACAAAACCGTTGGATGTCAAACGATTCCAACACCTTGTGACTATGTTGGGCATGTTGAATATTCCGTTGTGATCAATCGACCCTACATGAACTTTGATCAAGTGTACATATGTCTTTTCACTTCACTTCATTCTCTATGTGTCACTAAATTATGTCTCTCAAGGGGGAGTTTTCGATTAAGGGGGAGTTTCTGATTTTGCCTATTTAAAAAAAAGGGGGGCTGAAATTTAATTTAAATTTTTGGTCAAATGAAGTCAAAATTGGACCAATTGAATTTTGGGTTGAAATTTTAACTCTTGGTCAAACTGGGTCAAAATTGGACCAATTTAAATCCAATTGGACTAAATTTTGACCAAGCCCGCGAAATTCAGCTCAGGACTCAACTTTGACAAAGCCCGCGAATTTCGGCCCATTTACTCTAATTCTCGCATGAACAGTCACAAAACCCCAAAACACTTAACTCTTTTTCACAATCTTACAAATACCCGAGAAAAATTCAAAACTTTCGCACCCTACTCTTCGAAAATTTCTCAACCTCTTGCGTCGTCGTCGTCTTCAAATCCATCTTCAAACTCTGTTTATCTGCATTCTCCGTCCTCAAAATCAGCTTTTCGGTATGAATACATCGCAAATAAACTGCTTCTCGTTCGTTCTGCTTTATATATGCACCGTTCTGTTATTTTTTTAGGTTTAATAGTTTTTTTTCTTTCTCGGCTTAAAATCGGATGCATGTTAGGTTTTTGGAGTTTAAAAACCCCAAATCTGTATTGCCCATCCAATTTCGAGTCGATTGAGTCCAGATTGATGCATTCTTCGCCGAGAAAATTTTTTCAGAAAAAATACTCCAAACGATGGATTTTCGCTGCTACAGCGAGTGAGTTTCCGCGAAAGTTTTTATCCGAGAAATCTCTTGCGTTAAATTTTCGCTGCTACAGTGACTAAGGTCCCGCGAAAACTTTTATCCGAGAAATTTCTTGCGCTATAAAATTCTCGCTGCTACATTGGCTGAAGTCCCGCGAAAGCTTTCATCCGAGAAATTTGTTTTCCTTACGTTAAATTTTTCTCCGCAACAGTGAAGTTATACCCCGCGAAACTTCATACACCTCACGTCATATTACATCTTTTCGCATCTTCACTATTTCGAAACCACAGTGAACCAAAAAATTTCTCAATCCACAAAGCTTTTTTTCCCTCCGCGAAACTTTCATATAACTTGCGAAAAATTTCTCTGCTTGCGAAAAATCTTAATATCTTTTGAGAAAATATTTCAACCGAAAATTTTTGGATATCCTTTGAAATTTCATGACTTGCGAAACTTTTCGTTATATGAACAATTTCATGGATAGACTGAGTGCGAAATTTCCTTGATATATGCGAAAATGTCTCTCGACTTGTCTATGAATGATAATTAGCGAATTTTCTCATTACATGCGAAAAACTTGGACAACTTGCGAGATTTCTTAACTTGCGAAAATTTTCCATACTTGCGAAATTTTACTCAATCTTCGAAAATGTTCTCTCGACATGGCTTTGTGTGATAATCAGGGAAATTTCTCATAGCATGCGACAATTTTGGACAACTTGCGAGACTTCTCAACTTGCGAAAATTCTCCCTGCATACGAAATTTTACACAATATGCAAAAACTTTCTCGACATGTCTACGTGTTATAATCTGCGAAATTTTCCATTGCATACGAAATTTTACACAATATGCGAAAACTTTCTCGACATGTCTACGTGTTATAATCTGCGAAATTTTTCATTACATGCGAAATTTTACACAAAATGCGAAAATTTTCTCGACATGACTATGTGTTATACTTAGCGAATTTTCTCATCACATGCGGAAATTTTTGGACAACTTGAATTTACCTAAGCGAAATTCTACACTAAATGTGAAACTTCAATCTTGAAAATTTTCTAAGTGTAGGAAAAATTTCGTATGAATTCCTAAATTGTCTCACATCACATGAATACTTTCAATCCAAATATTTTCTAAGTATTGGGAAAAGGACTCTAAGTTAGCTTTACTCTTAATTTTATTTTTCCGGGCACGTTTATGTCTCCTGTTATTGTTTCACCCACATCCCTGTTCTCACAATATAATCCATACTAATAATGTTATAATTACTGTCAAGTACAGATATGACCAGCAAAAATAAAGAAACAATTGAAGCACTTGAGGCGGCAGCACTCCAAAGGGACATCGCTCGCATAGAACTCAATACGCTAACCTATGTCCCACCAATCGAGCAGGTCTTCCCAACAAGTCAATGGGCTGCCCTGATACCAAACAACCACATGGTGGACTTAGACAATTTTCGGTGCGATGCTCCCATTATCATAGAGATCCTCAAAGGGCATCCCCTCCGACACGCCCTCTCTCATGGCGAGCCAAAAGCTCAAGTCTACCTGCAACAGTTCTAGCACACCTTGCAGATAGCTGGACCACTCCACCGTGCTAAAACACTGTCCGCCCAAATCGATCAAGAAACTGTGGTCCTCACTCGCAAAATTGTCCAAGAAGTGCTTCAACTACCTGTCTATTCACCATACGACCCACTACCAACTCACGAACAACTCATCGATGACATAGACAGATTAGGCTATCAACCTGAGAACACGAAGAAGAAAGGTCCACTAGTTCTCAGTGAAGTCACCACTCGCAACCTACCACAACCCTGGCGAACGTTATATCTCCTAATAAACAAGTGCATGTCAGGGAAGCATGCCGGCCAGGACCGTGGGAACCACCAAATCCTCACAATCCTCACCGGCATCGCCCACAACTACAAATACAACTACGCCGACATCATATGGACGGATCTCGTCTCAAAGATTCAGCGACGAGATCGGGAAGTCGCCAAGGGAGTCACAAACCGCTTCATACCCTACATGCGGTGGCTCCCAATGCTCATCAAGCACTTCCACATTTTCTCCACCAACATCCGCATCCGCCCGGCGAGCGAGCACTTCATCATCCCCACTGTCGAAAAGTTCGCCAAGAAAAACACTTCGGCTAAAGATCGACACGCCATGATAATCCCGGACGCCGTTCTCGCATATGCAGACCCGACCAATTCACACGTCCGAGAATATCGTGCTTCAACAGCCTCTTTCCGCGAAAGCCCATGCCCATTATCCATTGTCCCTACAGAGCAGATTAACCCCCCTGCTCCTAACCCCGGGACTAGCCAAAACCCCACCCCCACTACAAAAAAGTCGTCGAGTCGCGCCGCATCCTCTTCCACCCGCGTACCAAAAAAACGAACGCGTGAGGATGACGTAACCCGCCCCACGGAGCGTCGATCGAAACAAAAACACGATCGACCTCCTCAGTCACATACAAGCCGAGCCCAACCCGTAGGTACAGGAGGTGATGTGTTCACCTCCCGAGTAGAAGACGTGGCATTTGGCTCAACCACGCAAACGACCCCACCAATCCACTTATCTTCCTCTCTGCAGGAAGATATTTCATCCCACGAGGAGCCACGTATACCATCGACATCCCACTTGGAGATAGTCGATGTTGAAACAAACAGTCCCTCGCCTCAGACTGCATCCTCTTCATGCACATCGAGTATAGTGCCCTCACTCCCCATAATTTATTACGTTTCTAGGACACATACACCTTTTACCGCACTACAGAGTCTTCGTGATTCTGTCAGAACGCTCGGTGATGTCTCTGTGACTGAGAGCGGAAGACCTAGCACGGCCAACATCACAACAACCGTGAGCCTAGGCCATCATTTGCTTGAGTTTGTCTCATCGATGATGCCAACGGGAAGTCTGAGTGACCCCGTCTTTTCCCGTCCTGTGCAAACGGGCGGCCGATCGGCTATCTTCTCCGATTCGGTGACAGTTGGATTTCTTCGTCATTCCTACTTGTTAAACTTACCCCAGTTCGTGACTGAGACCGCGTTAGAGACTCGTCTTCAAGAGTTTGCAAAGACTCTTGAGGCGTCTATCCTCGATAAAGTCTACGCGCGTATCGATGCGTCCACCATCGACAAAGGCAAAGGTGTGGCCCCGGAGACGCCACCACCAACTCAAAATGTGGACGTTGAAGCTGTTCTCTCCTCAATTTCCACAAAGGAGCTCTTCTACCTCCTACGAGCAAGATTCGAGTCAATGACGGAACTCGACGAGGAGGAACAGCAAATGAAGAAAATAATAACTCAACCCATGACGTGCCGCACTCAAGGCGAGTCTAGCGGGATCAGGCGCGACGATCAAGATGATGATCAAGATCGTCGCGAGGGGGAGAGGCAACAAGGCTCACAATCACAAGGACTCGTACAATCGACGCCGCCTTCCTCCTCTGCACCTGAAACAACGCCCGCAACAGAAACCTCACTCCCCACTAGCCAAAAATCCCATCCCATTAACCCCGAGTCATTAGCCAAATCACCCACACTACCACCTACTACCGTCTCCGTAACTCTAACCGTCACATCGGCGATAGAGACCACCACCACACCTTCTCCACCCACCGTCTCGGAACCTCTAACTACCACATCGACGTTAGAGGACACCACCACATCTACACCAACCGACGCCCAAATCATCGTAGCCAAAACCATCACCTCATCCGAACCACCAGAATCTCCACGACAACCATCCCCACAATCCTCAAACTCCTCCGACGCAACACCCTCGCCACCACACAGCCATATCCCTCTCAATACCGATTCCAACATGGCTTCCGAGGACGTCTACTGCGCACAGAACGAGATCGAGGCCTACATCTTTAATGATGAATGGCTGTACACACCCGCCGATGCAGTAGCAGCCAGGAAGTTGGTGGAAAATGCTCGACGTCTGCTAAAGGAAGCCTCGCTCACTCTAATCAACACTGCAGACAACGAGAACGGAGAGGAGTACGACGCTGAACCTGCCGAGCTCGAGAACATCCTACAATTTCAAGCACAGCAAGCTGAGGCTCCTGCTGCTCAACCGGATGTGCCCACGACGGATATACCAGAAGCACCGTGGGAAAATAAGAAGATCACCGCGCCATTTCAAGAAGAGATCAGGAAGAGGATCTGGCGGCGCAAGGAGCAAATCATCACGACCTTCAACGAATATGAGCTGATGAACATTCAAAATTGGAGCGAGGAAAAGAAGAAGCTCTATCACTGGAGCCTTCTTTGCCACAAGTGCACAAAGAGGACGCTGTCCGATGAAGAAAACATCGCTCTGGAAATGAATCGGGCCCCCATCTGCAAAGTCACTGACCTTCGCCAAGAGTCGAAAGGACGTGTTCACTATCCAGTGTTCACGGTGATGAGGCAGGACGAGAGCTGCTGTGAAAGTAAGCGAGGCGGACTTCAAATTTCTGCGCTTAGGTGATCTGTACAACATGCTGGAATCCATGAAGCAGTTCAGACTCGTCCTCAGAAGTTCGGGACATCTCGTACGGGCTGAACCGGTCACCATGGGATACATAGCTCTCAAGCGTCATATGCTCCGACAGGTCAGATTCTTCGCCACCCATGATCTGTAGATGGCGGTGGAGCACAACCTAAAGAAGGTGAACCTAACTCGCCCATCTTTCAAGAACGCGGACGACTACCGAGGAGGCGATGTGATCGACGGAGATGATCCGGCGGTCGCCTACTCGAACTACAAGGGACAGATGAGGCTGCTGCGCTGCTCCGAAGTGGCAAAATTCTCAGATGGGACGCTCACTATCATCCAAGACAAACTCATGAGGATTTGCCGCATCCTTTCGGAAGAAGATCCACACTGCCGATCCAAGTTCGCGAAGTTCATCGACGCTATAGCTGATCGAATAGTCCTTCGAAGGAATCTCCGCGCCTTCGAGTTCAAGCTAGGACTTCGCGAAACACACACTCGCTGATCCACCATCACAACGCTCAAGTTCCAAGACTCCCAACAATTGACACAAAGGGGGAGATTGTTAGGATATTTATAGATTGCGTCAATAGTTTAAGTCTTCGGTTAATATTGTAATTATCTTTGTAGCTTGGGCTTTGGACTAGAATGTAATTATTTAAATTTTTAGTGTTTGGGCCTTAATATACCTAGGGTTAATGTGGTATATAAGGTTTTACCAACACAATTCGAAAGGTAATCAAAGATCAAAAGGCTTATCCTATTTTTCACACAATACACACACTTGAAGGTGAGAACCTATCCCTTTTCATTCCATTAAAGCCTCTTTGATTCCTTGTTTGGTGCAATCGGGACCAACAACGGGAATAATTAGGACTTGAGATTGTCTTAAGTGCTTAATTAATTAACTAAGTGACGCTCAATTGTAATTAAAATAATTAGACTGGATTTAAATATTTTATTATTTAAAATTGAGGGACTAAATTAAAAATTTGAAAACCTCAAGGGCCGATACGAATTATCAAATAAATAAATAAATAAAATGAAAAATCTACACATCCACGTTAGGATTTGTAGAATAAGTGAATCATCACTTATTTATTATTTATTTTGCCAAGTGTTTGTACTAAAAAAAATATTAAAGTGAACAAGCATAAAATGTGGTATGCTAAGGAAGAAAAGAGACTTGGTACTTTTTGAAAAGATAGAGAATTAGAGAGAAAAAAATTAGAGTTGAAGTTGTAGAACTTCTCAAGCCACGTCAAGCCACGGGTTCATTTGACGAGTCTCGACGCCCGAACCGAACTGCGTCTAGCCATCAGGAGCAGTCTCGGAGGTTCGTTCAAGGACATACCAGCATGACGATCTAGCACGGAGGCTCGGGAACCAGATGAGGTGCTGCGACATCCATCCCAGGTGACAAGAAAAGAAATCACGATCACCGAAGGTATACCCCGAACCCTGCATATTTGATTTAAGAAAAATACCAAACAACATTGGAATAATTCCAAAGACCACTAGTTACGAATTTTAGAAAGTGTAGAATTATTCTGGAAATTTTGGTATCGATCGGAAATCATTTCGGTCATCAAACAGTCGGAAGACGGCATGCTGCCTCTTTACTCGAATTGATAGTTTCAAACCACTGATTTGATTTTACAAAAAATACCAAACGACATTGCAATAATTCGGAAGACCCCTCGTTGCAAAATTGGGAAGTGTAGAATTGTTCGGGAAAATTTGGTACTGATCGGAAATAATTTCGGTTACCAAGTAGTCGAAATACGGCTGACTGCCACTTTAATCGATTTATTTGGATTAAACTATCAATTGGAATAAATTCGAAATAAATTTGAATTTTAATATTCAAATTAATCGTGGTCTCTCGAGGCATAGGGAAGTATCTCAGACCCTCGGGGGAAGCCGAAGGGCATAAGGTCAAATTTAGATATTGAAAATAGAAAATTCGTCACCCTACGCCGCTCGGTTCAAAACGCGCTTCCGCTATCGCCACGTTGCGTTGTTCGGGGGCCGACGCCGATTAATCGGGCCCACCCCAACAGCACGAAGACTCCAGTTTGCATATTCGGGACCTTAGGGTCCAGCTTCGCGCTGAAGATAAAGACTTGATTCATATGAACGAGATTGTCAAGCCCACTTCACCGCTGAATGACGACTCAATGTATATATAGGAATCTCCATAGCTAGTTCCATGCTGAAAACGAAGATACAATCTATGTGTTTGAGATCTCCACACCAAGCTCCTTGCTAGCATGCGAAGGTCCGTTATGGGGATCTCCAAACTAGCTCCGCGCTGAAAACAAAGACCAGATCTATCCATGGATCTAAACACCCAACTCCGAGCTGGTATGAAGACAAAGAAGATCAGCCCTGCGCTGGCACCTGAAGACCCACGGAAGATAAAAAGCCCAGCTCCGGGTCAGGAACCGAAACCTTATTTCATAATTTCATGCATTGACGTGAATTCACTTGCGTAATTAATTTTTATAGATATGTGTATAGATGAAACTGATATTTGACTAAGGTAAGTTATTAGTATAAGTAATTGAAATAAACTTTATTAATAAGAAGTTTGGAAAGGAATTTTAAGTAAAGAAGATTTTCTATATGATGCTTAAGGTAAATAAAGTCTTCGATATAAGGTTTACGTAAAGGAAATTTTCACCTTAGTTGACAAAGTTTTCAGATTATAGAGTATGATATGAAGACTAAGTTAAAGGAAAGTTTTCGATGTGTAAGTGATTGTTGGGAAACTAAAGTTTAGATAAAATAAAGTTTTCGTCAAAGAAGGAAAATTTTCGACAAGCTTATGCTAGTAAAGAAAGTTTTCGTATTAGTGGAAAAACTAAGTTTAGTAGAATAAAAGTTTTCGGCATAGACAACTGAAATTTAATAGAGAGACAACTTACTTAATATATAGGGAAAACTCGTCACCTTCTTGTCCTGTCAACACAAGTTTCGAAACTTTAATATATATATATGTTGTACCCTGATTTAATCGGTAAAATATTCGAGTCTAATCGAAAGGTGCGGGGAATATTTCCCGCGAAACACCTCACGAGGAGGGAAACATTCCCCGAGGGAAAGACACGCCCGAGGCGACACCCCATGGAAAAACACCACCCGGGGTAGCCAAAGGAACTCCACCCGAGGGGTGACGCCTCACTCGAGCAATTTCCCGAGGACACCGAAAGAACGCCACCCGAGCTATGACGATTCGCTTTAGCAATCTCACGAGGATACCACTTCTAAGCCACTAACATTCTCCTACACATAACTAACCCCACTAACATTATAACTAACCTACTAACATTACGTGGCTAATCCATGACCATAGCCACGTTGAATTGGCAACGGAAGGGTGGGAAGCTTCATAAAGATACTCCGGTTTTCCCAGGGGAGAGAGGTTCATCTCATCTCAACGACTCATTTTCTTCTACACCATAATACCACAGTTCATCTCGGACGACTCACTTCACCTATACACTTGATCCTTGCAACACATCTCGAATGATTCAGGGAATCGCTATCTCCTAGCCACGTATAACGTCCCGTCCCATACCGAGTGTCACTGTAGCATCGGTCCCTACCGGGACCAGTGGGGTTGGGCCCACCACACTACGCCTGATAGTCTGTCCCCACTGTACCACCATTTAACCTTTCAGCGTGCTTCGTCCTCGCTCACACGCACCCTGGACAAAGTTCCCAGGGGGTCACCCATCCCTAGTTAGCCCCAAGTCAAACACGCTTAACTTCAGAGTTTCTATAGATGGATTCCCGAAAAGGTAGGTCGACCTTGGTGATCTGAGTAGTACTATCAATTCTTTTATACGATTCTTAGCCTGACATGCCCATACATTGTCAGTCTCAGGATCCCCTCTCATTCGGGTGTGGAATCGGTTCATTCATGTACCCCTTCGCCTAGAAGCCTGCTAGGAGCCGCTCATTGTCCGTGCCCCTCTATAGCACCGGCGATCACTCCCCGCCCTCATTGGCCCCGGGCGTCACATGCCCACCAGCTTCCGCGTGGTTCGTCCCCGAACCAGCACCGTACTGTGAGAGGTTGTGCTCTGATACCACCTATAACGTCCCGCCCCATACCGAGTGTCACTGTAGCATCGGTCCCTACCGGGACCAGTGGGGTTGGGCCCACCACACTCCGACTGATAGTCTGGCCCCACTGTACCACCATTTAACCTTTCAACGTGCTTCGTCCTCGATCACACGCACCCTGGACAAAGTTTCGAGGGGTCACCCATCCCTAGATTGCCCCAAGTCAAGCACGATTAACTTCGGAGTTTCTATAGATGGATTCCTGAAAAAGGTAGGTCGACCTTGGTGATATGAGTAGTACTATCAATTCTTTTATACGATTCTTAGCCTGACATGTCCATACATTGTCAATCTCAGGATCCCCTCTCATTCGGGTGTGGAATCGGTTCATTCATGTACCCTTTCGCCTAGAAGCCTGCCAGGAGCCGCTCACTGTCCGTGCACCTCTCTGGCACCGGCGATCACTCCCCGCCTTTATTGGCCCCGGGCGTCACACCACGTCTCATCGATTTTCTCTAATTATTGATTTCTCGTATTTTATTTATACATTTTAATGTCGAGGAACAATTATCTGACTTGAGCATTGGAGGGGCGTCGCCGAAACGGCGCCCTTTAGCTCGTTTTCTCGTGACTTTTCAGGGATCCGTTGGAGATGAAGACAGCGAGCTTGAAACGGCAATGGCTCGATAACTTCTGCCGTACCATTGATGCGTCACGACATTTTTAAACTGCATCAATTGGCGTCATCTCTGGAACAGATGAAGAAATAACGGTGCACTTAGAAGAGATCGGGAATCTGAAGCTGTTTCGAGTCCATCACTATATACCCCGTTTAGCCCATTGCAAGCTCGATATCAACAAAGCCCGCTCGCGGAGTCGCCATGAGCAGACGGTCCTCGGCCCATTATTGGCCGTCGACAGTGCAACTGCGGGTAGTCCATCATAGAGGCTCAACTCCAAGGCAGTTGTTCGAGAACAAGAACAAGCCATTGCAAAACAGCAATTGTGAACCTGTCGCACCGCCCAAATCTGAAGTCGTGCGAACACCTCGGCTTATTAGCAAACCATCCCGGCGATCGAGCAATTGGCAAAACATCCCCGATCAAACAACCCGCACGCTATTGCAGATAGTACAGCGGCATAGCAGCTTCACTGTTATCACCTAGGGGCATAAAACCGACCCAAGCGATGTTGCTGCAGCCCGTCGCGCTCGCAATCAAGCCTCTCGTCAAACTCATCGGAGTGTGATCGGCTCCTGCAAGTGCAACCGCTGACAGCCGCCCTCTGGGATTGACTCGCTGCATTCCCATATTCACAACCGTACAGGTGGCTCGTGCATGATTGGGCGAAGTCGAGCCCCCTATCATACATGCCGAAAAGTGTTGGGTTGGTGGAGATCCCTCGCGTGTCATCTAGAATCAGCCGCGGCGCTCGAAATTGATGGGCAAAACTTCCCCACCACCACCATACGGTTAACAGTCGATGTTGCAAAAATTGGGCGAATCAACACCGATTATCGACATTGAGGTCGCCCGTGGCATGCATCTCTTGTTTTCGTCCTCACCTCATATGTCGACCCTCGCCGGAGCCGATTCGTTGATGATACTGACTGAGAACGTGGGAAGGGAAAATTCTGGCCCGTTAGAATTAGTTATATGGGCCTGCAGTTATTAGCTTTACTAGGCCTTTTGGAAATACTTTTATTGGGCCTCTGAGATTATTTTGGCTATTTAGTTGCTGGAAATTAGAATGGCTTGTAAATATATCTCCATTTGATTAATTATGTATCAAACTCTGATCTTATGCTTTTTGACACGCTCGAATACTAGCAAGTATACTAGGTCGTGCAAGTAGTATAAAACGGACGTAAATCCGAGTATCGATCCACGAGGATAGGTCGATTAATTCTAAAATACGATTCTAGCTTATGCAAATAATTATATATTTTTTTTCTTGAATTAAAAACACAAATAAACAGCTATAAAACGATTACGAATATTAATTGACGACAAACGTGATTAAAGCACATATTTCGGCACGGATTGATCTACGTCTTCAAGCAATCGACTTTATCTAATCAATACGATTTAAGTTAAGGTAGAAATTTCTAACATACGTGCTACCCGCTCTCGCGTGTATAGCAACCCTATGCGATAATGAACCAATCAACTATATCTTTATATGACTGTAGTTACTCCGCATGCATTTGGCTTTATAAATTTCCCCGAGTTTAGGCGATTTCGATGCCTAAAGTCTCGGAAACCACACGGACGAAACTGATTCCATTTCTGGTCAGTTTTACGTCGTGGCGTTCGACACTTTAATTCTAACCGGTCTAATCACCTCTCGGTCGCATAAACCAATCAATAAAACAAGCATATGGCGATCAATCATACGCAGGCACTAAACTCAGCGAAGAACACATAACTTTCACATACGATTAAATAAAGTACGATAACATTAATACGAGTTCATAATCCGGCCTAATAAGGCCTTAACCACAAAACGACTTACGCTATCATATTAATTAGAGAAAGCAACTACGGTTTAAACAAACACATAAATAAAACAACACAAGAAAAAGGAAAGATAAAAAATTACGCCCCTCACAGTACTTTCGTCGAACAGGTGGTGGGCGAATAGTCACCTCCCGCATGGGTAATTTTTGCTTGTTCGAGTCCACCTATCTTCGCTGCTTTCCCAAATTACAGCAGCTCAGAAACTTTTCAGCCCCAACGCGCCTTCTCAACCTGCTCCACCTCGCGACCTTAGCTTGGTATGTGTGCGTTCTCAGCCCCCTAAAAACCGCTCAACCTCTCGCAGAAACCTCCAAACTTGCAGCTGCCCAGCAGATTGAACACAGCAGCTCGCAGCCCTCGACCTCTCGGTGTAAAAGGGTGCTCGCTGCCCCTCAGAAAGTAAGATGTGTGGTATGATGGTTACCCCCCTTTTGATGTGTGGGTGTGGAGCTGCTTAAATAGAGTATGAGTGCTCGACAAAAAGATATCAACGCCGTTTTCTAGCATGCGAGCAGCTTATTCAAGATTCGAGCTGCCTTGAGCACGCACAAATTGATCTTTGGCTGCTTGGGTTGATTATTTTTCCTTCGATCTTCTTCTTATGCTTTCAAGATGTCTGCTCGTGTGTGCTCGTAGGCCCTTATTCGTAAGATTGTTGATAGCTACTTTCGTTTTCTTTGACTGCCCTTGGTATACTAAGCTGTAACGTGGTCCTTGGTCTTTTTCTTCAATAATTGGTGTGCAAAGGTCATTCGATCGTTGTCTCTCTTTCTCCTTGTATCTATCTTCATATTGGGCTGAAATTGTGGGCTAAGTTTTGCTTAATGGCTGAATTGTTTTGGGCTTTCATGGGCTCATAGTTTAGGATGAAATTTGGCCCAAGTTCGTTCCCGATTTTCGGCTCTTTTTGCTCTTTTACCTGTAAAATATGAAAAGTAACATACGATAGGATATTCTCGGACATTTAGACATATAACGATGGAATTACGCAATTTTTCGGGTCTAAGATGTTCGTAAAATCCTAACTTATCAACAACCCCCAAACTAGCTTCGATCGTCCCCGATCATAAAAGCGAATAAAACTAAACCAAGTTAAGATTTTACGACGTCACTAAATGAATTCTCATGTTTATTCTCAGAAAAGTAAAAGCACAATCGGTCGAAATCGTCATCAACTAATGAATGATTCAGCTAAACACGAGACATGAAATGATAGTTCACAATCATATTATAGCACAAAAATATTTCCAGATCGTAACACGTATCAAGTGACAACTCTCACATGGATCGCTCAATCAGCTTGAAGTGTTTAACGGGATTTGTATAAAAGCGCTCAATGCACAACATAGAATGATATTACTCTAAGCTTGCAAATATATCACATCATATTTACATAGTGAATCTCATGTACGAATCAAAAGGTCTTTAAAAATGGTTGTAATGGGGCTTAGGGTAATAAAGGTGTGATATATGGGATAAGTGGGCTTAAAGAAGTCAAGCATGTTAGTCACTAAATCGATTTCCTCGTCTACGCTCTATACCAACAAAAAGTATGACTCAGATAGCGGAAACTCGTATGACTATAAAAACATACTCAAAACTATAACAAAGAACTCAAGAAAATAACTGTAAAAATCTATCGTAAACCTCTACTATCTATATATATATATTTTTTTCTTCTTCTTTTTTTTTATACTTTTTTTTTATTAATATTTTTTTTAATTTTTTTTTGTTTTTTTTTTCAATCACTCTTTTTTTTCTTCTCTCTTTTTTTTTCAAGAAATAAAATATACTACCACAACCTGATATAACACACCGTAATCGTCTTTATTGTAAACTAATAGACTCAATACTTTGAAGCGATTAGTAAGCTAACATGCTGACAAAGGTTCGAGGATGAAGAATAAAATAAAGGGATAATGTGGCTAAATATCGTGGCTCCAAATCAAAGAAATAAGGCTAATAAGGCTCAAAGGGGCTCACTGCTTGATAGATATGTTGGGTGCGGAGATATTTAGGCCAGTGACTCATCCTAAGCGCCTTTATCATATTCGTTACACAAAAATCCACAAAGTGATATTGACATGCATAACAAAGCAAGTTCGAAAATAATCAGACTACGCGTGCCACTCATGAAAAACACATTGAGCAAGTATTGTGTTGCTCTTTTTTTTTGGCTCAAAACTCACAATATTTTCTGGGTTTGTGTCTCATGATACGTTCTATTTTTCTGAAGCAATTAATGTGGTCAGATAATCATGCTAATACCAAAACACGTAACACGCAGAACTTTCACAAACAATTAGCTGAATCTTATCTCGACACAAGCAAAATTTAAAAAATTTTCATCATTGGCAGGAGTTTTCATAAGTGACGTTCAAATCATAACATTGATCAGTTAAACCAACTAATAGACCAAAGAGATCGATATCAAATATAGCATGTGTCACCCCACCCCCAAACTAATTATCACATTGTCCTCAATGTGTAGAAATTTAAATAAAGAGAGAGTTTAATTGACACTGCCCTGAATAATACATAGATCGATGTGGGCGAGTTGTGAGAGGACTTCAGTTCCTTCAGGATAGAGTTACTTCTGCGGACGAACCACCCCCAAACTGATTATAAGCCTGTGAGGAAACATAACTAGACGACACCGTGATACGAATTTTTTTTGTGAAAATAAATTCAAATGCAAGACACACTTTAAAAGATGCGATAATTAATATAGACTCCGATACAAAATAAAAATAGAAATGCATAGATAGTACTTGGGTTGCCTCCCAAGAAGCGCTTCTTTTATAGTCTTTAGCTCGACTATCAATCAGACTGATCAAGGAGGGTCACTGTCTCGGCTTCTGTCGTTGTTCTGGAGGTCCTTCAGATTGCTGGTATTCTCTCCAGGCGACATGGCTCTGGAAGACACAAAATAACGACAAGCACTTGCATTAGTAACATTAGGTTCAACAAGATTAATCGATGTAGTTTCCTCTACTTCTCGATCATCGTACAACTTGAGGCGTTGAGCATTGACCGTGAACAATTCCTTTCCATCTTTGAGGATTTGTACGGCTCCGGAAGGAAACACTTTCGCCACTTCATAGGGACCACTCCACTTACTCTTCAATTTTCCTGGAAATAAACGTAGTCGCGAGTTGAAGAGTAGGACTCGATCATCGATTTTGAACTCTCTCCTTATTATTCTCTTGTCATGCCATTTTTCGTCCGTTCCTTGTAGAGTTTCGCATTTTCGTACGCTTTCTGACGAAATTCTTCCATCTCATTTAGTTGTAGCAACCTATTTTTACCTGCCTCAGAATACTCAAAATTAAGTTTTTTAACAGCCCAATAAGCACGATGTTCTAACTCGACAGGTAAATGACATGCTTTCCCAAATACTAGTCTAAAAGGAGAGGTTCCTATAGGGGTTTTAAAAGCAGTGCGATATGCCCATAATGCATCATCTAACTTTAAAGACCAATCCTTCCTAGAGGCATTTACTGTCTTTTCTAAGATCTGCTTTAGCTCCCTATTGGAGACTTCTACCTGTCCACTGGTTTGGGGATGGTATGGGGTGGACACTTTATTCTTGACACCATATTTTGATAATAAATTGGCAAATAACTTGTTACAAAAATGACTGCCACCATCACTAATTATCGCACGAGGTGTACCAAAACGAGTAAAGATATGTTTTTTCAGAAACCGAATGACTACACGAGCATCATTAGTCCTGCATGCTTCGGCCTCTACCCACTTAGATACATAATCAACTGCAACCAGTATGTACTTATTAGAGCATGAAGTAGGAAAAGGCCCCATAAAATCTTTACCCCAAACATCAAAGAGCTCAACTTCTAACATGCTATTCAAGGGCATTTCATGTTTTCTAGAAATATTACCCGTACGTTGACAACGATCACATGAAGCCACATATGCATGAGCATCTTTAAATAAAGTAGGCCAGAATAAACCTGATTGTAGTACTTTAAATGCAGTTCTCGTCGGACCGTGGTGTCCACCCGTCAAACCAGAATGACAATGAGATAGGACATAATTTACCTCTTCGGCGGGAATACATCGCCGGATTACTTGGTCAGAGCAAATCTTGAACAAAAACGGATCATCCCACATGTAATGCTTTGCATCAGAAATAAATTTCTTCTTCTGATGAAAAGTCAAGCCCGTAGGAATATCACCTGTAGCAGCATAATTCGCAAAATCCGCATACCAAGGCAACGATGTATTAAGTAAAGCATATAATTGTTCGTCAGGAAAGCATTCATCAATCGGTACGTTCTTATCAAGCTCATGTGAATTGTCTAGCCTAGATAAGTGATCAGCTATCACATTCTCGACACCTTTCTTATCACGAATTTCTAAGTCATACTCTTGAAGCAGTAAAATCCAACGAATCAACCTAGGCTTAGCATCTTTCTTAGCAAATAAGTGTCGCAATGCAGCATGATCAGTATATATGATTACTTTATTTAACACAAGATAAGAATGAAATTTGTCTACCGCAGATACCACAGCTAGTAGCTCCTTCTCGGTGGTAGCATAATTTCTATGTGCATCGTCGAGAGTCTTACTAGTGTAGTATATGGTCTGGAAAATCTTATCCTTGCGTTGTCCTAAAACAGCACCAACTGCACCGTCGCTAGCATCGCACATCAGTATAATGGAAGCGTCCAATCCGGTGCGACTATCACTGGGGCAGTGGTGAGTTTCTCCTTCAAAGTTCGAAAGGCCTGTAAACATTCACCAGTAAAATTAAAAGCAACATCTTTAACCAATAAATTAGATAAAGGCTTGGCTATCTTCGAAAAATCTTTTATGAAGCGTCGGTAAAATCCTGCGTGGCCTAGAAAGCTCCGAACCGCCTTCACCGACGTGGGTGGTGGTAGTTGCTCAATTGCATCGATTTTTGCTCGATCCACCTCGATTCCCTTGTGAGATATCTTATGACCAAGAACTATCCCCTCTTGTACCATAAAATGACATTTTTCCCAATTCAAGACAAGATTAGTCTCCTCACATCGTTTCAGAACGAAAGCTAAATTATCGAGGCATGCATCAAATGAAGAACCAAACACAGAAAAATCATCCATGAAAATCTCCATAAACTTCTCTACTACATCGTGGAAAATAGCTAACATGCATCTCTGAAAAGTAGCTGGTGCATTACACAATCCAAATGGCATACGTCTATATGCAAAAGTACCGTAAGGACAAGTAAAAGTAGTTTTCTCTTGATCCTCTAGTGCTATCGAAATTTGATTATATCCTGAGTAGCCATCTAGAAAGCAATAAAACTCATGTCCAGCTAATCTTTCTAACATTTGATCAATAAAGGGGAGTGGGAAGTGATCCTTACGAGTTGCGTCATTTAATTTTCTATAGTCTATACATACTCGCCAACCCGTAACTGTCCTAGTGGGAATTAACTCATTAGAATCATTTTTAACTACAGTCATGCCTCCCTTTTTAGGAACTACCTGTGTTGGGCTTACCCATGCACTGTCGGAGATAGGATAAATGATACCTGCGTCCAAAAGCTTGATTACCTCCTTTTTCACCACTTCTTGCATCATTGGGTTTAAACGTCTCTGCGGTTGTACAACTGGTTTGTATGCATCCTCCATCAAAATTTTGTGTATGCAAATGGTTGGACTAACTCCTCTTATGTCCGCCACTTTCCATGCAAAAGCTCGTTTATGTTCTCGTAGCACTCGTAGAAGCTTTTCTTCCATGGTATCTGTCAAGGAAGAAGAAATAATCACAGGTAAAGTATCAGATGCATCAAGATAAACATATTTTAAATGATTGGGTAAGGGCTTAAGATCTAATATTGGAGGGTCTTCGACTGAGGGTCGTGGCTGGGGTTCCGATGGTCGATCGAGCGGCTCAATTTTTTGTTTGGCCGTCCTCTTGTGAGGTGGATTTGCGTCTAGACTCGCCATGATAAACGCTAAAGCGTCCTGATTCTCGATATCCTCTCCAATTAGACATGCATTCAACTCATCCTTGTTTCTGAAAACTTTGACATACTCAAAGGCGCATTTGTCAATAGTATCAATAAAGGAACACGAATTATCATCTGCAGGGTGTTTCATTGCTTTGTAGACATCAAATTCTACCTTATCATCCCCTACCTGAAGGATAAGCTTACCATTACCGACATCAATAAGAGCTCTCGCTGTATTTAAAAACGGTCTTCCTAGTATCAGTGGCATATCGATGTCTTCTTCCATATCCAGCACTACGAAGTCTGCCGGAAAGTAGTGTTCTCCCACCTTAACTAGCGCATCTTCAATTATTCCTCGTGGGTATGTGATCGATCTATCTGCTAACTGAAGGACTGTAGATGTGGGTTTCGGCTCGCCAACTCCAAGTTTCCTAAGAAGAGAAAATGGTAATAGATTAATGCTCGCGCCCAAATCACATAAAACATTGGTAAAAGAAAGTGAGCCTATTGAACAAGGGATAGAGAAGCTCCCTCTGTCTTTAATCTTTGGAGGGAACTTCCTTTGTAGCACAGCCGAGCATTCTTCATTAAGCGCAATAGTACTTTGTTCTTCCAGTTTATTTCGATTCGATAATTTTTCCTTCATGAACTTCGCGTACTTCGGAATCTGCAAAAGTGCTTCACAAAAAGGGATATTAATTTCAAGTTTTCTAAATATGTCAATAAAACGTTCGAAATGTTTATCCTGTTTTCCTTTTCGTAGCGCTGCGGGAAATGGAGGTAGGATCTTGATAGGAGGCAGTGGTTCGGCCTTCTTTTCCGTTGGTGAGCTGTCCGATACATTCTCCGCGTTTTGCTTTCCCTCTTGGGCATGAATGTTCTCGTCTTTGGTCGCGGCTTTGTTCTGATCGGCCTTTTCTGGTCCGATCTCCATTGTCGCCTTCCTCTTTTCCGGAGCTGGCTCGAGCGTCTTTCCATTTCTTAGCTGAATGGCTTTAGCGTACTCTCGAGGGTTCTTCTCTGTGTCGCTCGGGAGTGATCCTTGCTTGCGTTCGGACAAAGAGCTCATCAAATGATTCATCGAACTTGCCAAACTTTGCAATGTATTCTCTAACTTGTCGAGCCTCTCATCCTTCTTGCGATTTTGGTCGTTTTGATAGTGAGTCATCTTCTCGAATGCTAGCTCCCAGTCAGCTTTCTGTTTTGGTGGTGGAGGTGCATTATGTTGATTCTGAGCTTCTGAAGGCTTTAGGTAGTGGGAATTACCGTACGACAAATTCGGATGATTCCTCCAGCTTGAATCGTACGTGTTTGAGTATGCATTTCTCGGCCTATTGTGAATGTGGTTTACTGTTTCGGGATCCTTGCCTTGCATCTCGTCTAACCTCCTATGTATAGCTTCAAATTGAGCCTCTATAGAGCTACTTATTTCGTGTACTCCAACCGCTCGTCGGTCTAAGTCTTGTTCAGTATACCTTGCGGAATAAGCTGCGATACGCTCGATGGCTTGGAGTGCATCTTCGTCGGCTAGCTCCACGAAATTCCGTGTACAGCCGCCATCGACGATCCTCTTATTTTGTGTACTCAGTCCCAGGAAAAATGATTGCATCTGAACGCTTAAGGGTATACTATGGTTCGGACATCGCCTGAGAAGACTCTTATATCTATGCCATGCATCGCTCAGGGTCTCGCCACCGTCCTGCTTAAAATTTACCAATTGGCTTCTTATCTCGCTAGTTCTCGATAAAGGGTAGTACTTCCCTAGAAAGCACTCCGTCAGTTCCTCCCAACTAGTGATGGAGGCGTGTGGAAGTGATGAGAACCACTCTGACGCCTTTCCTGTCAAAGAAAATGGGAAAAACGTTAATCGTATAACTTCCGCTGAAACACCGGGGTATTTAATCGTTTTGCAAATTTGTGAAAATTTTAATTGGTGAGCGTTTGCGTCTTCGTTTGTCAGCCCATGGAATTGGACCGAACCAGTCACCATTTGTAGTGTAACCGGTTTAATCTCAAAATGGTTCTGCCCTCCGGGAATGACAATCGGATCGTTGTCATCGAATAGTCCCGGAAGTGCACGACTAAGCAGCGTGGGACGAGGAGGAACTGTCCCGTGGTTATGTTGTCCATCATGGTCGTGGACCTCCTCCTGGTTGTCGTGGTCGTGATTTTCCATCCTTTGTCTACGATCTCGGTTGTTACGGCGGCACGTCGCTTCTATTTCACTGTCGAATAATAACGGTCCTGTATTTGAGCTACGTGTCATACACCAAGTATAATTCTGCCAAAGACGGAAAAATCAACGTAAATAAGTGCCGTGAAAGAAAAATAATAATAATAATAAGACTAAAAATAATAATAATAAAGTAGTGATAACTAAAAAAAATTAATAGTAATAGATACTAAAGTAAATATATATCTAAAATGATAATAATAATAATAGTAATGCTAATAATACACTAAAAAATAATAATATTTATATAATACTTCTACTGCAATATAATAATAATAATAATATAATAAATATTTATAATAAAATAAAATAGCAATAATAATAATAATATTAATAATACTAATAATATTTTTTTAGAGATAGAGTGACGTAAGAAAATAATAATAATAATCAAGATAAAATATATTTTTTTATATGTAACTGTTTTAAAACTGTTTTTTTTTAGAAAATACTAATAAAAATAACAGAAATAAAAAATTTAAAACTAAAACTCAGAATATATTTTAAAAATAATAATACTGCTATCCCCGGCAACGGCGCCAAAAACTTGACACGCTCGAATACTAGCAAGTATACTAGGTCGTGCAAGTAGTATAAAACGGACGTAAATCCGAGTATCGACCCACGAGGATAGCTCGATTAATTCTAAAATACGATTCTAGCTTATGCAAATAATTATATATTTTTTTTCTTGAATTAAAAACACAAATAAACAGCTATAAAACGATTACGAATATTAATTGACGAGAAACGTGATTAAAGCACATATTTCGGCACGGATTGATCTACGTCTTCAAGCAATCGACTTTATCTAATCAATACGATTTAAGTTAAGGTAGAAATTTCTAACATACGTGCTACCCGCTCTCGCGTGTATAGCAACCCTATGCGATAATGAACCAATCAACTATATCTTTATGTGACTGTAGTTACTCCGCATGCATTTGGCTTTATAAATTTCCCCGAGTTTAGGCGATTTCGACGCCTAAAGTCTCGGAAACCACACGGACGAAACTGATTCCATTTCTGGTCAGTTTTACGTCGTGGCGTTCGACACTTTAATTCTAACCGGTCTAATCACCTCTCGGTCGCATAAACCAATCAATAAAACAAGCATATGGCGATCAATCATACGCAGGCATTAAACTCAGCGAAGAACACATAACTTTCACATACGATTAAATAAAGTACGATAACATTAATACGAGTTCATAATCCGTCCTAATAAGGCCTTAACCACAAAACGACTTACGCTATCATATTAATTAGAGAAAGCAACTACGGTTTAAACAAACACATAAATAAAACAACACAAGAAAAAGGAAAGATAAAAAATTACGCCCCTCACAGTACTTTCGTCGAACGGGTGGTGGGCGAATAGTCACCTCCCGCCTGGGTAATTTTTGCTTGTTCGAGTCCACCTATCTTCGCTGCTTTCCCAAATTACAGCAGCTCAGAAACTTTTCAGCCCCAACGCGCCTTCCAACCTGCTCCACCTCGCGACCTTAGCTTGGTATGTGTGCGTTCTCAGCCCCCTAAAAACAGCTCAACCTCTCGCAGAAACCTCCAAACTTGCAGCTGCCCAGCAGATTGAACACAGCAGCTCGCAGCCCTCGACCTCTCGGTGTAAAAGGGTGCTCGCTGCCCCTCAGAAAGTAAGATGTGTGGTATGATGGTTACCCCCCTTTTGATGTGTGGGTGTGGAGCTGCTTAAATAGAGTATGAGTGCTCGACAAAAAGATATCAACGCCGTTTTCTAGCATGCGAGCAGCTTATTCAAGATTCGAGCTGCCTTGAGCCACGCACAAATTGATCTTTGGCTGCTTGGGTTGATTATTTTTCCTTCGATCTTCTTCTTATGCTTTCAAGATGTCTGCTCGTGTGTGCTCGTAGGCCCTTATTCGTAAGATTGTTGATAGCTACTTTCGTTTTCTTTGACTGCCCTTGGTATACTAAGCTGTAACTTGGTCCTTGGTCTTTTTCTTCAATAATTGGTGTGCAAAGGTCATTCGATCGTTGTCTCTCTTTCTCCTTGTATCTATCTTCATATTGGGCTGAAATTGTGGGCTAAGTTTTGCTTAATGGCTGAATTGTTTTGGGCTTTCATGGGCTCATAGTTTAGGATGAAATTTGGCCCAAGTTCATTCCCGATTTTCGGCTCTTTTTGCTCTTTTACCTGTAAAATATGAAAAGTAACATACGATAGGATATTCTTGGACATTTAGACATATAACGATGGAATTACACAATTTTTCGGGTCTAAGATGTTCGTAAAATCCTAACTTATCACTTTTGGATTCTCAAATACAGATGGGATTATATGACATCATCAAAGTATCAAATGCATGTTTATGTCTCCTCTTGAGGTGTTTTTTAGTGTCGGAATCTCCGACATTTACATAGGCCTATGGAAATGTTGATATGCCTTGTAATAATGTCACCATGATGGAATGCTGCTCTCGAGATAAATGATTCGGGGTTGCGTAAGCCTATGCCGTTGGGCGTTGTAGGAGATGGCATAACCGAGAGAAACAACATATTGGATGCCTTCAAATGAGCCCAAGTGGTCAACCGAAGAATGCTCGAAGAACTCAACCGTGGGATTTAGACTACCATCATCTTCGAAAACAGCCTCGAAACCTGTCTGTCAGCGGGAAATTTCGCACAGAAACCAATCGTGCGCTATTGTGTTCGCTATCACATTTCTCCACCCCCAGGCAACATCTACCTACCGTGAGCCCACCGGCCAACAGCTCAACGTTAGGAATTGGCTGGAAACCTGTTCCGCCATAGTGCAATCACCATCGCCATCGAAGAACACCTATCGACGCCAGCCCGTGGAGCCGAAATCAGGTCAAATAAGCAGTCGTACGCTTGCGTTTGCAGCCCTCGGTCGTCGTTCCTACAGCTCAACAAATGGGATCCGAAGTGGCCCGGCTGATCCACCTCCCTTCGAATTTTTTCCCCGGGCTGAGGCGACCGCCGTTGAAGATCAAGATTCTGCTCGGTGCCGAGGAACCCAGTGCGATACGGCCTTGCCGAAGACAAATACTTCGACTCGTTTCACGCAAAATGGGAGATACCCGTACTTATCATGTTATTCTGAATGCTTGATCTTTTTTTTTCAGATCGTTTTTGGGGAAATCGAAGGTGCTCCATACAAACAAAAAAAAAAATCAAATAAAAATCGCGCAAGACTCGCAAATTCCGGTTCTCTCGAGGAACGCGCAACCCCTGCAATGCCCCCGGTTATGAGAACGACCATCGAGCTCCATTCTCTATTCTTCTACTAGTTCTCCCGACTGAAGGCCATGTTTGCGACTCGGTTGTAAGTTTTTCGATGACTTGGGGCTATATCTAAATTATGAAATCATGAAATTCTTGTTATCGTTGTTGACTATTACATGCTCGAGGAGGAATGAAACATGCTAGGATGTTTACCTTGCTGATCAATTTATTAAGCTGTTAGGGAATTAATTTATAGTTGTAGAAGTTCTGCATAAATGTTATCGGCCTAGATATTCGCAGATTTTGCCTCAAAGACCCGACCTGCTCTGGCCCTTAAACCCGTTCAATGCTGGTCCTTGAATACCCAACCTCCGCACAAAAGAAATCGATGACCTTGGCCAAGGCTGAAGATCATTCTCCTAAAATTCCCTCTGCGAAAGACATCACACTGTTCGGCTTGGGAACGAACATTTTTGCGCAATTGAATGTTGCGCCGCTGAATTCTACCACCCATTCTTATTACTAATTTACGTGACTGCAAATGATGTAAGGGAATAATATATATATATATATATATATAAGAAAATACGTACAAAATTTTCCCCTTTTATAAAGGAAACCCTTCTGTACATTATAAAATGACCTAGGACATAAGTACATAGGTGAGTGCACATGCGTATTCAAAAATAATCTATCTGACCACCACACCGGTCGCATCCATGTACACACTTCCACCCCAAAAGTCCTCCGGAAGCTTCAAAAGTAGGTCTCGCCCTCAAAAGGATCACGTACCATGATCACGTGAACCTACAACACATAATTACGTGGAATGAGCTTACAAAACTCAGTAGGTGAAAGTTATGCATGTCATGCACGTGCCCGAATTCGCAGAGGCATCCACGCCAATGCTCCCTAGACCTCATGTTTTTCTTGTATTGTCTTGTCATGTAGGGCCCTCGACAGTCTTGTTATGCACCATCATGGAGCTCAAATCCACTAGGTATATATATATATATATATATAATGATAATACCCACACTTGAGAGGCTAACCCTAGGGCGCCTTTTCAATCCCAAGGTGGTTTCGTACGTCACTTGTTCCCTCAGCTCGCATCCTCCATGTTTCACGTTCTGCCATGAGGGCATTTGCCCAAATATCATGTCTTGCCTTGAAGATGTCATATCTTGAAAGTGGCGACATAAAAGTCACCATGGTAGCATAGAAGAGCCGTAACTCAACTGTGAGTCGACATCAGACGCCCATATCGACGAATATTTATCGCTCTCAGGCGATCTTGTATCATGCACGGTCTCGTATCCTGTCTTTAATACTAATCGTGCGTGCATATGAACATGTCGTGAATATGCATCTCATGTCGTCATATAACGTAAATAAATCACGTCGGAAGTCACGTAAAATTATTGAAGCATATAGACACATAATTCATGCACATAAAATTATGTGTCGTAGTTGGGACTTCCACTTACCTGTCGTCCGTAGATTATTATGCTACTGATCCGGTTAAATTCTAATTTTTGACCTTACGCATAAAATTATAATGTCAATATATTATCTAAGTTCTTCAAATTCCCTAAGTACTGAAATATTTGATATCGAACAATGTTATACAGATAGCTATTTTACAAGGATTTTACTAACTTAATTTATTCTTCATGTTTTGTGAACTTCTTAGGACTCGTGAAGTTGGTACCACTCGTGAATTACCCTTGGATTAGTGAACTTCCCTTAGTCACTCAATTCGTAGTCTTAGTAACTCACAAACCCTACTTCGCGAAGTCCAACTTCTTTTACTAAGTTCGTGAAGTCATCATTACCTAATACTCACTTCGCGAACTTACTAGTTCGCCAGGTTTAAATTTACTAAGCTGATACAGTTCGTGAAGTTGCTATCTTAAGGCTTCGTGAACTTCCTAGGGTTCGTGACATTGCATAGTTCGTGAACTATTAATGAATCGTGAAGTGTGATTCTCGTGTGACTCGTGAACCTCCCAAGGCCCACGAAGAGATCCTTATTCATGAAATGCCTAACACCTATTTACTTCGCGAATTCCGTCTCTTTTCTCCTAATTCGTGAAGTTGCTTCCTATGAGTTCGTGAAGTTTATTGCACTTCATGCAATTCGCCAAGTTAGGTTCGCCAAATAGGGTTGCCAAGTAGGGTTCGTCAAGTAGCTAGTTCGCGAAGTGTGAGTTCACCAAGTTTTCCCTATACTCAATTCGCGAAGTTGTGCTATAATGACCCGTGAAGTTGGGTTCGCCAAGCTCACATAGTTCGCGAAGTTTATTACATGTGTTCCCAATATGCGACTAGCGTGATTCGTGAAACGCCTCGCGAGGTTTAATTCGTGAAGCTTTGCTTCTCTGATTCACTAAATTGTTCTTCTACCTAGGGCTCGCCAAGTGATCCTTATATATAAACTCCCCAAATCGCCGAACCCCCGTTTTACAAGTAATTCACAAACCTATATGGTTTGCGAACCTCACCTTTTACAGCCCTTAAAAAGTTTTAACTGATAAAATCCTGAAAAGCCTCGATCAAAAGCTATCCTTCTAAGAACAGTATGAACATTTTATGAACTTTAATATTTTAAACCCTCGATCTTTAGAACTCGTATAAATCCTAATCCTACACGACTTTTCATACTTAATATACTTAGAATATACTATGATGTAAGTAAAGCATAAGGTTATAGTAAGAAATTATACCTACTTCCAAGCTTCTTCGATTCGTTCTTGTTCGAAACTCTCTCTTCTTCCTTACTTAGACTTTCGAGGGTTTTCTTTACTAATGATATGAATGATTTCATTTCTTGCTTATCTTAGCATATACTGTACTTTTCGTGTTGGAATATCTAAATGACGTCGGTATCTAATCGATCCTTATCTAACTTGTGTAATAAGTATTATTCTACTACTACTTTAATCTTCTTATAGCTAAATCTTTGAGAGTTCCCTCTAACAAGTTCTTATTTTATTATTAAAATCCTTTCTTATTACTAAGTTATCGAGTCACATGATAACTTATAGATCTTTTCTATGTCCCTTCTTGTTCCCTAATTCTTATTATGTATGATTCGAATTCCCTATCTCTTGTATGTAATTTTCATCACGATTTCTTCTACCAAAAATTATATACCTCATACAAAATTATTCCTAAGCCTCGACTTAAATTTCATGCCAAGTTAGAATTCATCACAGCATATAATTAAATAAAACATGTAATATGCAGTCACGTAATCACATAATATGCATGCATGAAAATGTATTGGACGGCTTACTTACGGGACTCGGGTATTACATCCTCCCCCCTTAAAAGGGTTTCCGCCCCCGAAATCAGGCGGGGAGAAATAGTTCAGGGTAGCGATTTCTCATGTCTCCTCTCGTTCCCACGTAGCTTCTTCCGTGGACTGGTTCTTCCATAATACCTTAACCAATGGAATTTATTTGTTTCGCAATTGTTTCACCTCATGCATTAAGACTTTCGCGGGCTTTTTCTCGTAACTCAGACCTGGTTTGAGTTGTTGATGTAGAACTTCATTGTTCAGTACATGGCTGGGATGCGACATACTTTCACATGGTTGAAATATGAAAGACGTCGTGTACTTGGGCCGAATTTGGTAACTCCAGTTGATAGGCTACCTCGCCAACGTTCCCAAGGATCTGAAACGGTCCTATGTACCTCGGGCTCAACTTACCCTTTTTCCCGAACCTCTTTACGCCTTTCATTGGTGACACTTTAAAAAATACCCGGTCATCTATCTTGAATTCCAATGATCTTCTTTTCTGGTCCGCATAACTTTTCTGTCTACTTTGGGCCGTCTTCATTCTTTCTCGTATCTTTGTGATGGCATCCGTCATTTCGTGTACCATATCGGGGCCTAATATTGCCCATTCTCCAACGTCATCCCAATGGATTGGAAATCTACACTTGTGTCGCCTCGTATGGGGTCATTCCAATTGTTGCATGATAGTTGTTGTTGTGGGAGAATTCAATCAACAGAAGGTACCGGCTCCAATTTCACTTAAAGTCTAGTACGCATGCTCTCAACATGTCTTTTAGCATCTGAATGTTTCGTTCTGACTGCCCGTCAGTTTGAGGATGGTAGGCAGTACTGAATGATAACTTGGTTCCCATTGCCTTCTATAAGCTCATCCAAAATTTAGACAGAAATCTTGAATCATGGTCGGATATGATCAAAATTGGAACTCCGTGGAGTCGAACTATTTATTGCACATACAACTCAGCATATCGTTCTAATGAGAATGTCGAGCTGATTGGTAGAAAGTGGGCGGACTTGATCACTCGATCCACTGTGACCCCAATGGCATCGTGGCCTTTCACTGTCTTCGGCAAGCCGATGACGAAATCTATCGTAATATGATCCCACTTTCGGGTACTGGCAAGGATTGGAAAGTCCCTGCCGGTCATTGGTGTTCCGTCTTTATCTGTTGACATGTTAGGCATTGGCTAACAAATGTCGCGATTTCTCTTTTCATGCCTGGCTACCAACAGTTGCATCGTAAGTCTCTATACGTCTTCGTCGCTCCGAGGTGAATTGAGTAAACCATGGCATGTGCTTCAGTCATAATTGTCTTCCGAAGCTCTGCATTGTTAGGGACGTACAGACGACTTCTGTAATATAAGCTTCCATCGTCGCGCAATTCAAAGTTGGATGGTCTTTGTTTCACGTGCAGTTCGTCCTTTTCTTGCACCTTTTACGATCTGTTCCATCAGAGTTGGTCGGAGAGTTAACGTGGCTAGCCTTGTTTCGATCTCGTCCATTTGTATTGCTTCCACTACGAACCTTTGCAATTCCGCGCTTACAGTCTTGCGGCTTAATGCATCTGCCACTACATTTGCTTTTCTCGGGTGGTAACTAATTACACAGTCGTACTCCTTGACAAGCTCGAGCCACCGTCTCCACCTCATGTTTAACTGCGGCAAGCTCTAAATCATGCGTCGAGTAATTCTTCCCATATTCCTTTAGCTATCGGGAGGCATACGCGACCACGTTCTCATTTTGTATTAAGACACATCCCTGTCCGTTCTTCGATGCATCAGTATATACGGAGAATTCTCATGTCCCTTGGGTATCGTTAATACTGGAGCCGAAGTAAGTCGTTTCTTCAGTTCCTGGAAGCTCCGCTCGCAAGCATCGACCCAATGGAATGGAATATTTTCATCGTCAGCTTCGTCAGGGTTGATGCGATCTTTGAGAAATCCTTTATGAACTTCCTGTAGTATCCGGTTAAACCAAGGAACTCCTTAACTTCAGTTACGTTCGTTGGTTAAGGCCTCAATTTTGCTGGGATCAACGGAAACAGCTCCTGAGATCACATGTCCAAGAAATGCGACTTGATCGAGTCAGAACTCGCGTTTCTTGAATTTTACGTACAAATGCTTCTCCTGTAGTATCTCTAAGACAATCCTCAATTGTTGCTCATGCTCTTCCTTTGTCTTCGAGTAGATTAGAATGTCATCGATAAATACGATGACGAATTTGTCCAAGAACGGCTTGAACACACGGTTCATTAAGTCCATGAATGCTGCTGGTGCATTAGTCAGCCCCAAAGGCATGACTATGAATTCGTAGTGTCCATAGCGGGTACAAAAGGCTGTCTTCGGGATATCTTCTTCTCGAATTTTCAGTTGATGATACCCCGATCTCAAATCTATCTTGGAAAATACTGTTGCGCCTTGCAGGTGGTCAAATAAGTCATCAATTATTGGGAGGGATACTTGTTCTTGATCGTGATCTTGTTCAGCTCCCTATAATCGATGCAGAGCCGCATCGATCCGTCCTTCTTCGTAACGAATAAGACCGGTGCTCCCCTTGGCGAAGAGCTCGGCTGAATGAATCCCTTCTGTAGTAATTCATCCACTTGCTCCTTTAATTCTTTCAATTCTGATGGAGCTAATCGGTATGGTGCCTTAGAAATTAGTGCGGCTCCGGGTACTAAGTCGATCGTGAACTGAATCTCTCGGTCTGGCGGAAGTCCTGGCAAATCTTCGGAAAATACATTGGAAAACTCTCGTACTACGAGGACTTCTTCTAATTTCGGACATGATCGTTCCTCTGATGATATTGCAAAAATCAGGTAGGCTTCACATCCTACCCTGATCAGGCGTTGTGCCTTCATTGCCGAAATTTTGAGAAACTTGTTCTTACTAGTTCCCGTGAAGGTGAAGGATGTAATTGCTTTTTTCTTAAGAACTATGAAGAAGAAGAAAATTAGCTGAGCTTGCTTGGTGGAATGTGAAATGAATGCTTTCTGCTGGAAGAAAATGGTCGAGCAGCTTTTTTCATGGTGTATTTTTATTTTTTTCTTTTTAACAATATTAAGGGATTAGAAGATGATGATTAAGAATTAATTAAAAGAGTGCTATTGACAAAAAAAGTCAAGAGTGTTATTTTTTTAAATTGACTTGGTCAAGCGCTATTTTTTTAAAAAGACCCATCATAAAGGCGTGTAGTTGTTTCTTGTTTTATTTCTTCTTTGTTTTTATCATTATTTTGTGTTTCATAATTATAATTAATTAAAATATTTTTCTATGGGCTATATTTGAAGCATATACTCGCGGAAAGGATTCCAAATGAACTGTTGACTTTGTAATTTGCACGCCCTGCATTATCGTGATCATCGTTGACTATCTATTTTCTATCCACAACTTGCGAGGATATTTACAGAATTAGTATCTCTTTATATATCTACTGAACATTGAATTAGGAAGATTTAAGCTGAAAATGGAAGGTGCCGTTGATGCTCCAGGACGGGGAACAGTGAATTGTGCGACTTGGATTCGCCGGCCGGAAAACGCTCACTTGGTGGTTGTCGGAAAGTCGAAGCCTCCGTCGATTGAGATATTTTCCTTCGACGCTGATACGGTTTCGCTCTCAGCTTCTCCTAAGGTATGATTTAATATTTCTGTTTGTAATTTGAACGTTTGTTGCAATCTTGGCATATATTTTGTCATTCAAGCTTTTCTTAGCTGTTCCGATTGCGTGTCTTTTGGGTTTTTTGGTGGTTTGAAAAGGGCATGTGCATTTATTTGTTGGTTAGGGTTTGTTTATGGCGTTCTCCTTTCAATTCCCTTTTTTACCTCTGATTGAATTGAATGAATATTGGATGGTTGGTTCCATTAGGTATTCATTGTGTTCGTTAAGTGTTAGTGTTAAAATGTGGAAAATCGTGTTTCAAATGGTTAGTTTGATTGATTTTCGCGTGGATTGGGATTGGATTGATTTTTGATTGAGAGTTGAGCTACTCGTTGCAGTTCCAAGATTGGTCATTTTCGAAAATCTGCCAACGTAATATGCTTTCAATCTAGTAGTCATTAGTAAAAATTATCTAATACTGTTAATGTTTTTAATTTTCAATTTTGTTATCGACCAGACATTATGTAGTTTGGTACAGGGTGAAATTGAGTAAAATATTGAATAGCTTGATCAACTGGGCAAATAGCTATTATATTGTATAATTATTCTATGCTACATGTATGATTTTCAGGTGAAGTACGATTTTGAAGATGGTACTGGACCTGTGTCAATTGCCGTGCACCCCAGTGGAGATGAACTCGTTTGTTCCACAAGCACTGGGGACTGCAAGTTAGTAAAAGTTTGTGAATTGTTGACCCATATTGGGAGTACTTAGAGGAAACTGAGTAGATAATAAATATATGAAAAATGTGCATGGAAGGGTTGTGGTTAAATGGATCAAACTGCATGTAGAAGAGGCAGATTTTGTGAGTTGTTTACCTATTTTCATCTGTGCAGATTATTCGAGTTGTCTGCCCATGAAGATAGGATAAAGCTTACTCCAAAAGAACAAGTTGCACTGCAAGGGATGGGCCTGCAGAAGTGCTTATCCTTTAGCGTCGATGGCACTAGATTTGCCACTGGCGGAGTTGTAAGCTCTCTTCCTATGAGTCATCCTTATTGGTTTTCTTAGGCGATCATTGTTGTAATTTTGCTGAAATCATTGAACTCTTCTCCCCCCCTCCCCCCCCCCCCCCCAATCTGAAGGACGGTTGTCTTAGATTGTTTCAATGGCCAAGCATGCTTGTCATTAAAGAAGAACCACACGCCCACAAGTCTTTCCAAGACATGGATTTTAGGTAAAGTAGCTGTATAATGAATCATTGTATTAATCTTCAGAATCTGTCGTAAAGTTCTTCGTTATCGTTGAATTTCCTACTGTAATGTGGCATTTACATGTAGTCTAAGATGTCCAGATTCTAGGCTGCATTTAAAAGAAGTCAATTTTTGTGGAGGCTTCAATCTTTTGTTTTCATTTTGTCTAGCAAATGAATATGAAGTTACTAACTCACCATATTCACTCTCTGTTTTTTTCTTCAGACCACCTATGCAAACATAGTTTGACAAACTTAACTTTATTCTCCAAATTTTTTAATTCTCAATGTGTTCACATTTTGAGAAGGCTCGGCTATGTAGAATGCCATGATTTGAGTTTAGTTTTAAGTCATAATATTGTCTCATTCTTGGTTTTGCAGCTTAGATTCGGAATTTCTAGCTTCAACTTCAACTGATGGTTCAGGAAGAATATGGAACCCCAGTGATGGTGCTCCAATTACAACCTTGACGAGGAAACCTGTAATAACTCATCTTGATATCATCCCCATGTCCATTTAGTTCGTAAGTGGTTCTTGGCAGTTTGGCATTCCTATGTTCTTGATGTGATGCAGGACGAAAAGATTGAACTATGCCGATTTTCCAAAGATGGGACAAAACCATTTCTATTCTGCTCTGTTCAAAGAGGTTTCTAGCTTCTTAAAAAAGTACACCCCTATGCTTATTCATTCGAATGGCCGGTTGGTTCTCACGCATGATTTTTGTCGTCATAGGAAATAAACCACTAACTGTTGTATATGATATAAGCACATGGAAGAAAATCGGGCACAAAGCTTTGCTCAAAAAGCGAGCTTCAATGCTGTCTATGAGCTTGGACGGAAAATATCTCGCTCTGTAAGCACAGTTTTCTGTTTGTTTCCTCTTTGTTTGATTATTCTGATGCATTCTTTCACAATGTTGAGAGCCACTCATGGTAAACATGACTCTTGTGACTCCTCTTTTTGGAACTTCGAAACTGAAGCATGTTGTTTTGAGTTTTCAACGTTAAAAGTTTTCACAAGTTATTTTCTGCGTTGAAAAACTATGGTTCCATACTAACAATATGAGTTGTAATCGTCCAAATCCAGTGGGACCAAAGATGGTGGTATATGTGTGGTGGAAGTGAAAACGATGCAAGTCCGACATTGGACTAAGAGGCTGCACTTGGGTTCTGACATCACATCATTAGATTTCTGCCCGAGTGAAAGGTAAAAGCATTGGAAAGTCACCTTTCTGAAATTTCTTCTTACTACTCTTTTAGATATACCACTTCAAATTTAAGACATTGCTTTCCAGGGTTGTGCTTACGACTTCCAAGGAATGGGGCGTAATGGTAACGAAACTCACCGTCCCCGCCGATTGGAAAGGTACGTGCCATTAACCGAACCACCTAAACTCTCAGTCTGATCAACTATTTCTCGTTATTAATGCAGAGTGGCAAATCTATTTACTACTTTTGGGACTGTTTTTGGCATCTTGCGTGGCCTTTTACATATTTTTCGAGAACTCGGATTCTTTCTGGAACTTTCCGAGCCAATCTGCTCGAACCAGCGGCATAGCATCTGTTTTGGAGGACGCGCAGTCCGAGCAGCAGAGTATGTGGGAGCCAGTGGATCTCTGAAGCGTGCAGTTTCTGAGGTTTTATTTGAATTTCTCGAATGAGTTTTAAAATATGGGACGTTGTTTTATTGCTTTTTCATTACGCTTGCGGCGTTAGATTACGCTCTCATTCGAATTTGGAACAATATTATTGTGCCTGAAACGCCAACATGGAAAAAGCTCCTCAAAGGCCATGTTACTCTATTGGTGAACTGAAAGTCAGAGCTACGTTAATTATATCGTTTTCTGAATATGATATTTTATTCATAACGTTCATTCTTATAATAAATATGATATTTTATTAATAACGTTAATTCTTATAATAGACCAAATACGTGCGAAAGAAAACTTTTTTGTGAGTGTTCTCTTGATGGAATGTTATTCATGTTAGTTAATATTAATTCTCGCCAATCTGCCTTATTCATCAATATGAGGATAACATAAAGGTCCATCGTTAATTGATTTAGTATAAGTCCGGGATAAGTTATTCTAGCCTGATAAGTCAGTTTATTTAATACGGGTTTTTACTCAAACATCAGGTCGCAGTTACAAACCAAATACTAAATTATTTAATATTATCTTATGCTAGTTTTTGGCCCGTGAGGTGCAGGGGTCTTATCTATGCTTCGTTAATGTAACATAGAAACGTAATTTTGTGCACAGTCAATAAATGTGTTGTTGGTTTTTACGTGTCCGAACGCTCAAAATTGTCATATAACAAATGTATATATGCTCGTTACACACAATGACTATCATTTGTCGCCATAGTTGATTGCATAGAAAATTTGAGCGATGTGTTGGAGATTCTATAAACAATTACAATATTATAATTTTTGTTTTGAATGAAATTAAACCATGAAACAGTAGGAATGTACCCATAATGATATAAAAAACAGTAATTAAATTTAAAAGGACCAGTAGATGTTTGTCAAATGTCAAATAGCTATAGTCTTCGGCATGTGGAATTAGAAATCTTGCTCACCGTTGTTGTACATCTCATGATAAACTATATTAACTACCTCATCATCTTCCATTTCGTCTTCGCTGATGCTTAAAACTTTAATTCCTGATTGGGTGTAACCCGCGAAAGAGCAACGTATAGCTGACCATGAGTGAAAACTGGCCTTGGAAGATACTCCAACTCTTTTTATACTCTGTCCTTGACTTTTGTAAATTGTCATTGCGTAGCACACTCTTAGTGGAAATTGTCGTCTTCGTAGTTTGAAAGGCCATGTTGTGTCTGTTGGACAAAGAATAATTCTTAGGATGAGTACTTTCTTTCCTACATGAGATCCTGTAATGACTTTGCATTCGATCACTTTCGTTCCCAAATGTGAGACTATCATTCTTGTACCATTGTAAAGTCCACTCCTCTGGTTAATATTTCTTAGCAACATTACCGGGACTTCATGCTTGAGGATTAGTTTATAATTTGGTTTTCCTGGAAATTCAAGAGTATTGAGAAAGTCAACTGGGGACATACTATTTATGAGACCATCGGAGCCAGTCTCTTGCTCAACGCTATCTGCACTATAATACTCATATCCTTGTCCAGGAATGGTAGATAACATGAAGTTGTTTATTTCATCGACCGTTTCATTTCGTGGTGTGAGTACAGCTCTCTTTCTAATGTATGTATTGTTGGTCATTTGATCTTGAAAATCTACATATTCATATTGGGTGATTTGCAAAATTGTGTTACTTTGAGGTTGTATCCTCATCTGATCAGGAATTTTGTTATTTCTGTACCCGTAACACTTGCTATACCCGGATTTCCATCTCCTATTTGCAATATCCAGTTTGCAAAGTCGCTTTCTAATTGATGCAACCTCATATTCTCTGTCGAATGCACAATACAACTTTTCCACAAATATGATCAATTGATGGCGGACTCGACTGTGTCTTGTCGTGATCCTTTTGGATGATTGGCAATATTTGTCTGAAATCTCCACCAAGAAGAACTGTTTTACCACCGAATGATAATCCATCTCCCTTGGTATCTTTTGTGGACATTAAGTCTCTCATTGTCCTATCTAATGCCTCAAATGCAAATTTGTGTGTCATAGGTGCATCCTCCCATATTATCAACTATGAGTGTCGAAGCAGTTCTGCCAACATTGACCCTTGTTTAACATCACATATTGAATCTCGCGAAGAACGATGGGAATCTTAAACCTTGAATGTGTCGTGCTTCCTCCTAGTAGAAGTAATGTTGCAATGCCTGAAGAAGCCACAAAAATTACTATTCTTTTTTCCAACCTCAATTTTGTAATTATCGTATCATAGACATGGGTCTTTCCTGTACCTCCAGGGCAATATAAGAAAAATAGTCTTCCACTTTTGGTATATACCGATTCGATACCAGCATCAAATATGCTCTTTTGTTTTTCATTCAGGGTATTAATAAGATTTTGGTGGTCAGTGTAATTTTCTTCAACGTTATAGTTCATTTCCTACATCAATAGGCGGTTCGTAAGATCTCTAAGCGCAGCTTCTGATGGAAGTGGCATCCCAGGGAATCTGTTAGTGACCTTGAAATATGAAGCATCAACTTCTCAATTTCAATAAGGGTATAATTTTGTAATTCGTCGTCTGTCAGTTGAAGGTCTGGGAAGCTAAACAGTTGACGCTGCATGTATGTGATGTCTTCAGATAGATATTTTCAAAACTCCATAGAGCGAGCGGATTGCCCACCTCGCAGTAAATCAACAATGTTGTCAAGAAATGTCGTAATTGACTTGGTAGCCCATTGAATAGATTCGTGCATCGCCCGATGCCATTCCGAATCTCCATCCAATACCCTCTCCTATAGCATACATCCTTGAATGTTTCCAATACTTCTCCATCGACTGTCCGTATATTTTCATACAATGTTTGCCCTTTCACTATCATAAGTAATATTTTCATATCATATATTTCGCCAGCAATTGGGTGTATATTAACAATGCTACCAACTAAGAAGCCCTTCTTCCGTGGTGTCCATGTCTTTGTAGAGGTGTCCATACAAACTTCGATGGAAATTGTACATATGTAAGGTTCCTTGCGACATTGTTGTGGCTGTCAGTTTCCATCCATTGAGTAAACATAGTTTTAGAAACACTGTCTTGAGCCAACAAATTTCCTTGGTCAGTAGAGTCGTTGTAAACCAGACTTTCTTGTCCTTCAAGATGTAGAGGGAGACGTAAGAAGGCGTACGACAATGAATGTCAAATGCAAATATTCTCCACATTGCCTCGCATGCTGATAAGTACATGCAGTCAAGGTATCGTTTTATTTCATCACCAATAGTTGCATACTTTTCATTATTTCTAGGGCCTCGAGACGCAGTTGCAACTTCTTCAATGATCATCGTTGCTTTATCAACACCCTTTGTAATATACTTGAAAAGATACTGTATTTCTCCTGCTCTATGTACCGTTCGACATTGATATGTGCCTTGTATTTTTTCAGGAGCGGCAGATTATGAGGCACTACATATCTGTTGTCCATCTTAATGTCCCTTTTGACAACTAATAGAGAGTCATCCTTTCTTCTTCGGTATTTAACAAATCTACATTCGTTTACTGTGGTTTTCTCATTAAATTGCTTTGGAAAATTCTTTGTGCACTTCGTTTTTTTATACAAGAGTTGTTTGGGTTGGTCGGACCGCAAGGACCGTGCATCATGAATTGTTCGACCAAATTATATCCCTCCAATATTCTTGTCAGGGATCTCGGCTGAATTTACTGCGTCCAGCAGGGCTAGCTTGTGGAGGTTTTCCATCAAGCCATGTCAATATATGTGCGTGTGGCTATCCACGTTTTTGAAATTCGATTGTATAGAAAACTGAAATATGCATAATGTAATAGTTAAGAACTAATTTATGTAAATGTGATAATGAAATCTTTAGATGGACAATAAAAATTACTTTATGTAAATGTGATATAATGAAATTTTAGATGTGGACAATATTTGAGCAACGTACCTGCTCGAACGAATATAGCCCACTTCGTATGTCTACTATCAACTGTTCGAACTTTATTTTAAATAGTCAGCACTGCAAGTTGCCTATCATTTGAGATATCATTGCCATACGTCTGTATATGTTCTGTAACTTCGACTCAATTTGGATTTGCAGTAATGCTTATGAAGAGATGTGGATTGCCATACCACCTACACAGGGCAAGTGCATCATGGTAGTTTTCGACCATCTATCTCGGGGAACCTGTGAATGGTGATGGTAGAATTATCCTCTTTCCAAACGACTTTGCATCTGTTTCGCCTCTGGAAACCGCATCATAAATGTTGTCGTAAACACCAGCTCTTAGAGTTGATTGATTATTTCTTACCCAGTGCAATCGCTATTGCTCTATAGCGGTATATACATCAACAACATACTGATGAAAAATGCGACCACCTCGAATGATTCCTGGACCTCGACATAGTCTGGCTTGAATCTGATATGCATAGAACTCATGCATTCTCATACATTCTATTCTTGGTGAAACTGGGACGTTTCGACTGTATGGATCTGGTCATTGAATCCAGATTCTCCATATGGAAAGAGCAGCAGATATTGCATAGACATGAATAGAGGATGCAATTCACTAACTGTTTGTAGGTGACCCTATTTTTTTCAACTATTATATCTCTCATACCAACAGTTTCTTGCAAGTCACCGACAATTAAACCCGCAATATCATTTGTAGTAGGTAGGCCATATTGTCTTTGACATCCATGACCAATCAAGCGTATTGAATGTTTCGCCTCACCCGGTTCATATCCGTCTCTTGCCATTCGAAACACCTTTGTGAGTTTGTTGTTGGTATCTAGCAACTTGATGAGCTCTGCAAGTACATTGACGTCGAGATTTCTAGAACTTTCTCTTGTCAATGTGTTCATCTGGTTGGAGATTTCATTGGTTTGTGTCATAGTATATAGTTGAGCAAATATTCGGCTTGTCTCCTTCTACAAGAAGTAACGAACCAATACTATGACAATTTTGTCCGTTTATGTGGTAAACATATGCGCCAGTTCGTGGCTTCACCGAGTGATCTATTTTGCGTCCCATAGACGTGAATACATGTATAGAATTGTATACTCGGGGATGTATTGGCGAAATGATGGTTCTGTAAGCTTATTTAACAAATATTGTGGCGGTTGCTGAATAGGAGGTAATGATACTCTACCTTGTGTGCAACATATTGAGAAAACTAAATTGTTTGTCGCAACCCTGCTCTTAACCGACTCCGACCTCCAACTGTTGGGGTTGAGCGGTAATTTTTTAGGCCCAGCGGAAGATTGATTTTGACCCGCGACTATTTTATTTGGACAATATAGAACCGAAATAGTCGATAGAGAACACGAGATTTTTACATGGTTTGGCCAATACCGCCACGGAGAGCACCAGCTTTACTATATTGAGAATATTACAGCGTACAAATTAACACTCGTATTTAAACCAAAACTCGAGACCCCTTACCCACCAAGGTAATATATTTGGAAATACTCCCAACTATCCTAGTAAAACTAAAACTCGCTCACCCTTATCCACCCGGATAAGTTTTCCTCTCACTATTTCTCTCTCAGTGAACTTCTCACTTGATTTGGGATGATAATAACTGAAGAATCATGTCAGGAACCGAAACCTCCGATCATAAATTCTTGCATTTCCACGAATTCATGCATACATATAGGCGAATTCGTAATACATGTATAGACGATAACAATATTTAAGGGTATTATAAGTTGTTGGTATTAAATTTATGAATGCTTAATTACTAGAGGTAGATTTTCGGAAAGGAGGGAATAAGGCGGAGAAATAAAGTTGCAAAGTAAGGATGACTTGTGAAAAATTAAATCCTCGTATGATGGTGTATCGAGAGTTATGATTCTCGATAGAGAAACTTTGAAATCTTAATGAAGATATAAATGTGCCTAAGAGGGGGGGTGAATTAGGCCTATAGAAATTTTTGCTTCTTTTCACAAATGCTAAGTGTGGTGACTTAGATATGCCTACTTATGTATGTGACGACTATGCCTGATATATCCTAGTAACGTCTGATGTGCGTCGGGTGTGTCTCACAGCGATAAAGAAATAACTGAAAAGTAAATGCGAGACAGGATTTTTATAGAGGTTATATCCCCAACTAGGGTTTACTCCTCTCCTTGGGATTTGCTTCCCAAGAGTTTAATCAATCACTATAATGCACCGTAGCTGGATACAAAACTGATTGGTTAGCCCAATACACAACCGAAACAAGTCGAACACTAACCACTACTAGGTTACCACACGCCGAGTTTTTCCTCGGAATCTCCTTGATCCCGACAGACACAGCTCGCTACCGAAGGGCCCCCGAACTTGTCCTTCCCTTCACGTGTGCGTAAACGTCGACCTTGCCTCCTTGGTATTGCTCACGTGCGAAGACAACATGTCCGAAGACAGAATGTATGGCGTGGGAGGATGGAATAACAGGATGAATCACTAGCTCAGTGATGGATACGCAAGTTAGAGCTCAGGTGGGCAGAAAGCTATCACAAGTGGGAACTCAGGAATCTCTCAGTATGTTTCTGCTCAAGAATCTCTCGTAGGCTTATATTCGCAAATTCTAAGTACCTCGAAAGTCTGAAGTGCAGCTCCTATATAATCCTTTACAAATAGCACTTCACATGGAAAATCATATCAACCAATAATTACCAAATCAAGCATAGTTTCCATGCAATTTTCGAGTTAATCATACCATATAAATCATGCTCTTAATAAATCATCACAACGGTCATATAGCACATTTAGAGTATAATTGTTTTCCATATAAAGGCTCAATTTCGTTCTCAAGCTCATTCAATCATTTCGCATATATTTTCCATTTCAGGACTTTCCATAAGTGATTCCCTGCTATTAGTTTCTAGTAACGAGTCAATCCAGATTTACTTTCCAAGTATGGCACACAAGATAGCAATACATCAGCATGTTTTCCATGTACGGCTCATAGCATTTAATCAATATATTTACCATGTTTAGCACACAAATCAGATCAGAGCTTACTTAAATCGATTTATCACATCATGACACTACTTTCCTTATTTCAGAAATATCACCCGTTATAGCAAATACCATATAAGAGCACTTTATCCATAAGGTTAATCAAATCAAATCTTTCCTAAATATAATATCCAATCAGCATAAGGAAAGATATAAATTCAATATTTCACATTAAATTCATTGGAAAGCATGCAAGAATCGTACATATGATTTTCATCCAGGAATAACGGATTTCAAACAGATATATCACTTTCCATATATAAACAGCATATTTTCCATATATAGCTCAGTAGGATATCTCATGCATTATTTCCATATATAGCACAGAAACGATATATCCTATCTCATGGACTGTCTATAACATGCGATCACCTAGTTCCATCAAATCATCATAGAGTCACACGCAATTCAAATATTCAACACTTTAACAATTTACAGCTCATTAGCAATGCATGGTTGAACATTATCATGAACTTAGACATCTTATTTGTCCCAAATCGAATTGCTTACTTTATAGACCTAATGTCATTACAATTACATCGTTCATCAAAACTCTCTAACATATATGGACCAAAAAGGTCAACATTCTCCCCCTTTTTGATGATGACATGTAATTGATGCAGCACATAAGCATGTAAGCATATTCGATTTCGCAAGTCCTAGCGCATATGTCTAAGTGTTCCATAATCACAAAGCAGAGCATATGATATTTCCTAATCACAGATCATGCATATTTGCTCCCCCTGCCTAAGTGCAGTTATCTATATGACATGTGGAGATATATCATGAATGAATTTGCTCCCCCTGTCTAATTGCAGATATATCGTGTCATTTTCAAGGTTATATCATGAGTGCAAAATTTGGAAATTACCCGTGAGTGTGCTCTCACTGCCTAAGTGCGCATTTTCCAAGCATGATTCAAGCAATCACATAATCATCGCAGCAGACACTTAGCACTTATCAAGAGATCTCACAAACGTCAATTAGCGCAGATAAGTATCAGATCATCATGTAACAGAGCATAAGATCACGCATCGCTGTATAAACGCGTCACAGATATATCCTAAGATCAGAGCAAGATATCAAGCATCGCATAAGGGCGTCACAGATATATCAAAAGTGCAGCTATTCTATTCGTGATTGCACATATTCCATATCATTTATGCAGATGTTCCATGTAAGGCGTTCATGCATCAGAGCATACATATTAGTGAAGTTCAGAAATTCTGCCAAGCTACATTAGTTTGCTCTCCTGTCTAAATGAGGTTATTCCAACTGTCCAGAGCATAAATTCAAGGTTCCACTTATAGCATAGATAGATATCATATAGGCAAATTTCAGAATTCACACACAATTATGCTCCACTTGCAGATATTTTCATGCAAATTCAGTCATCACACATAAGCACTAAGATATATCATAGGCGCATAAAAAGAATATCATGCAATTCAGTCATCACACATAAGCACTAAGATATAATAGGCGCATAAAAAGAATATCGCACACAAATCATTTCGAATATCAATGACAGTTCTTAGACCCCTTATATCATTAATTACTCAGATTTCTCCCCCTTCAGCATCAAAAAGGGATATAATAAGGCTTGAAGGCTGAAAACTTAGCGCAAAGTAACTAAGAAGAATGAGAATGAAGGAAGGAATAACTTATAAGAAGACGTCCTCAAGGCTGGAATTACATTAGATCTGGCTGATATAACGGATTTGTTCAGCTCCCTGTGATCTTATCAGAAATCATTAACCATGGAGTATAACTTAGATGATTTTCGAGAAGAGAAACCGTGAAGTTCGAATTTGAGGTAAGGAAGGAAGAATTATCGAGTGATCTTATTTAAAAAATGGGCAATTATCCAAGAGATATAGTTTTCCAAAGATGAGATAGGATAAACTTGGCGTAAATAGAATTAAGAAGATATGATTTTCAAACCGAATTTTGGATTTCAAAAAGAAAGTGAAAACTGTCAATCAGTGCGCCAGGGATCTCAGAGTGAATGGACGGGATCTCATAAATAAGGAAAAGATTGATTAGGGCTGAATAAGAAGCATCCAAATTTCCTGAAATAACTTAGCGGCTGAAAAGAGATCTACGAATATCTTCCAAAAATAACTTAATCACATTTTAAGAATAGATCCAGAAATCAGACATTCCTAAAATAATTTATCGGCTGAAAAAGAAATCTCAAGGTAGGATAATTACGAATTTCTTCCTAATATAATCACACTTTAAGATAAGATCTAAAGGATCCGAAATTCCTAAAATAGCATTGGTGACTAAAAGAACAACCTTATGCTGGAATTCACTATGAATCTTTTCCTAAAATACTAAAGTGACACTTAATGATAAGGACAATAAGATCCGAAAATAGTCGACGGCCGAAAGAATGTCCTGGATTAAGATAACTACGAATTTCTACCTAAAATAGAATGATCTAGAGCAAATAGCATAATTAGGCAGATTTACTAACCTTATTTGGCTCGATGATTCTCAATCGATCACGGATGTCGCAGAATCTTGCCTCTATTAGGGGTTTAGTGAAGATATCAGCGAGCTGATCATTTGTTCCTACGAATTCCACATTAATATTCCCCTTCTGAACATGGTCTCGTATAAAATGATATTTAACCTCAATATGCTTAGTGCGAGAATGATGCACGGGATTCCTAGTGATACTAATGGCACTAGTGCTATCACACAGAATAGGAATTTTATCATAACTTAACCCGAAATCACTAAGGTTTGTTTCATCCAAAGAACTTGTTGACAACAATTTCCTAAGGCCATATATTCAGCTTCGGTTGTGGAGAGGGCGACAGCATTTTGCTTTCTACTAGACCAAGTTACCAAGGAATTCCCAAGTAATTGGCAAGTTCCACTGATACTTTTCCTATCTTCCCTACAGCCGGCATAGTCGGCGTCGGAATATCCATTAATGGGAAATCATCCGTATAGGAGTACCACAGACCAAAATTGACAGTACCCTTGATATATCTAAGTATCCGCTTGACTGCGGTCAAGTGAGATTCCTTAGGGTCAGACTGATATCAGGGCGACTAGCAGTTAAGTAAAGAAGGCTTCCGATCATACCTCGATATTGTGTTTGATCAACAGGTGTACCTGATTCATCAGTGTCTATTTTGGTGGTCGATGCATAGGGGTGGAAATCGCTTTGGAATCACTCATCCCGAATTTAGTCAGTAATTCCCTGTTGTATTTCGTCTGGGATACGAAGGTTCCCTTGTCAAGCTGCTTTATTTGCAACCCGAGGAAGTAATTCAGCTCACCCATTAAGCTCATCTCAAATTCCTTCTGCATAGACTTAGAAAATTCCTCGCAGAGAAGGATATTAGTACTTCCAAATATGATATCATCAACGTAAATTTGGACCAGTATCATGTAATCACCTTTATACTTAATAAACAGCGTGTTATCAATAGTTCCACTCGAAAATCCTATGTCAATAAGAAACTTACTTAGCCTTTCATACCATGCCCTAGGAGCCTGCTTTAAACCATATAATGCTTTATTTAATTTAAAAACATGATTTGGAAAATCTTCCCTAGCAAAGCCCGGTGGTTGTTCTACATAAACCTCCTCATTTATAAAACCATTTAAAAATGCACTTTTTACGTCCATTTGAAAAAGTTTAAAACGTTTAAAACATGCATATGCAAGTAAGACACGTATAGATTCTAATCTAGCTACCGGTGCAAAAGTTTCATCGAAATCAATACCTTCCTCCTGGGAATAACCTTTTGCAACTAACCTCGCTTTGTTTCTTGTGACATTACTGTGTTCGTCGAGTTTGTTGCGGAAGACCCATTTGGTTCCTATGATGGATTTATCGTCTGGTCTTTTTACGAGTGTCCACACTTCGCTCTTTTCGAACTGAGATAACTCATCATGGCAGAGACCCAAGATATATCTTCCAGAGCTTCATGGACTGTCTTTGGTTCCATCGTTGAGAGCAGTACATCATGAGATTCCTCCGTATCTTGGTTTCGTGCAGTTGCTCGAGTTTTGATTCCAGATCTGATATTTCCTATTACTTGATCTGTTGGATGACTGGAAGCATGTTTCCATTTTCTAGGTTGCAGCTGCTCAGCTTCTGGTTCCACTGTTTCAGCATTTTCATCTTTAGGAATATCTTCCTCACTTTCTTTAATATCCTGCAATTCTGCACAAGGCAAATCTATACCTTCCTCATCAGTAGTATCTGCGTTAGGCATCTCATCAAAAGTAACATGTATGGATTCCTGAACAGTCAGCTTTCTTTTATTGTAAACACGATATGCCTTAGACGTAAGACTGTAACCAAGGAATATCCCTTCATCAACCTTAGAGTCAAACTTTCCTCTCTTATCTCTATCGTTCAAGATAAAACATTTACATCCGAACACATGAAAGTAACCTATATTTGGAGTTCCACCATGCCAGATTTCATAAGAAGTCTTCTTTAATATCGGCCTAAGGAAGACACGGTTAGACACGTAACAAGCTGTACTAACGGCTTCCGCCCAGAACTGTTTAGGAATATCATACTCATGTAACATAGATCTAGCCATTTCCTGTAATACCCTGTATTTACGTTCAACTACACCGTTCTGTTGGGGAGTTATAGGAGCAGAGAAATTATGACTATATCCATACTGATCACAGAATGATGCAAACGACTTACTATCAAATTCCAGCCCGTTATCAGTTCGTATCCTACATAAGTTCGTTTCTTTTTCATTTTCAAGTTTCTTTACTAGCGATGCGAAGTTGTCTAATGCCTCATTCTTATGTGCAAGGAATATCACCCATGTATACCTGGAGTAATCATCTCCGATGACAAAGGCATATCTTTTACCTCGCAGAGACATCGTCTGAACAGGACCAAAAAGGTCGAGATGTAGCAGTTCCAGAGGTCTGGATGTGGATATCACATTCTTTGCTTTGAACGATGTCTTGGTCTGCTTGCCCATTTGGCACGCCTTGCATGTTTTGTCTTTGACGAACTTTATGTCGGGAATACCTCGTACCAGTGCATTACTCGTCAGGTGAGACAGTAGTTCCATATTGGCATGTCCTAAGCATCCGTGCCATATCCAGGTGTTATCCTGTGTCACTGCTAAACACTTGACATTCTGGTCAGTAATATCATCCAGAGTAATACAGTAAATATTTCTATCCCTAGATGCACTAAACAGTACCTTATTTCATTTCTAACAACGCACTTATCGTTTTCAAACGTGACCGTATCACCTTTATCACATAGTTGACTAATACTAATGAGAATATGTTCTAGATTCTTAACTAATCATACGTCATCTATAGTAGTACGTAAAGTGTTACCGACAATTCCAACTCCTATAACCTTAGATTTTGTGTTGTCGGCGTAGGAGACATATCCTCCATCATACGCTTTCACCGACATAAACTTACTGATATCACCTATCATATGGTGGGAACACCCACTGTCGAGGTACCACTTGTTCTTTTTACTGGATTTTCTTCTTTGTACCTGCATGAATCAGTTCTTTTCTGAGGTGCCCAATTTTGATTGGGTCCTAACGGTTAGCAGCGAAATAATTCCTGTTAACACGTGGTATATCATGTATCACAGGCTGTGATCTCTCAGACACAGGCTGGCCAGAGTTAGAGACTTCAGGAACTTTCTTAGGTCTCCAGACATATCTAGATTTATCAGCTTTCTTCAAGAAACAATGGTTAGCATAATGACCAAGACGACCACATGAAAAACATTTAGGTTTCCTAACATTTTGTGGAGGTGCAGCGTGTTCATGTGTCGTGGAATATCCTAATCCTGTTTTCCCGATATGAGCAGGAATACTAAGTAACATATCAAGATTTTGTTGTCCTTCAAGAAGTCTAACATTAGTACGAGATTTTTCTTCTAAGAAATCCTTAAGAGCAGACATGTCTCTAGATATATTCTTTTGCTTCCTAAACTTTTCGCAATTACACAAAGCGTTTTCTTTCTTAAGAGTCTCTAGCTCGGCTCTCAGGCGCTCATTTTCTAGATCCGTTTGATGCTTCTCTCTAGCTACTTCATCTCGCTGCCTAATTAGACCCTTTACTTGTGAGTTGAGTGACTTAATCCTTCTTTATGCATTTTGAATTATTTCGAACATCTCTTCTTTTTCATCTACTTCAAGGGCTGAGGAAGCGTTATCATGAGATTCATCTTGCCTAGCATATAATTCATTCAAAAATAATATTTTCTTATTAGTGGATGAATCCGATACCTGATCATCATCCGCGGCCATGTAGGCGAGATCTTCCTCCTCTTCGCTCCCGGCCTCTTCCCAGTTTGTGACAATGGCCTTCTGCTTCTTTATCTTTTTGTCACCATTTTCCATCGGGCAGTTTGAGGCAAAGTGGCCTGGCTTGTTGCACTTGAAGCATTTCTGTACATTGTTGCCGGATGACGATATTCCCTTGTTCCTAGGGTGGAACTTGGAGTTTCCCTTGAATTTTCTTCTTAGCCGAAATTTATCGAATTTCCTGGTTAGCATGGCGATCTGTTCCAGCAGGTCTTCCTCAGTTTCTTCTTCTTCGACCTCAGAATCGTTGTCTTGTTCAGTGTTGAAGGCGATGTTTGGTTGATTTCGAACCGGTGGCTTTTCCTTGATGGAGATCTGAGTCATCTCGTAGGTGGTCAGAGATCCGATCAGTTCTGACACTGAAAGTTCGTCCAAGTCCTTTGCTTCGTAGATGGCAGTCACTTTGGGATTCCATTCTCTAGGAAGAGATCTCAGGATTTTTCGCACCTTCTCACCATCTTCTATTTTCTTTCTCAAAGAGAACATTTGATTAATGATGTTCATAAATCTGGCATACATGTGGCTTATGGTCTCGTTGTCCTCCATCTTGAACAGCTCGTATTGGTGAGTCAAGAGGGCTATCCTTTCTTGCACAACTCGAGTGGTTCCTTCATGTGTGACTTGAAGCATGTCCCACATATTTTTGGCAGATTCGCATGAGCTCACACGATTGTACTCTTCTCTTGTGAGAGCGCAAGCTATCATGTTCTTTGCTTTGCCATTTAGGGAGATTCCTCGCTTGTCTGCTATATTGTAATCAGGGCCTTTCTTTGGAGTTCCATCTTCGTTTTTGGGAATGTAAGGTCCTGTTGCGATGATATCCCACAGGTCGTAGTCTGTAGCGATCAGGAATTCCTTCATGCGATTTTTCCATATGGCGTAGTTTGTCCCGTCGAAGAGTGGTGGCCTGGAATGGGATTGTCCCTCTGCAAAAACATCAAAACTCGAAGAAGCCATTAGATCTTTAACTCGGGCTTATTAGGCCCGTCGTTTGAGTAACCTGGCTCTGATACCAAATGAAGATCTAATTGTGCCTAAGAGGGGGGTGAATTAGGCCTATAGAAATTTTTGCTTCTTTTCACAAATGCTAAGTGTGGTGACTTAGATATGCCTACTTATGTATGTGACGAGTATGCCAGATATATCCTAGTAACGTCTGATGTGCGTCGGGTCTGTCTCACAGCGATAAAGAAATAACTGAAAAGTAAATGCGAGACAGGATTTTTATAGAGGTTATATCCCCAACTGGGGTTTACTTCCCTCCTTGGGATTTGCTTCCCAAGAGTTTAACCAATCACTATAATGCACCGTAGCTGGATACAAAACTGATTGGTTAGCCCAATACACAACCGAAACAGGTCGAACACTAGGCACTACTAGGTTACCACACGCCGAGTTTCGTTCCTCGGAATCTCCTTGATCCCGACAGACACAGCTCGCTACCGAAGGGCCCCCGGCCTTGTCCTTCCTCACGTGTGCGTAAACGTCGACCTTGCCTCCTTGGTATTGCTCACGTCCGAAGACAACACGTCCGAAGACAAAATGTATGGCGTGGGAAGATGGAATAACAGGATGAATCACTCACTCAGTGATGGATACGCAAGTTAGAGCTCAGGTGGGCAGAAAGCTTTCACAAGTGGGAACTCAGGAATCTCTCAGTATGTTTCTGCTCAAGAATCTCTCGTATGCTTATATTCGCAAATTCTAAGTACCTCGAAAGTCTGAAGTGCAGCTCGTATATAATCCTTTACAAATAGCACTTCACATGGAAAATCATATCAACCAATAATTACCAAATCATGCAAGTTTCCATGCAATTTTCGAGTCAATCATACCATATAAATCATGCTCTTAATAAATCATCACAACGGCCATATAGCACATTTAAAGCATAATTGTTTTCCATATAAAGGCTCAATTTCGTTCTCAAGCTCATTCAACCATTTCGCATATATTTCCATTCAGGACTTTCCATAAGTGATTCTCTGCTATTAGTTTCTAGTAACGAGTCAATCCAGATTTACTTTCCAAGTATGGCACACAAGATAGCAATACATCAGCATGTTTTCCATGTACGGCTCATAGCATTTAATCAATATATTTACCATGTTTAGCACACAAATCAGATCAGAGCTTACTTAAATCGATTTATCACATGATGGCACTACTTTCCTTCAGAAATATCACCTGTTATAGCAAATACCATATAAGAGCACTTTATCCATAAGGTTAATCAAATCAAATCTTTCCTAAATATAATATCCAATCAGCATAAGGAAAGATATAAATTCAATATTTCACATTAAATTCAGTGGAAAGCATGCAAGAATCGTACATATGATTTTCGTCCAGGAATAACGGATTTCAAACAGATATATCACTTTCCATATATAAACAGCATATTTTCCATATATAGCTCAGTAGGATATCTCATGCATTATTTCCATATATAGCACAGAAACGATATATCCTATCTCATGGACTGTCTATAACATGCGATCACCTAGTTCCATCAAATCATCACAGAGTCACACGCAATTCAAATATTCAACACTTTAACAATTTACAGCTCATTAGCAATGCATGGTTGAACATTATCATGAACTTAGACATCTTATTTGTCCCAAATCGAATTGCTTACTTTATAGACCTAATGTCATTATAATTACATCGTTCATCAAAACTCTCTAACATATATGGACCAAAAAGGTCAACACTTAGAATCGAAAATTTAGTTATAATAATAATATAATATTTATTAGTTGAAGTTCTATGATAGTAATGATGAATTGTCGAACTCATATCTATATATGTATATATCAATTTAATTACGACCTTAAGAAGACTTAGAGTGACACTAGGAGGTCCCTTATCTGATTAGTAGTATGCCAAAGTCTCTCAATTCTAGAAGAAATATATAAAGTATACGTGTACCTACGTGTTAAGAGTTTTGATTATCGAAAGAGAATGAATATTATTGGTGGAAAACTATTTTAGGAGAGAATAAGTTTTCAATAGAGTTTAAGAAAGAGAAAGATTTTCGATAGGAACATTGGAAGAATTAAAATTTCCGATACTTAGGATAACTACTGATAAACTTAACATGAGAGGAAATTATGAGTCACCTACTTGTCACATCATCTTTCATGATATATATCGACAACTTATCATTAAGTAAGAACTTAGAGTGAAAATAAAGGAGAGCAGTGAAAGAATAACGAGACCTTTGGTACGATTAAGCTAGGTAAATCTCTCAAAGGTAAAAGCATTTAAATGATGTTTCATAACTTACATATGTATATGTTAAAATTAGTTTGAACTTTAACTATTATGCTAAGGATACGTGGACAACTGAGGAAATTATTTTTTTCGACATCAGAACAATTGTCGAAACACTAATAGGACTGTTTTGTAATTATGCCACTGTTGTGAAGATTTGAATTATATTAAGTGTAAGGAAGTTTCGATATTGATAATTGTAGGAAGTTTTCGTAACTATATTAGGGTTTTTCCTAGATTACTGAAAGGATTTCATACATGCTTAGATGGATAACTTTCATGCTTAGCTGAATGATTTTTGATATTATGACACACGTTAGAGTCCGGAAAAGTTCGAATCTTTTGTAGAAATTATTCTTAGCAAAGTAGGAACTTCCATATCTAAGAGTCTGATTATATGAATTTTTTCGATAGCTTAGACTTAATACCATAAAGTTCTCGAGGGTAAATAAGTTTCGATGTGATCACTAAGTTTTAATCAAAAAGGTTTTCGGCATTAGGTTCTCTACATCTTATTTATTATATATGAAGTTCTCGATATGAGTCACTTACTAGTTAGGTTCTCGACATCTTATTTTATTATATGAATTCTTGATATGAGTCACTTAGTAGTTAGGGTTTCGACATCTTATTTTATTATATATAGATTGTTCTCGCAATCATCTGAAGTTTTCGCAAAGGAGTAGTTTCGAAAATTTTTTGTCAGAATTGGTCTAAGGCAAAGGAAAGTTTTCGTGTGATCATCACATGAGATGAATGTGATTGGTGGAGAAACTAAGTGGCGACAAAGTTTCGACAAGGACATTCAAAGAATTCAAGTGTTCGTGGTCTTATTTGCCACATAATTATTATTTAGATACATTACATAGAGTAGAGATAACCACACATTACATAGAGTAGAGATAACCACATGTTACATATAATAGTACTCACCCATCAAATCAAAAGGTTTAGAGTTTTTTTTTTTTTGGAATTTTCCGTGTATAAAAGGTAGTGGGTACAAACGCAATAGCTAAATGCTAATGCACAGATAGCGACAACAGACTGTCGCGTACAAGTGGCAAGTCTACCAAGCAATACGCCATACTCTACGTAACGCAACAAGTTGAAAAGCAAATCTAGGGTGTAAAGTGGAAAGACGTAAGCAGACTAGCCGCATAACCTCCTCGACTAATCGATCTGGGGATGTCGACCGACCTTCTCGCCATCGCCGATTGCGTTCCATCCAGATATGGTACACCAAGGACGCGAGCAAGTGACGCCAAGCAAGATGGAAGAGATGGCCACTACGCCAGCGCATGGATGCCCATCGCACCCCTCGCCGCCAATCAATATAAGGCCATTGGAGCCGAGTTTTGCGCCGTAGAAGGCGTAAGCAACGACGAGAGAAGGAGCACGTAAAGAAAAGGTGATTCACCGTCTCCAGAGAGTTAGAGTCGCAAAGTGAACAAGAAGATGTATTCGCCAACAGTGCAACCCACAAATTATCCCTGGTTGAGAGTCGTTCACGAATGGAGAGCCAAAGAATAAAGTCATGTCGAGGAATATGAAGAGCCCCGCCAAAAAGATGAGCCCATGACACCTGAGTATGCCGTGGGCGGATACCATCCCTCGCAAAAGCCGTAGTGAAAACACCATCCGCAGAACCAGTCCAGATGATCTTATCATGTGAATGGGGGGAAACTGATGGTAGCATCTCTAAAAGTTCCGACGTCGTACGGGCAGGCCAAGACCACCCTGAGGGAGAGATCACAACACTGAGGCGGCTATCAGACGGCAGCCCCATAACCCTGGGGGCCCGAGGGTAGCGCTCCAGTAGGGGGGTCGGTGAGAGCCAAGGGTCGTGCCACAGCCAAATCGATGATCCATCTCCCACTTTAAACCTAATGAAGGAACGAAACAGAGGGCGTAACTGTAGGAGCTTGCGCCAACTCCAAGAGGTGGTCGTGGAGGCATGAACCATCCAAAGAGACTTGTGCCGCAGTCGGGTTTCATAAAGCCACTTGCTCCAAATAGAATTTGGATCATACTGAAGAATAGAGCAGAGAAGCTTCAGCATTAGAACGCGATTATCGATCTCAATCGAGCGAATTCCTAATCCTCCTTCAGCACGGGGGCAACAAATATCAGCCCAAGCAACCTTAGCAGAACTGGATGCCCACAAGAAACGACGCAAACGCGCCTCAATCGCCCGAACCACCCCTTTGGGTAACAAAAATGCACCACACCAATAGATATGAAAGGCTGAGAGAACTGAACAAATAAGCTGTAGCCGACCCGCATAAGAGAGCGACCGATTTAACCAAGACCCTAGGCGCTTATCCACCGCATGCAATAAAGGCTGGCAATCAGATAGAGAAAGCCGAGAGGTGATAAGTGGCAGGCCCAGGTAGCGCACCGGCAAATGACCCAAAGGGATTCCCATAATGGAGAGAAAGAGTGGGGCCATTGATTCCGCGCGCTTCGAGAGGAACATCGCACTCTTGGCCACGTTTGCATGGAGACCAGAAAGCTTGCCAAAAGTCAATAAAGCATCGTGCAGGACACGCACGGATGCCTCGTCAGCATGGCAAAAGAGAAGAACATCATCGGCGAAGGAAAGAAGGGCGAGAGACGATGTCTCACATCTCCAGTGTCGAAATTCTGCTGCAGTCCGGATGCGTTGCTGAAGTAAGCCATAGAATACCTCCATAACAAGTGTGAACAGGTACGGTGCAATCGGGTCTCCCTGCCTTAAGCCGCGCCTACCCGCAAAGAATCCCTCCGCACAACCATTTAGGTTGAGGGAGAAGAAAGTAGAGGTGAGACAGGAGCGAATCCAACTGATAAATGTGGGATGGAAAGCCATAGCTTCCAAAGTGGCAAGGATGAACGGCCATTCCACCTTGTCATAAGCCTTCGCCAAGTCTACTTTGAACAAAGTGCGAGGAGGCAGGTGCATATTCCTATAGCCGTGACAAATTTCTTGGGCCAATAGGATGTTATCAGAGATACGACGCCCAGGAATGAAGGCCGTCTGCCAGATGTTTACCAGTCTTGGTAGGCAACACTTCAGCCGATTAGCGAGCACCTTGGAGATGACTTTATAGATAACGTTGCAGCATGAAATAGGGCGAAAATCCGAAGGTCGTCTAGGCGAGTCACCCTTGGGAATGAGTGTAATCAATGTTGAGTTCAGCTCCTTCAGTAAGAGTCCGGTCCGAAAGAAATCCTTGACCGCCGCCGTGAAATCTCCACCGACAATGTGCCAGGCCGACTTGAAGAAAGCGGCCGAGTACCCATCAGGGCCAGGGGCCTTCTCATCTCCCATAGAAAAAGTGCGTCCTTGATCTCATCATCCATAATGGGGGACACCATGGAGAGAGATTCAGCCGACGACAGGGGCTGAGAAATAAAATCGCGGATGGTGTCGGCTGTATGTGTAGAAGAGGACGAAGTCCCTAAGAGAGCCGTGTAGAAACGTAAGAGCTCCTCCTTAACCCGTTCAGGCCCATCAATGGGTTCACCATCAGGTCCTTCGAGTGAATAGATACGATTAGTCGCCCGACGCATCGCAACGCGCTTGAAGAAGAAGGACGTACACTGATCGCCATCTTTGAGCCATGACAGTTTCGCACGCTAAGATAACGACGACTGTTCAATAGAGATCGCCTGGGCATATAGGCGCCGACAGACCCCTTCCAAAACAAGGAATCGCGATTCGGCAGGGAAATCATAGACAAAGCGTTGGGTAATGTCAAGGAAGTGCTTCGCGTCAATCACATTCTGATGGAGGTCCCCTTTGTTACGTCGCAGCCGTTTAAGTAGCGGTTTAAGGTGCTTAAGCCGTTGGACAAACCGATACATAGGGTGGCCCAAGCACCTTCTACTCCAGACCCTACTGACTGTGGGAAGGAACTTTGAGTCCGCGATCAAGAAATTATCAAAGCGAAATGAGGTACCCTTCGGATGAGAAGAACGTCCAGATAGTAATATAATGGGTGAATGATCAGAGGTAGCAGGGACATCGCAGTGGTAACGAGAACCATCATATTGACCGAACCACGATGGGTTAGCAATCATGCGATCAAGTCGACGCCAAATTGCACCGTCACCATGCTGACGATTGTGCCATGTGAAGAAATGGCCCGTCATAGGAACGGGGGAAAGATCAGAGTCTGTCATGCATGTGCGAAGATCACCGAATTCAGCCGCATTCGGAGTGCCACCACGAGACTCATTTTGGGCAATAATGGTGTTGAAATCCCCCAAAACAAGCCAGGGAGATGTAGTCCTAGACGCAGAGACTGAAACAAGGTTAGCCCACAAAGAGACCCACGCATCACGCCGAGAACGACCATAGACAAAAGAGACAAAGAAAGATGTCTGATCAACCAAACTCATCACTCGACAGTGAACAGACTGCTCAGTCATTGCTACAATCGACACCGCAATAGAAGATGAGTCCCAGCCCACCCACAGCCTCGTACCCGGTCCGCTGTCATAATCGAAGAACCACGTCCAAGAGGGACGAATCAAAGAGGAAACAAACGAAGCATTAGAAACAGCCACGCGTATTTCAAGAAGCCCAACCATGCAAAGCGAGTAACGAGAGATAAGGTCCCCCACCGCCCGACTGTGGTCTCGCCTATTGAGACCACGCACATTCCATGAAGCGAGTGGAATCATAAATTAACCTTCTCAGGGGCCGCAAAGCTTTTAGGGGCCAAATTGGGTTCACCATCCTCAGAGATGTCCTGTAAGACAGCAAATGAGTTAGAGACACTGACAAGCGGTTGAGCAAGACGCTGATGGTCCACGCGGCGAGTAGATGAACGCCGGACTGCGACGGGTTCAACTGGAGCAGCCCCTTTGCCCTTGTCAACCCGTCGCCATTCTGCTTTCTGTTGGGCAGGCTGAGTAGGCGGAACAGTAGTGGTCGGTGGCTTCGAGGCAGCTATTTCAGTAGGGCGACTGGGGCAGGCAGCCGAGCGGTGGACCACCGACCCACAATACCCACAGCGCGGTGGGCGCCACTCATACTCGACATCCACTTTTATGATGGTAGCATCCTCACCTGTAGCTGATGATAGTCGAATATTGAAGCAATCCAAATAAGGATCCGCCAACGTCTTCATGACGCAAACCCGAGCATACTCAATACGCTCACCCCGTATGGTGATAGAGTCCGCAAAGAGGGGTTTTCCCACCACACTCGCAACGAGGCCGAGACCCTCTTCAGTCCAACACTCGCTGGGAACATGGCGAAAGCGCACCCACGTGGGCACATCAAGATGTTCACGTCTAGCAAACGACATCCCAGGCTTCCATTCCTCAAGAAAGAGTGGCTGGCCCTGAAGCATCCACGGGCCTCCTTCAAGCACCTCGGTCATCGCCGCGGCAGTCTCAAATCGAAACTTGAAGAAACCGCTGGAAGTTGCGCGAATTTCAACCACAGACGGCCAATGAGCTCGAAAGAATTTGTCCACCTTGGGAAAGAAAGGTTTACGACCCAAGAAGTATCCCACTAGCGTGTAGTTCCAACGCGAAAGGCCTTTCTGAGCTACGTCCCACGTCAGCCGAACCTCGGGTACCCCGTCGACCACAACCGGTGGCGTGTAGGTCAGTGTAGCGCGAGAACCTTCATTAGGTTCGACGCGTCGAACTGTACGGCCACGGAGGGCGTTAGCAAACGAGCGCGAGGGACCCGCAACTGAAGAAACATTGGGCCCAGACTTGTGACTCTTCGGGCCGGATGGAGAAAGCCTAATCTCAGTTTGCGCATTACTAAGTCCGACTTTGTCAGCCATGCGCGCTGGTGAAGGGCAGAGAGACGCCATGGCATTAGTTGCGGCCTTGGCTACCGGCGAGCCATCACCTTTGGAGTGAATAGGTAAGGGAGGCTCACGGGGGCCAACTGCAGATGCAGCCGCCTCCCCACTCGTCGACTTGTTAGGATCAATATCTTCAAGTTTAACACGCAAGGCATCGAATCGTCCAACATCAAACGCAAAATTAAAACCCGGGAAATCGCGGCAGAGGCGACTCAGATCCGGCGGGTGGACTTTGGCATGCGACACCTCAGTAGACGACGACGATCCACACATCATGGAGCCACAAAGCAAGGATGAGGTAGCCATAGTACAGAGGAAAATTGGAGAATCCTCCTTTGAGGAATATTGTCGAACAATTTCCGTGCAATGAGAAGAAGTGAGGACCTTCTGCTTCTCCCTTTTCTCGTTTCCTCCTAACAAAGATGTCCGGCGTGGGATCTAGGAGAGTGGCTGCGGAGCGGAGAAGGTGGACGACGTCGAGATCTCGTCTTGGTGGGCAAGGGTTTGATGACGGCTTGGGAGAGCAACGGTCGAGATCTCGTCGTTGGTTGCGGGAGGTGGTGGAGGGTGGGAGGTGTGAGGTGGAGCGAAGTGGTGGTGGAGGGTGATGATGGCGGTGGTGAAGGACGGTAAGGGTGGTGGTGGAGGGTGGCTCTCTCTCTCTCTCTCTCTCTCTCTAAATTGTTTTGTCACGAGTTCACGCGGTTGTAAAAATTATTTTAAGAATGACTACTAATAAAGAGTTTTCTTTGGCTTAAAGAAATCGACATTATCAATAACAAAAACCTATGTATATAATAGTATGATATATATATATATATATATATATGCATGTTAGGGATTAATAATTATGTCAAACAATTAATTAGTAGACATAGGAAAAGATTTCAGTATAATATTGGGATGTCCGATATTTTAGGGGTTTCAACATAATAAGAATTAGGATTTTCAATGGTATGTTCGGTACAGTATAGTTATCAATTTTTAATACAGGTTCGATATTGATTAAATATATATAACCTCTAAGCCAGGAATCCAATACCGTATAATTAATAAACAGAAAGTAAAGATTACGGATCTAAGTGATCATACACAAAGCATGCATATCACTCATGCATATTATTATAGGGATTTTACATTTACCAGATAAAATAATTATATAGGTCACGAGTCGGATAAGCGCAAAGACAAGGCCGAGTAAGCGACGGGAAAAATAGGCGAAACTTGTGAGTATGATTTGCGACATGTACCTTATGTGTCTTATGTGCTTACATGATTTATATGGATTAATTGACTAATATGTGATATATGTGTTATTTACAAATCAACGTGAACTATGTGGCCGTAAAGTGCCTTTATATGATCTATGTGTCATCTAATGTATTTTATATAGCATTGCATACATATAAATGAAGGGATAAATCGTTATGACTGCTACAACTACAGATGGTATGATATGGATGCTACGGCATACATCCCTACAAATCGGGGGATTTAACAGAGTCCTGTACATGCAATACGTATCTTTACAAATCGGGGGACTACGAAATGGTTACAGAGTCCCATGCATGGGCGCCGACTGGGTGTACAGTACAGTCTAGCTAGTCTATAATGGGAGTATCAAAATAAATGGACATATAGAATGGCATGTGATCTACGGATCTTGATTTCACGATGGCATGTGATCTACGGATCTTGATTTCATGATGGCATGGTTACGATAGTTACGGGAAAGAATGGACTACTGTTTATTTTATTGTTACTTGTTATTAGTTAATGTTGTGATCATACTCTGAATAGTTGTCTTCACAGTTGTTGTAGATAATTAGCAGGCTCACTAGAGCGCATCCTCATAGAAAGCATGGATTCAAGGTTTGCCGGCTATTCTCGTCCTATATCCCTCTGTTCATCGTTAGCACATAGAATAGAAATGATTTAGATTGTTGCATTTTGTGACTCATATGATAGGTACATATATGTACATTATTGTGAAAGGAACTAAACCGGATGTACGCACCGTTTTTTGGTTAAAGGAAATAGTTACGGAAATGGCGAAAAAAACATTTATGTCAATATTTTATGGATGCGGAAAAAGGTAACGGGGCGCTACAAATCCTCAGCCTATTTATAGATGTTTTCAGGTCTTCTGGGCCGCTCAAAACCGGTGGTCAGGAATCCGCCGTGTCGCCAGTTGATATTGGCCGCTAATTCCTTATCTTAAGTTTTTTTTTCTTTTTCCTTTATATAATAAAATAATATTATATTATTATATAATATTATTAAATAATTCTTTTCTTCTTTACAGCTGCCTTCGTGGGCGGATGGCCTAACAATTCTCCCCAGCCAACCTCATTCGACACCTACCCGAGCATCGTCTTCAGCACCGTCAAGCACTCTTCCAGCGAGTCTGTCTGAGAGTAACCCGTTTGTAAATACCACGAACGTCCATTGGCCTTCCTTGTACCAGCTACATATCTGAATCAAGAATTCAAGTCCTACCCACTTGATTCATCACGCGGCCAATCATATGTGCAGCTGCCAGTGTTTTAAAAAGCAGAAAATCGCGCGCGTCAAAGCCCGTATAGCGGATGTTTACCTTAAAACGTGATGACACGTAGAAAATGTAGCACCCGGGTCCCCGTAAGTTATTAGGGCCAATGAATTTGCATGCAGGGTTTATGTTTATGTGATTTATAATTTACGTACTTAGGTGATTATATGAATTTTTGTGCTTACGTGACTATGTGAACTTCGTGCACATTTAAATATGTGATCATGTGATGATTAACTGAGGAATTTTCGAAAATATGGAATAAGGATAGATTAAGTTAACAGTATTAATAAGATTAAGAAATTGGGCCATAATTACTAATGGGCTAAAATTCACACTTAGGCCCAAAACCCTTAGAATATATTTTGGGAAGCAAAGTTTCCCAAATTTAGGAAGGATCACGCTACCCTAAACCCCTATCAAACCATACCTTTAATAATTAAGTAAAAGCTTGTCCCAGATATTCTAATAAAACCATAAATCACTTCTCTCTAAGTCACGAAAATTAGAAAGAAGGAAGAGATAGTTCGAAACTTTGGTTTGAGGAGGTAAGAAATTATTGCTATGATCTTACATTTTTAGCTTATGATATTTTAGGGTCTTAAGTTCGGATCTTACATATTTAAGGAGGGAAGCACACGAAAATGTACACAAACTAGTGCTTGATGTCAATTTCAGTGTTAGAGTTTTGAGTTTTAGGGTTTTCGAAGTTCACTTGATCTTGAAAGTGTTCTTGAGAAAAGGCAACCTTCCGATCGAGATTTTAGGGCCTAGCTATCCAAAAGGATGTTTTTGAATGTTGGAGTCGTGAAGTGTAAGCTTCACAAACTCTAGTTCGCGAACCCTAGGCATGATGAGGTTCACGAACTCCATAATAGTCGCAAATTGATCGAAGTTGGCGAGCCTAGAGACTTCGCGAATCGGGGTCGTGAAATAAGGGTTTCGCGAACCGTGGTTCGCGAATCCTTGATAAAAGGAGGATTGTGAAATCTAAAGCTTCACGTGCATGCATTCGCGAACCCTAGGAGAGATAAAGTTCATGAATCCTAGATGAAAAGAGAATCGCGAACTCTAAGGGCATTATTGCATGGGTTCGCGAAATGAGAAGTTCGCGGGTTGAACCAGTCGCGAACCTTGAGTTAGCCGAGGAGCTTCGCGAATCGTTAAGAAGTTCGCGAACACCATGCAAGATGCGAACTCTAGTCGGCGAATTGAAAGGGAATTTGCGAAGTTTATTAAGCACATGAGTTGAACGGATTCGCGAAAGTCGAACTTGGTGAACTCATGAACTACGCGAACCATGAGGCGAGTGATACGATTCGCGAATCGAGAGGTGTGATAGATAGAGTTCGCGAAGTAGGCATGGGAGGTTGGCGAATCCTAGTTACTTTGCGAACGATAGATGGTTGGCGAACCCTAACTACTTGGCAACGTAAATAGGTAGAATGTTAGACTTCGAACTAGGATATTTCACCAGTCTAATAAGTCACGAGCTTAGGTTAAATCTAGGGGTTCGCGAAGTATGAACTTGGCGAACTAAGTTTCACGAATTAGGGCTAGTTCGCGAGTCGAGTGAAAAGCGTAGGAACTTTGCGAATTCCGTGGGGTCTACAACTTAGATGGGTTCGCGAAGAGTATGTATGAAACTATTCGCGAAGCAGGCTTTGCGAATGGGAAGAGTTCGCGAACTCATGCAAGATCACGAGTTAAGAGTGACTTCGCGAAGTGAGTATCAAGTCGCGAACTCAAAGGGTTTCAAGTATGAATTCGCAAAGTGTGGCTTCACGAATCATTAATGGCCTAGGATTCGCGAACTAGGCCATGTATGATAGGATTCGCGAAGTACAAATCGGCAAATCTAGGGGCTTCGCGAACTAGAAGCCAAATAAAGCATTTCGCGAATCGAACATGGGAGGTGCACGAATTATAAGTCGTAAGTTAGTTCACAAATTGAAGGGTCTTGAGTATTAGGATTCGCGAAGGTGACGTTCCCGAACTACATAAGTTCGCGAACTAGGTATAAGAAAGAGACTAATTTGCAAAGTAGACTTGGCAAAGTACACTTAAGATATGTCACGAGTCACGAGTTCGAAGAAATTCACGAGTCAAGTATAGTTCACGAGTCATTAGAGCTTTCACGAATTAAAGTTAGCAAATTCTTTCTAAGTAATTATCCTTCAAATATAGTATTAGAAATATAATAACCACTTAGGAAGTTCGAGACCTTAGCTAGTCAGATTATTTAGATAGGGTACTGACCTAATTATTCTTATGCTAAGGTCAACATCTAGGAGTCTCACCAGATCATGTAGCAGTTAATCCACGGACGACAGACAAGTGGAAATTCAACTACAGCACATAACTTGCTTGCGTGTGCCTAACGTTACATGACTATGTGCCTAATGTATTTGACTACGTGCTTCTATGACTACATGATTTCGTGAATTAATTGATACGTTTCTACGTGGTAAGTATATTTGGTGACAATTTACATTGCATATTCACGAGCATGCACAATCATATGTGGGAGGGAAGTGTGAGATGAATATGCATATTTATGTCGCTTGAAAGCGAATGATACTTGCCGATATGGGCATTTGTTGTCGACTCGCAGTTGAGTCAGGGCTAACTACTATGACACCAGGGCAGCGTTGAGCGTCGTCATATATATATATATATATATATATATATATATTATATATATTATATACGTACATATAGATGTTTATGTTATGATAGGGCAACCCGTTGGCGAAAGGGCCGTATATATATATATATATATAGTCATTTATATTAAGGCAGTGCTCGTTGGCGAAAGGGGCGTATATATTATTATTAATATTATGTATACATATTAGGGCAATGCCCGTTGGCGAAAGGGTCGTATATATTATTATTACTATTATTATATATATATATATATATATATATTCATTTATATTCTGGTAATGTCCGTTGGCGAAAGGGCCGTTATATTATATATATTCATTTATATTAGGGCAATGCCGTTGGTGAAAGGTCCATATTATATCTATATATATATATATATATATATATATGTATATTCATGTTTATATTAGGGCAGTTCCCGTTGGCGAAAGGGCCGTATATGTACAATGGTTTATGATTGGGCAATGCCCGTGGCGGTAAGGGGCGACCTAGAGGGTGCCACCTGAGGGTATAAGCGACACAGGGTGGAACCCTGGTGTAGGAACCTTAGCGTGGGCTACCAGCGTGAGCGACCGCCGGCAGTCGGGGACGACCGGGTACATATGGCGACTTAAGGACGATGTGCATCCTAAGGTAGGCTTGTCAATGGGGCGGGGATTCCCCGTCCCCGCGGGGATCCGCCCCGAGCGGGGCGGGGAATCCCCGAATTTTAATCCCCGCGGGGCGGGGATGCGGAATTTTTTGTCCCCGTAGGCGGGGACGGGGATCATAGTCCCCGCCCCCGGGGATCCCCGCCATTAATATTATTTAAATAAAATATTTTATAGCTTAAGTTAATAACTAAATAATATATTTTAGACATAGTTTATATATAAGTTTAAAAAAATATATTTTTTTACGCATTTTTTAATATTATAATATGAATAACATTTTATATATAATATAAATAATAAATTCAATTTGTATTATAATGAAAATATAATTTTTTTAAAAAAAAATTCGTGGGGACAGGGAATCCCCGCGGGGGCGGGGACCCGGCGGGGATGGGGATGGGACGATTTTTTCCCCGTTTAGTTTGCGGGGACGGGGATGGGGATTCCCTGTCGACACGGGGACGGGGATGGGGACCTAATCCCCGCCCCCGCCCCGCCCCGTTGACATCCATATCCTAAGGTATGGCCATCGAGCGTGGACCGCTGTCGTATTTGTCCTTGATGGATGAGCTCATTTGTGGTGCATATTAAGATTGGCCGTGGGCCCTGAGAGAAATAGTATTGGTACAAAGTGCATCGGCGTGGATTGCCTTTGCGGATAGTAAAAGTTTTAATTGCATCGGCGCGGATTGCCTTTGCGGGGGATGACACGTGCATTCATGCATGATTTCTGCTTACTGAGCCACGGCGGCTCATCCCTTACGTTATGTGTTGTAGGTGCGAGCGAGCACGGTACGTGATCGCCTCTGGCAAGGCAAACTTTTGAAGCTTCCAAGCGTCTTTTGGGGGTGGTGTGCATGGATAACGATATGTGAGGCTAGGCGCATAGGACTCTTTTGCTGTGTCGCTAGATACACTTCCCGTGTAATTAAGATTTTAAAAATGTTATTTTGTCATATGTACGAATGATCTCCTTTATATCAAAGGAAATGAAAATTTCCATACGCATTTTACGTCTTTTAAATTAACGCATCGTTAGGCAAAATACGCGATGGCTAGGGTTTTACAGAAAAAAGCGTAAACTCTGACAGTGAGATATTACGATGAGAAGAGATGGTATTTCTGGCATGACCTTTATGATATAATAATATAACACATCTTAGTTTTTCTATTTTTTCCTAACTTTTTATTAGTTTCCACCCAATCATAAACAACCGATTATTTAAAGTATGTGATAAAATTTAAATAAAATTTTCTAATTTATTCTTTGTTTATAGGTGATCAAATGACATGCATATCTTATATTTTTCGATATCTATAAAAAAATTTTTAAGGATTGCATTTTCAAAGATTTAGGTTAAATTAACTAGTTATTTTTCGAATAATTTAAACGATTGCTAGAAGTCCGTAACAGTGTTTTAGATATAAAAAAAATCCATTGAAAAAGAACTTTATTAATATATTGTTTTTATATTTTTATTGTTTGGGATATATATTAATTAGATTTTACAATTATGCCTTGTTAAAAATCATTTATTCGCTTGATCTATTAATATTATTATTCTTGGTCATTATAAGTGGCTTAGCTCAAAATACTACGCAATACGCTACGCTTTTTACGCTACGCAATATCGTCACTAAAACGCTATGCAGTGCGCAATGCGCTTTATAAAACATTGGCAGCTGCCGAACCGACTCTACCCGTCATTCTGAAGAGGGACTTCGATGTAACCCCTTTCTCCAACAGGACTTCCCTTCTCACCATCGTCTACCTTTCCACCACGCGCACGCGATTTTTGTGTACCCATCGAAGTCGGAGTATTATGTATCACACTCCCGTCCAGACGATACAAACATCTACGCTCTTCTCCTTTCAGTAGGACTTTTCCGCCATGTGTGATTTTACAGACTCCCTGCTATGAAACTCTCATAGCCCTTGGAATCAAACTGGCTCAAGGATATTAAATTCTTCCGTAACTCTGGGACAAAGATCACACCACCCAAAGCCCGCAGCGCTCCGTTAGTCATTTTGATCCTCCCAGTTCCAACACCACGAACCGCATGACGGTATCCATCAGCCATGGAAACCGACCTCTTTCTATTTTCGAAACGTACCAAAATATTTTCTTTCGGAGCAAATATGGTACTTCGACCCCGAATCAAATATCCATTCATCCTACGAAAAAGCGCCATCGTTGTAGACTGTGAGAACATCTATAACATCATCCGTATCATGTGCTATCATGGTTGTGGAATTTTTCTCGCCGTTCTTGTCTGACCTCAAGTCGGACAATTCTTCTTGATTTGTCCCGGTCACCACACTTGTAACACACGATGCCCTTCCCGCCATTCTTTGATTTGGACCTGCTGCTACCTCCAAATTCCCTGGCGTGGAACCTTTCTCTACGATTCGCCCCATGAATAGCCAACGGCGAATTTTGGCTACCTCCATAATTTGATCGTCTCCTCTTTTCATGCGCCAAAAGAGTTGATTGCACATCCACCATCTTCACTATTGTCTTTCCGCATAAGATGGTTGTGACCAGATTATCGTAAGAATCAGGAGGTGAGGTAAGAAGGAAAAGGGCCTTATCTTCTTCCTTTAACTTTACATCAACTTTTACAAGTTGATCCACAAGTCCGTTGAACACGCTTATATGATCCATGAGATTTCCATCTTCCTCCATCTCCAGCCGGTACAGCTCATGTTTCAGATCTAACTTTGTGGCTAAGTTTTTCACAAGGTGCAGCTCCCCCAACTGCGCCCTCAAGTCTGGTGCAGAATCCCCATTAACAATATTATTAATAATGTTACCCGCAATGTACAAACGGATTTTGCTGACACATCTTGATCCCAAATCCTTCCAGTCTTCTTTCGTCATTTTCTCCGGCTTTGCCGTGTCCCCTTTCTCAAACCTTGATGAACAAGTATATCATTCACTCGTCTCTGCCACAGAGTGAAACTCCCCGTACTATCAAAATGCCGCAATTTGAAACTGTTTTCCGTCGCCATTATCCTTGTAGAGATTCAACAGCTTGGTCCGACGCTGGCTTCCCCGTAATGAAACCTTCTTGATATATTTTCTGATGTGGAAGATCAGACAAAGCTGCAACCACAGAGCATACTCAGAATATCAATTAGGTTGTCTCTGATACCACTTGTTGGGGTTAAGCGGTAATTTTTCGGGCCTAGCGAAAGGTTGATTTTGACCCGCGTCTATTTTATTTGGACAATATAGAACCGAAATAAAGTCGATAGAGAACACGAGATTTTTACGTGGTTTGGCCAATACCGCCTACCTCAACGGAGAGCACCAGTTTTACTATATTGAGAATATTAACACTCGTGTTTAAACCAAAACTCGAGACCCCTTACTCACCCGGGTAATATATTTGTACCTACTCCCAACTATCCCAGTAAAACTAAAACTCGCTTGCACCCTTATTCACCCGAATAACTTTTCCTCTCACTATTTCTCTCTCACTGAACTTCTTACTTGATTTGGGATGATAATAACTGAGGAATTCTCAGCCTATTTATAGATGTCTTCAGCTCTTCTGTACCGCTCAAAATCGGTGATCAGGAATCCGCCCATCGCCAGTTGATATGGGCCGCGCATTACTTATCTTAAGTTTTTTTTCTTTTTCCTTTATATAAATAAAATAATTATATATAATATTATTTTATTATTATTTTTTTCTTCTTACAGCTGCCTTCGTGGGCAGCTGGCCTAACACAAACTACTGCAGCACAGAAACGACAGTGAAGCATTTCTTCTTTTGGTATTTGATTATTCAGGTTTCCCATAGTTTGCGCTCGAGTTGTTCCTGCAAAGTCAATAAACATATTTATTCATGACTTGTATTAAGGTAGGATTATTTTGTAATGCGAAATGTAGTGCATGAACCTTAATTAATTAGCGTACCTGTTGGTGAGGTTCTAGGCATATTCCCTATATTTGACTTCAACGATGATGTCTAGTTCATATGAATTTAGTTTAGCTGTATATGCAACGTATCATTACATAATCTTAAAGCACATGGCAGAAGTAAAACCATATTATTAGCAACGACATGCACCGACCTTGAACCCCGTTGACATACTTCATGAACAGACTTTTGGACTTCATAATTTTTTTCGTTTCTCGTGCATATTTGCATGTGATAATACATAAGTGGGAAAAGGGCACATTTGTTTCACTGTATAGGTGATTCATGTGCCATAATGCACCTACGCTTGTTAATATCTGCTTAGAAACGATGGGCAACTCGTAAAGAAAACTTGTCAATAATGAAATAACGAAAATCGTAATCTCGGAACTCGTATTCTGAGAATACGAAATACGTTGGCCGCTGACCCACTGACCCTGACATGGCACTTCAAGTATCTCGTATCCTCATGATATTAGTTAGCAACTCGTATTCCCAAATTACGAGTTACTTAATGCCCGAGCACCCTGCATGCCCATGCAGCGTGTCGAAAATAATTCGAGTAACTCGTAACCTGATAATACGACTTAGTAACTCGTATTCCCAGATTACGAGTTACTTAGTGCCCGACCAATGCCCATGCAGTGTGTCGGCAATAATTCGAGTAACTCGTAATCTGATAATACGGGTTATGTGAATTATTGCAATAATACATGTAACTCGTACTTTCGTATTACGAGTTATGTGAATATTGCAATAATTCACGTAACTCGTATTATCAGATTACGAATTAAGATTCTATATATATCCCCCTTATCGATCATTTCTAACATAACAGAAACAATGGTGTCGAGTCACGTACAAGTCATAGTATATTTCGGCGGCGAAATAATTCAATCATCTGATTCTACCATCAAATATTGTATCCGCCCTATTCGGTATAGGCGAATTCGTCGCAATAGCAATTTTTCCGAGTTTATATCGTTGTTATTTGAAATTACGGGTGCTGATAGCAGTTGTTGTTCGTTGATTGTCTATGCCAAAAAGGAATACTTTCCACATTCCCGCCACTTTCATCAGCTACTCCAAATCTCCAACGACAACGATTTACAATTTTTCATACATTCCGATTCGGAGAACAATTGTCTTGAAGTTTTTGTTGAAATAGTTGAAAATTCAAATTTTAACGAAGAGCCTCATCAGAATTTGGAGGAGCGGCACAAGTTTTCTGCGTTTGAAGTTGGTTCTTCGAGTTATACATGTCCGGATTTTCCCGACATTGTCTCAGTTACGTCAGGGTTCTCTGAAGATGCCGACACTTGGTGTTACATTCAATATGTCAGAATCGTGTCAGAACCCGTGCCAGAACCCGAGGAAGACGTTGATGTTAGTGATCGGAAGCGGACGATGAGGATCCACTGTCCGAGTTACTCGATTCCTACGAGGACGACGATACCAACGACGACGATGCACCAGATGATACCACACCACTGGCCTCTGCTGCTCCAACGCTGTTTCAGTCCGTCTCATTTTCCCAGACGTACCGAATGCCACCTCCTGATGGTGACGACTACGGCGGTCACGGGGAGTTTTACGACAGAGATAACCTTATGTTTTGTCGATGTATGATTTTTCCATCTAAAAAACATTTACAACGTGCCGTCGACGATTTTTCGATCAGGGTTGCTAAACGCTTGTATTACGTCAACGAGAGCAGCTGTACACGTTGGAGTGTTCAATGCGATCACACGAATGATTGCCCTTGGAAACAGAGGGCATCATTCAAGCCACAAAAAAGGTTATTTACATAATTTGAAGGACCGCACACCTGCTATATGACTGAGCTGGCCAACACACACCATAATATCTCTCGAAACTTTATTACTGATTTGTCGGTTGAAACCGTGAAAATCGATCCGCAGCTCCTGCGCAAAAATGTCCAACAACTCGTGAAGTTAAATGTGGCTATGAAATCTCATATATTCAAGCTTGGTATGGTCTGAAAAGAGCTATGGAAAATGTCTACGGCACGTGGGAAGAGTCTGTTACCAAACTCTCAATATTTATGAAGGCGTTGCAGCATTACAATCCAGGGAAAATCGTGAAGTGGCTTCATATGCAGACAGGGAGACCTGGACACTTCCAACTTGGGTATGTTTTTTGGGCTTTTAAACCAAGCATCGATGGCTTCAAATATTGTCGAAAAGTTATTTGTGTCGATGGTCCATTTATACACCAAATATAGACACACATTATTGATTGCTACGTTGCTGGACGCCAACCAAAACGTCTTTCTCCTGGCGTTTGCCATTATCACGGCAGAAAGTACACACTCATGGACTTTGTTCTTTAACCATTTGAACACATGTGTGTTAGATAATTAATCGGTTTGCCTTATTTCGGATCGTCACCAAGGTATTTAATCTTAATAATGTAATTTACTTGTTATTTTCGTAAATTTAGTTACTTTTAGATTAGTATATGGTGTGTACAGGTCTTATGGGAGAGTAGAAGCCACTGAATTTTTTCGTCCACCAAATGGAGTACATCACTTCTGTCTTCGTCATGTAAAATCAATTTTCTTCAACAAATTCAAGAATCAACAATTGAAGGATCTATGTCATAGAGCCGGTACTGCGCCAACATTGGATAAATTCAATCGCATTATGATCAAATTGCGGAAATTAATGAACATGCGAGGCCTTGGTTAGAAAATAAACGTCGAGCAATGGACGTTCGTACACGACGGCGGTTATCGATGTGGTGTCATGACGACTAATATTTCAGAAGGGCTCAACGGGATATTAAAAGGTGCTCGAATGCTACCCGCAAGAGCAATCGTCGATTTCACTTTTCATAGGTAACCTCTAATCACGATTTTAGTTTTTTTTTATTTTAATTTTGATGTTATGACTTGTACTTTTATTTCGTAAAATTGACAGGTGCGTACAATATTTTTGTGATCGCTTTCAAGAAACGTCGTCACTAATGGCGAATAATGAAACTGATTGATCACGTTATGCAACAAGAATGTTTCAAAGTTGGACGACGGCATCTTAGGATCTCGTACCCCACACTACATTCTCAAAGGACCTTATCTTAATAGTTCTATCTATCGCTGACTCATCAAACAACAAATCCCTACTACGGTGATTAGACTTCATCGTCAACACCGAACTATCAAAAGGCTCGTAAGAATAATTGAAATCCATTCTACAGTTAAAAAACGCAACCAAACAAATCAACAATCAGTGAAAGCATTTGATAATGAAGAAATTAACACAAAAAATCGTATTTCGGATCGTAACGGGGTCACTCACACAAACGAATCGCGCGTATGACGTCGTCCAGGCGGCAGGCCGGCGGGTCGCAGCGGGGCAGCATCGCAGGGCGATGGGGCGCGGGGCAGCAGGTCGCGGAGGCAGCAGGTCACGTTTCCGAACCTCGTCGCGGCAGTCGGGGTGCGGGGCAGAAGCATCTCGGGATGGGGCGGGCAGCAGAGCGTTGGGGCGTGGGGTAAGTCGCAGTGGCAGGCACGTCGACAGCGGTCGCGGCGGACGGTGAGGGGGTGGGGTGGTTGGCGGCGTGAAGGCAGGGGCAGCGGCATGCAGGAACGAGGTGCGGTGGGCGGCGGCGTGCAGGCACGGGGTGGCGTGGTCTTCTCGTCGTCTTCGTCGCCTCATCTGCTTCGTCTTGTCGTCGTCTCGTCTTCTTTCTTGCAGCTGTAGGGTTTTAGTCAAAATCAGATGTAACTCGTATTCTGTGATTACGACTTATGTATGTAACTCGTGTCTGGGATAACGAGTTACTCCACGTAAGACCGCCAGCGAAGATAGTAACTCGTAATCCCAGAATACGAGTTACATAACTCGTAATCCCAGCTTACGAAAATAGTTGTTTTATTAATGGTTTTTATTTCTTGTTTCTTTTATTAATGCTTGATTTTTTTAATTATTTAATTAAAAAAGCATGTTTCCAATGTTTACTTGTACTTTTTGGAAAGTGTATTAACTAACCTTCATGAAGCACATTTGATTCCTTGCGATAATTAATCATGGCTATGTACTAAACAAGTTATGTAGTGATGCCTCGTAAGTCTCAAACGTTGTTGTAAATTAGAATACAATGTATTTATATTACAAACTATTAATTCAACAGTTCCGTCTAATTCTAGTTTTTAGTATTTATTTTATTTCTTGTTGCAAGCACTACACTCTTTGCTGTAATAATTATATTTGGTCACTTAGCATAGCTAAGTGACTCGTATGCTAAGTGACTCGTTCTGATTCATCCACGAAATATAGCTACACGGCGAATTCTGGTCCGTCCACGTATACAGTTACACGGCGGATTCTGGTCCGTCCACTTATACAGCTACACGGCTCATTTTGGTTCGTCCAGGTGTCTAGCTACGCGGCTAATTCTAGTTCGCCCGAGGTTAAAACCTTAAGCTATAAATAGGCTAGCTATAAGTCATTGTAAATCATCGAAAACAATAACCTCTTATACATTTGGCAAGCACCGGTTACATCTCTGGGAGGAGCGAACTACTTCGTATCATTGATAGACGATTATTCCAGAAGATGCTGGGTGTATCCAATCAAAAGAAGAAGGATGATGTATTTCCAATCTTCAAAACATACAAAGCGTGGGTCGAACTTGAATCCAGTAAGAAGATCAAATGTCTGCGGTACGATAGTGGAGGAGAGTATACTGGCAAAGAATTCAATGAATTCTACAAAGGTGCGGGTATTAAAAAACAGTTCACTACGGCATACACTCCACAACAAAATGGGGTGGCAGAGCGGCTGAATAGGACCCTGCTGGAAAGAATGAGGGCTATGCTGAGAACTGCAAGCTTAGACAAGGAGTTTTGGGCGGAAGTGGTCTGCACTACTTGTTATGTGGTGAATCGGGCCCCATCTACTACTATAGAGATGAGGACACCGATGGAAATATGGACTGGCAAACCTGCTCATTATTCAAACCTCCATATATTTGGAAGTCCTGCATATGTGATGTACCACAATCAAGAAACAACGAAGTTGGATCTGAAGTCCCAAAGATGTCTATTCCTGGGGTACGCTGAAGGAGTAAAGGGTTATAGCTTGTGGGATCTCACTGACCACAAAGTTATTATCAGCAGAGATGTTAATTTCCTCGAAGATAGCGACCAGGAGCAAGTCGAGCATGATGGCAACATGACAAAGACTGCACCAACACTGGGCAAAGAGAAAATTGGGGCAGAATAATTCTTCTGAAGCCGAACCAGCGCACGAAGAGCTCGACCCAGTCGAAACTGAAGTACCGGACCTCTGGCGATCAAAACGAATCCGTAAGCAGCCAATTTGGTACTCAGATTATGATACTGAGAGCAACATCGCATATTGTTTTCTAACTGAGGATGGAGAGCCAACGACTTTCCAAGAAGCACTGAAGAGTTCAGATGCAAGTTAGTGGATTTCAGCAATGCAAGAAGAAATGAAAGCTCTCAGTAAAAATAAGACATGGGAGTTGGTGCCATCACCGCAAGGAAGGAGACATATTGGAAACAAATGGGTCTACAAAATCAAGTGGAATGGTGATGACCAGATAGAGCGATATTGTGCAAGACTGGTTGTAAAAGGATATGCTCAGAAAAAAGGGAATCGACTTCAACGAGATATTCTCACCGGTGGTTCGACTTACAACGGTCAGGGTTGTCTTGTCAATATGTGCCACATTTGACCTGTATCTTGAGCAGCTCGACGTTAAAATGGCCTTTCTCCATGGCGACCTGAAGGAAGATATATATATGCTTCAACCAGAAGGCTTTCACGAAAAAGGGAAAGAAGATCTGGTTTGCAAGCTAATCAAATCTCTTTACGGACTCAAGCAAGCACCACGATGCTGGTACAAGAGATTTGATTCATTCATAATGAGTCTCGGCTACACTAGGCGTTATTCAGATCCTTGTGCGTATTTCAAGAGATTTCCTCTGAAGATTACATCATGTTGCTGCTATACGTTGATGATATGCTGGTAGCAGGACCCAACAAAGGCCGTATCAATGATTTGAAGACTCAACTCGCTGGTGAATTCGAAATGAAGGACTTGGGACCGGTAAACAAAATTCTTCAAGTGGGAGAAAGGTTGTAATAATTATATTTGGCCACTTAGTATAGCTAAGTGGCTTTCGTCCACGTATACAGTTACACGGCGGATTCTGGTTCATCCACTTATACAGCTACACGGCTCATTTTGGTTCGTCCACGTGTCTAACTACGCGGCTAATTCTGATTCGCCCGAGCTTAAAACCTTCAGCTACAAATAGGCTAGCTATAAGTCATTGTAAATCGTCGAAAACAATAACTTCTTCTTATATTCAGTATATACAAGTGTTGTGAGGGAAAATATTTAGAGGGTTGGTGAGTCTCCTATTGTAAGAGAGATAGAGCTAGTTTTATCCTTATGGTAGAGAGTTGTAACGCCTAAATTACGCACAGTAAAATTTTCTTACCTTGCTCGTGGTTTTCACCCCGATTTTGGTGTTTTCCACGTAAATTCCTGGTGTCTCTTTTATTTTTATACTGTCCTTTTATAACACTCTTGGCCTCCTACAATTTATTTCATGATCACTTGCATGTACGTGCCCTGACTACCACTTTACATGTTGTCGAACCATTAAATGAATATCTAGCATGAGTACATGCAATTGTGAGATATTAATTAATACATCAATTGTATCATTGCAAAAAAAAACAATCGGTAGTACTGGTGCAAAAAAATAAATTTTCGATGTGACGATTGCGAAACATTTATGTTGAGTGCGGGAATTTTTTTCGTCGCCAAAACCTGATGTTGAGTTCCAAAAATTCTTTGTTGCGTTTCATTTTTTTGTGCGAAAATGTTACTTTTGATGTGAAATTATCATTATCATTATTATTATTATTATTATTATTATTATTATTATTATTATTATTAAGTTTTTTTCGCAACCGGGGTTCGAAAATCTTAATTTTCAGTCCCATTATCATAGTCTAACTGGTAGACATTTTCATGGTTACTTTTAATATCAAGAATATTAAACTTGATTAGATATTAAGATTACAAGAAGTTGATGAAATTCACTGTATCGCACTATATAAGTAACGAACCTTATCATGGTTATAAAAAATTAGAACTACATTAGGAAAACATCAAAAAATTTTAATTGAGACGAATTTTTGGTCATCTGCTTAGTAAGATAACCTTTGGGGCACTGATAACCTTTGCGGCACTGCCTTTGTGGCTCAACGTTGCGGCATGAAAGTTTATAAAACAATTCATATGTTTTTTATACATATAAGCTCTGAACTAAATCAGCAAAAGTAAATCTTTAAACGTAAAAATCTTACAAAGGAAGACTTAAAAAACATCAATGCAACACCCAGTTCTTATAGAAAACGGAAACAATCAGAAATTTCCTAAACTCATTTATATCCAACTGCTTAATTTTATATATTGAATCCTCTGCAAACATGAGGGAAAAGGCCGACCGCAGCATGTGAACCCCACATTCACCATTGAAGGGGTCAAATAGGAGTGGTAGAATTCATTAATATATAGATGACGCAAAAATAGAAACATACATGCCAATAAAAAAGCTTTCCCAACAAATTATTGTTGGGTTTTTTGAGCATTTGGGCCAATTGGGCCAACTATGTGTAATAAACCCATTAATAAATTCAATTTCGAATTTAATTAAATCGAGAAGCCATCGAATGTTGAAACGAGAAATCGTTGAAAGATTACGAATCTATGTTTCACGGGGATTCTAAAGAATATTAATACGCTCAAAACCGATATCGGGTGAATGAGAAATTAATTTTCGAAGTTGGCCCAATAATGATTAAAAATGGTTGATAGTGTTTAAGTGGGGATTAAGTGTCCCACATTGGTTAGACACTAAGAAAATCTTCACCATATATATAGAAACCCATGTGGGTTTATTCCAAAGGGCTTGCCATGTGGATGGGTTTAAATGGGCTTAAGTGGGTTTAAGTGGGCATAGTGGGCTTGAGAAACTTAAGGGAGTTTTGGCCCAAATAATAGCCGGGTGCCAGTCGGTGCCTCGCACCGAGCCCGAGCCCGAGCCCGAACCCGTGCCCGAGGCCGAGGCCGAGCCGTGCCAAAGTGCGCAATGGGCGCTTTGAGGCGCGCACTTTGCACTTCGCACGACGCATCGGAACGAGGAGCATTGAGGAGCTACTTAAAGTTTTCCTCCGGTGGGCGGCGACGGCGACGGTGCCGGTGACGTGGCAGTTGAGGTGAAGATGAGGTGGCGCTGCGTCACCACTGATTGGGCAGTCCAGATGAGGTGGCGTGATCCAATGGATCGTCTGGGCCGCAGTGGGCTGTTGAGCTGATCCGGCCCAACTAGAGGTGTCGGTCGGCCCAACAAGAGGTGTCGGTCGAGCCGCCGGTGGGTCAGGTCAGAGAATCGGGCCGCCGCCGGTGGGACACGCCTGAGATTCGGGCTGTCGGCCCGAGCAGTAAATAAACCGACAGTCCAATAAGTTTGAAATATTGCATTTAGACCCCTGGGAAATTATAAAAATAGTCCAGGAAGTTCTTGAAATTGCAATTAAGCCCCTGCGCGAGAAAATCTATAAATAGACCCCTCATGAATTGAAAAATTTACTAACTTTTCAACCCACACAAATTATATCATTCACTCCCAACTCCCTATAATCCCCAAGCAAGAAAAACTCGAGTTTCGAGTACGATTCGTCTTAAAACTCTAGTCGTTGTGCTGCGATTACGAGTTAAGAAAATGTCGTTGTATCTTGGGGACGATCGATGTTAACCAAAAGCACTGTATATCGGGGCGATTTCGTCTTACGGACAGTGTGTTCAACACACGCCTCGACTACGTCTACGGTCATGGATAGTCTTCATCAACTCCAGGCCTATTTATTCTTCATGTTGTGTATAATAGTTATCACCTATGCGCTCATCATCATCTGGGTACTCACGAACTGTACCTGCGTTTGAAGACACTCCATCTTCCGACTATCTACTGCCGAAGTGTATCTATTGCCAAAGCTCTCTGCCGCCGACCAGACGCAACCGAAGAAACAACAATCGTAAGACGGAATCTGTTCTTGATCTGATCGATGGCAACCAACACATCAACGATCCCTGCCAGCAGCCACGCCGAACGTCCTGCCAAGTTCAACGGGACGGAGTGCAAACGTTGGCAGCAAAAGATGATGTTGTACCTGACGACGCTCCACCTTGTCCGATTCCTAAAGGAACTCGCTCCTACGGTGACAGAAGTCGCCCCACCAGCTGAGGGTGAAAACCCTAACGACGCAGACTATGCTGCTCGTGTCGCTCAATCTGAGCAAGAAAAGGTTGCGTTAGACGCATGGAATCATAATGATTTCATGTGCCGCAACTATATTCTGAACGCCCTAGACGATTCCCTATACAACGTCTATGCAGTGGCTACGACTGCGAAAGAGTTGTGGGATTCGTTGGACAAGAAGTATAAGACCGACGATGCCGGACTGAAAAAATTTATCGTCGGCAAATTTCTGGATTACAAGATGACCGACTCTAAGCCGGTGTTGGACCAAGTCCGTGATCTGCAGCTGATTATCCATGATATTCATGCCGAAAATATGCAGATCAGTGAAACCTTCCAGGTAGCTGCGATTATCGAGAAGCTGCCGCCTCTGTGGAAGGATTTCAAGAATTACCTCAAGCACAAACAAAAGGAGATGGGGCTTGAGGACCTGATTGTGCGGCTTCGGATCGAGAAAGATAACCGAAAGAGCGAAGCCAAGAACAAGAGGGGCAATATGGAGGCGGGAGCAAACTTGGCCGAGCCGAGCTATGGAAACAAGCGTAAAAGGCCTGGTCCGCCGCAAAAGAAGCAAGACCCGAATTCCAAAAGAATTAAGGGCAATTGTTATAACTGCGATAAACCAGGGCATATGGCCAAGGATTGTCGTAAAAGGAAAAGAGTTAATAAGACTCGGGCGCATCTCACTGAAGAGAAGCAGCTGACGACAGACATGTCGGAGCTAGACCTGACTGCAGTCGTGTACGCGGCAAACGTCGTGGAAAATCCAAACTACTGGTACATCGACAGCGGAGCAACGCGCCACATCTGCTCCGACAAAGAAATGTTCTCCACCTACACGCCTATTTCGGGTAGGACTCTCTCTATATGGGGAACGCGGCGACGTCCAACATCGTAGGATTGGGACGGGTGGTGCTGAAGATGACCTCAGGCAAGGAAGTGACGCTTGTGGACGTGCTGCATGTCCCAGACATCCGCAAGAATCTGGTGTCCGGCGCTCTGCTTTGTAACGCTGGATTTAGACAAGTGTTTGAAGCTGGAAAATATGTACTGACAAAGAATGGTCATTTTATTGGCAAAGGTTACCTCGAGAAGGGCCTTTTCAAGTTATCTGTAATGCCTGTAAAACGCGATATTAAGATCGCTGATATTAATAAATCCAGTTCTTATTACTTGGTTGAGTTTTCTAATTTATGGCATGGTAGATTAGGACACGTGAGTTTAAACAAACTGAAAAAGTTAATAAGTTTAAACTTACTTCCACAAATGGAAATTGATTCACAACACAAGTGTGAAATCTGCGTAGAAGCAAAAATGGCCAAGGCACCATTTTTATCTGTCAAAAGAAACAGTTCACCACTAGAATTGATCCATACTGATATATGCGATCTGAAATTCGTGCAAACTAGAGGTGGAAAGAAATACTTTATTACGTTTATCGACGATTGCACGAAGTACTGTCACGTATATCTTTTAAGTGGTAAAGACGAAGCTCTTGATACCTTCAAAAGATATAAGAATGAAGTTGAGAATCAACTTAATTCTAAGATCAAAATAATAAGAAGTGACAGAGGAGGAGAATACGTGGCACCGTTTGTGGAATTTTGCCGAGAACATGGTATTATTCATCAGACGACGGCGCCATATTCACCTCAATCAAATGGCGTTGCTGAACGCAAAAATAGAACTCTTAAGGAGATGATGAATGCGATGCTAATCAGTTCAGGGCTACCTCAAAATTTGTGGGGGGAAGCCATACTATCATCAAATCGCATTCTAAATATGTTGCCACACAAGAAACGGGATAAAACACCATACGAATTGTGGAAAGGTAGACAACCTTCCTACGGATATTTTAAAGTGTGGGGGTGCCTAGCAAAGGTCGAAGTACCTAAACCAAAACAGGTCAAGATAGGACCAAAAACGGTTGACTACATTTTCATTGGATATGCAGAAAATAGTAATGCATACAGATTTCTGGTGCATAAGTCAGAAACTCCCAACATGAATTCTGGGATGATTATTGAATCGAGAAATGCTGTTTTCTTTGAGAACATCTTTCCAATGAAGGAGAGAAAAGAAATAAGTTGTAAAAGAAATTATGAAGCCGTTGAAGTTTCGCCTCCAGAAGTTGAGGAACCACGGCAAAGTAAGCGTAAAAAAGTGGCCAAATCATTTGGGCCTGATTTCCTAACATATATGTTAGACGATGAACCTAGGACAGTGCAAGAAGCTCTGTCGACTCCAGAAGCTCCGTTCTGGAAAGAAGCTGTAAACAGTGAAATTGAATCCATCATGCAGAATCACACTTGGGAGTTAGTAGATCTTCCTAAGGGGTGTAAACCTTTAGGATGCAAATGGGTCCTTAAAAGGAAATATAAAACTGATGAATCAATTGAGAAATATAAGGCTCGTTTAGTAGCCAAGGGATATTCCCAAAAGGAAGGGTATGATTTCTTCGATACCTATTCACCCGTAACGAGAATTACGTCAATACGGGTTCTATTTGCTATTGCAGCATTGTATGATCTCGAGATACATCAAATGGATGTAAAAACGGCATTCCTAAATGGAGATCTCGAAGAAGAAATCTACATGAATCAGCCTGAAGGGTTTGTAATACCTGGACAGGAAAACAAAGTGTGCCGACTCGTGAAGTCGCTTTACGGGCTTAAACAAGCACCAAAACAATGGCACGAAAAATTCGATATGACTATGCTATCGAATGGGTTCAAAATCAATGAGTGTGACAAATGTGTTTACATTAAGGGCACACCCGATGAATTCGTGATTGTCTGTCTTTATGTAGACGACATGTTAATCACGGGAAGCAATCATAAAACGATTGTAAATACGAAGAGTATGCTGAAAAATAATTTCAGTATGAAGGATATGGGTTTGACTAATGTCATACTAGGGATAAATGTCTATAGGACGCCTGAAGGAATAATGCTGACACAATCTCATTATATTGAGAAAGTGTTGAAGAAATTTAATGCATTCGATGATCCTCCGGCTAAGACTCCTGTAGATCTAAATCTACATCTGGCCAAGAACAGAGGAGAACCCGTATCACAATAAGAATATGCTCGAGTGATTGGCAGTTTAATGTACCTAACTAACTGCACTCGACCTGATATAGCATATTCAATTAGTAAACTTAGCAGGTTTACGAGTAATCCTGGGAGTAATCATTGGATAGCCTTGATAAGGGTGCTGAGATATCTGAAGCACACTATTAATCATGGTATACTCTACACGAGGTATCCAGCTGTTCATGAAGGATATTGCGATGCCAACTGGATATCTGATAGCAAAGACTCCAAGTCCACGAGTGGTTATGTATTTACCATCGGTGGTGGAGCAATTTCTTGGAAATTCTCCAAGCAAACGTGCATAGCTCGATCTACGATGGAATCGGAGTTTATTGCACTAGACAAAGCCGGTGAAGAAGCAGAATGGCTTCGAAATTTTTTGGAGGACATTCCTTATTGGAATAAGCCTGTACCGCCTATTATGATACATTGCGACAATATGGCTGCAATTGGTAGGGCACAGAATAGTATGTATAACGGTAAGTCTCGGCACATACGTCGAAGACATAATACCGTACGACAACTGATCTCTAGTGGAATAATCTCTATTGACTATGTGAAGTCTAAAGAGAATATAGCAGATCCTTTGACAAAAGGCATTGCTAGAGATCAGCACTATAACGCAGTAAGGGGAATGGGGCTTAAAAACCACACACCCAAGAACGAGCTTGGTGGTAACTCAACCAAAATGAGTGGAGATCCCACAAATGAGACAACTAAGCTGAGTTTAGTTCAGTAGCTTACTTGGTTTTTTTTAATAAGCTCATTCTCATAAGCTGCCCAAGTAATTACTCGAAGACGTGTGGTAAAGGGTAAGCAATTTTGCTATTAATGATGGCTATACCTGATGGTGCAGTATTTCGGGATACTCTAGGATTAAAGTCCTAATAGTCGATCACCTATATAAGTGAGAGGTGGGGCCGCTTCAATATAACACTTATGAAACCAAGATATGGTCCAAGGCCGAAATGGACACAACATGAGAATCGAAAGAAATTAGATTCGTCACTGTGTGTACGCTGTTGTTTCGATTTACACAAAAGCTGTCAGTTCAAGACATCACGTTCACTGAACAGCGAGTAAATTCGATTGCGTTTCACTAGGGAAGGTTCAAAGCCACAAACTACCTATCCTGATACGGTGACGGGTCGTCGAGTTTTTCTTGCAAGAGTCAGCATGCATATCATTTGTATTAATTTCCATTCATGTGGGGGATTGTTGGGTTTTTTGAGCATTTGGGCCAATTGGGCCAAATATGTGTAATAAACCCATTAATAAATTCAATTTCGAATTTAATTAAATCGAGAATCCATCAAATGTCGAAACGAGAAATCGTTGAAAGATTACGAATCTATGTTTCACGGGGATTCTAAGGAATATTAATACGCTCAAAACCGATATCGGGTGAATGAGAAATTAATTTTCGAAGTTGGCCCAATAATGATTAAAAATGGTTGATAGTGTTTAAGTGGGGATTAAGTGTCCCACATTGGTTAGACACTAAGAAAATCTTCACCATATATATAGAAACCCATGTGGGTTTATTCCAAAGGGCTTGCCATGTGGATGGGTTTAAATGGGCTTAAGTGGGTTTAAGTGGGCTTAGTGGGCTTGAGAAACTTAAGGGAGTTTTGGCCCAAATAATAGCCCGGTGCAAGTCGGCGCCTCGCACCGACGAGCACCGTGCCCGAGCCCGTGCCCGTGCCCGAGCCCGTACCCTTGCGCGAGCCCGTGCCCGAGCCCGTGCCCGTGCCCGTGCCCGAGGCCGAGGCCGAGGCCGTGGCCGAGCCGTGCCAAAGTGCGCAAGGGGCGCTTTGAGGCGCGCACTTGGCACTTTGCACTTCCCACGACGCATCGGAGCGAGGAGCATTGAGGAGCTACTTAAAGTTTTCCTCCGGTGGGCGGCGACGGCGACGATGCCGGTGACGTGGCAGTTGAGGTGAAGATGAGGTGGCGCTGCATCAGCACTGATTGGGCAGTCCAGATGAGGTGGCGTGATCCAATGGATCGTCTGGGCCGCAGTGGGCTGTTGAGCTGATCCGGCCCAACTAGAGGTGTCGGTCGGCCCAACAAGAGGTGTCGGTCGAGCCGCCGGTGGCTCAGGTCAGAGAATCGGGCTGCCGCCGGTGGGACACGCCTGAGATTCGGGCTGTCGGCCCGAGAATCGGGCCAGTAAATTGTAATACCCGTAAAATTTAATTACGGTATTTACGATTTAATTAGTAGTAGATCAGAAATATTCGTTAGATTTATTAGATAAAGATGTTAAGACTATAAAAAATAATTATGCACACAAATTAGTTTGTAATAAATGTACTATTATTTTAGTGCGTTACGTGACTTGTGTGTTATGTGAATCACATGATATATGCGTTACGGCAATATATACATCCTTATGTGATTTCATGCTAAATGACTTATGTGTCTATGTGATATAGTCCTATGGACTTATGTGCTACTAGGATAACTAACTTGGTAGGAAAAATTATTAATAAATTAGTGATAAGCAATTTGAATCATGATAGTAATAATAAAATTAAAGATTGGGCCATATTACTATATAAGTATAGCCCAAGTGTTGGGATGAAAATGGGAATAGCCGAATATGAGGGGACAATTTCAACTTATAAAGTTAAATCAACTTTTGAAAAATCAAACAACCAATCACAAATAGGTAAAGTGAATAATTGAAAGACACTGTAAAGTTTCTTAACTACAAGGGAATTGTTTATAATAATAGTATCACGGAGTATTACTTAGGAAGATGATAAGTATTGTTAAAGTGACATCAACGTCACTCATTTATTTCAACACGCTAAGTTGAGATAGGAAAGAACTACAAAGTTATCATTATTAGCTAAGAAACTATCGAAATATTGGGACAAGAAGGAAGAAGGAAACACTGAAAAATAATTTAACCTTCTAACGACGATTGAGCAACAGAAGGAGAGAGATAATATTCGAAAGGTATAATCCCTTCTTACCTTTAGTATTTAACTTTTCTCTTTTCAGAATATGCTAATATACGGTTATGCAAGAAAGAAATTTTGGAGAATTTTAGGTTTTAAAAGGTGTAGGAAATTATCAGGTACGAAAGTCTGAAAATGATTAGGGTTTTTGATACGGTTTGTAAGATCTTCAAACTGTTCTTGGAAAAAATGTGGAGTCTTGATCGGAAGTTTCGAGTGAGGATAGGATTTTTTAGATTATAAATCTCGAGTTCATGTCGAGATCTATGTTTAATAATTGACATCAAAATCTTTGTGTGAAATCTTCATAAAATATAGGAATGTCGAGATGTTTTGAAGCTCGAAATCTTTGAAAACTCGAGATCCTTATGTATTAATTAAATATCGAAATTTATCTTCAGTATCGACTTTGAAAGTGTATAGGAGCTCGACATCTGTCTTTGTTATTGACATCAAGACTTTGTTTAAAAATGTCGAAACGATCTCGAGATTTCCCATTATAATGTGACATACATCTCGATATCCTTAGGTGTATTAGGTCGAAATGTTATATATTATTAAAATAGGGCTCGAATTCTATAGTCTATATCAAGATTTGTCTCTAACATATCGACATTTAAGTCACAAAGTAGCTTGAGATCCATGACATCGAAATCCATGCAAAGACTGTCGAAATTTATTTGCTAAAATACATGTTGAAGTTTGTGTAATCATTAGCTTGAACCTCGAAATCCTTGAGTGTATAATATCGAGATCTATCTTGAGGATTTGTGTCGAAATCTTTGCATATGTCGAGATCCAATTTGCAATTCATATCGAGGTTTATGCTGAATTTCATATTAGTATTATATAGGTAATGTCGGAATCTACCTTGATGATTGATATCGAGATTTTAATATTCAGTGAACAAACTTGTCGAGATTTACCCTGCATTATATGTCGAGATTATTATATATATATTCAAGGAACAAACTTCGAAACATGTTACAATACACTCGAGATCCATATTAAAATTCAGTTCGACATTTTATTAGGTAATAATCTCGAGGCTAGCTTGTAAATTTATATCGACATTATGTTAAACTTTGAAATGTAACCTCGACATTTTGGTTGTAACCCCAACACACATCTCGACATCTATACAATTTTGGTATTACCAAACCTCGAAGTTTATATGTATTGTTTAGTCAATTTCGAATTCATGTAAATAATACTACGAGATTTTAGATTTATATTATATCGCGATCTATTTTAATCCAGGTCGAGATCTATTTTAATTCATACCGATATTTTATTAATAGTATTCTCTGTTTAAGTTAAGATTCTAAATTTTAGGGTTTCGAAATTTTAGGAGTCGAAATTAGGGTTTTCTAAATTAAGCCACTTTAGCAAAATTGTAAATAGACTAACAAACCCTAATTTTGTATGGTTCTATAATTAGGGTTCACAGGTTAGCGATTTAACCGTACGATAAGCTAAGGATACCAGGTAAGTGGAAATCGCAACTACAACACATAATTTATATGTGCATGAAATTACGTGTTATGTGTTCTTATGATTTTATGCGACTACTTGCTTATGTGACTTACGTGATTTGATGTGATGAAAATTATTATATGAACATGGCACGCATATTCATGGCACGAGCATATGCACGCACGACTAGTATGAGAGTCAGGGAAATAGCGTGCATGAGTATAAGATCGCTTGAGAGCGATGTATATTTGCCGATATAGGCATCTGTGTCGACTCAATGATGAGTCACGGCTCGTCTATGCTACCACGGCGATTCACGAAGCCGAATTACCTGATTCACGAAAGGTAGGGGGAATACCCCGTAGCGGGAGATGCAACCTGGAGGATGCGACTCGAGGGTATGAGCGGCACCGAGGGAACCTCGAGTGTTGGCGACCTCATAGTAAGCTACCAGTGAGAAGCGCCCGCGTGTCAGACCACATTGGGATGGGTGACCCCCTGGGAAGTTTCTCAGGGTGCGTGTGAGCGAGTGCACGAAGCACGCTAAAAGGTTAAATGGTGGTACAGTGAGGCCAGACTATCAGTCGGAGTGTGGTGGGCCCAACCCCACTGGTCCCGATAGGGATCGATGCTATAGTGACACTTGGTATGGGACGGGTCGTTACATAAATAAACCGACAGTCCAATAAGTTTGAAATATTGCATTTAGACCCCTGGGAAATTATAAAAATAGTCCAGGAAGTTCTTGAAATTGCAATTAACCTGCGCGAGAAAATCTATTAATAGACCCCTCATGAATTGAAAAATTTACTAACTTTTCAACCCACACAAATTATATCATTCACTCCCAACTCCCTATAATCCCCAAGCAAGAAAAACTCGAGTTTCGTGTACGATTCGTCGTAAAACTCTAGTCGTTGTGCTGCGATTACGAGTTAAGAAAATGTCGTTGTATCTTGGGGACGATCGCTGTTAACCGAAAGCACTGTATATCGGGGCGATTTCGTCTTATGGACAGTGTGTTCAACACACGCCTCGACTACGTCTACGGTCATGGATAGTCTTCATCAACTCCAGGCCTATTTATTCTTCATGTTGTGTATAATAGTTATCACCTATGCGCTCATCATCATCTGGGTACTCACGAACTGTACCTGCGTTTGAAGACACTCCATCTTCCGACTATCTACTGCCGAAGTGTATCTATTGTCAAAGCTCTCTGCCGCCGACCAGACGCAACCGAAGAAACAACAATTGTTGTGGACATTTCGCATCTCGAATTACTTTGAAGTCAATTCGATCTTCTATTATGCCCAGATCTTTTAGTAAGTAAGAGATCATGAGTTTTGTATTCTCAAAGGGTACATGGAAAAACTTCATGTCCATATCACAAGTAAAATCAGAGTCGTGAACATTAACCGTAGCATTTCTGTAATTTACTGAAGAAAGCAACCAATGGGATTCATTGACATTGACTGGAACAAAAATAAGATCAGACGTACGCCGTGGAGTTGAAGGCCAAGTCGTCCATACTTCCATCTGCATATGATCGTATGGTGGAGATGTTGAATTAATAGTTTGTGGGCTTTCTTTATTATTGGGTCTATTGGTTTGGTTTTAGTATTGGCCCATGTAAGCCATGTATTAAAAACATGATTTTTGGAAGAAACAAAAATATAATTTGAGGGGTTTATGCTGTGAACCAAAACAGCCCCCATTTCCTCTCTTCACTGTGCGTCTTCCTCAAATATCAGAAAATAAAGAATGTTGCTTGGTCTAGGATGCTAAGGCCAACATAAATGGTATCAGAGCTTGTGTTTTGTGAGATTTGAAGTGGGTGTCTTCATTGAAGGTGAAGAAAATAGAAGTTGAAGTTGAGAAAAATATCATGGCTACCCAAGGAGGTGTTTGGGCACCACAAGGCGGGCAACCCATATTTGATGGTGAGAATTATGATTATTGGAGTATTAAGATGAAAACTCTTTTGATTTCACAATATTTATGGGAGATAGTAGAAGAGGGATATGTGATAAATGAGAAAATAGAAGAGAAGAAATATGGGAAAGGAGAGGGCTACGGTTTCGGATCCCGACGAAAAGGAGAATAGAAAAAAAGATGCAAGGGCTCTTTATTTGATTCACGGAAGTATCTCCAACAAGATTTTTCCGAGAATAATCGGGGCTCAAACCTCCAACGAAGCATGGGAGATTTTTCAAAAGGAGTTTCAAGGCACCGATAAAGTTAGAACGATAAAGCTCTTAACCTTGAAGAGGGAGTTTCAAAATTTGCAAATGAAGGAGAAAGAGATGCTACAAGAGTATTTCTCTAAGGTGATTGAAGTTGTGAATCAAATAAAAAATTTGGTTGAAACTTTGAGCGATAAATCGGTGTATGAGAAGTTCTTGATTAGTCTTCCTTCCAAGTACGACAACATTGTGGCCGTTATTGAAGAGACGAAAGACATCTCCACTATTAGCGTGCATGATCTTATGGGCTCTCTTGAGAGACATGAAGAAAGGTCGACTAGGCATAGCGACCAAGTCCTTGAAAGCGGCTTTCAATCTAAGGAGAATGTGAAAGAGAGTAATAACCAAAGGGCGGCCAATAATACCTTCCGTGGTAGCTTTAGTGGTGGTAGAGGCCGAGGCCGATTTGGGGGTAATTTGGTAGTGGAGGTGGTAAAGGTACTTACCAAAGTGGAGAAGCTAAGCTACGCAACTTTTGCAAGAAGTTGGGCCATATAGAAAAAGATTGTTGGAACAAGGGGAAGGTTCAATGCTACAATTACAAGAAATATAGCCACAAAGAGAAATTTTGTAGGAAGAGCAAGCAAACTACACCGAAGAGAAGAGTCTCGAGAGAAGAAATGATGGAAGCACATTTTATGCATGTCCAGCGGCAATTGAGAAGAAGGAAGATGTGTGGTATGTTGATAGTGGATGTAGCAACCACATGACCGGGGATGAGTCGATTTTTTGCAAGCTTGATAGCACCGCTACTACTCAAATTGCGATGGGAAATGGAGCCGTGGTGAAATCTAAGGGGAAAGGCACGATTGTGGTTGCATCGAAGAAGGGAATGATGTTAATTCATCACGTATTGTTGGTGCCGGATTTGGCTCAAAATTAATTGTTGGGCAATTGGTTGAGCATGGTCATGCGGTTCACTTCGAGGGTGCAACTTGTAGAATATTCGATAAGGTAGGGAATAAAAGAGAGTTGATGGTCGTAGTGAAGATGGAGAGGAATAGAAATTTCCCTCTCGCTCTCAAGCCCGAAAGAAGTGTTGCCTTGAAAGTTGTGTAGGTGAGGACTCGTGGTTGTGGCATAAGAGGTATGGTCATTTGAATTTTGAGAGCTTGAAATTGCTAAGCAAGAAGGATATGGTGTATGGACTACCAACTATAGAAGAGAAAGGTGGCATATGTGAGGCATGTGCACTTGGGAAGATACATCGAGAATCATTTCCGAAGGCGAAGGCGTGGAGAGCAAAGACTCAATTAGAGCTTGTTTACACCGATATTTGTGGTCCCATGAGCACAAACTCACATGGTGGAAACCGGTATTTCATCACTTTCATTGATGATTATTCAAGAATGTGTTGGGTTTATTTTTTGAGGCAAAAGTCGGAAGCGCTTTATGCCTTCAAAAAGTTCCAAAGAATGGTTGAGAGACAAAGCGGCCGGTTGATAAAGAAGTTAAGAAGCGATAGAGGTGGTGAGTAGAACTCTAAGGAGTTTGAGAAATTTTGTGAAGATACCTGCTTAGAGAGACAATTGACGATTAGTTTTACACCGGAGCAAAATGGCTTAGCCGAGAGAAAGAATAGGAGTATTGTCGAAATGGCAAGAACCATGGTGAATGAAAAGGGATTACCATTGACTTTTTGGGTGGAAGCTACATATACGGCGATGTACTTATTGAATAGATGTCCCACAAAGGTGGTAGAGAACAAGACTCCATTCGAAGCTTGGTCCGGCAGCAAAAAGCCATCGGTGAATCACTTGAAGGTGTTCGGGTCGATTTGCTATGCACATCTTCCAAAGGAGTTGAGGAATAAGCTTGAAGATAAAGGTGAGAAGTGCATCTTTTTTTTTTGGTAAGAAAGATTTTCATTACACATGAACCAGTGTTTACAAAATGAAATCAACCTCCCATCTTATCAATCACACACAACTAATCATTGTGAATATAACATATCTCTCGTATATACTCCAATCCTTGTTGAGTCGGCTTTGCAAACTTCATCCCTTGCACTTGGTCTTTAAATCCACGCTTGAACGCCTGAAATAGCTCCTCTGCTGTCTTGGCAGCTCCCCCATGCACTCGAGCATTACGTTCCTTCCATAGCATATATGTAGCAGCCACCACTCCCGCCAGTTGTATCTTCGGAACCATGTTCTTATGCTTGCTCATCCGAACCAGCTGTTTAACCCAATCCTCAAAGTCATAGGCTGTATCAGTTCCTAACCAACTGCACCTCTTTAACAAATAGCCTGCTATAACCACAGTCGAAATATAAGTGTGAGAAGCATTCATCTTCCTGAGAGCATAGCACACATCCTTTATCAAGAATGTGCATCCCCCATTGTGCTAGTCTATCTCTTGTGAGCATTTTCCTATGCATGATAATCCAGAATATAAAGGCATGTTTCGGCAGGTTCCATCAATTCCATATTACTGCTGTAGTTACCATCTTCTCTTTGTCTCCCTGCATTCACAAATATCCCGAGGATATAGTTTAGCAACCATCACTTGTGGCCGTCCATTTCCCACCTCGAAAGCCATCGCAAAGTTTATCTCTAACTCTAAGAATTTGAGACCATTGCCAGCTACTTCCTCCAACCCTCTCATAATTCCAGATGCTGACAGACTTTAAGTAATAACAGTCAGCCATCCACAAGTTATCTTTCTTCTGCGAAATGTCCCATATCTTCATCCCGATGCTCGCACAGTTCCATAGGCCACAATCCCTAATGTCCAAGCCCCCTGCTCTTCTTCATACATACTGTTTCCCAAGCCACCAGGGCCTTTGTTCTGCCCCCAATTCCTCTTCCCCACAAGAACTCTCGGCATATTTGATCGATCCTCCTTACTACACTTATAGGCAGTAGGAACATAGATCCCCAATAGCTATGCATGGCCAGCAGTATTGAGTTAATCAAGCAGCATCTCCCCGCATAAGAGAGGTGTCTTGATGTCCAACAATTGATCCTCTTGGCAATTTTCTCTACCAGTGATTCACAATCAGATCTGCCCCATCTTGTTGGTGATATTGGTACCCCTAGATACTTCATAGGAAATGAGCCATCGGAAAACTCGGTCAGCTCTATTATACTCTGCCTCAAGGACTGAGTAGTGCCAGCAATGAAAATGCTGGATTTCAGGGCATTAGCTCCCAGCCCTGATGCCTTCTCAAAATGCTGCAGACTACCCTTAACCAGTCCAATAGTGGGAATATGAGCCTTGCATAAAATCAAGAGGTAATCAGCAAAACACATGCTAACTAGATTTAGCTTCTTGCATAGAGGATGGAACTTAAAGTCTTCTGATTTCGAGGCCAATAGCAATCTTCTAGTCAAATATTCCATAATCAATACAAATAACAGCGGTGAGATTGGGTCACCTTGCCTCAGCCCCCTTGCCCCAATGATATGCCCCTCAAGAGCCCTATTGATAGCCAATTGATATGTGACAGTAGAAATGCATTCCCTTACCCATTCCACAAACTTCACAGGAAACTTAAAGTGCTTGAGAAGGCTGAAGAGAAATTCCCATTCCACTGAGTCATATGCCTTCCTCAAGTCAATCTTCATCATGCATCTCGATGATACCTGCCCCCTGTTATACAGTTGAAGCAATTCCTGGCAGAGCATGATATTGTGACCAATAGACCTACCAGCCACAAAGGCCCCCTGATTAGGATGAACAAGACTTGGCAGCACAGCTCTCAACCTAGTGCACAGGAGCTTTGAGATACATTTATAAACTGCATTACAACACGCAATTGGCCTATAGTCCTTGCCTGTTATGGGGTGGTTGACTTTAGGCACTAATGTAATGGTGGTAGCATTCAAGGATTTGAGTAGTCTTCCAGTCTGGAAAAACTCCAAGACACCCTCAGTAACATCATCTCCAACCACAGGCCAAGCTGCCTTGAAGAACCCACTGTTATAACCATCCGGCCCCGGTACTTTATCACTATGGATGGAGTACATTGCAGTTTTGACCTCTTCCCTAGTAAATGGAGCAATAAGGCCCAACTGTCCTCGACAGTTAAGGTATCCCCTTGTGTTATGGCCCTCTCATCAATCCCTTCTAGGTTCTTCTCAGCACATCCTAGAATTCTGGTATACTCAGCAACAAAATAAAAGACTATGGATCTTGGCTCCTCCAGAGCCATGCCCCCTTCAGTTTCAACTGATATGATCCTGTTTTTATATACCCTTTGCTTAATGAGTGCGTGGAAGAATTTTGTGTTCTTGTCTCCCTCCTTCAACCAATTGGATTTAGCCTTCTATGCCAAGAACTTTGTACACGCTTTGCTGACAAACTGGAATTCCTCAGCAGCAGCCCTCTCTTATTCAATAGAAGCGGGATTCATTGGATCAGTGTTGAGTGCCTTTTGGCCGCTTCCAGTTTCATTCTAGTTTCCTCTGCTTCGTGCACTATATTAGCATATAAAGACTAGTTTAGGATGTCCATGCATCATACGTAGCTGGGTCACCAGGTGTCTGCCTTTGGACTGCTCCCCATTGCTCTTAGTCCAATGATCCCCCACTACTGACAGGAATTGAGGAGAATCCGCCCACATGTTGAAGAACTTGAAGTCTCTTCGACCCGGAGAAGGTCCCCTACCATTCTTCAGCAGGATGGGTGAGTGGTCGGAGATCCCTTCGGGTAAAAATTGAGCCTCAACCTCCATATATGTCTGAAGCCATGGGGGATTTCCAAATGCCCAATCTATTTTGCTGTATATCCGTGTGTCTGCTTCCTGCTTGTTGGACCATGTATATTGTTGGCCTTTCCTCCTCAATTCTTCAAGACCGCAATCCCTGAGGCACTTACCAAAACTCTCATATTCCGCTGCTTGTACACTGGTTCCACCCACCCTATCACCACTAGATAGGACACTATTAAAATCACCCCAGACTAGCCAAGGGGTCCCTGCCTGACTTAATGTCCTCAGGTCCTCCCATAAAGCTTCTCTCATAACACTCCTGTTTTGGCAATACACACAAGTCATATAGAATGTCTGCCCATGTGTCTCTGTTTCCAAGTGAAGTAGTTGGTCTGACTGAAATTTGGTGCTAATTCTCCATTCATTATTCCAAGCAACTATAATTCTCCCATTAGGGTTATTAGTAAGATTATGTACATAGTTCCACCCTTGAAAGCATCTGTCCATGACAGGTTCCATAGTTCCCTGCTTAAGTTTTGTTTCAACCAGGCATACAAGAGAAGTGTGAAGCCTCCCACACCTCAGTCTAATCTCAGCCTGTTTATTCGGGGCATTCATGCCCCGCACATTCCATAAAAGAGCGTTATCCATGTTGTGGGAGCAAGCTCTCTTGATGCACAAATTCTGGTCCATGATCCATCTCAGTTTGTGTAGTCCCTTGATGTTGTATCATGCTTCCCTTAGCTTCCTCAGATGAAGAACCGATGGTCTGCCTGGCAGCCTGTGGCGAACTATTCAGCTTCAGTTTCCTTTTCCCTTGTGTTATCCAACCTCTTGATTCCCCTTCTTCCTTCTGCCCATGGATTCAGTCTCTTTCCCTGCATGATGAGGTTCAGTTTTAGGATTAGGCTGCCATTCCTTCCTAACTGCTTTCCTACAGACTTCAGCCTGATGCCCAAACTTCCCACAGGAGCTACATTTGTCAGGTTTCCATTCATAGATTACCTCTTGTTCAACAAGTTGGTCGTGTTCATTTAGAAAGGTGACCTTTTCCCTCAGCTCCTTCTTCAGGCCAACCTCAACCAATACTCGTGCATATTGAATTCTATCCTTCTTCATTGTAACCACGTCAGCCATGATTGGGGTACCTACAAGGCTAGCAATCTTGCTCAGCCCCTTCATCCCCCAGTACCTCAGTTCCAGATGGGGAAGCTAAAGCCATAGCGGGACTTTGTCAATGTCTCCTTTCTTGAATTGAATGTTGTCTGTCCATGGGCCAATTATCACTGGTTTCTTATCAAACTGTAGCACCTCAGTCTGCAATACCCTGTCTCTTGTTTCCTCAGAATCAAATTTAGCTAGAAATAACCCAGCACGGATTTGCATCACCTTCTCCAGTCCATGCTTTTTCCATACACGGTTCAGGAATCCGTTCATGACTGCAAACGGGGGGTTCGACCCAAGCACATAGCAGACAATCGCTGAATTCCAGTACTCCACCTCCTCAGCGATATCATCCTGAACTATCCGCCCAATCTCACGCTCCCCAGTCCTCTCTGGCTCAACATAATCGAGCTTCGTTCCTGCTTACGTAGCTTAGATATGTCAAAATTGGCCCAGACTGATTGCGTTGTCTGTTCATCCTTTTCCTCGAATACATTGTCTCCAATCTGCGTCATTTCCTTCACAACCTTGGCTAGAATTGCCGCTTCCTTCGATCCTTTGGAGAAGTGCATCTTTGTTGGCTATAGTATAACATCAAAAAACTATAGGCTCTTAGCTTGAAGAGAAACAAAGTGATAGAAAGTCGAGATGTAATTTTTAATGAGAAGGGTCATTGGGATTGGAAAGGAAAAGGAGTTGTAAGTGTGTCATATCCTATTCAAGATGATGCACAAGAAGGGCCAAGTGGTAGTGGGCACGATACCGAAGAGGAAGAGCCATCTCCATCATCTCCTACGATAAATATCGGGTCGGCGTCATCATCCCCAAGCTCAACGCCGATAAAATTGAGACCTATGACCGATATGTATGCACATTGCAATTTTGTTTTTGTTGAACCGGAGAACTTTGAGCAAGCAAGTAGAGAAGAAGTGTGGAGAAATGCTATGGAAGATGAGAGAAACATGATTGTGAAAAAATGAGACGTGGGAGTTGGTTGAGAAGCCGAAGGACAATGATGTTGTTGGGTTGAAGTGGTTATACAAGACAAAGACTAACCCGGATGGTTCGGTGCAAAAGTACAAGGCAAGGTTAGTGGCGAAAGAGTACACTCAAAAACCCGGTATCGACTATCATGAGACGTTTGTGGCGGTTGCTAGCATGAGACTATTCGATTTTATTGCATTAGCGGCACACAAAGGTTGGAAACTTTATCAACTTGGTGTAAAGTCGGCTTTCTTGAATGGAGTGTTAAAAGAAGAAGTGTATGTGGAACAACCTCAAGGATTTGAATTGGAGGGTGAAGAAAAGAAAGTATACAAATTGAATAAAGCCTTGTATGGGTTGAAGCAAGCACCACGTACTTAGTATGGGAATATCGATGCATTTTTTTGGACAAAGGATTCAAGAGGAGTCCAAGTGAACCAACACTTAATGTGAAGCAAGGTACCAACTCTATACTTCTTGTCTCACTTTATGTTGATGATTTGATATTTACGGGAAATGATGAGAAGATGATGGGTGAATTCAAGAATGACATGTTGAAAAAATATGAGATGAATGATTTGGGCTTGTTGCATTATTTTTTGGGGATTGAGATTGATCAAAGGGATGATGGTGTACTTATTTCTCAAAAGAAGTATGCCCAAGATATTTTATCGAAGTTTAAGATGGGGGATTGTAATCCGGTCACGACACCGTTGTTGGTTAATGAGAAGTTGGTGAGTGAGGATGGTAGTGGTGATGCCAATGCGGCTTTATATAGGAGTATAGTTGGGAGTTTATTATACCTTACGACTACTAGACCGGATATCATGTATGCCTCGGGGTTATTGTCTCGATTTATGCATCGACCGAGCAAAAAACTCATTTTGGAGTTGGGAAAAGATTGTTGAGATACATTCAAGGGACCAAAGAGCTTGGCCTTATGTATGAAAGAAGTGATGATGAGGCCGTCAAGTTATTTGGTTATTGTGATAGTGATTGGGCCGATAGTATGGATGACATGAAGAGTACATCCGGATACATATTTACGCTTGGATCCGGAGTATTTAGTTGGGCGTCGAAGAAGCAAGAGAGAGTAGCGCACTCTTCGGCGGAGGCCGAATATGTATCGGCGAGCAAAGCTACAAAGCAAGTTGTTTGGTTGAGGAAGATTTTGGAAGACATGGGGGAGAAGCAAGACATGGCGACGGTTCTCTTTTGTGACAACAAGTCGGCAACTGCAATGTCGAAGAACTCGGTGTTCCATAGTCGAACGAAGCACATTAATCTCAAGAATCACTACATTCGAGAGGCGGTCGAAGATGAAGAAATTCAAAACAAGTATGTGAAGACCGGAGACCAATTGGCGGACATCTTCACCAAACCTCTTTCCGGTGACAAGATTATTTATTTTCAAGAGTTATTAGGTATGAAGGCTTAAAACATTAAGAGGGAGTGTTGAATTAATGTTTTGTGGGATTTCCTTTTTATTGGTCTATTGGTTTAGTTTTAGTATTGGCCCATGTAGGCCATGTATTAAAAACATGATTTTTGGAAGAAACAAAAATAGAATTTGAGGGGTTTTCGCTGTGAACGAAAACAACCCTCATTTCCTCTCTTCACTGTGCGTTTTCCTCAAATATCAGAAAATAAAGAATGTTGCTTGGTATGTTAAGGCCAACAGGAGAGGTCTACATGCCCATTAGTCATGCATTCAGAAGCAACAATCTGGTGGAAAGCGGTATTCATCAAAGAAACTGCAGGATTTGCTAAACTTGATTGCCTCTGCATCTCAATGAACCCACGCAGGCATTCATCCACATGCTGTTAAACAACCAAACATAAACAACATGGGTTAGTTAATAAGCACGTTTACATTGTCACTTTTTTTTCTCATACCTCGTCAAGCAACCCTGTAGACTTCGTCATTAATGTACCAAAGAATTGTACTCCGCTGCGGTTACCCATCAAGCCTGTCACAAATATACTTGCATGCATGTTTTTTATGGCTGTTTTAACCTGCTCGAACTTAGGTTTCTACAAATATGCAACTCGATTTTGACGTCATTGGCTATGTTTTCAGTTGCTTTTGACGGTGCGGCAGAATGGGTAGGATCCGAAACCTTGAAACGTTTGGACTTGAACAAAGGAGTTGTAGCATCGTGCTTTTTCTTGACAGTGTACTCAACATACGACACTGGAGTTGATGACTGCACAACAATTTCCCGGCCGCTATTGAGAACTTCAAGATGGGTAGGTGCAACATGTGCTGATCATTTTTGAACGCACAATAGAGCAATTTGAATATAGTTTGTAATTTATTAGGGGAGAAAACACATTGAAATCGACCATACCAAGCTTCTCGTCGATTGCACGAAGCCTCTCCTGATTCTCCAAACAGTGTTGCTGAACAGTTCTTGTGACATGATTCAATGCAGTTGCATGCACATCATATCTTGCTTGTAATGCATCGAATCTTTGAGCCGTTGACTCAGCGAAAGAGTCTATTTTGCGATCTATGCGATCTACTAATTGGTTAACTAATTCTCGTAGCTCTGCAAAGCTTCGCTGTAAGTAAGATCGTACCTTGCTAATCATCATGAACTTGGTGAAATGTAAATATGCAAATTATTTATTCAGTATTGGCGAAACTGTATACTTAAGGAGCTTTTATAGTGCAAAAAGAAAAAAAAAATGAGTCTCCCAAAAGTCCTGCATGGACCATGTTTTAACCATTTTGTTTGGGTTCAAGAGGCGTTTGATTTATGTGATCTTTCATTATTCATCATATCATTAAGGCCAATAGCCATGGTGAATAACATTTTAACCTTTTATTTTGAAGCACGTGGCGTTTAATTTTATGTGACCTTTCATTATTCATCAATTTGTTATTGTATTTTATAGATCTCATTGGTAATATAAACCATGTTATAAAATATTTGGGTTATAAAAGTAGACAGTATTAGACACCAACGATTTGACAAGCCATTTCTTACTCTTTAATTGCTTCGTTTGCGCTTCATAATCAATATATGCCATTTCTTACTTCTTTAATTGCTTCTCGATATAAACGTTTACGCTTCAACTCTGCGGCATATAAAATTGTATATAGGGCATATACATTCACATGAACATTTATTAAGGCAAATAGGTAATTCAAGAGACTATTTCGATTAAATACAATTGTTATTGTACTTACGGATCTCATTGTTTATATAAACCATGTTAAATATATTTGGGAAAAAACGTAGCCAGTATTAGACACCAACGATTACAAATATAATTGTAAGCACAAATTATATATTTCTTTTAAGTTTAATTTTGTCTCTAAAGTATTACACAGCCAATATATATATACAATAATTCCATCACTCATCATTTTTTAAAATCGAAACAACACTATCATACAATTTTAGTGTGCCAAATTGTGGAATTTAGATGTACTGAAATCATCTGAGGTGCCGAAAATCTTTGTACCATGAACTTTCGATATACCGACAAATCTGAGTGTGCCACATACCTTTTTAATCGCTAAGTCGGGTCCTTTGTAAATTATGAGTAAATAAAAATTTATATTATATCGAAGACTTGAACATTCATGCAAATAAATTCCAAATTTTTTACGTCAAGAAAAGGTCTAATATTAATCATCAGAATTTCAAACCAGGGTCTAAATAAACGCATTGTGCAGTTAGACATCAGAGTTCCTTCTTCAGTTTTTATTTTCTTTTTCTTGACATAAGGAACAACTTCACCATCTGCATCCCTTCCTTTCTTCAGTTTATCACTTGACACCTCGGCAACCATGCGGGAATCTCCCAAGTCAATCGCGGTTTAGCAATAAGTGTATTCCAGTTTCACATAGATTCTCGGGCGGAGTTTGTGCAACAACTTCACGTTGAACGCCACAAATATTCTCATGAGGAATTTGTGTAATCTGGCTTTAATCACCGAACATTGTTGTCTGATCGAAGTAAGAATATAAATATGTGGCCATAGAAACTGGTAATACAAGAGAAAACCAGAAATACATCTCCAAGTATGGAGCCGTCAACTACATTTCCATCCGCAATAGCTTCCATCATTCGTGATACTGCAAAGATATGCACTCCTAAAGTCAAATGGCTTGGCCTTAATCTGAAAGTTAAAAAGTTTTCCAACCAAGCCCATAATGCACGCAGGAATATCCTCACCGGCTGAAGTTGCATTTACCACAGAAGCCTTTCGAACATAAAACAGTTAATAAGACATACAAATTAAATTGTTGGAGGAGGAATGAAGTTGAGAGACAAATAGTAATGCTAACTAGATCCTCCGCAGATGTGCCCATATATTTTTGCTACAATATCAAAGATCACTAAATTTGTTGAGTCAGCTTCGTCCTCGACAACTACCTCAATCCGAAAACTAATGGCAGAACAGAGCGAAAAAAGTCATGTAGGAAAAGTCGAAGGACAACAAATATCAACATAGAACTTAGTTATTACCGCAAGATTCCAACAGCATTGAGATCATTGCATTTATTACAAATCAGAGCACTTGGATGAATACTTGACACACGAAATGTAATTACATCCCAACTTGGATGAACACTTGACACACGAAATGTAATTACATCCCGCCCGTTGTACAATGTCAGTGACTGTACCAACAAACATAAACTCTTTCTCCTGCACTATGAACAGATAAAAGTGATTAAGACACAATTATTACCACATTGCCATGTATTTTAACCTTAGGAGGGTACATCGACCACAAACTCAAAAAAAATGCAATCATTAAATCAGTAGGATGGATATTAAAAAACATGTCCATCCTGAAGACGCAAAACTTAAAAAACGTGTGAAATATTGCACAAGGGCAACTTCACGCCGGTAGTTACGAACGGAGACGGAACAGAACCACCAACAACATTCATTCTGCAAAGAGTCCGGAGGGTAAATAACACAAATAATAATTAAACAAATAAGATAGATGTTCCATTGAACAATATCGCAATATTACCTCATCCGGAATTCGAAACAACGGGGCTTACGTAATTAACATTAACTTGGTCGAAGATGTTGTACTGAGGCATAGATTACCTATCAATAATGATATTTGTATTCGAAAGATTTGCACTGCATGTTTAGATGCAATAAAAAAAACTTTGATGCTTTGAAAAACTTTTAGAATCCTCTGTCGAAAAAAAATTAAATTTTTACAAAAAAAAATCCGCAACAAAGGATTTCACAACATAACGAAAGAGAATTTCACAAAGAAAAATAAAACTAAAAAAATTTCAAAACAAAATTATAGTCTTCGACCATAATATTTTCGCAACCTAAATAAAAGTATAAATAAAAGAATGTAGAAAACTTTCCCCGCTCATCATACCGAAAATATTAATTTCGCGCCCGTACTATCAAAAATTTTATTTTTCACAACGTACTTCGAAAAATATTTTTGCATGCTATCACTTAGAAATTATCAACTGAATGATATACCTGCATACATCTTCGGATTAACGCCAGTTACAATAACCACAACACTTTCCCCAACAACAGATTTTAACCTATTGCAAAATTTCATGGCCTTCTCTTTCCAAACCGTAAGAGTCACATGTATATTCCTAAATTGGACAAAAACAAAATATGAGGTAAAGCACAACTACAAAACATTAAAGAACGATATAAACTGTACGTTAGAAAATACAGACCCTTCCAATACAATCTTGAGAAAAGCTCGATCAGAACATCCATCGCCGGTGATGTATGGTTCCACAATCGATGACAACAACCCGATAACATCTGACAAATAAATCAATAAAACAGACAATTCATAGGTGGATAATGCTAAGAGGCTTTTAATGTATATGTTAAAAACGACCAAGGCAATTCTTGACTTTTGTCTGCAAGATGCATCAATTCCTTGTAAATACATAACTGAAATATTTCATCCTTTATAGCGTAATCTTCCCCGTCATGATAAACCATGGTAGTACGATCGTTGAAGCGTATCATATAGCGATGTTTAGTCAGCCAAAATCGGACAGGACCATTAACAATATCAAAGTAAATTATTGCAAATATACAGCCTTCTTCGAGCAATTCCTCGAAGGGTGATAGTCGCAGAGGGTGGATAGAAGCTTGTATCAACGTATCCTATCGAACAATGTGACAAAATAATGTTTCACAAAGTACACTTCATTAATCAACTTAAAGTAGTACATGAAACCTGTTCAGTCTAATTGCATCAGATCAACACTCATCAGCTCTCCTTTCCTCTTAAAGTTTTTCGCCTGCCATGATCGCTCCAGGCGGACGATAATAGTGCAGCAGCCGACGTTCGGGGTCAATGAGCTAAGCATGCAAGAATTTTGTGCGCCAACCATTTTGACGATGTGCATGTATTTTTTCGATTATTATACTAAGAATGCAACTTCAGTTACGTATATATAGCAACGACAAATTAAAAAAAAAAATCGTCTAGTCATTATTACAGATGGTTATTGTTAGATACAATGAGCGATCTTATCACATTAATCCACTATTCTAGTAATAGAGAATAATAACTTTCATATGACCGGATTAACGAAAGATCGTGACATATCCATATATAATTTGTCTTTTAATAATATAATTATGTTTGTCTTTACTTATCTAGTGTTTAATTCTCTCTTTCTTCACTTATCAATATATAATCAATATATGCCATTTCTTACTTCTTTAATTGCTTCTAGATGTAAACTTTTGCGCTTCATAATCAATATATGCCATTTCTTACTTCTTTAATTGCTTCTCGATATAAACGTTTGCGCTTCAACTCTGCGGCATATAAAATTGTATATGGGGCATATACATTCACATGAACATTTATTAAGGCAAAAAGGTAATTCAACAGACTATTCGATTAAATAAATCATAGGAGGGCAAAAAAGTAATTCCAACATAAACTCTGACGTGTCACGCAAGGGGGGACTCTACTTGATGACGTGGCAGGGTACTACTCTCTATTATGGATTATATAGCCTTATCGGGGAGACCAAACGGGCCCAGGCCATAGATAGTATTAGGCTATTTGAAATGCCGCGGGCAGCCACAAGTTTTGCTGCCAGTCTGCCTCGTTATTGATTGATCCAAGGAAAAGAAAGGAAAAATCTATAGTTAATTAAATTACCTAAGCATGAAGCGTGTGACAATTAACCTTGTTGGAAGAGTAATTTTATGGAAATTAATTTTGTTGGAAGAGCAATTTTATGGCATTCACGTGTGATATAATTAATAAATCAATTACCGTCGAAGTTTTACCGTGAGCACCCAAAGGTAAATTGATTATAGCCCGCATGTGGTTAATGCTACAAGTTTCTTCATACTTCGACGAAAATATTAAAATACATTTCGACCAAAGTGTAACTTTATGGCGTTTAAGTGGGTTACAACTTACAAAATACAACTTAGATCTTATCACATTACGTGGCAAGATCTCAATATTCATGGATCACAAAACCCGCACGAACATTTTATGGGTTCACTCATCCGGCAACAAATACAAAACATATATTGATCTTGTTGAAAGCGTAATGACCTTCACAGTGGTCACACTCCATAATTGAGTTCATGTTATGCCCAGGCAAACACGTAAGATTATCATCAGTTTGAGGATATGATATGTCAACAAAATATAAATATATCGCAATCTTTATCAAAATGTAATTTTTTTTACTTCACCACAGTTACAACTTAGAAATCTATTGAGATCTGTTCACATGCACAACAAACATACGTGGTAAAATCTCAGCGGTCATTGATCACAACTCACTTTAACAATTATTATGAGTTCCATAATACAACAACGAAATATAAAATACATATCTATATTATGAAGAAAGTAATATCTCGTTCACGTGGGTGAGTTACAATCTGTAACTGTTGATATGTTATGCTTAGTACAAAGACATATGGTAATGTATCAACAGTTATGGATCATAAACCACACAATGTTCTTTTATGATTCATGATATGACAACAAACTACTTTTGTAAGAATGGTGATAAAAGTGCACTTTTACAACGTTCACGTGGGCTACAATCTATACCTTTGAGGATTTTATCGCGTGCATGAACAAATACACATGATCAGATCTCACCGGTTATAGGTTATTGATAAGATCAAAGACTTAAGAGAGAATGATACTCAAGAATCCCTTAATCATAGCTAATAAGCCCTTGATTATTGGCTTAGTAATACTCATTTATTATTCTTTATTGTGACCCCTACAATCATGGCAGATCGCTAGAATTATGTAGCTAAGTCTATCCTCTTGACTTCTACTTGTATAAATAGCACTAGTGTACAACGTATTCAATACACACAAGAAATACAATAACTTTCATATTACTCTCATATTTATCATGGTATCAAGAGCCCACTAAACAGTTTTTTTTTCGCACGAACATCACACCCTTACTATCAACATGACTACTACAAACACCGATTCACAACCTCTCATACCTATCACTAACATAAACTCGTTCATCACCATCACACTTGACTCTACAAACTACTTGACATGGAGAAATCAAGTCGAATCTATCCTCCTCACATGTGATCTGACTAAATATGTGGGTGGGTCACTCCCACCACCAAAAACTACAACAACAACCACCGGCACTAGCACAGACATTTCCGCCGACTTCTTGAACTAGCAAAAACGAGATCGTCTTGTCTACAGTTGTCTCACTGCCGCACTTTCCTCTGCACTTGCACCTTTGCCCCTTGGATGCTCTACCGCCCGTGCTCTTTGGGAAAAATTGGAGCAACACTACCTTCAACAGTCAACAGCACGTCGCTCTTTACTTCGTCGTCAACTCCACACTGCCACCAAAGGAAATAAATCGATTTCTGATTACCTTACAGGAATCTCATCGATTGCCCAAGAACTAGCCGCTATTGGTGACGGCGTCAGCGATGAAGATTTGGTTCTATTCACTCTCAATGGGTTACCCTCTGATTTTGAATCCTTCATAACTTCTATAGAAACTATGCCTACCATCCTCTCTTTCGACGCGCTTCGTGCCAAACTTTTGATCCACGAACAACGCCTCCTTTCGTTTCATACACCAACCCCAACAACCGCGTTCTCCGTCACCAATACCCATGCAACTCGTGGTGGTCGTCACTCCATGGGACGTGGTCGGCCACCTACCACACACCACGATCAACACAATCCTTCGTTTGGTAGCTATCATTATCAAACCAACTCGACTCAATTCCCGCCGAACTCGTCTCAACTTCCCTATAACGCTCCCCAAAGTCATTTCCCTCAACAAAAACCACTTGTTCAATGTCAAATCTGTCGTAAATGGGGTCACATTGCTGCTCGATGTCGTTTTCGTTATTCTGCTTCTCGCAATAGCCAACCTCCCCCACAACTTAACCCTACAAATATCGACCAAGCCTTCTCCGCTCTCAATCTTCATGGTCAAGACACTACACCATTCACATCTAACGACATCAATGAATGGCTACCTGATACTGCTGCGACAAGTCACGCAACCCCGGATCCGCAACTCGTTGAATCGGTAACGGCCTACCAAGGTGATAATCAAATTATTGTCGGTAACGGTACTCATCTCCCTATCTCTTCTATTGGTAATCTTACTCTCCATACTCGCTCTCGTCCACTATATTTAAACGATATTTTTATTGTTCCTCATCTTCAAGCTAACCTTTTATCCGTTGGCAAATTTATTAAAGATAATTCTTGCCTTATTGAGTTTAATCCCTCTGGTTATCTTGTGAAGGACTACATCACCAAGATCCCACTTCTCAAAGGAAAAATTCGTAATAATCTTTATCCCATATGCATCCCTAACGGCTTCTCCAATCCGGTTGCTTTCACAGCTCGGCAAGATTCTTCCTCTCTTTGGCATCAACGTCTAGGTCATCCGTGTCAAGCTACTCTTTCTCGTTTGTCTCATATTTTACCATTTACTTCTCGTACAATAAATCCTTGTGTTTCTTGTTTTAAAGGAAAAAGCACGCGTCTTCCATTCCAGTTATCTTCTCATAATTCTAGTCATCCTTTACAACTCGTTCATTGCGACATATGGGGTCCTTCCCCGTCTCTTTCCTTCTCTAGTTATCGCTACTATATCATATTTATTGATGATTTTAGTCGCTACACCTGGATATATCCTTTACATAACAAGTCCCAAGCATTGGAGCATTTTCGTCATTTTAAAGCTCGAATTGAAAATCTCTTTTCTACCAATATCAAAGTCTTTCAAAGTGATGGTGCATTTGAGCTGGTTAAAGGCGCATTTGGTAATTTTTTGACCACTAACGGTATTTCTCATAGGATCTCATGCCCACATACTCCCCAACAAAATGGCGTCGCTGAACGGAAAATCCGCCATATTACTGAGACTGGTCTTACTCTTCTTCTTCATGCCTCATTGCCCAACATTTCTGGTGTGAAGCCTTTTCGACAGCTGTTTACGTCATTAATATTTTGCCTTCTCCTATTCTTCATCATAAGTCGCCTCATGAACTTCTTTATCATAAACAACCAAACCTTTCGCATCTTCGTGTCTCCGGTTGCGCATGTTTTCCCTTTCTTGGTTCTACCCGCATTGACAAACTTACACCCATATCAGTTTCATGCATCTTTCTTGGCTATTCAAATTCTCATAAAGGTTACCGTTGTTTTGACCCTCAAACTTCTAAAATCTATATCTCCCGCAATGTTCGATTTATTGAGACACTGTTTCCTTATACTTCTTCATCTATAATATCACCAAATCAATCCCAACCTCCTAAAGTTACTCTTCCACTGCCACTATTACCCCCATCACTACCACAACAGACAACGCATCCGCCACCACCACATTCGACACCACAACCACATATACCAGAACCAATTTCACCACCCCCATAATAGAACCACCACCACCATCACAATCTATCTCTCAGCACCCAATGGTAACCTGAAATCGTGCTCACACCCGACGACCACGTCATCTATCTGATTTCATCACATATCACACCTCCACTACCTCAACTACCTTTGACCCTACTTCTTTTACCCAGGCAAAAAAATTACCTCATTGGCGTCAAGCCATGCTTGATGAATACCAAGCTCTTCACCGCAACAATACTTACTTAGTCTCTCAACCACCCAATGCCAATATTGTAGGTTGCAAATGGGTCTTTCGAACTAAATACAAACCAGATGGTACCATTGATTGCTATAAAGCTCGTCTAGTTGCGAAGGGCTATCATCAGTCTCCTGGTATTGACTACACAGACACCTTCAGTCCTGTTGTTAAACCCACCACAATCCGCGTCATTCTTACCATCGCTCTCAGTCAAAATTGGACCATTCGTCAACTTGATGTTAACAATGTCTTCCTTCATGGAAAACTTTTGGACCCGGTCTATATGTCGCAACCTCCAGGTTTTGTTCACCCTCATCATCCTCATCTTGTTTGTCGTCTTCATAAGGCCCTTTACGGTCTTAAACAGGCTCCTCGTGCATGGTTTCATGAGCTACAACATAAACTTCTTCAACTCAACTTTAGCCAAGCAAAATCTGATACATCAATTTTCATTCACAAAACACCCACAGACACTACTTTCCTCTTGATTTATGTAGATGATATCTTGGTTACGGGTTCTTCACAAAGTTACATCACCTCTCTTATTCATGACCTTAATAATGCTTTTACCATTAAAGACCTTGGCCCTATTCATTACTTTCTTTGTGTAGAAGCTAAATTTGAAAATGATGGCCTTATCCTCACCCAAGCCAAATACACAAAGGATCTCTTGACTAGAACCAATCTTCAGGATTCCAAACCAGTCCATACACCCATAACTCCGACATTACCTTTGTCCAAAAATCACGGCCTTCCTCTTTCTGACCCCAGCGAATACCGTAGCATTGTTGGTGCCTTGCAATATTTATGTCTTACCCGACCTGATATTCAGTTTGCTGTAAATAAAGTCTCTCAGTTCCTCCATTGCCCTACCGATATACATTGGACTGCAGTACAACGAATCCTACGATATCTGCGGTCCACGCCAACGCATGGCCTGTTCTTCTGCAAGTCTTCAAATTTAATATTGAATGCCTACTCGGATGCTGACTGGGCAGGGTGCCCTGATGATCGTCGTTCTACCTCTGGTTATTGTATTTATTTGGGTTCTAATCTTATTTCTTGTAGTGCAAAGAAACAGGTCACAGTTGCTCGCTCAAGTACAGAAGCTGAATATCGAAGTATCGCGCTTGCTGCTTCTGAACTTTGTTGGCTTCGCTCTCTAATCACTGAAATAGGGATATCAGAACTTACACTGACGTTATGCGACAAACTTGGCGCAACTTTTCTAGCTGCTGATCCCGTGTCTCATGCTCGTTCGAAGCATATTGAGATTGACATTCACTTTGTTCGAGATTTGGTGGCAAGGAAGTCCCTTTTTATTCGTCACATTCGTTCGTCCGATCAGATTGCCGACGTCATGACAAAAGCACTCTCCACTGCTGCATTTCACAAATTCCGTGACAAGCTCACTGTTCTTCCGACCATCAGCTTGAGGGGGGATGATAAGATCAAAGACTTAAAAGAGAGAATGATACTCAAGAATCCCTTAATCATAGCTAATAATCCCTTGATTATTGGCTTAGTAATACTCATTTATTATTCTTTATTGTGATCCCTACAATCATGGCAGATCGCTAGAATTATGTAGCTAAGTCTATCCTCTTGACTTCTACTTGCATAAATAGCACTAGTGTACAATGTATTCAATACACACAAGAAATACAATAACTTTCATAATACTCTCATATTTATCAGTTATAACTAGAGCTCGGGGCGGACGCGGGTAAGCCCGCCTTCTGGCGGGCCTGAGAAAGGGAGGCCCGCCCCGCCCATTGGGCGGGCCGTGGGCCCGGCGGGCTTAGCCCGCCATAAATAAAAAAAATAGAAAAGAGAAAAAAATCAAAAAAAGATGAAAAAAAATAAAAAGAAGATTTTTAGTTCAAACTATTTGTATTTTAATCGTAACTCTTTAATAATTTATTTATTTTATTTAACCTCTTAAAATTATAATTAAAAAATATAAAACAAACCTATATAAGTGGCGGGGTGGGCCGGCCCGCGGCCCGCGGTTAAAATTGCCAGCTGTAGTTATAACCAGACAAGCGTTTTAGCACGAGTCAGAGTACGACAAAAGAGTACGGAGTATATTTCGCGATGGAAAGTTTTTTCGTCGGTAACTGTTTAACTCTTATCGCATGTAGGCACAAAAGCAGATAAGATCTCAACTGGCATAGCTCCTAATCCACCCGAGCATCTTATGATCAAATTAAATGATCGTGAATTATGACCCGTTGAGATCCTATCCCACGTACAAAACTTGCTTCTTTTGATAGTATTCATATTCCCTATTTTGTTGATCATAACCTCCATGAGTGTCATAAATTGGTTCATCTCAAGATTATCGATAAAAAGTTTTATTATGAAATTCGCGAACATTTATTCATATTATGTGTTGAGATCTCACATCTTGTGCAATATTTTAATTATTTTTTCTTATTTAGCATGTTCTTAATCGGCAGGATTGCTTGTTAGTCGGATGTTCATGAAATGTGTTGTGTTTCCTTTGAAGAATGATAAAAAGCATGCCATTAGAAAAGCCAACCTCGTTCTTCGTCCGTTGCAAAACTAAGTGAAACATGAGATTATACAAATCATCGACTATTTTTTTTTGGGTAAATTTCACTAAAAAAAGGAAAAAACAGGAGTGTACATGATATCGCTCATGCCGCGACTAGCGGTAAAATTATACCGGCCAGACAGCACAAAAAACCCAACAACCCAGACAACCTACAAAGTCCCAACAAGACCAAAGATAAAGGAAAATACAATGAAGACACAGGCTAGGGTAGGTTGTCAAAACTGCATCCATCAACAGGTTCCTAGCACCAGATGTAGTACCAGCGGGGCTACCAGGCAATGTGCCACATACGGCGCAGAGCGCACAACTGAAGGCTATATCTCGGGGAGATAGTCTTCAAGCGGAGTTGTAGAGTTGCAGTCACTTCATCCGCGATTCTGTCCGGTGTATTACGGGCGTTCTCACGCCATCTCTTGTTTCAAATCATCGACTATTACTAAGCAGTTTTTGTACATGAAATGATTCGTTGATGGCATGGTGTGATCCCACATGTTTACCATCACAAACGATTATTACCACTATTAACCTTTTTATATATGAGAAAATTCAGCATCGACCTCAGCTCATTGCTACGAAAAGAAATAGACATTACATGTATTATTTTAAAGGGCGAATGCTGTTGGGACATGACATGATTCATGACCTGTAAATATAACGATGGGGAATTAATTAAATATATATTCGAAGGTTGATGTGTTAAAAGGAATGGTGCCACAGCTCATCAATGATTCATTAAAGCTGAAGAAGGAAACAAGATACTCGTTTTTCTCTTAACCACATATAATTACATAACATATATATGTGAGATGAGAAGGGGGGATGCGAGAAAAACATTTCAAGAAACAAACAAACCTCGTATTATTGCGGGTCTATTCATTACACGCCTCACGCCTATAAAAAACCCCAAAGCCCACCCTACTTCTTCCAACAATACAATCAGATTAGGGAATGTTGACCTTTTTGGTCCATATATGTTAGAGAGTTTTGATGAACGATGTAATTGTAATGACATTAGGTCTATAAAATAAGCAATTCGATTTGGGAAAAATAAAATGTCTAAATTCATGATAATGTTCAACCATGTATTGCAAATGAGATGAAAATTGTTAAAGTGTTGAATATTTGAATTGCGTGTGATTTTGTGATGATTTGATGGAACTATGTGATCGCGTGTTATAGACAGTCCATAAGATAGGATATATCGTTCTGTGCTATATATGGAAATAATGCATGAGATATCCTACTGAGCTATATATGGAAAATATGCTGTTTATATATGGAAAGTGATATATCCGTTGATACCAGTTTATTCCTGGACGAAAATCATATGCACGATCCTTGCTTGCCTTGCACTGAATTAAATGTGAAATATTAAATTGATATCTTTCCTTGTGCTGATTGGATTATTATATTTAGGAAAGATTTGATTTGATTGACCTTATGGATAAGATGCTATTATATGATATGTGCTATAAACGGATGTGATCTCTGAAATAAGGAAAGTTGTGCCATGATGTGATAAATCGATTTATGTAAGCTCTGATCTGATTCTTGTGCTAAACATGGTAAATATATTGATTAAATGCTATGAGCTGTACATGGAAAACGTGCTTATGCCTTGCTATCTTATGTGCCATACTTGGAAAGTAAATCTAAAGTTACTCGTTACTAGGAACTGATAGCAGGGAATCACTTATGGAAAATGTCGATATGGAAAATATATGCGAAATGGTTGAAATTGCTTGAGTACGAAAATTGAGCTTTATATGGAATATAATCATGCTTTAATGTGCTATATGACCGTTGTGACAATTTATTAGAAGCATGATTTATATGGTATGATTGACTCGAAAGCTACATGGAAACTATGCTTGATTTGGTGATTATTGTTTGATATGATTTCCATGTGAAGTGCTATTAGAAAAGGATTTATATGAGCTGCACTTCAGACTTTCGAAGTACAGAAACAGAACACACTGAATTTGCGAATTTAAGCCTACGAGAGATTTTTTGAGCAGAGAGATACTAAGAGATTCCTGAGCCATTCACTTGTGATAGCTTTCTGCCTTACTGAGCGTTAACTTGCCTATCCATCACTGAGCGAGTGATTTATCTGATATTCCATCATCCCCTGCCATATATTCTGTCTTCGGACGTGTTGTCTTCGGACGTGAGCAATACCAAGGAGGCAAGGTCGACGTTTACGCACACGTGAAGGGAAGGACAAGTCCGGGGGCCCTTCGGTAGCGAGCTGTGTCTGTCGGGATCAAGGAGATTCCAAGGAACGAAACTCGGCGTGTGGTAACCTAGTAGTGTCTAGTGTTCGACTTGTTTCGGTTGTGTATTGGGCTAACCAATTAGTTTTGTATCCAGCTACGGTGCATTATAGTGATTGGTTAAACTCTTGGGAAGCAAATCCCAAGGAGAGGAGTAAACCCCAGTTGGGGATATAACCTCTATAAAAATCCTATCTCTCATTTACGTTTCAGTTATTTCGTTATCACTGCGAGACTGACCCGACGCACATTCGACGATACTAGGATATATCAGGCATACTCATCACAAATATCAGTAGGCATACCTAAGTCACCATACTTAGCATTTGTGAAAAGAAGCATAAAATTTTATAAGCCTAATTCACCCCCCCCCCCCCCCGCTTAGGCACATTTATATCTTCATTTGGTATCAGAGCGGGTTACTCAAACGACGGGCCTAACAAGCCTGAGTTAAAGATCTAATGGCTTCTTCGAGTTTTGATGTGTTTGCAGAGGGACAATCCCATTCCAGGCCACCACTCTTCGACGGGACAAACTACGCTATATGGAAGAATCGCATGAAGGAATTCCTAATCGCTACAGACTACGACCTGTGGGATATCATCGCAACAGGACCTTACATCCCAAAAATGAAGATGGAACTCCAGGAAAGGCCCTGATTACAATGTAGCAGACAAGCGAGGAATCTCCTTAAATGCCAAAGCTAAGAACATGATAGCCTGCGCACTCACAAGAGAAGAGTACAATCGTGTGAGCTCATGCGAATCTGCCAAGAACATGTGGGACATGCTTCAAGTTACACATGAAGGAACCACTCGAGTTGTGCAAGAAAGGATAGCCCTCTTAACTCACCAATACGAGCTGTTCAAGATGGAGGACAACGAGACCATAAGCCACATGTATGCCAGATTCATGAACATCATTAATCAAATGTTCTCGTTGGGAAAGAAAATAGAAGATGGTGAGAAGGTGCGAAAAATCCTGAGATCTCTTCCTAGAGAATGGAATCCCAAAGTGACCGCCATCTACGAAGCAAAGGACTTGGACGAACTTTCAGTGTCAGAACTGATCGGATCTCTGACCACCTACGAGATGACTCAGACCTCCATCAAGGAAAAACCACCAGTTCGAAATCAACCAAACATCGCCTTTAATACCGAACAAGAACACGACTCTGAAGGCGAAGAAGAATCTGAGGAGGACCTAATGGAGCAGATTGCCATGCTGACCAGAAAGTTTGAAAAGTTTCGGATGAGAAGAAAGTTCAAGGGAAACTCGAAATTCCAACCTAGGAACAAGGGAATATCGTCATCCGGAAACAATGTACACAAATGCTTCAAGTACAACAAGCCAGGCCACTTTGCCTCAAACTGCCCGATGGAAAATGGTGACAAAAAGATAAAGAAGCAGAAGGCCATGGTCACAAACTGGGAAGAAGCCGGGAGCGAAGAAGAGGAAGATCTCGCCTACATGGCCGCGGATGATGATCAGGTATCGGATTCATCCACTATTAAGAAAATATTATTTCTGAATGAATTATATGCTAGGCAAGATGAATCTCATGATAACGCTTCCTCAGCCCTTGAAGTAGATGAAAAAGAAGAGATGTTTGAAATAATTCAAAATGCAGAAAGAAGGATTAAGTCACTCAACTCACAAGTGAAGGGTCTAATTAGTCAACGAGATGAAGTAGCTAGAGAGAAACATCAAAGGGATCTAGAAAATGAGCGCCTGAAAGCCGAGCTAGAGACTCTTAAGAAAGAAAAAAATTTGTGTAATTGCGAGCAATTTAGGAAGCAAAAGAGTATATCTAGAGACATGTCCGCCCTTAAGGATTTCCTAGATGAAAAATCTCGTACTAATGTTAGATTTCTTGAAGGACAACAAAATCTTGATATGTTACTCAGTATTCCCGCACAAATCGGGAAAACAGGATTAGGATATTCCACAACACATGAACATGCTGCACCTGCACAAAATGTTAGGAAACCTAAATGTTTTTCATGTGGTCGTCTTGGTCATTATGCTAACCATTGTTTCTTGAAGAAAGCTGATAAATCTAGATATGTCTGGAGACCTAAGAAAGTTCCTGAAGTTTCTAACTCTGGCCAGCCTGTGTCTGAGAGATCACAGCCTGTGACACATGATATACCACTTGTTAACAGGAATTATTTTGCTGCTAACCGTTTGGGACCCAATCAAAATTGGGCACCTCAGAAAAGAACTGATTCATGCAGGTACAAAGAAGAAAATCCAGTAGGAAGAACAAGTGGTACCTCGACAGTGGGTGTTCCCACCATATGACAGGTGATATCAGTAAGTTTGTGTCGGTAAAAGCGTATGACGGAGGATATGTCTCTTACGCCGACAACACAAAAGCGAAGGTTATAGGTGTTGGAACTGTCGGTAACACTTTACATACTACTATAGATGACGTATGGTTAGTTAAGAATCTAGAACATAATCTCATTAGTATTAGTCAACTATGTGATAAAGGTCATACGGTCACGTTTGAAAACGATAAGTGCATTGTTAGAAATGAAAATAAGGTATTGTTTAGTGCATCTAGGGATAGAAATATTTACTGTATTACTCTGGATGATATTACTGACCAGAATGTCAAGTGTTTAGCAGTGACACAGGATAACACCTGGATATGGCACAGACGCTTAGGACATGCCAATATGGAACTACTGTCTCACCTGACGAGTAATGCACTGGTACGAGGTATTCCCGACATAAAGTTCGTCAAGGACAAAACATGCAAGGCGTGCCAAATGGGCAAGCAGACCAAGACATCGTTCAAAGCAAAGAATGTGATATCCACATCCAGACCTCTGGAACTGCTACATCTCGACCTTTTTGGCCCTGTTCAGACGATGTCTTTGCGAGGTAAAAGATATGCCTTTGTCATCGTTGATGATTACTCTAGGTATACATGGGTGATATTCCTTGCACATAAGAATGAGGCATTAGATAACTTTGCGTCGCTAGTAAAGAGACTTGAAAATGAAAAAGAAACCAACTTATGTAGGATACGAAGTGATAACGGGCTGGAATTTGATAGTAAGTCGTTTGCATCATTCTGTGATCAGTATGGATATAGTCATAATTTCTCTGCTCCTATAACCCCCCAACAGAACGGTGTTGTTGAACGTAAAAACAGGGTATTACAGGAAATGGCTAGATCTATGTTACATGAGTATGATATTCCTAAACAGTTCTGGGCGGAAGCCGTTAGTACAGCTTGTTACGTGTCTAACCGTATCTTCCTTAGGCCGATATTAAAGAAGACTTCTTATGAAATCTGGCATGGTAGAACTCCAAATATAGGTTACTTTCATGTGTTCGGATGTAAATGTTTTATCTTGAACGATAGAGATAAGAGAGGAAAATTTGACTCTAAGGTTGATGAAGGGATATTCCTTGGTTACAGTCTTACGTCTAAGGCATATCGTGTTTACAATAAAAGAAAGTTGACTGTTCAGGAATCCATACATGTTACCTTTGATGAGATGCCTAACGCAGATGCTACTGATGAGGAAGGTATAGATTTGCCTTGTGCAGAATTGCAGGATATCAAAGACAGTGAGGAAGATATTCCTAAAGATGAAAATGCTGAAACAGTGGAACCAGAAGCTGGAGAGCTGCAACCTAGAAAATGGTAACATGCTTCTAGTCATCCAACAGATCAAGTGATAGGAAATATCAGATCAGGAATCAAAACTCGAGCAACTGTACGAAATCAAGATACGGAGGAATCTCATGATGCACTGCTCTCACTGATGGAACCAAAGACAGTCCATGAAGCCCTGGAAGATATATCGTGGGTCTCTGCCATGGAAGATGAGTTATCTCAGTTCGAAAAGAGCGAAGTGTGGACACTCGTAAAACGACCAGACGATAAATCCATCATAGGAACCAAATGGGTCTTCCGCAACAAACTCGACGAACACGGTAATGTCACAAGAAACAAAGCGAGGTTAGTTGCAAAAGGTTATTCCCAGGAGGAAGGTATTGATTTCGATGAAACTTTTGCACCAGTAGCTAGACTAGAATCTATACGTGTCTTACTTGCATATGCATGCTTTAAACGTTTTAAACTTTTTCAAATGGACGTAAAAAGTGCATTTTTAAATGGTTTTATAAATGAGGAGGTTTATGTAGAACAACCACCGGGCTTTGCTAGGGAAGACTTTCCAAATCATGTTTTTAAATTAAATAAAGCATTATATGGTTTAAAGCAGGCTCCTAGGGCATGGTATGAAAGGCTAAGCAAGTTTCTGATTGACATAGGATTTTCGACTGGAACTATTGATAACACGCTGTTTATTAAGTATGAAGGTGATCACATAATACTGGTCCAAATTTACCTTGATGATATCATATTTGGAAGTACTAATATCCTTCTCTACGAGGAATTTTCTAAGTCTATGCAGAAGGAATTTGAGATGAGCTTAATGGGTGAGCTGAACTACTTCCTCGGGTTGCAAATAAAGCAGCTTGACAATGGAACCTTCGTATCCCAGACAAAATACTGCAGGGAATTGCTGACTAAATTCGGGATGAGTGATTCCAAAGCGATTTCCACCCCTATGCATCAGACCACCAAAATAGACATGGATGAGTCAGGTACACCGGTTGATCAAGCACAATATCGAGGTATGATGGGAAGCCTTCTTTACTTAACTGCTAGTCGCCCTGATATCATGTTTGCTGTTGGTATGTGTTCGAGATATCAGTCTGACCCTAGGGAATCCCACTTGACCGCAGTCAAGCGGATATTTAGATATATCAAAGGTACGGTCAATTTTGGTATGTGGTACTCTTATACGGATGACTTCCCATTAATGGGATACTCCGACGCCGATTATGCCGGCTGTAGGGAAGATAGGAAAAGTACTAGTGGAACTTGCCAATTACTTGGAAATTCCCTGGTAACTTGGTCTAGTAGAAAGCAAAATGCTGTCGCCCTCTCCACAACCGAAGCTGAATATATGGCCTTAGGAAATTGTTGTCAACAAGTTCTTTGGATGAAACAAACCCTTAGTGATTTTGGGTTAGGTTATGACAAAATTCCTATTATGTGTGATAGCACTAGCGCTATTAGTATTACTAAGAATCCCGTGCATCATTCTCGTACTAAGCATATTGAGGTTAAACATCATTTCATACGAGACCATGTTCAGAAGGGGAATATCAGTGTGGAATTCGTAGGAACAAATGATCAGCTTGCTGATATCTTCACGAAACCCTTAATTGAGGCAAGATTCTGCGACATCCGTGATCGATTGGGAATTATCGAGCTAAATGAGGTTAGTAAATCTGCCTGATTCTATTATTTACTCTAGGTTATTCTATTTTAGATAGAGATTCATAGTTATCATATCTTAAGATATTCAACCCCTAGAATATTTCCGTGGATCTTATAGATCCTTCCCTAAGTATGATTCTCGTATTTTAGGAAGAAATTCGCAGATAGACATTCCTTCAGCCATCCAGTTTATTTTAGGAATATCCGATCTCCTGGATCTGGTCTTGAATGTGATCAGGTTATTTTAGGAAGGAATTCGTAGATATCATCTCAGCCGTTCAGTTATCTTAGGGAACCCAATTATTTAAACTATATTCCTTTCAGCCCAGTCAAATCCCTTCCATAATTATGAGATCCTGTCAAATCAGCCCGATATCTCTGACAGCTTTCCACTTTCCAACTTCGAAATTTCAAAAATTAAAATTTCAAATCCATCCTTATCCATTCCAAGAACAAACCGACTCCACTCCTTTAAAAGATCAGAACCGTTCCTCAACCTTCATCATTCAATCATCCTCTCCTCGACATTCAAACATTCATCAATGGCCAAAACTTCCAAAGCTGTCAACCCTGTCATCAAGCCGCAAACGTAAGGAACCCATGTCTGACACTGATGAAACTCCGCTCAAATCACCTTCCAAATCACCAAAACCAGCCTCGCCTTCTGCTCGTAAAACTCGTTCCAAAACCAAATCTTCCGAAAAGATCTCGAGTCCTTCCAAGATCGCCAAGAAGAAGAAGAAGACCAAGAAATCCAAGACACCCGAACCCGAAAAACCTGCGTCAAGCTCCGAAATTCCTGAAGAAGTTCCTGAGGATACCCAGGAATCGCCCTCGCGATCCCCAATTCCAATCGAAACCCAGAAATCACCTCCACCTCCACCAAAGTCTCCTGAAAAACAGCCCTCACCACTTGATAAGACCTCGCCACCTCAGCCATCAAGTTCAAAATCCTTTGCCATCCCGCCTATCGATCTGACCAAACCTAGTGAGATCCCGGTTGAACTACTTTTTCTGGAAGAAAGTAACCGCACCACCTACAAAAGCTTCCTCAAAAGAGATATCGCTCGTGGTCGCGGAGTTGCCTTCGACAAACTGCCCCCTGGGAACGTGATCACCTGGCTTAAAGATTTTGGATGGGAGCATTTCCTGAGCCTCAACACACCCCACTTCCCTGAAGTAGTCAAACTGTTCTATGCTAATCTCGACTACGACGAGTTCGAAGGGCATGTTAACATCCGTTCCTATGTTCTCGGCCATAAGATCGAGTGGACCACTCAAAAGATGAATGCTATGCTGGGAGTTGCTGATGAGGGACTTCGGCACTATGATATGAATGACTGGTGCCACGCCGATGAGTTTGATCTCGGTAATGTCTTTCATACACTATGGAATACCCGCACGAAACCTCGATTCTCTGACGGTGAAGCACTGAACCAACTCCCTATCGACTATTTCTTCCTGCACAAGCTTCTCAACATGACTCTCTGGAGTGCCAAAATTGGTAGCGGCGGCCACTCGACGACGATGAACTTCATGAGCACCTTTGCGGTCTACATGGTATCCCAAAACCTCAAGTTCAACCTCGGATATGTCATCATGAAGCACATGATCCAGGCCTACGAAAGCAGAGACAAAGCGCTGCCTTATGGCATGCTACTCACTCACTTGTTTGAGTGCGAAGGCATTGTGTTGCCGCCTGGTTGGGAAGACAAATCCGTCCACATAGTGGACCAAGTGACCTTGAAGCGCATGGGGATTCACTATACAAAAAGCCAAGGTTGGTTCAAGGCCAAGGAAGTCAGGTCAGTAGATAGCGCCCAAAAGCGAGCTGCTGCGAAGGGAAAGGCAAAAGTGAAAAGCGACGATGATGAGGATTACGAAGATGAGCTCAGCGTCGGGAAGACGGGAATCGCCGTGTTGCGCCGCGATATCTCCGATATCAAAGCTAACAATCAGAAGCGATTCCGCAAGATCAAAGAACAGTATACCGAAATGTCGCTGAAACTCTCCAAGCTCACCAAGCTCGTCAAGCAATCCCTTCCAAAACCCGCTGTTTCCGACTCCTCTTCAAGCCAGTAGGCTGCCTCTCTCGTTCCATTCTGCTCTTAGTTGCCAGTAGGATATTCCAATATCGTTCGGTTTTTAGGTTTCCCTCCCGCCTTTTTGATAATGAAGGGGGAGTAGTAAGGTAAGTTTAGGCGTTTAGCGTCTAAGTGTTTTAGTGCTAAGTGATGTATAGGGAGGCTCGTTGAACCCTAATATAATATTTTGCTGCTATCATGATATATCTCCTATGCTTAACATTTTCTTTGCTCTGATTTTCGGATATATCATATGCTGATCTCATACTCTGATGCTTAACTGTGCGATTTGACTTGCGTAAAACTTCTTGATAAGTGGTAAGTGCCTGCTGCGATGAACATGATTACTTGAACCATGCTTGGAAAATGCGCACTTAGGCAGGGGGAGCACACTCACGGGTAATTTCGAAATTCCTGTACTTAAGGTATAACATAGAAATTAATAAGGAATATCCGCATTTAGACAGGGGGAGCAAAATTAGTTCAAAGATATATCTTAGCATGTCTTAGAGATAACTGCACATAGGCAGGGGGAGCAAATGGGTATCACATGTGATTAGGAAATATCGTATGCTCTGCTTTGTGACTATGGAACACTTAGACATATGCGCTAGGACTTGCATAATCGAATATGCTTACTTGCTTCCGTGCTGCATCAATTACATGTCATCATCAAAAAGGGGGAGAATGTTGACCTTTTTGGTCCATATATGTTAGAGAGTTTTGATGAACGATGTAATTGTAATGACATTAGGTCTATAAAATAAGCAATTCGATTTGGGAAAAATAAAATGTCTAAATTCATGATAATGTTCAACCATGTATTGCAAATGAGATGAAAATTGTTAAAGTGTTGAATATTTGAATTGCGTGTGATTTTGTGATGATTTGATGGAACTATGTGATCGCGTGTATAGACAGTCCATAAGATAGGATATATCGTTCTGTGCTATATATGGAAATAATGCATGAGATATCCTACTGAGCTATATATGGAAAATATGCTGTTTATATATGGAAAGTGATATATCCGTTGATACCAGTTTATTCCTGGACGGAAATCATATGCACGATCCTTGCTTGCCTTGCACTGAATTAAATGTGAAATATTAAATTGATATCTTTCCTTGTGCTGATTGGATTATTATATTTAGGAAAGATTTGATTTGATTGACCTTATGGATAAGATGCTATTATATGATATGTGCTATAAACGGATGTGATCTCTGAAATAAGGAAAGTTGTGCCATGATGTGATAAATCGATTTATGTAAGCTCTGATCTGATTCTTGTGCTAAACATGGTAAATATATTGATTAAATGCTATGAGCTGTACATGGAAAACGTGCTTATGCCTTGCTATCTTATGTGCCATACTTGGAAAGTAAATCTAAAGTTACTCGTTACTAGGAACTGATAGCAGGGAATCACTTATGGAAAATGTCGATATGGAAAATATATGCGAAATGGTTGAAATTGCTTGAGTACGAAAATTGAGCTTTATATGGAATATAATCATGCTTTAATGTGCTATATGACCGTTGTGACAATTTATTAGAAGCATGATTTATATGGTATGATTGACTCGAAAGCTACATGGAAACTATGCTTGATTTGGTGATTATTGTTTGATATGATTTCCATGTGAAGTGCTATTAGAAAAGGATTTATATGAGCTGCACTTCAGACTTTCGAAGTACAGAAACAGAACACACTGAATTTGCGAATTTAAGCCTACGAGAGATTTTTTGAGCAGAGAGATACTAAGAGATTCCTGAGCCATTCACTTGTGATAGCTTTCTGCCTTACTGAGCGTTAACTTGCCTATCCATCACTGAGCGAGTGATTTATCTGATATTCCATCATCCCCTGCCATATATTCTGTCTTCGGACGTGTTGTCTTCGGACGTGAGCAATACCAAGGAGGCAAGGTCGACGTTTACGCACACGTGAAGGAAAGGACAAGTCCGGGGGCCCTTCGGTAGCGAGCTGTGTCTGTCGGGATCAAGGAGATTCCGAGGAACGAAACTCGGCGTGTGGTAACCTAGTAGTGTCTAGTGTTCGACTTGTTTCGGTTGTGTATTGGGCTAACCAATCAGTTTTGTATCCAGCTACGGTGCATTATAGTGATTGGTTAAACTCTTGGGAAGCAAATCCCAAGGAGAGGAGTAAACCCCAGTTGGGGATATAACCTCTATAAAAATCCTGTCTCTCATTTACGTTTCAGTTATTTCGTTATCACTGCGAGACAGACCCGACGCACATCCGACGATACTAAGATATATCAGGCATACTCATCACAAATATCAGTAGGCATACCTAAGTCACCATACTTAGCATTTGTGAAAAGAAGCATAAAATTTTATAAGCCTAATTCACCCCCCCCCCCCTCTTAGGCACATTTATATCTTCAGGGAAAAAAGAAAAGAAAAAGAATAATGTCTGAAGAACTTGAATCAATTATGAAGAGGTTACCACTAGTGAAGGTGACATATCGCCTTCGGAAAAAAGTGAGGGCACTGAGGAAGAGGAGTGCCACACTCCTACATCTCCTCGGAACATGATTCCAAAACCCTCAATTTGCCCAAATGCGCCGAAGAAAAAGCTCCGTATAAAAGACTCAGAGAAGCAGTAGAAGCTTTTCTTGAAGCGGTTGATGAGGAGAGCACGGATCTCGAAGAATGAAGAAAGAGCAGGCGTGTTCTGAAGGATTTGGAGATTAGAGAATCATGTTTTTAAAAGCTTGTAGGATTTTACTATTAATGCATGCATGTTGTGAAGGTTTCTTTTTCTTTCTTTTTTTTGGTAGCTAAAGTAATGGAGGATTTTCGTGTATGATCTATTTCTCATTTTTTAGTTCCAGAAGTATGTTCTGTTGAGATTATGAAGGGGGTGTTATACAAAATTGAAAAATTAAAGTTGTTACGATCACTTAATATATGACAAAATGCAATTTCACATATGATCAATTGGTTTAGGATAAAGCCTTCAGTTTATAATACATTCATCTCTGACAACGACTCCAGTGCTAGAAAGTCGCATATAATTAGGCGTTCGGAAAGAAGATAGGGTGTTGAATCATTCATAAAAATTTGCTTATCTTTTTGTGCTCTCCTCTAACACTACAAAAAAGAGTCCTGTTAGCGACGACGTAAACCGTGGCATTTCGGTCGCTAAATCATCTTTTGCGACGGCGACGGACGATCACCGTCGCTAAAAGGCCCGTTGGAAAAGATGTGGTCGCTACAGTTTTTGCGACGAAGAGAATTACGTCGCTATATTTTTGCGACGATCGGAGTTCCGTCGCAAAATCTGGGTGAAAAAATAAAAAAAAAAAAAAACGCCTGCCGGAGAACCGGCAAGCCTCCGTCGCCGGAATCTGGCATCCAGCTCGTTCATTCCAAGCTATTCTCTGTCGATTCTCAGCCCACTCAAATGGAGGTGCTCTTACCGAAATCAAGCTCCGTAGCGTCGACGGCGGCCGCGGCTCGGACTATGTGAGCTCCACCGACGGAACTCTCCAACACCCTCGACGTCATCGTCTGAACCGCGTCGTCTCTGTTCTCCGTCTTCCTAATGCTGACACCGCCGCAAGATCCGCCACCACCGGACTTCACCGCCACCGCCATTCTCGCTGGGATTTCCAAACAACCAGCGCAACACCTAGCCGGAATCGCCCGAGACATCAGATCTGCCCTCGCTGCTGCCGGATCTGTTCTTTTAGCCACCAGATCTGCCCTCGCCCCCGCCGGGATTGGCCGTGCCTTCATCGTCGGTGGTTGTGGTGGTGGTGAAGGTGGTGGCGTCGGCGGCGAGTAGGGTTAAGGAGAGTAAGGTTGCTAGGAGGAGGAGAGAAAAGGTGGGGCTTTTAACGCTTTGCTTGCCATGGAGATTTTATTTTTTTCTTTTGATTTTGCTGCTTTGTAGATAGATATGTGTTGTGTTTTTCAGGAAGAGAAGAGAGAGACATGGTGGGAAAAGTGAAAAGAGAGAGGGAGAACCAGAAATAAAATGTTTTCGTGAAGGTCATAAAATTTTCAGAAAACCGCTCTTTATTTGCGACGGATATTCCGTCGCAAATTTGGTCTCAAACAGTTGCGACGGTTTTTTCTGTCGCACACATGGGACAGTTTTTTTGACGGGTCAAATTTTCTATTGCGGCGGAATTTGCAACGACATTTCCGTCGCAAATATTTGCGACGGTATTGTCGTGGCTAAAATCCGTCGCTAATTTTTGCGACGTCTTTTCCGTGGCAGCCGCCGTCATAAATCTGAAGTTTTTTTGTAGTGTAAGTTCTTCTGTATATAGAAAGAGTCGATACAATTTGTGTTCACCCTTTAGTAGCCTTTCCGATGTACAAAGTCGAATGAATTATGTCATGCTCAAACAAAATTCGCTAAATCTCAATGACGTTATAGATTAAAATCCAAACGTGTCCTATTATGAAATCCCCGAATGGTGGATTTTCTTACTCGTTGAGATCTCATAGAATGCTTTTCATATTTCTATTTCCTTCTCATCATAAGATTCGAGGTAAAAGATATATAGATTAAGTCGACGGTCTATCGTCTGAAGACCTTGAATTAATAATGACGAGGTTAACAATGGTGAAGGTAGGCACATTACCTTCAACAAGTGACGATGACAACAAAATTTGCGCTAAAAACGAGCGAGCAAATGCCACACTCCCAAATATCCTCAGCACATGATCTCAAAAACCGTAAAATGAATACTTGCGCCAAAGAAGTTCCGTATGAGGTGGTAAGAGAGCAGTCGTCTTCTTGGCAGCGTCAATCCACTACGCACCTCCCAACTATAAGTACCCTCCATTCCCACCCAACTCCTTGCAACAACAACACAAACATATTCGAGAGAGAAAAAAGAAAGTAGTAAGAAAAATGTCGTCTGAAGATCTTGACTCAATAATGAAGAGGCTGCCAACGGTGAAGGTAAGGACATTACATTACCTTCGAAACCCGAAGGTGAAGGAGAAGATGAGGCGCAGCTCTGCTCCAGAAATGATGGAGATGATGAGGAGTTCCACACTCCCAAATCTCCTCAAAAAATCTCCAGAAACCCTAATTTGCGCTCCTGCGCCAAAGAAGCGCCGTACGTGCAAGAGATTCAGAGAAGTTGCAGTTGAAGCTTTCGTGGTCGCTGCTGCGGCGTGTTTTCTGGACGGTCTGAAGATCATTTTTTGCGCGTTACAATTTATTTTAATTATTAGCTTGTAGGATTTATCGCATTAAAATATTCATGTTTTTGTAATCTTGTTTTTTTTTTCTTTTTCCTTGTGCTGAAGTAATCTAGGGTTTCATGTATTCTTTCTTGTTGCATTCCAACAACGATGCTTTTCTTCGAAGTGTTACCATAGCTTAGGACTTGCTTGATTTACTTTAAGATAATTTACGTAATTCATCGTAACATAGATAATATTATCGACAAGCAAGTTTGATGAACTTAACACTAGTTAGCGGAATTGCCCATGCAAAGCGAAAATATGTAGTCTAGATTGAACTACAGGAAAAAACCTTAAAAATTTCGTTACATATAAGCCTTGTGAGTTTCACTTTACTACAAGAAAATACAATAAAAAAATGCAGTTATATCATGATGAAAGCGCAAGTTCTCGGCATCTACGTCGCTCACAGACCGTTGAGATCCTATCGCGTGCACAAACGAATTCGTTAAAATCTCAAGGGTTATAGATCACAATAACCCACAAGAGCTTCTTATTATGAAATTCTCAGACGGTTAAGATTAGTAAACTTTGAGATCTCATATCATTCGCGAAGTTCGATTTTTTTTTAAATTTTTGCCTATTCATTGAGCCAATATCTTAATGATTGTTAATTATAAATATCCGTAAATGCCATAAAACCTTTCTTAATCAGTAAGATTGCTTTGCTATTTCATACTTCTATTGCCTTATCATCACAAGAATCCGAGGTTAAAAATATGATTAAATGGCCATGAAATGTCTCCTTTGAAGAATGATAAAAAGCGTGCACTTGGTAGAAAAGCAGCCTCGTTCTTTTTCCTCTGCAAAACAAGTGAAGACACGAAATTGTACACATCATCGACAATTACCAAGCAATCGTTGCACATGAAATGATGCGATGATGGCATGGTAACGAAGGTGAGATCCCACTTGAACTCATTAAAAGCTCTACAACAAAACAAGATAATCGTTCTTCTCTTAACCCATATAATGATGATACATAATTTATATATATATATATATATATATATATATTCAAGAAAGAGAGAGGGCGAGGAAAGCATTTCAAGAAACATAACAAACCTCGTTTCTGCGGTTCTTTAATTACACGCCTCCCAACTATAAATTCCCAAAACCCACCCAACTTCTTGCAACAACACAAAGCATATTCGAGAGAAAAAAAAATAATAATAAATAATGTCTTCTGAAGAGCTTGACTCAATCATGAAGAGGTTACCCATGGTGAAGGTAAGCATATTACCTTCAAAATCAGACGACAAGCTCAGCGTCAACAATATTGGAGATGAAGACGACGAGTGCCACACACCTAAGTCACCTCGGCACATGATACCAAAACCCTTAATTTGCCCACCCGCACCGAAGAAAAAGCAGCCTTTAAAGAGAACAAGGGAAGCAGTTGAAGCTGAGGAGAGCGCAAATCTCGATGAAGCAAGACAGAGGAGGCGTTTTGTCTGAGATTCGTTGTTTTCGCATTGAAAATCATGTAGCTTCGTAGGGTTTCAGTGGCATGTATGTTTTTTTTTCTAGTTATAAATTAATGTAGGCACTTCTTGTGTTCTCATTTGCATGTTTCACGTTCAAGCCTCGTTTTCCTCTTTGCGCTCAATTCACTATGCGCCTCACAACTATAAATACCCCCGAGCCCACCCAACTTCAACAGAATAGAAGGAAAAAACAAATTGAGAATAATGTTGTCTGAAGCCCTTGAATTAATAATGAAAAGGTTACCAACGGTGAAGGTAACCTTCAACACCAAGTGAAGGTCATAATAAGGCGCAGCTCTGCGCCAACAACGATAATGGAGATTATGAAAGTGCCACACTCCCAAATCTCCTTAAAACCACGATACCAAAAACCCTAATTTGCCCGCCCGCGCCAAAGAAGCGCCGTGCAATACAAGAGAATTGGGGTGGTGGCGACCTTTGTGAGAGCATGTTTATGGCAATGAAAGAAGAAGTACGAATAATGTCGTCTGAAGAACTTGAATTAATTATGAAGAGGTTACCATTGGTGAAGCTGAGCATATTTCCTTCGGAAAAAAAAGTGAGGCGGGCAATAAAGAAGAAGAGGAGTGCCATACTCCTAAATCTCCTCGGCGCATGATACCAAAACCCTTAATTTGCCCAAATGCGCCGAAGAAGAAGCATCCGTATAAAAGACTCAGAGAAGCCGTTGAAGCTTTCCTGGCAGAGGCTGAGGAGAGCACGACTCTCGTCGAGTAAAGAAAGAGGAGGCGTGTTTTCTGAAGAACGATCCCAGATCATATTTTGCGCGTTAAAATTCATGTTATTTTCTATAAGCTTATAGGATTTTTTGCGCTAAATTTCGTGTTTTTTATATGCTTGTAGGATTTCTTTAGTACGGATGCTTGTTTTTCGTTTCTTTTAATTTTTTTCACTAAAGTAATGTAGGGCGTCATGTATCATACCGTCTTAGAAAAATTGCTTGATTCTCTTCTCCAGGGGTTGGACTTTGGAGAAGATGACATATCTGCCTGCTGTGATGCCCATCAATCATCCATTGGAGTAATTAATTACATTAAATTCAGATGTTAATCATATCTTTACCAAGTGAAGGAGATGATAAGGCGCAGCTCTGCGCAAAACAACGACAATGGAGATGATGAAAGTGACACACTCCCAAATCTCCTCAAAACATCGTCCCAGAAACCTTAACTTTCTCGCGCTCACCAAATAAGCGTCATTCTTACAAGCACTACAAAAAAAAAAGATTATATACCGACTACATAATGCAGTCGTAGCTGCTGAGGAACAGCATGAATCTCGAAGAAGTAAGGAAGAGGAAGTGTGTTTACTGAATGACGATCTGAAAGATATATATATATATATATATATATATATATATATAATACGTTTACGTTCAAAGTCGTGTTTTTATAGGCTAATACGATCTTTTTTGCGCGTAAGGTCATGCGTTATAAGATTGTAATCGGATTTCGATAGACGTGTGTGCTTGTTCTCTTTTTTTTTTGCGCCAGAATAATGTAGGGTTTCTTGTCTTGGTGTTCCCAGCAATGTATGGTTTCATGTATATATACATTTTTGGGGTCGTTTGATACGTGAGTACAGATAGTTATGGTTGTGTATGAAAGTTACCTCGTGTTTGTTATCCGGGTATAGCCATACACGCCTTGTATGGCTATATACGTCTATTACAAGGATTTTGGTTATAAGCCTTGTATATGCATACCCACCTTTAAGGTGGTTATGAGGTGTATCACTAATCCATACACACCTCAAACATATCAAACACAATTTATATCACACAAATAATTAATACACATATATCAAACATGTTAAAATACAATATCAACAAAATCCTTGTATAACCATACACAAATAACTTATACCGATGTAATCCATAAACATGGATATCATACAAGCCCTCAAACGCCTTCCTTTCGGCAACACGGGCTTGCCAAGAGCCGAGACGGAATTAATCAAAATCAAATTCTATTACAACCTTTATTCAAAATTTAATTCTTTCAATCGATTTTCAAAAGATATTTATAAAAGAAAATATTAAATACATCATATTAATATATATATATATATATAATATGATATAAAACCATGATTAAAGTATTAAGTTGTCTTGGCGTAGTTTAACGAAGGGATTTAACCTTCCATTAAGGCTAGAGACTAAAATAAAATATATAAAACTTACTTGTAATGGGAATCGTAGAAGCAACTTCAACTTTTATTTCTTAAGATTATCTTACAATAGGGGGAACTACAGGGAGAGTCAGAGAGAAAAAGAGTGCGTAAGAACACGCGTACACAATATATGGCCATGGACGGATCTACTGGGTCTGTTGCCCCCCCCCCCCCCCCCCCCCCACTGCTGGCCGGCTTACCCCTTAGGCGTGCGCCGGCGGCAAAGTGCTGATTTTTATTCCGCGCGCTGGAAAGCCCCGAAGATTGAAGTAGATGAATAGTGCATAGTGATGGGCTGGGCTGTTTAAAATAAAAATGTTTGGACTTTAGTTATTTCTGTTAGTTAATCTTCGTGTTGGACCTTATTTACAGATTTTGGGCCAATGCAATTTTTAGTTCATTTTTATTTTTCTCCGTGAAAATTCATTTTTATGTATGCGCTCGAATTTTCATGTATGCGCTCCACTCCAACTTACGTATTTCTGCCTTTGAACTGTTTAATTACCTTTATTTATGTTCTAAAGTTTTTATTTATAAATGGAAGTATACAAAATTATATTTCAAATAAAAATGCCATTTCGCAATAGAAAAATAAATAAACTTAGATGCAGCGTAACATTTAGATAAAAAGATGCAGCATAACATTCACGGTTAAGGTACTAGTATATTTAGCACATCCTATGTATGTTCAAATATATCAACTCATTTTATATATTCATATTATTAATTAAGTTAAAAATAAAAAATATAAACTAAGGATAAAATTGAAATAAACTAAAATACTAACGAGTAAAATTGTAAAAGTACGTTCAATTTGACAGAATAAAGAGCAATTTATATTCAACTCTCGCCCTTAATATAATAGAATAGATATGTGTTGAGATAATATTGCAGGCAGGTGGGTGGATTTTCTATGTGGCTGGTTGACGAGCGGGACAACATGATTGAACAACCAGAGCAATTTTTCATTTATGGTGGTCACTTGTTTGTAGATAAAGTGAGGCCCCAAACATAAACGTAGATAATACATGTGAAACTCTCATATACTAAAAAATGTCCTAAAAGTTATATGGCTCTATATGAACGAGTCAAAATCCGGCCTCCTGCCGAGCCCCCCACCCCCCCCCCCCCCCCCCCCCCCCCACACCACCAAGCGTGCAATCCTAGATCCGTCACTGCATATGGCTTAAGGCCATATTTAAAGGAAAAATAAAAGTATACATAAGTTATTGGCGTAAGAATTTCTTTTTGACAAATCAATATTAAACACACATAATATAAAGCTAAATTCGATTTATTATACCATTTAATAAATGAATCATAAATACAAACTAAAATATAAAGTAATGCTCCCTCCATCCCATTAGTTTTTGTACATTTTACTATATCAGGCGGTCCCACTTAGGGGTGTTCATCGGTCGGTTCGGTTCGGTTTTTCGATTTTCGGTTTTACGAATGCTTTTTAATCCGATATCCGAATCGTTTTAATTTGGTTCGGCTCGGTTTTTCATAAATCGGTTCGGTTTTTTCGGTTCGTTTTTTCAGTTAAGAAATTTATATCAACAAAAAAAATATTATGAGCTGAAAATACATAAAACTATTTATGGTTATTAAAAAACAAAGAAGATTTATGAAACGTGACATGTAGCAAAATTATTCAAAGGTCCGAAAAAACAACATGAAAATGGAACAAAATATAAAACATTCATCTGAAGATACTGGAAATTATTTGGGAGAAAAATAGTATTTTGATTGGTGAGGAAAACATTCACCTAAAAATGGAAAAAGTGTACCAATGGAATTATATTTACTGTGTTGTTTACGTTATGGGAGAAAAACAAATAATTTTTTCATATTTTTCTATTTTTAATATAGTATGATAACTCAGTTCGATTTTTTCGGTTTTTTCGGTTTTACGTATGCTTAATCCGATATCCAAACCATTTTAATTTGGTTCGGTTCGGTTTTTTACAATTCGGTTCGGTTTTTTTAGGTTCCGGTCTTTTCGGTTCGGTTCTTTACGGTTTGGTCGGTTTTTTCGGTTTTCGGTTAATTTGAACACCCCTAGTCCCACTAGCTTTTAAACATTACCTAATTTAGCAAAAACACTATCACAAGCAATCAATATATAATATTAAATATTCTTAAAAGGCTTGTCAAAATATACACTTTTTTCCATTTTAATTGTATTACATTATTAAAATATCCAGTTTCTTAAAAACTGAACTCTCAGATGTCCACAAACAAATGGGACAGAGGAATTATTATATATTATAGCACGCACAGAGTGTTAAAATATTAATGATTCTCATTAAAGAAAGATGTCTTAGTAACTGTGGCACAGGTTTGGGATCCATATCAGCTATTAAATGGAAAATATATATTTAATTAATAACGTCATATTTCATTGAAAAATTATATTACACTAGGGCTCGAATGGCGACATGAGGTCGAAGTCGCCCAAAAACTGAAAGTGACGAAAATTATTTTCCAAGCAATTTTCACTCAAATCTTGCTCAAAACACGCAAATCCGGTTACGTTGGGCTCTGATACTAATTGTTGGTCCGAATTCTACCAAAACGAACAACTTCGGACGGATTAAACACGCCTAATAGATCGGAATCGAGAACGGGCGTGGGGCTTGGTGGTGTTCTTGAGGAGGCTCTCTCACTCTAACATATGTTTATTTTATCTACACACACAAGCCCCTGCACTATGTGCTAGGGTTTTCCTATTTATACCACAAGTTGGTAAATAATACTTGTGAAGGCCCATTACATGAATAACTAAGAACTAACCCAATTAAGAACTAGCCCAAAGTTTAATAAAGCAAATCAACAAAGATAATACAATGAAATTGAACACTACAAAATATTTCCCAACAGTATCGAATTCAAGTATCCATCTTAGTACGATAAAGAAGATGAGGGAAAACACCTTTTTTGCTATTGGAGATGATCAATGCCCTTATTTTGCAAGATGTCTTAATGAAATCTACAATTTTACTCATATATAATTCGGCGCAATTTGCAGGTATTTTCCGCGCAAATACTAGTATTTTGGGTCTGAAATGAAGTGCTTTTGGCCTGTTTATTAGGATTTTGGTATCGAATTTAAGTATCCATCTCAGTACGATAAAGTAGATGGGGGAAAACACCTCTTTTTGTATTGGTGATGATCAATGTCCTTATGCAAGATGTCTTGTTGAAATCTACAATTTTAGTAACATATAATTCGACACTGTTTGCATGTATTTTCTGTGAAAATACTAGTATTTTGTGTCGGAAATTAAGTACTTTTGGTCTGATTTTGAGTAGTTTAGTATCGAATTCAAGTATCCATCTACAATTTTAGTCATAAATAATTCGACAAAGTTTGCAGGTATTTATCGCATAAATACTAGTATTTTGTGTCTGAAATTAAGTACTTTTGGCCTGATTTTGAACAGTTTAGTATCGAATTAAAGTATCCATCTTAGTACGATAAAGAAGATGAGGGAAAACACCTCTTTTGCTATTGGAGATGATCAATGCCCTTATTATGCAAGATGTCTTAATGAAATCTACAATTTTACTCATATATAATTCGGCGCAAAATTTGCAGGTATTTTCCGCGCAAATACTAGTATTTTGGGTCTGAAATGAAGTGCTTTTGGCCTGTTTCTGAGGATTTTAGTATCGAATTTAAGTATCCATCTCAGTACGATAAAGTAGATGGGGGAAAACACCTCTTTTGGTATTGGTGATGATCAATGTCCTTATTATGCAAGATGTGTTACAAAAATCTTCAATTATAGTCATATATAATTGGACAGAGTTTGCAGGTATTTATCGCATAAATACTAGTATTTTGGGTCCGAAATTAAGTACTTTTGGCCTGATTTGAGTAGTTTAGTATCGAATTCAAGTATCCATGTTAGTACGATAAAGAAGATAGGGGAAAACACCTCTTTTGGTATTGGTGTTGATCATTGTCCCTATTATGCAAGATGTTTGATTGAAATCTACAGTTTTAGTCATATATAATTCGACAGAGTTTGAAGGTATTTATCGCATAAATAATAGTATTTTGTGTCTGAAATTAAGTACTTTGGTCTGATTTGAGTAGTTTTGTATCGAATTCAAGTATCCATCTTAGTACGATAAAAAATATGAGGGAAAACACCTCTTTTGCTATTGGTGATGATCAATGCCCTTATTATGCAAGATGTCTTATGAAATCTACAATTTTACTCATATATAATTCGGCGCAATTTGCAGTTATTTTCTGCGCAAATACTAGTATTTTGGGTCTGAAATGAAGTGCTTTTGGCCTTTTTCTGAGTATTTTAGTATCGAATTTAAGTATCCATCATAGTACGATAAAGTAGATGGTGGAAAACACCTCTTTTGGTATTGGTGATGATCAAGGTCCTTATTATGCAAGATGTCTTATTGAAATCTACAATTTTTGTCATATATAATTCGGCACAGTTTGCAGGTATCTTCCGCGCAAATACTAGTATTGGGTCGGAAATTTAGTACGTTTGGCCTGATTTTGAGTTGTTTAGTATCGAATCCAAGTATCCATCTTAGTACGATAGAGAAAATGGTGGAACACAACTTTCTTTGTATTGGTTATGATCAATGCCCTTATTATGCAAGATGTCTAATTGAAATCTACAATTCTAGTCATATGTAATTCGGCACAATTTGCAAGTATATTCCGTGCAAATACTAGTTATTTTGGGTCTCAAATGAAGTACTTTTAGCATGTTTCCGAGTATTCTAGTATCGAATTCATGTATCCGCCTTAGTACGATAAAGAAGATGGGGGAAAACACCTCTTTTGGTATTGGTGATAATCAATGTCCTTATTATGAAAAAAATGTTTTATTGAAATCTACAATTTTAGTCATAAATAATTCGACAAAGTTTGCAGGTATTTATCGCATAAATACTAGTATTTTGTGTCTGAAATTAAGTACTTTTGGCCTGATTTTGAACAGTTTAGTATCGAATTCAAGTATCCATCTTAGTACGATAAAGAAGATGAGGGAAAACACCTCTTTTGCTATTGGAGATGATCAATGCCCTTATTATGCAAGATGTCTTAATGAAATCTACAATTTTACTCATATATAATTCGGCGCAATTTGCAGGTATTTTCCGCGCAAATGCTAGTATTTTGGGTCTGAAATGAAGTGCTTTTGGCCTGTTTCTGAGGATTTTAGTATCGAATTTAAGTATCCATCTCAGTACGATAAAGTAGATGGGGGAAACACCTCTTTTGGTATTGGTGATGATCAATGTCCTTATTATGCAAGATGTGTTACTAAAATCTTCAATTATAGTCATATATAATTGGACAGAGTTTGCAGGTATTTATCGCATAAATACTAGTATTTTGGGTCCGAAATTAAGTACTTTTGGCCTGATTTGAGTAGTTTAGTATCGAATTCAAGTATCCATGTTAGTACGATAAAGAAGATAGGGGAAAACACCTCTTTTGGTATTGGTGTTGATCATTGTCCCTATTATGCAAGATGTTTGATTGAAATCTACAGTTTTAGTCATATATAATTCGACAGAGTTTGAAGGTATTTATCGCATAAATAATAGTATTTTGTGTCTGAAATTAAGTACATTTGGTCTGATTTTGAGTAGTTTTGTATCGAATTCAAGTATCCATCTTAGTACGATAAAAAATATGAGGGAAAACACCTCTTTTGCTATTGGTGATGATCAATGCCCTTATTATGCAAGATGTCTTATGAAATCTACAATTTTACTCATATATAATTCGGCGCAATTTGCAGTTATTTTCTGCGCAAATACTAGTATTTTGGGTCTGAAATGACGTGCTTTTGGCCTTTTTCTGAGTATTTTAGTATCGAATTTAAGTATCCATCATAGTACGATAAAGTAGATGGTGGAAAACACCTCTTTTGGTATTGGTGATGATCAAGGTCCTTATTATGCAAGATGTCTTATTGAAATCTACAATTTTTGTCATATATAATTCGGCACAGTTTGCAGGTATCTTCCGCGCAAATACTAGTATTGGGTCGGAAATTTAGTACGTTTGGCCTGATTTTGAGTTGTTTAGTATCGAATCCAAGTATCCATCTTAGTACGATAAAGAAAATGGTGGAACACAACTTTCTTTGTATTGGTTATGATCAATGCCCTTATCATGCAAGATGTCTAATTGAAATCTACAATTCTAGTCATATGTAATTCGGCACAATTTGCAGGTATTTTCCGTGCAAATACTAGTATTTTGGGTCTCAAATGAAGTACTTTTAGCATGTTTCCGAGTATTCTAGTATCGAATCCAAGTATCCGCCTTAGTAAGATAAAGAAGATGGGGGAAAACACCTCTTTTGGTATTGGTGATAATCAATGTCCTTATTATGCAAAATGTTTTATTGAAATCTACAATTTTAGTCATAAATAATTCGACAAAGTTTGCAGGTATTTATCGCATAAATACTAGTATTTTGTGTCTGAAATTAAGTACTTTTGGCCTGATTTTGAACAGTTTAGTATCGAATTCAAGTATCCATCTTAGTACGATAAAGAAGATGAGGGAAAACACCTCCTTTGCTATTGGTGATGATCAATGCCCTTATTATGCAAGATGTCTTAATGAAATCTGCAATTTTACTCATATATAATTCGGCGCAATTTGCAGTTATTTTCTGCGCAAATACTAGTATTTTGGGTCTGAAACGAAGTGCTTTTGGCCTTTTTCTGAGTATATTAGTATCGAATTTAAGTATCCATCTCAGTACGATAAAGTAGATGGGGGAAAACACCTCTTTTGGTATTGATGATGATCAAGGTCCTTATTATGCAAGATGTGTTATTAAAATCTTCAATTACTGTCATATATAATTGGACAGAGTTTGCAGGTATATATCGCATAAATACTAGTATTTTGGGTCTGAAATTAAGTACTTTTGGCCTGATTTGAGTATTTTAGTATCGAATTCAAGTATCCATCTTAGTACGATAAAGAAGATGGGGGAAAACACCTCTTTTGGTATTGGTGTTGATCATTGTCCCTATTATGCAAGATGTTTTATTGAAATATACAGTTTTAGTCATATATAATTCGACAGAGTTTGCAGGTATTTATCGCATAAATAATAGTATTTTGTGTCTGAAATTAAGTACTTTTGGTCTGATTTTGAGTAGTTTTGTATCGAATTCAAGTATCCATCTTAGTACGATGAAAAATATGAGGGAAAACACCTCTTTTGCTATTGGTGATGATCAATGCCCTTATTATGCAAGATGTCTTAATGAAATCTACAATTTTACTCATATATAATTCGGCGCAATTTGCAGTTATTTTCTGGGCAAATACTAGTATTTTGGGTCTGAAATGAAGTGCTTTTGGCCTGTTTCTGAGTATCTTAGTATCGAATTTAACTATCCATCGTAGTACGATAAAGTAGATGGGGGAAAACACCTCTTTTGGTATTGGTGATGATCAAGGTCCTTATTATGCAAGATGTCTTATTGAAATCTACAATTTTAGTCATATATAATTCGGCACAGTTTGCATGTATTTTCTGCGCAAATACTAGTATTTTGTTTCTGAAATTAAGTACTTTTGGTCTCATTTTGAGTAGTTTAGTATCGAATTCAAGTATCCATCTTAGTACGATAAAAAATATGAGGGAAAACACCTATTTTGCTATTGGTGATGATCAATGCCCTTATTATGCAAGATGTCTTAATGAAATCTACAATTTTACTCATATATAATTCGGCGCAATTTGCAGTTATTTTCTGCGCAAATACTAGTATTTTGGGTCTGAAATGAAGTGCTTTTGGCCTGTTTCTGAGTATCTCAGTATAGAATTTAAGTATCCATCTTAGTACGATAAAGTAGATGGGGGAAAACAGCTCTTTTGGTATTGGTGATGATCAAGGTCCTTATTGTGCAAGATATCTTAATGAAATCTACAATTTTAGTCATATATAATTCGGCACAGTTTGCAGGTATCTTCCGCGCAAATACAAGTATATTGGGTCCGAAATTTAGTACGTTTGGCCTGATTTTGAGTTGTTTAGTGTCGAATCCAAGTATCCATCTTAGTACGATAGAAAAAATGGTGGAACACAACTTTCTTTGTATTGGTTATGATCAATGCCCTTATTATGCAAGATGTCTAATTGAAATCTACAATTCTAGTCATATGTAATTCGCCACAATTTGCAGGTATTTTCCGTGCAAATACTACTATTTTGGGTCTCAAATGAAGTACTTTTAGCATGTTTCCGAGTATTCTAATATCGAATTCAAGTATCCGCCTTAGTACGATAAAGAAGATGGGGGAAAACACCTCTTTTGGTATTGGTGATAATCAATGTCCTTATTATGCAAAATGTTTTATTGAAATCTACAATTTTAGTCATAAATAATTCGACAAAGTTTGCAGGTATTTATCGCATAAATACTAGTATTTTGTGCCTGAAATTAAGTACTTTTGGCCTGATTTTGAACAGTTTAGTATCGAATTCAAGTATCCATCTTAGTACGATGAAGAAGATGTCTTAATGAAATCTACAATTTTACTCATATATAATTCGGCGCAATTTGCAGGTATTTTCCGCGCAAATACTAGTATTTTGGGTCTGAAATGAAGTGCTTTTGGCCTGTTTCAGAGGATTCTAGTATCGAATTCAAGTATCCGCCTTAGTACGATAAAGTAGAGGGGGGAAAACACCTCTTTTGGTATTGGTGATGATCAAGGTCCTTATTATGCAAGATGTGTTATTAAAATCTTCAATTATAGACATATATAATTGGACAGAGTTTGCAGGTATTTATCGCATAAATAGTAGTATTTTGGGTCTGAAATTAAGTACTTTTGGCCTGATTTGAGTATTTTAGTATCGAATTCAAGTATCCATCTTAGTACGATAAAGAAGATGGGGGAAAACACCTCTTTTGGTATTGATGTTGATCATTGTCCCTATTATGCAACATGTTTTATTGAAATATACAGTTTTAGTCATATATAATTCGATAGAGTTTGCAGGTATTTATCGGATAAATAATAGTATTTTGTGTCTAACATTAAGTACTTTTGGTCTGCTTTTGAGTAGTTTTGTATCGAATTCAAGTATCCATCTTAGTACGATAACACCTCTTTTGCTATTGGTGATGATCAATGCCCTTATTATGCAAGATGTCTTAATGAAATCTACGATTTTACTCCTATATAATTCGGCGCAATTTGCAGTTATTTTCTGCGCAAATACTAGTATTTTGGGTCTCAAATGAAGTGGTTTTGGCCTGTTTCTGAGTATTTTAGTATCGAATTTAAGTATCCATCTTAGTACGATAAAGTAGAAGGGGGAAAACACCTCTTTTGGTATTGGTGATAATCAAGGTCCTTATTATGCAAGATGTCTTATTGAAATCTACAATTTTAGTCATATATAACTCGGCACAGTTTGCAGGTATCTTCCGCGCAAATACTAGTATATTGGGTCTGAAATTTAGTACGTTTGGCCTGATTTTGAGTCGTTTAGTATCGAATCCAAGTATCCATCTTAGTACGATAGAGAAAATGGTGGAACACAACTTTTTTTGTATTGCTTATGATCAATGCTCTTATTATGCAAGATGTCTAATTGAAATCTACAATTCTAGTCATATGTAATTCGGCACAATTTGCAGGTATTTTCCGTGCAAATACTAGTATTTTGGGTCTCAAATCAAGTACTTTTAGCATGTTTCCGAGTATTCTAGTATCGAATTCAAGTATCCGCCTTAGTACGATAAAGAAGATGGGGGAAAACACTTCTTTTGGTATTGGTGATAATCAATGTCCTTATTATGCAAAATGTTTTATTGAAATCTACAATTTTAGTCATAAATAATTCGAAAAAGTTTGCAGGTATTTATCGCATAAATACTAGTATTTTGTGTCTGAAATTAAGTACTTCTGGCCTGATTTTGAACAGTTTAGTATCGAATTCTAGTATCCATCTTAGCACGATAAAGAAGATGAGGGAACACACCTTTTTTGGTATTGGTGATAATCAATGCCCTTATTATGCAAGATGTCTTAATGAAATTTACAATTTTACTCATATATAATTCGGCGCAATTTGCAGGTATTTTTGGCGCAAATACTAGTATTTTGGGTCTGAAATGATGTGCTTTTGGCCTGTTTCTGAGTATTTTAGCATCGAATTTAACTATCCATCTTAGTACGATAAAGTAGATGGAGGAAAACACCTCTTTTGGTATTGGTGATGATCAATGTCCTTATTATGCAAGATGTCTAAGTGAAATCTACAATTTTATTCATATATAATTCGTCAGTGTTTGCAAGTATTCCGCACAATAATAGTTTTGAGATTGAAATTAAGTACTTTTGGCCTGATTTTTGAGTAGTTCAGTATCGAATTCAAGTATTCATCTTAGTACGATAAAGAAGATGAGGGAAACACCTCTTTTGATATTGGTGATGATCAATGTCCTTATTATGCAAGATGTCTTTTGAAATTTACAATTTTAGTAATATATAATTCGGCACAATTTGCAGGTATTTTTCCGCGCAAATACTAGTATTTTGGGTATAAAATTAAGTAATTTGGGCCTGATGAGTAGTTAGTATCGAATTCAAGTATCCATATTAGTACGATAAAGTAAATGGGGGAAAGCAACTCTTTTGGTATTGGTGATGTGTCAATGCCCATATTATTCAAGATGTTTTATTGAAATCTACAATTTTAGTCATATATAATTCGGCACAATTAGCAGGTATTTTCTGTGTAAATGCTAGTATTTTGGGTCTCAAATGAAGTACTTTTGGCATGTTCCCGAGTATTTTAGTATCGAATTCAAGTATCCGTCTTAGTACGATAAAGAAGATGGGGGAAAACACCTCTTTTTGTATTGGTGGTGATCATTGTCCTTATTATGCAAGATGTTTTATTGAAATATACAATTTTAGTCATATATAATTCGGCGCAATTTGCAGGTATTTTCCGCGCAACTATTAGTATTTTGGGTCTTAAATGAAGTGTTTATGGCATGTTTCTGAGTATTTTAGTATCGAATTTAGTAACCATCTTAGTACGATAAAGTAGATGGAGGAAAACACCTCTTTTGGTATTGGTGATTATCAATGTCCTTATTATGCAAGATGTCTTATTGAAATCTACAATTTTAGTCATACAAAATTCGACGGAATTTACAGGTATTTATCGCATAAATACAAGTATTCCGGGTCTGAAATTAAGTACTTTTGGCCTGATTTTAGTAGTTTAGTATCGAATTCAAGTATCCATCTTAGTACGATAAAGAAGATGGGGAAAAACACCTTTTTTGATATAAACTCAATGTCCTTATTATGCAAGATGTCGTATTGAAATCTACAATTTTAATCATATATAATTCGGCACAATTTTTAGTTATTCCGCACAAATACTAGTTTTGGGCCTGAAATTAAGTACTTTTGCTGATTTTGAGTAGTTTAGTATCGAATTCAAGTATTAATCTTAGTACGATAAAGAAGATGGGGAAAACACCTCTTTTGGTATTGGTGATAATCATTGTCCTTATTATGCAAGATGTTTTATTGAAATCTACAATTTTAGTCATAAATAATTCGACAAAGTTTGCAGGTATTTATCACATAAATACTAGTATTTTGTGTCTGAAATTAAGTACGTTTGGCCTGATTTTGAACAGTTTAGTATCGAATTCCATCTTAGTACGATAAAGAAGATGAGGGAAAACACCTCTTTTGCTATTGGTGATGATCAATGGCCTTATTATGCAAGATGTCTTAATGAAATCTACAATTTTAATCATATATAATTCGGCGTAATTTGCAGGTATTTTCTGCGCAAATACTAGTATTTTGGGTCTCAAATGAAGTGCTTTTGGCCTGTTTCTGAGTATTTTAGTATCGAATTTAAGTATCCATCTTAGTACGATAAAGTAGATGGGGGAAAACACCTCTTTCAGTATTGGTGATGATCAAGGTCCTTATTATGCAAGATGTCTTATTGAAACCTACAATTTTAGTCATATATAATTCGGCACAGTTTGCAGGTATCTTCCGCGCAAATACTAGTATATTGGGTCTGAAATTTAGTACGTTTGGCCTGAGTTTGAGTTGTTTAGTATCGAATCCAAGTATCCATCTTAGTATGATAGAGAAAATGGTGGAACACAACTTTCTTTGTATTGGTTATGATCAATGCCCTTATTATGCAAGATGTCTAATCGAAATCTACAATTCTAGTCATATGTAATACGGCACAATTTGCAGGTATTTTCCGTGCAAATACTAGTATTTTGGGTCTCAAATGAAGTACTTTTAGCATGTTTCCGAGTATTCTAGTATCGAATTCAAGTATCCGCCTTAGTACGATAAAGAAGATGGGGGAAAACACCTCTTTTGGTATTGGTGATAATCAATGTCCTTATTATGCAAAATGTTTTATTGAAATCTACAATTTTAGTCATAAATAATTCGAAAAAGTTTGCAGGTATTTATCGCATAAATACTAGTATTTTGTGTCTGAAATTAAGTACTTTTGGCCTGATTTTGAACAGTTTAGTATCGAATTCAAGTATCCATCTTAGCACGATAAAGAAGATGAGGGAAAACACCTCTTTTGCTATTGGTGATGATCAATGCCCTTATTATACAAGATGTCTTAATGAAATCTACAATTTTACTCATATATAATTCGGCGCAATTTGCAGGTATTTTCGGCGCAAATACTAGTATTTTGGATCTGAAGTGAAGTGCTTTTGGCCTGTTTCTGAGTATTTTAGCATCGAATTTAACTATCCATCTTAGTACGATAAAGTAGATGGGGGAAAACACCTCTTTTGGTATTGGTGATGATCAATGTCCTTATTATGCAAGATGTCAAATTGAAATCTACAATTTTATTCATATGTAATTCGTCAGATTTTGCAAGTATTCGGCACAATAATAGTTTTGAGATTGAAATTAAGTACTTTTGGCCTGATTTTTGAGTAGTTTAGTATCGAATTCAAGTATTCATCTTAGTACGATAAAGAAGATGAGGGAAACACCTCTTTTTTTATATTGGTGATGATCAATGTCCTTATTATGCAAGATGTCTTTTGAAATATACAATTTTAGTCACATATAATTCGGCACAATTTGCAGGTATTTTTCCGCACAAATACTAGTATTTTGGGTATAAAATTAAGTAATTTGGGCCTGATGCTGACTATTTTAGTATCGAATTCAAGTATCCATATTAGTACGATAAAGTAAATAGGGGAAAGCAACTCTTTTGGTATTGGTGATGTGTCAACGCCCTTATTATGCAATATGTTTTATAGAAATCTACAATTTTAGTCATTATAATTCGGCACAATTTGCAGGTATTTTCTGTGCAAATGCTAGTATTTTGGGTCTCAAATGAAGTACTTTTGGCATGTTCCCGAGTATTTTAGTATCGAATTCAAGTATCCGTCTTAGTACGATAAAGAAGATGGGGGAAAACACCTCTTTTTGTATTGGTGGTGATCATTGTCCTTATTATGCAAGATGTTTTATTGAAATATACAATTTTAGTCATATATAATTCGGCGCAGTTTGCAGGTATTTTCCGCGCAACTATTAGTATTTTGGGTCTTAAATGAAGTGCTTATGGCCTGTTTCTGAGTATTTTAGTATCGAATTTAGTAACCACCTTAGTACGATAAAGTAGATGGAGGAAAACACCTCTTTTGGTATTGGTGATTATCGATGTCCTTATTATGCAAGATGTCTTATTGAAATCTACAATTTTAGTCATACATCATTCGACGGAATTTACAGGTATTTATCGCATAAATACAAGTATTCCGGGTCTGAAATTAAGTACTTTTGGCCTGACTTTAGTAGTTTAGTATCGAATTCAAGTATCCATCTTAGTACGATAAAGAAGATGGGGAAAAACACCTTTTTTGGTATAAACTCAATGTCCTTATTATGCAAGATGTCGTATTGAAATCTACAATTTTAATCATATATAATTCGGCACAATTTGCAGTTATTCCGCACAAATACTAGTATATTGGGTCTGAAATTTAGTACGTTTGGCCTGATTTTGAGTTGTTTAGTATCGAATCCAAGTATCCATCTTAGTACGATAGAGAAAATGGTGGAACACAACTTTCTTTGTATTGGTTATGATCAATGCCCTTATTATGCAAGATGTCTTATCGAAATCTACAATTCTAGTCATATGTAATTCTGCACAATTTGCAGGTGTTTTCCGTGCAAATACTAGTATTTTGGGTCTCAAATCAAGTACTTTTAGCATGTTTCCGAGTATTCTAGTATCGAATTCAAGTATCCGCCTTAGTACGATAAAGAAGATGGGGGAAAACACTTCTTTTGGTATTGGTGATAATCAATGTCCTTATTATGCAAAATGTTTTATTGAAATCTACAATTTTAGTCATAAATAATTCGAAAAAGTTTGCAGGTATTTATCGCATAAATACTAGTATTTTGTGTCTGATATTAAGTACTTCTGGCCTGATTTTGAACAGTTTAGTATCGAATTCTAGTATCCATCTTAGCACGATAAAGAAGATGAGGGAACACACCTTTTTTGCTATTGGTGATGATCAATGCCCTTATTATGCAAGATGTCTGTTAGGAAATATTTTGTAGTGTTCAATTTCATTATATTATCTTTGTTGGTTAGCGTTATTAAACTTTGGGCTAGCTCTTAGTTGGGTTAGTTCTTAGTTATTCATGTAATGGGCCTTCACAAGAAGCCCACCTATTATATACCAACTTGTGGTATAAATAGGAAAACCCTAACACATAGTTAGGTGTGCTTGTGTGTGAAAATCAAAGAAACATTTTAGAATCAAGAGAGCCTCTTTTTCTTCCACCAAGCCCCACGCCCTAACCCAAAAATCTAGATCATTAGGCGTGTTTAATCCGTCCAAAGTCGCATTGTTGGTGTAATCTAGGACCTACAAGTGGTATCAGAGCCCAACGCGACCGGATTTGCGAGTTTTGAGCAAGATTTGAGTGAAAAATTGCTTGAAAAACCATTTTCGTCACTTTCTGTTTTTGGGCGATTTCGACCTCGATTTGTTGTTTTTAGACATCCCAAAGGTTGATTATGTGTTTAGGAATGTTTTTCTGAAGTTTTGGAACAAGTTTCGTCGATTTTGAGTGAGATTTGAGCGAAAACGAGCCATTTTTCTGGTAAAAGTCGCGCAGCTATGGAACAGTAACATGTGTTCTTGGCCGAGAAATTTTCTTACCCGAGAAATTCTTAACCGAGAAATTTCGCAGGCCGAGAAACTTTCGCTGCCCGAGAAATTTTCGCATCTACAGGCCGAGAAATTTCGCAGGCCGAGAAATTTTTCCGAGAAATTTCGCTGCTACAGCATGTGAAGCCCGCGAAATTTTCATACACTTCACTTCATCATACATATTTTCGCATCTTCACTATTTCGCATCTACAGTGATCCAAAAAAATTTCAACTTCACTTTTTCGCATCTTCACTACTTCGCATCATCACTTCACTTCCATATCACTTGAGAAAATTCAAACTTGCGAAATTTTTTCCAGCTTGAAAACTCTTTCTAACTGCGAAAATTTAATACCGTTTTAGAACAAATTTTCTCTGCGAAATTTTTGGAATACATGCGAAAATTTGGACAACTTGCGAGATTTCTCACTTGCGAAAATTTTCCATACTTGCGAAATATTACTCAATCTGCGAAAATTTCTCACGACGTGTCGATGTGCTATAACTTGCGAAAATTTTTATACATGCGAAATTTTACTTTGAATGCGCAATCTTCTTGATATGCGAAACTTTTACTGTACATGCGAAATTTTCCTCTGAATGCAAAATTTCCTTATTTTCGCAACTCACTCTCACAACGAAATTTCTCGGGACAACATTTTTTGCACATTTCACACACCATTTTTCGCACCCCCCGAGAAATTTGCACCCAACCTTTAAACTTGATCCAAACACACCTTATAGCTTCAAATCTTGCAAAAATCACTCTTTAAAAATACACTTAAACGTTTTTTACCACCAAAAAAATTCTGGCCCCCCCCTCGGATTAAATAAGGTTTTAAGGAGCCTACGGAAAATTTATATCATTGGATAGAGAAAAATTTTCTAAGCCTATTGGACTTTGTCTATTTTACACTTTTAAAAATTTTCCGAAAAAAATTTTTTCTGGGCCAAAATTTTCGGTATAGACGATGTTTTTGTAAAATTTTTGAAGGCAAATCCAAAACGCGGCAACGATCACCGTACCCAACGATCGACCTAGGACGGTTTAGGCATATTATAGAAAAAGTTTTGGTAATACTCACGAAGTTTTCGAAATCATTTTATAAAATTTTTCGGTATCCACCAAAAATTTCGACACTCACGTTTTTTCGAAACTTCACGATATTTCTCGACGAACCAAACTTTTCGGAGTAAAAATTTTCCAAAGCCATTTTTTCTTTTTTATTTAAAATATTTTTGAAAACAAAAATGGATGCTCAAGCAAGGACAATCGCGAAATTAGAAGCACAATATGCTAATAATTACGCATTGTTAGAGACAAAATTGACGGAGCTAGCTGTAGCTAATGACGCTTTGGCTTCCGCTAAAGGAACATTAGTATCCTTCAAGTCAATTTTGACTAGCTTGGAATCTAAGGTAGCAATGAGTGAAAAGAGAGTCTGCGATCTAACTAAAAGCTTAGATATTTGCAAAGGTGAGCGAGATTGCCTCTCTTTGCAATATCAAATGCTCTTAGAGGAACGCAATACATCTTCAAACTTAGATTCGAACGGGGAAAATAATTTACATTCTGAAAAACCTATTCCATTTGATATCCCGGAGACTCTTCGTAAATTGAAAGATTTGCAAGAAACTCTGGAATTCGAAAGAATAAGTTTTGGCGCGGAAAAGAAAAAGCTTTTAGAGAAGATTTCTAATCTCGAAAATTCGTTTGAGTCTGAAAAGGAAATATTTTTAAATGAGATTTCAAATCTTAAAAATTCCCCGTCTTTACCTGTCTCCAATGATCTTTTAAAAGATACATCTTCCTCGAAACAGGTAAAGAAAAGAAAGTCAAGCATCTTTGTTCCAAAAATTAAAACTGCTTTTTCTACAAATTCTGAGTCACCTTTGACTGATACTGATATGTTTAGTAAAAGCAAAGCGCTTAAATTTTCAAAGGAACAATTAAAAGAAAAAATAAAGAGAGGAAAATCGACTTTCTTTTTGAAAAACTTGAACAAAAATTTTAATGATTGCCCCTCTTCGACTCCTATTAAAAGGAGAGCATGCGAAGAAGTTCAAAGCTCAAGCAAGCGAACTTCTCAAACTACACCCCTTCTTCATTATAGAGTGAATGATGTGAACTCTTGTAGGCAATACAACTCATCATCCAATGACGCATATAGCGCCATAAGCTCATATTCCTACTTGAAATACCCAGTCCAGATTTATTCTAGAAAGCATCTTATGCGACTGGCTAGGGAGAAAATCTTTAGGTCTTCTACACCTAGGCACACATTCACCTGCGCTGAATTGTCATTTCCCTCTAAGGTTCACCAAACTTGGATTCCTAAATCACAAATCAAATTGGATAGGACTTTAAAGGATGATTTAGGATCAATAGCTGAACCAAATGTGCTTAACTTGTTTTCTGCTAACAAGGGAGGACCCATCCAAAAATGGGTACCAAAGTCCCAATAAAGTTTTTGCAGATTCCCAGCATGAGTAGGTACTAAGAAAGCTGCTCCACACTCATGACTGGTATGCGACGAGGGCAGCTAATTTTATCCCAGCATGTATGGTACCCGGGTTGCTCCACATACATGACTGGTACACGACGTGAGCAACCACCCCCCGGCATGAATGGTACAAGGGTTGCTCCACATTCATGACCGGTATGCACTGCGAGCAACCAACCCCATCATGCACGTTACACGGATTGCTCCACGTGCATGAAGGGATGTCAGAGAAGCGAGCAATCATCATGACTTCTGTACAATCAGTGGGCGCGCCATCCAATCTCGATGCTTAGGCGATGTGGATCTCATGTACCAGACTCCACCGTCCACCCACTGCCATCCATTCCACCATGGTGCGCTACATGGAGACGTCCTAAGCCACCGTGATCCTCCTTACGCCCTCACCACCACTTCCACCAGACGAGTCTCAGAAGTGTCTGATCAACAGTTTTGGGCCACCCTCGTCGACATCACTCGTGGTCGCCTTTCAACGCGATCACGCCACGCCACCATAGTTCCCATGGATCAGTGAAACCCCCCTGATCCTAACCCAGGAACGAGCGTACCCTAGCCTCTCTAGTCTAGGTCTAGGTCGCGCGACATCCTCCTCCACGCAAAGATCCAATCAACGATCTCGGGAGGATGAAGTAAGTCGCTTGCAGGAGTTGCGAACCAACGACGACATGATCGCACTCCTCTGTCATATCTCACCATAACCCGGACCTCGCCCTTAGGTACAGGAGACGACTCGTTCGTTTCCCGAGTAGAAGTCGCGGCATCTGGTCCAACCGCGCAATTAACCCCTCCCAACCACTCAGCTATCCTTTCACAGATAGCTGTTTCATTCGCACAAGAGGAACCACGTTAGCCATCACCGCCCCACTTGGAGACGGTTGATGTTGAACATGCAGTGCCCCGCCTCTCACTGCACCTCTTCCACCCACATAGAGTCTAGTGTCCTCACCCACCGAAATTTTCAACTTTCTAGGACACAAACACTCTTTACGCACCGCAGGTTCTTTGTGAACTTGCCCGAACGCTTGATGACGTCCTTGTGACCGAGAGCGGAAGACCCACGACAGCCACCCTCAGCACAACTGTCGATGGGCCACGAATACGAGCTTGTCTCATCGTCCGTGCGAACGGAAAGCCTTTGTGGCTCTCCGGTTCTTTCTGACCTGTGCAAACAGGCGGCACATCGGACACATGTTTCGATGTTGTGACGAGGGAGCGTCTTTGTGACCCCCGCCTGGTTAGTTACCCCGTTCGTGATGGAGCCCCGGCTCATAGCAATCAGCGAGGAACTTACACATTCCATGCCGCGCTCAACGAGGATCTATGAAGGAAAAGGTCCCATCACCGACACCACTCCACCACGCCTACGCCTACGCCACCCACCACATGCTGCTCCGTCTCTCCAGTGTTCAAAACTGAACCTGGAGGAACATCAATTGCTGCTACTCCTGAGAATCCCACTTGATTGCCTCACTCAACACCACACCACATCACCATCACCACCATCAACGCCAGAGGCAGACTCGTCCCACGGACGACGTGACGATCCCAAAGACGGAGATCATCTCAAGGGGGAGTAAAGGAGAAGAACTGAGTTGAAGATCGTACAGCAGCATCAGCAGCAACCATCATCCACCTCCACTCACACCACCTATGCCACCTCTCACAACACCTACTCCACCACCTCCACCAACTACGCCCCGCCGGAGGCTTCCACTACCTCCGCGCACATTCTTATGTGTCAGGCTATTATGTTCATAATGGAACACTCGAAGGAGCCACGGCACATCTCATCCACCACATTCCGCCACTACTGCGCTGACCACTCTGAAGACCGGGCTCCCTGCTCTTGAAAGTCACATTTCAATGGAGCCTTGGCACATTCTTTACGCCCCACGCCTACCTTCCTCTGGAGCCAGACGAGTCATTTTCGAGGCTGAACCAGACAACTTCCATTCGAAGACGACAAATCCGGCGCCAAGAAGAAGAAGATTGGAGAATCTTAACAAGTGAGTCCTAGCCGAGCCATCAATGCCTCCGCAAGAAGAGGAGATATCCCATGGAGGGGGAGTTTGCTAGGAATCGAGATCTCCAATATGCCCAACAAAGATATCCCGCGCTGAACTGAAGATTGAACACTAAGGGGGAGATTGTTAGGAAATATTTTGTAGTGTTCAATTTCATTATATTATCTTTGTTGGTTAGCGTTATTAAACTTTGGGCTAGCTCTTAGTTGGGTTTGTTCTTAGTTATTCATGTAATGGGCCTTCACAAGAAGCCCACCTATTATATACCAACTTGTGGTATAAATAGGAAAACCCTAACACATAGTTAGGTGTGCTTGTGTGTGAAAATCAAAGAAACATTTTAGAATCAAGAGAGCCTCTTTTTCTTCCACCAAGCCCCACGCCCTAACCCAAAAATCTAGATCATTAGGCGTGTTTAATCCGTCCAAAGTCGCATTGTTGGTGTAATCTAGGACCTACAAGAGATGTCTTAATGAAATCTACAATTTTACTCATATATAATTCGGCGCAATTTGCAGGTATTTTCGGCGCAAATACTAGTATTTTGGGTCTGAAATGAAGTGCTTTTGGCCTGTTTCTGAGTATTTTAGCATCGAATTTAACTATCCATCTTAGTACGATAAAGTAGATGGGGGAAAACACCTCTTTTGGTATTGGTGATGATCAATGTCCTTATTATGCAAGATGTCAAATTGAAATCTACAATTTTATTCATATGTAATTCGTCAGATTTTGCAAGTATTCCGCACAATAATAGTTTTGAGATTGAAATTAAGTACTTTTGGCCTGATTTTTGAGTAGTTTAGTATCGAATTCAAGTATTCATCTTAGTACGATAAAGAAGATGAGGGAAACACCTCTTTTGATATTGGTGATGATCAATGTCCTTATTATGCAAGATGTCTTTTGAAATTTACAATTTTAGTAATATATAATTCGGCACAATTTGCAGGTATTTTTCCGCGCAAATACTAGTATTTTGGGTATAAAATTAAGTAATTTGGGCCTGATGAGTCGTTTAGTATCGAATTCAAGTATCCATATTAGTACGATAAAGTAAATGGGGGAAAGCAACTCTTTTGGTATTGGTGATGTGTCAATGCCCATATTATTCAAGATGTTTTATTGAAATCTACAATTTTAGTCATATATAATTCGGCACAATTAGCAGGTATTTTCTGTGTAAATGCTAGTATTTTGGGTCTCAAATGAAGTACTTTTGGCATGTTCCCGAGTATTTTAGTATCGAATTCAAGTATCCGTCTTCGTACGATAAAGAAGATGGGGGAAAACACCTCTTTTTGTATTGGTGGTGATCATTGTCCTTATTATGCAAGATGTTTTATTGAAATATACAATTTTAGTCATATATAATTCGGCGCAATTTGCAGGTATTTTCCCCGCAACTATTAGTATTTTGGGTCTTAAATGAAGTGCTTATGGCATGTTCCTGAGTATTTTAGTATCGAATTTAGTAACCATCTTAGTACGATAAAGTAGATGGAGGAAAACACCTCTTTTGGTATTGGTGATTATCGATGTCCTTATTATGCAAGATGTCTTACTGAAATCTACAATTTTAGTCATACATCATTCGGCGGAATTTACAGGTATTTATCGCATAAATACAAGTATTCCGGATCTGAAATTAAGTACTTTTGGCCTGACTTTAGTAGTTTAATATCGAATTCAAGTATCCATCTTAGTACGATAAAGAAGATGGGGAAAAACACCTTTTTTGGTATAAACTCAATGTCCTTATTATGCAAGATGTCGTATTGAAATCTACAATTTTAATCATATATAATTCGGCACAATTTGCAGTTATTCCGCACAAATACTAGTTTTGGGCCTGAAATTAAGTACTTTTGCTGATTTTGAGTAGTTTAGTATCGAATTCAAGTATTAATCTTAGTACGATAAAGAAGATGGGGGAAACCACCTCTTTTGGTATTGGTGATAATCATTGTCCTTATTATGCAAGATGTTTTATTGAAATCTACAATTTTAGTCATAAATAACTCGACAAAGTTTGCAGGTATTTATCACATAAATACTAGTATTTTGTGTCTGAAATTAAGTACGTTTGGCCTGATTTTGAACAGTTTAGTATCGAATTCCATCTTAGTACGATGAAGAAGATGAGGGAAAACACCTCTTTTGCTATTGGTGATGATCAATGGCCTTATTATGCAAGATGTCTTAATGAAATCTACAATTTTTATCATATATAATTCGGCGTAATTTGCAGGTATTTTCTGCGCAAATACTAGTATTTTGGGTCTCAAATGAAGTGCTTTTGGCCTGTTTCTGAGTATTTTAGTATCGAATTTAAGTATCCATCTTAGTACGATAAAGTAGATGGGGGAAAACACCTCTTTCAGTATTGGTGATGATCAAGGTCCTTATTATGCAAGATGTCTTATTGAAACCTACAATTTTAGTCATATATAATTCGGCACAGTTTGCAGGTATCTTCCGCGCAAATACTAGTATATTGGGTCTGAAATTTAGTACGTTTGGCCCGAGTTTGAGTTGTTTAGTATCGAATCCAAGTATCCATCTTAGTATGATAGAGAAAATGGTGGAACACAACTTTCTTTGTATTGGTTATGATCAATGCCCTTATTATGCAAGATGTCTAATCGAAATCTACAATTCTAGTCATATGTAATACGGCACAATTTGCAGGTATTTTCCGTGCAAATACTAGTATTTTGGGTCTCAAATGAAGTACTTTTAGCATGTTTCCGAGTATTCTAGTATCGAATTCAAGTATCCGCCTTAGTACGATAAAGAAGATGGGGGAAAACACCTCTTTTGGTATTGGTGATAATCAATGTCCTTATTATGCAAAATGTTTTATTGAAATCTACAATTTTAGTCATAAATAATTCGAAAAAGTTTGCAGGTATTTATCGCATAAATACTAGTATTTTGTGTCTGAAATTAAGTACTTTTGGCCTGATTTTGAACAGTTTAGTATCGAATTCAAGTATCCATCTTAGCACGATAAAGAAGATGAGGGAAAACACCTCTTTTGCTATTGGTGATGATCAATGCCCTTATTATACAAGATGTCTTAATGAAATCTACAATTTTACTCATATATAATTCGGCGCAATTTGCAGGTATTTTCGGCGCAAATACTAGTATTTTGGGTCTGAAGTGAAGTGCTTTTGGCCTGTTTCTGAGTATTTTAGCATCGAATTTAACTATCCATCTTAGTACGATAAAGTAGATGGGGGAAAACACCTCTTTTGGTATTGGTGATGATCAATGTCCTTATTATGCAAGATGTCAAATTGAAATCTACAATTTTATTCATATGTAATTCGTCAGATTTTGCAAGTATTCGGCACAATAATAGTTTTGAGATTGAAATTAAGTACTTTTGGCCTGATTTTTGAGTAGTTTAGTATCGACTTCAAGTATTCATCTTAGTACGATAAAGAAGATGAGGGAAACACCTCTTTTGATATTGGTGATGATCAATGTCCTTATTATGCAAGATGTCTTTTGAAATATACAATTTTAGTCACATATAATTCGGCACAATTTGCAGGTATTTTTCCGCACAAATACTAGTATTTTGGGTATAAAATTAAGTAATTTGGGCCTGATGCTGACTATTTTAGTATCGAATTCAAGTATCCATATTAGTACGATAAAGTAAATAGGGGAAAGCAACTCTTTTGGTATTGGTGATGTGTCAACGCCCTTATTATGCAATATGTTTTATAGAACTCTAAAATTTTAGTCATTATAATTCGGCACAATTTGCAGGTATTTTCTGTGCAAATGCTAGTATTTTGGGTCTCAAATGAAGTACTTTTGGCATGTTCCCGAGTATTTTAGTATCGAATTCAAGTATCCGTCTTAGTACGATAAAGAAGATGGGGGAAAACACCTCTTTTTGTATTGGTGGTGATCATTGTCCTTATTATGCAAGATGTTTTATTGAAATATACAATTTTAGTCATATATAATTCGGCGCAGTTTGCAGGTATTTTCCGCGCAACTATTAGTATTTTGGGTCTTAAATGAAGTGCTTATGGCCTGTTTCTGAGTATTTTAGTATCGAATTTAGTAACCACCTTAGTACGATAAAGTAGATGGAGGAAAACACCTCTTTTGGTATTGATGATTATCGATGTCCTTATTATGCAAGATGTCTTATTGAAATCTACAATTTTAGTCATACATCATTCGACGGAATTTACAGGTATTTATCGCACAAATACAAGTATTCCGGGTCTGAAATTAAGTACTTTTGGCCTGACTTTAGTAGTTTAGTATCGAATTCAAGTATCCATCTTAGTACGATAAAGAAGATGGGGAAAAAAAAATTTTTTGGTATAAACTCAATGTCCTTATTATGCAAGATGTCGTATTGAAATCTACAATTTTAATCATATATAATTCGGCACAATTTGCAGTTATTCCGCACAAATACTACTATATTGGGTCTGAAATTTAGTACGTTTGGCCTGATTTTGAGTTGTTTAGTATCGAATCCAAGTATCCATCTTAGTACGATAGAGAAAATGGTGGAACACAACTTTCTTTGTATTGGTTATGATCAATGCCCTTATTATGCAAGATGTCTAATCGAAATCTACAATTCTAGTCATATGTAATTCTGCACAATTTGCAGGTGTTTTCCGTGCAAATACTAGTATTTTGGGTCTCAAATCAAGTACTTTTAGCATGTTTCCGAGTATTCTAGTATCGAATTCAAGTATCCGCCTTAGTACGATAAAGAAGATGGGGGAAAACACTTCTTTTGGTATTGGTGATAATCAATGTCCTTATTATGCAAAATGTTTTATTGAAATCTACAATTTTAGTCATAAATAATTCGAAAAAGTTTGCAGGTATTTATCGCATAAATACTAGTATTTTGTGTCAGAAATTAAGTACTTCTGGCCTGATTTTGAACAGTTTAGTATCGAATTCTAGTATCCATCTTAGCACGATAAAGAAGATGAGGGAACACACCTTTTTTGCTATTGGTGATGATCAATGCCCTTATTATGCAAGATGTCTTAATGAAATCTACAATTTTACTCATATATAATTCGGCGCAATTTGCAGGTATTTTCGGCGCAAATACTAGTATTTTGGCTCTGAAATGAAGTGCTTTTGGCCTGTTTCTGAGTATTTTAGCATCGAATTTAACTATCCATCTTAGTACGATAAAGTAGATGGAGGAAAACACCTCTTTTGGTATTGGTGATGATCAATGTCCTTATTATGCAAGATGCCTAAGTGAAATCTACAATTTTATTCATATATAATTCGTCAGTGTTTGCAAGTATTCCGCACAATAATAGTTTTGAGATTGAAATTAAGTACTTTTGGCCTGATTTTTGAGTAGTTTAGTATCGAATTCAAGTATTCATCTTAGTACGATAAAGAAGATGAGGGAAACACCTCTTTTGATATTGGTGATGATCAATGTCCTTATTATGCAAGATGTCTTTTGAAATTTACAATTTTAGTAATATATAATTCGGCACAATTTGCAGGTATTTTTCCGCGCAAATACTAGTATTTTGGGTATAAAATTAAGTAATTTGGGCCTGATGAGTAGTTTAGTATCGAATTCAAGTATCCATATTAGTACGATAAAGTAAATGGGGGAAAGCAACTCTTTTGGTATTGGTGATGTGTCAATGCCCATATTATTCAAGATGTTTTATTGAAATCTACAATTTTAGTCATATATAATTCGGCACAATTAGCAGGTAATTTCTGTGTAAATGCTAGTATTTTGGGTCTCAAATGAAGTACTTTTGGCATGTTCCCGAGTATTTTAGTATCGAATTCAAGTATCCGTCTTAGTACGATAAAGAAGATGGGGGAAAACACCTCTTTTTGTATTGGTGGTGATCATTGTCCTTATTATGCAAGATGTTTTATTGAAATATACAATTTTAGTCATATATAATTCGGCGCAATTTGCAGGTATTTTCCGCGCAACCATTAGTATTTTGGGTCTTAAATGAAGTGCTTATGGCATGTTTCTGAGTATTTTAGTATCGAATTTAGTAACCATCTTAGTACGATAAAGTAGATGGAGGAAAACACCTCTTTTGGTATTGGTGATTATCAATGTCCTTATTATGCAAGATGTCTTATTGAAATCTACAATTTTAGTCATACATAATTCGACGGAATTTACAGGTATTTATCGCATAAATACAAGTATTCCGGGTCTGAAATTAAGTACTTTTGGCCTGATTTTAGTAGTTTAGTATCGAATTCAAGTATCCATCTTAGTACCATAAAGAAGATGGGGAAAAACACCTTTTTTGATATAAACTCAATGTCCTTATTATGCAAGATGTCGTATTGAAATCTACAATTTTAATCATATATAATTCGGCACAATTTTTAGTTATTCCGCACAAATACTAGTTTTGGGCCTGAAATTAAGTACTTTTGCTGATTTTGAGTAGTTTAGTATCGAATTCAAGTATTAATCTTAGTACGATAAAGAAGATGGGGGAAAACACCTCTTTTGGTATTGGTGATAATCATTGTCCTTATTATGCAAGATGTTTTATTGAAATCTACAATTTTAGTCATAAATAATTCGAAAAAGTTTGCAGGTATTTATCACATAAATACTAGTATTTTGTGTCTGAAATTAAGTACGTTTGGCCTGATTTTGAACAGTTTGGTATCGAATTCCATCTTAGTACGATAAAGAAGATGAGGGAAAACACCTCTTTTGCTATTGGTGATGATCAATGGCCTTATTATGCAAGATGTCTTAATGAAATCTACAATTTTAATCATATATAATTCGGCGTAATTTGCAGGTATTTTCTGCGCAAATACTAGTATTTTGGGTCTCAAATGAAGTGCTTTTAGCATGTTTCCGAGTATTCTAGTATCGAATTCAAGTATCCATCTTAGTACGATAAAGTAGATGGGGGAAAACACCTCTTTTGGTATTGGTGATAATCGATGTCCTTATTATGCAAGATGTCTAATTGAAATCTACAATTTTAGTCATAAATAATTCGAAAAGGTTTGCAGGTATTTATCGCATAAATACTAGTATTTTGTGTCTGAAATTAAGTACTTTTGGCCTGATTTTGAACAGTTTAGTATCGATACAAGTATCCATCTTAGCACGATAAAGAAGATGAGGGAAAACACCTCTTTTGCTATTGGTGATGATCAATGCCCTTATTATACAAGATGTCTTAATGAAATCTACAATTTTACTCATATATAATTCGGCGCAATTTGCAGGTATTTTCAGCGCAAATACTAGTATTTTGGGTCTGAAGTGAAGTGCTTTTGGCCTGTTTCTGAATATTTTAGCATCGAATTTATCTATCCATCTTAGTACGATAAAGTAGATGGGGGAAAACACCTCTTTTGGTATTGGTGATGATCAATGTCCTTATTATGCAAGATGTCTAATTGAAATCTACAATTTTATTCATATGTAATTCGTCAGATTTTGCAAGTATTCCGCACAATAATAGTTTTGAGATTGAAATTAAGTACTTTTGGCCTGATTTTTGAGTAGTTTAGTATCGAATTCAAGTATTCATCTTAGTACGATAAAGAAGATGAAGGAAACACCTCTTTTGGTATTGGTCATGATCAATTTCCTTATTGTACAAGATGTCTTATTGAAACCGTCATATATAATTCGGCACAGTTTGCAGGTATCTTCCGCGCAAATACTAGTATATTGGGTCTGAAATTTAGTACGTTTGGCCTGATTTTGAGTTGTTTAGTATCGAATTCAAGTATTCATCTTACTACGATAAAGAAGATGAAGGAAACACCTCTTTTGATATTGGTGATGATCAATGTCCTTATTATGCAAGATGTCTTTTGAAATATACAATTTTAGTCATATATAATTCGGCACAATTTGCAGGTATTTTTCCGCACAAATACTAGTATTTTGGGTATAAAATTAAGTAATTTGGGCCTGATGCTGACTATTTTAGTATCGAATTCAAGTATCCATATTAGTACGATAAAGTAAATAGGGGAAAGCAACTCTTTTGGTATTGGTGATGTGTCAACGCCCTTATTATGCAATATGTTTTATAGAAATCTACAATTTTAGTCATTATAATTCGGCACAATTTGCAGGTATTTTCTGTGCAAATGCTAGTATTTTGGGTCTCAAATGAAGTACTTTTGGCATGTTCCCGAGTATTTTAGTATCGAATTCAAGTATCCGTCTTAGTACGATAAAGAAGATGGGGGAAAACACCTCTTTTTGTATTGGTGGTGATCATTGTCCTTATTATGCAAGATGTTTTATTGAAATATACAATTTTAGTCATATATAATTCGGCGCAGTTTGCAGGTATTTTCCGCGCAACTATTAGTATTTTGGGTCTTAAATGAAGTGCTTATGGCCTGTTTCTGAGTATTTTAGTATCGAATTTAGTAACCACCTTAGTACGATAAAGTAGATGGAGGAAAACACCTCTTTTGGTATTGGTGATTATCGATGTCCTTATTATGCAAGATGTCTTATTGAAATCTACAATTTTAGTCATACATCATTCGGCGGAATTTACAGGTATTTATCGCATAAATACAAGTATTCCGGGTCTGAAATTAAGTACTTTTGGCCTGACTTTAGTAGTTTAATATCGAATTCAAGTATCCATCTTAGTACGATAAAGAAGATGGGGAAAAACACCTTTTTTGGTATAAACTCAATGTCCTTATTATGCAAGATGTCGTATTGAAATCTACAATTTTAATCATATATAATTCGGCACAATTTGCAGTTATTCCGCACAAATACTAGTATATTGGGTCTGAAATTTAGTACGTTTGGCCTGATTTTGAGTTGTTTAGTATCGAATCCAAGTATCCATCTTAGTACGATAGAGAAAATGGTGGAACACAACTTTCTTTGTATTGGTTATGATCAATGCCCTTATTATGCAAGATGTCTCATCGAAATCTACAATTCTAGTCATATGTAATTCTGCACAATTTGCAGGTGTTTTCCGTGCAAATACTAGTATTTTGGGTCTCAAATGAAGTACTTTTAGCATGTTTCCGAGTATTCTAGTACCGAATTCAAGTATCCGCCTTAGTACGATAAAGAAGAAGGGGAAAAACACCTCTTTTGGTATTGGTGATAATCAATGTCCTTATTATGCAAGATGTTTTATTGAAATCTACAATTTTAGTCATAAATAATTCGACAAAGTTTGGAGGTATTTATCACATAAATACTAGTATTTTGTGTCTGAAATTAAGTACGTTTGGCCTGATTTTGAACAGTTTAGTATCGAATTCAAGTATCCATCTTAGTACGATATAGAAGATGTTAGGAATATTTTATTGTGTTCAATTAATTATTTTATCTAAGCCTTGTAATTTTATTTAAGTAAAATGGGCTTTTATTTGTAAAGCCTAGTGAGCTTATTTGTAATGGGCTTACAAGGGCCCAAGTACAATATACCAACATGTGGTATAAGTACTAAAACCCTAACACATAGTTAAGTGTCTTGTGTGTGTGAGAATACAAAGAAAATAATTTTTGTGAGAGAAGCTCCAAACCCCTCTCAAGAACACGCACGCACGCCCCTACGATAAGTTAAATTCTTCCCATTATTTTCGTGGTTAAAATGCGAGAAATGTGTTTTAGTTGGATAGATTAGGACCAACAAGTGGTATCAGAGCAAACACGTTAGGATTTGAGCAAGTTTTTGAATTTTTTTTGGGTATTTTTTTAGTTCGAATTTCTGCCTCGTTCTTGAGTTTTTTGAGTTGATTTTACTGATTTTACAAGCTCAAGAACTAATTAGGTTGTTTTCGAGTGATTTGAAGTGATTACCCGACACTTTTCAGTTGATTTGGGTGAGTTTTGGGTAGAATCGGATCTGTTTTTCGTCAGTTTTCAATCCAGAATCGGGTAGATGAACAAGTCGCCCGATTTCGGATTACTGTAGCAAATCACTGTAGCAATTCGCACGATTTACTGTAGCAAATTCGCTGGTTACTGTAGCAAATCGCCCGATTTCACTGTAGCGATTTCATATTTCGCCCGATTACTGTAGCAATTCGCCCGATTACTGTAGCAAATCATCCAGTTCACTGTAGCGATTTCAAATTTCACCGATTACTGTAGCAATTCGCCCGATTACTGTAGCAATTTCAAATCGGACGATTGCACTGTAGCAAATTCGCCCGATTACTGTAGCAAAATCGCCCGATTTCACTGTAGCAATTTCAATCGGACGATTCACTGTAGCAAATAGCAAAATCGCCCGATTTCACTGTAGCAAAGTTTACTTTTGCGCCCGATTACTGTAGCGATTTCACTGTAGCTAATCAACTGTAGCGAATTCAATTCCACGCACTAAATCGCACGATTTTAATAAATAGTTCACTTGTTCCTCATAGAGCAAATCGGCCGATTTCAGTAAATTCATTGTAGGAATACGAATCGCTGAATCACACGATTTGGTACTGTAGCTAGAATTTGCAAATCACCCGATTTTGAGACTCTCGGCGAATTTCAGTCCTTTGACAAACAATCGCCCGATTCTGATCCTCTTTGAACAGCAATTCGCCCGAATTAAATTCGGTGAATCTTCACTTTGCAAATTCGCCCGATTTTTGCTATCGATTTCAGAACTTATAATTTTAGTAAAAAAAAAAGAAATCTTCATCATTCAAAAAAAATTTAATCGGGAAATCCAATTCTCACTAAATCACCCTTTGAAATTCACACTTAAACACTCTTGATCACAAAAAAATAAAAATAATAAGTAAAATAAAATAAAAATAAAAATAAAAAAAAAGGAAAATTGAACCCAACAGTTACAGTCTGTTTAAGGCCTTTTTTCGAAAATTTTCATAATATATTTTCCAGGTCCAAATTTATCGGTGAAACGACGTCCTTGTAAAATTTTGAAAGCAAATCCACAAACGTGTCAACGATCACATATCCAACGATCTACTTAGAACATTCAAGCATATTATAGAAAAAGACTTGACATTTTCTCGAAGTTTCGAAATCATCACACAGTCTTCGGGTGTAGACAAAAAAAAAAGAATTCAACGCTTAAATTCTTAAAACTTCGAATCAATCAATGGCACCCTTCCACAACTCCCATAGTAAGAAAGGCGCCGAGCCAATCAAATGCTATAACTGCAGCAAACCTGGGCACACGGCTATAGACTGCTTCCTACCCAAAAAGAAGGGTGAAGAGTACTACTCTAGAAAATTACGACAGATTAAAACAGAAGATGGACTGGGCTTGATGGGAGAACAAGACAGCTGGCTCGATGAAACATCTGAAAGCGAGCAAGAGAGTATAGCCAAAATAACCCTGGTGAAAGGAGATAAATTGGAGCCGAATGACATGGAAGCAGTCGATGGTGGTAAAACGAGGAAGCGTCTTCAGAAAGGGAGGTAGAATCTATTGACCCCCTTTTGTATTTCGAACTCCAAGAAACATTTACGGCTCTTCATAGCAAGTTTAGGTCAGTAGAAAATGAACTAGCTAAGACTATAGTCGATCTAGATATGACACGTGAAAAAGTAGATAGACTAGAAACTAGCTTAGCTAATTCCGAAGCCAATTTAGCTGAATCAGCGTCAAAAGTCATTGACTTAACTAACAAAGTCTCAAACTACGAGCAAACAACAAGCAAATGTGTTGATCACGAGAGGATAATCAACGACTTGCAAGCTCGGTTTGATAACAATTATCAATGTCTGCTCAGGCAGCTTCAAGAGATGAGTAATCTTGATTGCCTGCTGGAAGTAGCGCAATCAAAAATTGACAGTCGCGATGCTGAAATAGTAAAGTTGAAGACACATGTTAGCGAGCTAAACGCTAAATTGACAACTTGCATCGACGAGCGAATCAATAAAACATGCGAGTTCGATCTCCTGAATAAAGAACGTGTAAAACTGTATGCTAGGATTAAAAAGCTAGAGGACCTCCTAACAAAAAGAGGACAAACAGATAGAACAATATTCTTGAATAAGCCTAGAGACATAGAGTTTTATAATCCACGAGAAGGATTAGGATTTAATCCAAACTCCATTCCGGTTATTAAAAAACCTCTACCTCTGTATGACGTCAGCTTCCTAGGATTAAATATGCCTAGACTTATGCCCTTTACTAACTCATCTGCATCCGATGCATTAGAGAAGAAGAAGAGACATAGAGAGGACAGGGCGGAAATTTCTTTTGACTATGATGAACTGAATAACAGTGACAAGACAAGGGAAATACCTTTGTCTGATGACTATTTAGATGCTCTTATTCCCCCTTCAACACCAATCACTGCCGACAACACGTCCCGTGACTTAGCACAATCCAGGCCCTCTAGTGCATATATACCAGCAGTTATTAAGGAAATCTATGACTTGCGCTCGACCCTAGAGTCCGAAAAAATTGTTTTTCAGTTAGAAAATGACGTGCTATTGACAGTAATTTCCTCGCTCGAAAAACAAATCAATAACATTATAGCTTCAGCGTCTCCACAAATGTCTCTAGCTGAGTCTAAAATAGAAAATCTAACCAACCCTAGGACATTAAGGAAGCAGAATGCATCGAGAAAATCAATGCGTACCAACTTATCATCGCATGCACCTACAGGTAAACTTTTAAACAGAATGAAAGGAAAGGAGATAGCCACAGGAGACGACCTATTATTTAAAAATTGTGCCCCTTCTTCTAAAAATGAGGCAATTAAATTTAGAGCATCAAGTTCAAATTCGCATAGTATGCATCTGTCACAAGCTAAATCTAAAATTGCCACATCTCCATCGATTTCATTTTCTGAACCTCGGACATCTATTCTCTCTAACTTCCACTATTCTTATGATGATGCACTTGCCTTAAATTCTCGTTTTAGATTAGCAAATGCACATACAATCAAGAACGACGAACGCTTCTTTGCTAAGTCAGGCTCACAAACTCAAAAGGAGAAGATTCAAACGAACAGAAAGACAAAGCCTGCTCATTCGTCTCCCAAGTCCAGTTCTAAACTTGACAAACGAGAAGATCACAAAAGCATCCAGTCAAAGCACCCTAAGACTGAAGCTAAAGCTAAAGTTTTGGGAATTAAGAAAATCTGGATTACAAAACAAGAACTTAGGGCAAGCACCAGCCTTTGTTATCCCTTAGGAATTAGAAAGATTTGGGTTCCTAAATTAACAATTAACGCTATAGATAAACCTAAAGTTGACTTAGGACATAAATCTATGAAAGACGCATGCATAAACTCTAGATCTAATACGAAAGGACCCATTCTTAGATGGGTACCAAAATCTGCTTGAGATGTTTTGCAGTTTCCAGCATGGGTAGGTACATAGAGATGGTTACTCCACACCTGTGACTGGTTGGCGACGCGAGTAACCACGATTATCCCTCGCGTATGGTACCTGAAGCAGCCCCACATACGTGATTAAGGAATGGGATGCGGACAGCTAAAACCACACTGACAAATTTGGTAAATTCTAAATATGCATAAAATTACTTGTTCGTAGTTCACTGTATTTTCAATATGCATATGTGCTCAAATGAATAACATACCTACTTTGTTAGTAAAATCTAGGAAGAACTGCATTTTATTCTGAAAAACATTTTCAATCCTAGTTTACATGATTAAGTAATTTACAAAATCAATTAATTTAGGGGGAGGTTTTGAAATATTTCGTCAATTTTACCTTTATAAAATTTTGAACTGAAATTTCAAATTAATTTATGTTTTTCTCGGAGAACTAAGAATCGCTCGGAACTGCTTTGGATTTTATTTTTAATTAATTGACCGAGCCTATGAATCGCCCGAAACTGATCATCGCTCGAAACTTCCTTTGCAACTTTTGAATCGCCCGAACTTAAGAATCGGGGAAATATTTTTATTTATTAAAATATTTCTTTGCTTTAAGTTTTTATCTTTGAGGTTCAAATTCCCAAAACTTCAAATATTGAGGGGGAGTAGATGTGTTTCGCGAACTAGTCTTTAAACGATTCGTACATCCTTTCAAATAAAAAAAAAAGAAAAAAAAACGCTTACCAACTCAAATACGCAAAACACCTTCAAAATGCGAAAACCACTTTCATCACACAAATCATGAAAATTACATCACCAAAATACATAGATCATTCTCAAAAGCCAGTACGCTTTGTAAGGACCCAAAACAGAACAGCCATTAAAGCAACAGATAAACACGAAAGAAGAAAGAGCTCGATCACCAACATATCTAAATTGCGTTTAAAACGACGCCTTAACTCCGCATGTTCCTCGTTCTCTTCATCGTCTTGCTTCTGATTCCAGTTCATTTCCGTCAGCTAGATTTTTTTGTTATGGCATTACTGTGCTGCTCGAATCGTGTCTATTTATAGGCGTAAATCGACCAACGAAATCATAATAGTCCCGACAAACATGATAAATGATATCGACGGATCTTTGACTTGAGAGCTCAGCGCCGCGAGTGAAAGTGATGCTTTCGTCGTTGCTTATTGGATTTTGCGTCACATAAATCGACTTTGAAAAACTGAGTTGATTTGACATTTAATTTGAAAAAAAAAAAATTTTGAACTTTGTGTTACATATTAATTGAAAATCTCGCATATGTCAGTGTTAGGGTGACTTTACTCAGATTTTCTTTAATTGATTTTTTTGAGTCAAAGTCTTTTATAAAAAAATAAAAGTTTGATCATTCTCAAAATCGCCCGATTTCAACTTAATCTCTCAGCGATTTCAACTACTTCTAAATATTCTCAGCGATTCTTCAAATCGTCCGATTCCTCAGTTCGCTCGATTTCTCAATCGATTCAATTCATCTGATCTATCAAAATTACCTGACACAATCACTTTCCATCAAATACTAGGATCGACCGAATTGTCAAATCGCCCGATTCTTCAAAATCGCCCGATTCTTCAAAATCGCTGGATTCTTCCAATCACCTGATTCCTCAATCGATCGAACGTGCTACAGTGCATCTTATATATATATATATACACCAAATTCGCCCGATTTTCACTTTTCCCAAAATCGTGTACACGAATCATACCCATAACGTCATCAAGCTTCGCGGGTCATCTTAAGAACTAGAGTTTCGCAAGTTCAGTTCCCGTGTCATTAAAATTCAAGTTTCACGAACCATCCTCAGTTCGAGAACCATAGCTCAATTCGCGGGCCAAGCCAAATTCCAGTTTGCGACTCAAAGACTTCAAATTCTCTTGAAGACATACATCTTAGAAAATCATTTTCGCATACGGGATTTTTGGCACAACACTTTGAGATCCTCGAAACTAACAGCACCACACATCTTCAAACTCCTAATTTTATAAACTCGGTATCCTACTTTGAAAATTCTTCAAAAATACCTAGTGAACAACCAAACCTCCCAGCGTGTATGGTATCTCGGGCTGCTGCATAGACTGGTTAGGATGCGAGCAACCCAACGTAGGTAAATTTTATATACATCCTTTTGTAAGTTATGCATGCATATCATGTTAAAACTTCAAATTGCCTATCTTGAAAATAATAGGGTACATTATAGTTACGCATGCTTCAAAGACTTTAAATTTCAAATTTTTGCATGCAAACATGAGCTGAAATGCATAAATACCCTATAATAGGTATATTTTCATCATGCATACAACTTACAGAATTTTCAAGCTTAACTTTTACGTATGCATATACGCTGAATTGATAAATGCCTATATCTTTTAAATGGTATGCATGTTCTTGCAAGATTTTGAAATAGACAACGCATATTCCGTGGCCAACTTATAAATACCATTTTTTTAATTGAGCTAAATTTGATGGGGGCAACTCTTTATGTTTAAAGAGAAGCAACTCCTATTGTGTTAAGGGAGAGATAATTAAATTTTTGAGGGGGAGCGAACTTAAATACTTGAACTTAAGGAAAGAGATTCGAAAGATAAATTTGATAAGTTTTTTTGTTCTATTGAGGGGGAGTTATTAAGTTTTAAGACGCATGGTTTGAAAAAAAAAATATATATATATATACATATATACGTAGTATAATATATAATATACTATTACATTATTAATACGATAATACATACATACATATATTATATATATATATATATATATATATATATAAATATAAAGAGGAAAAGAAACGCAAAAAAAAGGTGGAAAAAAAAAGAAAAAAAAAAGACGAAGAAGAACAAAGAAAGAAACTGCCCCCTCAAGCACTTCGATCTCCAAGACGGACTCCAACCAAAAACAAGCAACTCTCGAGAGTTCAAGAAATCCAAAGGCGACGGTGGCTTCTAGTGCTAACTCGAGAATAACCTCAACCGACCTGCCCCGAACTGCTGACCAAAATCAAGCAGCACACATCATTTTTTACCGGACGTATGGATTTCATGTTCCCATGGTTCAGTCAGACCAAACTGAACCTAACCCCGGAACACAGCTCAGTGTTACTGACGATCTCAAACTCATAAAGCTACCCATATGTGGAAAATCTTGACAAGATGAAGAGAGGAAGATACAAAATTCCCTTAGCTCACAAATTACTCGGACCAACCCCCATCGGTACCGGTGCTAATTTTATTAGCTCACGGATAGCAGTCGCCTCATTTGGTCCAATGGCGCATGCACAACCAAGCCTTACCCACTCATCGGTCTCCCATAAGACCGATGTTTCATCAAATCACGGGGAGCCACGTATGCTATCACCGCTTCACTTGGAAGCGGGAGATATTGAATTTAGTGGTAGTTAGCCCCAGACCACTGAACTTTCTTGAACACATCGAGTCTAGGTGTCTGCACTATCTAAATGTTTTATATATTTTTAGGACACATACACCTTTTTCTCATCTTGACTTCGTGACCAGATCTGAACTTCCGTAGATATGTCATTGCAAGACATGCTTCGATGATCGGAAGGAAGTCCTGCCGTGGCACCATCAAAACAACTACGGAATTAGGCCATCGTCTACGAGCTACGCTCCTAGATAGATGTTAACGGGATGCCTAAGTGGCCCCGGTTATCAAGCCCTATCCTCAGGCCGCGTCTCAGAGTTTAACTCTGAACTCGTGTCGACGGATAGCCTTAGTGGCTCCGTCTGGTTATTACCCGTACCGACCTGTCGTGTGTGTCCTCCTTCGCCTCCTATACAAGCATGTCGATCTCGTTGACACGAATCGCCATGAGGGGGAGAAGGGGATACGTATAAACAAATAGGTCGGACCACCCACCAAATTTCCGCCGAGCGTACCACTCTGAAGCGGGGCACTGCTGCACCCAAACGTTACATTCCAAAGGAGCATTGTCACAACTTAAAACACACCCTACGTACACCTTCTTTGGGAGCCAGACGAGCTTCGCCGAGGCCGGACCAGACAACTTACTTCGGCGATGACGAATCTGGTGTCGTGAAGAAGAAGATTCACCATGTTTCAACTGCAGTGAAGGAGAAGACTAACCTGAGTACCTACTATTTTTGCCACGCCAACCACTCTGAAGCCGGGCTCTCATGCATTTGAATGGATAATCTCAAGGTGCCCAAACACATTGTCAGAAAACACACTCCACGCCTACCTTCTTTTGGAGCCAGATAAGCTTCTTCGAGGCCGAACCAGACAACTTCCTTCGAAGATGACGAATCTGACACCGAGAATTAGAGTAATCGTGACCACCAATCAACTTCATTATCTTGTCCCAACAACGCGATCTTCTTACCAAAGATGACGCCCCATATCTACCCATCGCATGATGATCTCCCCAGCTCGATCTTCAGAGGGAGGGCTACGAAAGCAAAATGGGAGCAACACCACGACTCAAGAGCAAGATAGATCAGAAAATGCTAAATCTCAAGCGTCGTCAAAGAATCCAGCGAAGACCACAGATTCCAAAGACTGAAGTTGCCACCTCAAGTACATCTCATCGACTTTAGAGAACTCCCCAATCCCAATGCAAGGTTGAGCAAATATAGGGGAGTTGTGCCACTATCAAACGCAGAGATCAGACTCAAATGACAAGATACGACCAACAACTTCAGCACGGACTTCAGAGATTAAAGCTGCTGATTCGTGTATAGCTCTTCAGTTTAAAGAAAACTCCCAATATCAGCACAAGGTTGAAAGTAAGGGGAGTTGCGACAAGTGAAGGGAGAGCTGGAACACCTAAAGAGAATATTCAACTCGTGTATGCCTCTCCAAATTTAAAGAGAAATCCACAACCCAAAGCTTGATCAACTGCAGGGGAAGTGGTGACTATCCAAGGGAGAGTTCGAACACAAAAAAAGTGATGATCCAACAAGCAGCTTTCAACACTTAAGAGAAGGGAAGTTCAAGAGACAATGAGCTTAAAGATCTTTTAAAGAAGGGTCACATGACAAGACAAATGAGGATGTGATTGAAGAAGAACACGCATGCAAATGGTTTCTCGTACGTAACTCTGATACGTGTTCTTTGAGGAGTCAGGACGATTACAAGACGAAGATAACCAGCGCAGAATTGCAAATTGAACACAAAGGGGGAGATTGTTAGGAATATTTTATTGTGTTCAATTAATTATTTTATCTAAGCCTTGTAATTTTATTTAAGTAAAATGGGCTTTTATTTGTAAAGCCTAGTGAGCTTATTTGTAATGGGCTTACAAGGGCCCAAGTACAATATACCAACATGTGGTATAAGTACTAAAACCCTAACACATAGTTAAGTGTCTTGTGTGTGTGAGAAATACAAAGAAAATAATTTTTGTGAGAGAAGCTCCAAACCCCTCTCAAGAACACGCACGCACGCCCCCACGATAAGTTAAATTCTTCCCATTATTTTCGTGGTTAAAATGCGAGAAATGTGTTTTAGTTGGATAGATTAGGACCAACAGAAGATGAGGGAAAACACCTCTTTTCCTATTGGTGATGATCAATGCCCTTATTATGCAAGATGTCTTAATGAAATCTACAATTTTACTCATATATAATTGGGCGCAATTTGCAGGTATTTTCTGCGCAAATACTAGTATTTTGGGTCTGAAATGAAGTGCTTTTGGCCTTTTTCTGAGTATTTTAGTATCGAATTTAAGTATCCATCTAAGTACGATAAAGTAGATGGGGGAAAACACCTCTTTTAGTATTGGTGATGATCAAGGTCTTTATTATGTAAGATGTCTTATTGAAACCTACAATTTTAGTCATATATAATTCGGCACAGTTTGCAGGTATCTTCCGCGCAAATACTAGTATATTGGGTCTGAAATTTAGTACGTTTGGCCTGATTTTGAGTTGTTTCGTATCGAATCCAAGTATCCATCTTAGTACGATAGAGAAAATGGTGGAACACAACTTTCTTTGTATTGGTTATTATCAATGCCCTTAATATGCAAGATGACTAATTGAAATCTACAATTCTAGTTATATGTAATTCGGCACAATTTGCAGGTATTTTCCGTGCATATACTAGTATTTTGGGTCTCAATTGAAGTACTTTTAGCATGTTTCCGAGTATTCTAGTATCGAATTCAAGTATCCGCCTTAGTACGATAAAGAAGATGGGGGAAACACCTCTTTTGGTATTGGTGATAATCAATGTCCTTATTATGCAAGATGTTTTATTGAAATCTACAATTTTAGTCATAAATAATTCGACAAAGTTTGCAGGTATTTACCGTATAAATACTAGTATTTTGTGTCTGAAATTAAGTACTTTTGGCCTGATTTTGAACAGTTTAGTATCGAATTCAAGTATCCATCTTAGTACGATAAGGAAGATGAGGGAAAACACCTCTTTTGCTATTGGTGATGATCAATGCCCTTATTATGCAAGATGTCTTAATTAAATCTACAATTTTCTGATATATAATTCGGCGCAATTGCAGGTATTTTCCGCGCAAATAGTATGTTGGGTCAGAAATGAAGTGCTTTTGGCCTGTTTCTGAGTATTTTAGAATCGAATTTAAGTATTCATCTCAGTACGATAAAGTAGATGGGGGAAAACACCTCTTTTGGTATTGGTGATGATCAATTTCCTTATTGTACAAGATGTCTTATTGAAACCGTCATATATAATTCGGCACAGTTTGCAGGTATCTTCCGCGCAAATACTAGTATATTGGGTCTGAAATTTAGTACGTTTGGCCTAATTTTGAGTTGTTTAGTATCGAATCCAAGTATCCATCTTAGTACGATAGAGAAAATGGTGGAACACAACTTTCTTTGTATTGGTTATGATCAATGCCCTTATTATGCAAGATGTCTAATTGAAATCTACAATTCTAGTCATATGTAATTCGGCACAATTTGCAGATGTTTTCCGTGCAAATACTAGTATTTTGGGTCTCAAATGAAGTACTTTTAGCATGTTTCTGAGTATTCTAGTATCGAATTCAAGTATCCGCCTTAGTACGATAAAGAAGATGGGGGAAACACCTCTTTTGGTATTGGTGATAATCAATGTCCTTATTATGCAAGATGTTTTATTGAAATCTACAATTTCAGTCATAAATAATTCGACAAAGTTTGCAGGTATTTATCACACGAATACTAGTATTTTGTGCCTGAAATTAATTACGTTTGGCCTGATTTTGAACAGTTTAGTATCGAATTCAAGTATCCATCTTAGTACGATAAAGAAGATGTGGGAAAACACCTCTTTTGCTATTGGTGATGATCAATGCCCTTATTATGCAAGATGTCTTAATGAAATCTACAATTTTACTCATATATAATTCGGCGCAATTTGCAGGTATTTTCTGCGCAAATACTAGTATTTTGGGTCTGAAATGAAGTGCTTTTGGCCTGTTTCTGAGTATTTTAGTATCGAATTTAAGTATCCATCTTAGTACGATAAAGTAGATGGGGGAAAACACCTCTTTTGGTATTGGTGATGATCAAGGTCCTTATTATGCAAGATGTCTTATTGAAATCTACAATTTTAGTCATATATAATTCGGCACAATTTGCAGGTTTTTTCCGCACAAATACTAGTATTTTGGGTATAAAATCAAGTAATTTGGGCCTAATGCTGAGTATTTTAGTATCGAATTCAAGTATCCATATTAGTACGATAAAGTAAATGGGGGAAAGCAACTCTTTTGGTATTGGTGATGTGTTAATGCCCTTATTATGCAAGATGTTTTATTGAAATCTACAATTTTAGTCATATATAATTCGGCACAATTTGTAGGTATTTTCTGTGCAAATGCTAGTATTTTGGGCCTCAAATGAAGTACATTTGGCATGTTCCCGAGTATTTTTGTATCGAATTCAAGTATCCGTCTTAGTACGATAAAGAAGATGGGGGAAAACACCTCTTTTTGTATTGGTGACGGTCATAGTCCTTATTATGCAAGATGTTTATTGAAATATACAATTTTACTCATATATAATTCGGCGCAATTTGCAGGTATTTTCCGCACAACTATTAGTATTTTGGGTCTTAAATGAAGTGCTTATGGCCTGTTTCTGAGTATTTTAGTATCGAATTTAAGTATCCATCTTAGTACGATAAAGTAGATGGGGGAAAACACCTCTTTTGGTATAGGTGATGATCAAGGTCCTTAATGCAAGATGTCTTATTGAAATCTACAATTTTAGTCATATAATTCGGCACAATTTGCAGGTATTTTCCGTGCGAATACTTGTATTTCGGGTCTCAAATGAAGTACTTTTAGCATGTTTCCGAGTATTCTAGTATCGAATTCAAGTATCCGCCTTAGTACGATAAAGAAGATGGGGGAAAACACCTCTTTTTCTATTGGTGATAATCAATGTCCTTATTATGCAAGATGTTTTATTGAAATCTACAATTTCAGTCATAAATAATTCGACAAAGTTTGCAGGTATTTATCACACGAATACTAGTATTTTGTGCCTGAAATTAATTACGTTTGGCCTGATTTTGAACAGTTTAGTATCGAATTCAAGTATCCATCTTAGTACGATAAAGAAGATGTGGGAAAACACCTCTTTTGCTATTGGTGATGATCAATGCCCTTATTATGCAAGATGTCTTAATGAAATCTACAATTTTACTCATATATAATTCGGCGCAATTTGCAGGTATTTTCTGCGCAAATACTAGTATTTTGGGTCTGAAATGAAGTGCTTTTGGCCTGTTTCTGAGTATTTTAGTATCGAATTTAAGTATCCATCTTAGTACGATAAAGTAGATGGGGGAAAACACCTCTTTTGGTATTGGTGATGATCAGGTCCTTATTATGCAAGATGTCTTATTGAAATCTACAATTTTAGTCATATATAATTCGGCACAATTTGCAGGTTTTTTCCGCACAAATACTAGTATTTTGGGTATAAAATCAAGTAATTTGGGCCTAATGCTGAGTATTTTAGTATCGAATTCAAGTATCCATATTAGTACGATAAAGTAAATGGGGGAAAGCAACTCTTTTGGTATTGGTGATGTGTTAATGCCCTTATTATGCAAGATGTTTTATTGAAATCTACAATTTTAGTCATATATAATTCGGCACAATTTGTAGGTATTTTCTGTGCAAATGCTAGTATTTTGGGCCTCAAATGAAGTACATTTGGCATGTTCCCGAGTATTTTTGTATCGAATTCAAGTATCCGTCTTAGTACGATAAAGAAGATGGGGGAAAACACCTCTTTTTGTATTGGTGACGGTCATAGTCCTTATTATGCAAGATGTTTATTGAAATATACAATTTTACTCATATATAATTCGGCGCAATTTGCAGGTATTTTCCGCACAACTATTAGTATTTTGGGTCTTAAATGAAGTGCTTATGGCCTGTTTCTGAGTATTTTAGTATCGAATTTAAGTATCCATCTTAGTACGATAAAGTAGATGGGGGGAAAACACCTCTTTTGGTATAGGTGATGATCAAGGTCCTTAATGCAAGATGTCTTATTGAAATCTACAATTTTAGTCATATAATTCGGCACAATTTGCAGGTATTTTCCGTGCGAATACTTGTATTTCGGGTCTCAAATGAAGTACTTTTAGCATGTTTCCGAGTATTCTAGTATCGAATTCAAGTATCCGCCTTAGTACGATAAAGAAGATGGGGGAAAACACCTCTTTTTCTATTGGTGATAATCAATGTCCTTATTATGCAAGATGTTTTATTGAAATCTACAATTTTAGTCATAAATAGTTCGACAAAGTTTGCAGGTATTTATCGCATAAATACCAGTATTTTATGTCTGAAATTAAGTACTTTTGGCCTGATTTTGAAAAGTTTAGTATCGAATTCAAGTCTCCATCATAGTACGATAAAGAAGATGAGGGAAAACACCTCTTTTGCTATTGGTGATGATCAATGCCCTTATTATGCAAGATGTCTTAATGAAATCTACAATTTTACTCATATATAATTCGGCGCAATTTGCAGTTATTTTCCGCGCAAATACTAGTATTTTGGGTTTGAAATGAAGTGCTTTTGGCCTGTTTCTGAGTATTTTAGCATCGAATTTAACTATCCATCTTAGTACGATAAAGTAGATGGGGGAAAACACCTCTTTTGGTATTGGTGATGATCAATGTCCTTATTATGCAAGATGTCTAATTGAAATCTACAATTTTATTTATATATAATTCGTCAGAGTTTGCAGGTATTTATCGCATAAATATAAGTATTCCGGGTCTGAAATTAAGTACTTTTGGCCTGATTTTAGTAGTTTTGTATCGAATTCAAGTATCCATCTTAGTACGATAAAGAAGATGTCGGAAAACACCTCTTTTGCTATTGGTGATGATCAATGCCCTAATTATGCAATATGTCTTAATGTAATCTACAATTTTACTCATATATAATTCGGCGCAATTTGCAGGTATTGTCTGCGCAAATACTAGTATTTTTGGTCTGAAATGAAGTGCTTTTGGCCTGTTTCTGAGTATTTTAGTATCGAATTTAAGTATCCATCTTAGTACGATAAAGTAGATGGGGGAAAACACCTCTTTTGGTATTGGTGATGATCAAGGTCCTTATTATGCAAGATGTCTTATTGAAATCTACAATTTTAGTCATATATAATTCGGCACAGTTTGCAGGTATCTTCCGCGCAAATACTAGTATCTTGGGTCTGAAATTTAGTACGTTTGGCTTGATTTTGAGTTGTTTAGTATCGAATCAAAGTATCCATCTTAGTACGATAGAGAAAATGGTGGAACACAACATTCTTTGTATTGGTTACGATCAATGTCCTTATTATGCAAGATGTCTAATTGAAATCTTCAATTCTAGTCATCTGTAATACGACACAATTTGCAGGTATTTTCCGTGCAAGTACTAGTATTTTGGGTCTCAAATGAAGTACTTTTAGCATGTTTCCGAGTATTCTAGTATCGAATTCAAGTATCCGCCTTAGTACGAAAAAGAAGATGGGGGAAAACACCTCCTTTGGTATTGGTGATAATCAATGTCCTTATTATGCAAGATGTTTTATTGAAATCTACAATTTTAGTCATAAATAATTCGACAAAGTTTGCAGGTATTTATTGCATAAATACTAGTATTTTGTGTCTGAAATTAAGTACTTATGGCCTGATTTTGAAAAGTTTAGCATCGGATTCAAGTATCCATCTTAGGACGATAAAGAAGATGAGGGAAAACACCTCTTTCGCTATTGGTGATGATCAATGCCCTTATTATGCAAGATGTCTTAATGAAATCTACAATTTTACTCATATATAATTCGGCGCAATTTGCAGGTATTTTCCGCGCAAATACTAGTATTTTGGGTCTGAAATGAAGTGCTTTTGGCCTGTTTCTGAGTATTTTAGCATCGAATTTAACTATCCATCTTAGTACGATAAAGTAGATGGGGGAAAACACCTCTTTTGGTATTGGTGATGATCAATGTCCTTATTATGCAAGATGTCTAATTGAAATCTACAATTTTATTCATATATAATTCGTCAGAGTTTGCAAGTATTCCGCACAATAATAGTTTGGAGATTGAAATTAAGTACTTTTGGCCTGATTTTTGAGTAGTTTAGTATCGAATTCAAGTATTCATCTTAGTACGATAAAGAAGATGAAGGAAACACCTCTTTTGGTATTGGTCATGATCAATTTCCTTATTGTACAAGATGTCTTATTGAAACTGTCATATATAATTCGGCACAGTTTGCAGGTATCTTCCGCGCAAATACTAGTATATTGGGTCTGAAATTTAGTACGTTTGGCCTGATTTTGAGTTGTTTAGTATCGAATCCAAGTATCCATCTTAGTACGATAGAGAAAATGGTGGAACACAACTTTCTTTGTATTGGTTATGATCAATGCCCTTATAATGCAAGATGTCTAATTGAAATCTACAATTCTAGTCATATGTAATTCGGCACAATTTGCAGATGTTTTCCGTGCAAATACTAGTATTTTGGGTCTCAAATGAAGTACTTTTAGCATGTTTCTGAGTATTCTAGTATCGAATTCAAGTATCCGCCTTAGTACGATAAAGAAGATGGGGGAAACACCTCTTTTGGTATTGGTGATAATCAATGTCCTTATTATGGAAGATGTTTTATTGAAATCTACAATTTCACTCATAAATAATTCGACAAAGTTTGGAGGTATTTATCACACGAATACTAGTATTTTGTGCCTGAAATTAATTACGTTTGGCCTGATTTTGAACAGTTTAGTATCGAATTCAAGTATCCATCTTAGTACGATAAAGAAGATGTGGGAAAACACCTCTTTTGCTATTGGTGATGATCAATGCCCTTATTATGCAAGATGTCTTAATGAAATCTACAATTTTACTCATATATAATTCGGCGCAATTTGCAGGTATTTTCTGCGCAAATACTAGTATTTTGGGTCTGAAATGAAGTGCTTTCGGCCTGTTTCTGAGTATTTTAGTATCGAATTTAAGTATCTATCTTAGTACGATAAAGTAGATGGGGAAAACACCTCTTTTGGTATAGGTGATGATCAAGGTCCTTATTATGCAAGATGTCTTATTGAAATCTACAATTTTAGTCATATAATTCGGCACAATTTGCAGGTATTTTCCGTGCGAATACTTGTATTTCGGGTCTCAAATGAAGTACTTTTAGCATGTTTCCGAGTATTCTAGTATCGAATTCAAGTATCCGCCTTAGTACGATAAAGAAGATGGGGGAAAACACCTCTTTTGGTATTGGTGATAATCAATGTCCTTATTATGCAAGATGTTTTATTGAAATCTACAATTTTAGTCATAAATAGTTCGACAAAGTTTGCAGGTATTTGTCGCATAAATACTAGTATTTTGTGTCTGAAATTAAGTACTTTTGGCCTGATTTTGAACAGTTTAGTATCGAATTCAAGTCTCCATCATAGTACGATAAAGAAGATGAGGGAAAACACCTCTTTTGCTATTGGTGATGATCAATGCCCTTATTATGCAAGATGTCTTAATGAAATCTACAATTTTACTCATATATAATTCGGCGCAATTTGCAGTTATTTTCCGCGCAAATACTAGTATTTTGGGTTTGAAATGAAGTGCTTTTGGCCTGTTTCTGAGTATTTTAGCATCGAATTTAACTATCCATCTTAGTACGATAAAGTAGATGGGGGAAAACACCTCTTTTGGTATTGGTGATGATCAATGTCCTTATTATGCAAGATGTCTAATTGAAATCTACAATTTTATTCATATATAATTCGTCAGAGTTTGCAGGTATTTATCGCATAAATATAAGTATTCCGGATCTGAAATTAAGTACTTTTGGCCTGATTTTAGTAGTTTAGTATCGAATTCAAGTATCCATCTTAGTACGATAAAGAAGATGGGGAAAAACACCTTTTTTGGTATAAACTCAATGTCCTTATTATGCAAGATGTCGTATTGAAATCTACAATTTTAATCATACATAATTCGGCACAATTTGCAGTTATTCCGCACAAATACTAGTTTTGGGCCTGAAATTAAGTACTTTTGCAGGTATTTATCACACAAATACTAGTATTTTGTGCCTGAAATTAAGTACGTTTGGCCTGATTTTGAACAGTTTAGTATCGAATTCAAGTATCCATCTTAGTACGATAAAGAAGATGTCGGAAAACACCTCTTTTGCTATTGGTGATGATCAATGCCCTAATTATGCAATATGTCTTAATGAAATCTACAATTTTACTCATATATAATTCGGCGCAATTTGCAGCTATTGTCTGCGCAAATACTAGTATTTTGGGTCTGAAATGAAGTGCTTTTGGCCAGTTTCTGAGTGTTTTAGTATCGAATTTAAGTATCCATCTTAGTACGATAAAGTAGATGGGGGAAAACACCTCTTTTGGTATTGGTGATGATCAAGGTCCTTATTATGCAAGATGTCTTATTGAAATCTACAGTTTTAGTCATATATAATTCGGCACAGTTTGCAGGTATCTTCCGCGCAAATACTAGTATCTTGGGTCTGAAATTTAGTACGTTTGGCTTGATTTTGAGTTGTTTAGTATCGAATCAAAGTATCCATCTTAGTACGATAGAGAAAATGGTGGAACACAACTTTCTTTGTATTGGTTATGATCAATGTCCTTATTATGCAAGATGTCTAATTGAAATCTTCAATTCTAGTCATCTGTAATACGACACAATTTGCAGGTATTTTCCGTGCAAATACTAGTATTTTGGGTCTCAAATGAAGTACTTTTAGCATGTTTCCGAGTATTCTAGTATCGAATTCAAGTATCCGCCTTAGTACGATAAAGAAGATGGGGGAAAACACCTCCTTTGGTATTGGTAATAATCAATGTCCTTATTATGCAAGATGTTTTATTGAAATCTACAATTTTAGTCATAAATAATTCGACAAAGTTTCCAGGTATTTATCGCATAAATACTAGTATTTTGTGTCTGAAATTAAGTACTTATGGCCTGATTTTGAAAAGTTTAGCATCGGATTCAAGTATCCATCTTAGGACGATAAAGAAGATGAGGGAAAACACCTCTTTCGCTATTGGTGATGATCAATGCCCTTATTATGCAAGATGTCTTAATGAAATCTACAATTTTACTCATATATAATTCGGCGCAATTTGCAGGTATTTTCCGCGCAAATACTAGTATTTTGGGTCTGAAATGAAGTGCTTTTGGCCTGTTTCTGAGTATTTTAGCATCGAATTTAACTATCCATCTTAGTACGATAAAGTAGATGGGGGAAAACACCTCTTTTGGTATTGGTGATGATCAATGTCCTTATTATGCAAGATGTCTAATTGAAATCTACAATTTTATTCATATATAATTCGTCAGAGTTTGCAAGTATTCCGCACAATAATAGTTTGGAGATTGAAATTAAGTACTTTTGGCCTGATTTTTGAGTAGTTTAGTATCGAATTCAAGTATTCATCTTAGTACGATAAAGAAGATGAAGGAAACACCTCTTTTGGTATTGGTCATGATCAATTTCCTTATTGTACAAGATGTCTTATTGAAACCGTCATATATAATTCGGCACAGTTTGCAGGTATCTTCCGCGCAAATACTAGTATATTGGGTCTGAAATTTAGTACGTTTGGCCTGATTTTGAGTTGTTTAGTATCGAATCCAAGTATCCATCTTAGTACGATAGAGAAAATGGTGGAACACAACTTTCTTTGTATTGGTTATGATCAATGCCCTTATAATGCAAGATGTCTAATTGAAATCTACAATTCTAGTCATATGTAATTCGGCACAATTTGCAGATGTTTTCCGTGCAAATACTAGTATTTTGGGTCTCAAATGAAGTACTTTTAGCATGTTTCTGAGTATTCTAGTATCGAATTCAAGTATCCGCCTTAGTACGATAAAGAAGATGGGGGAAACACCTCTTTTGGTATTGGTGATAATCAATGTCCTTATTATGCAAGATGTTTTATTGAAATCTACAATTTCACTCATAAATAATTCGACAAAGTTTGGAGGTATTTATCACACGAATACTAGTATTTTGTGCCTGAAATTAATTACGTTTGGCCTGATTTTGAACAGTTTAGTATCGAATTCAAGTATCCATCTTAGTACGATAAAGAAGATGTGGGAAAACACCTCTTTTGCTATTGGTGATGATCAATGCCCTTATTATGCAAGATGTCTTAATGAAATCTACAATTTTACTCATATATAATTCGGCGCAATTTGCAGGTATTTTCTGCGCAAATACTAGTATTTTGGGTCTGAAATGAAGTGCTTTCGGCCTGTTTCTGAGTATTTTAGTATCGAATTTAAGTATCCATCTTAGTACGATAAAGTAGATGGGGGAAAACACCTCTTTTGGTATAGGTGATGATCAAGGTCCTTATTATGCAAGATGTCTTATTGAAATCTACAATTTTAGTCATATAATTCGGCACAATTTGCAGGTATTTTCCGTGCGAATACTTGTATTTCGGGTCTCAAATGAAGTACTTTTAGCATGTTTCCGAGTATTCTAGTATCGAATTCAAGTATCCGCCTTAGTACGATAAAGAAGATGGGGGAAAACACCTCTTTTGGTATTGGTGATAATCAATGTCCTTATTATGCAAGATGTTTTATTGAAATCTACAATTTTAGTCATAAATAGTTCGACAAAGTTTGCAGGTATTTATCGCATAAATACTAGTATTTTGTGTCTGAAATTAAGTACTTTTGGCCTGATTTTGAACAGTTTAGTATCGAATTCAAGTCTCCATCATAGTACGATAAAGAAGATGAGGGAAAACACCTCTTTTGCTATTGGTGATGATCAATGCCCTTATTATGCAAGATGTCTTAATGAAATCTACAATTTTACTCATATATAATTCGGCGCAATTTGCAGTTATTTTCCGCGCAAATACTAGTATTTTGGGTTTGAAATGAAGTGCTTTTGGCCTGTTTCTGAGTATTTTAGCATCGAATTTAACTATCCATCTTAGTACGATAAAGTAGATGGGGGAAAACACCTCTTTTGGTATTGGTGATGATCAATGTCCTTATTATGCAAGATGTCTAATTGAAATCTACAATTTTATTCATATATAATTCGTCAGAGTTTGCAGGTATTTATCGCATAAATATAAGTATTCTGGATCTGAAATTAAGTACTTTTGGCCTGATTTTAGTAGTTTAGTATCGAATTCAAGTATCCATCTTAGTACGATAAAGAAGATGGGGAAAGACACCTTTTTTGGTATAAACTCAATGTCCTTATTATGCAAGATGTCGTATTGAAATCTACAATATTAATCATACATAATTCGGCACAATTTGCAGTTATTCCGCACAAATACTAGTTTTGGGCCTGAAATTAAGTACTTTTGCAGGTATTTATCACACAAATACTAGTATTTTGTGCCTGAAATTAAGTACGTTTGGCCTAATTTTGAACAGTTTAGTATCGAATTCAAGTATCCATCTTAGTACGATAAAGAAGATGTCGGAAAACACCTCTTTTGCTATTGGTGATGATCAATGCCCTAATTATGCAATATGTCTTAATGAAATCTACAATTTTACTCATATATAATTCGGCGCAATTTGCAGCTATTGTCTGCGCAAATACTAGTATTTTGGGTCTGAAATGAAGTGCTTTTGGCCTGTTTCTGAGTGTTTTAGTATCGAATTTAAGTATCCATCTTAGTACGATAAAGTAGATGGGGGAAAACACCTCTTTTGGTATTGGTGATGATCAAGGTCCTTATTATGCAAGATGTCTTATTGAAATCTACAGTTTTAGTCATATATAATTCGGCACAGTTTGCAGGTATCTTCCGCGCAAATACTAGTATCTTGGGTCTGAAATTTAGTACGTTTGGCTTGATTTTGAGTTGTTTAGTATCGAATCAAAGTATCCATCTTAGTACGATAGAGAAAATGGTGGAACACAACTTTCTTTGTATTGGTTATGATCAATGTCCTTATTATGCAAGATGTCTAATTGAAATCTTCAATTCTAGTCATCTGTAATACGACACAATTTGCAGGTATTTTCCGTGCAAATACTAGTATTTTGGGTCTCAAATGAAGTACTTTTAGCATGTTTCCGAGTATTCTAGTATCGAATTCAAGTATCCGCCTTGGTACGATAAAGAAGATGGGGAAAACACCTCCTTTGGTATTGGTGATAATCAATGTCCTTATTATGCAAGATGTTTTATTGAAATCTACTATTTTAGTCATAAATAATTCGACAAAGTTTGCAGGTATTTATCGCATAAATACTAGTATTTTGTGTCTGAAATTAAGTACTTATGGCCTGATTTTGAAAAGTTTAGCATCGGATTCAAGTATCCATCTTAGGACGATAAAGAAGATGAGGGAAAACACCTCTTTCGCTATTGGTGATGATCAATGCCCTTATTATGCAAGATGTCTTAATGAAATCTACAATTTTACTCATATATAATTCGGCGCAATTTGCATGTATTTTCCGCGCAAATACTAGTATTTTGGGTCTGAAATGAAGTGCTTTTGGCCTGTTTCTGAGTATTTTAGTATCGAATTTAAGTATCCATCTTAGTACGATAAAGTAGATGGGGGAAAACACCTCTTTTTGTATTGGTGATGATCAATGTCCTTATTATGCAAGATGTCTAATTGAAATCTACAATTTTATTCATATATAATTCGTCAGAGTTTGCAAGTATTCCGCACAATAATAGTTTGGAGATTGAAATTAAGTACTTTTGGCCTGATTTTTGAGTAGTTTAGTATCGAATTCAAGTATTCATCTTACTACGATAAAGAAGATGAAGGAAACACCTCTTTTGATATTGGTGATGATCAATGTCCTTATTATGCAAGATGTCTTTTGAAATTTACAATTTTAGTCATATGTAATTCGGCACAATTTGCAGGTATTTTTCCGCACAAATACTAGTATTTTGGGTATAAAGTAAGTAATTTGGGCGTGATGCTGAGTATTTTAGTATCGAATTCAAGTATCCATATTAGTACGATAAAGTAAATGGGGGAAAGCAACTCTTTTGGTATTGGTGATGTGTCAATGCCCTTATCATGCAAGATGTTTTATTGAAATCTACAATTTTAGTCATATATAATTCGGCACAATTTGTAGGTATTTTCTGTGCAAATGCTAGTATTTTGGGTCTCAAATGTAGTACTTTTGCCATGTTCCTGAGTATTTTAGTATCGAATTCAAGTATCCTTCTTAGTAAGATAAAGAAGATGGGGGAAAACACCTCTTTTTGTATTGGTGATGATCATAGTCCTTATTATGCAAGATGTATTGAAATATACAATTTTAGTCATATATAATTCGGCGCAATTTGCAGGTATTTTCCGCGCAACTATTAGTATTTTGGGTCTTAAATGAAGTGCTTATGGCCTGTTTCTGAGTATTTTAGTATCGAATTTAGTAACCATCTTAGTACGATAAAGTAGATGGAGGAAAACACCTCTTTTGGTATTGGTGATTATCAATGTCCTTATTATGCAAGATGTCTTATTGAAATCTACAATTTTAGCATACATAATTCGACAGAATTTACAGGTATTTATCGCATAAATACAAGTATTCCGGGTCTGAAATTAAGTACTTTTGGCCTGATTTTAGTAGTTTAGTATCGAATTCAAGTATCCATCTTAGTACGATAAAGAAGATGGGGGAAACACCTTTTTTGGTATAAACTCAATGTCCTTATTATGCAAGATGTCGTATTGAAATCTACAATTTTAATCATATATAATTCGGCACAATTTGCAGTTATTCCGCACAAATACTAGTTTTGGGCCTGAAATTAAGTACTTTTGCAGGTATTTATCACACAAATACTAGTATTTTGTGCCTAAAATTAAGTACGTTTGGCCTGATTTTGAACAGTTTAGTATCGAAGTCAAGTATCCATCTTAGTACGATAAAGAAGATGTGGGAAAACACCTCTTTTGCTATTGGTGATGATCAATGCCTTTATTATGCAAGATGTCTTAATGAAATCTACAATTTTACTCATATATAATTCGGCGCAATTTGCAGGTATTTTCTGCGCAAATTCTAGTATTTTGGGTCTGAAATGAAGTGATTTTGGCCTGTTTCTGAGTATTTTAGTATCGAATTTAAGTATCCATCTTAGTACGATAAAGTAGATGGGGGAAAACACCTCTTTTGGTATTGGTGATGATCAAGGTCCTTATTATGCAAGATGTCTTATTGAAATCTACAATTTTAGTCATATATAATTCGGCACAGTTTGCAGGTATCTTCCGCGCAAATACTAGTATATTGGGTCTGAAATTTAGTACGTTTGGCCTGATTTTGAGTTGTTTAGGATCGAATCCAAGTATCCGTCTTAGTACGATAGTGAAAATGGTGGAACACAACTTTCTTTGTATTGGTTATGATCAATGCCTTTATTATGCAAGATGTTTAATTGAAATCTACAATTCTATTAATGTGTAATTCGGTACAATTTGCAGGTATTTTCCGTGCAAATACTTGTATTTTGTGTCTCAAATGAAGTACTTTTAGCATGTTGCCGAGTATTCTAGTATCGAATTCAGGTATCCGCCTTAGTACGATAAAGAAGATGGGGGAAAACACCTCTTTTTGTATTGGTGATAATCAATGTCCTTATTATGCAAGATGTTTTATTGAAATCTACAATTTTAGTCATAAATAATTCGACAAAGTTTGCAGGTATTTATCGCATAAATACTAGTATTTTGTGTCTGAAATTAGGTACTTTTGGCCTGATTTTGAACAGTTTAGTATCGAATTCAAGTATCCATCATAGTACGATAAAGAAGATGAGGGAAAACACCTCTTTTGCTATTGGTGATGATCAATGCCCTTATTATGCAAGATGTCTTAATGAAATCTACAATTTAACTCATATATAATTCGGCGCAATTTGCAGTTATTTTTCGCGCAAATACTAGTATTTTTGGTTTGAAATGAAGTGCTTTTGGCCTGTTTCTGAGTATTTTAGCATCGAATTTAACTATCCATCTTAGTACGATAAAGTAGATGGGGGAAAACACCTCTTTTGGTATTGGTGATGATCAATGTCCTTATTATGCAAGATGTCTAATTGAAATCTACAATTTTATTCATATACAATTCGTCAGAGTTTGCAGGTATTTATCGCATAAATACAAGTATTCCGGGTCTGAAATTAAGTAATTTTGGGTCTCAATTGAAATCTACAATTTTAGTCATATATAATTCGACACAATTTGTAGGAATTTTCTGTGCAAATGCTAGTATTTTGGGTCTCAAATGAAGTACTTTTGGCATGTTCCCGAGTATTTTAGTATCGAATTCAAGTATCCGTCTTAGTACGATAAAGAAGATGGGGGAAAACACCTCTTTTTGTACTGGTGATGATCATAGTCCTTATTATGCAAGATGTTTTATTGAAATATACAATTTTAGTCATATATTATTCGGCGCAATTTGCAGGTATTTTCCGCGCAACTATTAGTATTTTGGGTCTTAAATGAAGTGCTTATGGCCTTTTTCTGAGTGTTTTAGTATCGAATTTAGTAACCATCTTAGTACGATAAAGTAGATGGAGGAAAACACCTCTTTTGGTATTGGTGATTATCAATGTCCTTATTATGCAAGATGTCTTATTGAAATCTACAATTTTAGCATACATAATTCGACAGAATTTACAGGTATTTATCGCATAAATACAAGTATTCCGGGTCTGAAATTAAGTGCTTTTGGCCTGATTTTAGTAGTTCAGTATCGAATTCAATTATCCATCTTAGTACGATAAAGAAGATGGGGGAAACACCTTTTTTGGTATAAACTCAATGTCCTTATTATGCAAGATGTCGTATTGATATCTACAATTTTAATCATATATAATTCGGCACAATTTGCAGTTATTCCGCACAAATACTAGTATTTTGTGCCTGAAATTAAGTACGTTTGGCCTGATTTTGAACAGTTTAGTATCGAATTCAAGTATCCATCTTAGTACGATAAAGAAGATGTCGGAAAACACCTCTTTTGCTATTGGTGATGATCAATGCCCTAATTATGCAATATGTCTTAATGAAATCTACAATTTTACTCATATATAATTCGGCGCAATTTGCAGCTATTGTCTGCGCAAATACTAGTATTTTGGGTCTGAAATGAAGTGCTTTTGGCCTGTTTCTGAGTGTTTTAGTATCGAATTTAAGTATCCATCTTAGTACGATAAAGTAGATGGGGAAAACACCTCTTTTGGTATTGGTGATGATCAAGGTCCTTATTATGCAAGATGTCTTATTGAAATCTACAGTTTTAGTCATATATAATTCGGCACAGTTTGCAGGTATCTTCCGCGCAAATACTAGTATCTTGGGTCTGAAATTTAGTACGTTTGGCTTGATTTTGAGTTGTTTAGTATCGAATCAAAGTATCCATCTTAGTACGATAGAGAAAATGGTGGAACACAACTTTCTTTGTATTGGTTATGATCAATGTCCTTATTATGCAAGATGTCTAATTGAAATCTTCAATTCTAGTCATCTGTAATACGACACAATTTGCAGGTATTTTCCGTGCAAATACTAGTATTTTGGGTCTCAAATGAAGTACTTTTAGCATGTTTCCGAGTATTCTAGTATCGAATTCAAGTATCCGCCTTAGTACGATAAAGAAGATGGGGGAAAACACCTCTTTTGGTATTGGTGATAATCAATGTCCTTATTATGCAAGATGTTTTATTGAAATCTACAATTTTAGTCATAAATAGTTCGACAAAGTTTGCAGGTATTTATCGCATAAATACTAGTATTTTGTGTCTGAAATTAAGTACTTTTGGCCTGATTTTGAACAGTTTAGTATCGAATTCAAGTCTCCATCATAGTACGATAAAGAAGATGAGGGAAAACACCTCTTTTGCTATTGGTGATGATCAATGCCCTTATTATGCAAGATGTCTTAATGAAATCTACAATTTAACTCATATATAATTCGGCGCAATTTGCAGTTATTTTTCGCGCAAATACTAGTATTTTTGGTTTGAAATGAAGTGCTTTTGGCCTGTTTCTGAGTATTTTAGCATCGAATTTAACTATCCATCTTAGTACGATAAAGTAGATGGGGGAAAACACCTCTTTTGGTATTGGTGATGATCAATGTCCTTATTATGCAAGATGTCTAATTGAAATCTACAATTTTATTCATATACAATTCGTCAGAGTTTGCAGGTATTTATCGCATAAATACAAGTATTCCGGGTCTGAAATTAAGTAATTTTGGGTCTCAATTGAAATCTACAATTTTAGTCATATATAATTCGACACAATTTGTAGGAATTTTCTGTGCAAATGCTAGTATTTTGGGTCTCAAATGAAGTACTTTTGGCATGTTCCCGAGTATTTTAGTATCGAATTCAAGTATCCGTCTTAGTACGATAAAGAAGATGGGGGAAAACACCTCTTTTTGTACTGGTGATGATCATAGTCCTTATTATGCAAGATGTTTTATTGAAATATACAATTTTAGTCATATATTATTCGGCGCAATTTGCAGGTATTTTCCGCGCAACTATTAGTATTTTGGGTCTTAAATGAAGTGCTTATGGCCTTTTTCTGAGTGTTTTAGTATCGAATTTAGTAACCATCTTAGTACGATAAAGTAGATGGAGGAAAACACCTCTTTTGGTATTGGTGATTATCAATGTCCTTATTATGCAAGATGTCTTATTGAAATCTACAATTTTAGCATACATAATTCGACAGAATTTACAGGTATTTATCGCATAAATACAAGTATTCCGGGTCTGAAATTAAGTGCTTTTGGCCTGATTTTAGTAGTTCAGTATCGAATTCAATTATCCATCTTAGTACGATAAAGAAGATGGGGAAACACCTTTTTTGGTATAAACTCAATGTCCTTATTATGCAAGATGTCGTATTGAAATCTACAATTTTAATCATATATAATTCGGCACAATTTGCAGTTATTCCGCACAAATACTAGTATTTTGTGCCTGAAATTAAGTACGTTTGGCCTGATTTTGAACAGTTTAGTATCGAATTCAAGTATCCATCTTAGTACGATAAAGAAGATGTCGGAAAACACCTCTTTTGCTATTGGTGATGATCAATGCCCTAATTATGCAATATGTCTTAATGAAATCTACAATTTTACTCATATATAATTCGGCGCAATTTGCAGCTATTGTCTGCGCAAATACTAGTATTTTGGGTCTGAAATGAAGTGCTTTTGGCCTGTTTCTGAGTGTTTTAGTATCGAATTTAAGTATCCATCTTAGTACGATAAAGTAGATGGGGGAAAACACCTCTTTTGGTATTGGTGATGATCAAGGTCCTTATTATGCAAGATGTCTTATTGAAATCTACAGTTTTAGTCATATATAATTCGGCACAGTTTGCAGGTATCTTCCGCGCAAATACTAGTATCTTGGGTCTGAAATTTAGTACGTTTGGCTTGATTTTGAGTTGTTTAGTATCGAATCAAAGTATCCATCTTAGTACGATAGAGAAAATGGTGGAACACAACTTTCTTTGTATTGGTTATGATCAATGTCCTTATTATGCAAGATGTCTAATTGAAATCTTCAATTCTAGTCATCTGTAATACGACACAATTTGCAGGTATTTTCCGTGCAAATACTAGTATTTTGGGTCTCAAATGAAGTACTTTTAGCATGTTTCCGAGTATTCTAGTATCGAATTCAAGTATCCGCCTTAGTACGATAAAGAAGATGGGGGAAAACACCTCTTTTGGTATTGGTGATAATCAATGTCCTTATTATGCAAGATGTTTTATTGAAATCTACAATTTTAGTCATAAATAGTTCGACAAAGTTTGCAGGTATTTATCGCATAAATACTAGTATTTTGTGTCTGAAATTAAGTACTTTTGGCCTGATTTTGAACAGTTTAGTATCGAATTCAAGTCTCCATCATAGTACGATAAAGAAGATGAGGGAAAACACCTCTTTTGCTATTGGTGATGATCAATGCCCTTATTATGCAAGATGTCTTAATGAAATCTACAATTTTACTCATATATAATTCGGCGCAATTTGCAGTTATTTTCCGCGCAAATACTAGTATTTTGGGTTTGAAATGAAGTGCTTTTGGCCTGTTTCTGAGTATTTTAGCATCGAATTTAACTATCCATCTTAGTACGATAAAGTAGATGGGGGAAAACACCTCTTTTGGTATTGGTGATGATCAATGTCCTTATTATGCAAGATGTCTAATTGAAATCTACAATTTTATTCATATATAATTCGTCAGAGTTTGCAGGTATTTATCGCATAAATATAAGTATTCCGGGTCTGAAATTAAGTACTTTTGGCCTGATTTTAGTAGTTTAGTATCGAATTCAAGTATCCATCTTAGTACGATAAAGAAGATGGGGAAAAACACCTTTTTTGGTATAAACTCAATGTCCTTATTATGCAAGATGTCGTATTGAAATCTACAATTTTAATCATATATAATTCGGCACAATTTGCAGTTATTCCGCACAAATACTAGTTTTGGGCCTGAAATTAAGTACTTTTGCAGGTATTTATCACACAAATACTAGTATTTTGTGCCTGAAATTAAGTACGTTTGGCCTGATTTTGAACAGTTTAGTATCGAATTCAAGTATCCATCTTAGTACGATAAAGAAGATGTCGGAAAACACCTCTTTTGCTATTGGTGATGATCAATGCCCTAATTATGCAATATGTCTTAATGAAATCTACAATTTTACTCATATATAATTCGGCGCAATTTGCAGCTATTGTCTGCGCAAATACTAGTATTTTGGGTCTGAAATGAAGTGCTTTTGGCCTGTTTCTGAGTGTTTTAGTATCGAATTTAAGTATCCATCTTAGTACGATAAAGTAGATGGGGGAAAACACCTCTTTTGGTATTGGTGATGATCAAGGTCCTTATTATGCAAGATGTCTTATTGAAATCTACAGTTTTAGTCATATATAATTCGGCACAGTTTGCAGGTATCTTCCGCGCAAATACTAGTATCTTGGGTCTGAAATTTAGTACGTTTGGCTTGATTTTGAGTTGTTTAGTATCGAATCAAAGTATCCATCTTAGTACGATAGAGAAAATGGTGGAACACAACTTTCTTTGTATTGGTTATGATCAATGTCCTTATTATGCAAGATGTCTAATTGAAATCTTCAATTCTAGTCATCTGTAATACGACACAATTTGCAGGTATTTTCCGTGCAAATACTAGTATTTTGGGTCTCAAATGAAGTACTTTTAGCATGTTTCCGAGTATTCTAGTATCGAATTCAAGTATCCGCCTTGGTACGATAAAGAAGATGGGGAAAACACCTCCTTTGGTATTGGTGATAATCAATGTCCTTATTATGCAAGATGTTTTATTGAAATCTACTATTTTAGTCATAAATAATTCGACAAAGTTTGCAGGTATTTATCGCATAAATACTAGTATTTTGTGTCTGAAATTAAGTACTTATGGCCTGATTTTGAAAAGTTTAGCATCGGATTCAAGTATCCATCTTAGGACGATAAAGAAGATGAGGGAAAACACCTCTTTCGCTATTGGTGATGATCAATGCCCTTATTATGCAAGATGTCTTAATGAAATCTACAATTTTACTCATATATAATTCGGCGCAATTTGCATGTATTTTCCGCGCAAATACTAGTATTTTGGGTCTGAAATGAAGTGCTTTTGGCCTGTTTCTGAGTATTTTAGTATCGAATTTAAGTATCCATCTTAGTACGATAAAGTAGATGGGGGAAAACACCTCTTTTTGTATTGGTGATGATCAATGTCCTTATTATGCAAGATGTCTAATTGAAATCTACAATTTTATTCATATATAATTCGTCAGAGTTTGCAAGTATTCCGCACAATAATAGTTTGGAGATTGAAATTAAGTACTTTTGGCCTGATTTTTGAGTAGTTTAGTATCGAATTCAAGTATTCATCTTACTACGATAAAGAAGATGAAGGAAACACCTCTTTTGATATTGGTGATGATCAATGTCCTTATTATGCAAGATGTCTTTTGAAATTTACAATTTTAGTCATATGTAATTCGGCACAATTTGCAGGTATTTTTCCGCACAAATACTAGTATTTTGGGTATAAAGTAAGTAATTTGGGCGTGATGCTGAGTATTTTAGTATCGAATTCAAGTATCCATATTAGTACGATAAAGTAAATGGGGGAAAGCAACTCTTTTGGTATTGGTGATGTGTCAATGCCCTTATCATGCAAGATGTTTTATTGAAATCTACAATTTTAGTCATATATAATTCGGCACAATTTGTAGGTATTTTCTGTGCAAATGCTAGTATTTTGGGTCTCAAATGTAGTACTTTTGCCATGTTCCTGAGTATTTTAGTATCGAATTCAAGTATCCTTCTTAGTAAGATAAAGAAGATGGGGGAAAACACCTCTTTTTGTATTGGTGATGATCATAGTCCTTATTATGCAAGATGTATTGAAATATACAATTTTAGTCATATATAATTCGGCGCAATTTGCAGGTATTTTCCGCGCAACTATTAGTATTTTGGGTCTTAAATGAAGTGCTTATGGCCTGTTTCTGAGTATTTTAGTATCGAATTTAGTAACCATCTTAGTACGATAAAGTAGATGGAGGAAAACACCTCTTTTGGTATTGGTGATTATCAATGTCCTTATTATGCAAGATGTCTTATTGAAATCTACAATTTTAGCATACATAATTCGACAGAATTTACAGGTATTTATCGCATAAATACAAGTATTCCGGGTCTGAAATTAAGTACTTTTGGCCTGATTTTAGTAGTTTAGTATCGAATTCAAGTATCCATCTTAGTACGATAAAGAAGATGGGGGAAACACCTTTTTTGGTATAAACTCAATGTCCTTATTATGCAAGATGTCGTATTGAAATCTACAATTTTAATCATATATAATTCGGCACAATTTGCAGTTATTCCGCACAAATACTAGTTTTGGGCCTGAAATTAAGTACTTTTGCAGGTATTTATCACACAAATACTAGTATTTTGTGCCTAAAATTAAGTACGTTTGGCCTGATTTTGAACAGTTTAGTATCGAAGTCAAGTATCCATCTTAGTACGATAAAGAAGATGTGGGAAAACACCTCTTTTGCTATTGGTGATGATCAATGCCTTTATTATGCAAGATGTCTTAATGAAATCTACAATTTTACTCATATATAATTCGGCGCAATTTGCAGGTATTTTCTGCGCAAATTCTAGTATTTTGGGTCTGAAATGAAGTGATTTTGGCCTGTTTCTGAGTATTTTAGTATCGAATTTAAGTATCCATCTTAGTACGATAAAGTAGATGGGGGAAAACACCTCTTTTGGTATTGGTGATGATCAAGGTCCTTATTATGCAAGATGTCTTATTGAAATCTACAATTTTAGTCATATATAATTCGGCACAGTTTGCAGGTATCTTCCGCGCAAATACTAGTATATTGGGTCTGAAATTTAGTACGTTTGGCCTGATTTTGAGTTGTTTAGGATCGAATCCAAGTATCCGTCTTAGTACGATAGTGAAAATGGTGGAACACAACTTTCTTTGTATTGGTTATGATCAATGCCTTTATTATGCAAGATGTTTAATTGAAATCTACAATTCTATTAATGTGTAATTCGGTACAATTTGCAGGTATTTTCCGTGCAAATACTTGTATTTTGTGTCTCAAATGAAGTACTTTTAGCATGTTGCCGAGTATTCTAGTATCGAATTCAGGTATCCGCCTTAGTACGATAAAGAAGATGGGGGAAAACACCTCTTTTTGTATTGGTGATAATCAATGTCCTTATTATGCAAGATGTTTTATTGAAATCTACAATTTTAGTCATAAATAATTCGACAAAGTTTGCAGGTATTTATCGCATAAATACTAGTATTTTGTGTCTGAAATTAGGTACTTTTGGCCTGATTTTGAACAGTTTAGTATCGAATTCAAGTATCCATCATAGTACGATAAAGAAGATGAGGGAAAACACCTCTTTTGCTATTGGTGATGATCAATGCCCTTATTATGCAAGATGTCTTAATGAAATCTACAATTTTACTCATATATAATTCGGCGCAATTTGCAGTTATTTTCCGCGCAAATACTAGTATTTTGGGTTTGAAATGAAGTGCTTTTGGCCTGTTTCTGAGTATTTTAGCATCGAATTTAACTATCCATCTTAGTACGATAAAGTAGATGGGGGAAAACACCTCTTTTGGTATTGGTGATGATCAATGTCCTTATTATGCAAGATGTCTAATTGAAATCTACAATTTTATTCATATATAATTCGTCAGAGTTTGCAGGTATTTATCGCATAAATATAAGTATTCCGGGTCTGAAATTAAGTACTTTTGGCCTGATTTTAGTAGTTTAGTATCGAATTCAAGTATCCATCTTAGTACGATAAAGAAGATGGGGAAAAACACCTTTTTTGGTATAAACTCAATGTCCTTATTATGCAAGATGTCGTATTGAAATCTACAATTTTAATCATATATAATTCGGCACAATTTGCAGTTATTCCGCACAAATACTAGTTTTGGGCCTGAAATTAAGTACTTTTGCAGGTATTTATCACACAAATACTAGTATTTTGTGCCTGAAATTAAGTACGTTTGGCCTGATTTTGAACAGTTTAGTATCGAATTCAAGTATCCATCTTAGTACGATAAAGAAGATGTCGGAAAACACCTCTTTTGCTATTGGTGATGATCAATGCCCTAATTATGCAATATGTCTTAATGAAATCTACAATTTTACTCATATATAATTCGGCGCAATTTGCAGCTATTGTCTGCGCAAATACTAGTATTTTGGGTCTGAAATGAAGTGCTTTTGGCCTGTTTCTGAGTGTTTTAGTATCGAATTTAAGTATCCATCTTAGTACGATAAAGTAGATGGGGGAAAACACCTCTTTTGGTATTGGTGATGATCAAGGTCCTTATTATGCAAGATGTCTTATTGAAATCTACAGTTTTAGTCATATATAATTCGGCACAGTTTGCAGGTATCTTCCGCGCAAATACTAGTATCTTGGGTCTGAAATTTAGTACGTTTGGCTTGATTTTGAGTTGTTTAGTATCGAATCAAAGTATCCATCTTAGTACGATAGAGAAAATGGTGGAACACAACTTTCTTTGTATTGGTTATGATCAATGTCCTTATTATGCAAGATGTCTAATTGAAATCTTCAATTCTAGTCATCTGTAATACGACACAATTTGCAGGTATTTTCCGTGCAAATACTAGTATTTTGGGTCTCAAATGAAGTACTTTTAGCATGTTTCCGAGTATTCTAGTATCGAATTCAAGTATCCGCCTTGGTACGATAAAGAAGATGGGGAAAACACCTCCTTTGGTATTGGTGATAATCAATGTCCTTATTATGCAAGATGTTTTATTGAAATCTACTATTTTAGTCATAAATAATTCGACAAAGTTTGCAGGTATTTATCGCATAAATACTAGTATTTTGTGTCTGAAATTAAGTACTTATGGCCTGATTTTGAAAAGTTTAGCATCGGATTCAAGTATCCATCTTAGGACGATAAAGAAGATGAGGGAAAACACCTCTTTCGCTATTGGTGATGATCAATGCCCTTATTATGCAAGATGTCTTAATGAAATCTACAATTTTACTCATATATAATTCGGCGCAATTTGCATGTATTTTCCGCGCAAATACTAGTATTTTGGGTCTGAAATGAAGTGCTTTTGGCCTGTTTCTGAGTATTTTAGTATCGAATTTAAGTATCCATCTTAGTACGATAAAGTAGATGGGGGAAAACACCTCTTTTTGTATTGGTGATGATCAATGTCCTTATTATGCAAGATGTCTAATTGAAATCTACAATTTTATTCATATATAATTCGTCAGAGTTTGCAAGTATTCCGCACAATAATAGTTTGGAGATTGAAATTAAGTACTTTTGGCCTGATTTTTGAGTAGTTTAGTATCGAATTCAAGTATTCATCTTACTACGATAAAGAAGATGAAGGAAACACCTCTTTTGATATTGGTGATGATCAATGTCCTTATTATGCAAGATGTCTTTTGAAATTTACAATTTTAGTCATATGTAATTCGGCACAATTTGCAGGTATTTTTCCGCACAAATACTAGTATTTTGGGTATAAAGTAAGTAATTTGGGCGTGATGCTGAGTATTTTAGTATCGAATTCAAGTATCCATATTAGTACGATAAAGTAAATGGGGGAAAGCAACTCTTTTGGTATTGGTGATGTGTCAATGCCCTTATCATGCAAGATGTTTTATTGAAATCTACAATTTTAGTCATATATAATTCGGCACAATTTGTAGGTATTTTCTGTGCAAATGCTAGTATTTTGGGTCTCAAATGTAGTACTTTTGCCATGTTCCTGAGTATTTTAGTATCGAATTCAAGTATCCTTCTTAGTAAGATAAAGAAGATGGGGGAAAACACCTCTTTTTGTATTGGTGATGATCATAGTCCTTATTATGCAAGATGTATTGAAATATACAATTTTAGTCATATATAATTCGGCGCAATTTGCAGGTATTTTCCGCGCAACTATTAGTATTTTGGGTCTTAAATGAAGTGCTTATGGCCTGTTTCTGAGTATTTTAGTATCGAATTTAGTAACCATCTTAGTACGATAAAGTAGATGGAGGAAAACACCTCTTTTGGTATTGGTGATTATCAATGTCCTTATTATGCAAGATGTCTTATTGAAATCTACAATTTTAGCATACATAATTCGACAGAATTTACAGGTATTTATCGCATAAATACAAGTATTCCGGGTCTGAAATTAAGTACTTTTGGCCTGATTTTAGTAGTTTAGTATCGAATTCAAGTATCCATCTTAGTACGATAAAGAAGATGGGGGAAACACCTTTTTTGGTATAAACTCAATGTCCTTATTATGCAAGATGTCGTATTGAAATCTACAATTTTAATCATATATAATTCGGCACAATTTGCAGTTATTCCGCACAAATACTAGTTTTGGGCCTGAAATTAAGTACTTTTGCAGGTATTTATCACACAAATACTAGTATTTTGTGCCTAAAATTAAGTACGTTTGGCCTGATTTTGAACAGTTTAGTATCGAAGTCAAGTATCCATCTTAGTACGATAAAGAAGATGTGGGAAAACACCTCTTTTGCTATTGGTGATGATCAATGCCTTTATTATGCAAGATGTCTTAATGAAATCTACAATTTTACTCATATATAATTCGGCGCAATTTGCAGGTATTTTCTGCGCAAATTCTAGTATTTTGGGTCTGAAATGAAGTGATTTTGGCCTGTTTCTGAGTATTTTAGTATCGAATTTAAGTATCCATCTTAGTACGATAAAGTAGATGGGGGAAAACACCTCTTTTGGTATTGGTGATGATCAAGGTCCTTATTATGCAAGATGTCTTATTGAAATCTACAATTTTAGTCATATATAATTCGGCACAGTTTGCAGGTATCTTCCGCGCAAATACTAGTATATTGGGTCTGAAATTTAGTACGTTTGGCCTGATTTTGAGTTGTTTAGGATCGAATCCAAGTATCCGTCTTAGTACGATAGTGAAAATGGTGGAACACAACTTTCTTTGTATTGGTTATGATCAATGCCTTTATTATGCAAGATGTTTAATTGAAATCTACAATTCTATTAATGTGTAATTCGGTACAATTTGCAGGTATTTTCCGTGCAAATACTTGTATTTTGTGTCTCAAATGAAGTACTTTTAGCATGTTGCCGAGTATTCTAGTATCGAATTCAGGTATCCGCCTTAGTACGATAAAGAAGATGGGGGAAAACACCTCTTTTTGTATTGGTGATAATCAATGTCCTTATTATGCAAGATGTTTTATTGAAATCTACAATTTTAGTCATAAATAATTCGACAAAGTTTGCAGGTATTTATCGCATAAATACTAGTATTTTGTGTCTGAAATTAGGTACTTTTGGCCTGATTTTGAACAGTTTAGTATCGAATTCAAGTATCCATCATAGTACGATAAAGAAGATGAGGGAAAACACCTCTTTTGCTATTGGTGATGATCAATGCCCTTATTATGCAAGATGTCTTAATGAAATCTACAATTTAACTCATATATAATTCGGCGCAATTTGCAGTTATTTTTCGCGCAAATACTAGTATTTTTGGTTTGAAATGAAGTGCTTTTGGCCTGTTTCTGAGTATTTTAGCATCGAATTTAACTATCCATCTTAGTACGATAAAGTAGATGGGGGAAAACACCTCTTTTGGTATTGGTGATGATCAATGTCCTTATTATGCAAGATGTCTAATTGAAATCTACAATTTTATTCATATACAATTCGTCAGAGTTTGCAGGTATTTATCGCATAAATACAAGTATTCCGGGTCTGAAATTAAGTAATTTTGGGTCTCAATTGAAATCTACAATTTTAGTCATATATAATTCGACACAATTTGTAGGAATTTTCTGTGCAAATGCTAGTATTTTGGGTCTCAAATGAAGTACTTTTGGCATGTTCCCGAGTATTTTAGTATCGAATTCAAGTATCCGTCCTAGTACGATAAAGAAGATGGGGGAAAACACCTCTTTTTGTACTGGTGATGATCATAGTCCTTATTATGCAAGATGTTTTATTGAAATATACAATTTTAGTCATATATTATTCGGCGCAATTTGCAGGTATTTTCCGCGCAACTATTAGTATTTTGGGTCTTAAATGAAGTGCTTATGGCCTTTTTCTGAGTGTTTTAGTATCGAATTTAGTAACCATCTTAGTACGATAAAGTAGATGGAGGAAAACACCTCTTTTGGTATTGGTGATTATCAATGTCCTTATTATGCAAGATGTCTTATTGAAATCTACAATTTTAGCATACATAATTCGACAGAATTTACAGGTATTTATCGCATAAATACAAGTATTCCGGGTCTGAAATTAAGTGCTTTTGGCCTGATTTTAGTAGTTCAGTATCGAATTCAATTATCCATCTTAGTACGATAAAGAAGATGGGGAAAAACACATTTTTTGGTATAAACTCAATGTCCTTATTATGCAAGATGTCGTATTGATATCTACAATTTTAATCATATATAATTCGGCACAATTTGCAGTTATTCCGCACAAATACTAGTTTTGGGCCTGAAATTAAGTACTTTTGCGCTGATTTTGAGTAGTTTAGTATCGAATTCAAGTATTAGTCTTAGTACGATAAAGAAGATGGGGGAAAACACCTCTTTTGGTATTGGTGATAATCAATGTCCTTATTATGCAAGCTGTTTTATTGAAATCTACAATTTTAGTCATGAATAATTCGACAAAGTTTGCAGGTATTTATCACACAAATACTAGTATTTTGTGCCTGAAATTAAGTACGTTTGGCCTGATTTTGAACAGTTTAGTATCGAATTCAAGTATCCATCTTAGTACGATAAAGACGATGTGGGAAAACACCTCTTTTGCTATAGGTGATGATCAATGCCCTTATTATGCAAGATATCTTAATGAAATCTACAATTTTACTCATATATAATTCGGCGCAATTTGCAGGTATTTTCTGCGCAAATACTAGTATTTTGGGTCTGAAATGAAGTGCTTTTGGCCTGTTTCTGAGTATTTTAGTATCGAATTTAAGTATCCATCTTAGTACGGTAGAGTAGATGGGGGAAAACACCTCTTTTGGTATTGGTGATGATCAAGGTCCTTATTATGCAAGATGTCTTATTGAAATCTACAATTTTAGTCATATATAATTCGGCACAGTTTGTAGGTATCTTCCGCGCAAATACTAGTGTATTGGGTCTGAAATTTAGTACGTTTGGCCTCATTTTGAGTTGTTTAGTATCGAATCCGAGTATCCATCTTAGTACGATAGAGAAAATGGTGGAACACAACTTTCTTTGTATTGGTGATGATCAATGCCCTTATTATGCAAGATGTCTTAATGAAATCTACAATTTTACTCATATATAATTCGGCGCAATTTGCAGGTATTTCCCGCGCAAATACTAGTATTTTGGGTCTGAAATGAAGTGCTTTTAGCCTGTTTCTGAGTATGTTAGCATAGAATTTAACTATCCATCTTAGTACGATAAAGTAGATGGGGGAAAACACCTCTTTTGGTATTGGTGATGATCAATGTCGTTATTATGCAAGATGTCTAATTGAAATCTACAATTTTATTCATATATAATTCGTCAGAGTTTGGAAGTATTCCACACAATAATAGTTTTGAGATTGAAATTAAGTACTTTTGGCCTGATTTTCGAGTAGTTTAGTATCGAATTCAAGTATTCACCTTAGTACGATAAAGAAGATGAGGGAAACACCTCTTTTGATGTTGGTGATGATCAATGTCCTTATTATGCAAGATGCCTTTTGAAATTTACAATTTTAGTCATATGTAATTCTGCACAATTTGCAGGTGTTTTCCGTGCAAATACTAGTATTTTGGGTCTCAAATCAAGTACTTTTAGCATGTTTCCGAGTATTCTAGTATCGAATTCAAGTATCCTTCTTAGTACGATAAAGAAGATGGGGGAAAACACCTCTTTTGGTATTGGTGATAATCAATGTCCTTATTATGCAAGATGTTTTATTGAAATCTACAATTTTAGTCATAAATAATTCGACAAAGTTTGCAGGTATTTATCACACAAATACTAGTATTTTGTGTCTGAAATTAAGTACGTTTGGCCTGATTTTGAACAGTTTAGTATCGAATTCAAGTATCCATCTTAGTACGATAAAGAAGATGTGGGAAAACACCTCTTTTGCTATTGGTGATGATCAATGCCCATGCAAGATGTCTTAATGAAATCTACAATTTTACTCATATATAATTCGGCACAATTTGCAGGTATTTTCTGCGCAAATACTAGTATTTTGGGTATGAAATGAAGTGCTTTTGGCCTGTTTCTGAGTATTTTAGTATCGAATTTAAGTATCCATCTTAGTACGATAGAGAAAATGGTGGAACACAACTTTTTTTGTATTGGTTATGATCAATGCCCTTATTATGTAAGATGTCTTATTGAAATCTACAATTCTAGTCATAAATAATTCGGCACAATTTGCAGGTATTTTCCGTGCAAATACTAGTATTTTGGGTCTCAAATGAGGTACTTTTAGCATGTTTCCGAGTATTCTAGTATCGATTTCAAGTATCCGCCTTAATACGATAAAGAAGATGGAGGAAAACACCTCTTTTGGTATTGGTGATGATCAGTGTCCTTATTATGCAAGATGACTTAATTGAAATCTACAATTTAGTCATATATAATTCGAAAGAGTTTCCAGGTCGCATAAATACAAGTGTTTTGGGTCTTAAGTTAAGTGCTCTTGGCCTGATTTTGAGTAGTTTAGTATCGAATTCAAGTATTCATCTTAGTACGATAAAGAAGATGGGTGAAAACACCTCTTTTGGTATTGGTGATGATGAATGTCCTTATTATGAAAGATGTTTTATTGAAATATACAATTTTAGTCATATATAATTCCACAGAGTTTGCAGGTTTTTATCGCAAAAATACTAGTATTTTGTGTCTGAAATTAAGTACTTTTGGCCTGATTTTGAGTAGTTTAGCATCGAATTCAAGTATCCATCTTAGTACGATAAAGAAGATGAGGGAAAACACCTCTTTGGTATTGGTGATGATCAATGCCCTTATTATGCAAGATGTCTTAATGAAATCTACAATTTTACTCATATATATTCGGCGCAATTTGCAGGTATTTTCCGCGCAAATACTAGTATTTTGGGTCTGAAATGAAGTGCTTTTGGCCTGTTACTGAGGATTTTAGTATCGAATTTAAGTATCCATCTCAGTACGATAAAGTAGATGGGGAAAAAAACCTCTTTTGGTATTGGTGATGATCAATGTCCTTATTATGCAAGATGTCTTGTTGAAATCTACAATTATAGTCATATATAATTCGGCACAGTTTGCATGTATTTTCTGCGCAATACTAGTATTTTGTGTCTGAAATTAAGTAGTTTTGGTCTGATTTTGAGTAGTTTAGTATCGAATTCAAGTATCCATCTTAGTATGATAAAGAAGATGGGGGAAAACACCTCTTTTGGTATTGGTGATGATCAAGGTCCTTATTATGCAAGATGTGTTATTAAAATCTTCTAGTATAGTCATATATAATTGGACAGAGTTTGCAGGTATTTATCGCATAAGTACTAGTATTTTGGGTCTGAAATTAAGTACTTTTGGCCTGATTTGAGTAGTTTAGTATCGAATTCAAGTATCCATCTTAGTTTGATAAAGAAGATGGGGGAAAACACCTCTTTTGGTATTGGTGTTGATCATTGTGCCTATTATGCAAGATGTTTTATTGAAATATACAGTTTTAGTCATATTGTTAGGAATATTTTATAGTGTTCAATTTCAATATATTTATCTTAGTTGGTTTATACTTAATTAACTTTGGGCTAGTTTGTAATATTCTAGTTCTTAGTTACTAGGGGTATAATATACCAACTAATGTGGTATATATATCCCCAAACCCTAATTCATTAGGGTGTGTGTTTTTGGTGTAGTATGTGTGAGTGCGTGTGTGTTGAATAGTAAAACAAAGCATTTTCAAAGCACCCATCGTCTACACTAACCCACCCCACGTTCGATCTTTAAAACTTTCATTATTAGCATGGTAAATCGTCCTAGGTCAGTGTTGTTGGATCAAATAGGGACCAACAAGTGGTATCAGAGCAAACACGTTCGGATTTGAGTGAGATTTCTGAAATTTTTGGGTATCTTTTTCCTTGGTCGAATTTCAGCTTGCTCTTGAGTTTTTGAGTTGATTCTGCTGATTTTGCAAGATCAAGAGCTAAATAGGTTGATTTTGAGTGATCTGAAGTGTTTACCCAACATTTCTTAGTTGATTTGAGTGAGTTTTAGGTGGAAATCGAGTCTGAAGTTCGTCATTCTGCCCAGAAATTTTTCAGATTGAAACACACAATCGGGCGAATGTGCACTGTAGTAAACATTTAATTTCAGCAGATTTGAGTTTTGCCGGATTTGATTTTACTTGATTTTGTATTTTCGCCACATTTGAGTTTCGCCCGAAACTCATTTTCATTGATCGAAACTTACATTTTCAAAAGGCATTTCTAATTTTACACGGCGAAACTAATCATCGCCGGAACTTCCTTAAATTGATTTGATAATCGCACGAAGTACGTTTCGATCGAAACTGTTCAATTGATATTGAAAATTTTGCCTAAATCCTTCAAATTGATTTGATAAATCGCGGAGTACGTTTCGATCGAAACTTCATTTTAGTACCTTTTATAATTCTCTCAGCGAACTGACTTTCGCTCGAAACTCATTTCCATCGAAACTGAAATGTTCAAATATTTAAAATCATCTACAGTACCAAAATTACTAGTTTCGCCCGAAAAGCTACAGTACCAATTACTAGTTTCGCCCGATACATTTCTCGGCGAAACTGATAATCGCCCGAAACCAGTTTCGATCGAAACTCATCCAATATATAGTGTTTCGCCCGAAACTCAATAATTTCTCATCAAATCACGCGAAACCCACAATCGATCGAAACTGAGCATTTCTTTGAAATTAAAACTTTACTCGGCGAAACTGAGTATCGGCCGAAACTCATCTGCATCGATCAAAACTCATTTGGCGATCCAAACTCACTCTTCAAAATCACACATAAACGTTTTCAATCACCAAAATAATTGGACCCTTTAAATAAAAATATTTTAAGTTTCAAAAAAAAAAAACTAACACTTTTTGAGGAAAATTATTTTTTCATCATTCGATGAGAAGAACATTCTGAGTCCAACGGGCATAGTCAGTCCTAACGCCCGTTTATAATTTTCCTTCCAGTCCAAAAATTTTCGGTGTAGACTGCCTTTCTGTCAAATTTTGAAATCAAATCCCTAAACGTGACAACGATCAATCATCCAATAATCTACTTAGGACAATTTGGCAAATTATAGAGAAAGTTTTGGTCATTTTCTCGAAGTTTTCGAAATCATCACAAAATTTTTCGGTGCACGCCAAAAAAATTTTCGACGTCGACTTTCTTCGATACTTCACGATACTACTCGAGTAAACCAAACTTTTCGTCACTGAAATTTAAGCCAATTTCTATTTTCAATTAAATATTATATTAATTAAAATGGATGCTCAAGCTAGGAAAATTGAGGAATTAGAAGCAAGACTTGCTAATAATTACTCTGTGTTGCTTAAGCAACAAGAAATCCTAGCTTATGCTAATGAAGATTTGACAAACACAAAGTCAAATATAATTAGCTTAGAAACTAAGTTAGAAGATAGTGAATATAGGGTCTGCGGGATGGCAAAAAATTACGTTCTTGCGAAACTGAGCGAAATGAAATCTCATCAAAATATGAGACAGTCTTAGAGGAACAGCTTATGCTTTACTCTAAGATTAAACGATTAGAGAATGTTGTTTCGAATATAGGTCAAGCGGGTCAAAACTCTCCTTCTAACTTAATTCCTAACGGGAAAAATATTTTACATGATCAAAAACCTACTCTATGTGATACTCCAGAGACTCTTCGTAAATTGAAAGATTTACAAGATACTTTGAACTCTGAAAGGATAGGTTTTGGTGCTGAAAAGGAAAGGCTTTTAAAGGAGATTTTATATCTCAAAAATTCCCCGTCTTTATTTGGTTCCAATAATTTGTCAAGTGATACATCTTCCTCGAAACATATAAATAAAACAAAAACTAAAAGAAGCATCCTTGTTCCTAAAACTGAGAAAGCTTTTAATAATCATTCTAAGTCAATTTTGACTGAAGCTGAAACGTTAAGTAAAAGCAAAGCGCTAAAAATAGCTAAGGAACAAATAAAGATTAGGAAGGAGAAAGGAAAATCAATATTATCTTCGAAAATTAAAGTCGAAAATGTTCAAGATTTTTCCTCTCCCATTCCTATCAAAAGGGAAGCGTGCAAAGAAGAAGTTCCAAGCTTAAGCAAACGAACTTCTCAAATCCCGCACATTTATCATTATAATGTGAATGACGTGCGTTACTGTCATAGGAATACCAGTTCTCCTGTTACTGATGCTTATAATGCTCTATGCTCGTATTCTTACATGCAATATCCAGTTCAGATTAAGTCCGAAAGACACCTTCTGCGACTGGCTAGGGAGAAAATCTTTAGATCTTCTAGACCTAGGCACACGTTCACTGGCACTGATATGTCATTTCCCTCTAAGCTTCACCAAACCTGGATTCCTAAATCACAAATCAAATTGAACTGGACTTTAAAGGATGATTTAGGATCAATATCTGAACCAAATGTGCTTAACTTGTTTTCTGCTAACAAGGGAGGACCCATCCAAAAATGGGTACCAAAGTCCCGATAAGTTTTGCAGATTCCCAGCATGGGTAGGTACTAAGAGCTGCTCCACACTCATGACTGGTATGCGAAGAGGGCAGCCAAACATCCCAGCGTGTATCGTATCTCGGGTTGCTCCACATACACGGCTGGCTAGCGAGGCGAGCGACCACACGAGTGTACATTATATTTACACATGCTTCAAAAAGACATTAAATTCCAAATTTTTGCATGTAAACATGAGCTGAAATGCATAAATACCCTATTATAGGTATATTTCATTATGCATACAACTTATAGAATTTTCAAGCTTAACTTTACGTATGCATATAAGCAGAATTGATAAATGCCTATGTCTTTAAATTGGTACATTTTAGCTATGCATATATCTTAAAGAACTTTGAGCTTAAACATTCACGTATGCATATGAGCTGAAATGTCAAAAATACCTACATATTGGGAGCGAGAAAAAGTGAAAAATGTACATTTTAATATGCAATTTTTAAAGAACAATAATTCTTTAGTTTGCATCTGATCTGAAAATAGATAAATACGTTCACACTTATTTTATTGGGAGAGAACTTATATGTTTTAACGTGCGTGCATTGAGGGGAAGTATCACTCCATATTTACGAGGGGAGAGTACATTTTTAGGGGGAGTATATCTTAGGTGCACGATTTGAGGGGGAGAAACTTCATTTAACCCATATACATATACGTATACATATACCTATATCTATTACTACTATGATACTACTTATCTACTACTATTACGATATATATATATGTATGTATACTTATAAAAAAACAAAAAAAAACAAAAAAAAAGAGGAAAAGAAAAGCAAAAAAAAGGGGGAAAAGAAAGAAAAACCCTCTCAGACGCTTCCACCTCCCAAGACGGACTTCACTTGAAAACTCGACCCTCGAGAGTTCAAGAATTACAAAAGGCATGACATCCATACACAAACACAAAGTTGATCTCAACCACCCTGCTCCGACTTGCTGATGAAGCAGTACTCACCAAAATTGACGGACGCATGGATTCTAGGTTCCCATGGTTCAGTCAGACCAAACTGAACCTAACCCCGGAACGTAGCCAAGTGTTAGTGAAGATAGTCCATAAGCCACATTCCCATTTGGCAATTCTTGACAATACCGGAGAACGGAAGATACAAAAAATCCGGCTCTTTCCTCCCGGCGGCGACGTCGTGCTATGGCGAAGAGGAAGAAGGCGGGAGCTAAGGGAGGATCCTCCCCCACTGTGGTGGTGGTTTCTCCTGCTGGGGAGGTGAAAGACCCAAATCAGACTGCGGCGCATATCGAGAATCATGCATCCAAAGCAAAATCGTTGGAATCCTACATCAGTGCGCATAAAACTACTGAATCGAAGGACGCTAGAATACCTGTTATACCATGGCAATCGAGTATTAAACAAACTGAATCAAATAATGCGGGGAATAACTCGGCTTGGGCAAACTTTGACATATCAAAACTGAGAAATGCGGGTACCAAACTTGAATTCATTGCTCCTGAGAAGGAAGGTGGTCTGGATGTGGGGCGCATCGATCAGGACGACATATCAGACGAGGTGAAATACTGGAATACGGCTATTATCTGCTACGTACTGGGGTCCAACCCTCCGTATGCGGTGATGAATGGATTCCTTAGCCGAGTTTGGAAGAAGTATGGATTGCAGAAGGTCCTCCAAGTGCGAGCGGGGCTATTTTTGGCTAAATTTGAATCGGAGGATACCCGGGATTTGGTGCTCCAGTCTGAGATGATCCATTTTGATAAGAAACCGATGATTCTTGTTCCTTGGACGACGAACACCCAGTTCAAGAAGGGTGAGGTGGATAGGGTGCCTATCTGGGTGCAGTTTCCACATCTGGAATTGAAGTATTGGGGTGCTCGTGGCCTAAGCAAAATTGCTAGCCTAGTGGGGAAACCTATTATGGCCGATGAGGTAACTATGAAGAGGGATCGTGTCCAATATGCTAGGGTCCTAGTTGAGATTGAATTGAAGACAGAGTTAGAGGATAAGGTTACTTTCCTAAATGAGCTTGGCCAATTGGTGGAGCAAGAGGTTTATTATGAATGGAAACCGGTTAAATGCACATTCTGTGGGAAATTTGGGCATGGTGCAGAAGTGTGTCGAAAGGACCAGAAGAGGGAGGAGGCTTCTAAAGCTGCTGTTGAGAATGTCCCCAATAAGAAGACTAGTGATGATCCGATTCCCAATAAGGAGCAGGCTGATGATCCTGTCCCGACTGAGGTCCCACCTGTTGTACTATCGGGGGATAGTGGGAACTTTGGGGAAAGTGAAGGGTGGATCACCCAGGGAAAAAAGAAGTCACAACTGAAAACAGTGGAAAAGAAGGGGGAGAAGGATGATCTGATAGTTACGCAGATGGATTCTCTTGTCACTGAGTGTCAAGCTACTACCAGCAGGGATTCTTCCCAGAATATAGGTCATGAGAATAAATCCACAAAAAGGAGGATAATCCCTCCCCATGGATAATCTTTTAATGTGGAATGTGAGGGGTATGAATACCCCTAATAAACAGGCTGAGGTTAGGATAAGGTGTGGGAAGCTTTGTGCTAGCCTTGTGTGCCTGGTGGAAACAAAAATAAAAGGAAATAATATGAGTTTGGTTATGGACCGATGTTTTAAGGATTGGAGTTATGCTCATAATCTCACCAATCATAGGAATGGGAGAATACTATTACTGTGGACCAGGGCTTGGCATGTGAGGGTCATTCACCAGACTGACCAGCTGATCCATACCCAAGTGGAGAAGAGTGGAGCAACTTTCTTCATGACTGTAGTCTATGGTCATAATAACGGGCAGCTGAGGGACAGTTTGTGGAAGGATCTTAGGACAATCCAACCGGGCCGAGAGCCTTGGCTTGTCTGGGGCGATTTTAATAATACATTGTCTTCTAGGGATAAGTTGGGGGGCAATCCTGTCCAATCAAGTGACTATGAAGCTTTTGCGTCGTGTCTGGGTGATTGTAGGCTTGAGGAGCTTAGGAGGAAAGGGAATCACTTCACTTGGTCCAATAAACAGGATGATGGGGCTAGAATCTACTGTAAACTGGATTGGGCTTTTGGAAATGATGCTTGGATGCAAGTTTTCTTAGATAGTGAGGTGAATTGTTTGAATGAAGGGGTGTCTGACCACTCCCCTTTGCTGCTTTAATGTGATAAGGGAATGCCGCCAAGGAGGAGTGCATTTAAGTTCTTTAATATGTGGACTGACTCTCCAGAGTTTATGTCCACTGTTAAGCTTCACTGGAGGAAAGGTGATGGAAGGGGTAGTAGTGGAAGGCATCTGGTGGCACAATTGAACTCCTTAAGGGGACCTCTAAGAAGGCTCAATAAGCTGCAATTTGCTCAAATTGTTAGGAGAACTGATGAAGCTCGGCAGGCTGTGGAGGAAGCTCAAGTTGCACTCAACAATGATCCCCTGAATACCATAATTATGGAGGAGGAAAGAGCTACAGTGGAGAAGTTTAACTTCCTCAGCAAGGCTTGTGATAAATTCTTATCCCAAAAAGCTAAGGCGAATTGGATAAAGGAGGGTGATAAAAACTCAAAATACTTCCATGCTATCTTAAAGAGGAGGACCTATGCTAACAGGATTACATCTATTGTGAATGCTGATGGGAGTATGTTGACTGAGCAAGCATCTATTGCGGGCTACTTTGCTGAGTACTTCACTTCCATTTTGGGAGTATCTCAGCCTATGAAGGGCTGTGTGGAGGATCTTGTTGTTGGTCAGGGGAGGACTTTGTCTGTCAAGGGCCAGCTGGATCTCATTGCTCCCTTTTCAAAGGATGATATTAAACAAGCTATGTTCTCTATACATAGTGAGAAGAGCCCCGGACCCGATGGGTATAACAGTGGGTTCTTTAAGGCTGCTTGGAACATAGTTGGTGATGATGTTATTGGTGCTGTGCAGGAGTTCTTCAGGGAGGGGAGTTTGCTCAACACTTTGAATAAAACAACCATCACTTTGATACCTAAAAGCAGCCTATGCACATCGGGGAAGGACTACCGGCCTATTTCCTGCTGTAACTCGGTCTACAAGTGTATTTCGAAACTATTATGTGCAAGGCTAAGGGCTGTATTGCCTAAGCTGGTTCATGAGAATCAGGGGGCCTTTGTCCCGGGCCGAAGTATTGGTCATAATATTATGATTTGTCAGGAACTGCTTAGACTCTATAAAAGGAAGAGTGTTTCTCCAAGGTGTATGATGAAGATGACCTGCGGAAGGCTTATGATACGGTTGAATGGGAGTTCCTATTGTGTCTTTTACAGAAGTTACATTTCCCTGTGAAGTTTGTGGAGTGGATAAAGGCTTGCCTCACTTCTGTATCCTTTAAGTTGGCCATTAATGGGGTGCTAGTTGGCAATATCCGGGGGGCTAGAGGACTGAGACAGGGGGACCCTATGTCACCTCTCTTGTTTGTCCTTTGTATGGAGTATCTCACTAGGAGCTTGCTCCTGGTGGCTAGTAGAGGGGAATTCAAGTTTCACCCTATGTGTAAGCAAATGCGGATGGTGAGTATGTGCTTTGCCGATGATTTGTTGATTGTTTGTAAGGCTCATGCCAAGACCATTGAGGTAATTCATCAGTGTTTGATGGATTTCCAACACACATCGGGGCTGGGAGCTAATCCTGAGAAGTCTAGCATGTACGTAGCAGGTACTCCCTCTGCTGTGAAGAATGACCTGCTCGCTCTAACAGGATTTGGTGAGGGTTGCTTTCCGTTGAAGTATCTGGGTGTTCCCATCTCACCTACAAAATGGTCCAAGAGTGATTGTGACTTCTTGGTTGAGAGAATTATCAAAAGAATTACTTGTTGGACATCAAGGAACTTGTCTTATGCGGGGCGGTGTTGCTTGATTAATTCGATTCTTATGGCTCTACACTGCTATTGGAGCACAATTTTCCTATTGCCCCGAAGTATAATTCACAGGGTGAATCAAGTATGTAGGGATTTTCTATGGGGCAGAGGTATTGGTGGGAAAGTTAAGGCTTTGGTGGCTTGGGTGGTTGTGTGTCATGAGAAGAAATGGGGGGGTCTTGGCATCAAGGACTGTGGAGTGTGGAACCTTGCTTGTATTGGGAAAATGGTATGGGATATTTCGAGGAAGAAGGACTGTTTATGGATAAAATGGCTACACTGTGTCTACTTGAAGGAGCAGCTCTTTTGGGCGTATAACCGTTCCGGGGAGTGTAGCTGGCAATGGCTGCAGATACTTAAAGTCCGGGATATGTTCCGTGATGGGTACGAGTTGGGCAAGTGGAAAGCTAAGGAGGATGGCTGCTATACTATTTCCTCGGGATATAGCTGGCTTAAAGGAGGGCTTGTTCGGTTCGCACCTGCTCAGGCTGTGTGGAACCGTTTGAATATGCCTAGGCATTCCTTTATCCTATGGCTTGTTATGAACGGAAGACTCTTAACGCGGGATCGTTTGGAGAAGTGGGGAATGGTGGTACCTGATGGGCGATGCGAGTTATGCAGGGGGGAGCTGAAACTGTACATCATTTGTTTTTTGAGTGTGCTTTTAGCACTGAGGTGATTGTGAGAGCGCGCAGTTGGACAGATTTTGACCTCCCTGTGCAGTTCGATGGATGGAGTAGGAGGATCATTCAACTGGGATTTTTGAAGAATCGGCTTGCAAAGATTCAGCTAGCGGCCTTTGCGTGGCTGGTGTATGCCATCTGGAAAGAGCGTAACGGGCGAATTCACGGGCGAGCCGAGCACTCGGCCAGGGAGCTTCACTTGATGATCCAAAATGGATTCAAAGTTCAGTTTAGTAGCTTAGAATTACATAAGTTGTCGCGTAAGGAGTGTGATATGTGGCAAGCACTGAGTTGCTAGTGTGGGTGATGAAGTTAGCGTGTTTGGATGTATGATGTAATGTCGAACTCGTGGTAATGAAAGTCCTTATTACCAAAAAAAAAAAAAAAAATCCTCACCTCACAAAATTTTGGGGCCATCCCATATAGGTGCAGGAGCTGATTTTTATCAGCTCCCGGGTAGAAGTCGTCTCATTTGGTCCAATGGCGCATGCACAACCGAGCCTTACCCACTCATCGATCTCCCAAAAGACCGGTGTTTCACCAAATCACGGGGGAGCCACGTATGCTATCACCGCTTCACTTGGAAGCGGGAGATATTGAATTAAGTGGTAGTTAGCCCCACATCACTGAACTTTCTTGAACACATCGAGTCTAGGTGTCCTCACTTCCATAATATTTTATAATTTTTTTAGGACACATACACCTTTTCTCATCTGGACTTTGTGACCAGATCTGAACTTCCGTAGACATGTCATTCTAAGACATGCTTCAATGATCGGAAGGAAGTCCTAGCGTTGCAACATCAAAACAACAACGGCATCAGGCCATCGTCTGCGAGCTACACTCCTAGATCGATGTTAACGGAACGCCTATGTGGCTCCGGTTCTAAGCCCTGTTCTCACAGGCCGCGTCTCAGAGTTTAACTCTGAACTCGTGTCGACGGATTGCCTTAGTGGCTCCGTCTGGTTATTACCCGAACCGACCTGTCGTTTGTATATTTTCTCGACTCCTAACAAGCATGCCGATCTCGTTAACACGAATCGCCATGATGGGGAGAAGGGGATACGTATAAACAAACAGGTCGGACCACACACCATTTCCGCCGTGCGTACCACTATGAAGCCGGGCTCTCCTGCACTCAAACGTCAATTCAGAAGGAGCCTTGGCACATTTTATAACACATCCCACGCTCACCATCTATATTCCGCCGTGCTTACTACGATGAAGCCGAACTCCACTGGAACCTACAATGCCACATCCCAAAGGAGCTTTGGCACATGCTAAAAGACACCCCACGCATACCTTCTTCTGGACCCAGACAAGCTTCCTCGAGGCCGAACCAGACAACTTCCTACGACGAAGATGAATCTGGCACTGAGAAGAAGAAGATTGGAGAAGACTTGACGACTTCAAAATACGAAAAAGACAAGGACAAGATGCAAACAAAATTTTAAAGATCTGCGACATCATCAAGAAACGAATATCCGGGCGTAGATCACAGTATACATCCGGTCTACAACGTATAGCGTCAAGACAAGAGAGTTCTAGCTGAAAGTGTATTCAAATCCTCCACAAGAAGAGGAGATAGCCTTTGCAGGGGGAGCAAGGGGAAGATTGTTAGGACTCGAGAGATTCTCCATGTGCCCAACAAAGATAACTCGAGCTGAATTGAAGATTGAACACTAAGGGGGAGATTGTTAGGAATATTTTATAGTGTTCAATTTCAATATGTTTATCTTAGTTGGTTTATACTTAATTAACTTTGGGCTAGTTTGTAATATTCTATTTCTTAGTTACTAGGGGTATAATATACCAACTAATGTGGTATATATATCCCCAAACCCTAATTCATTAGGGTGTGTGTTTTTGGTGTAGTATGTGTGAGTGCGTGTGTGTTGAATAGTAAAACAAAGCATTTTCAAAGCACTCATCGTCTACACTAACCCACCCCATGTTCGATCTTTAAAACTTTCATTATTAGCGTGGTAAATCGTCCTAGGTCAGTGTTGTTGGATCAAATAGGAACCAACACATATATAATTCGACAGAATTTGCAGGTATTTATCGCATAAATAATAGTATTTTGTGTCTGAAATTAAGTACTTTTGGTCTGATTTTGAGTAGTTTAGTATCGAATTCAAGTATCCATCTTAGTACGATAAACATATGAGGGAAAACACCTCTTTTGCTATTAGTGATGATCAATGCCCTTATTATGCAAGATGTCTTAGTGAAATCTACAATTTTACTCATATATAATTCGGCGCAATTTGCAGGTATTTTCTGCGCAAATACTAGTATTTTGGGTCTGAAATGAAGTGCTTTTGGCCTGTTTCTGAGTATTTTAGTATCGAATTTAAGTATCGATCTTAGTACGATAAAGTAGATGTGGGAAAACACCTCTTTTGGTATTGGTGATTATCTAGGTCCTTATTATGCAAGATGTCTTATTGAAATCTACAATTTTAGTCATATATAATTCGGCACAGTTTGCAGGTATCTTGCGCGCAAATACTAGTATATTGGGTCTGAAATTTAGTATGTTTGGCATGATTTTGAGTTGTTTAGTATCGAATCCAAGTATCCATCTTAGTACGATAGAGAAAGTGGTGGAACACAACTTTCTTTGTATTGGTTATGATCAATGCCCTTATTATGCAAGATGTCTAATTGAAATCTACAATTCTAGTCATATGTAATTCGGCACAATTTTCAGGTATTTTCCGTGCAAATACTAGTATTTTGGGTCTCAAATGAAGTACTTTTAGCATGTTTCCGAGTATTCTAGTATCGAATTCAAGTATCCTCCTTAGTACGATAAAGAAGATGGGGGAAAACACCTCTTTTGGTATTGGTGATAATCAATGTCCTTATTATGCAAGATGTTTTATTGAAATCTACAATTTTAGTCATAAATAATTCGACAAAGTTTGCAGGTATTTATCGCATAAATACTAGTATTTTGTGTCTGAAATTAAGTACTTTTGGCCTGATTTTGAACAGTTTAGTATCGAATTCAAGTATCCATCTTAGTACGATAAAGAAGATGAGGTAAAACACCTCGTTTGCAAGATGTCTTAATGAAATCTACAATTTTACTCATATATAATTCGGCGCAATTTGCAGGTATTTTCCGCGCTAGTATTTTGGGTCTGAAATGAAGTGTTTTTGGCCTGTTTCTGAGTATTTTGGCATCGAATTTGACTATCCATCTTAGTACGATAAAGTAGATGGGGGAAAACACCTCTTTTGGTATTGGTGATGATCAATGTCCTTATTATGCAAGATATCTTATAGAAATCTACAATTCTAGTCATATGTAATTCGGCACAATTGCAGGTATTTTCCGTGCAAATACTAGTATTTTGGGTCTCAAATGAAGTACTTTTAGCATGTTTCCGAGTATTCTAGTATCGAATTCAAGTATCCGCCTTAGTAAGATAAAGAAGACGGGGGAAAACACCTCTTTTGGTATTGATGATGATCAGTGTCCTTATTCTGCAAGATGACTTATTGAAATCTACAATTTTAGTCATATACAATTCGAAAGAGTTTCCAGGTTTCTATCGCAGAAATACAAGTATTTTGGGTCTTAAGTTAAGTACTTTTGGCCCGATTTTGAGTAGTTTAGTATCTGTTGGTCCCGATTGCACCAAACAAGGAATCAAAGAGGCTTTGATGGAATGAGAAAGGGAGAGGTTCTCACCTTCAAGTGTGTGTATTGTGTGAAAATAGGATAAGCCTTTTGATCTTTGATTACTTTAAAAATAGTGAGGGTAAAACCTTATATACCACATTAACCCTTGGTATATTAAGGCCCAAGCACTAAAGATTAACTAATTACATTCTAGTCCAAAGCCCAAGCTAAAAGGATAATTACAAAATTAAACCCAAGACTTAAACTATTGACACAATTTATAAATATCCTAACAATCTCCCCCTTTGTGTCAATTGTTGGGAGTCTTGGAACTTGGGCGTTGTGATGGTGGATTAGCGAGTGAGTGTTTCACGATGTCCTAGCTTGAACTCGAAGGCGCGGAGATTCCTTCGAAGGACCATTCGATCAGCTATAGCGTCTGTAGACCTTTTTGGTCCAAACGGTTATGAGAGTTTTGATTATTCCAAGTAATTATGTAAATTGGGGGGTACAAATTAGAAAACTCGATATGCATGTTATGTGATGTTTAAGTATGTGAAAATATTCGACTGAGCGCTTGAATATGTTTTAAATGTTAAGAAAATCGAATTTGAGTGATCTTATGCTTAACTGGAATATTGATGTGATCACCTGGTTTTGAACATTCTCGTTTGGATAGAATATCACTGTGTGATATATATGGAAAATATGTTCTGATAAGTGGTATGTGGATTGTACGCATGATTGAGTTATATAAGGAAAGATATCGTCTGAGATCACGCTGATATGATTAAGCTATATATAGAAGATATATTGTGAAGTGATATATGAGTTGTACACGATATTGGATTATTTCAGGAAAGAATATCACTGAGATCACCCGGATATGATTAAGCTATATATGGAAAAGATATTCTGATTATGTGTGTAATATGCTGATTGATTCTATATATGGAATGTGCTGACTAACGGATGAGATTACCCTGGAATGAAAGCAAATATTTGATATTTATGGTAAGAATTCATGTTGACCGTTGAGTTTAATTGGTTTATTCTTGGCATGATTTCTTGAGTTAATTCACGTGTTAATTGAGCTGTCTCTAGCATATTTTTCGTGCTTAACTTTCCTTGTGAAGTGGAGGAACGATTCGTGGCCTATATTAGAAGAGAAACACTTCACCCGAAGGGTACACACAACGAACAACACAAGCTATCGAATTCCTTAGACGATATGACTTTTACTTTGCGATCCATTCGTAGTTTGTGTTTGAGCTATCATTTGCGAATCTGTACTCTTTGAGCGATCCTTAGAAACTCAAAAACCTAAACACCTTAGTCTTCGGACGTGTGAGCGCACAAAGGAGCACGAGTGGAGTCTTACGCACGTGGAGGGACGAATTTTGTGGATTCGGTGGCCCTTCGGTAGCAAGCTGCATCCAGCCGAGGAATAGGTTTCCTGGGTAAACGGCGTGGATCGAAACTTGGCGTGCTTCAGCCTAGAGCAAGGTCTAGTGTCCATAGTGCTTCGGTTGTGTACGGGTCAATCATAGTGTAAACGGTAATACCTAGTGATTGATTGGAACTCTTGGGGAGATCACACCCCAAGGACAGGATTAAACCCCAGTTGGGGATATAACCTGTATAAAAATCCCGTCTCACTTTACTTTCTGCTATTTACTTTTTCTGTGAGACAAACCCGGAACGTTCGCAAATAACTAGGTGATATCGTTTAAAGGATTTCTGAGGTTAACGCAATATTCTGTAAACAGGATTAGGGAGATAACATAGACTATCTTACTGCTCTCTAGGGAATAACGTGCTCTGCAAATATCTTCTTAAAGAAAAGTAGTTTTCAAAGGAGAAAAAGCCATAATTTTTTTTAGCCTAATTCACCCCCCCCCCCCCCCCCCCTCTTAGGCATATTTTACACTTCATTTGGTATCAGAGCAAGGTTACTCAACGAAAGGCCTAACACGCCTGAGTTAAGATCTAATGGCTTTTTCGAGTGATATTTTTGCAGAAGGTCAATCCCACTCCAGGCCACCTCTCTTCGACGGTACGAACTACGCAGTATGGAAGAATCGTATGATCGAATTTTTTATCGCCGTCGACTACGAGCTTTGGGAGACAATCATCAACGGACCTTACACAATTGCGAAATCCGATGGAACTCCAAAGGATACTAAAGATTACACTGCTGACGACAAAAGGGGAATCACGCGAAACGCAAAGGCGAAAAACATGCTTGCATGCGCACTCACACGGGAAGAATACATTCGGGTAAGTTCCTGCTCATCAGCGAAGGTCATGTGGGATATGCTCCAAGTCACTCATGAAGGAACCCAACGAGTCGTACAAGAAAGACTGGCTCCACTCACCTCACCAGTATGAACTGTTCTCAATGGAATCTGACGAAAATATAAGCCAGATGTACGCCAGATTCATGGGAATCATCAACCAAATGTTCTCTCTCGGCAAGAAAGTTCCCGACAGTGAACAAGTAAGAAAGATACTGAGATCACTGCCACGAGAATGGAATGCCAAGGTTACTGCCATCTACGAAGCAAAGGATCTAGAAACACTTAGCATCTCCAAGCTGATTGGATCTCTTATATCCTATGAGATGATTCAAACATCAATGAATGAGAAGTCTCAGAATAAAAATCAGAAGTACATTGCATTCAAATCCAACCAAGAAGAATCTGATTCTGACGATGAAGAAAAGGACCTGATGAACGATCTGGCCATGCTTACAAAAAGAATTGAAAGGTTCCAGCAGAAAAAGAAATTCAAAGGGAACTTCAACAAATTCCAGAACAAGAGCAAGGGAATATCCACGTCTGGGAAGAAAGTTCAGAAGTGTTTCCGATGCAACAAACCAGGCCACTATGCACATGAATGCCCCGCAACTAGCAATGAGAAACCAAGGAAGCAGAAGGCTATGGTGACTGAATCAAATGACTCTGAACTGGAACAAAGTGAGGACGAGGATCACGCTTACATGGCTGACGAGGATCAGGTATCTCGCTCCTCCTCCATTGAGAAAATTCATATCCTAAACAGTTTCTATGGTTATGAAAGTGACTCATTTGTTTCTGATATAGAAGAAAGTAAGGAAGATTTGTGTAGGTTACTTCAAAAAGCAGAGAAAAAGATCCAGTCACTAAATTCCCTGAATAAGGAACTGATAAGGCAGCGAGATGAACTAGCTAAGGAAAAACATGCGGCTGATCTAGAGATCTCACGTTTGAGAGGAGAGTTAGTTACTGCTAAGAACGAGGGAATTCCCTGTGACTGTGAGAAAACAGAAAAGAAAAACACTGACTTATCCAGAGAGACTGTAGAACTTAAGAACGCCTTAGAGAGGGAAAACAGAAAGTTGATAGACTCCTTGAGGGTAGGCAGAACCTAGACATGCTGTTGAATACTCCTAGCAACATTGGTAGGTCAGGGATAGGTTATTCTACTGAGAAAAGCATGTTAAACATTCTATGCCTAAGTTTAAGTGTTTCTGTTGTGGTAGAAATGGTCATTATGCATACAACTGTCCATTAAAGAAAGTTGATAAAGCTAAGTATGTTTGGAGACCTAAGAAGTCACCTGTAGATGCCACTGTTATATCTGATTCTAACAGGAGATCACCATCTATGCAGAATGATATCACACATGTTAACAAAAGTTATTTTCCCGCTAACATATTAGGACCCAACAGAAATTGGGGACCTCAGAAGAATAATTCTTTCTACAGGTACGAATGAAGAATCCCAGTAAGAAAAGTAGGTGGTACCTCGACAGCGGGTGCTCCCGCCACATGACAGGTGATATAGGTAATTTTGTGTCGTTGAAGGCGGTAGATGGAGGATACGTTTCATACGCCAACGACGCAAAAGCCAAAATCGTGGGAGTTGGTACTGTCGGTAACAATTTAAATATCACCATAGATAACGTATGGTTCGTTAGAAACTTAGAACATAATTTAATAAGTATTAGCCAATTGTGTGATGATGGACATACCGTAGTTTTCGCCAAAGATAAATGCCTTGTTAAAAAGAATGATGAGATTGTGTTTAGTGCATCTAGGCATGGTAACATTTACTGCATCACTCTTGATGATATTGCTAACCAAAACGTCAAGTGTCTAGCAGTTACGCAGGATATCACATGGTTATGGCATAGACGTCTGGGACATGCTAACATGGAACTAATGTCTCACATATCATGCAATGAGTTGGTGAGAGGTATTCCAGATATGAAAGCCACCAAGGACAGAATCTGTAAAGCGTGCCAAATGGGGAAACAGACCAAGACGTCCTTTAAGCCTAAGAATGTGATCTATACGTCCAGACCACTGGAACTGCTGCATCTTGACCTTTTTGGTCCGGTACAGGTTATGTCATTGAAAGGTAAACGATATGCCTTTGTGATCGTAGACGACTATACTAGGTACACCATTAACTAATCAATTCTTATTATATAAAACAGGGGGGAGTGCGGCATATACATGTTACGCTCAGCCTTTTCATTGATGTTCCATGGCGACACTGTGTACGGGATTACGCCGGAGCAGATTGAAGACTTTCGGAAGTACCTTACTGTTTCAGTTTTTTCAAACAATTGGGTTCGAATATAATATTGTAACTGGATATATTTGTAGTCTTATTATAGTTCTATTAATATCTTAAATAAAATATTTTATTGCATAGAAAATAGAAGAATAAGAATATATTAAAATATGATTCATAATATATTACATATGACGTAATGTTATATTTTTATTAAATAAAATAATAAATAACTGTAGTCGAATAGTTGATTCTACCATTATCAACTACGAAATCGAATATTTTATAATCGATCGTTAACCTAATGGAGGTAGGGGGACATGGAGGTAGGGGAGTTTTTTCTTCTGTTTTTCCTCTTTTTTGTCTAATAAAACAAAAACTTGACGACCACCACAGCGTTCTCCCGGCCCGACGCGCGCCTCCACCTCCGCCATCCGCCTCCGCCTCCGTGTCCGCCAGCCACCACCAGCGCCTCCACCTCCGTCAGCCGTGTACGCCAATTGCTTCCGTCAGCACTATCCACCGCCCGACACATCCCTTGATCGGAAGAACTTTCCAATTCCAAATAAAGATAAAACCGTTCGATTTCAAAAGCATGTTTCGTAGTTTTGCTGTATCGCGCATGTCACAAGCCGTGCCTGAGAGTAGTGTATTGAATTCTTCGAAACATGTGAGGTATTTGAAATTTATTGGCCCCTAATTTAACGATTTCGAAGACTTTTATAACAGGTGTGTTGTCCCAATGTGCAAGACTCCGGTTGTGGACAGTCATGCCTTGGATCTCCAACCGACACAAATCAAGTGTTTGGGAGGAAATTATTAGAGCTGGTGATTCCAATAAGTCTCCTAAGGAAGTCATGACTGATTGCCATGGAACGCCGACAACATCTAAAACTGAGAAAAGAGATCTGATTGGTAGTACAAATATAAAAGTCGAAGGCGTGCCTTACAAGAAGATGAAGAAATAAAAATGGCAGAATTACTAACTCATCTATTACTTTCTCATGTTTGAGGGAGATACGTGTTCTTTGATCCCAGGCTGTTGAAACTTCCTACATGAAATATCAGTCTTTTATGTTTTCTGGAGTAATATTGTAAGGCTAAACTGTTGCCCCACTTTGAAACTTGGTTTTTGATGATCGATTCTTCAACCTTTACGTACGGTTTAGGTTTTGAGCTCTATGAACGTCAGGAAATGATAGGGATTGAGGTCTTTGGCCTTGAAATCAAGTAGTTGTCGATAGTTAGAGTTATTTTTAATTTGATAACCAGGTGGGATATAATATAATGTAATATAATCTTTTGTCTCCTATATAATATAATATAATATAATATAATATAATATAATATAATATAATATAATATAATATAATATAATATAATATAATTTAATATATTATTGTTTAACAGACAACAGTTTCAAATATGTTTGCGATACTTGAAGTTGCTACATCATAATGAAGTATTGGCGCACATTGAACAAATTATATGACTGACCGACTGCCATACATGATGGATACAGTCATTGAACTCTTCTATTTATGTAATTCTGTATGTTCATATATAACCGTTCAACATTATTTTAATTTGTATATTCGTTCAACGTTATTACTGCGACCTTTAATATTTATATTCTTTTAGTTTATCAAACTGCACTAATTTGAAGGCACCACATATGCACAATAAACCCTTATTATCACATAAAATGATGGAAAGAGCACAGCACACTTAGCCGACTTTGTCGACTCTGAAAATTAAATTTTTTTACTTAATGGATTGAAAACCTTTAACGAGAAGCGAATAGATCTGATATGATACGATATCATATTATATGTGATGATATGATTATTTAAAATAAGTATAAGTACATGTACGATCATGACACAATATACAACGCTTTTGGTATATAAGACTTTTGGTGTACATCAATTAGTAACGTTATAAAATAAACGTCAGACAACAAATCACTTAGTATGACTTCGAAACAGTAGCGTTCGTAAATACATATATGCACTAAACCTGACTGTTGCAATGCCTGTCTAATTGAAATATAAAAACTAAATGTCTATTAATGATGGCCACTAAAGCTACCATTTCATAATTATTGCTCACGTCCGTACACTGTTCAACTTATCGAGGCTATTGGCCTTCCTATACTGCCTATGTTCTCCACTATAAAGGAACGAATGTGGACGATCACTTTTCAATCTTAGCAACCAAAAATGTTTACCGAAGTCATATCTTATTTGGACAAAAGCTTTGACGACCTCCGTGATACAATTAATCGTTTGGTTGGGCGCATCGATCGGAAGATGGATTCTTATTCTGAATTAGCAGGCCAGAGGTTCGATGCAATACATTCCAGGTACGATTCCATGGCAAGCGCGGTGAATCAGATTAGCAAGAACGTTGATATTCACTACTTGGAAATTAACCACAGACTTACCGAAATTGAAAAAAGCTAGGTATGAAGGCTATCTTTCAATGTGTTTTCTGTTAAACATCATCAATCGTTTTGGTCTTCACATTCTAACTATTAAACAGGAGAAATTCATTGCTCCCAAAATGGAGGCCAAATTCTCAATCGCAGTATCAATGGTGGTTCAGAGAAGGTTTCTCTACCGGAGAAAACTCATGATGGCATCACCCATGCATCCAAGAACAAACGCCTAAAAACTTTGAAGCAATCAACGTTGGAATCATCCCAAAAAACATCAAATAGGCTATTTTCAACCGTAATTGATTCGCATATGCATAGAAATCTAAAAATGTTCCCGCATGTATCCGCAATGATAGGCGAAATGAAACCCAGCTCACACATTCACAGTCCTCACTTCTAAAATACTCTAAGAACGAAATCGGCATGGCTCCTCGACGAGGTTTGAATGAATGACAGTTTGATAATACTTTTGCCGATTTATTTCATGTTTTTTGTTCAACAGCATGTCGACAAATGCCTACGAGGATTCATCGAGATGCAAAGGCGGACAAATATTGCAGGACGTGAAATTTCATTTATGAATACGACTTTCAATCAGATTGTCGCAACCGAATACACGGACAATGGCGTAATTGATTTCTCAGCCTTACGACCTTATGTGCAAGGCACCTTGGAGGATTGGCCTTCTATACCGTGGCAACAAGCAAATCTTATTGCAATCCCAGTCAACGTGAATAAATGTCATTGGGTTCTCTCCATCGTTGATTACAAAAGTGGGTGCATTACAGTCCATGACTCGGATGTGTCTTGCGATGTGCATATGAGATTTTTTTACCAGGCGTTTGAGAAGACTCTCAAAACTATCCCGTATTTGCTTAAAGATGTAGGCATATCACGATCAATGGTGTCCTTCACAGTTACTAGGGATCCAAATTTTCCACGCCAGATTGAGACGTAAGCCATATTATAGTCAAAGTATCGAATACATTAACTAATCAATTCTTATTATGTAAAACAGGGGGAGTGCGGCATATACATGTTACGCTCAGCCTTTTCATTGATGTTCCATGGCGACACTGTGTACGGGATTACGCCGGAGCAGATTGAAGACTTTCGGAAGTACCTTACTGTTTCAGTTTTTTCAAACAATTGGGTTCAAATATAATATTGTAATTAGATATATTTGTAGTTTTATTATAGTTCTATCAATATCTTAAATAAAATATTTTATTGCATAGAAAATAGAAGAATAACAATATATTAAAATATGATTCATAATATATTACATATGACGTAATGTTATATTTTTATTAAATAAAATAATAAATAACTGTAGTCGAATAGTTGATTCTAACATTATCAACTACGAAATCGTATATTTTATAATCGATCGTTAACCTAATGAGGTAGGGGAAAAATGGAGGTAGGGGAGTTTTTTCTTTTGTTTTTACTCTTTTTTTGTCTAATAAAACAAAAAATTGACGACCACCACAGCGTTCTCCCGGCCCGGCGCGCGCCTCCCCCTCCGCCATCCGCCTCCGCCTCCGTGTCCGCCAGCCACCACCGGCGCCTCCGCCTCCGTCAGCCGTGTTCGCCTATTGCTGCCGTCAGCACTATGTCGGGCGGGTTCTCCTCGGGGGAGATACTCTTTTTGAGTCTCTCCCCTTTGTAGGTGTTTTTCCTTCCTTCGTGGGAGCCTTCTCCTCCCCTCGTGGGAGTGATTCTCTCCCTTCGTGGGAGTCCCCTTCTGGGGTTTTTTTCTTTTCCCCTTTTTGGGTTTTGGAACGGACACTGTACTATCACCGGTGTTTACGCAATAGAAATAGTCAAATATGTTGTAATATTTTGAATATTGCTCTATTGTAACCTTGTATCCTTTTGGATTTATGAATGAAATCCTCATTTTCAAAAAAAAAAAACTACGAAATCGAATAGATTGTATTATTCTAATAGTAATCGAAAATGAATACGAATAGATTATAAAATATATTACAATATAATATAATATATTATGTATACCAGTATATGATAATATATTATAATATAATATAACGCAATATAATATATAAAATATAAAATGTTCGAACATAATAACATAATATAACTAATATAATATAATATAATATAATATAACATTATATGATAAACTAAACAATGGAGTGCTTCTAAACATTGTATGACTATTCATATAATAACCCTTTCATTTATATAACTACGAATATATAACCATTAAATTTGTTTTTCTTTGTATAACCGTTCAATACCATTGATGCGGCCATAATTATGCAAACATTATTAGGGCATATAAATTATACAATTACGCCACCAAATATGCGCAATAAGTCTAACTATATGATGGAAATGAATGATTAGAGTAATCAATTTTGGTGCGGTTATTTTTGTGAATAGGGGGAGGCGTTATAGCACAGTATGCAAAAAGGAAAAGGGTTTTTTTTCCCCGTAAATCAAGCCTCTGTAAAAAATTTGTGCCACCGTAGATGACTTCTCATTCAAACAAAGGGTGTCTCGACTGATTTTTTAGATTGTATATGACATTTCAAACTATTATTTTCACACTTTAAATCCGAGAGATGATTTGTGTTTCTGCCAAGCGGCCGTATGTATGAGTATATGGAGGAATCAACTTCCTAATTACAGTGCTTTCTTATGCAACGATTGGAAAAGAACATGTGCTGTTTGTGAGGATCAGTGAGTTAGCCTAATAATTTCCCCCATGACGTCTGCATTATGGAATGTTTCTGTATTATAAGTTCGGTTGTTCTTGCGAGAGGTCTATTGTAATCAATTTGCAGTTTATCAAATAATCTGTTTAGTCATTGAAGGTAATACAGCGAATTAACTTTTCCAAGAAAATATGTCTAAACAAGATTTAAGAAACAATGTTCTACGTTATCAGTGGAATGATCCGTTGATGGATGTGCTTTACAAGTGTGGTAATGTGCAGATATGTTATAACTATAATCGAAGGTCTAAATACGTACATCTTTATAATTGAAAAGGGTGGGTTACTTTTCCGTTTACTTGGTGACTTCGCTGAATTCATCCTAATAAAAGACTCTATTGAAGAACTATGAACTTGTGCTTAATTTCATGATATGCCTATGTTACAACATTATGCTAATTGGGTTTGACTTTACGTATAACAGGTTATTCCATTCTCAAACGGAAGTGCCTGGGAGCAACTTACAATTCATCTTCATTAAATCACTGAAGAAAATGTCAACTTACAGTCTTCCACTTACGGGATTTAACCACGGAAGAAAATGTCGAATGATTTAGCAGCCATATTAGATCAGAGTTTCGCCGATCTCCATTGTTCAATAATCGATTGGCAGGACGGGTTGACGCGAACGAAAGCTGAATAAACTACAGGCAACCTACGACTCCATAGCAGACAGTGTCAGTCAGGCAGTAACCACTATCAACAACCATTGTATAGAAATCCACACCAAACTTTCCAGTATAAAGAGAATCCTTGGTAATTTTTTTTGTTCATACATTGTGTTGTGCAAATTCCCTATTATAAGATGTAATATTTATTAATTTTCAGCATCCGTTCTGATGCGGGTACGACCCCGATCAACAAAATTTATGGTCCGGAAAATAAAGGTGAGGGCCGGTTCGGATGAAATCGTGGATGGAATATTAAGAAAGAGGACGGAAAGGTAAAGAGACGATGATTTACGTTTCAAAGCATACGGGGTATTTCCCGCACTAAAGTGCTCAATGTCACATGTTCCCGTGGACTTAAGAATATTTTCATAAGTATCACGGTTTTTATAAAAAGTAGCAGCATACGATGCTCTGTCTAGATACCTTGACGTTAAAGTCCAAGGTTCATCAGACCATTTTAAATCTTTAAATTCAAGTAATATAATTACCTCATTATGAGAAATTTTCTCATAATCAACCTCATCATCTTCTTCCGCAATTATTTTTGCGTAAGATGTTTCTTCAGCAGACTTTGCTTTCTGCTTTTTATATTCGAGGAATTCTCTGAATTCTTCACTGCTCAAGGTATTACTTGAGGATGATGATAAATTTTCTTTTACCAACTTTTTATTGCCAATTTGAGCAATAACATTTTTGCCACCTCTTCCACCTCTATTAGAGGAGAAATTTCTCCCATGTTGGGACATGTCTGCAAAATTCATGAAAGATACTCACGAGTTAGATAATCAGGAAGACTATTATCACTTCCTTTTTTATAAATAATTTCAAAATCGAATGGGGCTAAATGAGCCTGCCATCTCGCAAACATTTGTTTGGAGACATCATGTTTGAAATCTTTCTGTTCCCAGCTTGACAATCAGTTTTTATTAACAACTTTTGATTATATAAATCATCCTGAAATTTAAGGACACATTTAACTATAGCGAGGACTTCTCTAGCTATAGTAGCATAATTTTTCTGAGCATTATTCCATTTCCCCGTATGGAATCTAACTAAATATTCTTTTTTATCTTCTGGAGAAACTTGTTTTAAGATTCCTCCGAAGCCTAAATCAGAAGCGTCGGTTTCAATAATTTTTTGCCAATTAGGATTAGCAAGCATTAAGCAAGGTAAATGAGTAACCTTATTCTTAATTTTCTTAATTGCTTCAGTGTGACTTTCTGTCCACTGACAAGAAATCTTTTTTAATCTATCATATAAAATAGATGTATCAATTGCAAGATTTTTATAATAAGGAGAGATATAATTAAGACTCCCTAAAAATCTTTGAAGTTGAGTTTTATCAAGAATTTGTGTAATACCCGTAAAATTAATACGGGACTATTTTGTAATGTTCGAAATTAATGAAGATGATTTTCGAACGAAACCGAATTTTCGGGAGCGAGCCGAAAATATTAATTTGGGCCGAGGATGAATATAAATCACATGGGCCGAGAAGGCTAGGGAGCCCAAGAGATAAAATAAGGCCAAATAATAGTAGGGCCTAAATATAATTAAATGAGGGCCCAAAGATGTATTAAGCTTGGCCCAAAATGAATAAAATAAAGAGATAAGAACAAAGGTTCCTTAACTCATGGGAAAAGTCACGTTGAAAGCCATACCTCAAGTAGATAATTATCCCAAAAACAATCATTATGGTCAAAGGTAAAAACGTGAGAGGTGAGAAACAAAGAAAAGAAAAATCTTCACTTGCAAAGCTTGAAACCAACGTGAATACCAAAGGAAAAGGAAGATAAATTTCACTTGAGAGTCATCAAATCGACGTGATAAAGGAGGTAAGGAAATTAATTAGGACTTATGAACCTTCAACAAGTTATTTATGCTTTGCATGGTATAATAGTGCCGAACGAAGGACAGCAGATTTTGGGCAAGCTCGAGCTAATCTTCTAATTAGGAAACTTCATTACAAAGCTTGGAGGTTAGGTAGGTGGTTTTTAACCCCTACAACCCGTATTATTTTCCTGAAAATGTTCAAAATTCGGATGAAAGGTCATCCGAGTTTTAAAATATTTATTTCAAGATTTTTCGGGATTTAAGTGTTGTTCTTGATGTGTTATTACGTGCCTTTTTAGCTCAAAATATGAGCTCTATATTTTTATGATGTTCTTATGTGATTTAGGGTGATGATCGTGTTAATTGTTTCTGGAAAATTAGGGTTTATAGTACGAACTTGAGTTTCGATGGAACAGTAATCGGACGATTTGTAGGTTTCGGGCGATTTTAATTCGCGGGCCTGTATTAGTTTACAAATCGGGTGAAAATGATTTTCAAGAGATAGGATTGGCCGATTTTGGGTTTCGCGGGCCAGAGCTCGTGCTTCGCGGGCTGAAGCATTTCGCGGGTTGTGAGAGAGCGTCGGGCCGATTTTGGGTTTCGCGGGCCGATTTCAAATCGCGGGGTGATTCCCGTGAAAGAAATCGGGCGATTCGCGAGATTTAAATCGGGCTTCGGGCGTTAAATCTATCGATTTGCGAAATCGCCGAAAGTCTTACGAAATCGGACATTGACCTTACTTGCGCGGGTTGACCAGAGCTCTTTAACGCAGAATCGGGCGATTAGTGAAATTGGGTGTTGACTCGACTTTTGCGGGTTGACCAAGTGGGTTTCGGGCGATTTTAATTGGGCTTTGACCGATTTTGGTGTGAGTTGACCAGCGACACTTATTTTGGGCTTTTGCCCCATTTCAGGCCCAAATATTTTAAATAAAATGGTTTTAAGCCCAAATCACTTTTAAATAAAATATTTCCGTACTATAACGTATATTTTCGGGTCAACCCATATTTTAAATTATAAATATTATTTTTATATTTTAAAACCATCGGCCTAGTTTAAATACTATACGATTACGTGATTTCAATGTACGTATTTTATGTGATTTATTATATGTGCATTTCACGACATGCACGGGAGAGATGATGGTACCGTATTTGTACGGTGACACCTTACGGTGTCGGTTGAGTGGGGTAGAGTGACCTTTATTGGTCGTCGAGGTTAGACTCGTGTAGCACCTGGTGGGAGAGGAGGTTTGCGACACCCATCTACTCGGGATTGAGCCACCCGAGGTGCACACCACCGGATATTATTTGGCTTAGGGACGGCCGACAGATGTGAGATTCCTGTCTACCTGGGTTGGTGGTAGGCCACTCGGGGAAAAGTCGTCGGGTTGAGATTGTGTGCGGAAGGAGCGACCCGGCACGACCGGCGTGGGCTACCGCATGATTTTGGCATACTTTGCCATTGCGCGCGTGGGTGCTGAGTCTAACCGAGGGCCCTGTTATGTGATGAGACGTGATAGGTTGAGCGTGCATATTTATGTGTGAGGACATGGGATTGGGTTGAGTGCACGCACGCATACATTGCATGTTTTTACTGCCACCTACTGGGCATTTTGCTCAGGGTTATATTTTTCAGGTGGGACTCAGCCCGACACCGATGGGTGTCAGGGTTGAGATATAGGCTGGCTGGCGGCGGTGACTCCACGGGCTTTTGAGGGCGGAGCGGTACATGGGACGCGACCTGTGGAGAGGCGTAGGATAGTCGGGTTTAGATTTTTGGGGCTCCGGCCCGTTGTATTATACAGACGCATTTTGTAAACCCGACTTAGTATATATATGTATATTATTTCCTCAAAATGTTTTTAATTAATCGGGTCCTCCGCGACTTTCGTTGCGGAAATCCGCCAACTAATCTAATTAGGAAGTAGGGACGCCACAGGTGGTATCAGAGCATTAGGTTTTAGATTCTGAAGACTGTCCATGTACTGCCGCTCAGAAGCCGGGAGAACCAGCCTTGCCTGTAGGTATTACGTGTTTTGGATGTGATTATGTGTTCTTACTTGCTCGTTTACGTGTAATATAGCACTTGGAATGTCGAGAGGAAGACCTAGGCGTGAGTTTGTGGGAGAAACGAGTCGTCGGGACGAACCTGAGTCCTCGACTCGTGAACGTGATACTATCAATCGTCTGACTGAACTAATCCAACGACAGTCAGACCAGATCAATGACTTGATCAACCATCGGAGCTCATCTGAGCGTCGTACCTCCCCGCAGCCTAATCGAGTGGAAATCATTGGGGAGAAGTTCCGTAAACTGAATCCTCCTACCTTCACCGAGGCCGCTAACCCTGCAGTGGCCGAGGACTGGATCGGCACCATTGAAGATCTGTTTGTTTATAGTCGCGTGCCGAACAATGAGAAGGTGCTATGTGCCGTTTCCCTACTTCGGGGAAGCGCGCGATTCTGGTGGAACACCGTAAAGGTGTTGGAAGATCCTGCAATTATGACCTGGGAGCATTTCAGAGAACTATTCTATGAAAAGTACTTCACTGCTCACGACCAGGAGCAGCGGATGTACGAATTTATGAATCTGAAGCAAGGCCGTATGCCAGTGGCGGAATATATCCGCCGATTTGAAGAATTGTCGCGTTTTGCTCCGCATCTCGTTGCGACCAACACACTGAAGGTGACGAGATTCCTCAGAGGGCTGAAACCCGAATTCTACCGAGACCTCAGCGTGGCGGGTGTGCGACAGTTGGAATTTCGGCAAGCGACAGAGCGTGCGTTGATAGCCGAGCAAGCTGAAGGAGTAGTGAGAGAAGCTCAGGAAGTGAACAGAAAGAGGGAGGCTCAACAAGGAGGTAGCAGTCAGAAGCGCCCATTCTTCGGCAAGGGTCCGAAGAACAAAGGAAACCGATCGGGCCAACAGACGTGGCGCCCGAATTTTAGCCAGGAAACGACCAACGTTCCCTATCGATCAGCGATGCCAGCGCCACAGTGCCAGCAGTGCGGACGAAACCACTTTGGTATCTGCTATGGATCTCGACCGACGCAGAATCTGCAGTGCTTTCGGTGCGGAAATATGGGACACACTGCACGGAAATGCACGGAGGGTCAGCCTCAGTTGCAGAATCAACCACAGAAATTGATCCGACCTCCACCCGTACCTGCGAGGGTTTTCACATTGACGAATGAGGAGGCGGAGGCGAATCCAGCCGTAGTGACTGGTACGTTGAACATCTTTCACGTACCGACTTCCATTCTGATTGACTCCAGAGCCACACATTCGTTTGTGTCGGCCAGTTTTGTGACCCGGGCGGGAATATATCCTACCCATTCTTCGGGCAACTACATAGTTTCCTTACCCCACGGAGATCCAACTAGGACGAACTTAGTAGTAGAAAATTGTCCTGTTAGGATAGAAGGGAGGAAATTAGATGAAGACCTGATAGTGATCCCGATGAATGATTACGACATCATATTTGGGATGGATTGGCTCTCGAAGTACGGAGCAATCATAGACTGTGCAAAGAAAGTGGTTAGGTTTCAATCGACCGAGGGAGGGGAGTTCGAATTTTCTGGAAAGACGAACAACAAATCAATCCCTAGGATTTCTGCTTTGAAAGCTCAGCGACTCGTTAATACGGGTTGCGAATCTTTCCTAGTTTTTGCGGTAAAGGCTGAGGAGTCTTCTCAACCGAAGCTTGAGGAGGTTCCAGTAGTAAATGAATATCTCGATGTATTTCCCGAGGATCTTCCGGGATTACCGCCGGATCAGGAGATTGAATTCGTAATCGATCTTGTGCCTGGAGCTGCCCCGATCTCTAAATCTCCGTATCGGTTAGCACCGAACGAGTTACGAGAACTGAAGGAACAATTGGAAGATTTGTTACAAAAGGGTTTCATTCAACCCAGTTTCTCGCCTTGGGGAGCCCCGATACTTTTTGTTAAGAAGAAAGATGGGTCGATGAGGATGTGCATCGATTATCGTGAACTCAATAAAATCACGATAAAGAACAAGTATCCGTTGCCGAGGATAGACGATTTATTCGACCAACTCCAGGGACCGACGGTATTCTCGAAGATCGACCTGCGTTCCGGTATCATCAGTTAAAGATCCGTGAGAAGGATGTTCCGAAAACTGCGTTCAGCACGAGGTACGGCCACTATGAATTCTTGGTCATGCCTTTCGGACTAACGAATGCTCCAGCTGCTTTCATGGATCTGATGAACCGAGTGTTTAAAGAATTTCTGGACCGCTTCGTCATCGTCTTTATCGATGATATCCTCATATACTCGAAGACGAAGGAGGAACACGAAGAACATCTGAGGACGGTACTTGAAATTCTCCGAGAGAAGCAATTATTCGCTAAATTCAAGAAATGCGAATTCTGGTTGTGACAAGTGGCTTTTCTGGGGCATATTATTTCGGGAGATGGAATTTCAGTGGACCCCAGCAAGATTGAAGCAATAGACAAATGGCCGCGACCAACCACTCCCACGGAGGTTAGAAGTTTTCTTGGGCTTGCTGGATACTATCGGAAGTTCATCAAAGATTTTTCCAGTATAGCCTCGACACTCACAAACCTGACAAAGAAGAATGTTCCGTACAAGTGGACTGAAGAATGCGAGCAAAGTTTTCAGGAGCTGAAGAAGAGACTGACGACTGCTCCAGTCTTAGCAATACCTTCGGGTACGGAAGGATTTTCGGTATATAGCGACGCCTCGAAGAATGGCTTGGGGTGCGTGTTAATGCAGAATGGGAAGGTGATTGCTTACGCCTCCCGACAGTTGAAGCCGTATGAGAAGAATTACCCCACTCATGATCTTGAACTCGCCGCAGTAGTGTTCGCTCTTAAAATCTGGCGACACTATCTGTACGGAGAAAGGTGCGAGATCTTTACAGATCATAAGAGCCTAAAGTACTTCTTCACACAGAAGGAGTTGAATATGAGGCAACGACGGTGGCTCGAGCTGGTAAAGGATTACGACTGCGTGATTAACTATCACCCAGGAAAAGCTAACGTGGTCGCAGACGCGTTGAGCCGAAAGGCCGTGAATACTGAATTGTGCCAATTTGGAATTGAAGTAATTCACTTCGGGAAATTGAGACGAGATTGGCAGCATTGACCCTCAAGCCGACGCTGTTAGATCGGATCATCGAAACACAAAAGAAAGATGAATTATACCTGAAGGTTCGGGATGAACGAGATGAAGATGTGCCGTCGGAATTCGAATTCCGAGGAGACGGAAGTTTACGATTCAGAGGTCGCCTGTATGTGCCAAAAGACGAAGACATCCGCCGAACATTGATGACAGAGGCACATACGACTATCTACTCGGTACATCCTGGTGCCACGAAGATGTATCGAGATTTGCGAATAAATTACTGGTGGCCTGGGATGAAAAGAGACGTTGCCACTTTCGTAAGTCGATGCCTGACTTGCCAACAGATCAAGGCAGAACATCAAAGGCCGGCAGGAATGTTGCAACCTTTGACGGTTCCTGAGTGGAAGTGGGACCACATAACCATGGATTTTGTCGTCGGATTACCCAAGACGGTAAAAGGACATGATGCAATTTGGGTAGTCGTTGATAGACTGACGAAGTCTGCCCACTTTCTACCGATCAACCAGACTTATCCCATGGAGAAGTTCGCAGAGCTATACATTCAAGAAATAGTGAGACTACATGGGATTCCGATGTCGATCGTTTCCGATCGAGACTCGAGATTTCTGTCTCAATTCTGGGGGAGCTTACAGAAGGCTCTAGGGACCAAACTGTCGTTTAGTTCAGCCTATCATCCCCAGACAGATGGGCAATCGGAACGAACGATCCAGACGCTCGAAGACATGTTAAGGGCGTGCGTTCTGGATTTTCGTGAAAGCTGGAGTAAGTATCTCCCACTGATCGAATTTTCATACAATAATAGCTATCAAGCGACGATTGGGATGGCACCTTACGAAGCCTTATATGGGCGTAGATGTCGATCCCCAGTACATTGGGACGAAATCGGCGAAAAAGCGCTGTTAGGTCCCGAAATGGTTCGTGAAATGACCGAAGCTGTTAATAAAATTCGGGAGAGAATGCAAACGGCCCAAAGTCGTCAGAAGAGTTACGCGGATAAGAGACGAAGGCCGTTGGAATTCGAAGAAGGCGATCAAGTCTTCTTGAAGATATCACCGATGAAAGGAGTTAAGAGATTCGGACGGAAAGGGAAACTGAGTCCGAGATATATAGGGCCCTTCAATATTTCGAAAAGAGTCGGCGAAGTAGCGTATCAGCTAGAACTGCCGACATCGCTAGCACAAATCCATGACGTTTTCCACGTATCTACTTTACGGAAGTACGTTCCGGATCCGAGTCACGTGCTACAAAGTGAGACGCTTCATCAGCAATTGAAACCGGACCTGAGTTACGAAGAAAGGCCGGTAGAGATTTTGATGTACGAGGTGAAGCGACTTAGGAATAAGAACATCCCCCTAGTGAAGGTGTTGTGGCGAAACCAAGCGGTCGAAGAAGCCACTTGGGAACGAGAAGACGAAATGCGTGGGAAGTACCCCGAGTTGTTTCAGACGACTTAAATTTCGGGGACGAAATTTCTTTTAAGGGGGGAGGATGTAATACCCGTAAAATTAATACGGGATTATTTTGTAATGTTCGAAATTAATGAAGATGATTTTCGAACGAAACCGAATTTTCGGGAGCGAGCCGAAAATATTAATTTGGGCCGAGGATGAATATAAATCACATGGGCCGAGAAGGCTAGGGAGCCCAAGAGATAAAATAAGGCCAAATAATAGTAGGGCCTAAATATAATTAAATGAGGGCCCAAAGATGTATTAAGCTTGGCCCAAAATGAATAAAATAAAGAGATAAGAACAAAGGTTCCTTAACTCATGGGAAAAGTCACGTTGAAAGCCATACCTCAAGTAGATAATTATCCCAAAAACAATCATTATGGTCAAAGGTAAAAACGTGAGAGGTGAGAAACAAAGAAAAGAAAAATCTTCACTTGCAAAGCTTGAAACCAACGTGAATACCAAAGGAAAAGGAAGATAAATTTCACTTGAGAGTCATCAAATCGACGTGATAAAGGAGGTAAGGAAATTAATTAGGACTTATGAACCTTCAACAAGTTATTTATGCTTTGCATGGTATAATAGTGCCGAACGAAGGACAGCAGATTTTGGGCAAGCTCGAGCTAATCTTCTAATTAGGAAACTTCATTACAAAGCTTGGAGGTTAGGTAGGTGGTTTTTAACCCCTACAACCCGTATTATTTTCCTGAAAATGTTCAAAATTCGGATGAAAGGTCATCCGAGTTTTAAAATATTTATTTCAAGATTTTTCGGGATTTAAGTGTTGTTCTTGATGTGTTATTACGTGCCTTTTTAGCTCAAAATATGAGCTCTATATTTTTATGATGTTCTTATGTGATTTAGGGTGATGATCGTGTTAATTGTTTCTGGAAAATTAGGGTTTATAGTACGAACTTGAGTTTCGATGGAACAGTAATCGGACGATTTGTAGGTTTCGGGCGATTTTAATTCGCGGGCCTGTATTAGTTTACAAATCGGGTGAAAATGATTTTCAAGAGATAGGATTGGCCGATTTTGGGTTTCGCGGGCCAGAGCTCGTGCTTCGCGGGCTGAAGCATTTCGCGGGTTGTGAGAGAGCGTCGGGCCGATTTTGGGTTTCGCGGGCCGATTTCAAATCGCGGGGTGATTCCCGTGAAAGAAATCGGGCGATTCGCGAGATTTAAATCGGGCTTCGGGCGTTAAATCTATCGATTTGCGAAATCGCCGAAAGTCTTACGAAATCGGACATTGACCTTACTTGCGCGGGTTGACCAGAGCTCTTTAACGCAGAATCGGGCGATTAGTGAAATTGGGTGTTGACTCGACTTTTGCGGGTTGACCAAGTGGGTTTCGGGCGATTTTAATTGGGCTTTGACCGATTTTGGTGTGAGTTGACCAGCGACACTTATTTTGGGCTTTTGCCCCATTTCAGGCCCAAATATTTTAAATAAAATGGTTTTAAGCCCAAATCACTTTTAAATAAAATATTTCCGTACTATAACGTATATTTTCGGGTCAACCCATATTTTAAATTATAAATATTATTTTTATATTTTAAAACCATCGGCCTAGTTTAAATACTATACGATTACGTGATTTCAATGTACGTATTTTATGTGATTTATTATATGTGCATTTCACGACATGCACGGGAGAGATGATGGTACCGTATTTGTACGGTGACACCTTACGGTGTCGGTTGAGTGGGGTAGAGTGACCTTTATTGGTCGTCGAGGTTTGACTCGTGTAGCACCTGGTGGGAGAGGGGGTTTGCGACACCCATCTACTCGGGATTGAGCCACCCGAGGTGCACACCACCGGATATTATTTGGCTCAGGGACGGCCGACAGATGTGAGATTCCTGTCTACCTGGGTTGGTGGTAGGCCACTCGGGGAAAAGTCGTCGGGTTGAGATTGTGTGCGGAAGGAGCGACCCGGCACGACCGGCGTGGGCTACCGCATGATTTTGGCATACTTTGCCATTGCGTGCGTGGGTGCTGAGTCTAACCGAGGGCCCTGTTATGTGATGAGACGTGATAGGTTGAGCGTGCATATTTTATGTGTGAGGACATGGGATTGGGTTGAGTGCACGCACGCATACATTGCATGTTTTTACTGCCACCTACTGGGCATTTCGCTCAGGGTTATATTTTTCAGGTGGGACTGAGACCGACACCGATGTGTGTCAGGGTTGAGATATAGGCTGGCTGGTGGCGGTGACTCCACGGGCTTTTGAGGACGGAGCGGTACATGGGACGCGACCTGTGGAGAGGCGTAGGATAGTCGGGTTTAGATTTTTGGGGCTCCGGCCCGTTGTATTATACAGACGCATTTTGTAAACCCGACTTAGTATATATATATATATATATATTATTTCCTCAAAATGTTTTTAATTAATCGGGTCCTCCGCGACTTTCGTTGCGGAAATCCGCCAACTAATCTAATTAGGAAGTAGGGACGCCACAATTTGGTCTGGAAATTTTGACGCAAATTCAATACTTCTATTAATTGGGTTAACATTGACCCAAAAATCTAACTTTAGTTTGAAATAAAACCATTTTTGGGCTAGATATAACTAATCCATTTTGAATAACAATTTTCTGGAAAATATCAAGATGTTTAAAATTAGTTTCAATATCTTTAGAAAAGATTAAAATATCATCAATATAAACGATGATAAAATTACTATAAGGAATAAAAATATCATTCATAATATTTTGAAATTCAGAAAGAGCGTTTTTTAAACCAAAAGGCATAACGTTCCATTCAAATTGTCCAATTGGGACAGTAAAAAGCAGTTTTATACCGATCTTCTTCGGCTATTTGAGTTTGCCAGAAACCTGATTTTAAATCAAATTTTGAAAATATAATGGCATTAAATAATCGATCTAAAAGATCTTTTTCATTAGGAATAGGATACCTAATCCATTTTAAAACTTTATTTAAAGGTTTATAATTAATAACTAACATTGGTGCTCCCCTTTCCTTTTCTGCATGGTTATTAACATAAAAGGCAGTACACGACCAAGGAGATTTTGACGGTTTTATTAAACCTTTCTGTAAAAGAGAAGCTATTTCTTTTTTACATAATTCTAAAAGTTCAGAATTCATCTGACAAGGACGAGCTTTAGTGGGAATATTTTTCTCACTAAAATCTTCCTCATAAGGTAATGTAACAATATGCTTTTTCCTATTCCAAAAAGCATTAGGTAAATCGTTACATATTTGTAGCGTAAAGTCATTATGTAGTGTTTTTATCTTTTCTTGTAACTTAGGATTTTGGAGTTTATCCTCAATCGTAAGTATACTAATTTCTTGTTTCAGGTAATTTACCTGATTTTCTTTTGCTTTAATAAGAATAGAATCCTTAATTTCATTAAGAATCCTAGCAAAGGGTTCAGTAATGAATTCAAAGTATACTTCTTTATTATCAAAGCTTCCTTTAAATCCATATTCATCAATATTTCTAATAGGAAATATTTTCCTAAGAAATGGAATACCAAGAATTACTTGGTTCGTAATATTCCAGACTAGCAAGAATGAAGTAGGAATACAGACCTTATTTTTGCAAATATAGGCCTTAGGAATTTTATAATTAATCTGCAACTTTTCTCCGCTCACAGAGCTAAGAGAATGAGTTGTTTTATGGAAATATTGTGTAGGAACTATTCCTTCCTGAATACAATTCAAATCTGCCACACTATCAATTAGTGCAATCAGATTCTTTTGAAAATTTCCATCTATGAGTAGTGATATTTTCACTAGCCATTTTTGCGAAGTTATTACTTCAAGTGTTGAGAGGAAATTATCATCTTTATCATTTAAAGAAATATTAGAAAATTCTTCATAATTTTTAATTCTTCAAATTTTTTCTTTGCCTTTTTCTATTTTAGAAAATCTTCGTTCTAAGTCAATATGACTTAATTTTAGATTTTTAATTTCAGTTTTAAGATTTGAAATTTCAATTGTTAAATCTTTAATATTAACAGGAAATTCATTCTTAGATTTATTTTTATTTTGAAGTAATTTCATTACTCCGGACATTTTGTAAGGTTCAGTTTTACGAATAACATCTTTTGAATTTTCTTCCTCTTTTTGAATTAATACTTTGATTATATGATTTTTTAAATCTGGGTCTTCTGTTTGTTTTAATATTTCAAGAAGATTATTATCAAGAACATTTAATTCTTGAAATTGAGAAATAATTTGATATAAATTATTATCTTCTGATTCAGATTCTGAACTTTTAATCATTTTAACACAAGATTGTCCTATTTGACAATTTTGACATTCTTCAGATTCTGATGATAGAAAAATCTTCGATGATATTGTTCTCATCACTCGAAGAAGTTTCACTGTCTGATTCCAACGGAATTTTTGATGATGTTTCTTTTAAATCATTATCAATATTTAAATTATTAATTTTCTTTTTGGTCCAGCAAGTTTTTGCTTTATGACCTATTTTCCCACATTTTCTACAAACAATTGGGGGAAAATTTCTTCTATATTGGTAATCTTTATTGTTTTTTAAGAGTTTTTGTTCTCTTCTTTTCGATTTTCGATATTTTCGCCTTTCATATTGTTTAGGAGAGTATTTTTTAGGTTTATATTCTTTACGAGGTTGGCTCATAGAAGGATTTTCTGTGCCAAATTGGTCACAGAAATCTCCTAATTGTTTCTTTTCATTAAGAGAATTTCTCTTAATTTGTTTGTTCAGCTTTTCGTTGCAAAAAGCTAAACCTTCTTGAGTACATATACCAATCAGTTTACCGTAAGTATAAGAATTATAATCTATACTCGGTTCTCCTTTTCTAAGGTTATTCCTTACTCTTTCTGCAAAGAGTGAAGGTAGACCGTCTATGAATTTAGACTTCCAGTGAGTACTATTTGACTCAGGGAGTTCCATAACTCGACTAAGGAAAGTATCCTTATACCATCTAAAAGATGTAAGAGTTTTACATCTTAAGTTTTGGAGAAGAGTTCTGATATTTTCAGAATTATCAGACCATCGGCCTGTAAAATGTTCTATTATATTAATACACAGTGTATAAACTGCATTTTCGACTAATTCGTCATTTTCTTCTTTCATGGTAAGATAAATTTCTTCTTGCTCTCGAGGAGTAAGATAATTATCCCACCATCCTTTTAACTGACCAGTGAAGCCAGCAACAATCATCTTAGCAACAACTCTGTCGCTATTATGATTAGCTTTGCATATTGTACTATACATAAGCATTCTATGTATCATATTAAAAATTTGTCTTTCGGTATAACCGTCTAAATTCCACTCATAAATACTCCTACCACTATAAGAATTATTAAGTGTTAATTCTTGTTCTTCGAACAAGACATCTTGAGGAGTTGGTCTTGGATAATAAAATTTTGTTTGAATTGGTTTACTGGAATATTTTCCTTATTTGATTTTATTAAGTTCTTCATTAAAAGTATTATAAATACTATCAATTTTCTAGTTTTTCTTCAAATTCTTCACTTAGAGTATTGAGTTTTAAGTCTCTAAGCTTTTCATTAAGTAAATTTTCAATATTGGAAATTGATTCTAATTTAAAATCAATAATCTTAGGTGGAGGCTGAACACTCGGAGAAGCTTTATAAGCTATTTTTTCATCAGCTTTATCCTTATTTATTAAAAGGTAATTTTTATGTCTTTTATTGAGGACGAAATTTCTTCAATATTCTTTTTTAATAAAGAAACTTGTTCTCCTAAAATAATAACATACATATTTGTATAATTTTGTTGTTTTAAAAGACTATTAATATGATTAATAGTGATAGAAAGCGTATCGTCTTCTTTTTCAAATAATTTTTGAAAAGCATTAAAAAACCTAATTTCATTTTCTTTCTCCATTTGGAAACTAGTTTGAGGGGGAAAAATAGAGTTAACAATTTTTCCATTCGAAATCTTATAATTCCTTTCAAGAACAGAAATCATATTTTTAAAATATCTTGATAAAAACCAAGGAACGAAAGGCAATTTTTCATTTCGTTTTTCAAGATCTTTATAAAATTTTTCTTGAATAATATTTTTATCTTCTTTATTAAAGTTTTCGAAAAACCATTTTCTAAAAAGTTCCCATTTGGGTTGATTAAATTCTTGTTGAATTTTCTTTCTTGCCCGTGATCGATCCCGGACTAACATCAATTTTTGGTTTAAAATCCATTAAACACTAAAATCCATTTCTGACTCGGTTATTTCCTCGTCTTGATTTTTAAAAACACCATGAACAATATTATCAGAATTAATTCTTAATTCTTCTACCTTATTTTGAAGGTGATCACTAGAGGTTGATTCTCTAACCTGAGAAGTCGAAACTCTAGAAGGAGATCTTATCATATAATCACATGGTGATATATGATAATGTGAAGAGCTTGATCTAGTAATTCTAGATCTCGGAGTTTTTACATCTACAGATTTTCTATCCTGCTCAAAATGAATTTGAACAGTTCCATCTGTTGTCTGTATTATTTGAATTAGAATTATTTCATAATATAGTGTGTTATACTATATGATATTGTTTTTATGAGAAAACCATATTATATATGCAATAATATTGTGTGGTATTTCATTATATTATATAACATGGTCTTATGTTACATTACTTGTAATATATTGTATTGTAGCGTAATATTTTAACATTATATGATATTCTATAATATTACATTATATTTTATTATCTTGTACTATATTTATTATATTATACTATATTATATTATGTTGCTGACCAATTCGACTTAATGGTCTTGATTAAAATTTTGATGTTAAACTTAATTAGATCTACTTCTTTAAGCTACCAATCTTTAAGCTACCAAATCGATTTATTTTTGAAGCGTTATGTAATTTGCAAAAATGATTTTCTTAAAATGAAATTTCCAAGAATTCATTATAAGACATAATAATAAAAATCCACTATTTTTTATTGTGCAGAACTTATGTTTAATTTCTAATTCCTATTTAATTAGATTATAAAATTAATTTATGGAAAGGAAAGAAAATAAAAATGCATACCTTTTAATTTTTTGTGCATGTAATAAATTAAGGTGAATCTATAGAAAAATACCCAATTGGATAAAATTTTTACACATAGGTACCCATGTCAGAAAATTTTACAGATAGGTACCCAATTTAATTTTAACCAGTTTCTTTAGTCATGTCGTACTTTTTCTGTGTGTATATTGCGTACATAACAAGTCGATATAGGGTACCTAAATATAGCATACGTCGTACCTAAGGCATACTTGTGTGTTACATAGACCGTACCTAAATTAAGCATACGTCGTACCATTTTCTGTTATATATGATACCCAAATGTGTTGATATAGGGTACCCCAAATGTATTGTATGGTGTACTTTCGGGGATCGGGTACCTATGTGTAAAAAATTTATTCTGTTATGTACCTATATATAAAATAATCCTGACAGGATATTAAATTACAAGTTTTTATCCAACTAGGTACTTATGTGTAAAGATCCCGTAAATTAATTCAAAATAAGAAAATAAAATATAAAGATGACTACCTTTGTAATAAAAATTACACAGTGCCCTATTGTTGTAATTGACACTTGATAGAGTCCTTTGTTTTGTAATTAATTAAATATTAAATGCTATTACTGTTTTTTTTTATATAGTTCACGTATCTAACTTCTGAAAGACTTGTCCAAAATCGAACAATAGGAATCTGCTACACTTTAACTGTCTCTAATCTAAGCTCCGTTGAACATCAACTGTTACTATACTTCAAGATATCTCTACACGACCAATAACTAGTTTATGTGTGTGTATATATAGATATATGTATAATATGTATATTATTATCACGTGTGTGTAGGGCTACACCTAAATGTTGTAGCAGAAATAAAGTGCTTTTATATATAGTACGAAGAATCGTGGTAGAGAAAACGCTTGAACAGTTTTTTGCTGCTGGTCAAAGGGTAAGAACATGGTCTTGCTTGGTAGTTGGTGGCCTTTCTCTGTGTGTTTTTTGTGTGTGTGTACACATAATATATATACATATATATTTATATAAGGTCCCATCTCATTTAAGCAAATTATTGTTTGCATGTAGAAATTTTACAGTTGCTGCTTTGAATGATCAGTGATATATATCTGCTGTGAATGAATCACTGTGTATCAATCTTTTTTATTTTTGTGCTGTAATTTGCAGAGTGTCGTCCCTTTGTGCCTCCTTTGTGTCTTTACAAGAGGAATCTGTCGAATGAAATGTAAATGATGCATATGTGACTATGTATATATATATACATATGAGCATTTGATACATATTCGAATCATGTCATGGAAAAAGCTTGTCTGCAAGTTTCTGTGTTCCTCTTAGGCACTTGTCTGTTGTTGTATAACCTTTGTTTTGTTTCCAACGTTGTATATAATCTTTGTTATAAACAAGAATATACATATATAATATTATAATTAATAAGTATTGTACTAATTACTATTATAAAATATTACAAAAAATATTAGAGCTATATAATATCTTTCTATGATTAATGATATGATTCTACAAAACACAAATAGCTTCTTTATATAATTTATTTAGTTACATATATACATTCAACATTCGTAATAATCATAAAGAGCTTTCTACTCTATATGTGCATCAAAAGTAATACTCTCTCCGTCCTAAACCGTTTTGGACATTTTACTATATCGGATGTCACAAACCGTTTTGGACATTTCCTTTTTGTAGCAAAAAACTACCCCAAACAATCAATATAATAATATTAAATATTCTTAAAAGACGTGTCAAAATATACACTTTTTCATCTTTTAATGGTACTATATTATTAAAATATTTAATTTCTTAAAAACCATGCCACTCCAAATGTCCAAAATCGTTTGGGACGGAGGTAGTATAAATTTAGCAAATCACTCTAAGCTACTTTCGGTCCAACCTACACTATAAGCATATAAAGGCCCATAATATTTAAAAGAAAAATCTCTTAATTTAAAGCCAATTTATATGGGTAAAATCCATATTATTTTCCCCTTGAATTAGCCCAGTGGTTGAGGTATATGATTAAAAAACCCACTTGGTAAAAAGTTTAAATTCCATGACTACCTAAGTATATATTTTAACTTGTGGCAGTTAAATGATTGTTTTACGGTTAATTGATTCGAATGACATACACATACTTAAGACTAGCATAGAAGCAAATCAACTTCAATTTAAGAAACCCAATCCAAACATGATTGTGCTTAAGAATGATTGTGCTTAAGAATCATGAAGTCTATTTTAATCCATCCAATCTAAACTATAAGAAATAATAATAATTGATAAGGTTAACGAACAACATAAACACACTTTCTGATTCCTCTTAAAGGAAGAGGAAAGAATGGATACGATACTTACTTCCTCATGAAATCACTGTTGAGCGCACTGAACCCTCTGAGCTCCTCCTCCATGCATATCATCATCATCGTCTTCTTCGTATGCCTCTTGTGAGCGCTGGTGCTGTTTTCTACGGTTCTCTTCTTCCATGTTAACTTCGTGCAATGTAGTCTCCTCACATTCATCCAAGTCCATCTCTGTTTTAGTTGCTGGGCGTCGAGGAAGAACAGCCTCGAGTGCCTTGCCCTGATCTGGGCTGATGGAGTCGGGGAAATCCACTGCAAAGTGTATGTAGAGCTTTCCTTTCATGAACGATCTTTGGTGCATGGGCATTCCTTCATCGTTAATCGCTTTGTATTGGTCTGAGGAATGGAAGAAAATAGAAGACCCATAGCATTAGAATGAAAAGAAAATGGCATACGTAAAAAGAAACTGAGGGTAGTACTTGTCGAGCTTGCTTACCAGGTTTGATAACTTCGCCAGGCTCAGATTTAACGAGAAGTTGTCTGTTGTCTAAATGAGTTAGGATGAATTGGAAGCCACACAGCGCCTCGGTCAGAGTCAAAGTGTGTTCCACGAATAGATCATCGCCCTTTCTCTTAAACTTTGAGTGATCCTTTTGTTGCAGTACGAAGACTATATCCCCTGTGACAGTGTCGGGCTGCAAACGGTAAAGTTGAGAAAAAAGATAAGTTGAGATAAAATTCAAAACAGAAAGTCCGATCCACGGAAGGCAGTTATAAGTTACCGCTTCATCAGCTGCCCCTGGGAATGAGATCTTTTGTCCATGTTGCATACCCTTTTCGACATGAACCTCCAAAACCTTTTTCTCCTGCACAACTTTCTCGCCTTTGCACTGTGGGCAACGGTCTTTGTCATTAATAATTTCGCCAGTTCCCCTGCAATCGTCGCAAGGATGTTGCATTTGTTGGATCACAGGACCCATTCGTCTGATAGAGACTTTCATCCAGATCCTTGACATCCCGGGCATGTAGTCGAAACTCCAGATTTAGATCCTTTACTGAACACATTATCGCATATTAGCTATAATATCAAAGCAGATAGATAGAGCTCTCAGAAGAAAAATGCTCACCCCTTGCACTTCTTGCAGAGAACATTACGAGAAAGGGAGAGCTTTTTCGACGTTCCGTTGTACAGATCCTCGAGTGAGACCTTGAGAGGATGAACAACGTCCTCTCCTCTTCTTTGCTTCCGACCTCTGCTACTTCCGCCACCTGAGGACACGTCATAGCAAAAGCTCAAAATGATCCAATCAAGGCGATATAGCAAGTTGAAAATTAGAAAAATTGCTTCCAAAAGGAACACCTGAAAAGAGGGATTCAAAGATATCAAATGGGCTGTGACCATGCCCACCATCCATTCCCTCTTTGAGGGCATCCTCGCCATATTGATCATAGATTTCTCGCTTTTCAGGATCACTCAATACTTCATATGCTTGGGCAATCTCCTTAAACTGACAGAGTCCCAGGAAAGATTTTATATTCAAGAAACACGAAAGAAAGACGCAAATGCTATCTTATCACTGGCAAGAGCAGGAAAAAATGCTTCAAAGCATCACACCACACCAGATTATCTAGCAACTAACAATCCAGGAAGTTATTCAAAGCCTGTGACATAAATCAATTCTTCGGGCAATCTAATAAGCAGGAAACTAAAAGTCTTAATTTCGTGCACAAGCATTATAATTATTTCAGTGGTCAGCCTGCCAATGATCAGCAAAGCATATCAACGCCAGTCGCCAAGAACCCAACAACCCATAAACAACCTACACAACTGAATACCCATGGAACCCTTTGAATCACGTTGACGTACAGATCTGAACGACATACAATTTTATAGAGCATAAAACCAACACCATCGAACAACTAATATGTAGAATATTTCATAAAACAGAAAAAATTTACTTTCTCCGGATCTCCGCCTTTGTCAGGATGATTCTTGATCGCCGATTTACGATACGCTTTCTTCAATTCATCCTGCGAAGCACTCTTCGACACTCCGAGCACCTCATAGTACTTGGTGTTGTCGCTTTTCTTTGGCGCTCTACCAAACATCCTCGATAAACTTCACCTGAAATCCACCCAACGAATAAAAATTAATTACTTCATAAAATTAGTCGAACAGATCTAATACCAGCTGTATCAATCGACACAGAACCCCAATTGAAGCAAATTCATACAAAAAAGTGTGAGGATAAAAAAGGCTTACAGATGAGAGCAGATAGATGTAGGGTACCGTGCACTCGAGGGAGGAAGAGGGTTAGGTTATGCTGAGATTTGTGGTTTTAATTGACAGAGGCAATCGAGCATTGGACGGCTGCGATTTTCAGCTATCCTTCAGAAAGGTAATTAAAATTATGGACGGCTGAGATTGTCTAGACTTGCTTTGCTCCCCGCCCGCCAACAAAGAATCAATGACCATAAATACGTATTTACTCGTACTCGTACAATAATAAATTGGGCTTTATTTTCTTTCGTTTTACTTTTACAATCTCTTGAATTGTAGAATTGGGTCTTTCTTAAACTAATATTGTATCGGATACTATGTTAATGTTATAAAGCCCATCAGCCCACAAACTTCGCAAATATTAGGGGGCGAATAATTTTTTTCCATCCAACCACCGTAGTTAATTGTGTTGTAAATAAAAGCAAGGTTGTAAAAAGCGCTAGGCGCCACCTAGGCGCCCGAGGGGGCTAGCGCCTAGGCCGTCTAGGCGGGGCCTAGGGGGTTTCTAGGCGGAAATTATACGAATTTGCTATTTTCCATCAATATATGAAAACAACAATGATATGGATATATCATATTAATATGTTAGCCACATGAAATGAAATAACCTATTTTGATTCACTAATATATATATATATATATATATGATTTACTATTTCATAATTTTAGATAATCTAATTGTAGTTTCTCAAATGAATAAAATTTGGTATCACGTATATGACTTCCATTGTCGTAAAATAAATAGAGTTGGACAATGATAGTCATATTTACATGTGATACCAAACTTTGTGTAATTAATATGTAGTCATATTTATATGTGATACCAAATTTTGTATAATTAATATGTAATGAATATTTATTTCTTTTTTTAAGGATATATCGGTAAAGAACGCTAAAACGTCCCCTATGTGGGAGAATTGGACATAAACATTTACTAATAGTGTGACATTGGTAATTTAGTTGTTAAACAAAAGCATGCCCATCCGTCTCTTTTTTGTTGGGATATATTAATTTTTCAGTTCGAATTAGTAATATAGCATCCCTCCAATTGAATAGCTTCGGTATATGGAGCTAAATATATTAGTATCCGTTATGTCCCACACCGATTGTATTAAACAAGTAACGCTGAAACCTCTCCTATATATACTCATCCGCATTTAACTAATGCCCCATCTCGTCCGCAACAGTCCACCCTTCGTGGGCTTTGGATGGATTTAGTAAAAATATTTTGGGCTTCTTGGGCTTTCTGCCGATTAATCGGTCCCAAAATCGCTCCGTTCCCAAAATCGCTCCGTGCGCCGATTAATCGGCTTGATCGGCGCTTAGGCGATCTGGCTGATTAAAATGGACGATTTGGGCTTAGTCGGTAGATGCCGATTAGCGCCTAGGCGCTGGGCGTATTTTACAACACTGAATCAAAGAAGTGGGTGGAAAAATAAAATAACAAGTAAAATGAAAATTGTTCGACATATTTTCTTTATGAAAGAAGTGGGTGGAAAAAATAAAATAACAAGTAAAATGAAAATTGTTCGACATATTTTCTTAATGAGTTTGGAATGAGGATGATGCAAACTATACGAACTTATGAGATACATAAATGAATAGATTGTATTCACAGTGAATGAATTATTATTAAGAACGTGAGAATCCATGCACAAAATTCCCTCGAAACCCGAGATATTCAAAACCCAACGTTTTCCACTTACCCTTGGAAGTACTCTTGGAAAACATTAAAAATTTATTTCAGTTGTGGAAACTCCTTAACCAAACGAAAGCAAAGATTCTTACTTTACCTCGATTAATCTATTTCATTTCACAACAATGCTTTATATATATATATAATTTTCTATTGGGCAAAACGATTTATTAATTGAATAAATGCTGATATATATATATTTTTTTTTTTCCCAAACGATAGCTTGCATTAATAACAAAGATACAGGGCTAAATAGCCCAAGAGGTCTCACCGATACATCGAAAATCGGGAGAACAAAGGCTCACATAGGAGCAACAGACATCCCACAAGGGGAACAAACACTCCCACATGGGGAGAAAACGGTCCACAAGGGACACAAAACCGACAGAAAAACAAAACCCATTGTCTACAGCCAAGAACTAAAGAACCTATAACAAAAAAAGCTATTAAGCTAAATCTACTATACTCTTCACTTTAACCTGGCCTTAGACTTCTAGGTTTTGTCTTCATCGGACTGAGAGCTCCACAAAGGAGAAAAGGCTCCCGACCAAGGGTAGGGAGAAACGATGTCCCACTATGGGACACTCAAGGATGGCGAGAGCGGGACGGCCAATGGCTGAGCCCAGCCCAACGTTGGAGGAGGGACAGGCGGGCGGGCTGACAGGCGAGCGGGCGGGCTGGCGAGTGGCGGGCGGGCTGGTGGCAACGTTTGGACGGCAACGGGCAGAGGGCGACAAGAGGGCTTCCCGGGTAGCGGCGATGGCGGTCGACGACACTGGAGGGTGCTGTCATGGAGCGAAGCGAATTTTTTTTTTTTTATTAAAGGAGAAAAGCAGAAAAGAAAAAAAAAACTAAAAAACTAAAAGGGGCTCCCCCAACCTCCGCTAATGGAGGCGGGGGAGGGGGTTAGAGGGTGATATGGGGTTGTTGTTGAAGAGAGGGTGTAAATGGTGGTGTGGGGGGTGGGTGGCGGCTGTGGGTGACGATGGGTTAGGGTTTGAATAAATGGCACAATTCGAAAACAGTTATTTCAAAGTCCACTTTTAAATTTCAAAAGTCAATAAAAGATTCATCTTCTAATAAATGCTGATATATATAACAAATCAAAATATATTAAATTCAAAATCTCCCGTACTTCTTAGTACTATTTACTCCTAAATTAAGAAGCAACTTAGCTGTTTACAACTGGAAAAAAGCTTTCCTCGGCCCAGAAACCAAGCTACACTTACTTCACCGTACAATGCTCTTCGTGGATTATTTCTCTTATACTTGATTTATGACTTCTTCTCCCAAATGATGTGAACCATTCGCTAGTGTTATACTTTCAACGTACGCACGTCTCAATGTGAAGAGAACAGCGCCAAGCTACTCAGCATCCCATTCAAGTTTTTGGTGACGATTTTTCCCTGTTCAATCTCCTCAATTTATCCTTGTTTTCTCTATTCGATTCATGGGTTTTTAAGATTGTACCCAACTGTTTGAGATACTGCATTGTGCCCATCTGTTTTACTTGTTCGTACAGTTTCTGTTTCATTCCGCGCTCTCTTATTGTTCCATTTCTGTGGAATTTTAGCTGCCACTGGCGAATAATTGCAATACGTTTCGTATGTTGGTTCTGATGTTTGATTGAGCACATGTTGAGAAGTGATTTGAGTAGTGGATTTACTGTTGTATCAATTTGCTTGACCAATAGGCTTCGCTTCTATCTTTAAAGTGATTCCAAATTCATGTTAATCCTAAACTCCTTTTGGTGGTAATGCCTTTGAAAAGATTTACCCATATCTCTGCTCTTGCATGTCCTCGAATCTTATCTTGTTTTACTTTTTAGACAGCATTGGATCATTATGCTGTTCAATTTCAGTCTCTTCAAACACATCGCTTAGAATCTCAGCTTCTCTATGCTGCTTCCTTTCTGGCAAGCTTCTTCGTTGTCTCACTGCATTGAAACACTTCTCTTCCAATCTGCAAAAATTTTCTGATGCTTTTTATTGCAGATATCGAAACTAACCATGTCGAGACAAGCGCAAGCTAAACTCCCGCCACGAATTCCACTCCAAAAGAGACCCACGAATCACCAATCTCACCCCACTTTCTCTCCGCCATCGTCACTAGAATTCATTGATTCTCATCCGAGGCAAAGAGGACACAAGAAGTCCATATCAGAAAGTTTCGCAGCTGACGATGATCATCACCCACAGTGGCTAAACGATTTGGTGGAAGATTCAGACAAGGATTCTCATCCTATATTCCATCGCAGAGCTTCTAGCGATTCTTTGCATGATCTGCTGCAACTGCAAGATATGGATAATCAGCTCCATGAAACAGAGAGCGTAGATTCTTGCGGGCTGGAGTCTAACTGCAGTTACGGTCCTAACTCCCCTCGAAGGAAAGACAACCTTGGATTCCCAGAAAGAGAAATCGCCTCTGCGTTTTCTGAATACTCCCTGCAAAGCACGATGCAGCCCATAGACGGGCTATTGGTTGAAAATAACGCTGAGAACAAAATATTGAAACGGTCAGTATTATTCTGTTTACGTAAATATGCTGGCTGGAAAGAAAATCTTTATACGATTTTTACCTGATATGTATTCGTGATGAACAGTCATTCAGGCCAGAGGTCTCGGCCCTCGGGCTCGAAAGCTACAGTACATAACCGAGTTGGAAAGGACTGTGGAGACTATTCAGGTAATCAAATTTAGATCTCGTAGTTGCTACTGTGTGTGTGTGTAATAATCGTTTGTTATGATTTACAGAACTTAGGGCTGGACTTGTCTGCTCGGCTTGCCTCGTTGATTCAGCAACATACTGCTTTATCAATGGAGAACAGCACACTGAAGCAGCAATTACTCAGAGTTCAGCAAGAGAAATATATCATAGATGGTAGGTATATTATACTAAGATTCGATCTTATTACATAACAACTTACCTCAGTAAACTACATTCTCTATGTTTTTTGTTTCTCAGGCGAGTATCGATCACTTAAGAAAGAGGTTGAGAGGCTGAGAACAAGTTTACCTGATTTCTCGAAGTCGAAAAGTGAGGTCCACGAAAGGTCGAGCTCGCAGGGTTACGTGGATCATTCAGACGCCATTTGGAACATGTTAAACATGGCGAAACTAGATCTAAACTAACTTATATTAGCTATCTGAAAGTTAGGATGATACTCTCTGGTCTGAGATGAGACTTATAATGTTAATCTTCTCTTCTATTGCTGATATCACATGTTCTCAAGCAAGTCAAGACATGTAAAGACAGTGTTTGAATTCGTAAGAGTTGTTTACTGTAGGAAGAAAATCGAGTGATTCGATGAAGACGGTGTGCCAGAAATTGCAAGATATAAATAGCAACCCAAGAATGTATAATACAAAAAATAATGTCAGAATCAGGAATCCACACATTACATTGAGGTAAGAGAATCAGTAGGTTAAATGTGTCCCCAGAATACGTAACTAGTGGTAACCTTACTGGTAATTGGTAAATAACACGAGAGAGATGTTATAACATCTGATGGAGCGTACATAACACCCTAACCTCGGAGCGAAGCTCGAGGGACAGCTGGCAATCCCAATTCATCTTCAGCCTGTCAAGTGTAAATTATATTTAATCAGGCATATGCATTTCCAAGCACAAACCGCCCCAACAATACCTACACATGCCGCCTACGAATTTGTGTGTGTGTGTGTGTGTGTAAATGTGACTTGCACTAAGAAACAACAGAAGGGTCTGGGTTGTTGTAAATGAACTCATATCGAAACAAAATCTGAAACTCAAAACTAAATTTTCTAAATAAAAAAAAAAAAAAAAACTGAAGAGGAAGTATATCTAAGACAGCTCTTCATATGGAAACATTCAGTAAGAAAACAAATAGAAAGGAGCATGTACATTAACCTTACCCGTGCATTTTCTCTGCCAGCTGGCGTATGAGCATGTCCCATCGGTGCTGACGGTAAGTTCAGTTCTGAATCCAAATCAGATTCTTTGTCTGGCCGAAGATAAGATGGACCATCTTCAGTTTCAAATCCCATGTCTGCTTCAAGTGCGTCAAGTTCTGCACAACCAGAGATATTGTTGCTTTTAATGTATAGTACATAATTATTACGAACATATCAGCCATAAACCGATCCACGGATTAGAATAACTTCAACTGACTACCTTTATTTCATAATGCCATGCAAAAAGCACTGTTAAATAAGTTAATGTAGAGATCAAGAATCGTGAAAAGGTCAAATTCTTGAAGGTTTGAGAGGTAAAAGATGGATCTTACCACCCATGAGTTCATCTTCATCTACGTCATCAGGCACGCTGTAGCTTCTGCCAAGGGACTCTTGGATTTCGTTACTCACATCCATAAGGTCCAACATCTCGTCTTGTAAGTTCTACAATCAAAACAAGAAGTATGAGAGACATCAAATCAAACACAAACTTTGTCAGTTATGATAAGAGAAAGATTTGACAGCTAGATACATACATCAACGTCTTGAATCTTCACAGTCTTCATCATTCCTTTTAGCTCCTTGTTTGCCGACTTCAAGGCTGACATCTGCAGAGAAAGCAGAAATCTTAATTTTTTGCTCTAAATGCCTATGAGCATATGGAATTAATAATTGGAGTAACCTTATACTAAATTTAGTTTTATACACAGGTTAAAACCCAGAATAAACAATAAGAAAAAATAACGTCCTAAGACATACTGTTTGTTGAGCATCTTTAATCCCCTCAGCAGCAAATGCGACTTGATCTAGGTTGAATGTTTGGTTGTATAGCATATCTCGTTGACCTTCATACCTGTCGAGTTCAAATATCATATGAGAATGTCCGTAACACATAGAAATGACCTAAACATGCACGACTTAAGATTTACATAGATTCTTAGCGTACATTCTTTTCTGCTTAAGAACTCTCATTGCTCTAGCTTTGACAGCTTCTTGTGCTGGACCTGGTCGGGTTTTCTTGATCTGCTCTTTATATCTTGCTAACTCAGAATCAAGTTTCTTTATCTTTTCATCAACATTTTCACCTCTTTTATTGATCTGAAGAAGGGATAAAAATATATTGTTGGCATATCGAATCTTTGCATCGTTATTGACCGATCCTCCACTAGTTCATGATGTTCAATGAAAAATCTCGATAAACACAGGCAAAAACCGAGACCTCCATCCCAATAATAACATTCGACCAAAACGAATTAAAAGCAAAACTGCAAAAGCAACATAACATACGCTCATGGCAATCTACAAACGGAAAAAAAGTTTTAAAATGATAAATTTTTGCAGGATCACATAACCCCATTAAGAATTATGGGATAAGCACTCCGTTCATAAATTACAAGTTGAATCACACAAATCGATAGATAAAAACATAACCAAGAAAACGGATGAGAAACCTTAAAAGCAACGAAACATACTCGATCGGACGCGTCTTGAACAGATGGAGGTGGTTCCTTGTCTTTCTTCGCACCAAAAACCCTCCTCATCCTCAATCACACGATTGCAAAGCTAAATAGTCGATCGTATATCCAATTCCAACGCAAAATTACGATTTCGAACTTGGATGTGGAACTTCAGCTGAAGATAAAGCTTGCACGAACAACGTTAGCAATGATCAAATACAACGCAACGACATCTGTAGATTAATACATTTCATTTTGCCGTAATGACATCGATAATTAGGCGGATGATTTGAAGAAATTTCTAATGAAAAAACGCAGAACTTTCATTCATTCGAAAGCTTTTTTTTGGGCTACCTTTACTCGTCTCAGCCCAATATAAAGTTTCACCCACAAGTAACCCAAGACGGCCCACTTTGTGGAGGGGATTTAGTTATTTTAATTTTTCTTAGTTTTATAACCTTCGGAAATCATTTGTTAGTTTCATCTCGATGTCAAGTTGCTACTAGTATATTTAGCACATCTGCGATTTGCAAATATATCGAATTATTTCATATTTTTATATTATTAATTAAGTTATTTAACAAATAAACCTTTTAACTATGGATAAAGTTGTAATAATCTAAATATTAAAGATAAAATTGTAAAAACCTTATTTATTTGACGGACGAAAGAGCAGTTTATACTCACCCCTCATTCTTGACCCCTCATTCTTAATACTAGTACTTTTTGCACATTCTATGCGTATACTTAAAAATATAATTATATTTATATTATTTCAATTTTAATATTAAAAATATTTAACAGATAAAGTATAGTTTTTAAATATATAAAATGAAAACTTTGGGGTATAATTACATTACACTATCTACAAAATTTAGAAGTAAAGTAATAACTTATTAAATTAATTAACTTATAAATAGAAGGACTAAATTGCAAATAAAAATGACAGACCAAATTGATAATTTCTAACCACCCTAGACCCTTTCTGTAATAGAAGAATAGTAGAACGGATATAAAGAATGGATTTTAAGTAAATGGCATTTGACGTGGTCAACGTTAAAAAAGTAGCCTCCATGAAAAATAACTTTAATGCCCTTACAAATCGGGGTTCCAAAAAATGCGGGGTCCCTTGCTACATAGCACGGGTCCCCTAAGCAGGGGGCTAGTGATATGCTGCAGAAGACCAGCCCATGCTGTGCAGCAAATGGGCGGAACCCCTGCTAGCATGCGCGGGACCCTGCTACATAGCACGGGTCCCCTGCCCAGCACAGGAGACCCGCCCATGTCGTAGGGGGCCCGTGCTATGCTGCAGGAGTTGTAGTCCAGTGGTTGTGTAGTCAGACGTTCAAGTAGTAGGTCGTGAGTTTAAATCCCCCAACACTTATTTTTTTTATATAAGGCTACCCAGACGAATGGGACCTCAGCAGGGGACCCGTGCTATATAGCAGGGGTCCCGCGCATGCTAGCGGGGTCCCGCCCATTTGCTGCACAGCATGGGCGGGTCTCCTGTGCCTACTGCAGCAGGAAACCAGCCCATGCGCGGGACCGTTGCTGAGGTCCCATTCGTCTGGGTAGCCTTATATATAAAAAAAATATGTTTTGGGGGATTTGAACCCACGACCTACTACTTGAACGTCTGACTACACAACCATTGGACTGGAAAAAAAGACATCCTGTAAAAGACGAAAATACCCTTAAATTGAAGGCTTAAAAGGTAAAATCGAGGAGACTATTTTTTTAAGTTGACTCCAGTCAAGGGCTAGATTTTAAAAAGACTCTTCAGTAAAGACATATTATTACATCTGAAAAATGGTACAGTACACATTATGGTGGATCATATATATGAAAAAGCAGCAACTTGTCTCTAGTCGAAATATGGCGAGAAAACTTTCAGTACTCCCTCGTACAAAGCCTTCTTGAAATCCACAGCCTACAAAGAGAAAACCGCACAAAGCATTTCCATGAGGTTATACATTACATACGCCATTTCAATAAAAAAGTCTTTCGAAAGAGAAAGAACACTAACACGGCTGACTATGTCTTGGCGAGACATCCATGCCCATTGCCCGAACTCAGCCTTCTCAGTTCCATCGCCCAAAAGATCGATCTCCTCGTCGTTCCCATTAAACTTAAGAAGAAACCTTTCAAATAGTACACAATTCAATGCATACGTTAGATCTTTCTTTACGTTGTTTGTTTGTGGAGTGTAAGAAGCTTACCATTTCTGTCATTGAACCTTTAGTTTCTCCCTTACCAATGGTGGGAAGTCATAGGTCAACCAATACGGGACCTGAAAATTTCAAGAAACTCCTCATCCCTATTCTTAAATCAATATAATCAGTTGAAATGGCAGACTTTGATACCTCTGCAACAATTTCAGCTGAAGTTACGACAGTTTCTTCTCTCAATTCTCTAATGGCTGCATCTCTAGGATCCTCACTTTCATCAATTCCGCCCTGCAATAATCATAGGAATAATGTCATAAGTTCAAGCATTTGCTTCTTCCGATATAACTACAAGCGATGTAAGAAGGAATGGAAATTCCCACGCCGAAATTGAAATTTCAAACCATATTATATACTCTAACCTGGGCATTTGCCAAGAATTGGGTACATCGAGCCTCGAAGCAGCAAATATCTTGCAATTAGTAAAAACACAATTTCAGAGAAACGAAATCAGGGCGGCGCAGAAAGATTGAATTGATAAAAGACCCACCTTTTTATCAGGGTTAATCAAGCAAAGTCCGACGTTTCTTCTGTAACCTTGAGGTGGGCTTTCCATAGCCGTCGATGCCGGCGGTGATGTGAATCTGCGAAGACGCGAAGAACAATTTGGGAAGGTAATGTGAGCTCTGTTTAAGCGCGGCAATGGGGAATAAAGGCTCGGCATAAAGCCATATCCAATTATTACATTACAAGGAAGACTCTCCAGGGAAATTTTGAGAAATGGGACTGAAACCTAAAAGAATTGAACAAAAGGGAGTGAGTGGAAAAATGACTAGAATACCCTTACTATAAATTGTTTAAGAACGGTTTAACCAACGTAATGACATATTCGAGTACTACATACAATCGAAATAAAACTCGAATACTTTATATGACTTTATGTTTTAAAACACTCGAATTGTATATACTCGCCGACATAAACAACTATTCGAGTACAGGACTCGATAATAAAACTCGGATAGAAAACTCGAATAAAGTAGCAATCGATAAATAAGTAGAACGGTCAGCATAAAATCGCAAACACATCAACCCTAAATTCTTTCCTTCTCTTCGATTTCTCCTACTCGAATTACTCAATCGAATCCTTCCACAAATCTGACACCGAATACAATGACGAAATCAAACCGAGCTACGCCGGCTATGCTTCGAAGGACCGCGTCGATGAGGTTGTCGACGGCGACACATTGACGGTGAGTTAATCTTATTGGGTTTTCGGTATTCGGTGTTCATTTAGTTCAATCGACCTATTTTCGGTGATGGGTAAGCGTCGATTTCACATGGAACGGGATTATAGGTGAAGTTTTGTAAAAATTTTGAATTTGCGCTTATTCGGGTTTTTTATTCGAGTTCTATTATCGATTGTCTGATTCACTTTTCGAGTTTGTGATACTCGAATAATTTACTCGGATAACAGTGCTTTTTCATGGTAACATTGGTTGTTTTTGCAATTTTTTCAGGTCTATTTCCCGATGAAGTTGCCGGCGGATAATTACTACCACGCCACCCTTATGCTTAACTCGTCGTACATGACAGCTTGCGAGCGCATTCGTATGCTTCTGAACAAAAGGGAATTGGCGGAAATGGTCCCGAGGACCCAGTTCGGGAACCTGATAAAGACGGCCCGAGACCACTACAACTCCAACATGCTTCTATGGTATCTGATGAGCCGACAGGGGAGCATGTGCCCGAGTCTTTGGAGCTGTGGTTTGTCGTTCGGAGTGGCCGTTAAGATTTTCGTTGGTCGAGTATTTCTTAATCAACGGCATGCACTGTCACGCTGCCGATGATCAAGTGATACCGTCATCGAACGAGTTTGTAACGAGACATTTGCCTGGTATGATTCTCCTATTATCATTTTGAAGATTTTTTACTTCAATTTTAAAAACTAACGCCTGTATTATGGCTCGTAGGCAAGAGGGTTATATATCTGGATGAATTGGAGACGAGGATCAACGATATGATGCGCGATGCTACCGCCGATGGCTGCACGGGCGTAAACATGGAGAAGTTGAAGATCGCGGCCCTATATTTTGCTGTCGCGGTTCTAGAGCCGCGGAGAGTGAAAAGGGACCTGAAGGTGAAGAGCGAGTGGCTCCGTCTGGTGGAGGATTTCGACAGCTTCAACAAATATCCTTGGGGAAGGATAGCGTTCGACGAAGTTCTCTACGGTCTGAACAAAGACCTAGTTGAGAAGCGTCGGATGATGACTTCCAAGAAAAAGCACCAGACGACCTTCGATATTAGCGGCTTCGTCCAACCGCTCCAGGTAATTAAATTTATTTTATTTAAGTTATATTACATTTTTTTAACTTAATATACTCTCTTTATCAGGTTCTTGCGTATGAATGTTGGCCGAGGCTCGGGGATTTTGCAATGAGGAAAAGCGATGAAAACCTCCAGTTACCCCGCATGTGCCATTGGAAGACAAAATTCTTCGCCAAGAGTTCTGCTCCAAACTATGAATCGGTGGAGCATGTCTTCAATGATGAGGATATAAATGTAAGTATATATATTTATTTATAACATGAATTTCTAGAATTGCATATCCCTAATTTGATTGAACTCGTACAAATACACAGACGGTGCAGTGTTGGCTTACACCATCCGATGCTGAATTGGAATCGGATCACGGCCGCACGATCGTCGGCTTTCCTGGCAGCAGGATGATGCCCTATCCCAGAGGATAGTGGAGCATCTTCTAAATCGGATGACGGTCTACTGCGCTGACCATCGGCTCGCTCCATCTCCTCCACCGTCTCCTCCTCCACAGCCGACAGAGCCTTCACGTGAGGCATCCCCTCCTCCACAGCGTGATGATCGTACTCGAGGGGCCTCTCCTCCTCCTGTTTCTTCGAGTTCGATAATCACTCACATTGATAGAAGAATGGACAGGATGGAGGCCGATGTTCGGGAGGTGCGGGAAGAATTATCTCTAGTGAGGACAGAGATTAGGGCGTTACACTCGATGGTGCTCGAGGGTATGCATTACTTTACGTAAATGACATTTAAAATTATATTGGTATATATTACTTAGGTTAAACATAATACTCCCAATTTTAGGTTTTGAGACGTTGAGGGAGGCACGGGAACGAGATACGAGTTATTATACGCCAGTGTTCGGGAGGACGCCGAACGTAGCGGAGACGAGGTGTGAGACGACAGAGCAGACGGTGATTGAGGCCGAGAGGACGGTGGTTGAGCCCGAGAAGACGGCTGAGACGACGGTGGTTGATGCCGCGGCCGAGACGAGGCAGACGGCTGCAGCCGAGCCCGAGAAGACGGCCGAGACGAGGCAGACCGAGGCCGCGGCCGAGATGACGGTGGTTGCGGCCGCGGCCGAGACGAGGCAGACGGCCGCAACGAGGCAGACCGAGGCCGCGGCCGAGATGACGGTGGTTGAGGCCACGGCCGAGACGAGGCAGACGGCGCGGCCTAGCCCGAGAAGACGGTTGCTGAGCCCAAGAAGCAGTACAAACGGTTAAGACAACATCCTGAGCGTGAGAAGAAATGATCAAAGGTGCTGACCAGTCCTTTTGTACCCTTGCCCGAATCGACCCCCTCGTGTACGAAACCTCGCCTAAACAACTTACAGCATCACATTGAATCGATGGCGGCTAATTGGAATGCAGTAAGTGTGGAGTTGGAAAGAATGACGGCAACCCATGGACGTCAGGGCATATACAGGCTTATGACAAGAAATTCTTCAAAGATCTGTCTACTCCAAAAATTTGGATCTCCGAAGCGGTACGTTTTTTTGGCTCAATATGTTCTAGTTAATAATTATTTCGTTTAATAACATATTATGCTATTATTGCAGCACGTCAACGAGGTATTCCAGGGTTATATTGCGATGCAAGAACGCTACGTGCTTCCCGTGGAACGCATAGCATTCATGCATACCAACTTCGTACAGGCGGCCTTCTTTGACAGTGTTCGCCCGTGGAAAGCGGAATTGTACAGACTATTCACTACGGGAGAGATCAATGCGCCTGGTAAGCCGTCCCTCCACTGGAACCAAGCGGAGGCTGCCGTCATCCCGTTGGCGTTTAATGCCCATTGGATACTTCTAGTCGCTCGGTTCAAGGAGAGGACCATTCACATCTTCGACTCCGACCGGAGTAGTGATTCTGATATGCGATTCATGAAGCCGTACCTCGAAAGACTCTCCGAATTAATACCGTTGATGCTTCAACTGGTGGGGGTAAATGAAAACCCCGAAAAATTTACATATACGCGGGGCGTAGAGTTCCCTCAACAAAAGCTCAGGTAATTTTCATATGTCTTCTTTTTTACATATCGAAGTTTTACGACAAGAAGTTTGGTGTTAAAGCTGGAATTGTTCTATTTGTCGGCAGCGGGGAGTGCGGTATCTATATGCTGCGGGCGGTGATGTCGACGATGTTCGGCAGTAGAGATGATCTTTACTCGCTGAACGATGAAAAGATAGGTTCGTTTAGAAAGTTTTTGACTATTTGTATATGGTTTACCAATTGGATTGCTTGACAATGTAATTTCTCATTTTAAATGTATGAAATGTTGATTTTATGATGAATGACTGATTTGGAGATGAATTTGTTTGGGGTGAATTGGGATGAATTGTTGATGTTTGGATGAATGTATTTGAAAGGAAATATTGAAAATTTTCACTGTTATTCGAGCTTTTCTGTTACTCGAATAAAAGTACTATATCCGAGTAACGTCTTCGAGTCAATTCGAGTTTCCAATATCACTCGAATAGTTGCAATATCTGAACTTCGATTCTAAACAATATTCGATTAACATCTCCGAACAAATCGAACTTCTATTCTCAATCGAAAAACAGTTATTCAATGTTAATTATTATTATTATTATTATTATTATTATTACGATTATCATGTAATGTTCAATGTGGTTATCTTAGTATTACAGTGCGTTTCAGAGTCATGAAAGTAAATTATATCAATCAAATTAAGATATAATATCATTTTGATAAAAATCAATATATACTCGATTATTATCATCATCATCTCTACAAAGTCGATCAATTTGTCATTCCATCATACATCATTCCCCGATTTTTATCAAACATCGTTTTAGTTTATCAAGTGAATTATTAACTTTGTAAAAGCTTTAAAACATCGAAATATTGATATTTCTACACCGAGATATTGAGATAATGATAATTTCAATTTTGCAAGAAAAACTCGAATAAAAATAATATTCTCGAATATCATTTCCGAATGTATTCGATTTTCCACAACACTCGAATAGTTTCTTTTTTACCTTTACTTGATTATTCTTTAATCAACAAAAATACAATATCCGAGTAACATATTCAAACTTTTCGATTTTACAAACGCACTCGAATAAATTCCTTTTCGACCTTTTAACAGATTATTTTTATTATAATAAAATAAACTATTCGAGTTACATTTGCGAATGTTTTCGATTTTCTGCCAACACTCGAATAGTTTCTTTTCGACGTTTTATGCTTTAGTCAACAAAAATACAATATCCGAGTAAAATATTCGAACTTTTCGATTTTACAAACACACTCGTATAAATTCATTTTCGACCTTTAACATATTATTTTTATTATAATAAACAAATTATTCGAGTTACATATGCGAATGTTTTCGATTTTCCACCAATACTCGTATAGTTTCTTTTCGACCTTTACTTGATTATTCTTTAATCAAGAAAAATACAATATCCGAGTAACATATGTGAACATTTCGATTTTCCAAAAACACTTGATAAGCTCATTTCCGGTTTTTTCAACAAAACTTTATTCGAGTAAGCTATTAGAACTATTCGAAACTCCATAAAAAATCGAAAAACAGTGACTAAATAACGAAATATGATTTCCAAATATGAACCCATAACCAACACTCTTAAAATAAAATATCCATAGCACATTGTATCACTCGAACAAATTACAATATAATATTTAACGTCTACGCCCAAACTCACCGACGGAGGGAAACCTACTTTCTTTTCTCCTCCCACGCCATGCTACGAACTGAGGCGGCAACACCAATTCCTTTACGGTATCCCATTCGACTTGATCCGGAACCGGAGAAACTCGTCCATGATAAGTGAACTGCCACGTTAGCACAGAGTAATAATCCGAACACAACGGATAGAAAGACTTGTTCGCTCGTAGACTCGCTGCGATTGCATGCGGACACGGAATCCTGTCGATGTCGAATTGGCGGCACGTACATGTCTTTGATTGCAGATTAACGACGGCACGACTCCCTGAAGATCGGACATCATACTCTTGCGGAGCGATTTCACCAACTTCGTACCCTTGACTTAGCGTATACCTTTCACGGATAATTGTCTCCACCGTCGGGGTAAACTGTGTGGTTGCCTGTATGGATTTTGTCTGTATCTAGCAAACCAGTCAGCCGTCATCCTCTGTATCGAATCCAGAAGCGCAATGATCGGTAACTTTCTCTCTTCACGGAGTCTTGCATTGATCGATTCGACTCCGTTCGTAGTCATGATGTTATAGCGAGTTATAGGAGAATAAGCCCGACTCCATCGTTCCTTAGAAGCATTTGCTTCCAAATACGCATGTGCCGCGAGAAACTTTTTCTCAAAATCCTTATACTGTGAATCAAAGTCACATTGCTTGTACAGTTTAGCAATCCACATGAACATCTCAGTCGCTCCCTGCTTCTTACAACGGCCTTTCATGTTTTGAGATAGACGCCAAATACAATGACCGTGGTGCCCGATTGTAGATGTTTGCAACGTCGACTTTTGATTGAAGCAGCTCTGTCGGAGACGATAACAAGATCTTCCTCATTGGGTACGACTGCCAAGAGCTCATTCAAAAACCACGTCCACGATTCTATCGACTCTACATCGTCAATTATGCCCCATGCTAGAGGAAACTGATGGGTGTCTCCATCCTCTGCCGATGCAACGGTAACGTACCGGTATACTTTCCTTTCAACCAAGTGCCGTCGATGCAAACGACCTTCCTCATATGACAGTATCCCGCAATACAAGCACTAAGGGATATGAATACATGTTTAAATCTCTGCTCGTCGTCTAGATATAAACCTACTATGGTACCCGGATTCAACCTTTTCAATGTTGACAAGTATAACGGCAACAACATGTAACTCTCGCCGGGGTCACCTTTCATTGCATTTTGGGCTAACATGCCCCCTTTCCATGCTTTGAAGTATGAAACTTCAATCCCACGATTTCTCATCATTGTTCGAATTAGTTTAGGCGCCGGCGTACTTGTAGAGCCCTGAAAAGATTCAAGCAGCATATTACTCACGGAGGACGATGATGCTTGAGTAAGTCTCGCGTTCCGACTTGCAAGGTCGCACGTATGGGTGTTGCAATACGTATGAATCGAAAATACGGACGTATCATCCTTGCCGTACATATCCTCCAACTACATCCTTCCTCTTTGCATTTCACGGCATAGACCGATCGGGAAGATTTTACGCTCCGGAGCTCGAAGGATGCATCTACGGTAACTCTTTGGATCCTCTTCTTGGCAGCCCTTTTATCCTCAAATTCATCACCGACTTTCATGGTGGAACCATCCTTAAAAGAATACCGATCACTAGGAATAATCGCATTTTCCTCCTCATCCTCTTGTGCATTTTCTTCGATTACGCCATCAAAATTGATGTGCACGTTCTGCCGTGCAACAACATTCTCATCAAAGTTGGCATGCACGTTCGCTTCATCGAGACCCTCACCCCCATAATTCACGTCGTCACCCTCACCCCCGAAGTCGATGATACGATCAACATAATCATCGTTGTAACCGCTTCCGCCGCTACGAACCTCAACTGGAAGAGGAGTAACTTCATCGTCCGCACGAGTTTAACGTCGAAGTGTCGTAGGGAGTCCGATTTCCACATATAGAATCGGTCTATCCATTGGACCCCCTAAGTAAATGTAACCCTTCAACTCTCTATCATTCCTTATATACAAAGGAGCACGGCCTTCCATACCTCTCATACATACTTGATAGCTCAACTTTAAATCCGGCCTCCCGCTTACATTAATAGACTCCTATATTTCGTTTCGCAGATCCGCCAACGAACAACAATCACCATCGAACCCAATGGGCATTAAATTTGTTCCCATTCTTGGAACCCAACTATATTTGTTATCATCTCCAATTATCCACTCTCCATCGTAATCAATCATGATGTTGGTCGGCATAACCTGTATAAAAAAAATTTGAAATTAAAATCAAATGAAATATGTCGAATAACTGGGAATATGGTAATAAAGATGAGGGCAGCTGGCAGTGGAAGCAACTAATCAAAGTGAGAGATATGATGCGAGATGGATACAATAGGGATGCGTGGAAGGGGAATGCAAACGGCTGCTATACTGTATCCTCAGGCTATAACTGGCTCAAGGGCAGCCAACCCAAATTCAAACCCGCAGCAGCAGTGTGGAATAGATGGACTCTGCCTAAGCATGCATTTGTGTTGTGGCTTATACTGCGTAAAGGCTACTCACGCGAGATAGACTGTTACATTGGGGGATGACTGTACCTGACCTGAGTTGTGTTCTCTGTCAGCAAGCAGATGAAAGCATAGAGCATCTAATATGCCTCTGTCCATACAGTAAGAGAGTCAACCAAGAAGCTAGTAGTTGGTTGAAATGCACCATACCGGACAGTTTTGAGAACTGGGAAAAGAAGCTTATACAGCTGGGGAAACATAAGAATCATATAGCAAAAGTCCAGTTAGCAGGCTGTGCGGCAATTCCGTATGGCTTATGGAAGGAGAGGAATGCGATAATTCACAATGCGGGTTTGCATGAGACCTCGGCCCTGTTCAAGACAATCCAGAGCGAGTTCAAAGGGCAAGTGAATGGCATGAGGTTTAAGAAGCTTACGTGTAAGGCTAAGGTTTTTATTCATGATCTGGTTTTTTCGTAGTACTTAGATTGAATGTGATGTAGGAGACAGTGGGGTTCTTGTTGGTAATGAAAATCTTTATTACCAAAAAAAAATATGTCGAATAAAATAAATATTCGAAAAGAAATATTATTCGAGTAGAGTGTACGAGTGAAATCAAACTCGGAAAGGTTATTCGGATAAATAATCTAACGAGCCACTCCAATAAGTTGAAAAAAGCTTATTCGAACAACTTTTCCGAACAAATAAAAACTCGAGAGTTGTGTTCGAATAAATTATCTTTCCGAATATGATATACTGAACTTAAAATTTAGAAAAGTAGTTATTTGAACAACGCTTTCGAGCATAAAGAAACTCAAATAAAATGTTCGAATAATCGTATAACCGGTATTTTCCTTCAAATTCACTCAGATCGACCGTAAAAATGCTAACCACAACTACCCACTGATGCGAAAATGAAATTTCCCGATACGCAAAATGTATAATGTGGTTAAAACAAACTTAATCCTTGCAATGCCCGAGTTTAAAGAAATTGCAAATGTCGAAATGCCACTTACTGTAATGCGTTGAAGATCGTAACGCGATCTTCGATCTTGTGTGGTCCGGATCTAGTGGATATCGGTTGGATGATTCGGTATTTGCTTATTTTTTTGCTCGAATTCTATTTTCTTGGTTCGTTAGTTCGTGTTTTTTTTATTAAAAACGATATATTTAATTAAGTTAATGGTTAATGGTTAGTTAGTTAATTAAATCCACTCCCTTTTATTGAATTGACTTGTATTGACTCCCCTTTTTTAAAATGTCTGTTTTTTACTCCCTTTTATTAAATTATCCCGACTCTCCATGGGTGTTCGTGTAGAGCTTTCTCTAGGTGCGTACGCTGATGCCTGAATGACGAAATTGCCCTTTATCTTTTCTTGATTAAATGTTGGATGGATCTCTTTGCAAGTTTTGCTGCACAATTCAATTGAAAACTGTTTAGTTTTAGTTTCAAAAGGATTACGACGTTTAATTAATCTATGGGGTGGCGGTGTACGGATACCTAATTAGAATAGGGGCGATTGGGGTTCTGCCCCCTTCTATTTTTTAAATAGGGCCCATGCCCTTGTCAGAAAAAATTAATTTGAAGGACCCGTTCAGAATTTAAGTTAGACATTAAGGTTGTTGGACGAAAATACCCTTATAAAGAGTAGTTATGAAGTGGTATCCACCGCCACAGTTCTGTTATCAAATTCCACTATACTGTTATCTTATCACATAACATGAAGTGGTACTGTAGATCCATGAAGTGATACTGTAGATCCATGAAGTGGTACGGGTGAACAGTGAAGTGGTATTGATGAACAATGAAGTGGTACCGTAGACCCATGAAATGGTACCGGTGAACAGTGAAGTGATACAACATTTGTAAACCATGAAGTGGTAAGGTTGAACAGAGAGAAAGTGGTACTGTAGACCCATGAAGTGGTACTATTGAACAGAGAAGTGGTACAACGTTTGTAGACCCATGGATTCCCAAACATTTCAGCAGTTGGGTCTACATTACTACTTCTTTTCTGTTCAACATTACCACTTCATGGGTCTACAATGCTGTACCACTTTTCTGTTCAACAGTATCACTTCATGGATTTACAGTACCACTTCTTCTCTGTTCAACATTACCACTTCATGGGTCTACAATGCTGTACACTTCTCTGTTCAACAGTACCACTTCATGGGTCTATGGTACCACTTCACTATTCACCAGTACCACTTCATGGGTCTACAGTACCACTTCACTATTCACCCATACCACTTCATGGGTCTACAGTACTACTTCATGGATCTACAGTACCACTTCATGTACACTATATTCCATTTCTTCATGGTTGCTTTGCACGTTTGAATAAGACGATGACATGGTTCGTAATTGTTTTTGTTTATTATGGGCAAATATGTTTTTTGTCATGGATTAGGTCCTTATTTCTAAATGAAACTTAAGTTTAGGTACCTCTATCTATATGAAACTTAAATAGGGTCTGAAATTAAAAGTAAACTTATAAATTTGGCATGACATGTAATTACCTCATTAGAATATCACAGTAATAAGATGATTAGTTTTATTTAAAAAAAATGGGAAACAACATCCGAAAATTAATTTCATATTCGAACCAGCGCAGAATCGGCGCTTAAATTAGGTTTTCGACGTTAATGTCCTCAGCTTGCTTCAAATTTTAGAAACTTCAACATATTTTAAATAGCTCCATTCATCATTTTTTTTCCACAAATTCAATTATAAGAATATTTTTGTCATTTTGACGAGAGAATAGAGCAGAATAACCAATAGCAAGTACCCGAAAAAGCGCATGCGGCATGCCAACTAAGAATTCGAGCTAAATATGTGAGATATTTATCGAAAAATAAAAATAACCTAAAATACGGATTACGGCTGAAAAATAAAGGGGTTTTTACACATTAGTACCTATTCGGATAAAAACTTATAATTTAGTACGCAGTCAGGATTTTTTTATATCTAAGTACCTAACAGAATAAAGTTTTTGTACATAGGTACCCGATCCCCGAAAGTACACCAAACAACACATTCGGGTACCCTATCTCAACACATTTGAGTACCCTATATATCAGAAAATGGTACGACGTATGTTATATTTAGGTACGCCCTATGTAACACACATGCATGCCCGTAGGTACGACGTATCCTGTATTTAGGTACCCTATATAAACGTGTTATAGTACGCAATACAGGAAAGTACGATATGACTAAAGAAACTGGTAAAATTAATCGGGTACCTATCTATAAAATTTTCTGACATGGATATTTATGTGTAAAAAATTTTTCCAATTGGGTATTTTTCTATAGATTCACCAAAAATAAATGGAAAATATGAACATGTGAAAAAAAAATTGTATTTACGCTATACATAACAATGAAGGGTAAACTGGTCATTTTCTGAAACTAATTAAAGAATTCATTCTTTTTTAGTTCTAAAAGAAAATATAATAACCCTCTCTCTGTTTCTGTTGTCCTTATTTGTCTTCGGAACAACGCAGCTCCGTTTGAGAGTTGCAACTTTATTGTTATACCGAACAGTAATTGTTGAAAAAAGGAGACAGAGAAACGACATGGGGATTCCGACGACGACGACGAGAGGTGTCGGAATTAAAGGCGGCGGCGGTGGAGGCGGAGGCGTCGATGCTGTGCGGACTCGAGCGGAGGAGATGAGAGAAGCTCTGTTGAAGAGTCAATCGATGACTGATAAGATGGTCAGCATCTTGGGATCGTTTGACCACCGCCTATCGTCCCTTGAGACCGCAATGCGGCCAACTCAGGTTCTGTTGACTTCGGTTTTCTTCTTCATTCGTTTTGATTCAAGTGAGGGATTTCTGGGTTTTCGTTTGAGTGCTGCTGATTACGTCATCCGGCGAAGTTGTGCGATCTTCTGTTAGTATACCCCTTATATCCATTTTCCAGTACTTTCTCGATCTGATGGTGTCTTTTCCTCAGTTTAATTGTGTCCTTTTTCCTGCAATTTTGTGTTAATTTGGTGGAGATCTGAAACGGTTTCGAGCGATGGAGATTTGAGAATGCATTTAAGATCTTTGTTCTTCAGTACTTGGGTGCTGAAAATGTGTAATTCGATCTGCTGGTTGTTCATTTAGCCTTCCGTTGAGTTGACTTTGGTTGACTAATCAGATTCATTGCAATTTTTCTGGTTGTAATTGCAAGTTTGATGATGGAGATTCTTTTCTTATGAGTATGGAGCTTCTACTTTGCATCTTTTCCACTCTTTAGGGATTATTTGATAACTTGATTCCGTACATAATTTAGGGACGCGAGATCTATGCTTGCATCCGTAGCTTTACTGTTGTTAGCATAAGCTCGAGTTTCAGATCTCGAGGCTTTGATCAGTCGATTTTCTTATTCTGATGTATGTGTTTTGCCATCGCAGATTTTTTTTAGGTAAACCTCTGTGTTTTATATGGAAACTTCATAGTTCAATCTCGGTACTTTTCCTTTTGCAGATTCGAACGCATGCCATTAGGAGAGCTCATGAAAACATTGATAAGACTCTGAAGGCTGCTGAAGTCATTTTGTCTCAGTTCGACATTTCCCGCCAAGTATATCTTCTTTCAACTTTCTGACTTCTTTTACTTAGTTCTTTAAATGCAACAAAGCTTCTCGTCGGCAGCTTCGGCGAACAAACTGTAATCCACATATTTAATTCTACGTAGGCCGAGGCAAAAATCCTTAAAGGGCCACATGAGGACCTTGAGAGTTATCTCCAAGCAATCGATCAGCTAAAGAGCAACATTCAGTTCTTCAGCAACAATAAGAGCTTCAAAAGCAGTGATGGAGTGCTCAACCATTCAAATAATTTACTTGCCAAGGCTATATCGAAGCTAGAAGATCAGTTCAAGCAACTTCTTTCATCTTACAGGTTTGTTCGCGTTTCATTTCGAGGCCATTGTTTATTCAGATTTCATCTCATTTAGACAGTTTTCTCAATTGAAATTCGGATGAGATCAAGCAAGCTATCCTTTTCTTTTTTTAACTACATACTCTTGCTTACATTTTAAGTTGGATTTTTTGTTTGAAACAGCAAACCTGTTGAACCAGAGAAGCTCTTTGAGTGTCTCCCCGACTCAATGCGACCATCGTCGGGTTCACACGAAGATGGTGGAAAGATTCCATCCTCGAATGGTCACTCTGAGCATAATAACAACGATGGATCTGTTTATACAACACCAACATTAATTCCACCAAGAATCTTGCCGTTGTTGCATGATTTGGCAGAACAAATGGTCCAAGCTGGCAATCATCTCCAGTTACAAAAAGTATACAGGTGCACACCTCCATTTTGTCTTCATGAACTGTATGCTATAGGTAATTAACTTTGAAATGTACGATCTTCATATAATCTGCTCATGTAGTACTGATTTCATAATTTTAAACTGTTATTTGTCTGATAAGAATTATTGTTCTGTTTTTGGTTTTGTTATGTGTTTTTCCCCCATTTAGGGATATTCGTTCGCCGGTTTTAGAAGAGAGCCTTCGCAAATTGGGAGTGGAGAAACTCAGCAAAGACGACGTCCAGAAGATGCAATGGGAAGTTTTGGAAGCAAAGATCGGCAATTGGATCCATTTTATGCGCATCGCTGTAATCAAAGCTCATAAGTGTTTAACTAAAGATTTTTTTTTACTTACTTTACTCGGATTTCAAGGTATCTGACTTCAACAGATCAAATTGCTTTTTGCCGGCGAACGAAAAGTTTGCGATCAAATGTTTGAGGGCTTCGATTATCTCATGGACCAGTGCTTTGCTGATGTCACCGCTGGTAGTGTTGCGGTGCTTCTTAGCTTTGGCGACGCAATAGCCAAAAGCAAGCGTTCTCCTGAAAAGTTGTTCGTGCTTTTGGACATGTACGAAATCATGCGAGAACTTCACTCGGAGGTACAATTTCTGAAGATTTGGTATTTTTTCCGTTCTTTGCGGTTAATGGCTTAGTAGGAGCGTCTATATAATGAGTTAAAATCAATGGAGCTTCTTTATTTGGTAGATCGAAACACTTTTTAGAGGAGAAGCTTGTGATGAAGTTAGAGAATCTGCCTTGGGATTGACGAAAAGGCTCGCTCAAACGGCACAAGAAACTATCGGCGACTTTGAAGAGGCAGTCGAGAAGGATGCTACTAAAACTCCTGTGACAGACGGGACTGTTCATCCTCTGACGAGCTATGTGATTAACTACGTCAAGTTTCTGTTTGAGTAAGTACAATCGGTGATCTCAGTTCTTACCGTTTTGTGTCTAATTCCATGTGCTGTTATGGCGCTCATTATTCTTACATTTTTCAGCTACCAATCAACGCTGAAGCAACTATTCCAAGATTTCGAAAACAAGGACAGCTCTAATTCTCAGCTCGCCTCCGTTACTATGCGCATCATGCAAGCCCTTCAGACCAACTTGGACGGGAAATCGAAGCAGTATAGAGATCCCTCTCTGACGCATTTGTTCCTTATGAATAACATCCATTACATAGTCAGATCGGTTCGCAGGTTTGTTGTTCTTCCCATTTCTGTTAGCTGCCATTTTTCCTCCTATAAGCGGATTTTTTTTTTCTCTTTTCTTACACGATTATATTTATTACAGATCAGAAGCAAAGGACTTGCTGGGGGACGACTGGGTTCAAAAGCACCGAAGATACGTGCAACAACATGCAAACCAGTATAAGAGGATCGCCTGGGCAAAGGTCTATCGATCGTTAGTTTCTTTGTTGTAAAGTTTCCTATGTAGCAGCCCTAAATTTCTCTATTTTTTTATTATTACACAGATTCTTTCGTGCCTCTCTGGGCAAGGCCTGTCTTCATCTGGCGGCGGTAGTTCTGTTGGTGCTGAAGGTGGAAGCAGTAGCGGAGTTTCTCGATCAATCATCAAAGACAGGTAACTCTTATACGAATCTCTCTCTCTCTCTCCCTTGGAAACAACATGGGTTAATACATTACATTCTTAATCAGATTGAAGACATTCAACATGCAATTCGAAGAGCTTCATCAGAGACAGTCTCAGTGGACAGTTCCCGACACTGAGCTCAGAGAATCTCTGAGGCTCGCTGTTGCCGAGGTTTTGCTCCCAGCGTATAGATCCTTCATTAAACGTTTTGGGTATATAAATCTAAGTGCATGATTGGCAATACGATATATTCACACCATTACTATAGATTTCAGTTACACTCTCTAAACTCTCCTTTGATGACAGGCCTTTGGTTGAGAGTGGTAAGAATCCACACAAGTATATAAGGTACACGCCTGAGGATCTCGAGCACATGCTCGGAGAATTCTTCGAAGGGAAGACCTTAAACGAGCCCAAACGATAATATGATTCTGTTTGTTTGTTGTTCTGTTTTCTTTTGCTGCAATGCAGAGATTTATAGACAGAAATCTTGTTTTAGTGTGCCTGCTTTGCTTGCTTTGTCTATTTTTATATCTAAAAATCTTTGATGATTGGCTTTTGTGTGTATATTCTGAGCTGTGTCTTCGTGTTTGTAATAATGCAACTTACAATCTCTTCATTTGACGTTAGTAGTTAATCTGACTATGTAAAGAAAAAGAAATATTACAGATGAATGTTGCACGTAATTTGGATCAAATATGTCAATAAATGTGTTCTTTCACACCTTCTCCACCAATACAAGCAGTAGCGAATATTCTTTGTTCTGACCTTATTTAACTAGCTCTTTTGGACAAAAAAAGAGTTATTGCCTTTGGACTAAATTATTGACATGTTTGATCCAAACTAACAATTTTGGACCATGGCATTTCTTTCCATTTGTGTATTAAATTATTTAGAGTGAAGTGAACTGTCCTGTCTCCCATCAACCTATATATAAAATAAGAGTTATTGCCTTGGATGATAAATGTTTTGTAATAGCGCATGCTAAGTTGATCATAAGCATAAGTAACCATCGATTAAATTTATAAAAAACAATCCGAAACGCAAACTAGATTGGATCCTCTGTTCCATATTGGTGTTCCAATGTGGTGTTCCACCAACCGAATTGCAACAAGTGTACAGTTGGTCAACTGAGTTTAACACTTGTCGGAAAATGGTTGGTGGAACACAGAGGTGGAACACCGTTGTGGCACAGACAAAGGAGAGAGTCAACAAGTTGCGAAGGTGTGGTTGTTCTTACATCCTTGGAGGATCCTCAATCTCTATCACACAATCACTCGTTATTCTTTGATATTATTGCTCCATGATTCTCAATTAATCCCAGTCGTAGAAGTTTGCATTGTGCAATCCGTTTAATATCTTAAAATGGTCTTCGAGTCGCAACTTCGACGCGTTTAAGTAGTCGAGTCCTACCAATTGACATTGTGAGTATGCGCTTTATTTGTAATTATTTGCGTTACGTCGAGAATCGCGTAAGCGTTTTCGTTTTTTTAGTGACCATAATATGGTTTGGGGGGTTTTTTTACGCATTATGTAAGGCAAGAATTATCGGATCTTTTCATCGAAACCTATAAATATCAGTTATGTTAACTATTGATTATCGCAGCTTGATGCTTACAATCTCTTGCCAGAGCGCTGACATGAAATTCTTTGCATCTTAAAAATCGTCGAGGAGAAAATCGTGTAATGCGCTTAATTTCGCTTATTTAGTACTAGTTGTTGACGATAATGGCAATGATTTCGCAAGTGGATCGCGTAGTTTAGAAGCGGATCGATGGCTGGGATTTGTCGTTAAGTTCCGAACATTTATGTTTCCCCCAGAAAATATCTTATGCAATATATCAACTTGTATATGCGCCCATTATCTTCAATAGAAGATCCACGTTTGAGCTGCTATTGTCTACATACGATGCCTTAGCTCGACTTTCTCGTATTATTTTTGTTGTTTGCTTCATTTTGAAATATTACAGCTTCTTCTGGCCCTGGACACCACCGACGTGTTTAGCGTCAAATCGAATCGAATAAGCGATACATTTTGTACGAATAGAAAACGGTGAATAAAAAGAAAGGAGGCAATATAATGCTAATGAAACAAACAATATATCCTGGAGTTATTCTTTGGTAATAAGACGTGATACACATGAAAAATGGAACGCTTTTGCAGAATAGTAGCTGCAAAAAACAACTACCAACTCATTCAAAACTTCGAAACAATGGCCTCCTCAGTCTCCAAATCCCTGAGAGAAACAAAAGTCGGAGTATATGAAAAAGTGCTTCAGAGAAAGTCAACATCATCACTAGGGCTCGAGAGGATTAAATCTGTCGTATCCCTTAGAAGTGTCTGAATAGCAGAACAACCGAGATTCTCCCTCTTGCAGGGCCATCGAGACATCTTCGTCATCTCCGAAATCCCTAATCATATTGGGTTTCTTCTTACAATGCACTCTTTCACCCAAGTTTTCTTCTCATAGCAACTCATTTTGTATATCACAAACTCGTCCTCAGACGTATCATCGCACAGGCAAAGACAGGCCTTCAAAACCATAATATCCTGAAAATCCCAATCGGATTCTATTACAGGGGCGGGAAACTTGGTGAATTCCTCGGTCTCGAGATCACATTACAAAAACGAACCTAAATAGCGACGGAACGAGCGACCAAAAAACCGTCGCCAACATGGCGACGGAATTTTGTGACAATCTGTCCGTCGCCATTTTTATGCAACGGAATTTTCCATGCAAAACCGTCGCTAAGGTTTGCGACAGAGAATCCGTCGCCATTTTGCGACGGAAAAGCCGTCACAATATTTTGCGATGGTTTTACCGCCGGAAAATATGGCGACTACGTGTCCGTCACCATTCCGTCGCCAGTGACGGAACAACCGTCGTAAATAATAGCTATGGGTCTTCCGTCGGTAATTGTTGCGACCGATATTCCGTCGCAAATCCGTAGCTAATTTGTGACAGAAATTTCCGTCGGAAGTCCTGCGCAGAATTTCTGTCATAACTGTGCGACGACATCTCTGATTAGCTATGGAATATCAGTCGTTACGTCTGGAAAGTATTTACACTTAAACCTAGGGACGGATTGTCTGTCGCTAAGTTTTAATCCGATTCTCGTGAATATTTCTTATAACTTGTGACATACTTTTCTATGCCTTATACAACATTTGCGGATCTTGTTTCCTCTTTTTTACATGTGCATATTGTATATATATGTATGCGTCTTTATGTAGTTGAGCATATTGTATATATATGTATGCTTTGCACAAATTATCTATCTATATATTCGTGTTTGTGTAGTTCAACATATTATATGATATTTTTTGCATCCTTATAATAACAACCGTAAATATTATACATATATTATCTAGCTCAAATATAAAATCATTATATTATTTATCTACATAAAAAAATGAATAATGAGAGGTATGAATGGTTCGTTAACACCCTCCAACGGATGTATCGAAGGAAAGATATCGCGGCCTTTTCACGGGGAGTTGATGATTTTCTATAATTTGCAATATCTCAAAATCCGGGAAATCGAATACGTTGTCCTTGCAAAAAGTGTGAGAACCGTAAATTTCTACCACCTCCGAATTTCAATGATCATTTGTTGAGAAAGGGTTTCATGCCACATTATTACAATTGGATCGCACATGGCGAAGTCGCATGTTCATCGTTTCAACCAACAGAAGGAGGTACAGGTTCAAGTTTAAATATCAACGAAACGAATGTTTCTGTCTTATGTCGTAATGTAAATAATGTCGGTTCAAATCAAGAATTCGACTACTATCAAAATTATGCGGCACCTAGCAATTTTGATGTTGCGGGAGTAGTTCGACGATGCCAACTGAAAAGGCGATATTTTGTAATCGCTTTGAGGAACAACTACGGACCAATGACACTCCATTGTATGAGGGCTCCAGTTACTCTACATTGGCTGCGACTGCAGAATGGGCGAGCATTAAGTCCGAAACCAATATGTCTGCGTCTGCATTTGACACTATATCTGGTTTTGTTATTTTGCCAGCAGACAATAAATTTCCCCAAAGCTATTACGAGACAAAAAAGGTGATGATGGATTTTTCATTACCGATGGAGCATATTGATTTTTGTAGGATGGGATGTATGTTGTGTTGGAAGGAAGATGGTCAACTGATCCGCTGTAAGGTATGTAATCAAGCACGGTATAAATATTCTGATAGATCTAAGTCTCTTGTTGCACTACTACGTTATTTGCCACTTGCTAAAAGGCTTCAAAGATTATACGCGTGTAAGACGACTGCGGAGATGATGACATGGCACGCTACACATGTACCCGACGAAGGTGTCATGCTCACCCTTCTGATGGTGCAGCTTGGAAGCATTTTGATAGTAAGTATCCTGACTTTGCCAGGGAACCATGAAATGTTCGATTTGTCTTGTGCACCGACGGTTTCACTGTCCATGGACAGTTTGGCAAACAATATTCGTGTTGGCCGGTACTTACGACTCCCTACAATCTTTCGCCCGGTGAGTGTTTGAGTAAGAAATATAAGTTTTTATCCCTTATGATCCCGAGTCCAAAAAATCCAAAGAATAAATTAGATGTCTACCTCCAACCTTTGATCGACGAGTTAAAAATGTTATGGAACATAGGAATCCCGACGTGATTCGTTACAAGAAGATACGCTACGGGCTGCACTATTTTGGACGGTAAGTGACTTTCCTGCATACGCAATGTTGTCTAGTTGGGGTACATCGGGAAAAATGGGTTGTCCGATTGCATGGAAGATACTTCGACATTTTACTTGAAGCACGGGAGAAAAGTTTGTTATTTTGATTGTCATCGCCATTTATTACCAATAAATCATGCATTTAGAAAAAATACAAATGATTTCCGCAAGGGCGTATTAGAGAGACGTAGTAAACCAGAGCGCTTATCAGGATTGAAGATCTTCAACCATGTGCAATATTTTCACCCCGTAATGGAGGATCCTCAAGGAAAGCCCGATGGATATGGATACACCCACCACTGTTCCAAAAAGAGTATATATTTTGGGACTTACCTTATTGGTCATCGCTCCTTATTCGTCACAATCTTGATGTTATGCATACTGAGAAGAACGTGTTTGAAAATATCGTCAATACAGCGATGAATGTTAGGTTCAAGTCCAAAGAAAATATAAATGCTCGTAAGGACATTGGTCTTCATTGTGACCGTCCTAAACTCGCAATTCCTGAACATTTTCCGGGACCTAGGACGATGGCTGCTTACATATTAAGTAAGGAAAAGAAATATAAAGTTTGCGAGTGGATAAAAACTATTCGTTTTCCAACTGGATTTGCCTCTAATATAAGTAGGTGCGTTGACCTTGAAAATTGCAAGTTACAGAGTATGAAGTCTCACGACTGTCATATTTTCATGGAGCGACTACCTCTAATCGCCTTTCGCGAAGTGTTACCGAAATTTGTTTGGAGGCCTTTAGCTGAACTTAGTGGTTTTGTTTCAATCATTATGCTCTACTGTGTTGGATGTTTCTAAGATGCAAGAATTCGACAAACAAATTGCTGTCATTATTTGTAAGTTGGAAAGAATCCACCTGCTTTTTTTGATTCGATGGAACATATGATCGTTCATCTTCCGTATGAGGCACTAATTTGTGGTCCAGTACATTATCGATGGATGTATCCATTCGAACGGAACGTATATTTTATTTTAATTTTTAAATTCATTTAATTGTATTTACCTACTAGTTTATTATTTCGATGTGCAGGTTTTTGCAGAGTTTAAAGAAAAGGAATGTGAATTTGGCCCATGTGGAAGAATCAATGTGCAACCACAGTATATAATGGAAGAAGTATCAAACTTCACAAAACTTTTCTCGATCAACTGAATAAAGATAAGTCTTTGAGAAGTCTAGAAAATTTTTCTGAAGAGGGTTACAAGCCATTTTCGATATTTAATTACCCAGGTAGGCCGACATGTAAACTAAAAAACAAATACATCACGGGTATTGATTTGCATGTCGTGCACAGAATCGCCCTATTGAACTGTCCAGAAGTTGATCCATTTCTTGCGTAAGTTTTAACTATTATTTCGAGTGTAATAATGATATATTTAATATGTGGACCTAATTTACTTATTATGCAGGGAATACATTTCCGAATTACGACGTGCAGGATGTAATGAACGTTTAATTAACAAAAAACTTGACGAAGAATTCGTAAACTGGTTTCGATTTCGTGTAAGTAATAAAATTCCGAGTATTTACTATATATCATCATTATTTAATTTCATTTTTTTCTGTGGTTAGGTTCAAGACCCTTCTCATAACGTTCAGGACGATTTTTACGAGGACTTGCTTTAGGCTTATATGCGGAGGTTCGATCGTACCGGGCTACGTAATCAACGATTATAACTTTATTCACGTAGTCAGGATAAAGTTACGATAAACAGTGGTGTTTGTGTTCCATCCTCAGATTTTGGTGTTTTTTCAAGTGATTTTTACAGAACACTGAAAGATATTATGGAGTTTCATATAATAGCAACGTCAACAACATCATTAAGGAGAAAGGTAATATTATTTAAATGCAAATGGGTGTGCCCGGAACGAGGGATGAAGATACATCCAAAATTTAGAACCATGGTTGATGTGAAACTGCGAGTAGTTTACAGAAAGCATGATCCTATCGCTCTGGCTTATCATTGTACGCAGATCTTTTACGTAAAAATATCCAAGTCCGAGAAAAGATATGTCGGAGTGGATGTCTGTTTGTAGAATTAAAGCCCGTGGACAAGTTTTGGTACGATGGAGGGAGAGAGCTATTTATCAAGAAGATCGATCATACAGAAATTTTACCATACAAGTTGATGACATAAATGAAATTCCGTCGTTGGACGATCCGAACTTGCCGATGGTCGAAGAATACGCCATACTTCAACACAAAACCGATATGAAAATGAAGAAGTAACTGAAGAAGAAGAAGATGATGATGATGATGATGATGATGATGATGATGATGATGATGATGATGATGATGAAGTTCACGACGACGACGATGACGAAGACGAAGATGATGATGGCGATGAAAATGTTGACGTTGAAGATAATTTCTCTGATGATTATTAATAATTTTAAATTTAAATGTTGTACTATGTGGGAAATTAATAAAGATTATAGTTTATATTTAATTATTGAAAAATCTACACATAACTCCCTACTCTCAAACTATTAATCAACTAACTCTCCCTTCCCATTCATTTATCATCAAACTCCCCATTTCAAACTTTTATATCATATAGCTACCTAATGGACGATTTTAGCCTTATAAAAACAACAATATTACCAAAAAACCTGTCAACACCCACGGACCCCCTACCCAAAACTTGTAGTACCAATATACGTATTCTTGTAGTACTAATGTATAGATATTCGTGGTACCATACCGTTGTACCATTCCGTGAGATAATGTAGTACCATACGTAGTTATTTGTAGTACCTTTTCCGTACCATTTGCTTAACTATCGCAATATTACCAAAAAACCTGTCAACACCCACGGACCCCCTACCCAAAACTTGTAGTACCAATATACGTATTCTTGTAGTACCAATGTTTTATATTCGTGGTACCATACAGTGGTACCATTCCGTGAGCTAGTGTAGTACCATACGTAGGTTACTAGTATTATCTTTTCCGTACCATGTGCTTAACTATCGCAACTCCTACCCTAAAATTGTAGCACCAATACATATATATTTGTAGTACCAATATACAGATGTTCGTGGTACCATATCGTAAGCTAGTGTGGTACCATGAGTAGGTTACTTGTAGTACCAATATCTATGGCAACGGTCACGGACCAAAAATAATTCAGATGGCGTAGAAAATTCCTTACCCAAACTTAAAGTACCAATATAAGTATGTTTGTAGTACTAATGTATCGATGTTCGTGGTACCATACCGTGAGCTAGTGTGGTGCCATACGTAGGTTACTTGTGCTGAGCACATGGTACCGAAAAAAGATACCACAAGTAACCTACGTATGGTACCACACGATCTCACGGTATGGTACCCCGAACATCAATACGTTGGTACTACAACCATACGTATATTGGTACTCGACGTCATCCAAATTTTTTTTGTCGTGACTGTTGCTATTGATATTGGTACTACAAGTAACCTAATCTTGATACCACACTAGCATATAATACGGTACCACAAACATCTATATAGTGGTACTACAGATATATGTGTATTGGTGCTACAATTTTAAGGTAGGAGTTGCGATAGTTAAGCACATAGTACGGAAAATAACAAGTAACCTACGTATGGTACTACACTAGCTCACGGAATGATACCACGAACATCCATACATTCGTACTACAAACATACGCATATTGGTACTGCACGTTCGGGTAAGGAAAAGAAAAGGGTGTGGGAATTAGTAGAGGGGCAAAATCGTCCATGCGCTCGTGGAATCGTACCACGAACATCTATACATTGGTATTACAAACATGCGTATATTGGTACTACAAGTTGGGTGAGGGTGTGGAAATTAATAGAGGGGGCAAAATCGTCCATGAGGTACTACAGACATACGTTTATTGGTACTACAAAAATATAGGGGCAAAATCGTTCATGGGGAGTTATTTGTAAGATTGTTTTGATTTATGGAGTTTATTAATAAATAATATGGAATGGGGAGTTATGTGTAAGAAAATAGGGATATGGGGATTTAATTGAAGTTACCCCTCATTATTTATATTTGTAAGTATATAAAAATTCATTTATTATTAAGTTAAATTTGGAAAATATATTCATTTATAACTAATATATATATATATATATATATATATATATATAGAGAGAGAGAGAGAGAGAGAGAGAGAGAGAGAGAGAGATTTGCTATGGTGCCCACCTCCCGTGAGCAACCACCGTGAGCACCATAAGCAAATCTCTCATTTTTTTGCGTTTTTTCGATTCTCAACGGCGCCAACACCTCCGTAGACCCTCTCATATCCATTACTAACCTAAATCACCCTCTCCAACACGTTAATTTTTAAGAAAATCATCACATCTGTACGCCGTCCACATGTGAAGAATAAATAATGAATTTTCTTAAAAATTAACGTGTTGGAGAGGGTGATTTAGGTTAGCAATGGATATGAGAAGGTTACGGAAGTGTTGGCGCCGTTGAGAATCGAAAAAACGCAAAAAAAATGAGAGATTTGCTTATGGTGCTCACGGTGGTTGCTCACGGTAGGTGGGCACCATAGCAAATCTCATAGTAAGTATTATGTAACTAATAAATATGTAATAATGAAAAAAGCGGGAATCTGAAAAAAATTAAATCCACCTAATAATTGAACTGTTTCTAGAAAAACTCATTAAGTCACCGTCCTTAGTAAAAAGCCTGTATACTCTCCAATCTCCACAGTCCTCACTTCTTTCTCCATTCTCAAATCAAAGGTGTTGGGAAAACAATGAGAAAAAACTCAAGCAATGATCAAGGATTAAAGTTTGGTCTGAGAGCTACTACTGAAGACATGAAGAACTCGATGAAGAAGCTGAAATAATATAATGTTAGGAGATGCGGAAATCCCCGATTATTTTTCCCGAAAAAGACAATAATAAATAAAAGAGACGAAAAATAAATTTGGACAGTGACACGAGATTTACGTGGTTCGGCAGAATGACTTATGCCCACGGGTCGGAGGGTAGAACTTCTTATTATGTGGAGTGATTACAAACACGTACTCTGACGTGATACAAAAATAGCTATAACAATATAAGGAGTAGGCTACAAAAAATAATCAGAGGAGTGGAAAGATCTGCTGTTGTGGTGCCATTTCTTCTGCATCGAATGAGCTTATTGATAGGCAAACGTCTTGCTTCGTTCATTCATGTGAAAAGAAGAAAACAAATGCAGCCCACCATTTGATTTTCAGTGCCCTAGCCGAAATGAGAATAACTTGATCATAGCAATTTTTCACGTGGCCATTATCTCTTGTTGAATGGTCAATAAAGCAAGCTCACCTAACAAATCTCCACCTTGAGCTTGATTCCGTAAATTACTCCACCTTAATTAGAATACTGTTATCTCCCTCCGACCTTAGCCCCGACGGGCTACTTCACCATTTCTGAAACACCAATCAAGTCCAAGCAATGCTTGAACTTGGAAACTGGAAGAGCCTTGGTAAACAAATCTGCAGGATTATCCTTCGTGTGTATCTTCTTGATAAACACCTTTTTATCTGCAATGATCTCACGAATAAAATGATACTTAACATCAATATGCTTAGTCCTTTCATGATACATCTGATCCTTGGTCAAATGAATCGCACTTTGACTATCACAGAAAATATTAATGACTCCCTGACTCTGGGTTAATTCGCCGAATAACCCTGTCAAACATAATGCTTCCTTGATCGCAACGGTAATCGCCATGTATTCTGCTTCAGTAGTAGATAACGCCACTACATGCTGTAGAGTTGCTTTCCAGCTAACTGCACAACCTCCAATACAAAATACATAACCAGTAAGAGATCGTCGTTTATCGAGATCACCTGCGTAGTCTGAATCGACGAAGCTAACGAGAGTATCACTGTTTCTGCCAAACTCCAAACAAAAGCTTAGAGTACCCTTCAAGTATCTGAGAACCCACTTCACTGCTTGCCAGTGTTCTTTCCCTGGAGTAGCCATATACCTGCTAACAACACTAACAGCCTGTGAAATATCAGGACGTGTACATACCATTGCATATATAATACTGCCGACTGCACTCGAGTAAGGAACCCGTGCCATGTACGTTTCTTCCTCTTCTGATGATGGTGACTGAGCAGCGCTTAGCCTAAAATGGCTAGCAAGATGAGTGCTGACAGGTTTGGCATCGTTCATGCCAAGTCTTTCCAAAATATTCTTGCGGTAACTTTCCTGGGTCAGGTGTAACTTACCAGCTCCTCTATCACGTCTAATCTCCATACCAAGAATCTTCTTAGCTGCTCCCAAATCCTTCATCTCAAATTCACCGTTCAATAAGGCCTTCAACTGGTGAATTTCTGCAAGATTCTTAGCCGCAATGAGCATGTCATCAACATACAACAATAGATAAATGAACCAACTGTCATTTAACTTCCGGAAGTAAACACAACTATCATACTTGCTCCTGGAGAAACCATGACCGAACATGAAAGAATCAAACCGTTTGTACCACTGTCTTGGAGACTGCTTTAATCCATATATGGATTTCTTCAATAAACAAACTTGATCTTCTTTTCCTTCAACTATGGAGCCTTCAGGTTGCTTCATATAAATCTGTTCATCTAAATCGCCATGTAAAGAACGCTGTCTTGACATCAAGTTGTTCTAACTCCAAATCATACATGGCAACGAATGCAAGTAATACACGAATAGAGCTATGTCTAACGACAGGTGAGAATACGTCATTAAAATCTACACCTTGTACCTGACTATAGCCTTTCGCGACTAATAGTGCCTTATACCTTGCATCGTCCGAACCAGATAAACCTTCTTTCTTCTTGAAGACCCACTTACATCCGACAATTTTCTTTTTCTTCGGCGGCGGCACAAGAATCCACGTACCATTCTTGTGCAGAGACTCCATTTATTCATTCACCGCTACCAGCCACTTATCAGAATTAGCATCGCTTATCGCCTCCGAATAGGTAGAAGGTTCGTTGCCTCCACATGTTTCTTGCGCCACTGATAAAGCGTACCAAACTAAATTTACGTACCGCTGTAGTAGTCGAATCTCTCGTCTCTCCCTGTCTCTAGTTATAGAATATTCCTGCTCGATACTTTCATCTTCAACAGGATCTGAATCAGGTTCTGGCTCATCCTCTTGATCCGTTGAACTCGTAGCAGGGTCATCTGAAGGATATTTGTTGATCTCGAGCTCCACCTCGCTGTGTACACTATCCTTCTTTTCTTGATTAGAAGAATTAGTAGACTCTTTTGAAGGATGTAACATAGAAGACTCGTCAAATGTAACATCTCTGCTATTTATAAATTTGGGTGACTTGGTGTTAGGAATATTTTATAGTATTCAATTTCAATGTGTTTATCTTAGTTGGTTTGTACTTAATTAACTTTGGACTAGTTTGTAATATTCTAGTTCTTAGTTACTAGGGGTATAATATACTAACTAATGTGGTATATATACCCCCAAACCCTAATTCATTAGGGTGTGTGTTTTTGGTTGTGTGAGTGCGTGTGTGTTGAATAGTAAGAAAGCATTTTCAAAGCATTCATCTTCTTCACTGTCACACCCCACGTCTAAGCTTTGAAATCCACATCATTAGCGTGGTAAATCGTCCTAAATCAGTGTTGTTGGATCGAATAGGGACCAACAAGTGGTATCAGAGCAAACATGTTAGGATTTGGATTACATTTGGACTGATTTCTGAATTTTTTAATTTTTTTTCCCCGTCACTGTTCTTCGATGCATTTAACGGATTCTCAAAAAATTTCGACATGTTTAGCTGTTTTTGTTGATCGATTGTGTGTTTCTCTTTGATCTGAACTTATTTCTGATCGATCGAACCAACTTTCTGTGCATTTTGAAGATTAATCGAATATTCTCCTTTCGAACTGTTCTTCGTGAAATTTCAAAAATTAGACCAATTTTGCTTTGATTTCGTTAAATTGATTGCCTGTTCTTGCTTAGTGTTTAATTTCGATCCATAACCCAGAGTAGTTGCGAACAATTTTGTGTTTGGATCAAGTTTCTTTTTGCCACATCGTCTCGGCCTTGCTTCTCTTTCGATCGAAACATACCTTCGATGATAGCCTTCGATCGAAACTCGGTTCTCAATCTTATTTCGATCGAAACTCGTTTCTGAATTCTCGTTCGATCGAAATAGTTTCGCCGAGCTGCTGTTCGAATTTTCATCGATCGAAACTCGTTGTCTCAATTAATTGATCGAAACTCGTTTTCAGCCTCTGATCGAAACTAGTTTCTTTTCCAGTTCTGTTTCGATCGAAACACCCAACATCTGATCGAAACTCGTTTTTCAGTTCTGTTTCGATCGAAACATACCTTCGATGACAGCCTTCGATCGAAACTCGTTTCTCAATTTTATGTCGATCGAAACTCATTTCTGAATTCTCGTTTGATCGAAACAGTTTCGCCGAGCATTGCTTTTACTGTAGATTACTGTAGCAAATTCAATTCACACTTTCGCCGAGCTGGACAGATTTTTCGATCGAAACTCTCCAAGTTAATCGATCGAAACTCGTCTCAATTCTCTCTCGATCGAAACCAAATTACTGTGAGAAGTCTCGCCAGATTGAAATCTCAGCGATTCTCAATCAATTTCACTCAATTGATAGACAGTGTCTTGCCCGAAAGTCCACAATACCAAATTCCCGTTTCGATCAATTTATTTCTCGGCGATTATATTTTATCTTATTGTTTCGCCCGAAACTCATCTGCATCGATCAAAACTCATTTGGCGATCCAAACTCACTCTTCAAAATCACACATAAACATTTTCAATCATCAAAACAATTGGACCCTTTAAATAAAAATATTTTAAGTTTCAAAAAAAAAAAAAATTGGTGTAGACTGCTTTTCTGTCAAATTTTTGAAAGCAAATCCACAAACGTGTCAACGATCAATCATCCAATAATCTATTTAGGACATTTTGGCAAATTATAGAGAAAGTTTTGGTAATTTTCACGAAAGTTTCGAAATTATCTCAAAATTTTTAGGTGCACACCAAAAAATTTTCGACGCCGACTTTCTTCGATACTTCACGATACGTCTCGAGTGAACCAAACTTTTCGTCACTGAAATTTCAAAAGCCAATTTCTATTTTTTAATTAAATATAAAATCAAATTAAAATGGATGCTCAAGCTAGGAAGATTGAGGAATTAGAAGCACGCCTTGCTAATAATTACTCCGTGTTGGTTAAGCAACAAGAAAGCCTAGCTTATGCTAATGAAGATTTGACAAACGCAAAGTCAAATATAATTAGCTTAGAAACTAAGTTAGAAGATAGTGAAAATAGGGTCTGCGAGATGACTAAAAATTTACGTTCTTGCGAAGCTGAGCGAAATGAAGTCTCATCAAAATATGAGACCGTCTTAGAGGAACAGCGTATGCTTTGCTCTAAGATTAAACGATTAGAGAATGTTATTTCGAATATAGGTCAAGCAGATCAAAAATCTCCTTCTAACTTAATTTCTAACGGGGAAAATATTTTACATGATAAAAAACCTACTCTATGTGATACTCCAGAGACTCTTCGTAAATTGAAAGATTTACAAGATACTTTGGACTCTGAAAGGATAAGTTTTGGCACTGAAAAGGAAAAGCTTTTAAATGAGATTTTATATCTCAAAAATTCTCCGTCTTTATCTGTTTCAAATGATTTGTCAAATAATACATCTTGCTCAAAACAGGTAAAGAAAACAAAAACTAAAAGAAGCATCTTTGTTCCTAAAACTGAGAAGACTTTTACTAATCATTCTAAGTCAATTTTGACTGAAGCTGAAACGTTAAGTAAAAGCAAAGCGCTAAAAATAGCTAAGGAACAAATAAAGATTAGGAAGGAGAAAGGAAAATCAATATTATCTTCGAAAATTAAAGTCGAAAATGTTCAAGATTTTTCCTCTCCTATTCCTATCAAAAGGGAAGCGTGCAAAGAAGTTCCAAGCTTAAGCAAACGAACTTCTCAAATCCCGCACATTTATCATTATAATGTGAATGACGTGCGTTACTGTCGTAGGAATACCAGTTCTCCTGTTACTGATGCTTATAATGCTCTATGCTCGTATTCTTACATGCAATATCCAGTTCAGATTAAGTCTGAAAGACACCTTCTGCGACTGGCTAGGGAGAAAATCTTTAGAACTTCTAGACCTAGGCACATGTTCACTGGCACTGATATGTCATTTCCCTATAAGGTTCACCAAACCTGGATTCCTAAATCACAAATCAAATTGAATTGGACTTTAAAGGATGATTTAGGATCAATATCTAAACCAAATGTGCTTAACTTGTTTTCTGCTAACAAGGGAGGACCCATCCAAAAATGGGTACCAAAGTCCCGATAAGTTTTGCAGATTCCCAGCATGGGTAGGTACTAAGAGAGCTGCTCCACACTCATGACTGGTATGCGACGAGGGCAGCCAAACATCCCAGCGTGTATGGTATCTTGGGTTGCTCCACATACACGACTGGTAAGCGATGCGAGCAACTACGTAGGTAAATTCTATATGCATCCCATAAGAAAATTGGCATGCATCTTGAGCTGAAAAGACAATATACCTACTTTGAAAATAATAGGGTACATTATGTACATGCATGATTTAAAAGAACTTTAAAAGTTAAATTTTAGCATGCATATGAACTGAAATGTCTAATGCCCTCTCATAGGTACATTTTCATTATGCATACATATTAAAAATTTTCAAGCTTAAACAATCACGTATGCATATGAGCTGAATTCTCAAAAATACCTACTTTTTGGGAGCAATAAAAAGTGAAAAACGTACATTCTAATATGCAATTTTTAAAGAATAATAATTCTTTTTGCATCTGATCCGAAAATAGATAAATACGTTCACGCTTATTTTATTGGGAGAGAACTTATATGTTTTAACGTGCATGCATTGAGGGGAGTATCACTCCATATTTACGAGGGGAGAGTACATTTTTAGGGGGAGCACATCTTAGGTGCACTATTTGAGGGGGAGAAACTTCATTTAACCTATATACATATACGAATACATATACCTATATCTATTATTACTATGATACTACTTATCTACTACTATTACGATAATATATATATATATATATATATATATACATATACAAAAAAGGGAAAAGAAAGAAAAACCCTCTCAGACGCTTCCACCTCCCAAGACGGACCTCACTTGAAAACTCGACCCTCGAGAGTTCAAGAATTACAAAAGGCATGACATCCATACACAAACACAAAGATGATCTCAACCACCCTGCTCCGACTTGCTGATGAAGCAGCACTCACCAAAATTGACGGACGCATGGATTCTAGGTTCCCATGGTTCAGTCAGACCAAACTGAACCTAACCCCGGAACGTAGCCAAGTGTTAGTGAAGATAGTCCATAAGCCACATTCCCATTTGGCAATTCTTGACAATACCGAAGAACGGATGATACAAAAATCCTCACCTCACAAAATTTTCGGGCCATCCCATACAGGTGCAGGAGCTGATTTTTATCAGCTCCCGGGTAGAAGTCGCCTCATTTGGTCCAATGGCGCATGCACAACCGAGCCTTACCCACTCATCGATCTCCCAAAAGACCGGTGTTTCATCAAATAACGGGGAGCCACGCATGCTATCACCGCTTCACTTGGAAGCGGGAGATATTGATTTAAGTGGTAGTTAGCCTCACACCACTGAACTTCCTTGAACACATCGAGTCTAGGTGTCCTCACTACCTAAATGTTTTATAATTTTTAGGACACATACACTTTTTCTTATCTGGACTTCGTGACCAGATCAGAACTTCCATAGACACATCCTCTTAGATGTGATTCCATGATTGGAAGGAAGTCCTACCGTTGCAACATCAAAACAACAACGGCATCAGGTCATCGTCTGCGAGCTACGCTCCTAGATCGATGTTAACGGAACGCCTATGTGGCTCCGGTTCTAAGCCCTGTGCTTACAGGCCGCGTCTCAGAGTTTAACTCTGAACTCGTGTCGATGGATTGCCTTAGTGGCTCCGTCTGGTTATTACCCACACCGACCTGTCGTTTGTTTATTCCTTCGACTCCTATACAAGCATGCCGATCTCGTTAACACGAATCGCCATGAGGGGGAGAAGGGGATACGTATAAACAAACAGGTCGGACCACCCGCCAACTTCCGCCTCGCGTACCACTATGAAGCAGGGCTCTCCTTCACTCAAACGTCAATTCAGAAGGAGCCTTGGCACATTTTATAACACATCCCACGCTCACCATCAATATTCCACCGCGCTTTCCACGATGAAGCCGAACTCCACTGGAACCTACAATGTCACATTGAAAGGAGCTTTGGCACATGTTAAAAGACACCCCACACATATCTTCTTCTGGAGCCAGACAAGCTTCCTCGAGGCCGAACCAGACAACTTCCTTCGACGAAGACGAATCTGGCACCGAGAAGAAGACTAGAGAAGACTTGACGACTTCAAAATACGGAAAAAGACACGGACAAGATGCAAACAAGATTTCAAAGATCTGCGACATCATCAAGAAACGAATATCGGGGCGTGGATCACAGCATACATCCGATCTACAACGTATAGCGTCAAGACAAGAGAATTCTAGCTGAAAGTGCATTCAAATTCTCTACAAGAAGAGGAGACAGCCTTTGCAGGGGGAGCAAGGGGAGATTGTTAGGACTCGAGAGATTCTCCATGTGCCCAACAAAGATAACCCGCGCTGAATTGAAGATTGAACACTAAGGGGGAGATTGTTAGGAATATTTTATAGTGTTCAATTTCAATGTGTTTATCTTAGTTGGTTTGTATTTAATTAACTTTGGGCTAGTTTGTAATATTCTAGTTCTTAGTTACTAGGGGTATAATATACTAACTAATGTGGTATATATACCCCCAAACCCTAATTCATTAGGGTGTGTGTTTTTGGTGTAGTATGTGTGAGTGCGTGTGTGTTGAATAGTAAGAAAGCATTTTCAAAGCATTCATCTTCTTCACTGTCACACCCCACGTCTAAGCTTTCAAATCCACATCATTAGCGTGGTAAATCGTCCTAAATCAGTGTTGTTGGATCGAATAGGGACCAACACTTGGGATCAGGATTATATAGTCTATATCCTTTCACCCCTGAAGCGTAACCGAGGAAAATACACTTCTTAGCTCTAGGCTCTAACTTTCCCTCGTTAACGTGCATATAAGCTGGGCACCCAAATATTCTTAAGTTGGAGTAATCAGCAGGAGTACCCGACCATACTTCCTCAGGAGTCTTGAAATTGATCGGGGAACACGGTGAGCGGTTGACAATATAACATGCTGCAGCGATAGCTTCAGCCCAAAAATCATTTGTCAACCCAGCGTTGGAGATCATACATCGAACTCTCTCTAAAAGTGTTCGGTTCATGCGCTCGGCAACACCATTTTGTTGAGGCGTCATTCGAACTGTGTGATGTCGAGCAATTCTTTCATTCTTGCAGAATTCGTTGAACTCGCTTCCGCAAAATTCTAAGCCATTATCTGTCCGTAGCCGCTTGATCTGTTTTCCTGTTTGCTTTTCAATCAAAGCTTTCGATTGTTTAAATATTAGGAAAACATCACTCTTCTGTTTAAGACAATCGACCCAGACTTTCCTTGAAAAATCATCAATGAAAGTCAACATATATCTTGCACCACCTTTGGACGGAACACGAGAAGGACCCCATACATCAGAGTGAATATAGTCCAAAGTACCTTTCGTCCCGTGGACTGCTGGCGAATTGAAGCTGAGTCGTTTCTGCTTCCCAAAAATAAAATGTTCGCAAAAGTCCATCTTACCAGTACTTTGACCGCAAAGTAGGCCCGGCTTGCTTAAAATTGTCAAGCCTTTTTCTCCCATGTGTCCAAGTTGCATATGCCATAATCTCGTGGTATCAACCTCCGGGGATGTCGAAACTGCAGCGGAACTTGTTACTGTAGTTTCCTGCAAAATATATAAATTTTCAGACCTGCAAGATTCATCACGACAAGGGCATTTCTGGCAATTTTCAAAACTCCACCTTCACCTGAGAACCTGCACCTTGAGATTCAAGTGTGCCTAAAGAGATCAGATTTCTCTTCATATCTGGAACGTGTCTGACTTCTGTGAGCGTTCGGATGATTCCGTCGAACATCTTGATCCTAACTGTGCCTTTACCAATAACTTTACACGGAGCATCATTTCCCATTAAAACATATCCACCATCGAATTTTTCATATGTGGAAAAACAATCTCTACTCCGACTAATGTGGTAAGAACAACTCGAATCTAAGATTCACTCATTATCAGACCTAACAATATTTACAGTTGCTACAAAAATAGTTCCATCGCTTTCATCAGCAGCTAAACTAGCTTCGGCGAGTTTATTAAGCTGCTGATTATTTTTCTCTTTATTTTTTAATTTAAAAACAATCAGCTTTAATATGACCATTTTTCTTGCAAAAATTACAGACTTTATTTCTGTACCTGGATTTTGACCTTTCTTTAGATCTGCTACTTTCAGCGTCTCTACGCTCTGGTCTTCCCCGCGCAAACAGGCCTTCTGCTTGGCTACCACTTGTTTCTCCCGTAATATCCCTGTCTATCTGCTCTTTCGATTGTAACGCAGATTTGACACTAGCATATGATATCGTATCTTTCCCATAGATTATGGTGTCACGAAAATGCTTTAAAGACGAGGAAAGGGAACACAACAATATTATGGCCTGATCTTCGTCCGTCACTTTTACTTCTACGTTCGCCAAATCAATAATGATAGAATCGAATTTATCGAGATGCGAGAGAATAGAAGTACCTTCCGTCATTTTCATACTATATAGCTTCTGCTTTAAATAAAGCCGATTCTCCTTAGTCTTCTTCATGTAGATAGCTTTTAACGCATCCCACATACTCATGGTCATCGTCTCCGTGGCAACTTCTTGTAAAACCTCGTAAGAGAGATTTAGATAATAGCCGATCTGGCTTTCTTGTCCAATTCATTAAAATGATCGTCCTTCATTTTGGTTGGTTTCTTCTTTGCGCCTTCAAGCGCCACCTCGCAACCGTCTTGAATGAGTATGACCTCCATCTTGAGACTCCACATTGCAAAGTTGACATTTCTGTCGAACTTTTCAATTGACATTTTTGTTATCGTCATGGTGGCTAAAAATAAATCTGGTTGGCTCTGATACCAATTTGTTAGGAGATGCGGAAATCCCCGATAATTATTTTGCCCTAAAAAGACAATAAAAATAAAAGAGACGAAAAATAAATTTGGACAGTGACACGAGATTTACGTGGTTCGGTCAGAATGACCTACGTCCACGGGCCAACGGGTAGAACTTCTTTATTATGTGGAGTGATTACAAACACGTACTCTGACGTGATACAAAAATAGCTACAACAATATAAGGAGTAGGCTACAGAAAATAATCAGAGGAGTGGAAAGATCTGCTGTTGTGATGCCATTTCTTCTGCATTGAATGAGCCTATTTATAGGCAAACGTCTTGCTTGGTTCGTTCATGTAAAAGAAGAAAACAAATGCAGCCCACCATTTGATTTTCAGTGCCGTAGCCGAAATGAGAATAACTTGATCATAGCAATTTTTCACGTGGCCATTATCTCTTGTTGAATGGTCAATAAAGCAAGCTCACCTAACATATAACTAACATTTGATATGTTAGTTGACGTTGGCTGAGCCGTCAGATCAAATTGGATCTAATGGTTTGTATTGAATACTGTTTCTACAGCTGAAATCGTATAAGCACTTTTATAAGTGGGAAGATAGTGCATGCTTAAGCTTAGGTACAAACTCGTCAAAGCAGGAGCAGTATAACTGACTGAAGCTGTTTTCTGTATTCAGTTTACCAGTGATCAAGTAGCTGGTTTTGAGCGTCTATATCTTCTATATAAGTGAAAATTAGGGTAACTTGTAAACATAGTGTTGAGAGAACCACATAAAGAGTGTGTCTTTATTTTTTTTCATTTCTTTGCTGTTTTTCGATTCGTTTGCGTTCAAGATTCATTCTTTCAATCTGTTAAGCATACTTCATTCTTCATCAAGTTGGGAATCTATTGGTTGCCGAATCTTTAACAAAAGGAACACTTGAAAAAAATTAGCAAGTTCGTTCGAGGTCTTCCACACTTTGAAAGGTAGGTAGGCCTCTCGGTTCTTTCGTCTTTGGGGGTTCGTCGCGGCGGTGTTGTGGGGGTTCATAATGCGGGTTCGTCGCGGCTCGTGGGTTTGGGCTTGCGGTGGTTGGGGGACGGGCGCCGGATCGGACACGACCGTTCCAGTTCCATTGCATTTTCGCGGAACGGGGACGGGCGTTCCGCTATTTTGAAAAAAATATGAAGTTAGAATAAAAAATATATAATATTTAAAAGATGCAATAATAAAGGTTAATATCTTTCTGTTAAAAGTGGATTTCATTTTGCATTGCAATTAAATATCATTTATAAACTAATTATAGATTTTTAAAATTTTTCGCAAGATTAAAATACCAACTGTGGTATTGATTTATTTGATTACAGTACTTAAAAGATGCTATAATAAAAAAAAACGACTAGTTTTTGTACTTAATTATAGTGAACTTCCCTTCAACCTTTATTGCTAGATGCTATTGTATATTTTTTATCTAATATAAAGCTTAAAATTCAAGTTAAATTCAAATTGGGCTTAGTATATTTTAAAATAAGTATAGGCCCAAAAAACCCTACCGCAATCTAATTCAACCTAGGTTATTGTTACTGTTTTTTCCACCGATCCTCTTCTACCCACCAACCGTCACCATCACGATCACCATCACACTGTGTCTGTTACGATGGCGTTCCACCAGATTAATCCAACTCGGCCGTTCCGGCCGTCCTAACGGCGATCCGGCGAACCATGGTCTTTGCTTGTGTGATGATACGCCTGAGGACGAGTTTGTGATATACAGAATGAGCTGCTATGAGAAGAAAACTTGGGTAAAAGAGTGCGTTGTAAGAAGAAACAGGGTTTTCGGAGATGAAGAAGATGCATTGATGGCCTTGCAAGAGGGAGATTCTCGCTTGTTCTGCCATTCAGACAGTTGTAAGGATACAACAAATTTAGTCGATGAACCCTAGTCATAATGTTGATTATTTCTTCAGCGCTTTTCTTTATACTCCGAGATTTTTTCCCTCAGGGATTTCGACATGGATGAGGTCATTGTGTCCAAGTTTTGAATGAGTTGGGTAGTTGTTTTTTCTTTTATAATGATTGTTTGTTAGTTTATTGTTTTGTCTCAACTATTCTGGATATATTCAATGAGTTAGCTTATTATTTCCAACGTATTACTGTAGCATTATATTGGCTCTTCCTCTCTATTCACCGTTTTCAATTCATACAAAGCGCATCACTTATTCGTTCGATTTCAAATGTAATAGATCTCAGAGTTTTGCTTTGTTCGACTTTGAATGGAAAACAATTGGAGCACACAAAAAAATAATACGAGAAAATTGAGTTAAGGCATCTTATGTAGACATAGCAGCTCAAACATGGATCTTCTATTGATGATCATGGGCGCAAATACAAGTTGATATTGCATAAGATATTTTCCCGAAAAAAATAAAACTTCGATGCTCGAAACCTTGTTAAGTGACCACTTCTCCTAAAAGGTTAACCTTTAAAGAAGTGCATCCTTTTTAATTTTATATAATGTATTTCCAACACGCCCCCTCACGTTTAGGCTGATTTCTCTATTATCTAGCCTTAGACGTGTAACTCTCATAAATGAGTGGTCTTGAGGATTCGTACCAAGGACATGCGGTTCCCTATGCTCTGATACCATGTTCAGATGGAGATTTCATAGCATTGCGGTTCTTCATCTGAAACCTATCCAAAATCTCCTGAGCATATTTCCTCTGAGTTATGAAGATACCGCTCTCAGGTTCTTCACTTGAATACCCACAAGATAATTAATCTTTCCAAGATCCGTCATATCGAATTCAACCACCATCGACTTTTTGAACTCTTCAAACATAGAGGCATCATTTCGAGTAAACATAAGATCATCAACATATAAACAAGAGATGAGCATTCCCTTTTCATAAAGCTTGACATAAAGTGTGTGCTCGTACGAGCATTTCTGAAACTCGTTTTTCTGAAAACAAGTATCTATACGGTTATACCAAGCTCGTAGAGCTTGTTTTAATCCGTATTAGGCCTTTTTCAGCTTGTAAACTTTCTGCTATAAACCAGAAATAACATAGTCAGGTGGTTGATCGACATATACCTCTTCTTCCAAGTTTCCATGTAGAAAAGCAGATTTTATGTCGAGCTGAAAAATGTTACACGAATTCTGGCAGCGATGGCGATTACTGCTCTGATGGTATCATGACGTGTAACAGGCATAAAGACTTCTGTATAATCAACTCCATACTCCTGTTTATAACCTTTCGCTAGCAAACGTGCTTTATGCTTTTTAACTCCAATGGTTTTCTGCCCTTTTTGAAGTTCCATCTTCGCCAACCACTTGCGAAATCCTTATTATCGTCACAACAGCTACTAAATAAGCGACATAGAGCACGTTTGACGATTTATATCCTTGACGATTTTTCAGATGCAAATAATCTGTCGGAGCGACATAGAGCACGTTAGGCGATTTATATCCTTGACGATTTTTCAGATGCAAATAATCTGTCGGAGCGACATAGAGCACGTTAGGTGATTTATATCCTTGACAATTTTTCAGATGCAAATAATTTGTCGGAGTGACATAGAGCACGTTGGGCGGTTTATATCCTTGACGATTTTTCAGATGCAAATAATCTGTCTGACCGAAAAAGATCCATAAATCTTGTCTTGCGTAAAATCCTCAAACCATATCCCGTCGTTCTCAATCTCTAGAAAAAAGTGGCCTCAGTGCAACGAAAAGGCAGCATAATGCAAATAAATAGCGCATGCATACTCACAACATTACTGAATTTACAACCACTTAAAGATATCAAGAAACGAAACCCAACTGCGTAGAAAATGTCCCAGATTAGCTTAAAAGTGCATAAATATTAGGCCACGAGGAAGTATAAAATAAAAGGACTCTATCTCATTATCTGCAATGAATAACTCGACACAATCTACACTTGTCGAATTTCATTGTTTGCCATGAGTATTAAATACACAAGAAGTCGTGTTCGTTCCATAGCGGGTTATTAATTTTCAAATTCACCTCATGCTTGATTTAGTCCAAATGTGATACCTATTAAAATTAAAAAGAAAATTGTCTAACTACAATGTATTCAATTAAAGAACTTTCCGAGCTCATCGACAAGGCTTTCCAGATACTAGTACGTGTTGCACACTAAAATGCATGTGCTAAGAATATATAAATGCATCATGTTAGTATTACTAAAAATACTAGTACGTGTTGCACACTAAAATGCATGTGCTAAGAATATATAAATGCATCATGTTAGTATTACTAAAAATACGGACGAGATCCTCTGTCCCATTACATGTCCGATTGTATGTACCAATTAACAAATTTTGCTTTATCTGTCATTTTTTAGATTAAATAAAAAGTACTAATTAACATATTTTTGCTTGTGTCATTTTTCAATTAAATAAAAGAGACGGTGATTGTTTTTTAAACTTTTAGAATTTATGCAACCCATACGTTACGATATAAAAGATCTTATCTTTCACATGTTTTGTTATTTTACACCCACATCGCATTAAAATACTGAATACGCCAATTTTTAAGAGGAGGAGAAAGATGTGTGGATCAATTATTGCTCAGTTAGGATATTATCTATTATATTTCTGCTCGTAACGACATTTTCATTACAAATTGAAAGAATATTGAATTTTGTTTTAGAACCTATAATTTGAAGCATCTATTTTATCTTTCATTTACTTCATTTTTATATTCGTATTATTTATTATTTAATTCTGTGTCAGCCAATTAAATATTATTTTGCTCTTTGTTTATGTTTTTCCAATATTTCTATTTATGTGATATATTTTTTGTTGCTCAAAATTCTGTAAATTTGATGGAGTACAATTGAAAAGAGATGATCTACAACATTTATATAAATATGATAACTCAAAATAAACTAAATATTATGAATAAATTGTGAATCATCACAATGATTCATCACAAATTATGATGATTAAATGTGGATGTTTTTGGAATATTAATGACTCATGAATTTATGATAAGATGAGGTGTATAAAAAGATTGTATTTTTGCATGAGTTGTATAGTGATGACTAAATTGTATTTTAGTGTATGATTAGTATAAATAGGTGATTTGAGTTACATTGTAAAATACATCCCAAAGTATAGAAATTATATTATCTCCCTCTAAATTCTCTCTATATTGTTAGTATTATCAAAATAATCATAATATAAATAAAATAATCTTAATCTAATATAAATCATAATAAAAATTTCCTAACACGTTATCGGCACGAACACGCTCCGTCGTCGAGGTCAACCTCCGCCGTAGAGATCAACCCCGTCGATGTTCTTCAACGAGTTTGGTCGAGGTACGTAATTTTATTTTGTGCTTAACGTTAGCTTAATAGTGGTATATATATGTGAATATTTTCGTGGTATACGATTTTTCCTGTTACTTTTTACTATTTTTAAAATTTATATAATGAAAGTATAACATAACGCATAGCGTGAGTGGTTTCACGGATTATCGTCACTACATATGATGTGAGGCCCAGATTTTGATTCCCATGCAGTCGTGGCATGTGAAAATATTTTTGACAAGTTTTACGGAAAACATAATAAATAATTTTTATTTTTGAATATAATCGTTATATTTTGATTTTGCGTAGTAACTTATTATAATTTTAAATTTTATAGAATCATGTATTTTATACAAAGATGGTTCTTCTGCTCCTAACTTTATTTACGGTGATCGTTACCACTATGTGGATAATATTTTACGGAATTTTCCAAAATATTATTATTAATTGTATTTTCCTTAATAAATGTAATTTTCTATAATATTACTATTACTTAAAATATATTTTATTTTGAAGGATTTTGTTCTGTCCGATGTTTGAACTATTGCTTACGTTTATTATTACGGTGGCACTTATTTGGATGTGGATAATATTTTTCATAAATATTTTCAAAAGAAGATATTATAGAAGATACTAATGAGGATACTAAAGAACATTAATTACAATTTTCTTTGAATATTTTGCTATGTTTTGATAGTTAAAATATGTTTATATTTCATGATATTATATGCTAAATTTAGTTTGATGAATTTGTTGTTTTCGATAACTTTTATGTTGGCTTGAAACTTGAATACACAAAAAAAGTTAATTATGGTCAATACTTTGACTGAACGATTGTGCGACATTTCCCGAAATAAACGTACGACATTCCCTTAAGTGAGTGTATCCGCAAATAATACAAATGGTTGTATATGTTTATCGTTGTGAATATTCAAAAGATTTTCACCAAAGCGGAAATGTGATAAATAAACGAAAATGAAATGAGCAAAGACTGCTATCGAGATTAATATTATCGTCGCGATTATGGAATATTTATTCGCACCAAAAGATCACGTTGATCTTTATAATTCAAGGAGCAGAAAATTTGAAACAAGACGTTGCTCGAAATTGAGGTATTTAAGAGAAACGGTGTCAGGAGCTGATATTTATCAAATGTTCATTCGAATATTATAGAAGTCATTGATCCATTGGCATGAAATTTTATATATGCAAAATATGTTACATTTATTATTTTATCTATACTAATATGTATGTTTTATTCTGCAATTTTAATTGTGTTGCTTTATTCATGATATAAATTTTTATATTTGTTAAGGATATTCATATAATGGATATGAGCATGTGGAATAGAGAATTAAGTCTTGCAGACTGCGCAACGGCTCATACGATTCTGAGAAATAAAAATATTTTGATCATCTTGAAATGAAAGGAGAAAGTGTTATCACTATATCGGGTAGCACAGATATAATTGGCTCAGGAAGAGCTAGTGTTTTATTGCCCAAAGGGACAAAGATGATAATTGAAAAAATACCTTATATTCTCCTAAGTCTCAAAGAAATTTACTAAGCTTTAACGCTATTAGAAATAACGGATATCATGTTGAGACAGCATAAAAAGGAAACATTAGATATTTGCACATGACAAAAGTGATTTCGAATGATAAAAGAATCGTGGAAATATTACCTTCATTTGACTCGGGGTTATATTATACATATCTGAGAGCAATTGAATCATATGCTATCGTAAACCAGAAGTTTACTGATGACAGTATATTTAATGTTTGGCATTACCGGTTGGGCCATCCCGGTTCAACTATGATGCGAAAAATAATTGAAAATTCACGTGGACATTTAATAAAGAATCAGAGGATTCTTCAATCTAACGAACTAGCATGTGTTGTTTGTCTAAAGGGAAGTTAATTATTCGGCCATCACAAATTAAAGTAAAGAATGAATCATTGTATTTTTGAAACGTATACATGGTCAAGTATATGTTCCAGTTGCGCCACCACAACGCACAAAGATGGAACCTCAAAGGAGGTTGGGAATATATGTCGGTTTTGAATCTCCATCGATAATAACATATTTAGAACATTTAACGGGAGATATATTCACGGCTAGATACTGTCACTTCGACGAAACAAATTTTCTGACATTAGGGGGATAAAAGAAACAGCTGGAAACGAATATTAGTTGGAATGAATTATCACTAAATCATTATGATCCTGGAAGGAGAGAATGTGAACTAGAAGTTCAGAAGATAATTCATTTACAAAGCTTAGCGAACCAATTGCCAGACAGCTTTACTGACCCGAAGAGAGTGACTAAGTCACATATACCTGCTGTTAATGCTCCTGCAAAAATTGATGTTCCTGCCGAACATAATATTGAGCCTAAGCCACAGCTAAAATGTGGTCGGACCTTGGGTTCCAAAGATAAAAATCCTCCGAAAAGAAAAGAAGCAAATAATAAGAATGGTCCAATCGAGGATTTATCGACTAGAGAAGAGTCGATGGGCTTAAATGATGATAAGAATGAAACTCAGGTACCTGAAGCAATTGAAAATAATGATAATAAAGATATATCATTCAATTACGCCCAGAATGGAATTAGATGGAACCGAGACAAAGTCAATGTTGACGATAAATTCTCATTTAACGTAGCGCTACATGAAATGAATGAGATGAATGAGAATGAAGATCATGAACCAAAGTCTGTAAACAAATGCAGACAACGAAAAGATTGGCCAAAATGGAAAGATGCAATCGAGGCAGAATTAAAATCACTTGAGAAACGAAAAATTTTCGGACTTGTAGTCCACATACCAGAAAATGTAAAGCCGGTTGGATTTAAATGGGTTTTTATTAAAAAGAGAAATCAATGGAGAAATTGTAGATATAAAGCACGGCTTGTCGCACAAGGTTTCTCGCAGAGACCTGATATTGATTATGAGGAGACGTATTTTCCTGTGGTGGACGCAACAACTTTTCGTTATATAATTAGTCCGGTAGTACGTGAAGGACTCGATATGCGTCTAATGGATGTTGTTACTGCTTATCTATAAGGCTCACTTGACAGAGACATTTATATGAAGCTTCCAGAAGGATTTCGGCTGCCTGAAAACTCAGGGCCATGAAATGAGTACTCAATTAAACTAAACAAATCACTTTATGGATTGAAGCAATCTGGCGAATGTGGTATAATCGCCTAAGTGAATATTTATTGAAAGAGGGGTATAAAAATGATCAAATTTGCCAATGTATATTTTTTAGAAGATCAGAAAATGAATTTGTTATTATTGCAGTATATGTTGATGACATAAATATAATCGGAACTCCTAAAGAGTTATCGAAAGCCGTTGAATGTCTTAAGACGGAATTCGAAATGAAAGATCTTGGTAAAACAAAATTTTGTCTTGGACTACAAATTTAATATTTAAAGAATGAAGTATTTGTTCATCAAGATACTTACACGAAAATGATATTGAAAAAGATTTTACGTGAGTAAAGCTCCGTTCAGACCACGCGAAAATGATGAAGAACTACTTGGTCCTAAAGTACCATATCTCAGTGCTATTTGAGCGCTAATGTATCTTACGAGTCATACGCGACCTGATATAGCATTTGCTGTAAATTAATTGGCGAGATACAATTCTTCGCCGACTCGTAGACATTGGAACGGAGGTTAAGTGAATTTTTCGATACCTTCAGGGAACAACTGATATGATAATTGTTCTACTCTAGTGAGATGAAAGCAGATTTAATTCGGTATGCAGATGCTGGATACTTATCCGACCCACATAATGCACGATCGCAAACGGGTTATTTATTTACGTGCGGTGGAACTGCTATTTCATGGCGGTCAGTTAAACAAAGTCTAACTGCCACTTCATCTAATCACGCTGAAATACTAGCAATTCTGAAGCTAGAGAATGTGTTGGTTGCGATCGATTATTCAGCATATACAACAAACTTGTGGGTTAAGTTACTTCCGACGATATTATATGAACATAATGCGGCGTGTATTGCCAATTAAAGGAGGGATATATTAAAGGTGATAGAACAAAACATATTTCACCAAAATTTTTCTTTACACATGAGCTGGAGAAAATGGTGATATTGATGTACAACAAGTGCGATCTAGCGAAAATTTCGCACTTATTTACCAAAGCACTTCCTCCTATAATTTTCAGAAAATTGGTATATTCAATCGGAGTTCGAAGACATAGAGATTTAAAATGATGTCATCATCAGGGGAGAAAATACGCGTTGCACTCTTTTTCCTTCACTAGGTTTTTATCCCACTGGGTTTTTCCTAGTAAGGTTTTAACGAGGCATATTCTTTGAAAAAACATCCAAGGGGAAGTATTATGAATAAATTGTGTCAATGATAAATTGTGAATCACAATGATTCATCACAAATCATGATGATTAAATGTGGATGTTTTTTGACTATTAATGACTCATGAATTTATGATAAGATGAGGTGTACAAAAAGATTCTATTTCTGCATGAGTTGTCTACATGACTAAATTGTATTTTAGTGTATGATTTTAGTATAAATAGGTGATTTGAGTTACATTGTAAAATACACCAAAGTATAAAAATTATATTATCTCCCTCTAAATTCTCTCTATATTATTGTCAAAATTATCATAATATAATAAAAGAATCTTAATATGATATAAATCATAAAATTTTTTTATAACACTAAAAGAATTATAACTTTCGTATAATAAAGGAGCAACTTACCAAAAAATTAAAGAAACAAGTTTATTTTTTAGCATGTGCACGATGTGGCCCACATAATTTTCTATCTCTATTTTTAACGTGAGTCTCACCAATATCTAGTATTTTCTCCCTTTTTATAATAATAAAATGTAAAAATTTTCATATAAACAAAATATATTAGTTGATACATACAATGGATATGTAGCGGGAAGAGGATCCCATTCGCTAAAAATAGAGGGGTAAGTAGTATTCAATTGAAGTTAGTAGATGATTTTTTAATTTAATTTTATTTTTCAATAAAACTAATTTGACAGCGTATAGATAGACATGCCCACTTTTAACCGTAACCCGCGGTTCAACCGTCTAACCGCCGGTTACGGTTATGCCGGTCCGTAACCGGCAACCGTCATCGGCCGGTTACGGGGCGGTTAGGGGTATTCCCAAACCGCCAACCGCCGGTTAGGCGGTTAACCGGCGGTTATAACCGTTTAATAAAAAAAATAAAAAAATACTATTTTAATGTATTAATATTAATATTATTAATTAGAAATACTATGTAACTTTACTAATAGTAATTCTAATTCATAGAAATTTTTGAAAATATGTATTTTGCATTGTATTACAATTTTGTAATATATTTCATGATTCATAAAATTATTATATTTAAAATTTTACATAAATAGTAAAATCCGAACGAAAATACACCGAAAATTCATTTAACAATGCAGTAAATTGCAAAAGAAAAAATAAAATAATTAAAAAAATTGAAAAAAAAAATAAAAAACGAACCGGCAGTTAACCGTAACCGGCGGTTGACTAACCGGCAATCGGGGACGGCTAACCGTCAACCGCCCCCGGCCGGTTAGGTTACGGTTAGTCCATAGGACTAACCGTAAACCGCCGGTTACTAACCGCCGGCAGGGGCGGACCCACGTAGGGGCTCGGGGGGTGCCATTGACCCCCCGGCCATCGTCCTGCTAAGTATATTATATGCGTTAGAATTTTCGAAAATCGACTTTGGTCCAGTGGTTTTTGTACTTACTTTGAAATCTTTACCTGTAAAATCCAGGGTTCCAATCTCCTGGAAGCATTTTGTTTCATTTTTAAATAATTATGTGGACTGTGGGCTGGGCTGTGTGCTGGGCTTGACCCCCAGTCACTCCAGGCTGGGTCCGCCCCTGACCGCCGGTTAATGTAACCGGCGGTTGGGCATCACAGATCGTTCATCAAACGTTTTGGGTAAACATCCTCAGTTCATAAATTGCAGAAATACGACTTATTTACCGTTGAGACAACAGAATTCAGTTACACTTTTTAAACTCCTTTGACAGGCCTTTGGTTGAGAATGGTAAGAATCCGCACAAATATGTAAGGTACACACCTGAGGATCTCGAGCACATGCTCGGAGAATTCTTCGAAGTGAAAACCTTGAACGAGCCCAAACGATAATGCATTCTGTTTGTTTGTTATTGAGCTCTGTTTTCTTTTGCTGCAATGCAGATATATGTAGACGAAATCTTGTTTTAGTGTGCCTGCTTTGCTTGTGATAGTACGGTGCTTGGCTTTTGTGCAATACTTTTGTATATTCTGAGCTGTGTGTCTTCGTGTTAATTTGTAATAATGCAACTTACAATCTCTTCATTTGACGTTAGCAGTTACATCTGACATCTAGAAGAAGCACTTACAAGAAGCACTTCCTTCGACGTTCCCATTTTCAAAGGACAGAGACCAGAATTTCGTGAAAGAAGGTGGTTGTTCTTACATCCTTTGACGATCCTCAATCTTTTTCAACAATCACTCTTTATTCTCTGATACTATTGCTCCGCAAATCCCATTTTTCTAGAAATTTGCACTGTGCAATCCGTTTGATATAAGTCGTTTTCGAGTCGCAATTTAGTAATGTTGATTACCAATTGTCGTTTCGAGTATGCTCATTATTTGTAAATCTTCTGTTGCTTTTCATTACATCGAGCGCCAAAACTGAATTACCGAGCTAGCCCACGACCCAAGCAGATAGAGAACGACGTAAGCGTTTCGTAGTGACCCTAATATGTTCTGGGGTTTTACGCATTATTTAAGGCAAGATTTATGGGATCTTTCCATCAAAACCTATAAGCAGTTATTTTTCACTATTGATTATTATCGCAGCTTGATGATGACAATCTCTTGCCAGAGCACCGACATGAAGTTATTTGCATCTTAAAAAAATCGTCGAGGAGAAAATCGTGTAATGCGCTCTATTTCGCTCTCTTTCTGGTATCATTTTTAACATTCAAAGTAGATAAAGCAAAACTCTATCTATTACAGCTTCTTCTTATGGCCCTCAACACCACCGACATGTTTAGCGTCAAATCGAATCGAGACAACTCACATTTGAAATCTAATCAAATAAGTGATACATTTTGTACGAATCGAAAACGGTAAAAAGAAAAGAGACAAATATAATGCTACTGAAACAAACAATATCCTGAAGTTTTATCTGTTGGTAATTAGCTGATACACATGAAATGGAACCCTTTGCAGAATAGTAGCTGCAAAAAACAACTACCAACTCATTCAAAACATGGAAACAATGGCCTCTTCCGTCTCCAAATCCCTGAGAGAACCGAAACTCGAAATATACGAAAAAGCGCTTAAGAGATAATCAACATTATTATCACTAGGGTTCAAGTCGACTAAATCTGTCAGTATCCTTACAATTGTCTGAATAGCAGAACAAATGAGAATCTCCCTCTTGCAAGGCCATCAACACATCTTCGCCTTCTCCGAAAACCCTAACCATATTAACATTAGGGTTTCTTCTTACGACGCACTCTTTCACCCAAGTTTTCTTCTCATAGCAACTCATTCTTTATATCACAAACTCATTCTCAGACGTATCATCTCACAAGCAAAGGCAGCCCTTCAAAACCACAATCTCCCGAAAATCCCAATCGGATTCTATTACAAGGGTGGGAAACTTAGTAAATTCCTCGGTCTCGAGATCAAAGCAAGAAATCCACCAAGATTCCTCAGTCTCTGACCAAACAGTGAATATTCCCATTCAAGAACGTCCCCATCGAATATTGGTCGTTGTAATCTAACAACTCATGACCTGGCGTAACAGCAATGCTCCTCCACGACCTCTCCCCGAGTGTGTACACCTGGCAACTAAACCTCGGATTCTCAAATGCCTCAAGGCTGTGACTGGTTTCGTATTCGTAGTACATCCTTACAACCTTGTATTGGCTGCTCAATCTGCTCACACCGAACCCATAGAGGACTATCAAAGGGTAATGATTTTCAATTTAGGTGGTTCTGGGAAATTCATGCACTCTCTGGTGATGCGATTGCATATGTAGTGCGGTTGCTCGGGACTCGTGCCCGTGGACAAGATTAGACTGTCGATTGAGCCCTCAACGCTGATCCACGAATCGTGGGTTAGACCATTGAAGATTTCGAGGGTGTCTAATTCCAAGATCTTCTTATGGCAAAGCTCGTGGTTTTCTTGCTCCATTTCGAAGAATTTGAATACGGTTGATCTCATTTCGCCTAAGTTACATTGGCTGACTAGTACCCACTCTTTGGCTGGGAATTCTTGGAGTCTCCTCGTATATGTGATCGAGTGAATAATAGGAGGTTTTGAGGAGGTTTAGCCATGGCTTGCTTACGCACTAGCAGGTGAAAACGTCTTTCACGGGGATTCTTGAAAGGACGATGATCTCCATTGGTAGATTTGAGAGCCTCCTTTTGAGATCCATATCTGAGACGACGATTTCTTTTCTATTTTCTGCTTCTGGTTGAAAGTATTTGGGCTGGGGGGCTGCGTAGAGAATAGAGTGTTAGTCTATTACTATTTTGCCCTCGAAACCGGAGAGGATAGAGTTTACCCTTAATTCGATTGTGGCATTGCTATTTAATAATGGTCCCTTTTTCAATTATAAATTCGTGTATTATATTGTAATAAGTCAGTTTTCTTTATTTTAAATAAAGATGTCTTTATTTGAAATATTGCATCATAAATTATAAATTTAAGTATTATATTGGGAGAAAACCCAAAAGAGTTCCCAATGTTTACCTATGCACCGATTTAGTACCCGATGTTTCCCGTGAATTAATTTAGTCCTCGATGTTGTTAAAATTGAACGAATTTAGTCCCATCGTTAGTTCGACAGTTAATTTTGACTGAAAGTGACACGTGTCAAAATGTGATTGGTCAGTTCTTAAAAAATCATTTAAAAAGGAAAGAAATTCCAAAAAAAAAATATTAATAAATTAAAATAAAATATAGAGGTATTTTTTTAATAATAATAAAATTAAATTAAAAAAGAGAATAAAAATATTCTAAAAATACATAGAAAAATTAAATATAGAATACAAATTAATACAAAAAGATAGAAGATGTTTCGAATAAAAATAAAAACCTAAAACCTAATTAAAAACAAAATAAAGATGAAAAATACCATTTGAAGTTTACGAGAATCTCCATCCTTCCCCGGGCCAAGTTACCGGGATGCAATCCTTCCAGTTCTTGACAATATTTTTTGTAAGAGAATATTTTATATAAAAATTATATAATTTAAAAGTATCATCTAATAAAATTAGATATTTTTTAAAGATTTTCTGAAATCTAATATATTATATATATTATAGAAAACATCTCTAAAAAATAAATTTGAGATCAGGGACGAAGTGCGTTAACTTGGGTCGGATATTCTAGTAAAGTTACAATGGAATTTTTTTATCTTTATGTTTTTACTTTATTTAGTTTTTAGTAATTTTTTTTTATATTTCTTTATTTATTAGTTTATTTTTTTAACATTCGCTTTTATTTAACTTACTATTTCATTTTTGATTTGATTTCATATTTTTTATTCTAAATAATAATTTTTATTCCCTTTCTTTTTTTTAATTTTGATTTTTTTATTTTGTTATTGTTCTTTATTTTGATTTATAGGTTTTTTGCTTTTTTATTTTCTCCCGTATTATATTGTAATAATAATTTTTTTTCCAGTTTTGCATTATTGATTGTTTTATTTTAACATGGTTAATTTATTTTCTTAATGAGAAGCATTTAGTTGTCGTGTCGCCAACAGATATTTGAATTACTAACCGATATATTCACTGACATTCCAATTAGAAAACGGTTATTTTCACGCCTAATACGTATGCGTGCGTTTCGTATGTGGAATTCATGTGCGAAATAAGCTAGAAAAATAATGTTAACACATCGAACAATCGTAGATATGCTTCGATCGTCGTACCATTACACTTTTACTTTTCTTTTCCCCATCAAAACCCTTATACCATAACGCACCGTAGATTTCTGAATTATTAACAATATCTTCACCTATATATTCAATTATTAACCGGTCTTTTCCCGCCCATCTAAGAATTTGGCTCGGTAAAGATCCTTAATTGTCTTAAGGATGCCAATTACGAATATATTTGAATACTAACCGATATATTAACCGAAATTTCCTGCCGGTATAGGCATTTGGCTCGGCAATCTCTTTCATGATTTCAAATTTTCAATTTTGTGTACCAGTAAGGAATCCGTTAATAAGGTTCTCATCTTCGGCGAGTTCTCATAAATGAGCAACTGCATAAAAGTAGTAGAAATTAATTTTCCAATAAACTTATCAATGAAAACAACCATTTCTAGTTGCGCCAATGTGCTTTTTTACCATGTTTATGCCAACACGCGTAACGCGCCATTTCTCGTATAAATCCATCCATTTTTCATCAAACATGCTCTACAGATCACTATGCGCCCGTTATTGCGAGATAGAACCTTTTGCAGTTACCAAAAAGGGGATGATTATATGAGATAGAACCTTTACCAAATCACTGATACAAAAAAACGCTGAAGATATTATTGTTGGCTAATCTCAAAGTCCAAAATAACACAAGGAGACGACACAACAACGCCTAACTTAAAGTAAAAGCAGGGAGACAAGGAAAAACATTCAACAAGAAAAAGATAATCACACTTGAGGAAGAAAAGGAAGAAAACATAAGCGGAAGAAAACTTAGAATTGTATGTGACTTTTATTTGCTCACATGCTTGTTTTGTAGTGGTAGTATAGATATTATAAATAGTCATGATAGATGTGTGAGCCATATGTCGAAGAGACCAAAAAGAAAAAGACTCAGTGTGCGTTGCTAAGATAATATATGAATAATTTCCTTCTTTCAAATAAAAATTCCTCTCGCATTCATGAGTAGTGTATTACAAAAATATTATAGAGTGGGAGAGTTAAAAATATTGTTGGTGAGTGACAAAAATATTATTTTGTGTAGTAAAAACAAAATCGAGTAGCACAACGCTTCGAAACAACAATAATAAACATTATTAGGACTAGGGTTCAAGGCGATGATCAGATATCGGTCGTACTCTTAGAAGTGTCTTAGTATCAGAACGACCGAGAGGGAACTCGATAAGTCTCTTGGTATGTGATCGAATGAAATAGGGAGTTCCGACGAGGTTTAGCCAGGCTTGCTTACGCACTTGCAGGTGAAGACGTCTTTCACATGATTCTTGAGAGGATGTTACGATGATCTCCATTGGTAGTTTTGAGAGCCTTTTCAGATCCATTTATTAGCCAATTGGTGTGGTCAAATGATATTGGTGATTAGCGCGATTACGATGTTCGACTTCTTTCGGTGTGAGACCCGCGCATAACGAACAACACATGTTGGCGTAAACGTAGTTAGCGACGCATGTTCCCCAAAAAACATGGAATTTGTAAAAGTTACTTTCTGTAATTTTTTTCCTCTTGAATTAACAATAAAGATTTTGTTTATTAATATTATTTTTAACACATTCCCTTTTTTATATTACAATTCCAAATCTCTTGCTACCATTTACATTTAATTTAGAAAGTATTAATATTTTTTTTTTATTTATAAGCATTAGTGATTAACTTTAACACAATAATTATATGACATAATATATCTTGTTAACTGGAACAATAACTACTGAAAAAGATTCTTTATTATCATTTAGTTTAGTCAAAATAGACAATTATATATAAATAATATGATATTGGCATATTATAGATATTATAAATAGAAATAATATGGCAAACAAAAATTATGATTATATATATTTGTAGAATTAAGAAATAAAATATTACATTTATGAAAAGTTAATTATGCTAAAATCGTTCAGTTGCTTTTTGGTAACAACAAAAATTAAAATTGTTTAAAAAAAGTTAATACATATAGGTTAAAATTTCTTTTTTAGATTGCATGTAATAAATAGGCATAAGAATATAGAATACAATATAAACAATTAAAGTACTAGACAAACTTGAAAAAACACAGTATTTAATGCAATTACTTCTAATGATTAATATGGGGGTGTATGTAGTAAACAGGGGGTGTAAATAGAACTACCCATTTACAATTAAAGATGCAATTGCGCAAATATAGACATCTTCATTAATAGAAAAAGGTACCATTAAATAACAATGCCAAAATCGAATTAAGGGAAAGTTCACACCAACCCAATCCAAGCTCGAGGTCAAAACAGTAATATGCTAACTTCATTTGAATGACGAAACCCTAATATTGCTATAAATAGCAAACACTTCTCCATTCTCTACACAGCCCGCCACCACGATACTACAACCAAAAGAAGAAGAAGAAGAAGAAAAAAAGAACTCGTTCGTCTCAGATATGGATCTCAAAAGGCTCTCAAATCTACCAATGGAGATCATCGTCAGCATCCTTTCAAGAATCCCAGTCAAAGATGTCTTCACCTGCAAGTGTGTAAGCAAGCCATGGCTAAACCTCTTCGAAACTCCCTATTTCACTCGATCACACACCAAGAGGCTCATGGAATTCCCAGCCAAGGAATGGTTCGAGCTTCGTCACAAGAGGCTCATGGAATTAAACACCGTGCAAATCTCCAACGGTCGAACCCAGGATTCGTGGATCAGCTCGAGGGCTCGATCGACGGTTTGATCTTCTATCGAACCATGTCCACGGGCTCGATCCCCGAGCAACAGCACTACATATGCAATCCCATCACAAGCGAGTGCATGAATTTCCCAGCACCCCCTAAAGAGATTGAAAATCATTACCCTTTGATGGTCCTCTATGGGTTCGGCGTGAGCAGATCGAGCAGTGAATACAAGGTTGTAAGATGTACTACGAATACGAAGCCAATGCAAGCCATGAGGTAGTTGGGGATCGAAGGTTTAGTTGCCAGGTGTACACACTCGGGGAGAGTTCGTGGAGGAGCATAGCTGTTACAAAAGGTCATGAGTTGTTAGAATGCAACGAAGATTATTCGATGGGGACGTTCTTGAATGGGAATATTCACTGTTTGGTCGTAGACTCAGATGAATCTTGGTGGGTTTCTTGCTTTGATCTCGAAACCGAGGAATTCACTAAGTTTCCAGCCCCTGTGACAGAATCCGACTTGGATTTTCGAGAGATTGTGGTTTTGAAGGGTTGTCTTTGCTTGTGCGATGATACGTCTGAGGACGAGTTTGTGATATTCAGAATGAGCTGCTATGAGAAGAAAACTTGGGTGAAAGAGTGTGTCGTGAGAAGAAACCCTAAGGTTTATATGGTTAGGGTTTTCGGAGATGGCGAAGATGTGTTGATGGCTTTGCTAGAGGGAGATTCTCGCTTGTTCTGCCATTCAAACGGTTGTAAGGATTCGACAGATTTAGTCGACTTGAACCCTAGTGATAATAATGTCGATTATCTCTTCAGCGCTATTATGTATACTCCAAGTATTGTTTCGCTCAAGGATTTGGAGACAGAGGAGGCCATTGTGTCCAAGTTTTGAAGGAGTTAAGTAGTTGTTTTTGCAGGTTTCTGTGGTTGTTTATTTATAACGAATGTTTGTTAGTTGTATTGTTTCGTCTCTAACTGTTCTGCAAAAGGATCTATTTCATGGTTAGCCTATTATTGCCAACGTAGTTCTGTGGCATTATATTGGCTCTCCTCTTTATTCACCGTTTTCAATTCATACAAAACGCATACTTTTGAGCGAAAAATTAATCAGATTGATTTCGTACCCTTCCTTCAAGGGTCAAATTCTACAGGATCAAACCTATGGGACCTAAGGAATGATATAAAAAAAAGAGAGGGAAAAAGAAATTCATCACTTATTAGTTCGATTTTCAATATCTCAAGAGTTTTTGCTTTGTCGATTTTGAATGGAAAACAAATGGAGCAAAAAAATAATAATAATAATTGTTGGCCGGAAAGAAAAATATCGTTGTAACACACCCTCGCCTCGCAAAGATCCACGAACGATAGACCCGGAAAATTTGATTGAACCGGAAAGAAATTATTCGAAGATTGTGCGAACACAATTTCCTTAAAACAGATTCGCTCCCTCACGTATGTGCTAGAGGTTTTGACGAGAGTCTGTTTCTCAGGATACTTCGAAATCACGGCGTTCGTTTAGCACAAAAACGACATCAACGGCGAACGGAACAAGAATGATAGCAGAACCAATTTTGAGAGATATCTGTATATTTCTTTCTCTTATTTTTCTCCTTCTCATTTCTTAAGCCTAATCACCTATTTATAGGCTTCAAAATAATTATAGGAAATATTATTTTATTTATGTATTATTATTATTTTTTAATTAATGACATAAGATTTGAGGAGTGGTTTTTAATACCGTTCCATCACTCAATTTGACCCATGGACTTGAGGAGTGGTTAGCCACTACATGGGCCTTCTAGAAGTTGGGCCTTCTAGAAGTCGGGCCGTTATTGAGCCACTTCGAAGCCCAATAATAATTAATTTCGAAGCCCAATTCCTCATTCACATAAATAATTTATAAAATCAATTATATTATAAATTTTCTAACAATAATAAAGTCGAGTTAAGGCATCTGATGTAGGCAAAGTTTATATTGCATAAGATATTTCCCACGAAAAAAAATTTTAACTTCGATGCTCGAAACCTAACGAGAAACTCAACCGTCTGCGCCAACAACTTGCGATACCGTTATTATCGTCACAGCAGCTACTAAATAAGCGACATAGAGCACGTTGGGCGATTTCTATCTTTGATGATTTTTCAGATGCAAATAATTTCTCGTATCAGGTGCTCGAGAACTTGAACAAAACATAACTGGCGAGAGATTGTCAGCGTAAATCTGAACCCTCATATGGTTTGTCGATGGAAAGATCCATAAATCCTGCCTTCAATAATGCGTAAAATCCCCTAACACCATATTAGGGTCGCTAAGCAAACGAAAAAGCTTACAACATTCTCTATCTTGCTTGGGTATGGGCTCGCTCGATAGTACAGTTATGGCGCTCGGCGTAATGAAAAGCGCAGAAGAATTACAAATAAAGCATACTCACAACGTCAATTTGGTAATCAACATGACCTAAATTACGACTCACTTGAACACATCGAAGTTGCGACTCGAAACCAGTACTCCACCATAAAGCTACAGCTCCATAAAACTTATATTCTAGGAAAATATTAAATGCAGGAAATCAATAAAATATTGAAGGAGATTGCTACGATTATGCTTGCTTATTTATAGAAACGTTAATCTTCAAGAATCTTCAAAAGCTTATCCATTGTGGCGAACCTCACGCAAACCCCATATGGTTGATTTATTCCTTCTTTTAACTTTTCAGCTTGGTCAACTCGCTCAACAAACTCGTTGCCCCTTAAACATTGCCTTGTCCTCAGCAGATATGGATCTCAAAATTCTCAGATCTACCAATGGAGATCATCGCCAACATCCTCTCGACTCTCGAGATTCTCAGTCAAACACGTCTTCAACTGCAAGGGTGTAAGCAAGCCACGGCAAAAGCTCCTTGAAACTCCCTATTTCACTCGATCACACGCCAAGAGGCTCATAGAATTCCCAGCCAAGGAATTGTTACTTGTCAACCATTTGCACCTACGACGAAATAAGATCTACCGTGTTCAAATTCTTCGAAATGGAGCAAGAAAATCACGAGCTTCGTCATAAGAAGCTCATGGAATTAGACAACGTAATCTCCAACGGTCGAACCCACGAGTCATGGATAAGCGTCGACGGTTCGATCGAGGGTCTGATCTTCTATCGAACCATGTCCACGGTCTGGAGCCCCGAGCAACCGCACTATGTTTGCAATCCCATCACCCGAAAATCATTTCTCTTTGATAGTCCTCTATGGATTCGGCGTGAGCAGATCGAACAGTCAGTACAAGGTTGTAAGGATGTACTACGAATACAGAGCACCAAGAGGTAGTTGGAAATCGAAGGTTTGGTTGCCAGGTGTGTATACACTCGGGGAGAGGTCGTGGAGGCATATCTGTTACGCCACATCATGAGTTGTTACAGTACAACGATGGCGGTTGTTCCATGGGGACATTCTTGAATGGGAATATTCACAGTTTGGCCGTAGACTCAGATAAATTTTGGTGGGTTTCTTGCTTTGACCTCGAGACCGAGGAATTCACCAAATTTCCCGCCCCTATGACACGGTTGATTGTGGTTTTGAGGGGTTGTCTTTGTTTGTTCGATGATACGTCTGAGGACGAGTGTGTGATGTACAGAATGAGCTGCTATGAGAAGAAAACTTAGGTGAAAGAGTGCGTCGTAAGAAGAAACCCTAATGTTTATACGGTTTGGATTTCGGAGATGGCGAAGATGTGTTTGATGGCCTTGGGAGATCGCTTGTTCCGCCATTCAAACAGTTGTAAGGATGCGACAGATTTAGTCGACTTGAACCCTAGTGATAATATTGTCGATTATCTCTTCAGCACTATTATGTATACTCCGAGTTTTGTTTCGCTCAAGGATTTGGAGGTTGAGGAGGCCATTGTGTCCATGTTTTGAAGGAGTTAAGTAGTTGTTTTTGCAGGTTTCTGTGGTTGTTTATTTACAATGATTGTTTGTTAGTTGCATTGGTTTTGTCTCAACTATTCTGCAAAAGGATCTATTTCATGACTTAGCTTATTCACCGTTTTCAATTCAACAAAATGCATCACTTTTTCGTTCGATTCAAATGTAATGCATCTTAGAGTTTTTGCTTTGTCCACTTTGAATGGAAAACTAATGGAGCACACAAAAAAATAAAACGAGAAACTCGAGTCAAGGCATCTTATGTAGACAATTTAGCAGCTCAAACGTCGATGCTCGATTAACGACAAATCCCAACCACTTGAACAAAACCATTGTTGAGATGGTCACGTGTGGTGTGAGGACAAAATGTCCAACATCAAAACCTACAAAGAAATTGAAATGCTTTATAAGCTTGATGAGCCTCTCCTCCTAATACCAATTGGTTTTGGGAAGGAACCCCATCAAGCTTATACTCGGGACCTCTCCTCATGTGTGGCGTGTGTGCGCTGGCCTCGATGACGGATAAATTACCGGAGGCCCGGCCCGAATTTTCTGCAACCATAACTGACGAGAGATTGTCAGCGTACATCTGAACCCTAATAAGGTTTGTCGATGGAAAGATCCAAAAATCTTGCCTTCAATGCGTAAAATCCCCTAAACAAACTAAAGCGCTTTCGTCGTTGACAATCTCTAAAAAAAAGTGCGCTCAGCGTAACGAAATGCAGCATAATACAAATAAAGCGTATACTCACGACATTACTGAATTTACAATGACTGCTTGATTGCTCGAAGTTGTGGCTCGAAAAACCACTTAAAGATATCAAAGAACGAAAGGAAACCAAACTGCGTAAACTGTGTAAAAAATGTTCGAGATTAGCTTAAAAGTAAGCAAAATATTAGGCCATGAAGCACTCTAAGTATCTCAATATCTCCAATAAATAGTTCGAATGTCGGACAAATGATAATGGTTCGTGTTGGGAAGAAATGAGCCAAAACTCTATTGATGATCAAAGTGAAGAAATGGTTTTGGTCTGAGATAAAAATATGGTGTGCAAAGGTTTTGCTGCCTCAATCGAATCAAGAACACTGATTATGTGAAACTTTAGTTAAGTTGATCTAAGCCGTTCAATGAAACAGTGAGATGATCCTACGGTTTGCATTGGACTTGAAAACTGATATAAGAGTTGTCACGCTTTTATAAGTTGATGGCTCGGCAGTACAAGTAAAGGAGAAGGATGTACAAGCCCATCGAAGCATACTGTTAGGCTGTTGAAGACACAGATTTTCGGAACTTTACCAGTGATCGAGTAGATAGGTTCTAGAATCTGTAACTTCTATATAAAGTCGATTTAGCCTAGAATGTAAATAGAGAGATTATATAGGAAGTCATAAGCTTGTAATCTCCATAAGTTTCCATCAATAGAGAGTTTCCGATTGGCCGTGGACGTAGACTCAAAACAGAGTCGAACCACGTATATGAGTGTTCTTGTTTTTAGCTTTTCTGCGCTGTCTTTGCATTCGTTCGATATCAAGATCGAATCTTTCGACTCATCATTACCCACTAATGAACACTGAGAGGCGAACCTAAGAGAGCCGAATACTCAAAAGTTCGACACCACCTAACACAGACGATGCACACATGCCATGAGTATTAAACACGCTGGTAGGCGTATTCTTTCCATAGCGGCTGTTGATGTTTAAATTCACCTCATGCTTGATTCAGTAAATGTGATACCTATTAATTACTAACTACAATGAATTCAAATAAGAGGCATTTGGGTTCGTGTATTTTGAACGGAATCGGATGATTAAAATTACGTATTTTAAAATCTTAAATTCGAATTAAAATCCATTGTTTGGCAAACGTTAGGATTTCGAAATTCAATTTCAAAATGAGCTTGAGCTCGAGAAGCTCATCGAATTCGACTTCTATCTTTTTCTTAAAAAATTTAAAAAGTGCAAAACTAAAAAATAAAACGAAACAAGCTCGTGAGCCGGCTTGCGAGCTTTCTTGAACCCACGAGTGAGCTCGAGCTCGAGACGGCTTATTCGCGAGCCCGTAACGAGCTTGTGTCGGCTCATCGAGCTCGTGACTCAGCTCGACTCATCGTTCATCCCCTAATGATTATTTTTACTTTTAGTATCATTATTACTATTGTTTTTGCGAAAAGCTCATTACGGACTCAATTTTGGATTTCGAAAACGGACCATTTGACATGAAATTTCAAATCCGGCAAATAATAAGCGTCTAGATTTAACTTTGGATTTGGTCGAAATCAAAATCCAAACCGCTCGATTTCCAAACGGAGGATTTGGGGGAAACCCAATTTCAAATCGAAATTCGGAGTCCAAACGGGCCATAAATAACTTTTGAGTTCATTGACAAGGCTTTCCAAATACTAGTACTTAAGCATATTCTAGGGTCTTTTTCGTTTCAGACCCCAAGATAAGTTTCACTTAGATTTTAGGACCCCTGTCAGAACATTCATAGTTTTAAGGACCCGATTTCTGCAGAACCACTTAAGTGTTCTGTTGTACCACTTCTCTGTTGTACAATACCACTTCATGGATCTATAGTACCGCTTCATGGGTCTACAGTACCACTTCATGGATATGCAGTACCACTTCATTGTTCTGAAATACCACTCTATTGTTCTCCGATACCAGTTCATATACACTGTATAACACTTGCGTAAATTTAGTTCATTGTCTCTAAATTTCATAAAAATCGGATCCTTAAAACTATGAATTTTCTGACAGGGGCTTGAAGCCTAATTTAAAACATGTTTGTGGGCCTGAAACTTAATTAGCCGCATATTCTATGCATGTGGAATATATACATATAAATATATAATTTTATATATTTTAAATTATTTTAGTTTAAATTACAAAATTAAATTACTTTTATATAAGAAAATTAATCTGAGAATATAACTGTAATATATTAACATATCATGATAATTATTTAATTAATTAAGTTATAAATTTTGGGGCTAAATTGTAAAATGAATTGACAGACCAATGGCAGTTTTTACTTTTTAGCCATCTCTCTCCCTTAATATGATATATACTAGCATTCTTGCACACTCAAATGTATGTGCTATTAAAAAGAAAAATTGAGTTATTATTAAATTAAAGATAAAATGATAATTAACTAAATTAGTAAGTTAATAATTAACTAAAAATAGTAAGTAATATAGTGGGTGGTTTTCTTTTTATTTTCTATAATAATTTTTCTAATGACTCAATTGACAGACCAAAATTTGACGGTTTATCTCAAGCCTTAAAGCTTAATAAAAGAGTATACATACTAATATATTAGCACATTCGATGCATGTGCTCAATAAAATATTAAAACTCAAAATTTTAATTTTTTAATATGTAAACGATAATTTTATATTTTTTTAATAGTATTATTTTTTTTATTACTTTTTCATATTATTACGTTACTGGGTGATTATTTTAAGATATTTAATTATTGATTATTAAATAAAGTAAACTGACAGACCAACTACAATCTAATTTACAGTTATGTCAGGGCTAGAACGTTTATTAAAGAGTAGAGAGACTAGTACGTGTGCACATCCATACATGTATACTATATATTATGTATTAATTATAAAACAATTTACAATAAATAGAATGATAAAATTGAAAATGTAAAAATATTATGTAGTGCGTGGTTTTTTTCTATTGATTGTTAAGACCAAAATGCGGTTTAACCTAGGGGTGAGCATTTAACCCGTCGGACCTCCGGGTTTTATCTATTTGTCTTCTTATCGGTGCCAATTAAGAATTGTTCGAAAAATAAATAATACAAATTTGTTGGAAAAATACAAAATATGTTCCATTTAAGTATTTCGAATACATATTCAAATAATAAAGCAAATAATACGTTATTCGTCCATAACCTATTACATTTTATCCTCGAATGGTATTCGAGTGCATATTCCTAACATAGATTCTATACAATATCTAGTATACGACGAAATGATGCTTGCGGGAAAACTCAACGTCTTATAGTTCAGTGAGCTATTTTATATGCATTTAAAACACCCTTAATGTTAGGATATGTAAACATACAAGCAGTGTGTTCTTACTCATATACAAAATATCGTAGATTATATAACTCATTCGATAATCCAATTAACTTCGGGGGTCTGTCAGAACAAACAATATATTGTTGGACTTAGCTAATAGTTATGTAGAATTCTCAGGGACTGAAACCTAAATATCCAATGGTTTACCTACAAACAAGTCGATTATGTCGTCTATATATATATATATATATATATATATATATAGTTGTGGTCCCTACGAAACAAAGAGCCATCACTCACATAAAACCCTAGAGGCCGTGTATACTTATTCAGTGGTTCTTATCTTCTCAAATCTAAAGGTTTCACGTACGCGTACTAGAAAGATTCACAAACCCCATGGTACTATTCAGTCTGTTTGAACGGTATGGAACTTTTAGGTATTTTTTGTCGCAAAGGTATTTTGTTATCATATAAAGTCTTGTTTAATCTACAAGGTTGTTAGATTTATTTAAAGTGTCCGATAGATTTATTTATTTTATGTCTTGTAATTTCTTATTTAGCGAACTAGAGTCCATTAAGTAGATTCTACAATGCCTAGTGGGGCCCAAGGGTTTATACATACTCAATGATATAAATACCATAAACCATATACTTAACGAATGGAATCAAATAGAATATTCCTTGACCTCTGCCCGCTACAGTGCTTCCAACTCAAGAACATGCACTAAACACACACTCAAGGTAAACTCACGCATATCCCTTTTTGCATCATCATTGTAATCGTTTGAGGTGTCTGGTGACCTAGAAGTGGTATCTGAGCCAAAACATGATCGATTAGTGTCTTAACATTTGGATTTTCACGAGATCTTTTGTCATTTTCGAAACATATTTTGTGGTTTGCGCATGTTGTTGTTCAACATTTTTGATTGAAATCGTGCCTATTCTGCTTTGTTTTAAACTCTTCTATTGTTACAGGACAATTTTGAGCGTTTCTGTGGAAAACCTCGGAATTTTTCGTCACGTTTGAGAGACTTTCTAGCAAAATCTGCGTTATTAGGTTTTCAAAACTCATTTTCGAACTCTTGAAAGTTTGTTTCGAAAAGTATTTCGAAAACTGTACCGAAAACTATTTCGAAAAGCTGTTTCACAAAGTTCACTCGAAAATATTTTTCGAAACTATACCTTATTTCATATACCTCATATTTTTAGAAACATATTTTCACAACTTTAGACTTCAAAAATAATTTTCGCGACAAATATTTTCTAAAAACAATTTTCAAAACATTTTCGAAACACTATCGAAAATCATTTCGAAAAACACTTCCAAGCTAATTTCAAAACTTCAACATTTTTGAAACTCCAAACTCGAAAATCAATTCCGAAACTCGATTTCCGCAAACACAAACTTTTCGATACCACATTTTTGCAACATTTTGATAAAATCAAAGTCCAAACTCGCACACGAATACATACACATACACAATCCAATCACACACATCAAGATCCATACACCCAAATCAAACAATAGATACTCTAGCAGGAAGTGTCGTTCGTCCAGTGGTACTCAAATGTGGCAAATTCAGTCTGGAGAACCAGATTCTCAACTTCTTGGAGATCAAAGAAAATTGAGATGACATAATTTGCTCCATTAAAGAAGGACTTGTGCGATTTTGGACAACACTTCCTGGTGATCTAGAGGCAACCCCCGCTGTTCTCCCAAGCAGAGTACTAAATATCCCTATTGAGTACAATGATGATGAGAGAAGACGAGCAAGAGCCGACCTCCCAGCAATGACCTATCTTGTACAAGCCATGCCAAACTAAATCATCAGCAACGTCGACAACCTTGAAACGGCAAGTGGGACGAAGTCACGAAGATGATGCAAGGACGGAGGTCGGACTGGGAGCTAAAAAAGTCAACACCCTCACTGCTAATGACTTCTTCACGGCAGAAACAAGGAGCAAATTGGTGGGACATATCCCAAATTCATAATACAAGTGAATGAAATGAGGAAGATCAATGTGACGAGGACGAACATGGAGCTAAACATCAAGTTCCTCACATCACTGCTGCCGAAATGGAGAAACATAACTACAAACTTCCGATAAAACAAGGATCTCGATCCGATTAACATTCATAGTATATACGAAAGTCTCGAACAGCACACCGACGATATCAACTTGGCAATTGGCGAACATAGGGGCAAGGCAATGATAGATCCACTCACCTTGGTAACTGACAACACGCTCTAGAGGAGCAGTGTTGGCCCTTATGACAAAGATGATGAGCAGGAGATTCTTAAAGAAGTCGTCGTTATCTGCTAAAAAACATAGAGTCTCTTCCATCTCTAGACAACCACCAAAACCTCTTCAGCAGTCGGAGACAAAGAGTGCCGTTGAACCCAACAACTGCTACAACTGTGGCAAGCCTGGGCACTGGGCTAAAGACTGATTCCTTCCAAAGACGACGAGGGAGGAGTACAACACTAGAAAGATTCAGCTTCGTAAGGCAATGGAAGATCGGAGTAGCACTAATGCCTCATAAAGCGAGCTAGAGAACGTAGCACTGATGGATTTGGTGGAGGAGGCTGAGTTGGGCGGGGAGGATTGACCAGAGTTCGGTGAACGTGAAGGTGAAGAACCAACGTCTGGGCAATGAGAAGCATCTTTTGACCTTGGTATTTAGAGCTTAAAGAGAATAATAAAGGCTTTCGTAAGGAACGTAAAAGGTCAATAAAGAAGCAATTAGCTAAGACTGAAGCTACTTTAACTATATCCCAGGAAATGTAAGCAGATTAGAAACTAGTTTAGCTAATTCTGAGGCTAACCTAGCTCAGTCTGAATTAAAAATTAGTGGTTTGACTAATAGTCTCTCGGCTTACGAGCAAACAAAAGGCACCATTATAGATCAAGTAAATACTATAAAGGACTTGGAAGCTCATTTGGAGAATAATCATAAGCGTTTGCTTAAGCATTTGAGAGAAAAAGGAACTCTAAGTTAGTTTGAAAACGTTTGAACATGAGCGAATCAGTATAGCGAATATAACCTTATGAATGGCGAGCGTAGAAAATTATGCTGTAAGATTAAAAGTCTAGATGATATTATTAGCAAAAGAGGGGAAATAGATCAAACGATCATCTTAAACCAGCCAAGACTAAATTTTACGATCCACGAAATGGCCTAGGTTTCGTACCAACTGGTCAACCAGTTGCGAAGAAGCCCTTGCATTTTTATGACAGTAGTTATCTAGGTTTAGAAATACCTAATTTAATGCCCTTCACGAGAGCTTCAGAAATAGATGATTTCGAGAAGAGTAAGAGAGATAGAAAAGCAGGGACGAAGAATCGCTTGATTATAATGAACTTAATGATAGTTACAAGACAAGGAAAATACATCTGCCTGATGACTATTTACCTATTTGTATACCCTCTTATAAAGCAACAGTTGTCGAAAAGGAATCCACACATAGAAATGCCTAGTACCTCTAGGGCGTTGTAGGATCCCACAAAATATTCAATGTTGCATCTCTTCCCAACATGGGAATTTATTGGTGTTTGCTAGGGTAATACCGCTTTTCTGGGCAAAAGATAGGATTCTATGTTGGGAGAATCAGGGAAACCATTTATTTGCGCCCAATCGTAGAGTATGAGAGGTTTGTTTTTCAGGTTGAGAATGAAATATTGCTAAGTATAGTTTCTTCCCTTGAAAAGCAAATCAACACTAGCATAACTTCAATCTCTCTAAGTATGTCTCTAGTCAAATTTCAAATAGAAACCCCCACTAAGACTAGAACATTGAGAAAGCAGGTTGCTATTAGAAAAGAAATTCACTAACTTGTCTTTGCATGTACCCACAGTCAACCTCTAAGAGAAAGAAAAGGGAGAAAACCACAACGTATAACTAGAAGACGTTACTCCTTCTTTTAGAAGGAAAGAGATAGTTATTTTAGGAGCGTCTAGTTCAAAGTTTTATAATAGACATCTATCTTGTGTTAAATCTCGTTTTGCTACATTTCCATCTATGCTTTCTAATTTCGGACCTGCAAGAACATCTAAGATTTTCTAATTCTTTTATTGTTATGATGATTCATTAGCTTTAATTCTTGTCATAGATTAGCAAAGGCTGTTGAGCAATTACATCGAAAGATTCGGTGGGAACGTGCGCTTCGGAAACAGTTAAGTGGCTCCAAACTTAGGACATTTAGACCTTATTATGACAACTTGAAAATCAAGGATGTCTTGTATGTGGACGGTGCCACAACCTCTTCATCATCGGTTAATTCTGCGACAGAAGAATGAAGGTACATTTAAGCTGAAGGGTGCAATAAACTAATGGAAAGGGAAGAGAGCTCGTCACTGGAACGAGGAAGACTTCTACAAAATTAATCTGAAGATCGTTCACCGCTCGTCCACACTCTGCTTGGTAAGAAAGGCCTCGCATAAAAAAAACGATCTTTTGCATCAAAGGTTGTCCTTTCTCAACTTCAAGACGCTGCACAAGCCACAAACGGACAAACAAGTAACGCGACTGCCAGCCTTGAAGTATCAGAAAGACCATCTATGCAGTGCTTGTGAAATGAGAAAAATGAAAAAAGCATCCCACAAGACAAAGCACGTAGCCTCGACCTCTCGGCCACTAGAACTACCACATATGGATCTTTGTGAGCCAATGAGAGTTCAGAGCATCAATGGAAGCAAGTATATTCTAGTAATCATCGACGAATTCTCTCGATACACGTGGACAAGATTTTTACGGACGAAGGACGAGACACCGGATCTAATAATAACTTTCATGAAGAAGACTCAGAATTTGCTAGGATGCAACATCCAAGTGATGTCCCGGACGAGTGAGAGACATGGTTACGTCAAACTCACTAACTCGACACTATGACTGATTCGTGACTGACGAAATTACCAAAGTGCACTGCATGCCCCACGTGAGTCAGTTTCTTGCTATGGCCAGAGACTTTGTAATTTATCGTCCCCGAATACACATAGGACATATATCACGATTACTAATGAGAATGTGAATCCGTCACGTATCAATGTCCGGCAGCTGCCATTCAATGTCTAGACCGCATGTCGCCGCTGACCCATATTCGACCCTGAACAATGCGGGCCTTAAACTAGTGACAAATCAAAACCCACAAGTCAACTCTGTCAAAGATCCTTTGGTTTAAGGTCCACGTACACTACTATAGTCAATCGATCGGTCCTTGATGCTTCCCAGAGTAATAGGCTATGTCATCGTCGATTACGAGCTGTGTCCAAATATAAGTTAATCCTCGATTCAACTTATATCGATGTTACGACCTCCCACTTCCCAAGTGAATGAGTGACACAATCATTTAGAAGTCGTCAATAAATAAATCATGACCGACATTCAGTCACCCTACTGAAGTCTAAGACTTATGGACAAATTTAATATTCGATATTAATAGCTCACCGGTGCCCACTCTTTCGTGCCATGATAATCAGTGACTAAACTCGCAATATTTGGGTTTTATTTATATACTGTCTAACTAGATGCCAAGTAAGAAGTGATGGTAAATAAACAATGTGCGCAGATGGAATGTACTGTCAAACATTTATTCCACATTTGAAAATATCGAATACAACATTCAGATACACAGCGCATACATCACGTAAATACGTGCCATATTCATTTCATTATCGAATGGCATTTCGAGGGCACATGCCTAACAGAAAATGATTTTAATCATAATTAGATTAAATCATGTCCTATGATAAATTTAAGTTTGATTTCCTTGTATAAAGTCATCAAATGATTAGACAATGTCCAACATGTCTTACATAAAAACAAGGAACGAATTTGGATCAAAATTGGATTAAATTTGACTAAAAAACTGTCGGTTCATGGCCTCGAACTGTCGGTTCACGGTCGTGAATAGTTCCCCACGGCCTGGAACCTTCGAGCTACGGCCGTGAGCTCGGGGCAGAAGGCTTGGCCAACCTCTGCCGGTCTCCACGGCAATGGCCATGGCCTGTCAGAGGCTGTGGCCGTACCCTACAGCCAGCTCCACGGCCGTGGGTAGGCCCCAACGGCCACTTGCATGCCTCCAACGATCGTGGCCGACGGCCTGCCATAGGCCCTGGCTAGGGGCTCATGGCCGTCAGCATCTGTGGTCGTGGTCGTCCCATTTTTCGATCCTTTCTCTGTCCTTTCGCTCCGGAAATCTAAGTCCATGTAAGTACAGTTTCTAAAACTCATACTTTGACATTTTATTAACGTCTCAAGCATGTTATATAACTATTTACATCTCTCTTTGTCAGATCCTGTCTCGGTGATCCTTTTTAAGTCTGACTCTCTTAGTTTGTCTCAACCCGGCAAGGGGGGAATCCAAGAATTCGGTATTCACCAGCCAATCCCATGTACCGAATTGAGCCCGTGTTGAGTACGATCTTTCGTATTTTACGAACCGAATATAGATCGGCGTACTACGTATAGACCCTTCACTTATGTCCTGATCCAGTGAGAGCCATGGTTATTTCAAATTCACTAACTCGACACTATGATTAATTCGTGACGACGAAATTAACTACACGTCCCACGTGAGTTAGTTTTAATACTTTGCAAACATTCCGTAATTTCTCGTCCCAAAATATACATACGACATATACCTTGATTACTTGTGAGGTTGTGAATCTCCCCGACTGTCAATACCCAGAAGTTGCACTACTTTGTCAAGACCGCATGCCGCTGACCCATGTTCTTCCTCGAAAAGGAGGGCCTAGCAAACTAGTGATAAGTCACGAACCCCAAAGCCAACTCTTTCAATAACCCTTTAAGGTCCACGTATACTACTATAGTCAATCGATCGATCATTGACACTCAGTGAGTAATTAGCCATGTGTTTATTCGATTACGAGTCGTGTCAAAATGTAAGTTAATCCCCGATTCTACTCATTTCAATGTTACGACCTCCCACTTTTCAAGTGAATGATTGGCACAACAAATAAGTCGTGATCGCGCATCCGGCACCCGACCGGAGCCTAAGAATTATGGACATATTTAATATCTGGGAAATAATAGCCCACCGGTGCCCCCTCTCTCATCCCATTATAATCATGAACTCGCTATACTTATATTTATTTATTTACCTTCTTACCGGATGCCAAGTAAGAATAGATGGTAAACAATAATATGCGTATAAAGGAATAAATTGTAAAATCATATAAAACATTTATCCCAAACTGAATATTCAAATACAATATTCAAATATCATAATGTGAATAACTCTTTACGTCTGTACCCTATTTGTTATATTCTCGAATGGCATTCCGATGGCATATTCCTAACAATGGATACGTCCGCGGCAATAATAACAATAGTGAAACAAATGCAGAACGCTCAGTGGATAGAGGTGACGTTTTTATCCTTCAATTAGTTAAATGTATGCATATACTTCATTGGTTTTTAGTTATCAATTATAAACGAGGAATACAGATAAAATATAAAAATACATCTATATCATTTGTTCAAACGAATATCATTTACGGTCAGTTATTGTAGTTTATTTTTTTGCCTTATGTCTATTAGCATTCCATTATATTACCATCTTTACATACATTTATCATAATGTGCATTTAATACTCACAAATTTCTAATTTTCATTTAATATTTTCTAAACCTTGAAACTCGCTAACATAATTCAGTTTAAAGAGGGAGATGCATCCCTTTCGAAAAAAAAAAAAAGAGGGAGATGCATCTACAAAGTTTATCAAGACAGAATGTTCAACCAGATCACTCAAACATATCATATACGCGTGAGTTCAGTATAGTTTTTCCCATAATATATTTGCGTTTTCATTAGATTTATCATTTTGAATGTCATAATGAACCAACACACGCACGCATGCCCCGCGCACACACACGTATATACATACTTTGTAGCATTAACTAGACGATTGTTGGTGCAGCCGTCGTCATTTGTTTATTATATCTGAACATTTCGATTATTGAATTCCTTTTACAAACAATAAAACGAGTTCTTCAAAATCTATATTTACAATCCATTATTAATTTTTACTTATGATTTAGATGAATAATGTTACCTACATAATATATCTTCATTGAATAATTTTTACTTAAAAAACGTAGTTCATATGATGGATCGACAGTAATCGTTGAAAAAGGTCATGCTCAAAAGACTGAAATATAAATGGTTGGTTTAGTTTACAGAATTATTAAGACAAAAATATTCGAGCGCTTCGAGAATTCGTATGCATTTTGTTAATTAATATAATGTATACAAAATATTATACATATATCTCTACATATAAACTGCATAAATACTTAAATAATTCGAAAGAATCGTTATGTTCATTATTGTTGACAAATACTTTCCGTGATTTCTTCACATTATGGGTTTTCCCGCGTTAAAAACTTGTGTTATTAATCGTCATTTAATCTTCTCTATTGTGGTAATTATGCAAGTAAACATATCTTTTTTCAATAAGGTTTCTAATGTGGAAAATATTGTGTTTTTAATCGTCATTTAATCTTCGATATTGTGGCGATTAGGCAAGTAGTCATATTAAATCTGTATCCAATAAGGTTTGTAATGTATATTATTTTTTTCACTAGAGAATGTTTGCAAATTGAACTTACTACGTAACCTAATAACTTTACTTTGTCAGAATCTCATTGTTTTGTATAAACAATTTTCTTAATATTTAATCAAGCATAAATAATAGGGTCCACGTGCAACGCACGTGTTTCCTAATACTAGTATATTAAATGTCCATTGTTAATTTATAATGTCTCACTCGTCTTTGTTCCACATTCATACTTTTATACCTCATGAAATCCTCATGAAGAAATCGGATATTAGCTAAACTTAACTACGACTTAACTACGTATCATGTTAATTTATATCAGTTTTAGAAGACACTTTGAAGATTGCTGCGTATCATCTTCAATGTGCATTGAAAGGAACAATATCGGATATTAGCTAAACTTAACTACGACTAAGAATGCTGTTAAGAAATTTTCTGCAACAACTAGTTCTCTAGCTTCACAATCACTACCATTCTTTATCAGTTCTTGAGAATCGATATGGAGAGATTAAGCGCCTAAACACCTAAGACGCATACTACGAACAAACAGGTTTTGATGAAAGTAATATTATATAGTGATCATACGAAGGATACTTGAGAAATTCCTAAAAAAGGAAAAATGTCCAGGGAAAAAAAATAAACAAAGTTTGAGAGAGAGCGGAGATCAACATTCTCAACTTTCATGTAACATATGAAGAAAATGAGTTCGGATGGAGGGATAGATTATATAATAATTAGTTTCAAAGGATCGACTTTTAGACCAAGGCTTGGTACTCATCTCCATCTTCGATGAATTTCTTCCAAAACCAATGCGTACTCCAAATTTTATACACGTTCTCGGCGACAACACCTCTCGGGTAAAAGCGCGTATGCAAAGATAGTCATGAAAAGCACTGAGCTTAAAGTGACCAAATGCATGTTAAACCCCATCTTGCAAAGCCACGTCGGGAAGAATTGAACAACAAAAAACATGGATATCATGTTCACGCCAAGACATAGACTGCAGCCGATCGACCGAACTTTAACGGGCAGAATCTCGCTCGGCAATAGCCATCCTAATGTTCCCCACGACCATGCAAACCCGGCCACATACATGCACATTACTACAACCAACAAGATGGCATTCCACTTGACCATCGCAACAAGATTTTCATTGACACGAATGATGGATATGATAATTATCTACAAAAGTGAGCGAGCGAGCAAGTTGAAATATAACCATATATATATATACATATAACAATGACGGCTATAGAAGAGCTCACAAGTATTGATTTATTTTTAACCTGGCATATCAGCATCACGATTCCGCCTTGCATTAATAAGCTCCTTCTTTCAATCTCCTTATCGATTGCTTTGGAGGACAGACACGAGAAGATCAAATTGACAGCGTAAATAATGCTACAGCATAGTAGCGAAGCGTTGTCGCTCAAACCGCTAGTTGTAAACAAAAAGCGAGCGTATATCATGAACGCATATACGCCGGTGAGTTGTTGAAAAACAGGTATGCATATGGCCATAACTAACGCGAGCATGCATTTCCTCTCGAAGATGATACCACTCGGTGAAAATTGTTGAACTACTAGGAGATCTTGCGGCCTCGTAGCTACCAGGACCTAGTGTTTTCATATAATTTTCTTCGATTTCTGAACTGCCGTCGATCAACTCCTTAAGATCATAGACGGAACATATCATGAAACCGACGCCAAAAGTATTCACGTAGCAGGTAGAAAACGTGCTCAAAAATACCACTACGTTTCCTATTTCTGAAATAAGTCTAATCCCATAAAATAATAAGTTGCCCGCAAGAATTCCCAAACTGATTGCTTGTGGAAATAAAGTCATGACCCTTGTGCAATATCTACGTGGAGCCATCTCCGATGCATGTGTAACCACCACCTAAAAATCAAGCAGAAAAAAATTACTCAAATAAAATGAATTTTCCATTTTGATATTTTCCTCGTCAACATGAGCTATCCATGCTCAATTGGCTATGGGCTTACGCCTCACACTTTGAGGAGTGGAACCAATCTCAAGAGTATGGAAATATGTCCCGAATTCACCAACCAAATGATAATCATGGGATTTGAACCCATGATCAAGAGGTTAGACCGCTTGGCCGTCTAGCCCAACCCATTGGGAGAAATAAATAAAATGAATCAGAGTGATGGAAATCTACATATATATATATATATATATATATATATATAATAGTAGTTGATAGATATATGATTACTTGGATGATGATGCCAATGGCAATGCCAATCAAGATTCTACCACCAGTAAGCACCCAAGTCTTTCCGCAATACCCATGGTTATAGACCAACAGACCAATAAGCATGATACATCCACCGACACTCATTTTTATGTATGTTTGATGCATAAAATTGTGATTGTATGTGCCGACATAAAGACCACCAAATACAATGAAGAGCGATAGAGATTCACAGAAAAATCGCAAGACGATGGATCTGAGGCCGCCATGTTCTCGTATGCTTTTGGAAAGTATACTTTTACGAAATTAGGCGTCGATAACATGCCACCTGCAATTATCATATTACATATATAGTATATTTGTATATGTATAACTGCGTCTGCGTGCTTGGAAAGATAATTAGTTCGACAGTTATATATGCTGTTATTGTTGTTTTCATCATAAAATAATTCACCTGTGATTCCAAAGTCGAATCCAAACATAAAACCGGTCGCAAAAACAAAAACGAGCATGGAGGATTTCAATGGCAGACAAAGGGATCCATCTACACGAACAAAGAACGGTTCTCTGTTATCATCCATCTTTTCTTGTTTATGTTGGTTTAACTAAGAGGAGTGGTGTATCATATAGTACCCTTTGGCTTGATCGAAATACTAATTATAGTATCCTTGGGTCATCATCGCGTTTATTGTTATATATACTCTTTGGACTCGTTCCTATTTTTTTTCTGTGTCATTTTATTGTTCAGTTCATTTCAATAAGCAACACTATCGTTAACTTAATAAGATTGAGTCAGAATTGATGAAATTTAAGAGCTAGGACATGCAGATTATTAATTTCAGCCCAATATTCGTGCACTAGATAGGGACGACGGGGGTTAGGGGTAGCTGCGAAGGACGGCGGAGTTGACGTCATCGGAGATGGAGAAACAACACAATAATGGTGAAATTTGCTATGATGCTCACGGTTGTGCTCAATAGTTGCGCACCATAGCTAACATCTATATATACATATACAGAGTTATTTTATGGTGCTTAACTTATATGAGCACCTTTCGTGAGCACTGCCCGCGTGTCATGCCACATAATTAATTACCTTAAATTAAATAGAATAATAATCTAAATTATCCTAAATTAAAAATTAAAAAATTAGTCTCCCATCTCCGGCTGTTGCCGCCCTTCTCCAGTCATCGAGAGTCACCGCTTCCCTCTTCGTACCGGAGAAAGGTAGCGACGGCCGAAGATAAGAGGCTAAATTTTTATTTCTTAACAAAATTTGCAATTTTTTAACAAGCAAGGGGCAATCGCCGGCGGCAACAGCCGACGGTCGGAGATAGAAGAGTAAATTTTTATATTTGAATTTAGGCTTATTTAATTTATATATCTAATAATTAATGATGTGACATGACATGTGGCCTGTGGGTGGTGCTCACGAATGGTGCCCAAATAACGTGACCACCATAAGATTATTCTACATCTACATACATGTACATGCAATGAACGGATTAAAATATTAACTTTTATTATATTATAAAGAAGAATGTTAAATAAAAGAATTATATGAAAACATTAAACTAAATATGTGGATGCATACTATATAGAATAATGGTTAAGTAAAAAGATTAGGTGTTAAGTTAAACATATAGGTTGATGGTAAATGTGACTATCGTGTGTATTTTATTTTGTGCATTGTTGAGAGATTTGTGCATAAATAGGTGATTTGAGTTGTCTAAAAATGCATTGTGAAGATAAAGTTGTTTATCTCTCTAATAATCATTGTTATTAAAATTTGCTCTTTAATAATATTTTTATAACACGTTATCATCACGAGCATTCTCAGACAATTTTAGTTGAGAATCATGCCGTTTTATACAAAGATGGATCGTTTGCTTTCTACTTTATTGTTGATCGTTACCGCTATGTGGATAATATTTTTACGAATGTTTCTAAAATATAGTTAGTAATTGTAGTTTTTGCTTAACAAAAAATTGTAATTTTTCTTTAATGTTGTAAAAACTCAAAATGAAGCGTCGCTCTGTCTGATATTTGATCTATTGCTTATGATTATTATTATTGCGACTACACTTATCTGAATGTGGATATCGTTTTTCTTAAGAATTTTTTCAAAAGAAGATACTATAGAAGATACTAACCATTACAAAGATACTATAAGTTTCTTTTAATATTTTGTTATGTTTTCATCGCTATTTCTGTATTTTAGGATAGTAATATGTCGAACTTGGTGAACCTTGAGTTTGTTGCACTTGTTATCAGTGACCGAGATTATTTATCTTGGGCACTAGACGTCGAGATCCTTTTGAAAGTAAAGGGTCTATGTGACGCCATTGACTTCACGAAAACCACAACCGAACAAGAAAAGGCAAAATCCATGATTTTTCTTCGCCAACACATTCATGAAAATCTAAAACTCGATTACAAGATTCCATTTGAGTTGTGGAAAAATAAAAAACGGTATAACCACCCAACCGTTATTCTCTCCAATGCAAGCTACGCATGGATAACTTTACGACTAATCGGTGCATAAATATAATTCTCAGTAGATAGAATTACTTCCACATTGAAATTATGTGGAAAAACAATTACCCATAATAATATGCTGGAAAAAACATCACTACAATTCATCCGTCGAGTTTAGTGTTAGATCAATAATATCGGGAAAGACAATTCAAAAAGTATTTAAGGCTAATATCTTGTTTATTGTTGGCTGAACAAAATAGTGAATTGCTGATGATCATGAATCCTGACCGACTTGTTAAACTGCACTCCCAGAAGCGAAATGGGCGTGGATGTGGTCATAGTGGATATCGCGGCCGCAAACGTGGTCATGGTCTAGGTCGTGGACGTGGACGTGGTCGAGGTTATTATGGTGGTGGTTATCACTATGTGGTGGTTATCATAGCTATTGTGGCGGTCACCAAATCTTCTCTAGAAGAGGAAAAATTCTGATAATAAATATGAGATGAGATACACTGAACAAAAGAATAATGATGAGCCGTGCCATCGTTGCGGACTTGCGGTGGTTCGGGTAATTGGTCACGAAATTGTCGTAGGCTCAAACTTCTTGTTAAATTATATCAATAATCTCAAAAGGACAAAGGTAAGAAATTAAACCAAATCTTGTTTAGGGTGAACACGTCTCTACGTCTAGTCTCGATGATGAAAGTACTCATGTGAGGCCGCATATCTGATTGATCTGCCGATTCACATGTTATTATAATATGATTTACTATTATGTGCTTTATATGTTTTGTTGTTCTAAGCCATTTGTATTTTCTAATGCATCGTTTTGTTATCACTAAATAATTATTATGTGCTTATTATTAAGGATACTTAAACAGTGGATACAAGCATGTGCGATGCAATAATTAAGTTTTGCAGACTGAGCAACAACTCATACGATTCTGAGAAATATTTTAATCATCTTGATATAAGGAAGATAAAATATCATTTCTCGATTCGCACTTTTTATAAAAAAATCTCATTGGTTTTATCAATCGTGACCTTCATAACGCCTTAACCATCAATTCAAATCATTTTCGTCAAGAAAGACCTGCAGTAAGAGAGGAATGTTTTTGTTGGTTATGACGATTTTATGGAGACCATTCGTCTTTCCATGGAAAACAAAATGCAATGTGGTAACTTATTAAGCCATACCTTCAATCCACTTATTATTGTTGTTGGGGTGCGTCTCGAGTTTGTTGGATCGTGCCAGGAGAGCTGTGGGTTATGGGCCCACTGGTAGCCTATCCTAATTGGACCACCTCTAGCCTTCCAACGTACTTTCGTTCTCACTCACACGAACCCTTAGCAAACTTTCCAGGGGTCCACCACAAGTCAAGCACGCTTAGCTGTGAAATTCTTATGGATAGGCTTCCAAAAAGGAAGGTGCACCTTGGTGAGTAGTACTTATCAAGTCTCTTATGCCATTCATGAGGAATGGACTTACTGCAACCACTAACTTTGAAGTTCTTATGGATGTGCTCCCAAAAAGGAAGGTGCTCCTTGGTGAGTAGCACTTATCAAGTCTCTTATACCATTCGTGAGGAATGACCTTACTGATTATTCCCATACCCAACAGATTGTCCGTTGGATGTGCAGAATTTAACTTTATTTCCCGAGACCACTGTAAACCTCGGATCGCTCGGATGCAATCAGGAAAAAATACGCTTATATTTATCCCCTAAAATCCTGCACCTTTGTTAAATATCAAAACAATCTTCATAGTTTAAGAGCATCACAATGACCCATGGTGTATCACAACGAAAATCTTCATAATTGGCTAGCGAGACGCTCAAATAGCACGAGATTGAACAAGATTGTATTATTTTTCTTGAAGATGAATTGACGGCAAAAAAATGACTTGCGTTTTCGAAAAACCGTAGGCACATTTATATATATATATATATATATATATGTGTGTGTGAGTGTGTGTGTGTGGTGATTTGCTATGGTGCCCACCTACCGTGAGCAACGACAACAAATCACTCATTTTTCTGTGTTTTTTCAATCTCTAAACCTGCCGTTACCTCTGTCGACTCTCTCAAATCGGTTGTCACCTAAATCGCCAGCTTTGATATGTTGATTTAGAAGAAAATTCATCATTTACTTGTCCACACATGAATAATAATGATGAATTTTCTTTTAAATCTGAAATGGTCCTGGTACGATATGGATGCGACCTAACTAAGCTTCAAAATAGACAATGAGGTGTTGACTAAAATGTTCAACCAACACACCGGCCAACACCTGGGATCAGAAAGTAGCACAACGGAACAAATAAAAACTTAGTAGTTAAAGAAATTGGCACCAGACTTAAGAAACATACGCAGTAAGTCCTATGACTAGCTACGCGCCTTCAGGGCAAAATACCATTACATGAAAAGAATCTACGACTCTCCTAATCTTTACGTAGAGTAAGGTAAAACTCTAGGCAAAATAGTGTAAACACTGAAACTACGGTTTAAGCTCTCTCTATTTTTCTTGATCGCTCGTTTCGTCTCGACAATATGTAAGTCGATTTATGATCGACTTCCGTATTTATATAGTCGATTTGATTTGATGTGGTCTCCCAGATCTTCCTTAATATTCGGCTGATCCTAGATTTTGTAATTTCGGTAGGACCTTGATTCATATCTTCAAGTTTTGGTAGTCGTTTGGCTCTTCCTTTCTTGTTTATCAGTTCTCCTATTTTAGTAAGTCCTCTTCCTTATTTTATGCTCCACATATCTCTGTGATCTTTGAACAATTTCATCTCCTTTATTTAATTCTCTGCACCATTTAAATAGCCAAAATTTTAGGTAGAATGGTTTTTGGGTATGAAAGACAAAATTATGGTTGACCGAGTATTAGTCAGCTAATGCCGACTAAAGAACTCGACATTGTCAACGTTGATGAAATCAACATTAACAATCTCCCCCTTTTGTCTTTCTTTCCAGAAACCGTGCAGTTGGGATTCCAAGCAAGAGCTCCCCTGGAGGAAATACTAAAGTTAGTAATAGAGGAAGTGAAAGAGATTTAAACGTTAAGACCGATTTTCTTCTGCACCATCTACATCTCCCCCATCTTTGGGAAGGAAGCAATATTCAAAGATTCTCCCCCTTAATACATTCCAGGATTGATGTTGGAACTGATGATGTACCAGCATTTGCTACAACAGTTGAGCTCCTTCCTAGGGTAGATCCAAAACTTTGTGTAGCTCCATCAATCAAGTGACTCACTGTCATGGAATAAGGGATCCTCTCGTGGAGATCTCCCCTTGCATCATTGAATCTTCTTCCGAGTTTTCATTCTCGGAATTTTTAGTGTATTCGAAATGGTTGAGAGTGCCATATATAGAGCATTGAAAGAATTCACGAACATATTGCAAAGATAAGATCAGATATCATGAGATATAGTTGTGCAGTTGAGGAGAAATCAAGCCGAGTAAAAGGAGTCAAAAACTCTAACGGAGAGAAAACGTTAAGAATTTGGAATAAAATCGTGAGTGATGTTGTACCCTCTAGAGTGTTTAAAGTCTTAAAATGATTTTCTTACCAACAATATCCCAAGATATGCATTAAAAAAATTGAGTAAAAGTGGAGAACAAACAATCGTGCATAAGTGGAGATACCAAAACAAAATCATCAAGATCAAGAGATACTAACCGATTAGAGACGTCGATGAGCGCTTCACACAAGTTAGGCTCGCTGTTTCTTCAATGCATACTAAATGAAAGAGATATGAATTTTAGACACATAATATATGTATACCTAAGATCTAACACATAATCACACAATAAATGTAGCATAATCAAAATGACTAGTCATATGTTGTCCAACATAAGACTAAACATTCCTACTTTGAAAATCCAGACTTCTCTGTTCAACACCCTAAACTCAATTCACTTTCATTTTCTGCCCTACTCCCCTCAGTTATAGACTTGTAATATTGTGCACGGCCCTTATAAGTTCCTTATCATCAAGGCTAGGATTTTTGTAGAAAAGAATACATCGTCACTGGGAATGCCGTGTACCTAGGGAAACTTATTACCTGAACATGTATCTTGAAAAGGATCATGAGAAATTTTTTTTAAGGAACTGGGTCATTTCATGGAACGGTCTAGGTGAGTCAAATCATTTCACAGAATAACAAAGAGAACGTCAAATCCAATATCGAAACAGTGAAAATCATATTTGACATATGCTATGTTGATCCAGATACTGGACCAACATTTACAGATGATGACAGATATATATGGACTTTTTCAGGTTCGAAAACCTGTCAAAATCCAAAGCTTTAGTAAAATGTCCGCTAAATGATGCTTAGTATCTATATGCTTTATGCTGATTAACATATCTCTCAAAAAATGGTACCTAAAATCTATATGCTTGGCTCTAGAATGCTGAATAGAATTATTCGAAATATTTTATAACATTTAGCTTATCACAATGCATAGAAACAGAATTGCTCTCTAAGCCATAATCACTCAGCATGCTATTCAACCAAATGAGTTGTGTACAACAATTACCTAAGAAGAAACAGCCACTTGTGCTCTTGCAATCATCTTCGTTACCTGTCCAATCAGCATCACTAATCCCAACAAGAATATTGTAAGTATCTATTAACAACCATACGTCGAGCCTACATGATCACTAATATATTTCAAAATTCTTATGAAGGACTTTAAATGTGAAACCTTTGGCTCAACCTGATATCCCGTACAAATGCAAACACCAAACATAAAGCAGAGAGATGTAACAAGCTACCAATCATGGAATGGTACGATGTTGTATCAACAATTTCTCCAACATTGTCTTTAATTACCTCGGTGTATACGGAAGACATGTATACATACTTTACCGTTGATTCGTAGTCTTTCCATGGTTTGTATCTTGGCCTTCGCCCTTTGTCCAATCTTCCCCTGATCTGATCAGTGGGATGAGCTTTTTGAATTCGCGCAGGTGGTTCTCGGTGAACATCCATAGTTTCCTCCTCGGTGTGTTGATCAGGGACTAATGTTGGGTCAGGTGTTGCCTCAACATTCGTCTCCACTCCTCTGTTTTACCGTCAGCAGGGTCAACATATGATATTTCAACCTCATTGCTCCCGTTCTTATCGCTAACTAGATAGCAGTTATCACTAGACCTCTTACCTGCCATGACATAAAAATTCTTGCTGTTACAAACCTCGCAACATTCTTTGTTAAACCTTATCTCGAGGTTATCGTCGCATAGCTGACTTATGCTAATTAAATTAGCCACAAGTCCGTCCACATGTAGAACATTGGTTAAAGTAGGAAATCCTGGTATATTGAGTCTGCCGTGTCCAAGTATTCGGTCTTTTGCTCCACCGCCAAAGGTAACTGTTCCACTACTTAATGGCATATAATCTCTAAGAAATTCTTTGGTACCAGTCATATGGCGCGAGCAACCACTATCAAAGTACCACGATCCTGTGACATTAGCTTTAAACGAGGTACAAACAAAATTACATTTGAGCTCAGACTTCGCTACCCAACCTTTCGAGGAATCCTAACATTTTTATTCTTATGATAGAAGGAATTTGGAGTAAAGTCGTTTGAAAAGCCTCCATACATTTTCATCAACACTGATTTCACAAAGTTGGATTGAATGTTGGATGACTTTTCAGCCAACACTAAACCATGTTTAGTAGAATTACCAAAAGAGAGTACTTCGTCAAGAGTCGACTTGCCTTTATTTAATTTTGAGAAGGTATCTTCAGCTTTGTTGACTTGCTTTTGTAGCTTGTCTATTTCGATGTCCTTCCTAGTCAACAGGGCTTCCATCTTCCTTATTCCATCTAGTAGGTTTGGGATTATCATTTCATTGTTCTGATTTTCCTCCGTCAACGCATGAATGGTTTCCTCGTGTTTTAAATTTTTCTTTCGTTGATTTAACCATTCCGCATACAGTTTGCCTGAACGTGTCTTTAATGATTCGCGATCCTCGTCAAGCTCTTCTAAACATTCTCCTGTATTATCAACATTCAAAGACCCATCAAAATAATTCGAATGATTATAATACGTATGTTTTTCAGATGTAGGGCATAAGCAATCCATATCAAAAGGATTAGAACGCTTAGTGTATCAAGCAGAGGCTCTTCACTTTGAAGTGGTCCCGGTACGATATTGGTGCGACCTAACTAAGTTTCAAAACAGACACCGAGATGTTAACTAAAATGTTTAACCAACACACCGACCAACACTCGTGATCATAAGGTAGCACATCGGAATAAATGAAAACTTAGTAGTTACAGAAATTGGCACCAACTTAAGAAAAATACGCAGCAAGTCCTCCGACTTGCTAGGTGCCTTCAGGGCAAAATACCATTGCTAAGAACGGTTTAAAAAAGAAGAACTATCAAAGATAGTAAAGCTAGCATAGAAAAGAATCTAACGACTCTCCTAATCTTTACGTAAAATAAAGGTAAAACTCTAGGCAAAACAGTGTAAACACTGAAGCTACGCTTTAAGCTCTCTCTTTTTTTCTTGATCGTTCGTTTCATCTCGAAAAGATGTTAGTCGATTTATGATCGACTTCCATATTTATAATAGTCTTCATTTGATTAGATTTGGTCTCCCATATCTTCCTTAATATTCGGTTGATCCTAGATCTTGTATTTTCAGTAGGATCTTAATTCATATCTTCTATTTTTGGTAGCCTTTTGACTCTTTCTTTCTTGTTCTCCAATTCTCCTATTTTTAGTAAGTCCTCTTCCTTATTTTTAGCTCCACATATCTAGGTGATCTTTGAACTCCTTTAATTAATTCTCTGCACCATTTAAACAGCCAAAATTTTAGGTAGAATGATTTTTGGTATGAAAGACAAAATTAAGGTTGACCGAGTCTTAGTCAACTATTGTCGACAAAGAACTAGTCCAACATTGTCAACGTTGATAAAATCAACATTAACAAAATCAACATCATCGAATAGGGCGATTAGTAACAACTGATTTGAGAAAGTCGACGGAGGTAATGGCGGCGTCAGAGATTGACAAAACACAGAAAAATGAGAGATGTTGCCGGTGCTCACGGTGATTGCTCAGGGTAGATGGGCAGCATAACAAATCTCTATATGTGTGAGTGGTTTTCTTGACGAACAATTGTATGGCTTGATATATCTTTACCTTGGTATGCGGATTTTGCAAAATTATGCTGATACAGGTAAATATTACAACAGGGTAACTTTTCATCAGAAGAAGAAATTTCTTCCTAATGCGAAACATTATCTGTTGGAAGATCCATTCTTGTACAAGTCTGCACCTCAATTATTTTCTCACCCTCGGCTCGTGCTTAAGGCCACCCAGACGATCATATACAGCATCAAGCAGAAAGCTGGAAGGAGGGCGGAGAAACTGTAAATCGAGGAAGCGAAAGCTAAGGCCATTCACGACCATTAAGCTGGCAGCTCACTCATTAACTCACCTAGCACCTCACGTCTCTCCCACGCACACCACACACTTAACCATCAAGCACACACCTTCGCATCTCTTGACTCGTTATAAAAAAGAAGTTTAATATGGTTTTATGTTTCCTATAATGTTTACGTTGAATATTTGTGTTTGTCGTTTATTACTACGCGCGGTTAAGTTCCTATTTGATTAAGGCTGGATTATGAATTCGTAATATTGATGTTCGTATTGTATATTTAATCGTACGAGTTGAGTTTTGTATTTCTTGTTTCTACTTGATGTTTATGTGCTTGATCATAATATGGATGATTCTTGATTTTTTATGAGACTAAATTAGTGATTAAACAGGTTATAAACAATAAACAAGGAATACCACAACGTAAAACCGATCAGAGATGGAATTCAATTTCGTACGTGTGGTTTTCGAGATTTAGTCGCCGAAAGCGTCTAAACTCGGGAAAATTCATAAAGCTAATGCATGCAGAATAACTACAATCATAGAAGAATATAGTTGATTGGTTACTTTCGCATAAGGTTGATACATACGTGATAATGAGTACCACGACCTTAACTAGATCATATTAATTAGATATAATCGATCGCATGAAGACGGAGGATTAATCCGTGCTGAATATGTGCGTTAATCAAGTTATTCGTTGATTGTTTCTTAAATTCCTTTTTATTATTCTGCGTTTATTAGTTTTCGTGTTTTTAATTAGTTTCATTTATAAACAATTCTTAAAATTATATAAAAAAAATCATTTAGTCTAAATTAAAATTAGGAAGAAAAATTGTAGAGTACTCGATTTGTCATGTGGATCGATACTTGGACTTACGTCCGTTTTATACTACTTGCACGACCTAGTACATTTGCTAGTATTCGAACGTGTCAATGGTGATTGGTAATGTGTCACTTTCAGAAAGTTTATGAAAATCATTATAATATCTTATTACATTGTCTTTTCTATTTGAAAACAATATTTTGGAGGATAAATCGAGGAAAGATTTTGCCATTTGGTAGAAGCTAATAATTTCATTCAAGAACCAAAACCATATTTTCAAAACATTATGTTAAAACCGGGGTATAAGAATTAAGATTGCTTTTGCTTTGAAACGTCTTTATAAAAAGAAGTGACATCTATAATACTCAATTGACTAAAAAATTTACAAAGCAGTACATATGTCAGAAATTTTTACAGATAGGTACCAGTTTTAATGTTTGTACCAATTTTCTCAGTTTTGCTGTACCTTTTTATGTGTGTATTGCGTACCACGGCACGCGTTTATACGGTACTACCCTATACGGTTGTATATGGTACCTTAGTGTGTTATATATAACGTACCATTTTCTTAACGTATTACGTATCAAAATACGTTGTTGTAGGGTACCTAAATGTGTTATATGGCGTACTTGCTGCTGATCGAGTACCTATTTGTAAAATATTTATTCTATTAGGTACATACATATAAAAAAATACTGGCATGGTACTGAATTACAATTTTTTATGAAAATGAGTATTTATGTGTAAAGACCGCTAAAAGAATCTTGGAGTAAAGTTTTATCATCTTCACTGAAAGCCCAAAAATTAATTTCTAAAGCGTTCTAATTTAGGATTTTTTGTGTTTTTTTGGTTGCCGGTTAACAGCGACTAGAATCTATTTAGGTTCTAAATCAATTAACGATACCTGAAGATTTGGATAAATATCCCAAATTCAAACTTTGACTTTGAAGATTTGGATAAATATTTGAAATATTTAATGATCCATGGACTAAACTGGACTATATGTTCGAGATCGTTTCCTAGAGCTACTATGAAACTCTAAGATAGGCCTTCTAATGTTAAAGGTTTAAAAGCCACTTGGATTAATCCAATATTCATAAACTTATGATTCCACTATATATTGTCTTGAGTCTCGATTACTAAACAACCTTGTAATCAACTCTTCGTTATTTCAAGAGATTGTATTTCCGTAGTGTGACTAGTTTCATTTCTTATTTCTCAAATATTCCTAAATATTCTTGTTAAGATATATCATATGCTTCTTCTCCTCTGTTTTGACGTATTTTTGCATTTTATAAAATTCACTTTGAAGAATGTTAAACGACACATACAACTACTTAATGCCCCGTTCGAAATCCGAATTTCGCTCAAATCTTCCGTTTGGCAATTGCACCGATTTGGATTTCGATTTCGCCCAAATCCGAGGGGAAAATCCAAACTCTTATAATTCGTCGGATTTGAAATTCCGTGTCAAATGTTCCGTTTTCGAAATCCAAAGCTGAGCACCTAATGAGTTTTTCGTAATTGATGATAATAATAATAATAATAATAATAATAATAATGATGATGATGATAATATTAGTATAACAGTAATAATATCTAATAATAATGAAAATAACAATAACAATAATAATAATAACAATAATAATAATAATAATAATAATAATAATAATAGTAATAATAATAATAATAATAATAATAATAATAATAATAATAATAATTAGGCGGTGAACGATGAGTTGAGCAGATTCGCAAGCTCGATGAGCCGACTCGAGCTCGTCATGGATTCGCGAATGAGCGGCTCGAGCTCGAAAAGCTCTTGTCGAGGTCGAGCTCGTCATGGGTTCGCGAATGAGCCGGCTCGAGCTCGAGCTCACCCGTGGGCACTCGAAAGCTAGCAAGCCGGCTCACGAGCTTGTTTTTTATATTGTTCATGATTTTTATTTTATTTTATACTTTTTAAAATTATTTTAGAAAAAGTTAGAAATCGAGTTCGATGAGCTTCACGAGCTCGAGTCGAGCTCTATTTTGAAATTCGAATTTCGAAATCTTAATGTTTGCCAAACAGTGAATTTGGATTTCAAATTACGATTTTGAAATTCATAATTTAAAATCAAGTGATTTCGTTCAAATACGCGAATCCAAACGCACTCTAATAGATTTGCCATTTTGTATATATTTACATTATTATATTTCTACATCTATTTAGTATAAATAGACTTGTAGAAAAAATATATAAATTTGAGGTGAAACTCCACTTAAATCCTTATTAGGCAAACTTTCTATCACATACTCCCTTGTCAGAAAAATGTATCACTTATCTCCCTGATTTACTGTTTGTACCAATTATCCAGTCACGATGTACCACTCTATGTTTGTATTATGTACCACAATATGTTGATATAGTGTACCAAAATGTGTTTGTATGGTGTACCTGCAAAGGATCGGGTACATATCTGGAAAAAATAGGTATGCTGTAACAACACATTTAGGTACATTATATCAACGTATTGTGGTACACAATACAACCATAGAAAGGTACATCGTGACTTAAGAATGTAGTACAAACTGTAAATATGGAGTTAAGTGATAGAAAGTTTGCAAATAATGATTTAAGTGAAAGTGTCCCTAAATTTGAAACTTAAAAATTAATAAAAGCAATGAGGGATGAATTGGTTGACCGGAACTTTGAGAGCTTTATAATGTAGACTTGCCTAACCGCCGGTTACGTCCTGGACTAACCGCCGTCTAACCGGCCGGGGGCAGTTGACGGTTAGCCGCCCCCGGTTGACGGTTAGACTAACCGGCGGTTGACTAACCCCCAGTTATGTTTAACCGGCGGTTACAACCGCCGGTTAGTTATTTTCCTTCTTTTTTTTGAATATTCAGGTTGAATATAATAAATGTTCGGTATATTATTTGGTCTAATTATGTAGCTAAATGTAGTATATATTTTGTAAGACACTTAACATACGAGAAATGTATTACAACATTTTACGAAAAATATGTATTACAAAATTTTAATTGAACCAATTTCAATACAATACATTAAATTAAAACAAAATATTTGTGAGAAGTTCTCAGTCTTTGACCGGTCCATCTCCGCAAATCTTGAGTACCGAACTTCAGCAAGTGCGGTGTGCAGTCGAGGAAACAACGAATGATCTCAGAAGCTTTAACGAAATCATCAATCAAGTATGATCCGTTGAAGCACCGGAGATCATACGCTGCTAACTCGCCCGCCTTACAGCAAGTGCAGGCGAGAACCAAGAAAGCAATGTATGATCACATGAGCTTTGATGAATTAACTATCAAGTATGATCCGTCAAAGAATCCCGAGATCACACGTTGCTAACTTGATTGCACTTGCCACTTACCGAAGCCCCTCTTCTTCGAAATCTTCTTCCCTATGAAAAAATGCGTAAACATAAGTTACATTAGATGATTAATTTATAAAAATAAATAAAAAATAATTAAAGAGCTAATATTTACTTATCTTTTTCGGGCTTCGTCGTAATTGGCTTGTGCAAATCTTGAAGTACCTAAAAATAAGAATTTATTTATTAGTTATAAACGTTACAATTTAAAATTAAAAAGTTAATACGACGAGAAACTGAGATTGAGATGGATACTTATCTTTTTCGGGCTTCGTCGTTGTAATTGGCTCGTGCAAATTTTGAAGTACCTGAAAATAACAATTCATTAGTTAGCTATCACCCTTGACCACCATCTAAGGACGTTGAAGCTATCATCGTTCTCGAAGTCGAAAGTCGTTGTCATGAAGTTATCGAGTTCTAGGGGTTTTGGGAGGACCTTGGACGCTTGTTTGCATTGAGGATGTCGTAGTAGTTAGCTAATCGTGAAGATCGACTACTGCTAGAACTAGATTGACCGTGACCCGATCCCGATCGAGGGTCATGACCGAAATCGGGCTTATACTCTTTAAAGAGATCCTTTAAAGAGTCATATGTTCGATCAAGTAAGCTCTTCCAATAAATGCTATCGACGCCACGACCCGACGATATCTTCTAATAGTAGCATTCTAGTGGTCTACCTGTGCCCTCTAAATGCAATCTCGGGTCCAATATCTTCGCTATGAGGAAGATATATAGTAACTCAAAAAAATATTTGAGCTACTTGGTAATCATGCTCTCAACGGCCTCGCCGACTATTGGATCATACCAAAGCCCGTCGAGGATGATGATCTAACGTTAGTATTGATATTGGGTAATATGAACCCGGCATCGCCTCGGTGGCGTCGTGAAAAACTTGAAGTATCTCACATAAGCTGTTGCACGTATCCGACATCTGTGGAAACACCTGGACCGAACACTCTCCTCTGTTTCGGCAAAGAAATTGGAGAGAAGTTGTCGATATTCCGTCGAGCCACACAACAACTTGTAGGTGGAATTCTACATGTTGGGTACGTCTAAGCTAAACTTCTTAGCCGGAACATTCTCCCTAGCGCAGAAACGCTTCCACTTCTTCCATAAAGAAGGATGCTGCATCAGGTAACTGATTGCGTAGCGTGTAGGCTGCACTTGTTTCTTAAAGTTACCTAGCGCGTCTTGCATAGAAAGGTTAAGTATGTGACAAAAACAACACGTGGAAAAACCGTTCTCCGAATGACGGCCGACAGTACTTGTAACGACCCTCACTTTCTAATAAATATTTTGGCAGATTTTCGCAACGTAAGTCGCGGAAGACCCGTCTAATTAAAACTTTTTCTAACATTATAATATTCATGTACTGGGCCCAGGCCCCAAAGTCTAAACCCGAAAATATAAAATGTTTAACAACACACGCTTTTATTTATTGGGCCGAAACCCAAAGATAAAAACATGAAACATAATTTAAAACACTCCACAGGTCGCATCCATGTACCGCCCTGCCCTCAAAAATCCGCGGAGTCACCGCCATCAGCCCGCCTTGTCGCGATGCGTATCAATGACGGTCTCGTATGTACCTACAACACGTAAACTGAGCTCCTTGCCCAGTAGATGAAACATGCATGTATGCAATGTGCGCTCAACCCCATTCCCAAACACCTCACAAATGCACACACTCGACTCGTCTCTACTCATCTCAACAATAACACATCTCAACACCCCACACTGCTCGACACTAAGTACATTTCAAATATCCCACTCAGGTCTCGTGAGAATATGTTCCCACTCAGGTCACGTTAGAATGGAATATCCTATTCAGGTCTCGTTAGAGTGGGTGGCTACTCAGGTCTCGTTAGAGTCGCATATCCCGCTCGGGTCTCGCTAGAGCGGGTAAGCTACTCAGGTCTCGTTAGAGTCGCCCTATACTCGAAATGTTCTATAATGTCTCAACACGTCCCGTCACTCAACCTCTCGTACTCTCGGGCGGCCAGCTTAGGTCACGTTAAAGTTGGCACACACCCGAGTTTCCGCTCTGCTCTACCCGTAAACCCTCACATCAACATGTCGTGCTCATGATATGCAAGTGCAGTGAAAACAATCAGATAAATATAACGTGCAAAATATTTAAAATAGATAAATCACGTAATTCATCAAATCACATAATTCACCGATTCACATAAATATCACGTAATTAATCACATAAAGTTTACGTGCCGTAGGTGAGTTTCACCTACATGTCGTCCTTAGATTAGCAACTGATAAATCCTTAGTATTCTGGACCTCTGAACCTTTTAGACATAGAAATATTATCAAATAGGTATGTCTACTTAGTTAGATCAGTAAGAACGTTTTCGAACCTTAATTGTCGAAAACCCTAAAAATACCATAACGAATATGCCATTATAATTATCTTCTTATATCATCCTACGCTCGGAAAGTAATACAATTAAAACATCAAAACTTAAGAACACCATATATATTTCGAAAATCATTAGCTCATGAATATAAATTCTATTTTCGAAAACCCTAAAATACCTAAGCATAAAGATTTCAAACAACTTCTATAATATTTATGAAACTTCTCCAAAACACATCCACACACCCGCACCTATTTCAAACATGCACAAAACTCGTCCAACACATAAAAGTAAGCACTCACATATCTCTAATTCAAACATGTTCGAAAACTTCTCTAACATATATAAGTACGAACACACCTATGTAAATCGTGAAACTAACCATAATTTATTCTAACCCTATCTAACCAATTATGAAAATACCAAAATGATTTATATAAACACGTAACCATTCTAAAAATATGAGGAAATCCTATTATATGATTCATGATAACACACATATTAAAGTTACGGAAATAACATATACGCTTCGAAAAAAAAACTGAAAGAACTAACTCAAAATCATATAAGTCACTAACTCATTAGCATATTAATACACAAGATTTACGTGTTGCAGATGAAAACTTCACCTACCTCACGTCAAATTTCCAAGATTGTTAGAGTTCTAATCTTGCTTGAGACCTTCCTTTATCCTTACTGAAGCTTTTCTCCTTTTTCCTCTAGTATTATTCTTGTTCTATTTTCTTAAACCAAACTGAGAGTTTTCGTGGATATATGTACACATCATTTCGACTTGTTAGGAAATGAAATGATAAAGACACATAAGTGACGTTTATTTCCTCCTTGCTAAGTTCGTTCCTTGTATAGTATAATATTTCTTTTCCTATACCAACTTGTCCCTTAGCAAAACCCTTAGTTAGGATTATGAATAAAATATACATGGTATAATCCGAAACCTCAACATCCCTTAGTTAATTATTTAATATAATTGTATTGGTATATATATTTATCTCAAAGACTTTCAAAGTTAGTACATAAACTTTGACATGGACCTTCAAGACTTTCTAGCTCCACATGCACAAAAACTTTGCCTCAACGTAGTTATCCTTTCTTTCTTGCTCACTTGTCTCTTGTGTTTGTTCTTATAATGATTCTACTTAATAAAGCATCAGATATTTATATTAAAGTTGTGATAGGTATGTGCCAAAGTGATAATTAGGTATGAGACAAGTAAATGTAACGAGATTTCCATGGATTAGGTAATGAAATCATTTTCTTATATTAGTTTATTTTTTTAATCATCTCCTATCATCATAAAAATATATATATTCATATATATATATATATATATATATATATATATATCAACGATTGGAACTTTGTGTGAGTTGTGACTATTAGATTACCTATTCTTTTCCCCTTAGACTAAATAAAGAAAATCGTCTCTTTCACTTAATAGTTTATTAATCTCTACTTTATACCTCAACAAACATTAGTATTAAAATATGTTAAGACATTAATCTCGAAAACATTAGTCACTAGAAATTTCTTTTCTAATTTTCATTCTATGAAATAATTAAGTTCTTAGTGCATTATTTCGATTCACCTCTCCCGGTAATTCCAAATTCCTAATTTAGATTCCTAAGTTAAATACTTCATCCTATTCAATTACAACTAAGACCCGCATCAAATTTTACGGGTATTACATTCTCCCCCCTTAAAAGAATTTCGCCCCCGAAATTAGACCGATTGGCTTAATTCGGGCAACGATTTCTCCTAAGATCTACAATTCCACTACGCTTCCGCTGCGCTACTCTGGCAGTTCGTATATTTTATTTTACTTATTTGTTTATTTTATTATTTGCTTTTTTTTCCTTAGGCTTTTCAAATCTCTAGTAAGATAATTCCTACCTTCATCAGACATTTGGCCAGCACATCCGTATGTGCGACCCAAATATTTATTGGCACAAAAATGAGTATACTTTAATTGTTTAACATACCCGTCATCCCTGGTGGGTTCAATTCTTCCTCCTCGTTTGTCAAAGTAAACATACGTGCCGCTATGAGTGGAGGCTGTACTGGCACTTGGGTTTGATTCCCGGAACGATCTTTCGGACAATTTCTCGCAAGATGTCCTAGTTTTCCACACTTGAAACATTGAGGGTTAAAATTTGGTCTTGCTCCGAAACAAACGCCTGCATGGTATCGTCCGCATTTCTGGCACTAAGGATTGACATTTGGAGGTCGAATTGAGAAATTAGTCGCTTCCTGGTTTGGCCCCGATCGCCAATTTTGCTGCCCTTGGCGGTTGTTCTTATTGTTGTTGGGCCCATTATCAAAATTCTGATGCTTCTTATTAGCCTCCCGTTCTAGTTGGCTCTCCGCCTTTCTCTTTTCCTCGTGGGCCCTTGAAATTTGGGCCTCTGCCTGCTCCGCGATGAGTGCTCGTTCAGCCACCTGGCAAATGTCAGTTCTCGTGTTCCCACCATGCTGACATCTCGGTAGATCTCAAGTTTGAGACCTACTTGGAATCGCTCCACCTTTAATGCGTTCGTCGCCACCATGTGCGGAGCAAAGCGCGACAGCTCTACAAACTTACGGATATATTCCGCGATAGTTTGTTCACCTTGCTTCAGATTTATAAACTCGTTCATTTTTCGAGTTCGGTCATGGGTGGTGAAGTATTTCCCACGGAATAATTCTCGGAATCTCTCCCACGGCATAGTCGTTGGGTTCTCCAAGACTTTGATAGTATCCCACCAAAACCTTGCGTTCCCCCGGAGCATAGAAACGGCACACAACACCTGTTCATTCTCCGGAACCCGACCATACAAGAACATATCCTCTATGGTACGCAACCAGTCATCAGCCAAAGTAGGATCAATGGCATCCTCAAAGGTCGGAGGGTTCAATTTCCGAAAACGTTCCCCTATTATTTCTACACGTTCGGGTGGCGGGGTAGGATGTTGCGCAGATGAGTTACGGTGATTGATCAACTCATTGATCTGATCCGACTGACGTTGGATCAGTTCAGTAAGGCGCAAGATCGTGGAGTCTCGTTCAGTTGTAGGTGACTCAGATGCAACCCTACGACTCGACTCCCCATTGTTTTCTCTACGTCCTCTCGTCATTTTAGCTTACTATCTACAACATTCATGCAAACAAGTATATTTATATAATCAAGCAAAAATTTAAAAACTTACAGACAAGGCTGTCCTCCAGGCTTTTGAGCGGCAGTACATGGACAGTCTACAGAACCTCTAACCTAAACTCTGATACCACCTGTAACGACCCTCACTTTCTAATAAATACTTTGGCGGATTTTCGCAACGTAAGTCGCGGAAGACCCATCTAATTAAAACTTTTTCTAACATAATAATATTCATGTACTGGGCCCAGGCCCCAAAGTCTAAACCCGAAAATATAAAATGTTTAACAACACACACTTTTATTTATTGGGCCGAAACCCAAAGATAAAAACATGAAACATAATTTAAAACACTCCACAGGTCGCATCCCTGTACCGCCCTGCCCTCAAAAATCCGTGGAGTCACCGCCATCAGCCCGCCTTGTCGCGATGCGTATCAATGACGGTCTCGTATGTACCTACAACACGTAAACTGAGCTTCTTGCCCAGTAGATGAAACATGCATGTATGCAATGTGCGCTCAACCCCATTCCCAAACACCTCACAAATGCACACACTCGACTCGTCTCTACTCATCTCAACATTAACACATCTCAACACCCCACACTACTCGACACTAAGTACATTTCAAATATCCCACTCAGGTCTCGTTAGAGTAGGTTCCCACTCAGGTCACGTTAGAATGGAATATCCTATTCAGGTCTCGTTAGAGTGGGTGGCTACTCAGGTCTCGTTAGAGTCGCATATCCCGCTCGGGTCTCGTTAGAGCGGGTAAGCTACTCAGGTCTCGTTAGAGTCGCCCTATACTCGAAATGTTCTATAATGTCTCAACACGTCCCGTCACTCAACCTCTCGTACTCTCGGGCGGCCAGCTTAGGTCACGTTAGAGTTGGCACACACCCGAGTGTCCGCTCTGCTCTACCCGTAAACCCTCACATCAACATGTCGTGCTCATGATATGCAAGTGCAGTGAAAACAATCAGATATATATAACGTGCAAAATATTTAAAATAGATAAATCACTTAATTCATCAAATCACATAATTCACCGATTCACATAAATATCACGTAATTAATCACATAAAGTTTACGTGCCGTAGGTGAGTTTCACCTACCTGTCGTCCTTAGATTAGCAACTGATAAATCCTTAGTATTCTGGACCTCTGAACCTTTTAGACATAGAAATATTATCAAATAGGTATGTCTACTTAGTTAGATCAGTAAGAACGTTTTCGAACCTTAATTGTCAAAAACCCTAAAAATACCATAACGAATATGCCATTATAATTATCTTCTAATATCATCCTACGCTCGGAAAGTAATACAATTAAAACATCAAAACTTAAGAACACCATATATATTTCGAAAATCATTAGCTCATGAATATAAATTCTATTTTCGAAAACCCTAAAATACCTAAGCATAAAGATTTCAAACAACTTCTATAATATTTATGAAACTTCTCCAAAACACATCCACACACCCGCACCTATTTCAAACATGCACAAAACTCGTCCAACACATAAAAGTAAGCACTCACATATCTCTAATTCAAACATGTTCGAAAACTTCTCTAACATATATAAGTACGAACACACCTATGTAAATCGTGAAACTAACCATAATTTATTCTACCCTATCTAACCAATTATGAAAATACCAAAATGATTTATATAAACACGTAACCATTCTAAAAATATGAGGAAATCCTATTATATGATTCATGATAACACACATATTAAAGTTACGGAAATAACATATACGCTTCGAAAAAAAACTGAAAGAACTAACTCAAAATCATATAAGTCACTAACTCATTAGCATATTAATACACAAGATTTACGTGTTGCAGATGAAAACTTCACCTACCTCACGTCAAATTTCCAAGATTGTTAGAGTTCTAATCTTGCTTGAGACCTTCCTTTATCCTTACTGAAGCTTTTCTCCTTTTTCCTCTAGTACTATTCTTGTTCTATTTTCTTAAACCAAACTGAGAGTTTTCGTGGATATATGTACACATCATTTCGACTTGTTAGGAAATGAAATGATAAAGACACATAAGTGACGTTTATTTCCTCCTTGCTAAGTTCGTTCCTTGTATAGTATTATATTTCTTTTCCTATACCAACTTGTCCCTTTGCAAAACCCTTAGTTAGGATTATGAATAAAATATACATGGTATAATCCGAAACCTCAACATCCCTTAGTTAATTATTTAATATAATTGTATTGGTATATATATTTATCTCAAAGACTTTCAAAGTTAGTACATAAACTTTGACATGGACCTTCAAGACTTTCTAGCTCCACATGCACAAAAACTTTGCCTCAACGTAGTTATCCTTTCTTTCTTGCTCACTTGTCTCTTGTGTTTGTTCTTATAATGATTCTACTTAATAAAGCATCAGATATTTATATTAAAGTTGTGATAGGTATGTGCCAAAGTGATAATTAGGTATGAGACAAGTAAATGTAACGAGATTTCCATGGATTAGGTAATGAAATCATTTTCTTATATTAGTTTATTTTTTTAATCATCTCCTATCATCATAAAAATATATATATTCATATATATATATATATATATTATATATATATATATATATATCAACGATTGGAACTTTGTGTGAGTTGTGACTATTAGATTACCTATTCTTTTCCCCTTAGACTAAATAAAGAAAATCGTCTCTTTCACTTAATAGTTTATTAATCTCTACTTTATACCTCAACAAACATTAGTATTAAAATATGTTAAGACATTAATCTCGAAAACATTAGTCACTAGAAATTTCTTTTCTAATTTTCATTCTATGAAATAATTAAGTTCTTAGTGCATTATTTCGATTCACCTCTCTCGGTAATTCCAAATTCCTAATTTAGATTCCTAAGTTAAATACTTCATCCTATTCAATTACAACTAAGACCCGCATCAAATTTTACGGGTATTACAGTACTCGATCAAGCGTTCAATGCTCGCGTTGTTTGCGCTCGCATTGTCGAACGATATTGAAAAGACTTTATTGAGTATCCTATACTCAGATAAGATACCCCTAAGCTTGATCGCAATGTTTTGCGCGGTGTGCGCTTTATCGAACTCTCTATATGCGATCAAGCGCTTTTGTATCGTCCACGAATCATCGATCCAGTGGCATGTCATGCCCATCTACGATGAACGTTACCAATGATCGCTCCATATATCGGAGCAAATCGACACGTTAGTTCTTAAATTACCTAATATACCTACTAAGTCCCGCTTATGTGCGAGGACGGTCTTCCTAGTGTCCCGCATAAGTGTACTCCGCGAAACTTTCTTTGCATGTGGGTTATATGCCGTTTTGATCTAATGTTCATAGATCGGATCATCGGCAAACCGAAAGGAAAGATGCTTCACGGCTACAAACTCCGCGAGCTCGCGGCGCGCAACGTTTTCGTTGTAATGAAGCAAAGTCGTTGCGCTTCCACTTCCGCCGGCGGGTCCCGAAGCGGACGAATTCGTTCCACCGAACATTTGACTTTGGTTTTGTCCTATTCCTAACTTAGTGAGGTGTTTCGAACGGAGATGGGCATTCACTGACCCATATCCGCACCCCTTTCTAAAATTATATTCCTTATGACAGTAGTTAAATAGCTCTAAATTGGTAAACTATACTAATCGGTACCTTCCTGAAGTGTACCACGAAGAGATTCGACTGTAGCTGCCGGCCGGTGCCGGTTTGGGTAGGGGCTTTCGCTTCCGTCTCCGTCTCCGTCGGCGTGGCTTGTGAGCTATCTCCCGGCAATGGATCATACATGAACGCGTCATCGTTGAAGTCATCGTCAAGCACACCGGCAAGATCCAACATCTTGTTCGAGTCATACTCATATTGTTGGTAGTCATCTTGCGATGAACAACCAACAACTTGCTTCCCTTTCCTGCCCTCGATTCACGATAACCCGGTCGACCACCATGATCCATCTAAATACTACACAAACGGGCACAAAAAGTAGCATGAGATTAAAAAAAATGAAAAACGGTAAAAAAGATACCGACGGTTAGACCGGTTAACCAGCGGTTACAACAGCTAAAAAGACCCATTTGCCCTCAACTGTTGCGAAAATTTACAAAGCTATGCCATCATCCCTCTCTTACGATTTTTTGTAGATATGTGATTCTTACAACACCCAAATGCCTTGAAATCTCCGAAATCTTCGACGTTATTGAGCGGAAAAGGTAAAATCGAGCTCAATTTCTCATGGGTTCTCGTAACCAAGGAAACTTTCGATGTTATGTTGGAATAATGCTTCAAACTCAAATCGAAAATTTTGGTACAAACACGAGTGAAATCTTTACGTTTGTGCTCGAATAATGTGGATTCACACCAATTCGGATGTGGATCTTAGTAATCGACACGAAATTACAACACTTGCCGCGACCTAAGATCCGAACATTTTCAATTTCAGTAACAACTCACCTAATCTAGGTACCACTTTATGCTCGCTTGGAAACACTACCATAAAAAACTATACCAGATTCTTAACATTGACGAATAAATGTTGCCTCACTAATAACAAATCAGTTAACGGCACTTTATCTAGGTACCACTTTTTATTATTTTGGAAACCCTACCCTAAAAACAATAACAGATTCCTAAAGTTGGAGAATAAAAGTTGCCTCATTTTAACATATAACGAGAAGACAATAACGATTTGTTTCCTATAATAACTACATGCAACTAGTACAAAATAGGTCGTCAAGAGGAAGATCAAAAATTTGTACAACACCCAAAACTCTCTGAAATCACACAAATATTCAACGTTAGTAATCAAAAAAAGGTAAACCGATCTCAATTTCTCATCGGTCCTCATAAATAAGGACTATTTTCGATGTTAAGTTGGAATAATGCTTCAAACACAATTTAAAAATTTTGGTAAAAAACGAGTGAAATCTCGACTTTTATGCTCGAATAATGAGTATTCACACCGATTCAGGTGTGTGTCTTAGTAATCGACATGAAATAACAACGAATTTTGCTGCGAACTAAGATCGAAACGTTTTCAATTTCAGTAGCACATCACTTTATCTGGGAACCACTTTCTGCAAGTTCTACAAATCTACCTTCAAAAATTGTAACAGATTACTATGGTAACAAGTCTTGCCTCATGTATAACACATAATAAAAAAACAATAACGGTTTGTTTCCTATAATAACTGCATTCAACTGGTACGGACTAAGGTGTCAAGAGAAAGATCAAAATTCGTATGCCAACCAAAACTCCCCGAAATTGAAGAAATCTTATCGTTAGTAATCGACAAAGGTGAAACCGATCTCAATTTTTCATGGGTCCTCATAAACAAGGAAAATTTTCGATGTTATGTTGGAATAATGCTTCAAACCTCAAAAATTTCGTAAAAGAACTAGTGAAATCTCGACTTCTATGCTCGAATAATGTGGATTCACACCGATTCGGGTGTAGTAACACTTCATTTATTCTGAGTAACAATTCATGCATTCTGGGTAACACATCACTAAGAACATTCTAGAAGGTTCTACATTGTCAGAGATATTAATAGTACGATAACTTAATATTACCACATTGCCTGCAAATAGTACCACATGTCTGATAAAAAAAATAACGATATAAACAAAGGTTATAACACATTTGTAGCTACAAGAACCAAAAAATAGCTAATAAATACCACATTACTATTTCGATTAATTTCATTCATAAATTCATTTCGTTGGGATGTAAAAGATTGACATTCATGGAATAGATGATATGATGAAGCTAAATCACAAAATTTCATTAAAAGTCACGTTTTGCGAATGTTGATATCAATATGTGGAAGTTGAGATCAAAAGTCATGTAAACACATAGCTCTTCATTCACAAAATATACTAGCATCTCTTTTGATGAGACATAGCGTTATGACAACATTGAAGCACGAACAACATTTAATAGACCATAAACTCAACATTCGAGAACTCAAACTAAACAATCGAAGCAAAATGGATTTTGAGCGTAATTAATGAAATATTTTAGAATATTACCACATTACCTGTAATAATATCAGATGTCTAATATAAAGAAATAATACCAACCAAATTTATGACACATTGTTCTGTACAGATACCACATAATACGCTTTTCAATATAACATCATTAATTAGACTTATTCTGTTCGTAAATTCACTTTTTTCCGAATGTATAAGATTTATGTTCATGTAAGTATGTGATTTTACTAAGTTAACAAATCAAATTCCCTTAAAGACATGTTATGCAAATGTTGATATCAATATGTGAAAGTTGAGATCAAAAGTCATGTAAACACGTAGCTCTTGTTTCACAAAATATACTAGTATCTCTTTGTGATGAGACATAACGTTATGAATTCAATCACAAACGTATTCAAAGTTCAACATTAAAGCACGAACAACATTTAATAGACAAACTCAAAATTCGAGACCTCAAACCCTAAACAATCGAAGAAAAATGGATTTGTGATTGAAATTAGTGATATAAGTAGTGTGGTATGGAAAATCTATTATGCAGTATCAATATCTACAATAGTGTTAAAAATTGGATTTGTATTGTTCTTTTATATCGAAGATTTGGTATTATTGGCGAGTAATGTGGTAATATCCCTTGCCTATATAGAACATTCCGGATAATGCAATTCCCGCCTAAATTATTGAGATCCCGCCTGCCTAAAGTGGATAACACAAGTTACACAGAGAATAACAATTAATAACTTACTGGTACCACTTTCTTGTTTCGAAAAATTAGGCAAATCCGACGATTGTATTTAAATTTCGGCAACCATGAGCGACGAACAATAGAGCCAGTACTGTGCTTCAACGACTTGTCAGGATATGGTTCTCTCGAATTTGTACGAAATATCTTCAATTTCGATCGAATCGGGATTCAATTTTCACCGTGTTTTAATTATTTGCGTCAAAAGAATTCGAGAAATTTACCCGTAAATCGAACATTCGAGACCTGAATAACATGATAAACCATCTAGGACACACCCAACTTGGTTTGGTGCAGGTCGTGCAGATGGTAATAATATATACGATCGATTGTTTCGATCGAGTTTCCACTGTTACGGTGATACCAGATATTTGGCAAAGGGTATCAAATCCAGCTTACTCGAACCTTTTAATCAGTATCTACACCATATGCCAGCTTACCAATACCAGTTAACTGTATTACGGTGACTGATGCCTGACAATCCATACCACGTTTCGGGAACAGTTGTTTAGGCAACAATCTGGCGATTTTAAATTTCGGCAAACCATGAGCGACGAACGATAGAGCCAGTGCTGTGCTTCAGCCATTTGTTCAGGATATGGGTTTCTCGGATTTGTACAAAATATCTTCAATTTCAACCGAATCGGGATTTGATTTTCACCGTGTTTTAATTATTTGCGTCAAAAAGAATTCAAAAATTTACCCGTAAAAATCGAACATTCGAGCACTAAATAACATGATAAACCGTCTAGGACACACCCAACTTGGTTTGGTGCAGGACGTGCGTTCGTGCAGATGGAAATAATATATTCCGTTGTTGTAATGATACCAGATAATTGGCATTCGGTACCAAATCCAGCTTAAAGATACCTTTAAATCAGAATATATACCATATGTGCCAGATGCATGACGATCCATACCACGTTTCGGGAACAGATGTTTAGCCAACAATACGACAATTTTAAGTTTCGGCAAACCACGAGTGACGAAAATAGAGCTAATACTGTGTTTCAAAGATTTGTTCAGGTTATGGGTCTCTCGAATTTGTACAAAATATCTTCAATTTCGACCGAATCGAGATACGATTTCATTGTGTTTTTATTATTTGCGTCAAAAGAGTTCGAAAAATATATCCGTAAAATCGAACATTTCGAGACATGAATATCGAAATAAACCCTCTTGGATAGATCGCGTTTCATTTTCGAGGATCGTTCGAAAGATCTGCGAGTTTTTTACCATCAAAAGAATATATATTTACCTATTAATATGGTAACGATGGTAACAAAAAACTGGTTCTGGATACCACTTATTATAAACTATATAGGGGTATTTTGCTCAGATCAAGTATTCGGTCCTTTCTCTAAACTTAAAAGATATTGGGTCCTTAAAATTGAAATTTCTACTGAAAGGGGCTCATGTCTTAAAACTTAAAGAGGGTCTAATTCATAAAAGCCCCTTTAAATAATATGGTACAATTAAAAGGTAAAAAAAAGTGTATATTTTGAAACGTCTTTTAAGAATATTTAATATTATTATATTGATTGTTTGTGATACTTTTTTGCTAAATTAGGAAATGTACAAAAGCTAGTGGGACGACCGATTTAGTAAAATGGGACGGAGGGAGTATTTAGTACTGATACGTAGCCATTTGGCAACGTTTGTTTTGTAAAACAAAACTAGAAAATGGGTTGCAAAATAGTTAGAGACCCATATTTCTCATGAAGGCTAGATGAAGCCCGTGAAAAGCCGGGTTATATTGAACAGGCCCTTCTATAAACTTATCCCGAATGGACCAATAATATTACTAATTTTACTTTGATTTTCTAATACAATTTTTTCTTGGGCTTGGACCTTTGTATTAAGGGCTACAAACCAAAAAACAAAATGCTATTTCATTAATTTCGAGCGAAATAACCCCATTTGGATTGAAAGCCTAATATTTTAGGCCCTTTGAGATGTGAGGCCGTTTCGATTGAAAATGAACGTTGGAGTTTCTTTCACACGGAATTCCCGTGATTTGAAATTTGAATGGTGTTTCAGGTATTTAATAAGCCTGACTCGGACAGGACGTGACTACCCATAGGAAATACAGAAAAAAATATTTAATATTCTAAAACAGTAATATCTTCTAGGCTAAACACCACAAAGCAACTGAAATGTAGAACATCATGGTCTTTTTTAAATTAAATATAGGGGAAAAATAATAATTAATTAAATAGGGCCGTTTTTTAAATAATTAACTAATGGGTGCCACGTCGCGGGCATTAACCGCGAACTATTCTATTTTGTAAAATAGTTCAAAAACGACCATATTTCATTAAATATTATTTTTTCCATTATTTAATTAAAAAAGCCAACATGCTCCATGTCAAGTTATCGACGAAAGAAAATGCTATATAAAAGCAAAGTAAATGCTGCATCAGCCAGCTGGCTTATGAAAAATTGAAAAAATATTTAATACGTTTTTGTATCGTCCACGAATCATCGATCCAGTGGCATGTCACGCCTATCTACGATGAACGTTGCCAATAATTGCTCCATATATCGGAGCAAATCGACACGTTAGTTCCTAAATTACCTAATATACCTACTAAGTCCCGCTTATGTGCGAGGACGGTCTTCCTAGTGTGTAGCGCCCCGTTTCCTTTTTCCGTATTTGCGCAGCCGCAGCCATATCATTTTTCTTATAAAATTTTTCTCTTTTCTTTTCTTTCCATAACCATTCCTTTCGACATAAACGGGGGCTTACATCTGTCTATTCACTTTCATACATAATATACATATACGTACACAACATAATCATTTTAATATCATATCCAAGTTGCTAGCGTTCCTTAAACTATATGCAACTATAAACTATGGGGAGTAGGATGAGAGTGTAACCGGCCAACCTTGAATCCATACTTTCGTATCGTGGATGCGTTCTAAGTAGCCTGTTAGATATTTACAACACTGTAAAACAATTATTCAGAGTATGATCGCAACACATTATTCCGTAGGCATATAATAAATAAAATTGGAATAAGAAATAAATCCATTTCTCATAAATATCATAGCATTTCTTTTATATACACATTCCGTAATTCATTTGTTCATAAAACCATCATTTATAAGATCTGTAGATCAAATGCCATTCAATACTTTCATTATATACCATTGATCATGTAAGTTCCATAGATCAAAGCCATTTGTACTGTAAATACTTCAACTCATATAACTATCATTCAAATGATCCTTAAATCGATGCATTTCTATATGCCATTTATTTTGATACTCCTGTTATAGACTAGCTAAACTGTACTGTACGCCCAGTCGGCGCCCATGCTGGGACTCTGTAACCATTCCGTAATCTCCCGATTTGTAGGGATACGTATTGCCTGTACAGCACTCTGTAAAATCCCCCGATTTGTAGGGATATATGCCATAGCATCCGTATTATACCATCGGTAGTCGTAGCAGTCATAACGGTTTCTCCTTTCGATTATTACGTGTATACAATGTCGTGCATCTATCCTTATATGATACATATTTCATATGAGAGCACGTTACGGTCACACAATTCACGTCAATTGACAGTTACACGTATATTATAAAATCATAAATCAGTTAATCCATATAGGGCACGTACGCACATAAGACACATTAGTTATCAATCAATACATATAGCCATAAAATTTCAAATCATCAATAAATTCGTATAAAACATATAAGCATATATAGGCATATAAATCACATATAAGTAGAACACATGTTGCATATCATACTCACAAGTTTCGCCTATTTCCCGTTCGCTTAATCGATCTTGTACTTGCCCTTCTCAGATTCCTGACCTATTAACCTGTTCTCTATTCGACTTGTCCTTTTGTCTTTTTCGGAATTTTTCTTAATTACAATTTTTCTTAATGTTTAAATAACTTAAATTTGAGATTGAAGGGATTCAAAATTCCATTATGTATTTCGAAATACTCCTTCGAAATTTACATTCCAACATTTTATTGATCTCAAAAAAAAAAATTCCTTCTATCTTAGACCCCACATGAGTTTTCGACACCTATTTTCCGAGATTGATTTCGACAATCTATTATTTTTGCTTAAGTTTCGAAATCCGAGCCCTTTCGAAATTCCTTTCGAAAATCTTAAACACAATTAGCCTATCTTTCGAAAAAAAATCTTTATTTCAAATCTTTCGAAAAGCATTAAAAATCTTCAAGAACAACATGATTTCGATAATCATGGAAATTCATATCATCGAAATCCCCTTCGAAATACCCAAACACGGAAAGCGGTACACTTAGAAACACATTTTTCTTTCGAAAGTCTTAAAACTTCGATCAAACCATAAAATTTCTCAAAAACATCAAGAACATTATCAAAACTTTAGAAAATAGTAGCACCAAAACTTTATAAAATAACTATGCCAAAATCTTTATCATATAATTGCCGAAAACATAGTTCTTGAAAACCCTAATATAGAGATATATATGCCTTAATGCGAAAACCTTGAGCTTTAATTAAAACTTTCCATTCCATACCGAAAACCCTGAAATATTTAATCATTCAAAATGCTATCAATGTTCATACATAAAAAAAAGAAAACTATCTTTCAACTGAAATTACTTAAAACTGTTAGAACATATATATATATATATATATATATATATATTAACAGGTTCAAATATTTAAAGTATTGACCTATTCTTATACCAAAATTGTCCAAATAAACATATATGAAATCTTTTCAACAATTCTGGGAAAAAACCTAATGTATCCAAAGCCGCGAGAAAGCCTATCAACACCGAAATTCCCTTATACTCGACACAATCAAATATTCAAATCCTATCAATAATAATATATTATAAGTGAATCTCTAAAATGTTTCAGTCCTTATTCTATTGCCGAAAACCTTGAAGTTCTCAATCATTAAGATACTAATATTTATATACCGAAATCATCTATCCAGCTACAAAGATACTTAAAACTGCCATATACTATCCAATATTCGAACATTTCAACTAGTATGTTCTAATAACGAACTCTAGGTAATAACATATATAAAATCCTTCGAGAATTGGCAAACCCATATATACATATTTGGGAAAGGTCTCCTGAAATTTTTAATACCTGAAAACTTCCTTATACCTGACATAAATTAAACCCTAACAATAATAACATACTACAAACAGACCTATAAACGTTTACCGCTTGTTCTTACATCGAAATAATTCTTATGAATACTAATCGTTTGTTTAACATGATTATTAATCCCCGTCATGCATATGTATATACATCTGTACATATATATTATGAAAACATTAATTAAATTTCTTTACCTTCGAGAATTTGCCTAGGTTTTTGTTCATCAAGGTTCGATCGTTTTTATTTCCTCGGTACTTTTTGTTTTTCTTTGTTCATCAAGGTCCCATCTTGACATATGTAATTTGTACTAGTATATACATAGGTTTTCTAATTTATGATGTCAATTTCCTCAAAGTGATCAAAACTCTTCCTTAGTCATACTTATAAATATTCTCCATGTCTTCCATGTGTAGCCTCTTTGTACTTTTATTATATGACTAGGTGAGATGGTCGCACGTTGTGCGGCTGCGACGAAGTTTTAGCCCGGAATAGGAATCATACCAAAATACAAATTCTTATAGGCGGTTGAGACGAGAATTTACCCAGCACGTTGTGCGGCTATGAGGAAACTACAGCTCGGAGAAGGAAGCATAGATAGATAGGAATATGTATAAGCAAAAGTAAAAAATATTTCATTATACTTTTGCAGTCAAAGAAATCCAACAAGAAACTCGTTTGCAAAACAAGAAATACGTGCGGTGTCCCGTTTTCCTCTCGAATGAATGCCGACCCGTCTAACGATAAATTAGCATCTTTCTCACCTGTTCACTGAAAACATACGTGACTTATTATTTCACATACGTAACTGAACCCATCTGTCTCACAGAATGGAATAACAAAACCTTCGCCCCATTCAGGTACATTCCCAAAACCTGAACCACTTTTCCCGGTACTTCCATAGGTAATGGTCATTCAGTCTCAAACTGATCGAAAGATTAGCAATCATTGACAGTATTTTAAACATCAGTTTACATCTTTGTTAAAGCAACGTCAAGCATAGTTTAGTGGGCAAAAATATTGGGAAAAATGCACCCTCAACATGACAGTAATAGAGCAAGGATTGAATCCAAAAGCAGAAACTAAACAACAGCTAATACTGTTGCAAGCCATGATCCGTCCCACCATAGACCTTCAGAAATGATATTCTCGAAGAATAATAGCAGAATTTCTATATAAGTATTGTCCAGTTATTCGGAAATTTTCCGCCCCCGCACAACTAACGATGAGTAGCACTAGAAACCCACAAGGATTAACCCAAGAAGAGTACACACGGCTCGAATCCACCATCAAAGCTTACCACACCTTCGAGCCCACGCCCAACACCTGCACCTCCTTAATCACCCAGCGAATCGACGCGCTGGCCGACGCCGGTTGGCCGCTCGTCCGCCGATTCGACAACCCATAGAAGTACAAACACTTAATCCATATAGGGCACGTAGGCGCATAAGACACATTAGTTATCAATCAGTACATATAGCCATAAAATTTCAAATCAATCAATAAGTTCGTATAAAACATATAAGCATATATAGGCATATAAATCACATATAAGTAGAACACATGTTGCATATCATACTCACAAGTTTCGCCTATTTCTCGTTCGCTTAATCGGTCTTGTCCTTGCCCTTCTCAGATTCCTGACCTATTTAATCATTTTACCTGGTAAAACCAAATCCCTACGTGAATGATATGCATGCTTAATTACGCATGACTCTGATATTTATTTATAACTTGTTCTTTATTCGACTTGTCCTTTTGTCTTTTTCGAAATTTTTCTTAATTACGATTTTTCTTAATTTCGAAATAACTTAAATTTGAGATTGAATGGATTTAAAAATTCCAATATGTATTTCGAAATACTCCTTTGAAATTTACATTCGAACATTTTATTGATCTCAAAAACAAAATCCTTCTATCTTAGACCCCACATGAGTTTTCGACACCTATTTTCCGAGAAAGATTTCGACAATCTATTGTTTTTGCTTAAGATTCGAAATCCTAGCCTTACGAAATTCCTTTCGAAAATCTTAAACACAATTAGCCTATCTTTCGAAAAAAAAATCTTTATTTCAAACCTTTCGAAAACCATTAAACAACATGATTTCAAAAATCATGGAAATTCATATCATTGAAATCCCCTTCAAATACCCAAACACGGAAAGCGGTACACTTAAAAACACATTTTTCTTTCGAAAGTCTTAAAACTTCGATCAAACCATAAAAATTTCTCAAAAACATCAAGAACATTATCAAAACTTTAGAAAATAGTAGCACCAAAACTTTATAAAATAACTATGCCAAAATCTTTATCATATAATTGCCGAAAACATAGTTCTTGAAAACCCTAATATAGCGATATATGCCTTAATACGGAAACCTTGAGCTTTAATTAAAACTTTCCATTCCATACCGAAAACCCTGAAATATTTAATCATTCAAAATGCTATCAATGTTCATACATAAAAAAAAAAAACTATCTTTCAACTGAAATTACTTAAAACTTTAGAACATATATATATATATATATATATATATATATATATTTCTATATTAAAAGGTTCAAATATTTAAAGTATTGACATATTCTTATACCAAAATGGTCCAAATAAACATATATGATATCTTTTCAATAATTCTGGGAAAAGCCCTAATGTATCCAAAGCCACGAGAAAGCCTATCAACACCGAAATTCCCTTATACTCGACACAATCAAAATTTTCAAATCCTATCAATAATAATATATTATAAGTGAATCTCTAAAATGTTTCAGTCCTTATTCTATTGCCGAAAACCTTGAAGTTCTCAATCATTAAGATACTAAATATTATATACCGAAATCATCTATCCAGCTACAAGGATACTTAAAACTACCATATACTATCCAAGATTCGAACATTTCAACTAGTATGTTCTAGTAACGAACTCTAGGTAAGTAACATATATAAAATCCTTCGAGAATTGGCAAACCCATACATACATATTTGGGAAAGGTCTCCTGTTTAATACCTGAAAACTTCCTTATACCTGACATAAATTAAACCCTAACAATAATAACATACAACAAACGGAGCTGTAAACGTTTACCTCTTGTTCTTACATCGAAATAATTCCTATGAATACTAATCGTTTGTTTAACATGATTATTAATCCCCATCATGCATATGTTTATACATCTGTACATATATATTATGAAAACATTAATTAAATTTCTTTACCTTCGAGAATTTGCCTAGGTTTTGTTCATCAAGGTTCGATCGTTTTTATTTCCTCGGTACTTTTTGTTTTTCTTTGTTCATCAAGGTCCCGTCTTGACATATGTAATTTGTACTAGTATATACATAGGTTGTATAACTGATGATGTCGATTTCATCAAAGTGATCAAAACTCTTCCTTAGTCATACTTATAAATATTCTCCATGTCTTCCATGTGTAGCCTCTTTGTACTTTTATTATATGACTAGGTGAGGATGGTCGCACGTTGTGCGGCTGCGACGAAGTTTTAGCCCGGAATAGGAATCATACCAAAATACAAATGCGTATAGGCGGTTGCGACGAGAATGTACCCAGCACGTTGTGCGGCTATGAGGAAACTACAACTCAGGAAAGGAAGCATAGATAGATAGGAATATGTATAAGCAAAAGTAAAAATATTTCAGTATACTTTTGCAGTCAAAGAAATCCAACAGGAACCTTGTTTGCAAAACAAGAAATACGTGCGCCGTTTTCCTCTCGAATGAATGCCGACCCGTCTAACGATAAATTAGCATCTTTCTCACCAGTTCACTGAAAAAATACGTGACTTATTTATTTCACATACGTAACTGAACCCATCTGTCTCACAGAATGGAATAACAAAACCTTCGCCCCATTCAGGTATGATCCCAAAACTTGAACCACTTTTCCCGGTACTTCCGTAGGTAATGGTCATTCAGTCTCAAACTGATCGAAAGATTAGCAATCATCGACAGTATTTTAAACATCAGTTTACATCTTTGTTAAAGCAACATCAAGCATAGTTTAGTGGGCAAAAATATTGGGAAAATGCACCCTCAACATGACAGTAATAGAGCAAGGATTGAATCCAAAAGCAGAAACTAAACAACGGCTAATACTGTTGCAAGCCATGATCCGTCGCACCAATAACTAAATAGACCTTCACAAATGATATTGTCGAAGAATAATAGCAGAATTTCTATATAAGTATGGTCCAGTTATTCAGAAATTTTCCGCCCCCGCACAACTAACGATGAGTAGCACTGGAAACCCACAAGGATTAATCCAAGAAGAGTACACACGGCTCGAATCCACCATCGAAGCTTACCACACCTTCGAGCCCACGCCCAACACCTGCACCTCCTTAATCACCCAGCGAATCGACGCGCTGGCCGACGCCGGTGGGCCGCTCGTCCGCCGATTCGACAACCCATAGAAGCACAAACACTTAATCCATATAGGGCACGTAGGCACATAAGGTCACATTAGTTATCAATCAGTACATATAGCCATAAAATTTCAAATCAATCCATAAATTCGTATAAAACATATAAGCATATATAGGCATATAAATCACATATAAGTAGAACACATGTTGCATATCATACTCACAAGTTTCGCCTATTTCCCGTTCGCTTAATCGATCTTGTCCTTGCCCTTCTCAGATTCCTGACCTATTTAATCATTTTACCTGGTAAAACCAAATCCCTACGTGAATGATATGCATGCTTAATTATGCATGACTCTGATATTTATTTATAACATGTTCTTTATTCGACTTGTCCTTTTGTCTTTTTCAAAATTTTTCTTAATTACGATTTTTCTTAATTTAGAAATAACTTAAATTTGAGATTGAATGTAGTTCAAAATTCCATTATGTATTTCGAAATACTCCTTTGAAATTTACATTCGAACATTTTATTGATCTAAAAAAAAATTCCTTCTATCTTAGACCCCACATGAGTTTTCGACACCTATCTTCCGAGATAGATTTCGACAATCTATTATTTTTGCTTAAATTTTGAAATCCTAGCCCTTTCGAAATTCCTTTCGAAAATCTTAAACACAACTAGCCTATCTTTCGAAAAAAAAATCTTTATTTCAAATCTTTCGAAAACCATTAAAAATCTTCAAGAACAACATGATTTCGAAAATCATGGAAATTCATATCATGGAAATCCCCTTCGAAATATCCAAACACGGAAAGCGGTACACTTAAAAACACATTTTTCTTTCGAAAGTCTTAAAACTTCGATCAAACCATAAAATTTCTCAAAAACATCAAGAACATTATCAAAACTTTAGAAAATAGTAGCACCAAAACTTTATAGAATAATTATGCCAAAATCTTTATCATATAATTGCCGAAAACATAGTTCTTGAAAACCCTAATATAGTGATATATGCCTTAATGCGAAAACCTTGAGCTTTAATTAAAACTTTTCATTGCATACCGAAAACCCTGAAATATTTAATCATTCAAAATGCTATCAATGTTCATACATAAAAAAAAAATCTATCTTTCAACTGAAATTACTTAAAAATGTTAGAACATATATATATATATATATATATATATATATATATATATATTAAAAGGTTCAAATATTTAAAGTATTGACCTATTCTTATACCAAAATTGTCCAAATAAACATATATGAAATCTTTTCAACAATTCTGGGAAAAGCCCTAATGTATCCAAAGCCACGAGAAAGCCTATCAACACCGAAATTCCCTTATACTCGACACAATCAAATATTCAAATCCTATCAATAATAATATATTATAAGTGAATCTCTAAAATGTTTCAGTCCTTATTCTATTGCCGAAAAATTAAGATACTAAATATTTATATACCGAAATCATCTATCCAGCTACAAGGATACTTAAAACTGCCATATACTATCCAAGATTCGAACATTTCAACTAGTATGTTCTAATAACGAACTCTAGGTAAATAACATATATAAAATCGTTCGAGAATTGGCCAACCCATACATACATATTTAGGAAAGGTCTCCCGAAATTTTTAATACCTGAAAACTTCCTTATACCTGACATAAATTAATCCCCATCATGCATATGTATATACATCTGTACATATATTATGAAAACATTAATTAAATTTCTTTACCTTCGAGAATTTGCCTAGGTTTTTGTTCATCAAGGTTAGATGGTTTTTATTTCCTCGGTACTTTTTGTTTTTCTTTGTTCATCAAGGTCCCACCTTGACATATGTAATTTGTACTAGTATATACATAGGTTTTATAATTGGTACGATTTCCTCAAAGTGATCAAAACTCTTCCTTAGTCATACTTATAAATATTCTCCATGTCTTCCATGTTTAGCCTCTTTGTACTTTTATTATATGACTAGGTGAGGATGGTCGCACGTTGTGCGGCTGCGACGAAGTTTTAGCCCGGAATAGGAATCATACCAAAATACAAATGCGTATAGGCGGTTGCGACGAGAATTTACCCAGCACGTTGTGCGGCTATGAGGAAACTACAGCTCGGAGAAGGAAGCATAGATAGATTGGAATATGTATAAGCAAAAGTAAAAAATATTTCAGTATACTTTTGCAGTCAAAGAAATCCAACAAGAAACTCGTTTGCAAAACAAGAAATACGTGCGGTGTCCCGTTTCCTCTCGAATGCCGACCCGTCTAACGATAAATTAGCATCTTTCTCACCAGTTCACTGAAAAAATACGTGACTTATTATTTCACATACGTAACTGAACCCATCTGTCTCACAGAATGGAATAACCAAACCTTCGCCCCATCCAGGTACATTCCCTAAACTTGAACCACTTTTCCCGGTACTTCCATAGGTAATGGCCATTCAGTCTCAAACTGATCGAAAGATTAGCAATCATCGACAGTATTTTAAACATCAGTTTACATCTTTGTTATAGCAACATCAAGCATAGTTTAGTGGTCAAAAATATTGGGAAAAATGCACCCTCAACATGACAGTAATAGAGCAAGGATTGAATCCAAAAGCAGAAACTAAACAACGGCTAATACTGTTGCAAGCCATGATCCGTCTCACCAATAACTAAATAGACCTTCACAAATGATATTCTCGAAGACTAATAGCAGAATTTCTATATAAGTATGGTCCAGTTATTCAGAAATTTTCCGCCCCCGCACAACTAACGATGAGTAGCACTGGAAACCCACAAGGATTAACCCAAGAAGAATACACACGGCTCGAATCCACCATCAAAGCTTACCACACCTTCGAGCCCATGCCCAACACCTGCACCTCCTTAATCACCCAGCGAATCGACGCGCTGGCCGACGCCGGTTGGCCGCTCGTCCGCCGATTCGACAACCCATAGAAGTACAAACACTTCATCAAGAGCTGCAAGCTCAAATTGAGGCCGAACAGTGTGGAGAGAAGCCGTCGTTTTACTCAATGATTATGTACAACATTATCCCTTCAAAAAAGTATAATTACAAGTATGCCATTATGACCGGCAACCTGAGGGAAACTGGCTGAAAACCAGTTGATTCTCTCTTGGTATGCAGTAATAGATGTGATATAGGATACTGAAAACTTTGTCAAACGTGTAACGTCTATGCGAAATAGTTTTTAGACCATTTATACTATGCATCGAAAACTTTCCTTCTAATTTATGCTCATATTATATTATAGTTATACCTTATAGCAAAAACTTTGGTCTATCTATAGTTTAGATTTCCACCTTATAAGTTATAACTAAGTTTTCGCCATCAAGACTTCGAAATTTATAAGTAGCGAAAACCTTAATGCCAAGGATTATAACTCCCGCCACCCCTTATTGCGAAAACTTAAATTTTGTAATTCTCACTTATTTCAAAAATTCCCATCTTTCGGAAATCTAATTCCTGCAACAATACTTTCGAAATTTCCTTAGTTCAGACTTTAAATTTTCGTAATACTATCTATTAGCAATCTTAAGTCTCCCAATTGAAAATCTAAACTGCTTTAACAAGTCTTATTCCCATCTATAATTATATCATAAAATTGTATTATATGAATGCATGAATTTATATAAATGCATTATATAGTATAAGGTTTCGGTTCCTGACATAGTGTCCCGCGTAAGTGTGCTCCGCGAAACTTTCTTCGCCTGTGGGTTATATGCCGTTTTGATCCAATGTTCATAGATCGGATCATCGGCAAACCGAAAGGAAAGATGCTTCGCGGCTACAAACTTCGCGAGCTCGCGGCGCGCAACGTTTTCGTTGTAATGAAGCAAAGTCGTTGCGCTTCCGCTTCAACCGGCAGGTCCCGAGACGAATCCGTTCCGCCGAACATTTGACTTTGGTTTTGTTCTATTCCTAACTTAGCTAGGTGTTTCGAACGGAGATGGGCATTCACTGACCCATATCCGCATCTCTTTCGAAAATTATATTCGTTATAAATAGCTCTAAATTGGTTAATTATACTAATTGGTACCTTCCTGAAGTGTACCACGAAGAGATCCGACTGTAGCCGCCGGCCGGTGCCGGTTTGCGTAGGCGCTTTCGCTTCCACCTCCGTCTCCGTCGGCGTGGCTTGCGAGCTATCTCCCGGCTATGGATCATACATGAACGCGTTGTCGTTGAAGTCGTCGTCGGAGCACACCGGCAAGATCCAACATCTTGTTCGAGTCATACTCATAGATGAATTACCAACAACTTGCTTCCCTTTGATGCCCCTCGATTCACGAGAACCCCGTCGACCACCACGATCCATCTAAAATACTACACAAACGGGCACAAAAAATAGCGTGAGAAAAAAAAATGAAAAACGCCAAAAACGATATCGACGGTTGGACCGGTTAACCAGCGGTTATAACGGCTATTTTCTATTTATTTTTTTAATTTTTTTTTAATTTTCCAACGGCGCCGGCCAACGTTCAAATTTTGATTGAATACTTTTTTATTCTTTTTTAAATTTTCTAACCGCTAGTTGACCTCGTAACCGGCGGTTGGCGGTTGGTCGAATGGACCAACCGCCCCGTAACCGGCGACTTACGGTTGCCGGTTACAGTTCGGCGGTTCCGTAACCGGCGGTTAGCGGTTTTAACCGCCGGTTACGCTTTATTTTGAGCATGTCTATATATAGTAGTATATAAGCACATTCCATGCATGTGCAATATAAATATAATATTTTATATTTTAAGTTATTTTTAAATTAAATTATAATTTATAAGTTTAATTATATTACTTTTATCAAATTAATTTGATGATGTAATTGTAATATATTAATAACGTTATGGGTAAAATTAGTTTGACACAAACAAAATAAATTAACATGCAGTTACTATAGGTTAGTGAGTGGTTATTTTAAGTAATAATTTCCCTTTAGTTAAATATTCTTACCGAACAAATCAAGTCTAAATTAAAAGCAGTTTAATTAAGGCCTGAGCCCTAATAAAATAGAATAGTTATAAAAACCATGTTCTTATTTAATATTTAGAACTGATATGTAGCCATTTGGCAACGTTTATTTTGTAAAACAAAACTAGAAAATGGGTTGCGAAGTAGTTAGAGACCCATATTTCTCATGTTTAATAGGCTAGATGAAGCCCGTGAAAAGCCCTGTTATATTGACAGATACTTCTATAAACTTATCCCAAATGGACCAATAATATTACTAATTTTACTTTGATTTTCTAATACAATTTTTTCTTGGGCTTGGACCTTTGTATTAAGGGCTACAAACCAAAAAAATGCTATGTATAATGAAACTATTAAGATGCATTATCATTCGGTCACGGAGTTGGGCTTACACTGTGCGTTTGGATTGAAAGACTACTATTAGGCCCTTTGAGATGTGAGGCCGTTTCGATTGAAAATGAACCTTGGAGTTTCTTTCACACGGTCCCGTGATTTGAAATTTGAATGGTGTTTCAGGTATTTAATAAGCCTGACTCGGACAGGACATGACGACCCATAGGAAATAGAGAAAAAAATATTTAATTTTCTAAAATAGTAATATCTTCTAGGCTAAACACTACAAAGCAACTTAAATTCATGGCCTTTTTTTAATTAAATAATGGGGAAAAATAATAATTAATTAAGTAGGGTCGTTTTTTAAATAATTAACTAATGGGTGCCACGTCGCGGGCATTAACCGCGAACTATTCTATTTTATAAAATATTTCAAAAATGACCATATTTCATTAAATATTATTTTTTTCCATTATTTAATTTAAAAAGCTAACATGCTCCATTGTCAAGTTATCGACGAAAGATTTCAAACGACACTAAAAAGCTAACATGCTCCATTTTCTATAAAAGCAAAGTAAATGCTGCAACAGGCCGCTGGCTTATCAAAAAGTGATAAAATATTTAATACTCATATATAATAATACTCCTGACTGGGATATCATTACGCGTAGGAAATAGACAAAATATATAATACTCATATATAAGAACATCTTCGAGGCTAAAAATAAAAACTATAAAGCAACTTAAAAGTAGAACATCGAAAGAAAATAAGGCTATAAATAAATAAGGCTATAAATAAATAAGCAAAATAGATTTAAGTTTATCAGCGAAAGAAAATACGGAAATCTACACTTAAATACCCAATAGGAAAAAAATCTGCCACTTAGGTACCTTGTCAGAACAATTTTATAGCTAGATACCCAGTTCAATAAAATTTTTACACTTAGGTACCTAATAACCTAAGATTACGAAAATACCCTTATTAAATGATTTAGAATTTCATTTCAGCTTTTTTTTTCTCTGCAAAATCCGACCTTCAGCTCGCCGTCGACGATTTCTTCTTGCCGACCAACTCCGTCTGCTCGTCCCGGTGCCGGACAAGGATCGAAGACCCTATTGAACGTTGGGTTCTCGATTTTTGGGGCTGATTTTGTCAGGTAAGTTTTTCTTTTGGTTTGGGTTAGGTTAATCGATTTTGGGCATTTGTTCAAGGTTTATCCCAAATCCGGGAGCTCAATGCGATCCAAGAGCTCCATATAAGAGTGAAATGTTAGGATTTGATAGTTATTGAGGCTAATTCGTCGAGATTTCGATTTTCTTTTATGTAACTGTTACGACGTACCATTTCCTATGAATATAACGTACCATTGTATGTTGTGTTACCGTACCTAAATACATTGCGACACAGTCTGATTGGACATTTGTTATGTAGTATCTTTGTGTATTTATTACGTACCAAGTAGCATGTCTATACGTTACCAAAATGTCCAGTTATGCAGTACCAATCTAAACTATACACCGTACCATTTTAACAGGTTGCCATATTATCTGAAAATATGGCGTCTGCAAATTCGTTTGATGGCAGGACGTTATTTGCAATGTGTGAGTATAAAAGGGAGTCTTCGTTACTATTAATCAATGAAGCAACGACGCTTATCGATATATACGTATCCCTCCAAAGAAGGTGGTCGGATATCGATTCCCGGCATGACTCAATAAAGTATCAAGTTCCGTTCCAAAGTTTGTACTCGACATTGAAAGAAAATACGGATGTTTTCAATATGTATCAGCTGTTTATGCGATACAAATTTTCAATGATACCGATGAAAGTGGAACGTGCCGATGAATGTGGTACAAGTGGCCCGACGAACAGGGTTGTTTTTATTTTAAGTTGTTAAACTTTAAATTTTGGGTTTTCATATTGATGATTGATAAAATTACTTGTAGTACGGAAGACAACGGAGAATCCGTGGAGTTTGATTTTGAAAGAAACACAGTAGATGCATGGAGTCATTGCATTCGGGGAGATGGACAAATCTTTAGGGATGCAGATGAATTTAGACGGAATTTGAAGAACTACTCCATTGCGATTCGAAGAAACTTTGTATATGCAAAGAACGAGCGTAAGAAAATCATTGCCGTTTGCAAGGATGAGACGTGCAAGTGGCGGATATATGCTTCGCGTTATAAATGTGACAATTCATTTGCGTTTCGGAGATCCAATCTACAACACAGTTGTGGTGAAGATACTCTAAGGAGTCGTGATCATCCGCGAGCGGACGCGCCGTGGGTAGGGAACATAGTGAAAGAGAGGATCCGAGACGAGCCATCGTATCGTCCCGGTGCTATGGTTAAAGACATCCTAAGGGACTATGAGTTGAAGTGGGGTACCATAAGGCGTATAGAGGCAAAGAAAGTGCTATTCGTAACATATATGGGTTGGATAACGGTACGTTTGATCAGTTGAGGTGGTATTGTAATGCCGTTAGAGAAACCAATCCGGGTAGCGTGGCTGAGTACGATGTATACCCTCACGACAACAAGTTTCGTCGGCTCTTTATCTGCTTCCACGCGTGTCTCGTAGGCTTTGTTCGTGGATGTCGGCCGCTCATATTTGTTGATGGTACTCACATTAAGACCAAGTTTAAAGGAGTGCTCGTTACGGCCGTCGCAAAGGATGCAAACGAAGATTTGTTCACGGTTGCCTTTGGCGTTGTAAGCGTCGAAAATGATAAAAACTGGGAGTGGTTCTTTGCTAAGTTGAGGACCATGTTTCATCATTACCCGTCGACATTGAGGGAGCTGACGTTCTTCTCAGATCGGCATCCGAGTATTATTAAAGCTGTTTCTATATCATTTCCAAGAAGTCGTCATGCATATTGCTTGCGCCATTTGGTCGACAACTTCAAGAAAGAGGTACTTTTTAGTAATGTGCTCACTACGTTAGTGAATACGATGCAAGTAATTTGTTCTTAATTTTTACAGGTGATGAAACATTACCCGAAGCACAACAAGAAACATTGGTCATCCGTGTTCAAAAAAGCGGCTTATGCAACTACTTCGGTTCAGTTTCATAATCACATCGCCAGCATCATCGAGTCTATGCCAATTGCGCAGACTTTTATTGAGCGATCAGATCCAACATGTTGGGCAAATGCGTTATTCGACGGGAATAGGTGGGGAGTTATTAACAACAATCAAGCAGAGTGTTGGAATTCTTGGGTAAGAGAAGCATGGTCGTTGCCTGTAAAGGGAATGGTTGATACCATTCGCGTGAAAATCATGACGATGATGCACGAACGACGCGAGAGAGGAATGACCCTTGTTAGCGAGTTATGTCCAAAACAAGAAAAGAAACTTGTTCAGAATATCTCTGCTGGTCGCACGTTGAAAGTGAGTAAATCTTCGAACGTGGCATTTGAGGTGGTCGGTGAAGATGGCTCATTTGCGGTGGACATCCAACAGCGGACCTGCTCATGCAGAGAATGGGAAGTCTATAGAATCCCTTGTAAGCATGCAGCAGCGTGCATTGCGACTATGAGACATTCTTTTTACGATTATTGTGTTCCGATGCCAGAAGTATAGAGATGCATATATGTCGATCATCAACCCTATTCCGACTCACGAGATGAATGCTCAAACCGATGATGGGAATTTCATTCGCGACCCGGACATCCGCGTTCTCCCCGGTCGCCGAAAGACACGGAGGATTCCATCTCAGGTAGATAGAAGATCCAACAAGTGTAAAATATGTGGGAAATACGGACATAATCGCCGTACATGTACAGAAGCCGTAACGACGTAGCGTCCGTATTTTCCATGTATTTTGTCATTGCTTTTGTCCCATGACCTTTTTCGGTGTTGTTTTGTATGGTCTTGGCTCATTCTTTTTGTCTAAATGATGCCAGTAAGTAGAAGTTTTTGTCCAAATTTGGTACTGTAAAGACTGCCAGTTTGGTATTGTAATTGATGCACGCTTGGTACAGTATTATGTGTAAATCTGGTACTGTAATTAAGGCCAGTTTGCTACCCTATGACATGCAAGTTTGGTACGATTATATATTACTCTTTGTTACTGTACGCACATTTGGTACTGTGATGAATGCCAGTTTGGTACCCTACGACATGCCAGTTTGGTACCCTACGACATGCCAGTTTGGTACCCTACGACACGCCAGTTTGGTACGGTTATATACTACTTTTTGGTACTGTTATGAACGTCATTTTGGTACGATGAGACATGCAATTTTGGTACTCTAAGACATGCAATGTTGGTACCCTAAGTCTTCATCATTTTGGTTCCTTTAGAAGACGTCGCTTTGCTACTGTATGCACATTTGGTGAAGTAATATATGTTAATTTGGTACTGTGATGAATGCCACCATGGTACCCTACGACATGCCAGTTTGGTACCCAAACATCTTAATTTGGAACTGTGATGAATGCCAGTTTGATACCCTACGACATTCAATTATGGTACTCTAAGACATGCAATTTTGGTACTCTAAGACATGCCATTTTGGTACACTAATACATGCAATTTTGGTACCCTAAAATTAAAGTAACAAATGGTATTTAATCCTTCACTATATTCCGTCACAAACGACGTATTTCAGCAAGTGTTCATGTGGAAGACAAGGATTAGACATTTTCTGACTTTTTCAGTAATGATTGCACATTTTTCTGACTTTTTCAGTAATGATTGCACATTTTTCTGACATTTTTCAGTGATGATTTGAGAGATTTCTGACATTTTCAGTCATGAGTTGGTCAGACTCTGACATACGAGGTATAAAATAATAAAAGTCAGCTCGTCTGACATGTCAGTGGCTTTCCTAAAATGTTTCATGTCATCAGTAATTTTGGGTACGTCGTCCGTGGCTGATTTGGTACTCTTTAAACTAAAGGATAGGTACCCCTACAAAGATATTTAAGGTACGGCGTCCCTTATATATATGATACGTCGTACTAGGGTTAGTATTTTTCGATGTCGATCGAAGTACTTTTTCATCTCGGACCACCGTAGAACAATAATATATAGTATGCAATACGTTTCAGATCAAATTCGGTGCATTAAACCCCGCACGGATGAATTAAATCTTAAAATACCAAGATTCATTGTAGTATAAGGATAAAAGCAAGAACATCTACAACATGTTTTGAATAATTTGGTGAGTGCTAGATCTGTGAACTCGGTGCATTAGGCTTTCCTTTTTTTCTCGTTTCGTTATTGTTCGGCATTGTGAAAATAACGCAGGACAACGCGATTCGATTAGGAATGTATTCATTTTTCGATCGTATAACAAATGATACCGTATACTTTCATATCTGGGTACCGTATATGTATAGTTCTGGATACCGTCAACATGCAGGTTATGGTACTATATATGTAAATGAAAAGGTACCTTCTGTAAAACACAAGGTACCTTAGTGTACAACAGACAAGGTAGTTCATGTGTTGTATATAAGGTACGGTATGTATAGTATTAATGGTACGGTTAACCTGGATATTCTGATACTCTATACGTAAAGGATAAGATACGGTCATACAATAACATATGATAACCTGCATAAATTACGGACAGTCATAGAACAACACAACATAGCACACACTTGGCAACAAAAGGTTTCCAGACAGTCCTATTCCCAACTCAAACTAAGTTAACCAAACTAAACAAGAGTCTCCAAAGAGTCTGACAGCATATCCCAGATAATTACTGAAAAAGATCTAACATACAACTACGCTCGTCACGTAAAATGCGAGCAGCCATAGTAGCACGATAGACATCCATGCTGACTTCCTTGCCATACTTCTCGAACTCTTCGGTGTCGACAACGTACTCCTCTATGGTCAAACATGCGTGCACACCGCAGTCCACTTCGCCAAATTGGGGCCTGTTGTACTCCGGATCCACGGTCTTCCTACATTGATAATCGTACTTTGCAGACCAATACTTCGTCAGGAAATCAGCCTGCACAAATTAAAAACGACATTAACGCATACCCGAACATAATCGACGAAATATGCCCAATGTTAAAACTTACGAAGGCTCTAGCGGCCCAGGTCATCTTATGCGAGGCCATCGGATCCCGCACGTAGAACTTTCTCTCACACTCACCTTGTAGACGAGCACTCCCCAGTGGTTACCTGTATTGACAGGCGTCAACACGTATGACAATTCAGTCAACGCATGGCCATCAAGCCGCTCTAGCCATGCCCGACTACTCCCCGCCATCTCCTCGACGAACTTCTCTAGCTGATTAGCTTCCACCTTCCTCTTTCTCGACGCCTTCTGTATCTTTGTCCAGTAGTCGACCTGCACGAAACTTGGGAATACAAAGACGCTTGGTCTCCGGAGATCCCCGCGGACCGCCGTGTCAAACAGTCGACGAAAGCGTCGATAACATTTGACTTAAGCAAATCCCGGAAGAGCAGCATATAGAATCCTTGTGCATCGACGGCGGCAATGTCGCTTTGCCAAACGACGTCGCTGCATAAGTATTAATCGCACATTTAAAAAGTAATCAAATGAAAACCATCGAAACATCAAAGAAAAGGTACCTAAGCTTCTTCGCTTTAAGGTACGCGTCGATGCACTGACGCTGCTCCGCATGGATCTCGAGCCGGGCAGCATAATCCAGTCTGTCCGCGTACTTGGAGCAGTATGCAACAGACGGCTCTCGCTCAGACTCGGCGGCCTCGACAGCAACCACAACAGCTTTGTTTTTTGCCTTACCCTTCTTCTGTGGCCGCTGAGGACTTGAATCTGGTGTGAGAAAAGCCGAATTTCGCCGTTTTTTACGATCGTTTCGGCCTCGCACCGTTCGAGCAATCGACGAGACCTTAACCTCCTCAGCCTGAGACTCCGCGGTCTTATCCTCCTCGGCCTGATCCTCCGCACCCTTATCCTCCTCGGCCTGATCCTCCGCACCCTTATCCTCCTCATCATCCTCTTGTGCTACTTCTTCACTAACCTCATCCTCCGCTTGATCCCCATCCCTATCCTCAACCTTGTCCTCCTCGGCCTTCTCCCCGTCGCTATGAACCGTCTGTTCGGGCATATCCTCAGCCTCTTCCATGACCCTCGCCTCCTCTTTGGACGTATCAACCTTTGACGTCCCACCACTTGACTGTAGATCTCTTATAACCTCGTCCTTCAATCTCAACTCGGCTTCCAACCTCTCCACACGAGCATTCCACTCTAATTGAGATCCGCCAACTCCCACATCAACCTTAACCACACATAATTCATTAAACAGTTACAAACAAAGCAAATAATACCTAAAAAAGTAGGGAATTTTATACCTCCGGCAGCAAATTTATCGGATGCACGAACTTTAATTCCTTCTTTGTTGGGTATATTGGGACGACAGATGCAATTGCAACCAATTCAGCCTCCGCAGCGGCTACGTCATTCGGAACTCTACTCTCTTCCCAATTGAACATTCTGGGAAACATGTACATCTCCCGCTTTTGCGCCAACGAGGGCACGTGCTCATACACCCAAATCTGAAAGACGCCAAAGCATTATATTCATCAATAAACGCATAATCAAAAAGGAAAACTCACAACGTAATGGAGTATTACCATCAGCCCAATAGTGCACCCATTCATCATTAGGCTGGACGAGTCGCTCCGCATCGAATTCGCAGCCATTTGGTTTATCTCGGCCACCAAAAAATCGTGTACCGCCCTTCCCCATGCGTACTCCCCCATCATGTCGACATCGTCGACGTACGCATTCACAAACTTTGGATTTTTCGAATTCCCCATCGGGAATAATACAGAGTTAAACAAGAAAAGTACAAACAACCTGAGGAACTCATCCGTGTTCTCCCTCCCAAGCTTTCCGACAAACTCATTTAACAACTCTAAGATTTTTTTACGGGTTACATTGCCATTTTTCTTATCGAAAAGCCGTTCAACGGTTTTCGATTTCATCTTCGAATTTAGGTCCACGGGCTGCCCAACGTTATGCAATGCCATTACAACACTAAATTCCTGTGGAGAGAATACCACATTCGTATTCTCCCCCAACCTAAAAGTGTTCGCCTCTACACTATAACGCTTTATCAATGCCATGATTCGAGCAAACGAATGCGACATCTTAGGCATATCTAAAAAAATGAAACGGAGACCTTCTTATAGCTTCTTTTTAATCAGGGGTCATCCTACCCTCAAATTGCTAATGGTAGATCGAAAGAGCGTAGGATGGCACCTGGAAGACAGCTCAAATCCCTTCCGCGGAGGCATTTCTGCAAAAAAAGCAAAACTGTTAACAAGCAGTACCATTTTATTCACACAAGGGGTACCAATTTGGCCAAACAGAGGGTACCAAATGCATCGATAATGCAGTACCAAAAAAATTGACACCATTTTCGGAAAACCCACTGCTAACAAGCAGTACCATTTTATTCACACAAGGAGTACCAGTTTTCCAACACAGAGGGTACCAAATTCAGTCATAATGTAGTACCAAAACAGATTGACCCCATTTCAAGGTAACCACGAACAAGTAGTACCATTTTATTCACAAAAGGGGTACCAATTTGCAAAACATAGGGTACCAAATTCAGTGACAATGTCGTACCAAAAAAAAAATTAACCCCATCTTCGGAAAACCCACTGTTAACAAGCAGTACTATTTTGTTCACACAAGGGGTACCAATTTACCCTAACAGAGGGTACCAAAATCATGGATAATGCAGTACCAAAACAAATTGACCCCAGTCGATAAAACCAATGTCAACAAGCATTACCATTTTACGCGCATAAGGGGTACCAAATTTCCTAAACAGAGAGGACCTAATGCAGTGATAATGTAGTACCAAAAAAATTAACCCCATTCGGACACTTTTGCCAAGTAGTACCATTTTATTCACACATGGGGTACTAAAATGCCGAAACAGACGGTACCAAATGCAGTTACAATATAGTACCACAATAAAATGACCCCATTCGAAAAAACAAAAATCGACCCATTCCAAAAAAAATCCCAAATGAAGCAGCCACGACGAAATGCACGCACAAAAAAAGCGTAATCGACCAACAAATCACGCGCATTCCAAAAACGCGCACAAAAAAACCCTAATTTTGACGAAATCGTCGCACTTTACGGTAACACTGTGAAAGACTTACCAATCGATTTCAGAAGCTAATACTTCGACGAACGACTGGAGTGACGACGTAGAATCTGAAGCCAAAAACACCCGGGTCGATCTGCCAAGGAATCGCGCGATTTGGTGCGACTATGTGCGGTTTTTTTTAAATGGAGGAACGAACGCGAAATAAGAAAAGCAGGTAAAAGATGTAAATAAACAGTTTCAGTAGGGGTAAATCCGTCAGTTAGGTACCTATCAGTAAAACAAAATTCAACTAGGTACCTAGTTTAAAAATTCATCTGACTAGGGACTGAACTGTATAAATTTTATTAATGTAGGTATTTAAGTGTTGAATCCCCAAGAAAATAAGGCTATAAATAAGCAAAATAGATTTATTTTTGAACTACTGCAGCAACATCTGCAGCAGAGACTCTGGCTTATGAAAAGTAAAAAAGAGACATTAGTCAAACATCGAGATTTGTGCACCTTTCAAATAAATTTTTTTGTCTCTCTGTTTTTAAAAAGATCATATTTATATATTATTATCCGATAATCACAAGTCACACATTCTCAGTGCGATCCTGTAAGGTATCGTGACTTATTTAACTTATTTCCACCTCGGGGTCCGTGTCCATTCTTTATCAATTAAAAGAAGGGAAGATTTCTGTTCAAGCCCCAGTCAAATTTCCATTAAGCCGTCAGTCCCTGTCAGAAAATGGTTAAGTTTAAGGGACCTACTTTTTGTAAAAAACAGAGTAAAGAACCCAAATATACGTTGACGAAAATACCCATTGCCCTTTTTTCCCAGCGGGAACTCGCGACATGTTGTTTTGGTCTTATATGAAGCGTTACTTTTACTTCTTTATTTATTACACAGGTACAATATATTGTTACTATAGAAAATAGTTACGTTATTTTTCAACAATATTGTGTTACTTTCCTACTGCAAAACGTTATCAACAGAATTTTTTTTCATTTAACGATCGAACTCATTTTTCTTATACTGAATCGATCAAGAAAAATTCGACTACTCCATCCAACCGATTCGACGTGTCATGTTGGATTCATTATGACTTGGACGACGCACGAGGTAGTTGCTTGTCTAATTAGGGTGCAAATTCGAGAACATAATGGTTAATCGAATCTTGATTTCGACATAAATTGCAAGTAATCGGTATAAATTCGATGTACCCATGAGAAATCGAGGTCTATTTTACCTTATTGAGTCAAAAACGCCGATATTTATGCAGTTTTCATCTGCTTTTTAGTGTCGTTTGTGGTTTACGTTATATTTCTCGCGGTGCATTTGCTTGAATGCAGAATGTGTTATTTTCGACGAATAAAGTGTTATTAAAGTTCATCGGTATGTTACTAATAAGTCATATATGGTTATTAAACATGAAACACTTGTTATTTTATTTTCTGTTATAAGTATTTATTTTTTACACGATTTAGGGAAAATTTAATATACGTTTCTTGCAACTAATAGATATAAATTCGAGGTACCCATGAGAAATTGAGGTCTATTTGACCTTATTGAGTCAATGACGACGTGATTAATGCACTTTTCATCTTGTTTTCAGTGTCGTTTGTGATTTTCGTTTTATTACTTTCGATCCATTACTTGTATACAGACTGTGTTATTTATGACAAACAATGTATTATTACCTCTCAGCAACATGTTACTTCTAAGTCAAAATTTGTTATAACCATAAAACATTTGTTATTTTTTGCTATATTATAAGTATTTCTTTTTTACACGATTTAGGGAAAATATAATATACGTTTCTTGCAACTAATCGGTATAAATTCGAGCTACCCATGAGAAATTGAGGTCTATTTTACCTTATTGAGTCAATAACGACGTGATTTATGCAGTTTTCATCTGTTTTTTAGTGTCGTTTGTGATTTTCGTTCTTTTTATCCCGATCCATTATTTGCATACAGAATGTGTTATTTAAGACAAACAAGCGTTATTAACTTTCAGCGATGTATTATTTTTTAGTCAACATTTGTTATTACCCTGAAGACATTTGTTATTTTTGTGAGACTTATCAATATTCATATGAAATTGACGATAATTTCAACATATACGGCCATACAATCTTAGCAATTTCTATGATTTGGATTTATCACATATAATAATATCGATAGTTGCCTTGGTTAAACCCATTTACAAATTAATAATGCTTTCTCTGTTGCGGATCTCACGAGCGCGACGGTGTCGGGACTGAATCTTAAAATTTTGTCGACGCAAACAATAAAAATATATGTACAACGAAGCATGTTTCTAGTTGAAATTGAAGGTAACACAAGTAGATTCGAGAGACCCATAGCCTTAAAGTTTCTCGCGCCACCGTAGAGTTTCTGAACTTTTCGGCGTGATATTACAAAAAAATTTCTGGACAGTTTAATGTGGTACCCTTAAGGGTTTAATTGTTACCAATAGAGTGTTATTTGTTATAAAATTGCCGTCTATGCACTATGGTTTCTAGATAATTGGTTATTGTCTATGCGCTAGGGTTTTTGGGTAGTTTTTGGGGTTTAGGACTTACGGTTTCGAGGTTAAGATTAAGGGTTTACGACATGAAATTTTGGGAGAACGATCCACGACTTGTGCAGGTATTTCTACAACCTTAAAAAAATTTTGGGGTTCGGGGATTAGGTTTTAGCGTTTAGGGTTTCGGGCTTCGGATTTAGTGTTTTGAGCTTAGTATTTTGTGTTTGTGGTCTATAAATGTTATTCGTACTTTAATGTTGATGTTTGAACATGTTCGTGGTGCAATTCATAATGTTATGTTCCATTGAACATTGTAATAGTCTATGTTTTGTAATGGAGGACTATATATTTATATATCTATTGAGATCAATATCCGTCTATTGACATCAAATTTCGCTTAATGTGTCTTTCAAACTAATGTGGTGATTAAACTTCATCAAATTATATATTTACATGAACATCCATATTAAACATCCAAAATAAAAGTGTATTTTTGTACGAATTAATCAAATTGAGGTCTATTTTACCTTATTGAGTCAATAACGACGTGATTTATGCAGTTTTCATCTGTGTTTTAGTGTCGTTTGTGATTTTCGTTTTATTACTTTCAATCCATTACTTGTATACAGACTGTGTTATTTACGACAAACAATGCGTTATTACCTACGTGTTACTTCTAAGTCAAAATTTGTTATTAACCATAAGACATTTGTTATTTTTTGCTATGTTATAAGTATTTATTTTTTACATGATTTAGGGAAAAAATAATATCCGTTACTTGCAACTAATCGGTATAAATTCGAGGTACCCATGAGAAATTGAGGTCTATTTTACCTTATTGCGTCAATAACGTGGAGATTTATGCAGATTTCATCTGTTTTTTAGTGTCGTTGTGATTTTCGTTTTATCCATTTTGATCCATTACTTGTATACAGAATGTGTGTTATTTACGACAAAGCATGCGTTGTTACCTTTCAGCGCCGTGTTACTTCTAAGTCAACGTTTGTTATTAAGCATAAGACATTTGTTATTTTTGGATATGTTATAAGTATTTCTTTTTACACGATTTAGGGAAAATATAATATCCGTTTCTTGCAACTAATCGGTATAAATTCGAGGTACCCATGAGAAATTGAGGCCATTTTACCTTATTGAGTCAATAACGCGGAGATTTATGCAGTTTTCATTGTTTTTTACTGTCGTTTGTGATTTTCGTTTATCCATTTCGATCCATTACTTGTATACAGAATGTGTTATTTACGACAAAGCATGCGTTATTACCTTTCAGCGTCGTGTTACTTCTAAGTCAACAGTTGTTATTAAACATAAGACATTTGTTATTTTTGGCTATATTCGTTATTTCTGACGATTAAAGCTGCAAATTAGATATACAAATCATACCCACGATCAAATTAACAATAATTTCAACATATTAGGTCATAAATTTTTATATTTTCGGCTACAGTCTCAATGATTTATGTTATTTGTATGTAGCAGTTTTTTTCTAGCTTCCATAGATCTTTTGAAGATTTTTTTTCAATCTCAACGATTTTTGTTTATCACTTTCGGCTACAATATCAAAGATTTCTGATGATTAAAGCTGCAAATTAGCAAAACAAATCGAGCTTAAAGTTTTTTTTAAAGAAGATTTGAGCTTGCAGCGAAAATCGCTCGTTGGAGAAGACGATGGCAAAAGATTGTAAATTTCGCATCTGTTAGAGGGTATATATGTCATATCGCATAGTTTGGGTCTTTTACTCTAAGACTTTTGAAAAGTAGGTCCTTAACTCTTACTGAAATTTTATTGGGGCCTGAACCCTACTTAAACATATTAACGGGGCCTGACTGATAATTAACCCTTAAAAGAAACTGTGATAGTTTTTTTTATTAATTACTCCTGCCTGCAAGTTTAAAAGTCAGAGTGTGTTTTCCTTTGTTCAAAATTGAAGTAGTAATAAGACAAGTACTCGACTTTCAAAATGAAATAAAGTTAAAAGGCTGCCTCAGCCTTATGAAGTAGTATCTCTACTCATATTGGTTTTGCGAGATGGAAGATGTTGCAGATTACACGGTTAAGGTGTATGAATTCTCTGCTCCATTATTGATTTTGGCGATCTTTACTTCAATTGTTTTTTCTTGTCAATCTATTTAAATGGGGTATGTCTAACTTCTAAGTTTTATCCTCAATCGGCTTGCTGCTGCTTCAAATATGAATCGTTCCGAAAAAATTCTTCTTTGGACGGCTATTAGTTATGCTTTATGTGTCTTGACATTATTCGCTGAGATTGAGGTTGCATTTGAAGTGCTCCATATCGTTAGGGATCAAAACATTAGAGACTTAACCTTTATGATTTGCCTGTGTCTGAACCTGGGTGCTGGTTTATTCGATCTTACCTTGGAATATCTCAGAGAAGAAATAGACATATGCTCTTCTGAATTTCCTTACTACGGTGCAAGCGGAGGCTTCTTTTTTCCGCTTGTCATCATTGGTGGTATTATCAACACTTGCATAATGATCTATTTATTCAGTCGAAATGTTCATGACTTTCCTCAAGGGGCGGTGCTTGTTTATCGTGTTGAAGAAGCTATCAAAAAGTGCATGCGGCAAACAGGTATGTTGTTTTTTTTTTTTTATTTTGAACTTACTTTATCAACTATGAAGCGTAATATTGCTAATTCTTTTTTCTGTATATATGTTCTAGACACACACCAAGTGCTGGAATCGTCGGAAACTAGTGATAGTAACTCGGGAGGTGGTGAAGAAGATCCTTCTGATAGAAGAACTCTGCTAAGTGGTGGTTTACAACCCAGTCTAACACTAGCGCATCGAACAATACGAGCAGTATCCGAACTAGAATTAAGTCCTCAATCTAGCCCAACTAAAGGAGCAGCTACGGATCCCCACACAACTTTGCTAAGCAAGGGTGGTGGTACAAGTGAAGCAACGAGAAGATCTAAGTACTATAGGGTTTTATTTTTCATGTTTCTTTCACTAAGAAGAAGGCCTAGCTAGCTTCTCAATTTTTCTGTACAATTTTCTCTTTTGCTTGTACGGACTTTTCTAGAATATCGTTTTTCAGGCTCGGCTCGGCTCGGAAGTAGTGTTGTTTGTATTGCGTTCTTATTCTTGCTGTTGTTCACGATATTATTCAGAATAGTTTTATCTATGATCCAAGTTTTTTCACTAGTCTTACTGTGCTGGAAAATGAAAATTAATTTTTCTTGTTTTAAGTTTATTTAAAATAGCTATTATTATTGGATCAAAGATTGTTCTGTAGTCTTTCTGTGCTGGAATAAAATTATTTCTTGTCTAATGTCCATTTAATAGAGCATAATTCTCATGCTATTAAAAATTTGGATTATATTGTCTGGTAAAGACTAGTCCGTGTTACAACGATCATTGGTCCCATCCCATGGAATACAATGATTTTTTTTCTGAGAATGTATCTTGACTGAAAGAGAAAAACAATACATATGCACAAAACTAGAATATTTTGTCACAAAATTAATTAGTATGAAATGCACGTTTGACAGAAATATGACAGTCATGTATACCTACAGAGACTATAAATTATGTTATAATACCAAACGAATAATTATATTATGTCTTAATCACGGATTTCCATCTCGCAAGTTGTTTTCCTAGGCAGCTCTTGGCTACCAGCTGATTGTACTGATGTGCTTTCGCAATATATATCCACGCGTTTAAGTACAATTCCTGACGAGCACGCATTAAACAATTAGGATAACCCGAACAACTTAAACGGAAGTAGGAATGCGAAAAAGTTAATATAGTTATATATATATAATATGTAACGAATTTCCGTTTTTATTTGGAAAGATCAATCGGTATCATTTTAATTTATTTTGGACTCTTTATTGACGAAGAACATTACTCTTTGTTATTTATAGTATCTTGTAAAGCAGCGCGTTTCGTATAGCGCGATATAGCGTAAGAAAGCGCAAATAAAATAGCATTCTGTCCTGAATAGCGCAAGTATTTTGAGCAAAAGCGATTTATCTCCAACAAAGTAGAAGTAGGCTTTGCTTGCTCGCCATAACAGGCTGAGCTAAATGTGACAACTTATCCGTGGGTTTAGTCAATCCGAGGAAGAAGAGACGAAACTTGATTCGAAAGGATCTCAGACCTAGCTATAGCTTAAAGCAGAAGTTTTCTGTGATGTTTATCAAAATCAATGGCATGCACGAGATGAGGAAAGCCGATGCCAAAATAGCGTGAGTAATAACGTAAATAGCGCAATATTGCGCATATAGCGTATCATGTTATTTTTTTCTTTGTACTCCCTAAGCTATCACCACATTTAATTGACTATGAACTTATATCACACACTTTGAGGGTGAGAGTAATACTCAAGGGTAAGTGAGCATTTCTCAAATTCACTCGTCAAGATAGGCATACGAATTGAACTCGTGACTATCCTGTCAAATTTAATGACATCGATTATTTGGAGTCTGCAGTTTATGTCTTTGAGTTATTTGTTGATAGTTGAATGTTATTTTTTAGATTAATGTTGATATTGTGTGATAAAAAATTAATTCAATGTGATTGTTTGCTTGATATATTATATATATTTTGCTTAAAAGGACCTCCCCGAAAACTCACGTGATACGCTACGCTTTTTATGCTATGAGCTATCGGCAGTAAAATGAGACATGTCACGCAATGCGCTTTCTGAAACATTGATTATATTAGACAATGGCGGAGGCAGGAAAGGTAGCTAGCGGGGTGGACATCATACCCTTTGTAAAACTTTTCACTGGGGTCCCTATAGTATTTTTTTTTTCAATTTTACTCCTACTTAAAACATCCCATATATTGCTATTAAAAAAATTAAGCGAGACCTCATGTGGCTCCACCACTGATATTAGACTGTGGTACCGGCGATACATACAACTCTAGGAAATTAATTAACCCCCCTTGCAATAAATTTTAATAATTTAAAATGTGCAAATTCTATCTAAATGAGTGTAAATTCGGTATATACAATAAATCTCTACAAATTAAGAATCTCTCTAAAATAATAAAATCTTTCGATCTCAACTTTGGCATTTGTAAAAAATCATCATATTTTATAAGATAATAAAATAATAACCCTTCAAACAATTCTTTTATAAATAGTAGGTCATTAGAACTCTAAATTAGTAATTAATAAATATTGCAATTATAAATAATTTGTCAAATTGGTAAAATATGAATTTATTGTTACTTTCTTAAAATGAACATCTAAATGGATTTCATCCTTAACATTTTAAATTGCAGCCAAGTGCTCCGATATTCATGAATATAATTGTTAATTGTATACAATAATTGATATTATATATGAATATATTTATTTAGTTACGAACAAATTGGTTGATGGATGTCTATAAATAATAAATGAAACATAGATAAATACTAAATTAGGTGAACTTTTAAAAGTTTCTCTTTCAATTAATAAAATATTAATTTATCGATATATTAATATCTCTCTAAATTAATAAATTTAACGGGACCAATATTATTGATTAAAGAGGTTTTAATGTAGTATGTTTCGCCTCTCATATCCTAGGTTTGATTATTCGCCGTTCGTTTTTTTTCTTTCCAAATAAGAATTTTTTCCTTCGCGATCACAATTACTCATCATTATATGCTCATTAACAGATGTATGAATTAATAATTATATATCCCAATTTGTATACTGAACGCGGAGAACTGAAAATTTGGCCCGATCGGGAAAATGCGGGCTGGCAGAAAATTATGGGCAAGGCGGGCCGTCCCGGTCCCGGACTTCAGCAGGACTAGGGTTTAATTGTTGTTTAAAAACTTTGGTCGGGCCTGAATTTTAAAGTCTTCAAATCAACTGTTTAAAAATATCTTATTGTCATTAGTAATTATATATTATACATATAATTATACACAATGACATAAATACATAATTATGAAAATATTATATTTATGAACACATATAAAATACTTTCCTATGCTTAGAAAATTGAGTTTTATTAACATTATATAAAAAGTTAAAGGAAAACCATATAACCTAACAAGGCTGATTTGGCTCCAGACCCGTCAAGTTTTTGACCCGACAAGTCTGGTTTGCGTAATTGATTAACGTCAAAGCTATGAAACTACATAGGATTTACAATAAGGGAGATTGCAAAGAAGCTAGTCTTAGATTGCAAGACTAGGTGGAATTTTACTTATACAATGCTCACTGTTGCCATCTCCTACGGAGATGTCTTCTGTCGATTAAAACAACGAGAGCCACTTTATAAGTGTGTACCATTATGAGGAATATTGGGAAAAAACTACTGAGTTGTTCTAAACTGAAGTTGTTCTGTGATGTTACTCAGCTCTTTTTAGATACTAAATATCCTACTCCCAATCTTTATTTTCCGAAAATTTGTGAAATTAGAATGATTTGAGGCATTGGCTTTTTTTGTGGGCATAGTGATATTGAAGATATGGCAGGAAAGATGTTAGAAAATTTGGTAAGTATTGGTTTCAAATTCAAGGGATTATGGGCATGGCTCCTGTGTTGGATCCTCGATATAAGCTGAAATTGCTAGAGTACTATTATCCTCATCTTTATGGTGCTGAGGAGGCAAAGAGTGAAACCAAAAGAATTCAACAGCTTTGTCCCAACTTGGTAGGTGAGTACTCTTCTAAATTAAGAATGACATAAGTTGTTAGATTCTAATGGTTCGATTGACGATATTGGATGCTACTGTTTTCACAATGATATCGTTGGTGATGGCTATGAAGAGGTAAGCTCATTAAATTGTTAATTCTTTGACTTGTGCTGATGATTATTATTATTATTATTATTATTATTATTATTGTTTGTATGTTTAAGAATAGGTTGGACAACACGCATTGTATGGAACTCTGATGTCTTCAAGATATTGCGCAATTGATTAGCCCCTGCCCCCGTTCCCCGCCTCGCTCCATTGCCAAGCCTCCCTATATAGTCTAAGAACAAAGTCTGTGTCAATCTCAACAGATATAAATTTTATTTTCATTGTTAATTTTTGCGTCAATTCGAAATCAGACCCCATTAAGGGTTTGATTTCGAATTCAGGCCCTGTTTAAGAAGTTTTTAGGTTAAAGGACCCATTTTGTGTGGTGTAAAAAAAGTTATATGAAAGATGTATGAACTGGTATAGCATGATCGTTTTGTCTTACAAACTTTCAACGTACTGGTATGTCAAAGCAATGAAGTGGTACTGCAGAAAATAAACTGGTATCAGATGATCATAAACTGGTACCGGATTATGGTTTTGTGGTACAGAATTTCAACATACTTGTATGTAAGAACAATGAAGTGGTACTGCAGAAAATGGGTCCTTAAAACTAAATTTTTGCCAAGAGGGCCTGAATTCTAAAAGATAGTTATAGGGGCCTAAAATGAAAATATCCCTTAATTTTTTTATACTAATTTCCATCAATTGTATAGGTTCCGCAAATAGTAAATTTTAAATAAGAAGCTATAATTATATATCATGATATACGGAAAATAATAAGCACGAGGCGATAAAAATCAGTATAACTGTGTTAATTCCTTTTTTTTTCTTTATTCGCAATAAAACATTAATTAGAGGATAGTATAAATAGAGTTATTTGTTTATAACATGTTAGAAAAGTAGATAATGAGTGTTACAAAACTAAGTTTTCATTTTCTAATGTGATTATGTTTATTTTTCACCAAAATACTTTTTAAAACTACAATTTCACTTCATCATCTCAAATTGGCAATAATATGGTCCTGTTAACGTATCTATTCTTACTTCCAAGAACATGGTTTGATCAATTAACAAACTCATATCGAAGTCGTTTCGTGAAGAAACCTTGACAATTTATTATTATTATTATTATTATTATTATTATTATTATTATTATTATTATTGAAGTGGTCACGGTACGATATGGATGTAAAACACTAAGTATAGACTAGATGTTGGGTAGAATGTTGGGTAACACTCAACCTAACATTCAGGTGCACAGCAGAATAGTGTAATTACTTAGTGACGAAACTGAAATAACACAGGATGTAAATCTGTGCAGCAAGTTATAAAAACTTTTTGCGTGCCTCAAGGCGAAATTCCACTAACAACAATGGATGGCAAAACAACTATCCGAAGATAGTAAAAACAAGCCTAGAAAAAACTACGCATCTAAACGATCCTGAAAACTACGAATCTAATGATTCTGCAGACCTACAAAGTCCTAAGACTTTTGCAAAAGAAATACTAGGCTAAAAGGACACTTTGGCTCGCTCCAATTCTCTCAACGAAACTCGATAATTTTCGCTCGTAGCTCTCAAAAGTTTTCTCGTCCAAAGGTCTGAGTTGCAGCTCGAAATCTCCTCATATTTATAGGTCTTGGCTCATGTTTGAATTGGTAGGAGATCCCTTGAATATCTCCTAATGATTTAGTCTTGACTTGAGCTCCAATCTTCCTATTTTTATTAAGCTTCTTCCATATTTCGCTCAAGCTACTCCACACGCTTTCCACACGGTTTGATCAATTTCCAATCCTTATTTAAGTCCTGCACAACATTAAAAATAGCCAAGATACGGATTAAACGCGTTTTGGGTATGAAAGATAAAACTGAGAAAGGATACATTCTCGGCCAACAAATGTTGGATAGAATGTTCCCCTAACATTGCCAATGTTGAGACCTCAACATCAACAATCTCCCCCTTTTCATCTTTCTTCCCAAAACCCATGCAGAAGTTAGTCGTAGTGAAACTCCACCTGAAGGCAAAATCTACCCAACCACAAAACATCAAAAGATGGTTAGAGTAAACGTAAAAAGAATAACGATTAAACTATTCAAAGTACTACGAAATTAGTACATAGCCATAAAATGTCTTAAGTTAAACATCTGCAAAATAAATATATTCGGCACGTGAGCAGGTAAACATGTAAACATATCGAGAAAGTAAATCAGCATGCACATAGTAAAAGCAAATTAATCTTGACATGCAAAAATAGAAAGGATCAGAGCTTCACTCTCAATGGAGTATGGAGTTTCCTTCTGATGCTTTCTCGGTTGCTTCTCCTTCTTGGCCAGCTCCCCCTGTTTGTTCGGCTTCTTATTGCCCCCTGAATTTCCTTATCTCCCCCTTTTTATCTGCACAATCTACTCCCCCTTTTTGGGAAGAAAGAAAAAAACTCAGAGAACTTCTCTGTTAGCCAACTTGCAGATGTCGAGGTAAATGTGGGGCTAACATCTGTCCAACATTCTGAGACTCAGAAACGTGTGAGTTCCTCATAAAGAAATCAAAGATAGATTCAAGAAATTGATATAAGAACAGAATGTATAACTCTCGAATATTGTTTGTGTGGAATGCTTTAAAATCGATTCAGCCAAGGCATAAATATGAGAAACAGTTCCAACGGTAATAGATAAAAACGATCACTCAGCAATAATTTCATCGTGAAATAGGTAAGGCCGAGAAAAATAACCGTCGGACTCAAATAGAATTTAGACAGTTTAGAGGATAAAGTCGAATTAGGTCACAACTGTCTAAGTAAACATGGAGCTAAAATATATTATGTGGACGAATTAGTCATGCAAGCAAATAGGAGCACATCAGATCATGATTCAACCCAAAGACACCAAGTCAAAAGTCAAGGTAGAATCAAGCAAGACTAACCGTTTGAGCGACGATGATGAGCACTTGAGAAAAGCGTAACGAGCAGTTCTTCGAGAGTTCTAATGCAATTCTGAGAGATATCTAAACTAGACACACCAAACTAACAAATGCAGACCTAAAAGCTAATGCAAATAAACGAAAGCAAAAAAATGTAGCATTACCAAACCGACAGTTATACATGTTGCTCCAACATTTGACTCAACATTCTCATTCTGTACTCCTAGACTTATCTGCCCAACCCTTCTTAAAACCAGTTCTCTTTATTTCTACCCTTTCACCTTATTCATCAATATCAGTTTATGCACTGCCCTTATACCCTAAGCCTCCCTTTTTGTCGCATTGTATACATCGTCACAGCGTGTACCTAAGGAAACTTATTACCAAGAACCTATATCTAGCAAAGAGTTTATGAGCAGGCTTATATGCGCAAAGGATTGACTTTTTGTCGCAAAGAGTACATCGTCACCGCGAATGCCGTGTACCTAGGGAACTTATTACCAAGAGCCTCTTTTTTTTGGGATCGGTTTCATTCAGGGACCAGTCAAGAAGAATCAAGTCATTTCACAGGAAAACAGAACAGAACATCTAACCAATCACTAAAGCAGTAACCATCGAATTTGACATATGCTATGTTGATCCAGATGTTGGACCAACATTCAGACTAACATGTGCAAACCTATGGATTTCTTCAGGTCCGAGAACCTTTCAAATCCAATGCTTCCGTAAATATGTCTGCTAACTGATGTTTCGTGTCTATATGCTCAATGCAGACTAACTCTTTTTCTACCATATCTCTCATAAAATGATGCCTTATATCTATATGCTTTGTACGTGAATGCTGGATCGGGTTCCTAGAGATGTTGATGACGCTAAGGTTATTAGAATACATGAGAACAGATTCGCACTCTAAACTATAGTCACACATCATGCTATTCAACCATATTAATTGCGTACACCAACTACCCGCCGCAACATACTCAGACTCAGCAGTAGATAAAGACACACAATTTTGCTTCTTACTATACCATGCAACTAAATTGTTACCTAAGAAGAAACAGCCGCCACTTGTGCTCTTACGATCATCCTCGTCACCTGTCCAATCAACATCACTATAGCCTACAAGACTCATATTAGTATCTTTGGAAAACCACAATCTTAAGCTATACGATCCACTCACATAACGAAGCATACGCTTAACGGTATTAAGATGGGACACTTTAGGCTCAGACTGATATCTAGCACATACACACACGCTTTACATGATGTCAGGTCTACTAGCAGATAAGTATAACAAACTGCCTATCATTGATGGATACAATGTTGGGTCAACATTCTGTCCAACATTGTCCTTACTTACCTTTTGCGTAGACCCCATAGGTGTTTTCATTACCTTTGTCGTGTCCAATCCAAACTTCTTAACTGTATTCTTTGCATATTTCTCCTGGGACATAAAGATCCCGTCGTTGCTCTGCTTAATCTGCAAGCCTAAAAAATAAGTTAGCTCTCCAATCATGCTCATTTCGAACGTGGAATTCATAGCCTGTACAAACTGATCTAGCATAGATTGTGAGCTCGAGCCAAAAACAATATCATCAACATAAACTTGGGCAATTAAAATATCAGAACCGAACCGTTTTATAAAAAGAGTGCGGTCTGCCTCACCTCGAGTAAACCCAAAATCGAGTAAAAATGTAGCTAACCTATCATACCAAACTCGAGGCGCTTGCTTTAGTCCATATAACGCTTTCTGCAGCTTAAAGACATGGTTAGGATAATGCGGATCTTCGAAACCCTTAGGTTGTTCAACATAGATATCTTTATCAATATACCCATATAAAAACGCACCCTTAACATCCATTTGGTGTAACGTGATGTTAAGCCAACATGCAATAGATAATAACAACCTAATTGATTCTAACCTAGCCACGGGAGCAAAAGTCTCATCAAAATCTATGCCCTCAACTTGCGTATAACCCTGAGCTACTAAACGTGCTTTGTTCCTAACAACTCTACCAAGTTCATCAGATTTATTCTTAAAGATCCACTTCGTGCCTATGACATTAATGTCCTTCGGTCGTGGTACTAAGGTCCATACTTAGTTTTTCTCAAATTGCAAGAGTTCTTCTTGTATCGCATTTATCTCGGTTATCCTTGAGAGCTTCAAGGACATTCTTAGGTTCCATCTCAGAAACAAAACAATTAAAACGTACCTCAGCGTATACGGTGTTCATGCATACGTTTCTTACCATAGACTTATAATCCTTGCGCGGTTTGTCTCTGGTTCTCCTTCCTTCATTCACGTCTCCAATAATGAGGTCAGTGGGGTGATCTTTCTGAATCTTAGCTGGCGGATCTCGTCGCACTTCATTGGGTCCAGCCTCAGTGTTCTGTTCTGGCACAGATGTTGAGTCAGATGTTGGCTCAACATTGTCATCCCCAGTCTCCTCTGTTTCATCGACAGCTTGTATAACATCTGAATATCAACTTGAGGAGACATTTTGCTACGATCAGTAGCATCATCAAACACAATATTCACTGACTCCTGAACGGACTTCAAGCGCAAGTTATACACACGATATGCGCGACTATTAGACGAGTATCCTAGGAAGATACATTTATCACTCTTTGAATCAAATTTAGTCAAGTACTCACGATCATTAAGCATATAACAGTAGCATCCAAAAACATGAAAGTACTTGACAGTAGGATTTTTCCCATTCAACAATTCATACGTGCCATTTCTTGTACAGTCCTATTCTTCCTTTCGGCTACCCCGTTTTGTTGGGGCGTCTTAGGAGATGAATACTCATGAATAACACCTTTCCTATCACAGAATTCATCGAACAATTGATTCTCAAATTCCCTACCATGATCAGTCCTAATAAGAAATATAGAAGCACCGAAATTGTTCTTAATCATAGCACAAAATTTTTTGAAGAAATCGAACGATTCAGATTTTTCCCTAAGAAAAAATATCCAAGCATATCTAGAATAATCATCCATGAGCACATATGCATATTTCCTACCACCAATGCTATCTACTTCCATCGGACCCATCAAATCCATGTGAATAAGCTGAAAACAATGAGCAGTTTTAAAATGTTGGGCAGCATGTTGGTCAACATTATGGCTAGCATGCACTTGCTTACCTTTCAAACATGACTTACAAACAACCTTACCAAACTCCTTAAGCTTTGGAATGCCTTTGATCGCGTCGTGTTTGATAAGTTGCTCCAACGTTCGGTAGTGGATGTAGAATACCATTTGTAATTGTGCTTGATTTCATTAGTTATCCTTGTAATTAGGGGCGTTTTGTATAGTAGTCCTTAGATTAGGACTAGTTTGATATTTATACCAAGTTTGTTTGGTATAAATACATGTAAATCAATTGAGCTTAATAGAAAAAGTTTAGAGAATTGATCCGAAGGGCTTGCAATTAGATTTCTAGAGAGAGAACAATAATAACTTTCTCACTCTAATTGAATTCTCTCTAGTGTTCTTAACTTGAGTTTTTCGATCTAATTCAATTGATTATCTAAACGATCGAATTACTATGAATTCTAGCCTAGGATCGTAGAGTTGTTAATCGTAGGACCTAACAATTGGTACCAGAGCAGATTCGTTCTGTTTTGAATCGTAAATTGTTAGATTTGGATCGAAACTTTATTTCGAACACTGTTCCATCGAAGAACAGATTTGGCGCGAAAAGTTTTTCGATCTAATAGCTTAATTGTGTGCTTAATTGACTTGAATCTGATGTTTCAGTGCTAGATTAAGTGATAAATGATCATTACGACTAAATCAGTAGCAGTTTGAACGTCGAATTTTGATTAATTTGATTCTGAAATTTTACTGTTGACGAAGAACATGAAGAACACGTTCTGATTTTGATCAAATTCGATATATTTTGCTTCATAACGTGTTTAATTGCTTGTTCGTGCGTGATTAGTACTTGATTGCGAGCAATTACCTCAAACTTCACTATCTGATTCTTTGTTTTTGCTCGAATTTGTGTTAATCGTATTCTGTGAATTTTTCTCGATTGCTCAAATTTTCTCGCTAAGTTTTGCGATCGGATTAGTTTCTCGATCGATAAACTTAGCGCGAGAATTTTTCTCGGTCAGAATACGAAGTCAGCACTAGAATCGTCATCAGCAGAGACGTTTTTAGTTAGAAAAATTTCTCGAGCATTATCCAGCGAAAATTTTTTTCGAGTGAGACCAATTTTGACTTTGCATGCGTAATAACTTTCACTCGAAAAACTTTTTCAGTCAAACCTTTTAACGTTTGACCAGGCAAAAATCATTTATACGCGAGAAACTTTTCTAGTCAACGGATTTATTTTGACTTGTCGAGAAACTTACTAAGTACTGTTTCTTTACGATCGAAATAAACTCACGATCAGGAAATTTTCTCGACTGAACGATTTTGGGCAATTTATTTCGCTGGTAAAATTTTCCGCTGACAAAATTTCTCGCACGAAAACAGTAAATACATTCTATATCGACGAAATTAATTTCGATCATACTCTAAAGATTGAATCGAAAATAATTGTCGATCTAATCTTCGAATCAAAACCTACTAACAAATTTCGTCACTTGTGAAGCACTTTACATCGTCTTCAACCCTCAAAACAATCAACGAAGATCCTTCAACAACTCAACTACTATAATACAAACATGGATGCATACTCACTCGGAAATAACAACCTCCGCCGATCTTGCAAAGAGGCGAATACACAGTGTGGAGAAGCCGCTTCCTGAATTTCATCGCTCTAAAGGATCAAGCTGAAAATCTACTGAAGTCCCTTGAAAAGGGACCGGCACAGTTCTGGGTTCATGTACCCGAGGACGAAACAGCTACTCCAGCAATTCCAGCTTCTAGGCGACTAAAGGAGCCTAGAGAATACTCTCTAGAGGAAAGAGCTCGAGCTAAGGTTGATCTCGTAGCCATGAATACCCTTATGCAGGGCATCCCCAACGATATATACAGACAAATCGACAGCCTTACATCGGCCAAAGGGATGTGGGATGAGCTGCATAGGATAATGCAAACGACGGAAGTTGGCATAAAGGCCAAGAAGGCGAACATTCTCACTGCTTACGACTCATTCAAAGCAAAGCCGGATGAGAGTCTATACGAAATCTACCAACGATACCCCACTCTTCTCAACGAGATGAGGAAGATAGAAATAACGAAGACAAACATGGAGACAAACATTAGATTTCTATCTTCTCTGCCCACGGAATGGAAGAAAATATCCACTCAAATACGACAAAATAAAGATCTAGAGGAGTTGGATGTCCATGCCGTGTTCGATAATCTCGCTCAACATGAGGATGATATCCGCGAGATTACCAAAGAGCAGAAAGGCAAACAAACCGATGACACGGTTACCTTCATCATCAGAGTCGGAAGATGAATCGAACTCCGACATCGAGCCGAACATGAAAGCCCTTGGCAAACAGTTAGCTCTCTTTGGACAAATGATGAGCAAGAAGTACTTCAAGTAGAAGTCTTCAACCTCAGCCAATAGACTTCGGACTACAAGCTCCAAGAACAAAGAACGTGCTCCGGAGAGTTCCGAGGTCAAGAATCCTAAAGAGACTAACAAATGCTTTAACTGTGGCAAAGTAGGTCACTTCGCCCGAGAGTGCACTCTCCCGAAGAAAAGAGATGCAAAGTACTACTCCAGGAAGCTTCAATTGACAAAACAGAAAGAAGCTGGAGTAGCTCTCATGGCCGAACAGGACCAATGGCTCGAGGACACGTCGAGCTCCGAAGAAGAGAACTTAGCCCTCATGGCCCGTCTCGGCAACGAATTGGACGCCGAAACATCCACTCGTACGGAAGATGACAACGCATCCACGTCTTCAAATGAGGTAGCTACTCCTTCCACATTATTGACCATGTTAGAATCATATCAAAAGCAATATGCTAACATGAAACGTGAGCAGAAAAGTATAAAGGAAGTAGAGAACGAACTTGAGAGAGCTCAGGAGAAGATAGATAGTCTCGAACAAGAACTTAGGAGCTCTAGTGCAAAAATAGATGAACTCACTAAGAGCCTCCATTCTGGAGAGACTAGTCAACCTCAACTAGGACAACAGGGCGAAAAGATTAAGGAATTAGAAGATAGGCTAGCAAATAACTACAATTGCTTGGTTAGAAATCTCAACGAGAAAGCCATTTTAAATTGTAGGATAAACGAAGCTACCTCTAAGATCACTAACTTAGAAGCTCAATTAGAAACATCGAATGCTAAGATTAGTGAGCTTAGTAAGGATTTCGATGCCTGTCAAGCCGCCAAACTAACCGTGGAAAATAATTATGCTCTCCTAGGTGAGGAACGCAAGAAACTATATGCCAAAGTAAAGAAATTAGACGATATAGTTACGCGTAGGGGACAATTCGAACAGACGATATTTTTGAACAAGCTCAAGGATGTAGAGTTCTATAATCCTATAGAAGGCATATGTTTCACTAACCCGTGTGTTTTACAAAAGAAAGAAATATACGATGTTAAACACATGGGCTTAGGAATAACCTCTCTTAGAAATTTTACTGAATCGTCTTATGAAAATACTTTCAATTCATCCATTAGACAAGGTCCACATGGTCCAGAAATCCCCTTTGACTACAAAGAACTAAATGAAAGGGACAAAAATAGGAAAGAAACTCTAACACCTATCTGTAATTTAGTTCAAATTCTACCTCGTGACTCTCAAACACACCACGAGGAAGTTAAAACCGTTAATTATAAAAATTCTCTCTACAAACCCCCTATCATAAAACAGATAGAGGACTCACAGGCAAAGTTAGAAAAAGAACGAGAGAATTTCGAAGCTGAAAAGAAAAAATTCTTTAAGGAGATGGAAAATCTCAAAGGCTTCCTCGTCCTCCCAAACTACCTCTCACGCTATTACAAAAAGCGTCAAAAATGAAAAAACGCCTTTGAAAGATAAAAATTGTAAAAATAATTCTGTTAAAAGTGCTATGACTAATTTTACTTTACCTACGTCTACAGGGAGCGTAGCGTCAGCACTAAAAACAAAGGCGAGAGTGTCTAGCACTAAGATAAAGAATGAGCCATTAGATTTAAATGTTTCTAAACATGCTACTCCTTCTGTTACAATAAAAGACACTCGTAGAAATAAAAGAGCTATTTCCACTTTTAAGATAGTTGCTTCTACTTATTCACTTCGGCCGATTACCTTTAGAAGCACCAACTTCGAAATAGGCTCTACGTCAAAAATTAATCATTCTGAAACAAATGCCACAAGGACGACACGTAGGAAACAAGATCTAGCCATAAAGAAAGCTTATGGCGCCGTACATGACCGGACTCACCTAAGGTATCCCGTAGAAATTAAATCCCCAAGCACCTTAGGAGACTATCACAAGAAAAGATCTTTTCCTCAGTCAAACCCTCCAAAGCATTTGTACTTGCTGAAATTAACCTTCCCTGCAAGGTTCAACCCAAATGTGTTACTAAATCTCCGCCTAGGACGACAAAAGCCAAAAGGGCCAAGTCTCCTATAGAGGCAAAACCCAAACCCACTTTTTCAAAAGTGCAATGGGTTATTAAGACTCTTCCAAAAATAGATTTAGGAGTCATATCTCAACCCAAAACTAAATCTGCTAATCCGAGAGGACCCATGCTTAAGTGGGTACCTAAAGCTCTCTAAATTGTTTTTGCAGATCCATCATGTGTGGTACCTCGACTCTGGTTGCTCCACACACATGACCGGTAATCAAGAGCTACTGAGCAACTACAAAGACCGACCAAACGGCAAAGTCAGATTTGGGAACAACAATTCAGCCCCGATTCTAGGACTTGGGGATATCATTCTGAAGAATCTGACCATCAAAGATGTCTCATACGTCGAAGACCTCCGCCATAACTTGTTCACCATAGGCCAATTCTGTGACAAAGGCTTCCAGTTGGTCTTCCATGCTGACCGGTGCAGAATTTTAGATAGTCAGGACACAGAACTCCTTCAAGGACTTCGGAGATCCAATCTTTACACGATCAACCTGACGTCTGTGCGGCCCTCGACAGCTGTATGCCTCATTTCTCAAATTGATTTACAGAGGAACAGCTTATGGCATCAACGACTGTCTCGTCTGATATGAAAGCTCTCCAACGCCTTTCTACGAAAAAGTTGGTTCACGGTCTTCCAACTATACTACTACAAAAGGAGCATCAATGTTCGGCATGTCAATTAGGAAAAATGAAGCGAGCGTCTCATTACATCAAGCAAATTGCATCTACTTCTCGACCATTGGAACTAATTCACATGGATCTCTGTGGTCCGATGCAGACTCAGAGTATCAATGGAAGAAAGTATGTCCTAGTGATTGTAGATGACTATTCTCGCTACACGTGGACTAAGTTCCTCCGAACGAAAAATGAGACTGGTGACTTGATTATCAATTTTGTGAACACAACTCAAAATCTGCTGCAACGGACTATTCAAGTTGTTCGAACAGACAACAGCACTGAGTTCAAGAACAATCACCTCAGTGAGTTTTATCAGAAACATGGAATAAGTCAACAATTTTCAGCCGCCAAAACACCTCAACAAAATGGGGTCGTTGAAAGGAAAAATCGAACACTAGTGGAAACCGCTCGTACAATGCTGATCCAATCGGGACTTCCACACTTTCTATGGGCTGAAGCAGTCAATACCGCTTGTTTTACTCAAAACAGGACGGTGGTTCACAAATGGTTCAACAAGACTCCGTACGAGATTGTGAATAATAGAGTGCCCAACCTCTCTTTCTTTAAAGTCTTCGGGTGCAAGTGCTTTGTGGCGAAGGACCGAGAGCAACGTGCAAAGTTCGACCCTAAAGCATTCGAAGCTACATTTGTTGGGTATTCTTCAACATCAAAAGCGTACCGAGTATACATCAAGTCCAACCGAACTATTAAGGAAAGCTATAATGTCACTTTCCACGAAGTGGCAGATATGACTTCTGGTCAATTCAGTCCAGGACCCGTGCCTAACTCGATGGTTCCTGCTCAATTCAGTTCAGGACCCGTTCTCAACCCGTTGGCTTCTGAAGACAACATTTCAGAACCCGTAATCACTGGTGTGTTGGCACAAAATCAACAGAAGATGGCAACAACTTCAGGATCAGTGTCAGACAAAGCAACGAGACTTGCAATAGACGACTTGGATTCTCTCTTCGAACCAGGACCTGTTCTCAACCCATTGGCTTCTGAAGACAACATTTCAGAACCCATAATCACTGGTGTGTTGGCACAAAATCAACAGAAGATGGCAACAACTTCAGGATCAGTGTCAGACGAAGCAACGAGACTTGCAATAGACGACTTGGATTCTCTCTTCGAACCGGTATATCGGTCATACACGACTACACCAACAGTGGATTCTCTACCGAACAAGACCGACGTATCAAGTTCATCTTACACCTCTACCCCACCCGATTCAGAATTGCCACAGAACACCGAAGAACCTATAGTAGTCATCGAGGAAGTATCATCAGAGACGATCAATCCAAGTGCATTATTGGAACTTCCTCAGACAAATGATCAATCGGAGACTATAGGCAATCTAGATCCACAGATGGCTGACGCATCGACTTCAGCCTTGCCTCATGAGCGCAAGTGGACGAGAGGCCACTCGGTTGATCAGATAATTGGCGATCCTTCGGCTGGTGTGAGGACACGGGCTTCGATCTCCAAATGATAATATGCGGTATTATTGGATTCGTGAGATTTTGGATACCAAGCAGATTGAAGTTGAGAAGATTTACACCGATGATAATGGTGCTGATACGATGACTAAGTCATGGTGAGATCGAAGTTTCAAGCTTGTTGTACGATCGCCGATCTGGCAATTTCCTCCACATAGTCGTGAGTGGGGAGATTTGTTGGGTTATTTGGGCTCCCGACTATGTGGATAAAAGCCCGACTCGCAGCCCACTTAACACCAAAAAACTAGTACAGCTAATGCATCATCATCATTGGAGATCCACCTACTAAAAGGGAGTAGCATCGATCGTGTCTTGGATTCCCAAGAAACAGAGAAAATTTCTGTAGTTTTTCTTTCAGCAGCAGATTCGGATTTCTCACTTTTGGAGGGGCAAACGAGGTCGGATTGAACTGAAATTTTAGGAGAACATAGAGGACTCATTGATCTTCATTCTCTGTAAATGGATTTTCATTTCGCGGTCTGGTTTGTGAGTTACGAATTTTTGAAATCTGCTGCGATGTTCGGAGACGAATTTGATCTTTTGATCTTGTTTTGAGTTGTGGTGGTGTTGGAGCATTGATTTGGTATCGTAGCTCGTTTGTGGTTTGATTGTGGTGTAATCTTGCTGTACTCAAAGTGGTGATAGTGGATTTTGGATCGTTTGGTCCCATGGTTTTCCACGTTATATCGCCTTGTTCGTTCCGTTTTATTTCGCTGCGTTGATTATTTTGCGCTGCCAATATTTTGTCTGATTATCCATTTGTGCCGACCGATCCTATCACACGTGGCCCATTTGCGAGCGGTGTGTGAGGTGTTGCGGCGTCTCTATCTCAAGTGCGAGAAGTGTGACTTTGACTTGAGGATGATATCTTTCTTGGGGCACCTCCTCTCGAGGGAAGGATTAGGGTGGACCCAACGAAGATACGGACAGTGGTCAGACAGATCCACAAACTAGGTCGGCACGACGACGTGGCCGATGCCATGAGCCGCAAAGGTGTGGGGACCTTTGTGAACGCTCTAAGCATGGCGACTTCAGACTTGAGGCGAAGGTGCGTGAAGCAGTCAAGACGAGCAAGGTGTACAAGGAGCGCGTTGAGAAGGTCAACGAGGACGTAGGGCGACAGTACTGGGAAGCAAGGGGCGAGCTACGACACGGCGGTGTCGGCGAGGCCGCCGACGTTCTCCGAGGGGGGAGAACGTCCGACCTTGAAGTCCCACGTCAGCATGGCTTGATCTTGCCAAGCCTAAAGAGCAAGGAGCACGGTCCAAGGTGCGTGAGTGGAAAATTCTACACTTGGAGCCGAAATGACCCAAACGCTTGAGACGACCATCGACGCAGTGGTGCTGGACGACTAGGTTCGGGACGATGTTGGGGAGGTTCGGCGAGGTCCGACTGAACGCTGAGATTCACGGCGGACAACGACGGTGGGGGTCGGCGGCAGCGACGATGAAGTCAAAGCGGCACGGCCAAATCTGAGGACGAGGTCATGGTGAATGAAGGCCGCGCGCATGGCGAGCTGCGTGCGGGCTGCAACGGGCTGCAAGCGGCGAAGCCCGTGGGCTGCGAGAAAGGGATCGAAGAGGAAAGTTTGAGTTGGTTAATGCGGCAAATCTTTGGGGAAGATTCGAACTCAAATATACTAAATTTGGGAAAGATCTTCAATGAGAGATTCTAGGAGATTTTCGTGGGATCTTCTACCAATTCAAACGAGAGCCAACGCCTATAAATAGAAGACAATTTCGAGCTGCCCAAGATATCCAGATTCACACATTGGTGATTTTCGAGAGTTGAGAGCACTTTCGAGAATAGCCGCAAGTCGAAGTCTCGAGGGGACGAGAGTTCGGCGCAAGGGATCGCAGTAGGTTTTCACGAGCGAGCGAATGAGGGGAGTAAATCCCATCGAGGGGACTTAGGAAAATGACCGTGTAGCTTACTTTTCGAGGGTGAGACAAGTAAGCCGAGGTGTGTTCGGTTCCACGGGTTTGAGTAGTTTTCCTTTGTAATTTTATTAAGGCGTGATTAATAGAGAACGGCTAGCCGGGGGGCGTACTCTGGTAGTCGACCTTCGTTTATCTCTTCGTTTTGGTTAGGGGTGTGCGTAATTCGGTATACCGAATTACCGAAATTTTAAAATTAAAATATATTTTATTATATTAATATGGAAAATAAAATTATAATTATATTAATTATACGCATTAATTTAAATATTACTGAAATTTTTATTATTATTATTTAAAATTACTAAATTCGGTAAAAAAATGAATACCGAATCGAGAAATTCGGTTCGGTATTCAGTATCTAAAATACGGGTACCAAAATTTCGGTATACCGAAATTTCAGTTCGGTTCGGTACCGTATGTAGCGAACGAACGCCCCTAGTTTTGGTTTTACGTTTCCGTCTTTAAGCAAGCAAGGCGAGGGGTTGAGAGGCTGGCGTAACTAAGTCAAGAGTCGAGCAAGCGAGAATCGACTTAGGCGCGTGCCAGTTGTGAAGGCTTGGGCTTAGTGAATTTGAAAAAAATTTATCAAAGTCCCGAGGTTCGCGACATTTTACACCATAGGTGGGGCATGTCATTAGTTGTCGGGAAATGCTACCTCTCGAACGAGGTTTCAGTGTTCTTTTAGTGTATGCTAGAGTTTTGGATCGAATTGAGCAACTTGGAGCTCAATCGAACACAAAAACAGCAAAATCACACACACTAAGACAGGATTTACGTGGTTCGGCCCAAAGTTTGGCCTACGTCCACGGATCAACCGAGCTCCCTTTCGTATTAATCACAACATGAACTTAACAGATCGGCCCTCTACAAGTTCCGTGTTTACACCTCACCATGATTTTCACTCAATACGAAATTACAGACGCTCAAAGATGACTCATCGAACTAAACAATCTGATAAAGATAAGAGCTGAATCATCTCTAAAGCATGTTCTTCGATTTATCTGAGCCGTCCGATGTATCCGATCTGACGCTCCAGACTTTGCCACGTCACCCTGTGCATTCCGCGTGAGTACATGAAAGTCGTATGACACTTTTATAAGTGAAATGCCACTTTCAATCTGAGTCGTCTGATCTCAATCTAACGGTCATCTTTCTCCATCTGCTTCATCACTTGGCTTGTAATATGGGCCATCCATAGCTTTGGCGCGCCATCCTACGAGCAGCATTTAATCTCCTGACTTTGAACGTGATCCGTCCGATGTCACGCCAACGATCCGATGGTTCCTGTAAGTCGCGACCCTCAACAGCTCAAACCATCAGCTCTTTCACTCTGTTCGACCCAGCTCCAATCGGCGACCTTCTCCGACCAATTCCGGCGATCTCTGGCGAGTTTCAGGCTCGTTACTCCCGACAATCTCCACCTCGAGACTGCAACCTCGCGAACCCAACTCCCAGAATCCTCATAGCAGCCCAAATACGCCAAAAAATTGCCCAAACGTCACCAAAAAACACAGCTCACCTCTGTTTTCTGTTCTGAGAATCATACTTTGCAAGCTTCGAAACCCCTCCAAAGCTCCACCTCGATTAATACGCCCTTGCTCGGTTGATCAACCAGCTCCCTTAGGAGCTGCGAGCCTCAAGCCTCAAGAGTGAACTTGCCGACCCCAAGTAGGATTGAAATTTCCCACTTGGAATCAACTCGAACACTTGAGCTCATTTCTTTCATTCGGCTCGAAGATCCCTCCATTCTAGCCTCTTGAGCCACCTCATGGACTCTTCTCCAGCTAGATAACACTTTCTTCTAGCCCTTCCTCGCATCCAAACCGGCCGATGCATCAAAATCTGCAAAACAGTTTTCAACAGATTTTACAGAAACTGTTTTATCAGTCCACTTTGCAATCGAGTTTTCTCCATTTTCCATCCTAATGCTTGAGCTATTCTCCACCTCCGAACCATCCCTGCCATGTGGTCCAGAGGACCCTTCATCTCGTCGCTCGAATAACTCCATCTAGGGTCGAAAAGATCCTCGCAAACTGCCATCTCGAGCAGCCCTGTAGTAGTAGCAGGTTTAAAAAATCTGCTGCGAGCTCCACTTTTGGTCTGCCTGTTTCTACCTCTTCCTGAGTCTTCTGTGGCTCCTCTCGCACACCATTAGAACCATCACATTTCCTAGTTTCATGATGTGCCTTTGCCTCCACAGAACAGCCCACAAGCACGTAGATACATTGCCTCCTTCTGCCTTGCAAAACCAGCCTGTTCTGCTTTTTGACTAGCATTTTCCCACTTGCTATTTGGGTGTTAAATCCTTTCCTATCCAAAGCACAATGAATATAAGATTCCTCCTAAGTTCAGGAACATACTTGACATCGAGGATGCTAAACACCCAGTTGCAAGCCTCATTCGAATGGAACCATAGCCACTTACTTCGAAGTTTTTTCCATCTCCCACCTTAACCGTTTTGCCTCTTAGCTCCTTGAAGTCATGCAACCACTCTCTTTTGCATGTTATATGGAAGCTAGACCATGTTATAGGATCCATTCTTTCCTTCTCTCCTCCTCAGAAATGGCTAGAACATCTGCGTATTCAAAACCATCATCATAATGGTTAACTGAATTAGAACTTCCCAGTTTTTGCAACTTTGGGCAATTCCTCTTGATGTGGCCCACTTCATTGCAATGAAAACACCTCCTAGGCTCAGCAACGTCCTTCCACTTGCCCTTCTTCCACCTTGGATTGGACTTATGCTGCACATTAAGCATCTCGGCCGAATTTGGTTCCACTTTTGGAGCAATCCTAGTGTTGAGCTGTTTTGTGCTTAGAGCTGCCATTACATCCTCCATGCTAAGCTTCTCCCTTCCATAACGAAGAGCCTCCTTGAAGTAGTCATGGCTTTTGGGCAGAGAGCACAAAAGCAACAAAGCTTGATCCTCATCTTTGGTCTCTTCTCCAACGTTTTGCAAATCCTACACCAGCTTCTGAAACTGATTAATTTTATCTTCAATGGCATGCTTCCTCCCTCATTTGGAATCTATAAAGAGCTTGCTTGAGGTAGAGCCTTCTCGCTAGGGACTTTGTCGTGTAAAGAGCTTCCAATTTCTTCCATAATGCCTCGGCTGAGGTCTCAACACCCACCTTACGAAGCACACCATCTGAGAGGCAGAGAATAATGGCTGAGAATGCCTTTTCCTTGATCTTCTTCTTCGCAGCTGCGGTTAAGGTTGCGGGTTCCATTTGACCATCCGGTTTCAAGGCTTTCTCCAAGCCTTTCTCCACGAGCACGGCCTTCATTTGGAGCTTCCACATCCCAAATCATTAGCTCCATTGAAGACCTCCATTTCCACCTTGGTCATGGCGGACATTTTCCGGGGATCCGAGCTCTCGTCCACGCTCACCACACCACTTGTTGGGAAATGCTACCTCTCGAACGAGGTTTCAATGTTCTTTTAGTGTATGCTAGAGTTCTGGATCGAATTGAGCAACTTGGAGCTCAATCGAACACAAAAACAGCAAACAAACTCACACACACTAAGACAGGATTTACGTGGTTCGGCCCAAAGTTTGGCCTACGTCCACGGATCAACCGAGCTCCCTTTCGTATTAATCACAACACAAACTTTACAGACCGTCGTCCCTCTACAGTTCTGTGTTTACACCTCACCATGATTTTCACTCTATAAGAAATTGCAGACGCTCAAAGATGACTAGTCGAACTAAACAATCTGAGATATATAATAGCTGAATCATCTCTAAAGCATGTTCTTCGATTTATTTGAGCCGTCAGATGTATCCGATCTGACGCTCCAGACTTCGCCACGTCGCCCAGTGCATTCCACCTGAGTACATGAAAGTCGCATGGCACTTTTATAGGTGAAATGCCACTTTCAATCTCAGTCGTCCCATCTCAATCTAACGGTCTTCTTTCTCCATCCTACGATCAGCATTGAATCTCCTGACTTTGAACGTGATCCGTCTGATGTCGCGCCAACGATCCGACGGTTTCTGTAAGTCGCGACCCTCAACAGCTCAAACCATCAGCTCTTTCACTCTGTTCGACCCAGCTCCAACCGGCGACCTTCTCCGACCAATTCCGGCGATCTCCGGCGAGTTTCAGGCTCGTTACTTCCGACATTAGTTCCCTTTATTGTTCGTGTGGGAAACTGTATTTCAGTTGCCAACATTTTTATTTTCATTTTTCTTTTATAAATTAATGCATGCGGATGTAATACTGAACATTGAAGGATGAGTTGTCTTTTTTTTTTATTTCTTTTCTTTTTCTTTTATAAAATGCAATACACATTATATCATAAGTAGCTGACAATATATATTTATTTTTCCCCTTTTTCTTTTTTGTTATATTAATAATGCATATTTTGTATATAATAATGCAATACATATAAATCATATTTAATTGAAAAATATAAATTTTGTTTTTTTTTCTTTTTTGTTGTATAATAATGCATACATACATCATATTTAACGTTGAAAGGAGTTTATTTTCTTTATCTTTGCTTTTATTTTCCTTATAACAATGGGATGCATACGTATACACATACATATATACCATAGCAACTAAAAAATATAAATAATAATATAAATCACATAAAAGTAGTACTGTCGAAACGGGCCGGCGGGGCGGGCAAGCCCGCCATGTGGCGGGCCTTCAAAACTGTGGCTCAACCTGCCGGCCTGGTATTTTTTATTTAAACTTTTTAATTAACTAAGTATTATTTAATTAATTATGATATTTAAATATACATTAATTATGTATTAATTAATAAATACATCAATAATTATAAATGAAATCATGAATTAATTCATCTAATTAAATTAATATATATTTAATATAAAATATAAATTAATTAAAATATATGGCGGGTTGGCCCGGTGGGCGTTAAAAATCCCAGCCCAATCCGCCCCTTAGGCAGGGCGTGGCGCCGGCCCGCGGTTCTAAACAGGCCTTCAGTTTGTTGGACATAAAAATGTCAGGAAGCAAATGCAAAATAGCAATCCATACAACAAGGTATAATTATTTTGGAGGAGGAAAAACGGAAATAAAAAGAATTGAAAGTGAAATAAACTCATGCACCGACCAAGGTTGTGAAACTACTTCTCTAATGTCTGATTCAAGATGGGGCACTCACGTTTCACGCCCCATTACTGTTTTAAAACTGATTTCAGGCCCTGTCAGTGTAAGTATAAGTTTAAATGACCTAGTTTCTGTATAAGTTATAGTGAAGGACCTGAAATATGATTTGACGAAAATACCTTTATTACTTATTCTCATGTTGTATTTATTTCAAAACATTATCGGTGTCAAAAAGGTGTAACGTGGTATAATTACCATAAGAAGTGTTAACCAAACTGGTACGTGATATATTCTCATTTGGTATTAATTATAGAAGAGGTGGTACTAGAAAGCGTAAAGTGGCATAATTACCATAAGAAGCGTTAACCAAACTGGTAAAAGATTTATTCTCATTTGGTATTAATTTTAAAGATATGATACTAGAAAGGAAAAGTGGTATAATTACCATATGAATCGTTAACCAATACGAGATATTACTTATTCTCATGTGGTATTTATTTCAAAAGATTTGGTAAAAAAGGCGTAAAGTGGTATAATTACCGTAAGAAGCATTAACCAACTGGTACGAGATATATTACTTATTCTCATTTGGTATTAATTTTAGAAGATTCGGTACCAAAAGATTCGATATTCCAAAAAATTACAAATGCTTGTAATATTTGCATATTGAAAAGGTCAAATATGTCTTTTAGCAATATTTGGGTGAATTCTATGAACACTTAAATTGGGTTTTCTCTTTAACTCAAACATTAATGGGGCCTGAATTCTAGTAAAAAATGCTAATGGGGCCTGAAATATAATTAGGCCATTCAAGCTTTTAACCAGGATTGAGATTTTATTGACAAGGAAAAAATCGCATGCCCATAGAATTTTGATCTCAAATATAGCAGTTTTTTTAGATTTTTTTTTTGGAAACCCGTGGAACCCTGTCGGGCAAGGTAAACCCCGAGGGCCGACCCACTACCTGCTAAACAGGCCGACCGGTTCAAACGCACATGTCTGGGCCCATGTGGGGAAATGTTGACGGGAGGGTTCGAACCCATGACCTCTCCTCATTATCCCCAAGCATCTCAGCGTTGGCTCCCGTAACAGACCAACGCCTCATTGGCCCCCCAAGCAGTTGTTTTACTGTATTAAACAATATATTGAAAATGTTTTAACTACAATTATTTATTATCTTTTTATAATTAAACAAAATGAAAAGTTTGAAAGTTTCCGTAATAGGTTTAGTAATGTGCGAAAGTTTACTATGTGCGAAAAGTTTTCGTGACTGATAGTCAGATGTCGAAAAATTTTCATAATACTCTGACTCTATGCGAAAAGTTTGCAATGTGTGAAAAGTTTTCGTGAATGACACTGAGATGTCGAAAAATTTTCATAATACTTTTACTATCCCGGATACCGAAAACTTTGAAAAGCCAAAAAGTTTTGGAAGACACAAAGGTGACGAAAACTTTTGGCGAAAACTTATGTTTGCCGAAAACTTTTGGATGCCGAAAACTTTTGGCGAAAACTTCAAGGACTCAGAGTCGCGAAACTTTTGGACGCTGAGAACTTTTTGATGAAACAGTGTCGAAAACCAAAGTGACGAGAACTTTTGAAATTACGAAAAGTTTCAATGCCGAAGACTCGTGAAGTTGCTAAAACTTTCGAAAAGACTTAAGTGACAAGAACTTTTCTTCAGTGCCGAAAACTTCTCTTCAGCGCAAAAACTTTCCTGAAATAACGAAAACTTTGAAAAACACTGTATCGGCAAGAACTTCAGTGCCGAAAACATTACTGCAAAGATAAAAACGAGTTCTAGTGCCAAAAACTTCAGTTCTTGTACCGAAAAACCAATTTTTAAAGTTCAAAATGTTCAGAAACCGCAGGAAACCACTGGAAACGACTAAGTGGTGATCTGGAATGAACGAGTTACAAAAGGAACAACTCAAAAATAGCAGAAACCACGTAAAGACGAAGCAAAAATGGAGTTCAAGCTGCGAAAAGTTGAAGTTGTGTTTTTAAATTCTTTAACGAGTGAAAACTCGAGAAAACTCTAAATAACGAAGTTAAACAACTTCTACCCAAACCTCACGGTGGCTCTGATACCAATTGAACTAGCAAAAACCCTCGAGATGACGAGCAGCTTCAAGTGTGTGTTTGTGCATGTTTTTGAATGTGAAGGCGTATAATTAGCGAGGATTTACACTTTGGAAAGGTTTAGTTCAACAGTACTTTCTTAATTCTTCAAAGTGTTAAAGCGTACAAGAAGTCTTAGCCTAGCCCACGTTATATACCAATCATCACTTGGTATATTTACATATTTGCCCCAACTAGCAAACTAATAACTAAATGACTCAATAAAGAGAATATTAATACAAATGAGTACATGAACACGATAAATTCATCCTAACACCAAGCATAGGAAACTAGTACAAGTATGCCCCCGATTGCGAGCAACGAAACTGCGTAAAAAAATGTCCACGATAAGCTTTAAAGTACAAAAAATATTAGACCACGAGGACATATGAAAGCACTTTAAGTATCTCAAAATCTCCAAGAAATATTTCGAATTTCATCGGTTGCAGTGACCGGGGACGACACACACCCATGCCATGAGTATTAAACACAGTGGAGGCCGTGTTCGTTCCATAACGGATATTAATGTTCAAATTCAACTACAATGTGATATCTAAATAAGTTTAAAAAATTGTCTTAACTACAATGAATTCAACTCAATGTGATATCTAAAAAAAGTTTGAGAAAAATTATCTTAACTACAATGAATTCAACTTGAGAACTTTTGATTTCATTGGCAAGGCTTTCCAGATATATCACAGTATAATTGGGCTAATGATATTGGGTTTACAGTAAAATTGTAAAAGGGCCTTCCTCTAAATGGGCTCCAAATAAGTGGGGGTAAAAGGGTCATTTTAATGCGACGCCTCTGCGAATTGCGATAGGGTTTGTTATGCGTTGACTTGGAGCTTTCGGCGACATCATTGTCCAGTGCTTGAGCACAGATCTACAAGTTCTTGCGAAAGTAAGGATTAGCTCCAATTATATTTGTGTTAGCTTTTGCTTGATCTTCTGTTATAGTTTCCATTTAATGTGGATTATACTTTTTCCTTGCCGTTGAATCGATGTAACCTTTTAGCTATAGTGTCTAGTTTAGCGTTTGATATTCACTATCTGGTTGTAGGATGATGAATTTTAGGGATTGGTTAGTTGTCAATTTTTTGTCGGACATTAGTTGTAAGAATTTTGGTGGCATTTCTGATATGATATTTGACACGAACTTTGTTTCTGGTGGTAATACTGATTTCAGCTTCATTCTACGTCGTACTAATCAGCTGTTTCTGTTGCCAATACCACATAAATCTTGTCGTGGAACGTGGATCCTACATTTGATTCTATTGAACTCGGCCTTGTTTATGTATTTGCAAAATTTTTTAAAGTGGCCAAGTGTTCTCTTACTGTGTGTGGTTGCTTTCAAAGAAGTGAAGTTTGATCCTTCACACGAAGAAATGAGGTTGATTTTGGAACCGTACATCTATAGTGTCAATAAACGTGGGTTGTCCTGTTTTTGCTTTGTTAGACTTGTTTTTCTTTTCCTGTTTACTTAGTTGATTAGCATCGGTTGTTTTTTCATTTCATTTGGGAAATTGTTGATTGATCCAATTCTTGATGAGTTTGCTGGTTCTCCTATAGTTCTTATGATTTCCATTTTCGTGATTTAACTCGAAAGGTTTGTGAATTGCAGAAAAAAGTGGGATATAGTTGATTTAGAATATGCTGGACATTAACCTTTTTCGCGAGGGAAAAAGGTGGAAACCCTGAGAAGATTAGGGAGTCTCAGCGTCGTCGTTTCGCTAATGTCGATCTCGTTGATGAGGTTATTGAACTCGACAAAGTTTGGAGGCAATGTAATTTTCTACTTTTTTCTAGTGAAATAATCCATTATTTAATGTCCTTATCATGTAGTCTTGTTAAAGAATGAAATGATTGCAGTGCAATTTGAGCTTGATGGCTTGAGGACAGATCGGAACATGATTAGCAAAGAGATTGCGAAACTCAAAATCGTGAGTGGTTCTATCATAATTTTCTATTTAAGATTATTTTTATTTCCTATTTTTCGCTAGTTTGGTTGAAATGTGGGTAAGATTGTTTTCCCTTTTTTAGGGTGTTAGTCACCTCTTTCTTATAACGAGTTCTTCAACTTTCGTGATATCTTGCTCGACCATTTTACTGCTTAAATTTGAGAAAGATTGAAATTTAAATGTCAAACATCTTATTTTTTATATTCATATAAGTATTGTTTAAAAGATTGACATTTAATGTCGGAGATCTTATCCTCTTATACTTTGGATTTCTAAATCATTATTTTTTGTTGGTTTTCAAAGTCGGGGCAAGATGCAAGTGCAATGATCTCGTCTACCGAGGAAAACCGAGAACTGACTATTAAGAAGGAAGCAGAGGTTCAAGAAGCTGTAGAAGCAGTTCAATCTCGATTATCAGTGATTGGAAATCTCGTGCATGATTCAGTTCCTGTCAGCAACGATGAGGTGCATTTTACTTTTCATTTTATTGAAGTTAATTTGTTCATCAGATGAGGATGAAATGAGATTGCTACGCGAACAATTTGCACGATTCCATATGAAAAAAGGTATATATGCAATGGCAGCAGCTCAAACGGACGCTTCGTCCATGGATACGATTGATTGGTGGTCGACATATGGCTCGGAAACTCCAGAGCTAGCTGAGGTGGCAAAAAAGGTTTTATCCCAACCAATTAGTAGCTCGTCGGCGGAAAGAAATTGGAGTACCTATTCTTATATTCATAATGTGAAGAGGAACCGACTCAATTCTACGAGAGCCGACAAGTTAGTATTCATCCACTCCAATATTCGCCTACAATCACGTTTTTGTGAGAGCTACAAAGATGGCCCATTTAAGAAGTGGGATATTGATCCCGACAATACGAATATAGAAGATTCTGTGATACGGCTGGAAGATATGAAATGGAGCTCTTTGGAGGAAGACAACAATGACTCGTATGACGGAGCCAACGTTGAGTAAACTTCTAGTTTAAATTTGCATTTTCATGTTATGTTTTTGCTATGTATGACAATGAATTAAGACTATTTTTATTTACTAGTAAAAATTGTTTTTTTTATATATATTTGAGGTACATCGAACCGAATATAATTTTTTAGCGTACCAAAATTTGAAACGTCGTACCAACTGAGTATACCCCCCTCGTACCGAGTTCCAGTATAGTGCCGTTCCCCGTACTCGTACCCGTACCGCGACCCGAATCGTACCGCGTTCTAGGTAACTATGGTTCATCTGATAATGATAATTTTCGAGCTTTTGCTTTTTTAGGCAAACAACGCAGTAATTCGTACATGGGGAGAAAAAAAGGACCGAGCCCAAGTTGAAGAATCACGTAGAACTCGTTGAACTTCTAGGCATTGCTGATATGAAGAAAGGTGCTGACTTCTCATTTTTGTCTTAATTCTAGTTGGTTTTATTTATTACACTCATCATCTTAGTATTGAAATAAAACATGGCCTGATTATTTAGGTGCGAATGTCGCTGGAGGCAGAGGTTACTATCTCAAAGGAGATGGATTTCGGCTTAATCAAGCTCTTATCAACTTCGGTACTGATTTCTTGGAAAAGAGAGGCTTCACTTCGCTACGAACTCCTTTCTTCATGAGGAAAGACATCATGGCTAAATGCGCACAGTTGGCCAATTCGACGAAGAACTCTACAAGGTAACTCTTCTTTTCGATCTGTTTCCGAAATTTTATGACCCTTTATCCAAACCATTGTTATTGCAACAAAACTGAAGAATTAATATCCTTTTGTGACTCGATGGTACATAACATTTATTCGTGCCTTTTTAACAGGTCACAGGTGAGGGAGACGACAAATATCTGATCGCAACAGCTGAACAGCCCCTCTGTGCATATCACATAGATGATTGGATTCATCCTTCAGAACTGCCTTTGAGGTAACACCCTAAATTTACTTCTCTTACACGCTGGAAATTTCTTCTTTAATTTCCGTCTTCTGATTAGAGTGACACTTCTTTATTCCTTCAGATACGCTGGTTACTCAACTTGCTTTCGCAAAGAAGCTGGCTCGCACGGTCGAGACACACTGGGCATTTTCCGCGTTCATCAGTTCGAAAAGGTCGAACAGTTTTGCATAACTGGGCCTAACGGTAACGATTCGTGGGATATGCACAAGGAGATGATTAAGAACTCTGAAGATTTCTATCAGATGGTCTTAATTCTTTCCCCTCCATTCTTTCGCTGATCTAAGATTAAATTCCATAAGCTTCAACAGTATGTCTTTCGACATGGTTCCCTGACATGATTATCACAAAATACTTACGCACAGCTAAAACTCCCATATCAAATCGTGGCGATTGTCTCCGGCGCTTTAAACGACGCTGCTGCGAAGAAATACGACTTAGAAGCTTGGTTTCCAGCATCGCGGGCGTACAGAGAACTCGTGTCATGCTCAAACTGCACGGATTATCAGTCGAGAAGATTAGAGATTCGCTACGGACAGAAGAAGGTATTTGCTATCTACTTGGTCTTCGACAAGGGTTTCTCGCAAGCGATTTCTTTATATATATATATAGGCTTTTTAAATAAAATAACGCAATTTTAATCGAAATTAATAAAATAGGGTAAAACGCATCCATTAGATGCGACGTCGCGGCTGATGACGTGGCACGAAGGATTTGGTTTTTTTGTTCATTTTACTTTCGTCGCCCCCATTAGGGGCGATGATCAACTTTTTTTTTTATTTCTTTTATTTTTTAACTTATTTTATATTTATTATTTATAAAATCCACCAAATCATAAAATCACCATTATTTCATGCTATTTATATAATTAAAATCAACAAACGCATCTAGTTAATTGTATGTTTCGTGACGGTTAAAATGATATCCATTTCTTATATATTTCGAATATCGGAAATTGTTTTTTAAAATTTAATCCAATTTAAGTATTTTTTTAATTATAAAAATAAAAAAAAATATTTTTGATTATCGAAAAATATAAGATATGCATATGATTATATCATTTTAATCGTCGCGAAGCATACAATAATTTAGATGCGTTTGTTGATTTTAGTTATGTAAGTCGCATGAAATAATGGTGATTTTATGATTTGGTGGATTTTATAAATAATAAATATGAAATAAGTTAAAAAAAAAAAAAAAAAAGATGATCGTCGCCCCTAATGGGAGCGACGCAAGTAAAATGAAAAAAAAAAAAACCAAATCATTCGTGCCACGTCATCGTCGCGGCTAATAGCCGCGACGTCGCATCTAATGGATGCGTTTTGCCCTATTTTATTAATTTCGGACAAAGTAACCATATTTTATTAAATTTCGATTAAAATTGCATTAATTTATTTAAAAAGCCTATATATATATACGGGGTTGTTTTACTTTTTCGATTGCAGAGCAATGAGAAGGCTAAGGAATACTTTTACTTTTTCGATTGCAGAGCAATGAGAAGGCTAAGGAATACGTACACATGTTGAACTCGACGCTCACGGCGACGGAGAGGACGCTGTGCTGCATACTCGAAAACTATCAGAAAGAGGACGGCGTTGAAATACCAGAATGTCTTAGAGATTACATGGGTGGTAAATCTTTCATTCCTTTCAAGAACAACAACCCTGTCAAGGAGACGACGACCAAGGGGAAGAACAAGTCCAAGTAATGAATGTTTTAAATTTATTGTTCTCATTGTGATTATACATTTACTCCTAGCTATGAAGTTGCAGGTGTTATATCCTTTTTGAAGGTTCTTTGTCGTTTGATTTGTAGTTTTCAAGAGAAATTTATTTACATGCATAGTATACTGCCACCATATTAACTTATTTTAATAGAATACTCGGTATTAATTACACATATTTACCAATAATTTCTTAACGTCTGCCTCGTATGAAGCGAATGAGAAACCTTCTTTTCACTCGCACGAGTTTTTGTGATGAGAGATGAACCGTTATAACATGAGAATCCCCAACTGATCGACTACGACATTTAGGTGAGAAGAGCGCATCAACAAACAGAAACTCGACATAAGCAGAAAACATTTGACAGCATTCGACAAAACTGTACGAGGACAACACAACTTATATGCGTATCTGCTGCTTTATTTTTACCAACAGGTTAGAAACAAACGAAAGGGAAATCGCAGGTACCAAACCGAGCAGAGACCATCATGTTCAATTCTTCTTGTCCTCATCTCCAGTCTTTCAAGGAAAAAAAAAAAGGGAATCCATCAATGGAGGAAGTTAGATCCACAATACATCTAAAACCAAGAAAACACAGGTCAACTATGGTAGCTTAATCAGACAAATCAACCATATCGGTCCAATAAAACTACAAAAGATTCAGCTCCAAGTCTCTGAAATCAACGCAGGAAAAAGTTCAAACAAAAGGAATGGCAGAAATAGGTTAAAGAAAAAAATTATTACCTTTTCACCTGACTTTTCTTTCGCAGCTTTCTCCAGCTCAGCCTTCTTCTTCGCCTTCTCCAGCCTCTCCCTCTCCATTTTCTTCACCGAAAAAAGAGGTCATCCATCGTCTATTCTAAACGAAACTGGAAAAAAAAAAAAAGGAAAGCGAAATGGAGGTGAAAATCGATCGATTACCTGAATATAGACGGTCTCTTTCGCGCGCTCCTCTTCGTTGAGAACTCGTCCTTTGCTATCGCTCATGTAGCGAAGGCTCGATGATGACGATCGCCAGTAGTTTCCTTCCATCAAACGATAAGCAGCGCCAGCTCGAGAAATTACGGATCTCATGGCCATCTTATAGCTTTGTTATGTTAGCCGTTGATCTTCTTCAACAAGAAAGCCTGAAAAAAGGATGCTGAGGTGGTGGGTGGCGGTGTGTGTAAGTTAGTCAACGCAGCCCTAAATGACATTGTTCTTAAATCTTAACATTTTATTCGGTTCGGGCTGGGTCGGTTCGAGTGGGTCGGTTAACGATGGGCGGTAATTGGTTGAGGTGGTGAACATGTGGAAGAATAACTACGAAACGGGCCTAAACTAGAAAATAGGTAAAGCCCAACTGAAAAGAAAAATAGCTGAAAAAAAAAAGAGATAAATAATAGCAAATAACCGACACGCGCCAGTAAATTTCTCCAGTGGTTTCCCACGTATCGCAAAGCAAAATTGCAACGATTAGCTTCATATAATTACTGTTAGGGATCGATCCGATTTAACAGCACAACGTGCTGTTGTAGGAGGTATTGAATTTTCTTGATTAGTGTTTTTTTTTTTGTGCTCCGTTCTGTTCTCAGATGCGAATTCTCTTTCTGTAGTGTTGACTTTTCAGTTGTATATGTGCGCCATTACCTTCGTATGTGTTTATGTAGGGATTTGGGTAGTTTCTTTAAGAACTACTGCGCAATTGCACGTATTTGAGCAGCTCCCGTGCTCTTCGTTTTTTCAATTTTGCTGTTGGATATTTAAGTATTTGTGTTCTTGTTTTTTGGCTGATTCGTGTCGACGCTTTGGGATTGTGATAACTGGGACATAGGGTGTTGCTTATATGTCACTATTGATAACCGACGGTTGTTTTTCGTTTCAATATCTTCGTACTCGTTCGTATATCTGAATTTTCTGATAGGGCTAGTGCATTTGAGTTGGGTCAAAATTTTGGTACTTAATGCTTCTGTCTACAATTTAGTTTCCAGGTGACAGCTTTTTTGGGGGTTGGCTTTTGCGAAATGGGTCCAAAAGGGTTGATTTACAGCTTTGTCGCAAAGGGCACTGTTGTTCTAGCGGAGCACACTCCGTATTCTGGGAACTTCAGCACGATAGCCGTTCAATGCTTGCAGAAGCTTCCTTCTAACAGCAGCAAGTACACTTATTCATGTGATGGCCACACATTCAATTTCCTGCTAGACTCTGGCTTTGGTACTTCCAATTCAATTCTTCTATGTGGCGTTGAAATTTTGTGGCATGGATATTGTAATGAAATGTTATTTGATGCTTGTTTTTGGCTGCAGTGTTTCTTGTTGTGGCGGATGAATCGATGGGAAGAAGTGTACCCTTTGTATTCCTTGAGAGGGTGAAAGATGACTTCAAGAAAAGTTATGGTGATAGCATAAAAAATGATGGTCCTCACCCACTGGCGGATGACGACGACGAGGAAGATGATTTGTTTGAAGATCGATTTAGCATTGCCTACAACCTTGACAGGGAATTTGGGTCTGCATGAATACTCGATATTATTTCAAAACAAAATTATGCATCAATCGCATAGTGTTTCTTGACTTATAAACTTTCTTTGTTGAGACAGGCCGAGGCTTAAAGAGCACATGCAGTACTGCATGAATCATCCGGAAGAAATGAATAAGCTGTCGAAACTGAAGGCTCAAATAACTGAGGTCAAAGGGATAATGATGGACAACATCGAGAAGGTACACATGCCATATTTATGCTGGTTCGAATGAAATCAGAGCATCTGCTGAATTAAACATACACAATTCGTTCATATGACTGATTTTTCAGTCGTTGTCATCATAGAATCATCTGCTTTCGTTGTCTTGGCATTCTTTAATTTGTTACTATCTGCTATTTGAAAATTGTGACATGTGAGGCATTATGTCCAGTATTTTCCTCTTTCCAATAAATAGGAGACCATTGCTACTTATCCGTTTGAACAATAAGATTTGAACGTATCTGACTTCTGACTATCTGGAACAGCCAAAAAATAGTTTCATTATTTAGTGAACATATATCGGTCTCCTCTTATCATCGAAACAGTTACATTCATGTCCTGTAGTAATAGGTATGCTTGTTATGATTTAGCCAACTTGTGTTCGGAAATGCTACAAAAAAGTGACTTACTTCCTTTTATATGTGGGTATTATTATAAGATGCTGAGATTAAAGGCTCGCTTTCGTTCTCCGAGAATTGATGAATCGCATATCTTTTTCAGAAAAAGAAAAATAATAAATTAATCTTCTGCAGGTTCTGGATCGTGGTGAGAAAATTGAACTGCTGGTTGACAAAACAGAAAATCTTCAGTTTCAGGCCGATAGCTTTCAGAGGCACGGAAGACAACTGCGTAGAAAGATGTGGCTGCAAAATCTTCACATGAAGCTGGCGATTGGCGGAGGTGTTCTAATCCTTATTTGTCTCATCTATTTCATATCTCGTTGAGATCTGTTTTTCAGTTTGGTTTGGAATAAAACGCCTGGGAAATCCTTATTCTTATATGTACAAAAAGACTGGCAATATTGTGCTGTGATAAATTGCATGTTCTTTCTTGTAATGAGCCGTGGGACATGAGGATAAACATGCTCACATACACACTCGAACGACCAAGCATGTCGATCTTGTTTTACACAGATCAGTACAGAGAAACCAACCATATAGTAATGGACGAGCTTATTGCATATTGCGTAGTTGGGCGGTAATGGCATCGTATGCTTGCTACATTACTACTACGATGGTGGTGATTGCCTTTTGCAGCAGCGTATATTGGTATTACAGAAGAGCCACCTTGCCCATACGGTGAGTGCGATGAAGATGATGAGCCTTCGTTGCCATTTCCATGTCCGCCGCTCGTTGAGTGGCTAAATTTCATCTCCTCAAGGTACGTTTTTTCTTGATATCGATGATCACTGTCTCCGTGGTTGTTCGAGAGTTCAGTATTCGATTTTGGTGAACGAACTGCGATCTCACCATGGATAGATTGTTTGGCTGATGAATAGATGTAAGAATAGTGAGATGAAGTGATAAGGTTGAGGCGAGTCATTCTTGAATTGTTATTCTGCGTACCTGAAGATGAAACTCGTGGAAGTATACAGCAACAGAAGAAGATGGCCATGATCATCTGAGGAATCATCCTTTTTACTTTTAGCTACTTCGTTTATGTTTTTCGTGGAGTGTTTTCTGTTATGTATATCTTCTTCTTCATACAACTTTTATTTATTTTCAGTGTGGTGGTTCATAAGGTCGCTTTCAACTTTAGTTAAAGCAGAAAGATGAAAGATAAACATAGTTTTTTTTTTCTATTTTTTCCCTTTCTCTTGTTAATCTCGAAAGTAGATGCTCCTATCCACAATTCATAAAGAAAATGTTGAGATTCTAATTGAGTGAGGGTTGCCGAACATCGAACAATTCAGGCTCTTCAAGCCCGGTATATAGATAAGAGATTTTTTTTTTCCTATAACCAATTAGTTTTATGAAGGACACCCCGATTTATAATGTGGTATCAGAGCAATCTTCTGCTCGTCGTCGCTCGATTCATATGTTCATGTATTAGGCCAATCATACCACAGGTGAGAGGGAGTGGTTGGTTTTTGGAAGAATACTTCAATTTCTAATAGAAATAAAGTCCAAGGATGGGTCAAGCTGATAAATAAAGAAGAGTTCAAGGTTTGATTCCATTTAAACTTGTTGAGCTGGTTATCTGAATGGACTTGGAACAAAACACGTTGATCATGAATGTTGTTACATTGAATTGAAGCAAGGATGCTATCTCACAAGTTACGAAGTTTAGATTCTGCTCAAACTAATCTTGGTTTCATTGTAAAGAAAGACTATTCTTGAGCAAAAGAAAACTCAGGTAAATCATTTTTGTCATGATCAATGAAATATAATAAAAAAAAAAAACCCAGTACTTGTTTATTATATTCATGATTTCTAGAAACAACTTGACAAACAAACTTTTTAATAATAATGACGGCGATAACATTAATTAGAAAAGTCAAAATCAATTTTGACCGACTCATCTCAAATTATGAATAGTCAATAAATGGAAAACATGTTCTCCCTTCATCTTGAAATTTGTCAGAAACAAAGCAGCTCTTTGTAACCGCAGAGGCAGAAGAAGATCTTGTGTTCGATAATTGCTCATCAATTGCGCCAACATGAGAAAGCAAATCCTATCGTTAACTGAAGCAGCGGCTGTTCGAATACGCCAGCTCCTCGATCAACGTCAGAAATCTTTCCTCAGGCTCGGCGTTAAGGCTCGGGGATGCAACGGCTTATCCTACACTCTCAATTACGCTGGTACGAAATATTCTCACCGCCGTTAGATTTAGGGATTTGGGATTCATAGATTGTTGCGATTTGGGTTAATTCAAATATTATGGAATTGTGTGCTGCGATGAAGCAATCGCATATCCCTTTTTTTGGGCTGCGGTGTGACCATACGACATTGATTCAACGATTGAAATCGAATTCTTGTGTATCGTTCTATTGGCAAAATAGAATGGTTCTTTTGCTTTTGTTATTCCTTGGCTATCTTCGGCTTGTATGTTTATTTATCCTTCATTGTTTGCTGGATGGTAAATGGTAATGATTGCGTTATGTCTGCAGATGAGAAGGGAAAGTTTGATGAGGTGGTTGAGGACAAAGGGGTGAAGATATTGGTCGATCCAAAGGCCCAAATGCATGTAATAGGAACTGAAATGGATTTCGTAGACGACAAACTGAGGTACGCTTTATGCTAATCTCGAGCTATTATTCCCTGTTTGTAGGTTTGGAGATAACGAGCTTCTCATGTAGTTCCATCCGTAAGCAAATCGTTTTTTCAATGTAAACTGGGAATAATGAGCAACTAAATCTAAGATTGTGTTCTCTAGAGTACGAGGTTGTGTTGTTAATTATTCAGTGAAATCTTTGTTCCGCTCGATTTGGCAGATCTGAGTTCGTATTCATTAATCCTAATTCTGCTGGGCAATGTGGCTGCGGGGAATCGTTTATGACTGTTAGCAGCTCGAAAGCTAGACATTAAGTCATGTGTTTGTCTGTAAAGCTATTGCGGGTAATATTCCTACTGTCAAATGTAAACTTATTGATTCGTTCTTGTTTTATTTTCACTGTGATTGTAACCAACATTTGATATACCAGAAAAAGTCGATTTCCACAATCCTTTATCTAACCAACCCATTTGCTATACACTGCGACGATCGAATTAGATGCTCGCTCGTACAGTTTTCTTGCTCCCCATGTAAGTTGTAGAAGATGGTTTTATTCATCGGTAGACGTCGAAATTCCATTAAAAGCATCAAACTGGGATAACCTCATAATTCAGACAAATTCGATGAACTACATCCTTGAAAACTGTATTATGATGATGACTGAGAAGCACAAATGGTCATGGTCATGGCATGGGATGGAAGAAACAAGAGTGTCAAGAATCACTAGATATGATCACAGAACTCGCACTAGACTTTTTAGCCGAAGGTATTCTATCCTTGGACCATTCTTCGAGGGCTCTCCGATGAAGACGATTGAGACGAATGGATTGCCTCTTCTCTTTGATAAGCTTCTCCGCACTCTTCCAATCATCTGCTAAGCCAAGAGCCACCAACAATGCGCACATCACCGCCACACTTCGCCCGTGGCCTGAGGAAGCAACACAGATTCTATTACAGTTCATCAGAGAAAAGGTAACATAAAACATCACTCTTATTGTCTGCCAGCTGTTTCCTCGATAGAACTAAACATGGAATTTTACAGGTATCAATCAAGAACTCTACAGATGAGCATACATACACATACGTACCATAAGCACAATGGATGAAAACTGGAATGTTCTGAGCTCTCTTTCGGCAAGCCCATTTCACAGCAATCTCAATATCGCCAGGCTCAGGCGACCTAGTGTCCCAAGTAGGTATACAAAGATACCCACTGCCCAAAGATTCGATTTTTCTCGGCAGCTCGCAAGTACAGTCGATGATCGCCGGGTTTCCCGGCGGCATTTTGTCGGGCGAGTACGGCCAGCCGCCGACGAACAAGCCTTCGGCGACCTCGGTGAATGGGTCTTCGCGATTCTTGAACCTTCTGACGAAGGAAAAGATCCTCACGAAGTACAAGAAGGGCCAGAATATTAGGTACGACCAAATCGGGAATTTGCCGTCCGAGCCTTTCCCCAGGAGCATGGGAAGGTTGATCGAAGGATGGGCGGCGATTGCTACCAAGAATGAGACCAGCGATGAGTACAGAAATGGGATCGGAAGCAAAGTGTATCGAAGGAGTCTCAGAGATGCGAAGAATAGGAAAAAGGTCGTGGCTTTTAGCCCTATGAGGATCGATATTCCCGCGCTCATTTTTGCTTTTCCTGAAGGATTTTTAGGGTTTTCTGATCTTCAGATCGTAGGAAGCTACAGTGCAGATGGAAGAAGGATCAATTCGAGATACGAGAAGGAAACAGGAACATAGGAGCTCAAATTACCGTTTTAACCTTACCCGGTCTGAGAAAGATGTGGCAGTTGGTCTGTGTCTGTTGGCCCTTATCCGAAGGAAAAGCACAACCCATAACATAACCAGCTCCACAAGTTTTTTTGCTTTATTGTTTTTCTTAATAAAAAATTATTTCCTTCGATGATTTTAGTTTCTCACATTCATGTCATGGAAAGGTAGTTTGCTGGTTAACTTCTCTCCTTTCTTGATTCATTGTCTGCTTTTCCATGAGAACTGAATGTTACTACACAGTGGATGATCGATCTCCTTGCGCTAATGACTACAATCTTCTTTGCTGAGCTCTTCCCTCAGAACCTCACAGCTTCCCAGCATAAGCTAAGCGCCAAGTCTCAGCCCACCTCCGCCCTAACCCGACGGAGTTCTTTCTCCGGCGAACCCACCTTCAGAACCTCCGTCCACCGCCCTCCTGACGCCGTAAACGTCTCCTCCGAGACAACCATACCTTCCTACAATGAGTTCAAAGTAGGCCACTTCGTAAAACTGATACACAGATCGCTCAAGGCGAGAAACTACGACGAGGGCCTTTACCTCCTCCAGCGCATGGTCGCCGCCGGCCACAGAGCCGACGCCATCCTCTGCACAAAGCTCATCAAAGCCTTATTCGCCTCCAAAAACGCCGACAAGGCAATCAAAACCATGGCCATCCTCGAAGATTCCGGCCAGCCCGACATATACGCCTACAACGCCTTCATCAGCGGCCTCTGTAAGGCCAACAGAATCGACGCCGCCAACGAAGTTCTGGGCAGGATGAGGGCCCGCGGGCTTTCCCCCGACGCCGTCACCTACAACATAATGATAGGAAGCCTCTGCAACAGAGGCAAGCTCGACCTCGCCACCAAGATGTTCGACGAAATGCCAGTACGAGAAAACAACAGCTGCCGCCCCACCGTAATCACCTACACGATCTTAATCGAAGCCACGATCCTCAACAAGGGCATCGAAGCAGCCATGGTCCTCCTCGACGAGATGCTGGCCCGCGGGCTGCAGCCCGATATGTACACCTACAACACCATACTGCGTGGAATGTGCAGGCAAGGGCTGAGCCGTGAAGCCCTAACCTTCCTCAGAAGCCTGAATTCCCGAGGGTTCGAGCCCGACGTGATCTCTTACAACATCGTGCTGAGGTCCCTTCTGGCCCGAGGCGAGTGGTTCGAAGGAGAGAAGCTGATGGTCGACATGTTTCAGGCCTGCTGCGAGCCCAACGTGGTCACCTACAGCATACTTATCAGCTCATTGTGTAGGTTTGGGCTTTTAGAAGAGGCGATCAACGCCTTGAAGATAATGGCAGACGAGGGCTTGTCGCCCGATGCTTACACATACGACCCGCTTATATCTACGCTGTGTAAGGAAGGAAGGCTCAACTTGGCCATCGCCGTGCTCGACCACATGGTGTCGAGCGGCTGCCCGCCCGACATAGTCAACTACAACACGATCCTTCTCGCCCTGTGCAGGGCCGGGCAGCCCGGGTATGCCCTGGAGGTTTTCGGGCAGCTATCGAGGAACGGCTGCCCGCCGCCTGACGCGAGCACCTACAACACCATGGTGGGCGGGCTGTGGGCCGTCGGGGATCGGGCTCGGGCCGTCGGACTGGTCGAGGAGATGATTGCCAAGGGTGCCGGGCCCGACGCGATAACCTACAATTCGATCGTTTCGTGCCTCTGTAGGGACGGGCTCGTGGGCCGGGCCTTGGAGGTTTTGGAGGATATGAAGAATGGCGGGGAGTTTTTGCCGTCGGTGATTACTTATAATATCGTGGTTCTCGGGCTCTGTAAGGCCCGAAGGTTGGAGAGGGCGGTGGAGGTGCTCGGAGAGATGGTTAGGGACGGGTGTTTGCCCAACGAGACGACGTACGTTTTGCTCGTGGAGGGGATCGGGTTCGCGGGCGGGCGGGTCGAGGCGGTGGAGCTCGCGGGCGAGCTCAACGGGTTGGGTGCAATATCGGACCATGCGCTCAGGCGGCTGAATCGGTTGTTTCCCGTTCATGAGGTTTACGACGGCTTTTATAGGACGGAGATCAGAGTGGAGTGAATTAATTAGTCTCTTTTGTGTTCTGTAATTATTATTATTTTTTTTTGCTTTTAAAAAGGTTGAAAAAGGTAAGAGTTGAATTCATAAAAGGTATTTCATAAAAGAGAACCATCTTCCACTCCGCTACTATCCTTCCTTTTCTTAAGAACTGACGTAAGCATAGGAGGTAGAGCGGGCAATACAGCCGCGACCGTGGACTGGCCCGCCAATAATGAAAATATATATATTTATATATAATATATAATTTTTTATTTTTTTGGTAAGATTTATAATTTGTAGAATTAAATGATAAATTAATTAATATTTTCTGAAGTTGAAATATATTAAATATATTTTTTTGTAATTTTTTTATTTTCAGGTTTTATTTTATTTTTTTTATATATGCGAGCTAAGCCCGACGGGCTTGCGGCCCGCCAGTGGGCGGGCGCGGGCCTAGCTTTGGCGGGCTATGGGCCGCCCCGCCCCGCCGGCCCGTCTTGACAGGTCTAATCGGAGGGTGTCACCGGACTGGTTGAGTAAGGATACCTCGAGAGAAGAAAAAAATATTATTGCTGCTGAGTGACAGGCTTACTACTTTACAATATGATAGGATTCGGAATTTGATACAAGTAGCGAGCGGTTGATTTATTAATACCATTTTCGGCTTTTTAAATAAAATAATACAATTTTTATCAAAATTTAATAAAATAGGGTTATTTCGTGCGAAATTAATAAAATAGGGCAAAATGCGGTCATTAATTAGCCGCGCCGTCGCATTTAATGGCCGCGTTTGCCCTATTTTATTAATTTGTGACTAAATACCAATTTTATTAATTTTTGATTAAAAGTGCATTATTTTATTTAAAAAGCCACCATTTTCGAGTGGGTAATACCCTACTCCACTGCGAGTGTGACACTTATTCATTTTTTTTTATTTTCGATAAAAACACCTTAGGTAGTTGGATAATTCTTCTTGTGTGAATAGGGGTGACAAAATTTCTTTTCCCTATACATAATTGGTCAATATGTGTTAAACTCCTGTTTGATTTGCAACATCAGTTCATATTAATAAATAGAGATAGATATGTTGTAATATTGTGTTTTTATTTACGACTCGGTTTTAATAAATTAGCGGTTATTAGCCACCGCTAGTCGGTTGGGATCCTCTGTCCCACTATGTGTCTCAATACATGTACCAACTAATATATTTTGCTTATGTGGAATAATTCTATTCTTAAATAAAATAAAAAGGAGAAATATTAGTATGCACGTGTTTGTTTGAAAGGCTTTAAAATTAGGAGAGAGAAAATTGGTGGGGCCAACAAATATCACTATATATAGAAATTTCATCTTCACATCTTTTAGTTATCTAACATGATATTTCATCAAAATAGTTAATTAATTTAATAAAGTTTATTTGACATTACTGTAGATTACCAATTCAGCTACTTATCAGCAATATTATCAATATTTGCATCATTCACTACACTAACAACACAATTAAAGTATGAGAAACTTGCTGCAGGTAAAACATTAAAATGTACATCTTTGTTACGCATTCAAAAATCATAACAATGGCTTCTTTCAGGCACAAATGCAGCATCAGTCAAATAACGAGTAATCTGTTATCCATGAAGATTAATTATCAATTGAAGTTGAATTTTGTTTTAGAACCTATAACTTACGTATCAATATTATCTTTCAAGTACATTATTTTTTATAGCCGTATCATTAGATGATTAATTCATCGTCAGCTGATTTACTTATTTTGCTCTATGTTGATATCGTCGTTAAAATTTTCTATTTATTTGGTAATGTGACGCTTTTTAGTTAGATCAAAATTCGGTCAATTTGATGGAGAATAATAAGACCATCTCCAACCGAAAAACAATTCCCAAATTCAAACGCATTCTCAAACTCAAAATGCAGTAATTCTTCTCCAACCGATCAACTCATTCTCAAACTCAATAGACTTCTTGCAATATTCACTTCCACACCAATTTTTACAAATTTCAATACTATCCACCTATTTTAAAACTTTACAAATTAGACTGCAAATATTATTTTAGATTTAATCACAAAAAATTAATAAGGTTAATAATAAAAATATATTCATACATATAAAAAGCATCGATTAATATTTATTAAGAAAACGACAACTACAATATATTTATATATATAGAAAGCATAAAAAATGTTTATTAAAAGGCCAAGTTTTACATTGTCAAACGTTGCATCACTATGCTTCTTGGTTGGAAAAAAGAACGATGGAGATTCTTGATAGAAGATAAAATGAAGATATATATATATATATACACGTAATACTGAATATGTACTATTCAATATTCATAGCTTGCCTTGTCTATTTTTGTTTATCAGCCTTCAGTTTTTACTGACACAACAGAGACAGATATATATGAGAGAAGAAAAATTAAGTACTTCGATGCAAATTAAAAAGATACATGGCATCATAACTGTTCCAGACGCATACATGCGTCCAAACGAGGAGAGAATACATCTAACGCATTTTGGATTTTGTTTTGGTGTTCCGGTTGAAGTAAAATTACCTCAAATTTTGGGTTTTTGGATTCGGTTGGAGATGTTATAAGAAAACAATGATGTACCTTGTATAAATATAATAAAGATAAACTAAAGAAATTAAAACTTTTCATATCATGCTTAATAATAAAGGAGAAATTGATAAAAAATAAAAAGAAAATATAAATTATTAGAGTAGAGGCTCGATGTACATTAACTTCGTATGACAAATGTAAAAAATCAATACTTATATATTTGTTGAATTAGAATATAAAACTATATAAGAAGCTAGTAATATTGTTGGTTGAAAATATAGTAATTATTTACGTTAAAAAATTATGTAATACTTGTTGGCACTAAATATGAGCATTGTTGCAAAACTCGGCGTGGGCGGCCGAGTAGGCGCCGACTAGGCGCTCGGCGGCCCTACCCGAGGCGAGTACCACATATTCGGCCACTCTAGGCGTCGGAACCGCCTACTCGGCCCCAGGCCGAGTACATGCCGATTTTCCCGTTTAATTCCCGAGTTCTCGTTCGGTTAAAAAAAATAAAAATCCCAAATCTAACGTAGACTATCTCGCACTCGTTACTGGCAAAGAACCCAAAAACCATCTCAGCTCAAATCTCTCCTGCGCGACCAGCCAGTGCAGCCACCGTGCACCTCCCCTCGTCGCCTGCAGCCCTTCGCTGCAGCCTCACGTCGCCGTCTCAGCCCCGTCGCAGCCTCAATCGTGCCCAGCCGCGGTTGTCGCAGCCCAACCGTGCCCAGCCGCGGTCAGATTCGTTGTGCAGTCTCAGCCTCAGCCCATCGTCATCGACAGTGAATGTTGATTTTATTTAGAAGCTGCAAATTCTCGGTTGAAGACAGACTACTCAAATAAAAAAAAACCTAATTTGATTATCTTGGGCTTCCTTTCTCAACGAGCTTCTAAAAATATTAAATTTATTGGGCTAGAGATGTATTTATTTTTTATTTATTATTATTATTTTATCTTAATTTCAATTTTGATTATTATTCATGTTAATCTCATGAAAATTTTAAATTAAATTACTATCTATCAAGAATAAATGTAGTAATATATTTTGTCAAGATTTTTGATAAATTTGGATGCATCATGTAATATTTGTACAAATGATATGCAAAACAAAAAGTAAATGAAAAATAAGTATACTGACTAATTTCCGCCTAGAAACGGCCTATTCTCCGCGTAGGCTGCCTAGGCGCTAGGCCCCTACCGGGCGCCCGACTAGTGCCTAGCGAGTTTTGCAACATTGAATATGAGAGAGAATAATATAATAAAGAATTAATTAAACTTGAAAACACACTATTTTTAGTAGGATTTACTTTGGTAATAAGGAGGGGCGGTATTTTGTAGAGAGGAGAGTGAATAGAATTACTCTAATCCAAAATGTTAAACATTGATCAGCATCACTAATTACAATTTAAGATTTGTCATTAGTCATCACATAAAGTAGTAATAAAATGCAGATATTTGGCATCCAACCTTTCACCAAGTGACGTCACACTACGACGTTAGAATGCAACAATTTATTATTAATTTAGGGATGTCTCAATAATTGCAGCTTCACTACGCAAGTACGCAGTCTTCCTTCCTCTCTCAATCAATCGATCCTTGAGACGAAGATGGCGATTTCCAATACTTTCCTCACTTCCTTCTTCACCGCCCTCCGATCTAAGTCTGCGGCGAGCTTCTGTTCCTTTTTGCATCTGAATGATCTTTCTCTAAATGCAAATTCGTCTCTGTTTGACTCTTCAGTCAACAGAAAACTTAGCTTGCCCCAGAAAAAGTATGTCCAAGATTTCAACTTTAGCTGTTAGTTTTATGTTTTTTCGGCTTAGGGGTCTCTTAATCTTGGTTGATTCTCCCACCCCCTTTTTTAATTATTATTATTACCAAGTTGGTGTGTGTTGCAAATTGGTTTTTCTGATTGATGTTCATGGTATTCTTTAATCAAGCGATTGGAGTGTTATACTTATCTATTTGTTATTTACCTCTGTTTTGGTATGATCCATAGCTTATCTGTCTATACTAGCTTATGTTGCCTTCACGATTTGTTGTGCAATGCTGTGGAAAATCTGTTAATAAGTTGTTATTCGATGGGGTGATTTTTGTTCGATTTGCTTCATAGGTTTGTGTTGATGTGCGCCTCTGGGGCAGAATCGATCGATTCAATATCATTGGTCAGTGAAAGTTATCTCCACTTTTTGTTTAATTCATTACTGATATATGTTGAGAAGAAAACGATCTTCGTAACTAGCTTGTTCGTCGAAGGATCGTTAGAGCTGCAATAACTGTAGAGGAAAGACAATTACAACATCATCATCGAACTATGTTATAGAGTATTCATTCGCCAGAATCCTTACACTATCTTCTTACATCAGAAACCCGAGCAAGAGATAGACGATGTTCCAATGCCCATCGTAATGATAGATCAAGATTCTGACCCAAGTTCTACTATTGTTCAAGTCAGCTTTGGAGATCGCCTGGGCGCACTTATCGACACAGTAAATCGAAACTTTTCTTTCCTTTAACTTCTATTGTTTCGAATATCCTATCGACCAATTTTTTTTCCTAACGCTCTAACTGTGCAGATGAAGGCGCTTAAGGACTTGGGCTTAGATGTCCTAAAAGGAACCGTGACCACCGAGAATTCTATCAAGCAGACGAAATTCTTTATTACGAGGCTGTAAGTAGTCTTATTTTTTGTATGTGTTGCTTTGAATTTGTTACTACTAACAATTACATCTGTAGGTCAACGGGGCGTAAAGTCCAAGAACCTGATCTGTTAGAGAGGATTCGCCTGACCATTATAAGCAATCTTCTTAAGTATCACCCAGTAAGTGACAGAGCGACAGTTCTTTGATCTATGATCGATATATTACAATCTTTCTTTAATGCATAAAATCCTATAGGAATCCAGCGAACGGCTTGCGATGGGCGCAGCGTTCGGTATAACGTCATCGCAGAAAAAGGTCACTCCACGGATAATTACTTACCAACCTCTCATTTTGCTTTCTTTATGATACATATATATATATATGTATGTGTGTGTGTGTGTGTGTGTGTTAATTCGTTTCTCCGTGTAGGTTGATCCTGATATTGCAACTCACATACACGTTAAGGAAGATGGACCTAAAAGAAGGCAAGTCCTTTTAGAGTGTTGGTATTTGTGTCTCTTTTTTCATTCTCTGGGGAATAGTTTAATGTTTTAAAGGCAACGAAATAGTATAATAAAGAGTTCGACCGAGCAATGGATATTGATGTAATTTTGCGGTGATTCGTTTGTCGTTCTCTATGATTTCAGCTTGCTATACGTAGAGACTGCTGATCGGCCTGGCCTAGTGGTCGAGATGATTAAGATCATGTCAGATATCAACATTACCGTTGAATCTGCAGAGATTGACACTGAAGTAACAGTTTTTTACATTGCTAGAAAACTGCCCATCACCACTGTGTAATAATCACTCTACCTTTTTTCTTTTCTCGCTCAAGGGTTTGGTGGCCAAGGACAAGTTTCATGTGAGCTATGGAGGACAAGCGTTGAACAGCTCCTTATCTCAGGTAAATCCCTGTGCTTTCGACCCTAATTGGATCGGGTCGACCCGTAACCAAACTTGAACCGACCCATGAATCCCTTTTTTGAATCATTTCTGAAAAAATAAGAATTTTCGCAGGTTCTTGTGAATTGTCTCCGTTACTATCTACGCAGGCCGACGACCGACGAGGACAGCTACTAGAAAATCGTAAACCCATGTTCTTACGATGGGCATGAAATAAATGAATTATGATCGATTGTTATGAACTTCAGTCTCAAACTTTAACATTAAGATGTTGTACTTAAAAACTGTTTTCATGAACTCCAGTGATCAAGTTATCAGCTTTTCAATCCAATTTATTACAGCAGGGATTATGACAAATATACAAGTTTTTTACGAATTGGAAGAAAAAAAAAATTTCAAGAATCCCTGATCAAAAGGGAGTTCAAGATCGCATCTTTAGCTTCGCTATCAGCAAACGCAAACAAATGCCCGGCGTTTCGAACTTCATGGTACTTTACCCACGGGAGTTTCCCAGCAATATACCTCTGCAGACTCACGGGAACGATCCCATCTTCATCCCCATGCCAAATGTGCACGGAGCCCCGCCCGTCTGGAAACGGGTCGTCCAGATCCATGGGGTCGAACTCCCATCGCCCGAAGCCCACTATCATATCGCGGTGGAGCGACTCATAAACTCCTTGCTCTGTCGCATAAGCCTGTTCAGACACACTCTCAGCAGACAAAAGGACAACATAAATTGCTGATAATGGGTATGAGGAGTTACCCTGCTGTGTGTTGGTGCTCTGGCGGCAAATTGAGCGATGATTTTAAGGTCGGGCGCCGTAAAATTAGGCTTATTAGCCGCAACGCTCGAGCCAGGGAACCATCTCTGTGTGTTCCACCAATAGACGAGCCACGGTGCGTGGTGAGCCACTCTTAGAGCCCATTGGTCCTGACGAAATTGCCAATTGTAAGCCTCTGATGATAGCTTCGGTGGTAAGCTGGGCCACCAATAGTTAACCACCGGGCAGATCAGTGCTGCTCCGTAAATCCTTTGGTTTATCAGATTTCAACCCAAAACTCCATCAAGATTATTCTGTGGAAATTATACAAACATGTACAGTGCAATAGTGTGAGGATGAGGACTTCAGACCTGTTAGGTATGTACTTGAGAACCCCCCAAACGGCTTGTCCGCCCATGGAATTGCCTATGATGTAGAACTTGGGGCCCAGCCCTAATTGGTCGCCCAGCTCTTCAATGTCCAGGGCTAGGGATTTGACGGTTCGGGTCGGATCTGGATCGCTCTGCCCATAGCCCGGTCTATCGAACGATACCAAGTAAATCCCAAGCTTCTCTACCAATTCCTGCGCGTGAATTAAGGAAGGAATTAAACACAAACCCTAGAAGTTTCGAAAGGGTTAATTTGACTAGAGATTTTACCGATGTTGCAATGGAAGCTTCGTGTCTACTTGACCCGAATCCGTGGACCAAGATGATCCTATACTTGGCTTCGTCTTTCGGCAAAAAACCGTGCTCTTTGTAGGCCAAGTGCCTTCCATCTCTGAGCTTGATTCTCGGAGCTTCGATGGCTGATGTTATGCGCGGAGATGGCGGGCAAAAGGCTTGGTATGCCCAAGCTAGTGAGGCGATCAACAAGACGACTACGATTTTCAGAGACATAGCTACCTGCGAGCAACGAACGTTTCGCCTCTTCGCAGCTGAACGAAGGGTCAGTAAAGTTGAAGACGACGATGACGATCTTCCATAATAAGAAGTCTCTGTAGTTGTTGGGAGTTGTTCTCTTCTCTGATTGTGTGCGTCTCTGCTTGTGTGTGAGAGAGAGCGTGGTAATTTTATATTATTTTATTTAGTTTCGAAGAAAGAAAGAATATATATCTGTCATGTCACGTGTAATGTAGCCACGTCATTGACGACTTAATTTTAAAAGAAGTAACTCGAAAATATGACTTATTATTACTTCTAACCTTTTTATGTCTCTCTCTCTCTCTCAATCACACACTCACACGCACACGCACGTAATCACACACCCAATAATAATTAGGTAGAGATCTGATGGGGAGGGAATTCAACGTGCCGCCGGTGGTATTCCCCTCCGGCACCGGACCACATCAGCGGCGAGCAACGGCACCGTTCCAGCCTCCGCCGTCTTCCGCCGCCACTTCCACCAACTTACCCTTCTTGTCCTTCGACATGTCCGCCGCCGCCGCCTCGTCTTCGAGCGCACCTCCGCCGTACATCTCGTCTGGATCTGCTTCCTTCGAGGACGAGCCTCCGCTTCTAGAGGAACTCGGCATCAACACGAAGCAAATTTACCAAAAGACCCTCTCGATCCTCAATCCGTTCAAGATCAACCACCATCTCCACGAACACCCTGATCTTTCCGGCCCCTTCCTCTTTCTGATGGCCTTCGGTCTGTTTCAGCTCTTAGCAGGAAAATTACACTTTGGGATCATCCTCGGCTGGGTCACGATGGCTTCGATGTTTCTTTACGTGGTGTTTAACATGCTGGCGGGGAGGAATCAGGGAAATCTAGACATGTACACGTGTTCTAGCCTGATTGGGTACTCGATGCTTCCCATTGTGATTCTGTCTGCTCTTTCGTTGTTTCTGCCGCAGGGAGGGACGATCGTGTTCGCATTCACGGGGATATTCGTTGTCTGGTCGACGAGGGTATGCACGAGATTGGTGGTGGAACTAGCGAGTACTGGGGATGAGCACAGGGGTTTGATTGCGTACGCTTGTTTCTTGATTTACACTCTGTTTTCGATGCTAGTGGTTTTCTAGATGAAGTTGGTATTGGGTACTGTTGCTTGAGATTCTTGATCTTGGCCAGTTGTGTTTCTTTTCACTGATGGCTCTCTTTATGAAGGAATGTATCTTTGGCCAGTTGTATTTCTTTTCACTGATGGCTCTCTTTATGAAGGAATGTAATTGGCCCATTTGAGGCGGTTTCACGGACATATGATCAGAATTCTGAATGATGATCTCACTCAGTGGTGGATAATTGCATTGTGTGCATTCAGTTTATTTTGCTTTGTTTTTTATGATTAAATATTTCTCATTAACATGGTAATCTTTGTAATGATGCAAGTGAGATAGCTTATTGAGGTACTTGCGTAGTAACTATATTGCTTGTCCTAGGCATATAATTGATGCTATATTAGTTGCCGTTTTAATTTGATGATGGAACGTTTTGCTGGACATGGTTAATTCTTCTTATGTTATGTTTACTAAGTTTGTACTGCCACGGATGTTGTGTTGATGATCCTAAGGGAGACTTAATTGCATTCTTTTATGATAGTGCATCTTACAGCTGTTACTACGCGCCTTTTTGCTGAAATCTGTAGACGCTACTGAGCCTTGGCATGAAGACCTACTAAGTGATAACTTAGAAAGCTTTCTGTTGGAGCATGATATCTCCACAACTGTTGAACTTAGAAGTCCTTCCCGAATATCTTTCCATCAAGTTCAATGTTTTGGATTGTGTGCTGTGGAATGGGCAGTAACAGTATCATAGGCTTAGTTACAGAAACCTGAAGGGACTAACAGAATCCATTAGAGGCTTATACTATTAATAACTTTTTATATTCGCCTTCTGCAAAACAGCAGAAAGCTGCTATTACAGGATATAGATAGATAGTTAGATAGAACAACCAAACAGACACAACACACATTTATGACCGACCATATTACTTAAGATCACTGGTAAGTAAGGAAATTCATCATATTATATCTGGGCTTTATCGTTGTTTACTTATTTTTCTGCGAGCTAGGTGGTTCATTAGTGGGGCCAGCTTGGGGCTCGACCTCTGTAGAGCCACTTGTGCTTGCTTCCCTTTGCCTTATTGCAGCTTGCAGAGCCTGGTTCTCCTTTCTGAGCTGCTCTGCCCTCCTCCTCAGTACTTCGTTCGCAAGAAATATCTGACAGTTTTCCTCGTACAGCTTTCTGTTCTGCCTCTCCATTGCTGCTGAGCCACACAAGTCTGCGAATCAAATGCAAGAAGCTAAATGAAAAATCAGGTACTAAAACAAGAAAATGAAGCCATATAATGTTTTTGTCCATGTTTAAGATAACATTGAATAGTTGGCCTAGAGTGCTTTTGTGTGTGCATGCTAACTAGAAACATGAACCTGTAAGAGCGCTGATGTGAGATCTTCGAATATGGGGAGCTGTGTAGATGTTTGAGGCACATCTGAGCTTATTTATAGCGTCGAAAATATATGAATATGCGTGTTATGTGGATGAAACACGAGAATGCCGAGAGGTCGAGCGAGATCTCGCCTGCGAAGCGTTACGCTTTTCCTTTTGCTAAGTGGTGAAATTCGTGGTGTTGTGTGCTTTTGCGAAATAAAGGCGCTTTGCGTCGTCTTGAATTGGTGAACTGCGCTTCTTACGTGACGGGCTTTCTGAAATGGCGTCGGGTTTTCGGGGGGAAAATGAAGGGATAAGGTCGATGATGTTGGAATGTCGAGTGCGTAGGAGCAAAGTCGCGCGTTTGCGTTGCTTGCTGTGTTTTTTTTTTTTGGGGTCTTTCGTACGCTAAACGTTTTCGTCGTTCAGTTACCTCGGTTTGGTACGCTGAATTAATGCAGGAAATGCGACGACAAAACGATTATAATGCATCAACAATGAATATATACTTCCATTCATGGTATCGTACTTTTCCACATTTTCTTCTTTTCTTTTATACGTCAAAATCTTTTAGACGCCTTAATGGTCTTTATCTATACTATAAAGTTGGATGTGGCCTCTCATTGACTAAGTCTAATAGCCAATCCCTATGTGACATGTCAGCGTTAGAAATACAAGTTACTCTTTTAGGTCTATATGTGGTTGTAATTACACATGCCATTTATTTAGTTAATAATAAATTATACTAATAACTATTATATTTAAAATGCCTATAAATTATACACTGTTATAATTAAATAAAATCCGTGCATAGCACGGGCCAAAACTAGTATGATTAATAGATTGATTTTTAAGCAGTTCCATTTATTGTTTAATAAACGAGTAAGAAGTGATGTTTTTGTTCTTAATCTGTAGACTTTAGGACATTTGATGTCAATTTATTGTTAGTAGTATTTCAAGCACGTGGTTCCAATAAAATATATATATATATATATAAATATATATATATATATTATATTATATATAACCAGAGCTATTTGTAATGTATAATATGGGGAATTCCACCAGTATCCTGCATATAAGGCTTTTTCTGTTGGTGCCCAAAGTTATTTTCTGTTCCGGTAGTTACCTCTGTGTTTAAGAATTTTACAAGTGGTACCCAAAGTTTTTTTAATTTCATTTGGTAGCCCTGTCTCTAAGGCTTTTCAGTCGGTGTTCAAAGTGTTTTCAATGTAACGTTATGATTTCAAAAAGTTACAAATGTGATTTTTAGGTGTAGGAAACCTTCAGTTATATCTAGAATTCCATTAGCAATTACGAGGCTTACACCTAGAAAATTTGATTTTTTTGGTCATTTAAAATCACGTCATACGTTAGGTGTATCTAACTTGAAAACACTTTGGACACCAATTGGAGCTTTAAACACATGGATACCAACTGGAATTGAAAAATACTTCAGGTATCAGTTGAAAAAGTCTTAAACAGAGGGGTACATACGGGAATTGGAAATAACTTTGGGCACCAACTGAAAAAGTCCAAAACACAGGAGTACAAGTGGAATTTCCCTTATAATATTTAATAAATGAAATATTGTTTCCAAATATATAAAAATTTGATACAGAGGATATGATTATATTAAGTAAAAGTTAATTCCGTTTCAAGTTCCATTAGCATGTTTTATTTGGAGTTAGGGCCCTAAATATTTTAGTTAAAATTTTCAATAAGAGGCTAACATAGAAAATAGACATGTTTGTCAATTGTCATTCATAAAAGTAAAACTTAACGAATTTATACCCAAGAAGCCATCGGTTAAAACCGTCAAGCCGAGCTCGACTTATACATTGCTTTTCTTCTCCGATCATACGAAATACAAACGATAAAAGAATGCATATCTTATTATTCTTACACACACAAATGTATATAACTTCAAATCGATGATAATATGTCAACTTTCTGACCTCAACACGAGTGAGATTGAAATTGTATATGATACCATTATTGTCCAACTACTATGAGATCATTTCTCAACTTCCATACTAAAAGTTATGATGTATTATTAATAACGACAGTTTATGACAATAGCCGAGATTATTTTTTCAAATGTATGAGATAAGTCTGTTATTTAAATGGCGATGAGATCAGAATGTGAGTACGATATTTTTCATAGTCAACGAGTTTGAATGCCGAAACTTGAGGTTTGAGCTCCAGTACTTATACACTAAAAACATAATAAAATTATTTATCGGAGGTAAAAACATAATAATGTAAAATCGATCAAACCAATCAAATTTATTCTTGTAAAGAGAATCACATCATATCCAAATATAATTGGAATAAGAAAAATGCTTGAAATTATTTGATTGTACTACACATGGAGTACATTGTATTTTATTTCTTGGTAGTACAATGAGGACCATAAGCATATTTGTACTGCTAAAAAATGTAAGAGGAAAGCATTTTTTCAAGTTCCACCAAATGCTTTTGGTAGACAACCAAAAAACCAGTCCGATTCCAATGTTTAGGTTAGAGTTATTGCACTTCACTTAATTTTTCCTTTCTTTGCCGTTTATAATTTTTTCATTGCTATATTTTATGTTCGAATATTTTACGCTTCTCCGTTAAGAACGTGAAAAGTTAAAAAGTTTTTAACTCTCGACGACGTATCAACATCTTAAGGAGCCACAATTTTTCCCAAGATAAACTACTATTCTAAAGTAGATTTGTCTACCAGAAAATGTATTTTTTTAAAAAAATTATCGTAAATGTAGTGGACGAACACTCTACGAGCGATTCGTCCAAGAGATAACGAATAATAATAAAATATTATAGTCCTTGAATTAGATTCACATTGTAAATTTTTGTTCATAATTTTCGGATACTCAGTTTTTCTCTTTTTTTCCCTAAAAAATTAAGCTATAGTTTAATGCTAATATCAGGTAAAAAATAATAAGAATATGATATGATATAGAACGTGGTAATGCATGTAGATGGGTATTGCGATCTCGAAGGAAATATGAAAAGGTCAATGCCCAACTCTAAGAGATTATTTTATCTTTCTATTTAAATATATAATAATAAAAGAAAACTTATCTATATTTGACTTGATTTAGGTTCATCAATTGGAAGAACGTAAAGACTTTGTAGACGGGGTGGAATAGAACCAATCATAAAAATGCTTATATCTACTGATGTTACATTTATAAATATTTGATTAGCACGCTTCATTTTCTTCCTTTTCTTTAAGAGATCTCAACTCCTTTTAATTATTAGTATTATTTATATAGTATAATTTCTCTTTCTTTATATAAAAGAACTTACTTTTTTTTATTCTATTTAAGAATTCACCAAAGAAAATGGACAAAAAAAAGTCTACAAGGTATTGAATTTGCGGTTAAAGTTAATGTCTCGGGATATATCGAATATAACCTATTATCTAATAAATTGAGTGATCTCGTAACTCCGTGTTTTGGGATTAGGGGTGGCAAAATTTCCACTGTGAACGATCCCCGTTGGGACCTGAGGCTATTGGAACGGGGAATCCCTGGTCAAAATGGGGATGTGGAGTTGACGGTGATTCCCCGTCGGTGAAAGAGTGGGGATGGGATGTGGTGATGGTAATCATGATTCCCACCCATCCCCGTCCCCGAACTCGGCCCCGTTTGAGTCAAATGGTGATTCACCATTCCCCGATAGATTTAGATATTAAAAACTCACTTGAATCAAGAATTTTCATAGATCAACCTTTTATATTCAACTTTCACTATGTATTCTTCACAATACATGCATATTTTAATCACATACTACATCAATTTTTTCAACTCCAATATCATATTTCAAATATTAATTTTTTATATTACTTATTTATGTTTTGTTGCAAAAAAGAAATTAATTTATTGGATACATGAATATGGGGAATCCAGATTCCTACGGAGAACTCGATCCCCGAACGGTGATTACTCATCCCCGAACCAATTCCTCCTAAATTGTGAATTAGTAGGGATGGTATTAAGAACGAAAATTCGGTATGGGGACGGTATATCCATGGCCACCCCTATTTGGGATAAAAATAAACTTGGGGAAAAAAGGAAAAAAACAAAATACCAATTTTTATGTAATATCATTATTTAAATGTTAAGGAATCGAAAAAATTCCTAACCCGCCTATAAATAGCCATCGACCTTCATCCTCATTTTCACACCACCTTGCGAACAGATTAGATAGCATTTGAGTCATCATGTCTGCGGTACGTCTGTTCATTCCACAAATCTCTCTCATTATTTCTGCAATCAATCTATAGTTTCTTCTGTTTATTTTCTTAAATCTTTACGTGAGCTCTTTCTTCTTTTTTTTTTTAATAATTTCTCTTGCCTTTTCTCATCTAAGTCATCTCTTGGTTGTGCCGTCGATTTGCTTGGGTTTACTTAATCAAGAAGGCAGTTTGCTTGAATTTGGGAAGAAGAGCTCTAATCTTTCGAATGAAATGCGATCGATTTATGTTCATCTCCTTGTTTTTCTCCCTTTTTGTAGCTCGTGCTTTGACCTTTATAATCATATGAAGATTTTTATCATCACTCTCCCGTCGAAGGAGTTGCACCGTACCTGCTCGTAGAAATGACGCACTAAAAGTCTTACAAATTACTAGAAATGAATTGGTGTTGTTTGCAAGATGCAATCTTTGGCTCTGAATCTTATTTCTAATGATAGAATTTTCCTTCACACCCATGACCCATCTTCGATAGCAGATTAAAAGATTTTGACTCTTCATTTGATGCTTAAACCATAACAACCAATCTCCACAACTTCAATAACTCTCACCTTCTATCGCAGATCGTCGAACTTAAGGTAGGCATGTCATGCCAAGGCTGCGTAGGAGCCGTGAAGAGGGTCCTCGGTAAAATGGAAGGTCTGTTTCCTAACATCACACACTTCATATATCATCATCACTAAACGAACCATATCATTACATGAGTATATCCTATCAGGTTTTGGATAGAATTTACTAATCAAGAAACTATTATGGCATCGATTAGGTGTGGAATCGTACAACATCGATCTTGAGAATCAGAAGGTGACAGTGAAAGGCAACGTCGAGCGAGGAGCTGTTCTCAACACCGTTGCTAAGACTGGGAAGCCAACCACTTTCTGGGAGGAGACAAAAACCGAGGCAAAGCCAATCGCCGAAGCTTCAGGTGGGTCGGAATCAAAGCCTACTGATTCAGTCGTTGTTGCTTAGTAGACTTTGGCTGGTATTTTCTATGAATATAGTGTTGTCTAAAACTCTACCTATATGATTTATGTGCTCTCTGGTGGTGCTGTTAACATATATATGCCTAAGAAATAATGACCGCTGTGATTTGCTGCTGTTATCTGTTGTTCTTGTTCATTTTCTGCTGTTCGTCATTAGAGAATGTTCTGATTGAAATTATTGAAATGTATATGGCGTCTCATTTCGGCGAAAATTATATCAAAATATCTGAAACGATTACAATACGTTGTGGCGAGCGCATAATCAGAATCCCGAGGTGGCTCTGGAAACAATCTCCCGCTCGAGCTGCACATCGGAAATCAAGGTTTTTTTAAGTGCCGTAAATGGAAGTCTTAGAAAATCTTGAACTTTTTTTCGAACTCCTGTGCGTTCATCACCTTGACGATGTTCTTCAGCTTTTCACGGAGATTCTTGTATTCAGCCTTGATTCGATTCAATGCCCTGATACACCTGAAATATGCAGACACAATGTAAGAGGAAGAAGAAACCGAAGGCTGACAAAAATCGATTGAAGACTGTTATTTTATAAGCTTTCATAGCTCACCCGAGCCTTGAGTCTTGTTCGATAGCATCCCTCAGATTCCAACATGCATCTCCAATTCGAAAAGCACCAATGCTAAAAAAAGCAGATAATTCCAAAAATTTAAAATACTAGTAAGAGCAAAAATGCATCTTATTGAAAAGGGAAATGAAATTAACCATATTGAAGCTCCTCTAAGCTTGATCACCTCGGGTTCCAGCTCGTTCAAGTCCACGACCGGCGTGTCCCTTGAAGAAAAATATCGTAAAAGAATCGATTCTCTTTATCTCTCCGTAAACTTGTATATATATATATATATATATTTATACTTACAGGAGATCGGCGATCTCTTCTATTGCAGATTTAGTCTCGGCGAGAAAATCGTTGATCAAATTAAGGAAAAATGTGGGGCCGTTCGCCGCCTTCAGAGTGTAGCATATCCTAAAGAGGTGATCGATCGCTGTTCCCTGTAAAAAGTAGCAATGATATTGTTCTTTGTCGTCTTACTAAAAGCATACGAAGAACTCTTTTTTGTCCAAATCTTAATCATGCCTTCGTTCGCTTATTATGTACGGATCATACTTAGCGGATAACCTATGAAAAGATATCGGGATTACTTACTTGTCGTTCCAAAGCTTGGATTTCATCTATCACCAGTTGGTTAAGTGTTTCCGTATCCATCCACTTGTAATTCATGCTTCAAGAAAAACACCGAAAATTATATATATATATATATATATATATATATATATATATTTCGTGCATACAGGAAATAGACAACAGTTGATAATGCAGCAAAATTAAAGTTCATACATAAGGAAACATATGTACTTACATTGCATACACTCTTGCCCAAGAAAGAGATATGTGTATGTGTTTCTTCTTGCAGATCACTGATGTGTGTTCTATCTGGGCTGTTGTTCTTGATAAGAAGACAACCTATTAATGAAACAGATGTTCTTTGTGTTGTCAAAGGTGATGACTAATGAGTGAGTTGGAGACATTGAATAGAAATTTCCTGATGTGTGTTTGTCATAAATAAATGGGCTCATAGTTAATAAAATCTTCAGAAGGATTAAGCATTGGAATGTAGTATTGCTGAGTCAATTTGTTGGGTACTGCAATTTACTGTATCTACGTATTACATATTTATGTATGAAATAATATACAAAATAATAACGCTTGTATGGGGAACGCTAAATTGATTTTTACCAGAATATGCTTCGATCGAATGTCCCACGGCCGTGGCAGGCCCATAACGTGGCCGTGGACTGGTCGATCGTATATGAAAAGCCCAATGAGACGAAGATGGACGATCAAAAACCCTTGGAAACACACCCGTACTTTCCAGACGCTCAAGAGACGAATTGACGACGAATCACGTTGAATTGACCGAGAAAGGAGAACTCCACCTCAAAATCACCCCGGATCCCATCGTGGGGACAAAAAAGGATACGCCAAAAGGCCCGAGAAAGTCCATCAATAGGCAATCACACATCAACCCCACGAAAGATGGCTTTTTTGGGCTTTTCCTATTTAATTTCGTTGTTCATTTGTCTAGTATGAGTAGCTAATTTTCCTTTGTATTTGGGGGTAGATGAACGTTAGGTCGTATCGTAGTTAGGGCGTAAGATAATCAGGAACACGTGTATTTTTGTTATAGTTCTTTGCCTCAATATGTCTAATGTGTTGATGCAAAATGTGTGGTATATCGTTAAGGGCAACGACTAAATAACGAATAGGCGTTCATAGACGATGGGATTTGAGTATAAGACGAAAGCAAATACTCGATCATCGTCGTAATTATTGATCTTAGATTCAACGAACGTTTCGAGCGACAGCAAACTCGTGAGTGGGTATGAAATTACTGCCATTTGGTCGATAATCACGTAGGAGCGATATTATTGACTTAGCCGATATTACCTAGCGAGAGTCGAACCCCGAGCACATATTTGTTATCTGAACCCACTCATGTCCATTTAGTCGTGTTTTCTTAGTCTTCTATCGCGTTAAGTTGATCTGTTAGATGTTTGTAGCATAAACAATTCCGTTAATATACAACACGGGGGAATTATTTCCCGAACATCTTGTAATCCATGTACATACCAGGGGTGGGCAAACGGCCCTTAAACAAATACCCGGTTGAACCTAAGCCCGCGTAAATGTCTCACACAAACATGCAACATAGAATTTTGACGTCGGGTGCCCGATCGACGTCACGAGCGATGATAGTCTACAAACTACATCGACCATTTGTTCGCCACATCGGCTTTGAGGCCTTCGGTCGAACCATTCACGAGCCATAGCTCTGATACCACTGTTGGGGTAGGCCCGATTATCGACGTCGGCCCCCGAACAGCGCAACGTGGCAATAGCGAAAGCGTGTTTTGAACCGAGCGGCGTAGTGTGGCGAATTTTTTATTTTTAATATCTAAATTCGACCTAACGCCATTCGGCTTCTCCTGAGGGCCTGAGATACTGCCCTAAGCCTGGGGAGACCACAATTAATTCGAATTATCAAAATTTGAATTTATTTGAATTTATTCGAACTGATAATTTAATCCAAACTAATCGAATAATGCGATAGTCGGCCATTTTTCAACTATTTGTTGATCGAAACGATTTCTGATCAATACCAAATTTTCCAGAATAATTCTACACTTCCCAACATTCGTAACGAGGGGTCTTTCGAATTATTCCGATATCGTTTGGTATTTTTCGTAAAATCAATTCAGTGGTTCGAAACTATCAATTCGAGTAAAGCGGCAGCGTGCCGTCTTTCGACTATTTGACGACCGAAACGATTTTCGATCGATACCAATTTTCCAGAATAATTCTACACTTCCCGACATTCGCAACGAGGGGCTTTCGAATTATTCCGATGTCGTTTGCTAATTTTCGTAAATCAAATCAGTAGGGTTCGAGGTATACCTTCGGTGATCGTGACTTCTTCTATCGCACCTCGGATGGACGTCGTTGCACCTCGTTTGGATCCCGGGACCTTCGGACTAGATTGTCATGCCGGTATGACCTTGAGCAAACCTCCGAAACTGCTGCCAATGGCTAGACGCAGCTCGGTTCGGGCGTTAGGACTCGTCAAACGAATCTGCGGATTGTCCTACGTGGGTTAAGGAATTCTTTTAACTCTTTTCCTCTCTTGTTATGCTTAGGAAAAAAAAGTACTCATTCATATTAGCAACTAACGTTGATTTATGATGCTTATTTATTTAATTTTAATTGAAACACTTGGCAAAATAAAATAAAAACCAAGTGAGTCACTTGTTATACACACCCCAACGTGGGATGTGTAGATTTTTCCTTTTCTTTTTAATTTATTTTATTTATTTGTTTTGATAATTCAATTCCGCCCTTGAGGTTTTTAAATTCTCAATTTAGTCCCTCAATTTTAAATAATAAAATAATTAAATCCAATCTAATTATTTAAATTATAATTGAGCCTCACTTAGTTAATCAATTAAACACTTAAGATTTAACTAAGTCGTGGACACCTCGTATCAACTATGCAACTACCTCAACGAATCTCATTCGTTAGGTTTCAAAGAAAAGCCCGCCGTTTTCGTTCAAGTTCATTACCATTTTTAAGCGCGACTCTCTAGATCCGTCTCAACTGGAATGGCAGGAATCCACGAGTCCCGGTATTCGCCTAGCCAATCCCGCGCTACCGCACAGATTTCAGTTGGGAACGAATTTTGATCTAATCGAAATCGGGTGAACCGACTAAGTGTATACATTAAATACTTCTAACGCCTTTCACTTGCGTCCCAGTTAGGTGAGAGCCATGCAAATGTCAAACTCACTAACCTAACACTATGTTATAATCGAGACCGAACTGATTATTTAAACTCCGCTTCGTATCTAATACAAACAAGTATTCTAAGCTTCGGCCAAAGGCTTTATAATTATCGCTCTCCGATTACCTCATATGACATTAACCTATACGAATATAGACAGTGAATCCCGATAGCAGTCAAAGCCCGACAATCACCTCCCTAAAGTCGGTTGCATTTCGTCGCTGGCCCGTGTCCCATATCTGAACACTTGCTGGCCTAGAACCGAAATCGCGAAAGTAAATCCGTCAGTGACCCTATCGGTCTGAGGCTGCTATAGCCATTCGTTCAATCATTGACAACATCCTAGCCATGTGATTGACACGAATACGAGCCGAATGTTCGAATACGCGATCTCTCCGATCACCTATATCTCCATCACGACCCACAACCTCTTAGGTGATTGGTGACACTACCGATACTATGAGGTCGTCAATAAGTCATATTCGGATATCTCGTCACCCATCTAGAATCCTTGACTTACGGACTTTTAATTTAATGTTGGGATTAAGGATCGCCCGGTGTCTCCTCTCTCGTCCCCACGAGAATCAGACGTCCAACTCAAACATTTGGGTGTTATTTATTTATCGCACAGCCGGATGCCAAGCAGACTTTAAATTCGATACATAAATAATAATGCCTTTATTATAATAAAAATTATATTCACTACTTTTATTTGACAGTATTTACAATAAACCTGTCTAGCAACCTATACATCATCGTGTGCCCTATACTACTCCTAGTCCTCGTATGGCATTCCGACGGCATACTCCCTAACAGTAACACGGCCGTGACACGTCCGTAATATCTTCATACTTGCTCCGTTTTGCTTCATTCTCGCTCCTTTTCGCTCGAAAGCTGTCTTAAGGCCCTACACCGTGCAAATAAGTGTAAATAGAGCATATAAATGTAAGAAACAATGAAGATTACTCGATTTTATCCCACATATTGCTACAATAAACGTACTACTATACGTTTATCAGACTCTCTTGACGAGTTTTTAATACGACGGGATGAAAAAGACATTGTATAATACTTCTAGAGGAGGCGCATACATTCATTCATAAAGTATAACAAAACACATTTCCCCTCGTTTCGCGAATAATGAAATCTCGAACATCGAGTTAGTTCGCCAAGAAAGCTTTTGAGTCATTTGCGTTGCCACTGTTGTTTTTAACGGGTAAAATATCGAAAGATATGTAAAAGAGAGTATTTGATTATCGTTGAGGGTGCGAGTTTTTTTCTTACAGAGGAGCAAACTTTTTTTTTTTATATCTGATACATGCACGCTCTCTCTCAGTTTTTTTTTATCTTATATTAAGAATCACACGGTACATGCTTTTATAGTAATAACTTGAAACTACAAGATAAAGAACAGACAATTCTAATTTTCCATCCACGTGCATGTTTTCTTGTCTTCAAACTTTGCTGCTCTTGTATTTCTTTTGTCTGCCTTTTTTATTTGTTTAATTGTCTTCTTCCTTTGCGGTTTTAATTCTAAAATGTCTCCTTGTGTTATTTTGACTTTGATATTCATTGAGATTATTCAATAGATTCCTTCCTTAATCTCAACGCTTTCCGCTCTTTTATCCCAAGCATTTGTTTCAAATTCTCGAACATACCTGCTGGTAATGGCTTTGTAAAAATATCGGCAACCTGGTCCAGACTCGCTTCGTGCACCATCTTTACTTCTCCCTTTTTTACGTGCTCTCTAATGAAATGGAACCGAGCATCAATATGCTTGCTTCTCTCATGATGAATTTTTTGCCAATTCGATCGCTGACTTATTATCAACACGGATTTCGGTTGGTTCGACTTGTTGAAGATTCAACTCGACCAATACGTTTCTCAGCCAGATTGCGTGACAAACACACCAAGATACTGCCACGTATTCTGCTTCACAGGTTGATAGAGTCACGATCGGTTGCTTCTTCGATAGCCATGTGAAAGCCGTGCTTCCTAGATAAATACTTAGCCGCCCGTGCTTTTTAGATCATCGATATCCCCACACCAGTCGCTGTCGGAATATCCGACTAGTTTGCCGTCGCTCGCCTTTGAATAAAGTAGACCTAATGATTGTGTTCTTCGAATTGAAGAATTCTCTTGATCGCCTTTAGATGTGACTGTCTTGGGTCTTTCATATAGCGGCTAACGACTCCAACACTATAAGCAATGTCAGGCCTCGTGCAAGTTAGGTATCGTAGACTTCCCACGAGACTTCGATATTCGATTGCGTTTACTCCTTGTTCTCCCTCAAACTCGCACAACTTTATTCCAAGTTCCATCGGTGTAGCTACCGGCTTGCTTTCCTCGATTTTACTCATCTTAAATATGTTATTGGCATACGCTTCTTGTGACACGAGGATTCCCGTGCTTCTTTGCTCGACTTCGAGACCAAGAAAATATTTCATTAGTCCCGTCATCTCAAACTCCCTCATCATTGCTTTCTTGAAGTCGTTAATTATTTTTTCACCGCTCCCCATGAAAATAAGATCATCAACATAAAGCGCGACGATGATCATTTCACCTCCTTTTCTTTTGATGTATAACGCGTGCTTGAACGGACATTGCTCGAATTTGTTCCTTTTGAAGTACCCATCGATCCGAGTGTTCCAAGCTCGCGGTGCTTGCTTCAGCCCGTAAAGCGCTTTCTTTAGTTTTAACACTTTGTCTTCTTCAACCGATTTTGAATATCCCGGCGGCTGTTCCACGTAGACTTCCTCCTCAAGCTCGCCGTTTAGAAAAGCGGACTTTACGTTCATTTGATAGATTGGCCAACTAAGTTGTGCAGCTTGGGCAAGGAGGGGGCGGATTGTTTCCATTTTTGCAACAGGAGCAAAAACTTCGTTGTCGGCAGCCCTTCGCCACCAATCTTGCCTTGTAGCGTTCGATTTTCCCTTGAGCGTTCATTTTCTTTTTATAAACCCATTTAACTCCTATGGTTTCTGTCCGTGAGGCAATTCCACCAGCTTCCAAGTGTCATTATTTTTATTTGCCTTGATCTCCTCGTCCATCGCCGTTTTTCATCTCTTGTATCTTACGGATTCTTCGAAACTAATTTGTTCCGAGTTGTCCAGTAAGCAGACTAGGTGAACCTTTCGGTTGTTTCGTACAGGTCCTGCATGCTTCGCATCCTCGGTTGTCTTGGTTCGTCCTCCTCGATATTTTCTTGAGATGAAACTGAGACAGGCGTTGGTGTAGCACTCAATGGTTCTCTAGGCATTGTGTTTTCTTCAACGTTCCAGCCCCACGAACTTTCTTCGTCTACTCGAACATCTCGACTTACTATCACCTTTTTATTTTATGGATCATACAGCCGGTACGCATTCGTCTTCTCATCGTACCCAATAAACCTTCTACTTTTGTCGTCCAGCTTGGTTCTTTTCTGGTCAGGTACATGTGCATACGCCACACTTCCAAAAATTTTGAAGTGCGCTACGGTGGGTTTCTGACCTCTTCATGCTTCTTGTGGTGTTCGATTCTCGAGGTTGTGATGTGGGCATCAATTTTGCATATACACGGCATATTGTACCACCTCGGCCCAGAACTCCTTTGGCATTCCCTTGCCTTTCAACATTGAGCGAACCAATGTCAAGTATGGTTCGATTTTTCATCTCGGCCACGCTGTTTTGTTGTGGCTAATATGATGCGGTGAGGAATCTCCTAACGCATTGTTCCTCGCAAAAAGCTGAAGGCACTCGACATGTATTCTCCACCTCGGTCTGAATGGAGAGCCTTAATGCTTGAACTTGTCGCCTTCTCGACCATAGTTTTGAATTTTTTAAACGTCTCCAGCGCTTCGGACTTTTCTTTCAAAAAATATTCCAAGTCTTTCTTGAATAATCGTCGATGAACGTGATGAAGTATCTTTTCTCCCTAAATAATGCCGGCGTGATAGATCTGTATATATCGGTGTGTATAAGCTCGAGCGGTTTGCTTGTTCGAAATCCTGCTTGTTTCTGAAACTACGTCCGTGCCTGTTTGCCAATTAAGCAACCTTCGGAAAGTTTCATTTCTTCATCTATCATTGGCATCCCGTGCACCATGCCTTTCTTGGAGAGCTCCTTCAGTCCTCCGTAGTGTAAATGCCCAAAATGCATATACCACAAATAATCTTTGTCCGTCAAGTCAACTTGTCGACATTTTTCTTGTATCGTCTCTAGGTTGAGTTTGAATATTCGGTTCCTTTCATCTCGACCCGTGCAAACAATTTGGCATCTTTATTCCCTAGTTGTAGCGAGTGGTCCTTCATGAACATCGAACATCATTTTTCAAGCAACTGCCCAATGCTTAAGATATTAGTCTTCAAGTCTAGTACGAAGTAAACGTCCTCGATCGATCCTCGTTTGCCGTCGTGTTGGGAGAAACGTATTTCCCACGACCTTTGACTTTGAGTTTTGATGCGTCGCCAAAAGAAACATGTCCATCATCGATAGTCTTTAAATCGATGAAGAGATATTTGTGCCCGCTCATGTGGTTGCTAGCACCGGTGTCGAGCTACCACACCATGTCGCTGCCTGGATTTTTATCCTCGAGCGCCATTAAGAGAACGTCATCGTCTTTTGGCTCGTCCTGTGTGACTAGGTTCGCATTTTCTTCCACCTTCTTGTTGGACCAATAGTCCTTCACAAAATACCCGAACTTTCCGCAATTGTATCATTCAGCGCTTGGTCGATTTGAGCGGCCGCCACGTCCTCGTGCTCGGCCTCGTCCTCTCCAATTTTGGTTGTTGTTTTGTCCTTCTTTTCCATGGTTGTAGCCTCGTCCTCGGCCTGTACTTTGACCGAAACCACGTCCTCATTGGCCACGTCCTCTTCCTTGACTGTGGTGTGTATACAATGCCTTGTCGTCATTAATGGACAATTTCGTCTGTAGGGCTTCATCTAAAGACTCATGCTTCTTTTTCTTTCGTTGCTCGTGAGCTTCGAGAGAAGCAGAAAGTTCATTGACCGTAATTTTTTCAAGATCTTTGGATTCTTCAATTGCACACACCACGTTCTCGTACTCGTTCGTCAGAGATCGCAAGATTTTCTCGACTCGGACATCAGTTAGGACCTCGCCATTTCTCTTCAGCTGGTTCGCGGTGGTTTGCACTCTCGTTATATACTCGGACACGCCTTCGCCCTCCTTCATTTTCGTCATTTTGAACTCGCCATGAAGAGTCTGCAACCGTACTTGCTTTACTCGATCGGCACCTTTGTATGCTTTTTCAAGCGTCTCCCATGCATTCTTCGATGTTTTGGCCTCGGCTATTTTTTCGAAGCCGGCCTTGTCTAAAGACTGGTAGTTGGTATAAACTGCGAACTTATCTTGTTTGCAGGATTCCCTCAGCGTCTTAGTTGGGCTGTTATGTACCCATTTCGGGTTCGGTGTATCCATTCGCAACGATCTCCCACATCTCTTGAGATTGGAGTAGCACTTTCATCTGAATACTCCACTGGTCGTAGTTGAATTTGGTGAGCTTCGGGATCGACATTTGGCCAGCGGTTGCTCCGACTATCGACATAGCTCTGATACCAATTTGTCGTTTTTAACTGGTAAAATATCGAAAGATATGTAGGAGAGAGTATTTGATTATTGTTGAGGGCGCGGGTTTTTTTCTTACAGAGGAGCAAACCTTTTTTTTTATATCTGATACATGCACGCTCTCTCTCAGTTGTCTTTTTTTCTATTATATTAACAATCACACGGTACATGCTTTTATAGTAATAACTATACACTACAAGACAAAGAACATACAATTCGCTTTCGCTCTCTTCCGCCATGGCGAAAAAGAGGAAATCACCGAAACAAAGGGCTGCGCCGGTCGTGTTGACGATGCCGTCCCCTACCAACGGAGGATTGATTGGGCATTTGATTAGGTTTGGGAACAAAGATGAGCATATGGAAGAGTTTGTGAGCGCAGGGGCAAAATTGGAAGGAGGTACTGTTCCATTGGAAGAACCAGATCGAGATGAGATTGGGGAGAAGGTCTCAGAGGTGAAGATATGGCCTACTCCGGGGGAATCTATGAGCAGAATGTCGACTATGAAATCTCCTATTGGAAGTAGATCTGGGCGGAAAGAGCAGAATGTGGAATGCGAAAATCCCTGGGCTAAATTCTCTGCCAATTTGCTCAACACCCAGGATACTAAGCTCGAATTTGTAGCACCTATGTCGGAATCTGCGCAGGTAATAGGGAGTATAGATGCTGAGGAAATAAAGGATGAAGTTGAACATTGGAAATCTGCAGTTATGTGTTATGTCTTGGGCGCCAATCCACCATATGCTGTTATGGCTGGTTTCCTTAAGCGTAAATGGGAGAAGAAAGGGCTAGTGAATGTATGGCAGGTTCGACAGGGGCTTTTCCTAGCCAGATTTGAGTGTGTAGCAGCTCGAGACAAGATATTGCAAACCGAGATTCTCCATTTTGATCGAAAACCGGTTGTGTTAGCACCATGGTCTGAGGACACACAATTGAACAAAGTGGGGGTGGACAGTGTGCCTCTGTGGGTTCAACTTCCTCAACTTGACTTGAAGCACTGGGGCCCAAGAACCCTGAGTAGGCTGGCCAGCCTGATTGGCATCCCCATCATGTCAGAGGAGGTTACTCGGAGGAAGGAATACATTATGCTCGGGTTTTGGTTGAGGTTGACTTAACCAAACCTCTTAAGGATAATATTCAATTTTTGAATGAGAAAGGCAATTACTAGAGCAACAGATCACTTATGAGTGGAAACCAGTACTATGCTCTAAGTGTGACAAGTATGGGCATGAAGCTGTTAGCTGTAGGGTGGATTCTAGGAAGATGTGGCAACTATTTCAGGGCCCTAATAATAAGGTAGCAGTTTCTGTGGAACTGGAAAAGAAGTAGGAGAGCCCTGTCAAAGTGGATAAGGGACAGAGCAGCTTTCAGACTGGACATCTTAGCCGACAGGTTGACCAAGGGCCAAGGAAGGATGGGGGTAATGAGAGTCACAGGCACTCGTGGGCTGAACAGATGCAGATGGAGAGCATAGAGAGTACTATGGGATCTAATCCTAACCCTTCCGAGCAGAGGGTCCATGACCTTGGTCATGGATAGAAGTGTCATATGGAATATTAGGGGCCTCAATGGCCCTGCCAAGCAGAGAGAAGTGGTTCTCTTCTGCTGTAAATATAGGCTGAATCTATTGTGTTTATTGGAAACAAAGTTGAAGAATGATAGCATGGAGGAGGTACTTAACAGGAAGTTTTGTGGTTGGCAGTGGATCCATAACCTTAGTGAACACCCCAATGGTAGAATTATAGTGCTTTGGAGAGGGGATCTTGAGATGGAATTACTGTCCAAGTCTAAGCAGCATATGCATTTTAGAGCTTCTAGAGGGGGGAGCTGATAAGTTTCATTACCTGTGCCTATGGTTCTAATGATCATTCTGATAGAGAGATGCTATGGAATGAGTTGCAAAAGATGGGAGATGGCAAGGAGGATCCCTGGATGACCTGAGGAGACTTCAATAACATCAGGAAAGTGGAGGACATAATTGGAGGGGGACCAATAGCAGCTTCTGATTTCAGGGGTTTCAACCAGTGCACCCAGCATTGTCAGCTTGAGGAGATAAGAAGGAGTGGATGCCACTTCACTTCGTCAAACAAACAGAGGCAAGGAATGAGAATGTGGAGCAGAATAGATTGGGCACTTGCCAATGAGGAATGGGTCACTAAGTTCTCTGATTATTCAGTGAATTTCTTACCTGAAGGGGGGTTTCTGATCATACTCATTCATTACTGAGGGACATGGGTCAACCACTGAGGCCTAGGCAGTCATTCAAATTCTTTACAATGTGGAGCATGGTGCCTTCCTTTTTAAAGATTATTGAGGAATCATGGAGGGCTAAGAAGGGCTCAGCTATGATAAGTGTGTATCAGAACCTCCAGCAACTGAGGGGGGCCCTGACAAAACTGAATAAGTAACTTTTTGCCAACATTACCATCGGAACTGAACAGGGGAAAATAATGTTGGATGAGTGCCAAACTGCCCTGCATGCAGATCCTCTGAATGGAGAACTGATGGCTAAGGAGGCAGCATTGCGTGTGGAATATCAGTTTCTCAGTAAGGCTAATGATCAGTTTTGAGACAAACAGCCAAAGCTAGGTGGTTGGATAATGGGGATCAGAACACAACTTTTTTCCACTCTCTGATCAAATAGAGGAATTACTCCAATAGGATTAGGTCAATCACAACTTCTGATGGGACCAGTTTAACTGATAGTGCAGCAATTCGTGATCACTTTGTTGATTATTACCAGAATTTGTTGGGTAGAAGACGCAATCTATCTGCTGATCTTGATAAGAAGGTTGCAGAGGCCGGATATATTCTATCTCTGTCGGAGCAATTACAGTTGGTGCAACCTTTCTTTGGAAAGGAAATTGGTGCGGCCATGAAGGCCATTCATGTCGAGGCTGCCCCAGGTCCAGATGGGTATGGCAGTGGCTTCTTCCATAAGGCATGGGGAGTGGTTGGGGAGCACATAACTGATGCCATAATGGAGTTCTTTGAGACTGGTAGATTACAGCCAAGGGTTAATGTAATTACTATGTGCCTTATTCCGAAAGTTGGTAATCCTGCCACAACTTTGGACTTTAGACCTATCTCATGCTGTAACACGATGTACAAATGCATCTCAAAATTGCTTTGTGCTAGAATGAAGCCTATGTTACCTCTGCTAATCAACTCCAATCAAAATGCCTTTGTGAAGGGTAGATCCATAGTGCACAATATCCTGTTGTGTCAAGACTTGATTAGATTATATAATAGGAAGAGTGCTTCGGCTAGGGCTCTACTTAAGGTGGATCTTAGAAAGGCCTATGATACTGTGGAATGGGCATTCCTGGAGAAGTGGTTATGCATGCTAAGATTTCCCAGGAAGTTTGTTAATTGGATCATGGTGTGTGTTTCTACAGTGACTTATACTATCTCTCTGAATGGGCATACTGATGGTCTGTTTCAAGGCGCTAGGGGACTAAGGTAGGGTGATCCGATGTCCCCTCTGCTCTTTGTACTCATTATGCAATATCTCACCAGGAAGCTTCAAGTGGTAGCTAGTGACCCTTGATTCAGATTTCATCTTTGTGCAAGCAGCTGAGATTGATCAACCTATGCTTTACTGATGATCTTATGATCTTCTGCAAAGGAAGGCAGCAAGCTGTTAGAGTCACTAAGGAAGTGCTGGACCATTTTAAGCAGGTGTTTGGGCTGAAGGCTAATAGGCAGAAGTCAAATCTGTTCATGACAGGAATCTCAAGTCAAGAGGCTCATCACATAATGCAGATTACGGGGTTTCAATTGGGTACCTATCCTATGAGGTATTTGGGAGTCCCTTTAGCACCTACCAAGTGGACCAAACAAGCTTGTCATGCTTTAGTTGAGAAAATAACAGCAAGGATCAGATGTTGGTCTACTAGGAACCTTACATATGCGGGAAGAAGCTTCCTTATCAACTCTGTTCTGTTGGCAACTCATGGTTATTGGGATCTATCTTCCTCTTACCTACGGCTGTCTCCAAAGAGGTGGATCAGATTTGTAGATCCTTCTTATGGGGAAGGAATATAGGCAAATCTGCCCCTTTGCTGAACTGGGAAAGAGTTTGTCAGCCTAAGAAATATGATGGGTTAAACATAAGGGATTGCCAAAGGTTGATTATGTGTTGTTTTCCTGAAGTTTTGGAACAAGTTTCGTCGATTTTGAGTGAGATTTGAGCGAAAACGAGCCATTTTTCTGGTAAAAGTCGGGCAGCCTTTGCAACAGTAAACTGTTCTTGGCCGAGAAATTTCATAGCCGAGAAATTTTTTTTTCTCAGGCTGAGAAATTTCGAAACCGAGAAACTTTCTTTCTCAGGCTGAGAAATTTCGAATCCAAGAAACTTTCTTTCTCAGGCTGAGAAATTTCGAAACCGAAAAATTTTTTTTTAGGTTGAGAAATTTCGAAACCGAGAAATTTCCTTTCTCAGGTTGAGAAATTTCTATCCGAGAAATTTTTTTCTCAGGCTGAGAAATTTCGAAACCGAGAAATTTTTTTAGGTTGAGAAATTTCGAAACCGAGAAATTTCCTTTCTCAGGTTGAGAAATTTCTATCCGAGAAATTTTTTTCTCAGGCTGAGAAATTTCGAAATCGAGAAATTTTTTTTTTGCAGGCAGAGAATTTCTTAGCCGAGAAAGTTTGCCTGAGAAAATTTCGCTGGCCGAGAAACTTTCACTGCCCGAGAAATTTTATCAACCTGAGAAACTTTCGCTGCCCGAGAAATTTTGCTAAATTGAGAATTTTTTCAAATCCGAGAAATTTTGCTAAATTGAGAAATTTTTTCAAATCCAAGAAATTTTGCTAAACTGAGAAATTTTTTTCAAATCCGAGAAATTTTGCAAAACTGAGAAAATTTTCAAACCTGAGAAACTTTCAAAGTCTGAGAAATTTTAAACTTGATCCAAACCCATCTTTTAGCTTCAAATCTTGCAAAATCACTCTTTAAAAAATACACTTAAACGTTTTTTACCACCAAAAATTTCTGCCCCCCCCCCCTCGGATTGAAAAAAAATTAAAAAAATCATTGGATAGAGAAAAATTTTCTAAGCCCATTGGACTTTGTCTTTTTTACACTTTTTTAAAATTTTCGAAATAAATTTTCCGGGCCCCAAAATTTTCGGTATAGACTACGTTTTTGTGAAATTTTGAAGGCAAATCCAAAACGCGGCAACGATCACAGTACCCAACGATCGACCTAGGACGGTATTGGCACATTATAGAAAAAGTTTAGGTCCACCTCCAAACTTTTCGAAACAGAATTTCCAAATGCCAATTTCACCACCCCCGGCATGAATGGTACATGGGTTGCTCCACATTCATGACCGGTATGCACTGCGAGCAACCAACCCCATCATGCACGTTACACGGGTTGCTCCACGTGCAAGAAGGGATGTCAGAGAAGCGAGCAACCATCATGACTTCTGTACAAATCCGTGCAGAACCCAGACCTACAAAGAAGGGTTGACAAAAGTTCAACCAACCATCAGTGGGCGCGCCATCCAATCTTGATGCTTAGGCGATGTTGATCTCTTGTACCAGACTCCACCGTCCACCCACTGCCATCCATTCCACCATGGTGCGCTACATGGAGACGTCCTAAGCCACCGTGATCCTCTTTACGCCCTCACCTACCACCTGACGAGTCTCAGAAGTGTCTGATCAACAGTTTTGGGCCACCCTCGTCGGCATCACTCGTGGTCGCCTTTCAACGCGATCACGCCACAGCACCATAGTTCCCGTGGATCAGTGAACCCCCCCTGATCCTAACCCAGGAACGAGCCTACCCTAGCCTCTCTAGTCTAGGTCTAGGTCGCGCGACATCCTTCTCCACGCAAAGATCCAATCAACGATCTCGGGAGGATGACGTAAGTCGCTTGCAGGAGCTGCGAACCAACGACGAGATAATCGCACTCCTCTATCATATCTCACCATAACCCGGACCTCGCCCATAGGTATAGGAGACGACTCGTTGTTTCCCGAGTAGAAGTCGCGGCATCTGGTCCAACCGCGCAATTAACCCCCCCCAACCACTCAGCTATCCTTTCGCAGATAGCTGTTTCATTCGCACAAGAGGAACCATGTTAGCCATCACCGCCCCACTTGGAGACGGTTGATGTTGAACATGTAGTGCCCCGCCTCTCACTGCACCTCTTCCACTCACATAGAGTCTAGTGTCCTCACCCACCAAAATTTTCCACTTTCTAGGACACAAACACTCTTTACGCACCGTAGGTTCTTCGTGAACTTGCACGAACGCTTGATGACGTCCTTGTAACCGAGAGCGGAAGACCCACGACAGCCACCCTCACCACAACTGTCGATGGGCCACGGATACGAGCTTGTCTCATCGTCCGTGCGAACGGAAAGCCTTTGTGGCTCTCCGGTTCTTTCTGACCTGTGCAAACAGGCGGCACATCGGACACATGTTTCGATGTTGTGACGACGGAGCGTCTTTGTGACCCCCGTTTGGTTAGTTACCCCGTTCGTGATGGAGCCCCGACTCATAGCAATCAGCGAGGAACTTACACATTCCATGCCGCGCTCAACGAGGATCTATGAAGGAAAATGTCCCATCACCGACACCACTCCATCACGCCTACGCCTACGCCACCACATGCTGCTCCGTCTCTCCAGTGTTCAAAACTGAACCCATAGGAACACCAATTGCTGCTACTCCTGAGAATCCCACTTGATTGTCTAACTCAACACCACACCACACCATCATCACCACCATCAACACCAGAGACAGACTCGTCCCACGGACGACGTGACGATCCCGAAGACGGAGATCATCTCAAGGGGGAGTAAAGGAGAAGAAATGAGTTGAAGATCGTACAACAGCATCAGCAGCAACCATCACCCACGCCACCTCCACCAACTACGCCCCGCCGGAGGCTTCCACTACCTCTGCGCACATTCTTATGTGTCAGGCTATTATGTTCATAATGGAACACTCAAAGGAGCCATGGCACATCTCATCCACCACATTCCGTCACTACTGCGTTGACCACTCTGACGACCGGGCTCCCTGCTCTTGAAAGTCACATTTCAATGGAGCCTTGGCACATTTTTTTTACGCCCCACACCTACCTTCTTCTGGAGCCAGACGAGTCAACTTCGTGACCGAACCAGACAACTTCCATTCGAAAACGACGAACCCGGCGTCGAGAAGAAGAAGATTGGAGAATCTTAACAAGTGAATCCTAGCCGAGCCATCAATGCCTCCGCAAGAAGAGGAGATATCCCTTGTAGGGGGAGTTTGCTAGGAATCGAGATCTCCAATATGCCCAACAAAGATATCCCGCGTTGAACTGAAGATTGAACACTAAGGGGGAGATTGTTAAGAAATATTTTGTAGTGTTCAATTTCATTGTATTATCTTTGTTGATTTGCTTTATTAAACTTTGGGCTAGTTCTTAATTGGGTTAGTTCTTAGTTATTCATGTAATGGGCCTTCACAAGTATTATTTACCAACTTGTGGTATAAGTAGGAAAACCCTAGCACATAGTGCAGGGGCTTGTGTGTGTAGATAAAATAAACATATGTTAGAGTGAGAGAGCCTCCTCAAGAACACCACCAAGCCCCACGCCCGTTCTCGATTCCGATCTATTAGGCGTGTTTAATCCGTCCGAAGTTGTTCGTTTTGGTAGAACTCGGACCAACAGATACTAAAGTGTTCAAAATCAGGCCAAAAGTACTTATTTCAGACATAAAATACTAGTATTTATGCTATAAATACCAGCAAACTTTGTCGAATTATTTATGACTAAAATTGTAGATTTCAATAAAACATTTTGCATAATAAGGACATTGATTATCACCAATACCAAAAGAGGTGTTTTCCCCCATTTTCTTTATCGTACTGTTGGTCCCGAATGCACCAAACAAGGAATCAAAGAGGCTTTGATGGAATGAAAAAGGGAGAATTTCTCACCTTCAAGTGTGTGTAGTGTGTGAAAACTAGGGTTAGCCTTTTGATCTTTGATTACCTTTCAAATGGTGTTGGTAATACCTTATATACCACATTAACCCTAGGTATATTAAGGCCCAAACACAAAAAATTAAATAATTACATTCTAGTCCAAAGCCCAAAACCAAGGGATAATTACAATCTTAATCACAAGACTTACCTGAATTCGATACTAAACTACTCAAAATCAGGCCGAAAGTACTTAATTTCAGACCCAAATTACTAGTATTTAAGCGATAAATACCTGCAAACTCTGTCGAATTATATATGACTACAATAGTAGATTTCAATAACACATCTTGTATAATAAGGACATTATCATCACCTATACGAAAATAGGTGTTTTCCCCCCATCTTCTTTATCGTACTAAGACGGATACTTGAATTCGATACAAAAATACTCGGAAACATGCCAAAAGTACTTCATTTGAGACCCAAAATACTAGTATTTGCACGGAAAATTCCTGCAAATTGTGCCGAATTATATATGATTAGAATTATAGATTTCAATAAGACTTCTTGCATAATATGGGCATTGATCATCACCATCCAAAAAGAGTTGTTTCCCCCATTTTCTTTATCGTACTAAGATGGATACTTGAATTCGATACTAACTCAAAATTAGGCCGTAAGTACTTAATTTCGGACCCAAAATACTAGAATTTATGCGATAAATACCTGCAAACTCTGTCGAATTATATATGACTAAAATTGTAGATTTCAATAAAACATCCTGCATAATAAGGACATTGATCATCATCAATACCAAAATAGGTATTTTCCCCCATCTTCTTTATCGTACTGAGATGTATACTTGAATTCGATACTAACCTACTCAAAATCAGGCCAAAAGAACTTAATTTCAGACCTAAAATACTAGTATTTATGCAATAAATACCTGCAAACTTTGTCGAATTATATATGACTAAAATTGTAATATCAATAACACATCTTGCATAATAAGGACATCGATCATCAACAATACAGAAAGATGTGTTTTCTCCCATCTTCTTTATCGTACTAAGACGGATACTTTAATTCGATACTAAAATACTCGGAAACATGCCAAAAGTACTTCATCTGAGACCCAAAATACTAGTATTGGCACGAAAAATTGCTGTAAATTGTGCCGAATCATATATGATTAGAATTATAGATTTCAATCATCTTGTTGATCATCACCAATCCAAAAAGAGTTGTTTTCCCCCATTTTCTTTATCGTACTAAGATGGATACTTGAATTCGATACTAAAATACTAGTATATGCGCGGAAGATACCTGCAAACTGTGCCGAATTATATATTACTAAAATTGTAGATTTCAGTAAGACATCTTGCATCATAAGGACATTGATTATCATCAATACCAAAAGAGTTGTTTTCTCCCATCTACTTTGTCGTACTAATGTTAGGATATTTAGTGATTGTGTCAATAGTTTATGTCTTGGGTTTAATATTGTAATTATCTTTGTAGCTTGGGCTTTGGACTAGAATGTAATTATTTAAATTTTTAGTGTTTGGGCCTTAATATACCTAGGGTTAATGTGGTATATAAGGATTTACCAACACAATTTGAAAGGTAATCAAAGATCAAAAGGCTTATCCTATTTTTCACACAATACACACACTTGAAGGTGAGATCCGCTCCCTTTTCATTCCATTAAAGCCTCTTTGATTCCTTGTTTGGTGCAATCGGGACCAATTAGTGGTATCAGAGCAAACGTGGATCGATCTGCATTGATTTGAATCCAGTTTCGTTCGATTTCGAGAAAGATCAAAGGTGTTTTGGGCAAAAACACTTTCGGGCATTTTGAACTCGTTTTGGGGTTTTAATGCCTCGTTTTTTGTGTTTAAAACCTTCCCCCAGATCGATTCTATGCCTAAAATGTTTTTAGAACACTTTTGGATCAGTTTTAACGAGTTTTGAGCAAGATCGAAGCAAAAACTCTTCAGAAAAGGACATCTCGGCCATTCTCTGTTTTTGGTCGATTTGATCTATTTTTTGTTGTTTTTAGCCCACAAATCGGTTGATTATGTGTTTAGGGAAGAATTTCTGAAGTTTAGGATCAAGTTTGAGCGATTTTGGTTGAGATTTGAGCAAGAACTGGACGATTGTCTGGCAAAACGCATGAAAGCAATGGAACAGTGAAAGCTCGTTCTTGACCGCGAAAATTTTTGCTTAATCGTTCAAGTCCGCGAAATTTTCACATCTGCGAAATTTGATTCCGAGAATTTACCTAGAACCGCGAAAAATTTCACTTTTCACTGCATTTTTTCGCAACTGCCTATTTTCAAAATCCAAGAAACCTTACATCTGCGAAATTTGATTCCGAGAATTTACCTAGAACCGCGAAAAATTTCACTTTCACTGCATTTTTTCGCAACTGCCTATTTTCAAAATCCGAGAAACCTTACATCTGCGAAATTTGATTCCGAGAATTTTTCCAAAAAAAAAAGACGCTAAATTTGCTCACTCGGAAACCTTCATCTGCGAAATTTGCTTACTCTTCATATATCCGAGGAACTTTGTACCGAAGAAAGCTTATTCCGCAAATTTCTCTGAGCCGCGAAATTTTTCAGCCGAGAACTTTTTTTGAAATTTTTATCCGAGAAATTTTTCAAAACCGAGAAAGTTTGCAAATTCGCGAAATTTTTTTTAAACCACGACTTTTTAATCCAAAAAATTTTCAGCCGAGAAAGTTCATTCCATCCGAGAAAGTTTTTCAAAACTACGATTCTTTCAAATCCGAGAAAAACTTCCTATCACACTTCAACTCTCGATGCGAAATTTCTTGCGTAGGTGTTAAAAATTCAAAATCAAGAACTCACATGCGAAATTTTAAAATCCGAGAAATTTTCAACTGAGAATTTTTCTTCCGAGAATTTCTCTTTAAAACTCACAAACACCGAAATTTCTCAACACATAATTTCTCGGATAATTCTTCATATAATCATGTCCCTTCAAACTGCGAATTTTCTTTTCCTAACGTGTTAAGGTTTTTTTGTTTTTTCTCGAGTTAAAATTTTCTCGGGTTAAATTTTTCTCAAACTTTATTTAAGATTTGATCCTTACACTTTAGTCCTATCACCCTAGACCACTTTTTACATAAATTTTTTTCTCGCCTCAAATCTCGTTTTCAAATTTCTAGAACTTCTCCTAATTTCAAGATATATTTCCCCTTCATACATTATCGACCATCACACACGCTCACTTAGTTCTAAGAAATTCTTTAAACAATTTTTTTTCTCAAAACTCTACACGTTAAACTCATATTTCTCATCTCGTTCGTTACTAACTCTCTTATCTATACAAGATCAAAACCACGGACGATTCGACTGCACCAACCATGTCTACCACGAATGACATCTCAATAGTGGGCTCCGACACCAGGCCTCCGATGCTGCGACAAGGCGACTACAGCATATGGACAAACCGATTCCTCACGTTCATCAGGAACAAAGGCGCACCACTCTCTCAATACCTTCTAGACTCCATCTTCAATGGTCCAGCACAGTTCTGGACGATCATCCCTGCACAGCCAAACGCAAACCCTCCCATGGATGAACGCCGCACTCCAAGAGGTCCCATCAATGAGGATGAACAGGCTCGCCTACATGCCGATGAGACTGCCAAAGGATATCTTCCAGGCTATGGGAAACGAGGTCTACGCTCACATTGAGTGCTGCACAACTGCTAAGGAAATATGGGATGAACTCGTGGAAATTATGGCAGGCACAACTGAGAGTGCTCAAGGGAGGAAATCAGCATGTCTCTCGCAGTATGAACACTTCCAGGCCTATGAAGGAGAGGAACTGCGTGACACATACCTCCGATACTTGAAGGTCATCAATGAACTCAAGAAAGCCAGGATCTCGAGGGACAAATTCGATATCAACAAACGCATCCTTGGTAGCCTCAAACCACATTGGGGCAATGCAATCGTGATGATGATTCAGAGTAAGGACCTCTCCAACACTTCCATCCATGCTCTCAATGACAGTCTGTCTGCCTATTGCTCCTTACGTGCAACCTCAGTCCACCAACACTCGAGTCGACCCACTGGCCCTCCTCTCGAACAAGACCAATGAACGATCTTCCGCCACAAAGACCAAACAGAACAAAGGGAAGCTACCAGATTCTATATCTGACTCCTCTTCAGGATCCGAAGCCGATACAGAATCTGATGAAGATGTTCGTGATCTACGCAAACAACTGGCAATGCTCACAAAGATGGTCTCAAAAAAGATCGGGAAAAAATCCTCACCCTCCTCCAATCGCCAAAGAACCTTTAGCGGCACCAAAAAGACCACTCCCACGGAAGAATCTAAGCCGACAAAGAAAGAGGAGGACTCAGCACCTCAAAGGTCTGTGAAGTGCTTTCGGTGTGGAAAGACAGGTCACTTTGCCAAGGAATGCCACGCCCCACGCATAAAGGACTCTGGCTACTACGACTGTAAGGCCAGAATGGCCCGCAAAATGGAAGGTGGGAAAGTTCTACTCACCGAAGAAGCTGAATGGGTGAACGACACTTCAGAAGACGAGGAGCCTAAGGATGAAGATTGCTGCATGGCAAGGCTGGTAGAACATGACGAGGATGAGGAGATGGTCAACACCGGTGAGAATGCCGCTAAGACGCCTACTAACAGTTAAAAGGTATAACATGTGTAACACTACGTTCCTGCAAACAAGAAATGGTGCTCCCTCGCAACTTAGGCCATTTGTGAGATCATCCCCCATTGTTATCTCGGAAGAAAAGAGGGTACAGAAATGAATGCTAGGGGTAAGACTAAGATACCTTCACTTTCGGAGGATGTCGAAACTCCACTCCCAACCGAAGAACAGGAAATTGCTTTCCAAGAAGCGATCTCTCGCACCTATATCCCAGAGAAACTTCTGCTCATAGCAGAACTAGAACGAACACTAGAATTAGAGCGGAAGACCTTCGCAAAGGAGCGAGATGAACTACTTAGCAAAATCTCTACACTAGAACAATTTCACAGTACAAACAATCCCTCTACATCAAGTCAAGTACCCGATTCTCAAACATGTAAATGTAAGAGGACGGCGAAGATGACTCCTGAAGCTGAAACTTGTTCAAACACTAACTCTCGTATTCCTATGGATACAGGGAATGTGAGTTCGACGTCTCCGGAAGGGAGTTCATTTGAAGTAAAGGAGGACCCGCTCTTTGATGACAAGAAGAAAAGACCATCCTATATTTGTATTTCCAATCTATGTACTGATTCCCAACATCTTAAGAACGTAGACAATTATGCTGCCAAAACTTATCTTTCCTTTGCCAAACTAATGTCTATGTGTTGCTGCAATGACTTCATTCTTCCACGCTTTCATGAATATGAGGCACACGAACACGCAACACCCCGACCAAAAAGGCAAACCTCCTCTACGACGCCCTTGCATTCTCTAGTTCATCTACGCCCAAGGTTAAGCGAAAACGCCATCCAACGCTGAATACAAAGTCACCTACTGCTCGCAAGCAGAAGACGACTAAAACCAAAAGGCGACAACAACAACCAAAACCTTCACGTCAATTCACGAATAAGACAACGTATATGCAAGCGCAAGTTAGGCAAATATGGGTTAGAAAAACCATAATCCCACCTCCTCAAACAAATCACAAAGGAAAAGCTAAATTAGATCCAACACAACCTGATTTAGACTCCACATTTCCCGTTAAGCGTATGAAAATTTTACTTGTATCACAAGATGGTCCCGTCCGTAAACGGGGACCCAACGTTTGCTGATGATTGCAGGTCTGTCATGTGTGGTATCTAGACTCGGGTTGCTCCACACACATGACGGGGAACAAGGAGCTGTTGAGCAACTTCTCCGAGCGCTATCTCGAAAGGGTCTCCTTCGGAAACAGTCAAATGGCGCCAATTCTCGGAACTGGTGATCTCGTCCATGACAAACTGACGATTAAGGGCATCTCTTATGTCGAGGGTTTGAGCTACAATATCTTCAGCATTAGTCGTTTCTGCGACAAAGGATACAAGGTTCTCTTCGAATCTGACATCTGCAGCATTATAGATGCCTCAGGACAACCTCTTCTTTCTGGAACGCGCACGTCTCACCTTTACATACTCAATCTTACGACCTCTCGACCAATATGCCTTCTCTCCCGTGCTGCACCCAAGTTGAACGAATGGCACCGGCGTCTTTCACACCTCAATTTCAAGACTATCAACAAACTGCGTCAGAATAAACTCGTCAACGGTCTACCCCAACTGTCATATCATAAGGAACACCTCTGCTCTGCCTGTGAATTGGGGAAGATGAAGCGATCATCACACATCTCTAAGGAAACACCGTCCTCTAAGCTCATCCTTGAGCTCTTACACATGGATCTATGTGGCCCAATGCCTACGGCTACACTCGGAGGAAGACGGTATATTCTTGTGATTGTCGACGACTTCTCACGCTATACATGGACGAAACTCGTTCGCACAAAGGATGAAGTTCCTGATTTAATCATCGAGTTTGTTGTTACGTCCCAAACTCTTCATCAACAGAAGGTTCGGATTATCAGAACTGACAATGGAACTGAGTTTAAGAACAAGAAGCTCAGTGATTTCTATGCTACTCAGGGCATCACCCAGCAGTTCTCAGCTGTGAAGACACCAGAACAGAATGGTGTCGTTGAGCGTAAGAATAGGACACTAGTTGAAACAGCTAGGACTCTCCTCATCCAATCCGGACTTCCTCACTCTCTTTGGGGCGAAGCTATTCAAACGTCCTGTTACACGCAAAACCGGGCTTCCATCCACAAGAGATTCAACCGCACCCCATACGAGATGCTGAATAACCGTCGTATCCCAGATATATCTTATCTAAGGGTCTTCGGTTGCCGATGTTTTGTGGCCAATGATCGCCAACATCTTGGGAAGCTTGATCCAAAAGCACTTGAAGGAATCTTTGTTGGATATTCGCTGAACTCGAAGGCATACAGAGTCTATCTTAGGGAGAAACGATCAGTAATAGAGAGCACAAATGTCACATTTGACGAAAGCGAAGGCGACCTCATGGCTTCTGCTCATATCAGTCCAAAACCAGGTCTTCTACCGTCGTTGACAAAAGGTCAACCTTCAACGACGGGAACTTCCTCATCTGAGGGCAATTCTTATGAACTGGATCTCGATCTACTCTTCGAGTACTTCTATCCAGTCCCCAAGACTCCCGTCGCCACCACTCAAACTACCACTGCACCCACCCCACCTACACCACCAGCTATCAGCGATGATGTCGTCCCGCCAAACTTTGATGATCTCAATCTCAACGAAGACGACATTTTACCCAACCCTGGGAACATTGCTGATCCTGATGCTGAACCTTCTCAATCTACTACGGTTGAGATCTCTTCTTCGGACACCGGACCCCAATCTAATGAGTCTCCAATCGGTACAAATGCGGCCAGCTCCTCACAGACCAATGTACCACTTTGGGCTCGCTCTCATCCTACCGATCAGATTATTGGGGATCCCACATCCGGTGTTTCGATGCGTTCGGCTACAATGAATGAAAGTCCGTTTGCTTGCTATCTCAGTCAAGCCAAACCATCACGAGTAGCTGAAGCTCTCAACGATCCTGATTGGCTGATTGCAATGCAGGAGGAAATAAATCAGCTTGAACGATTACAAGTTTGGGAACTCGTACCACGACCTCACAATAGATCCATTATCGGCACAAAGTGGATCTTCAAGAACAAAAAGGATGAAGACGGTGTTGTCATCCGCAATAAAGCAAGACTTGTGGCTAAGGGGTACAACCAACAAGAAGGCATCGACTACGATGAAACTTTCGCCCCAGTTGCCAGGATCGAAGCCATACGAATTTTTCTTGCCTTTGCTGCTCACAAGAACTTTAAAGTCTACCAAATGGACGTGAAGACTGCATTTCTGAATGGATTTCTCAAAGAAGAAGTGTACGTTGATCAACCTGAAGGGTTCTTGAGCGAAGAGTTTCCTCATCACGTATATCGACTCTACAAGGCCCTCTACGGACTAAAACAGGCTCCCCGAGCTTGGTATGACGTCCTTTCAGACTTCCTTGTTCAGTCTGGATTTAAGAAAGGATCTCTGGATACAACTCTCTCACCAAGCGGAGTGGCCCGGACATCATGATTGTACAGATTTATGTCGATGACATCATTTTTGGATCGACTGAACCACAAATGTGTGAAGAGTTCGCAGAATTGATGAAAGAGAAATTCGAAATGAGTATGATGGGCGAGCTGAATTTCTTTCTTGGTCTTCAAGTAAAGCAACTCCCCGACGGAATCTTCATCAACCAGTTCAAATACATCCATGACATCCTCGAGAAATATGGCATGAAGGATGCTAAGACTGCTGCTACACCTATGTCACCCTCTGGCCGACCCGACGCGGACACATCTGGTGCTCCCGTTGACCAAACCGTAAACCGAGGGATAATAGGCTCTCTTCTGTACCTCACTGCTAGTCGACCGGATATCGTTCTCTCGACAGGAATCTGCGCTCGTTTCCAGGCTACACCTAAGGAATCCCATCTCACTGCTGTCAAAAGGATTCTCCGCTATCTCAAAGGAACACCCAATCTGGGTTTGTGGTACCCCACTCGATCGGACTTCAAACTGGTTGGATTCTCTGACTCGGATTATGCAGGATGCAAGATGGATAGGAAAAGCACCTCTGGAGCTGCACACTTCTTGGACGGTAAACTCGTGAGTTGGTCGTCTCGAAAACAAAACTGTGTCTCAACTTCATCGACGGAGGCAGAATATGTCGCCGCCGCTAGTTGTTGTTCACAGCTTTTGTGGATGAGAACCCAACTACGAGATTTTAATTTTCATGTTGATAAAATTCCCATTTATTGTGACTCTAAGAGTGCAATTGCGATGACGAGTAATCCGGTACATCACTCGCGAACGAAACACATAGATATTCGTCACCACGTCACAACCGAAGATCAGCTGGCGGACATTTTCACAAAACCGTTGGATGTCAAACGATTCCAACACCTTGTGACTATGTTGGGCATGTTGAATATTCAGCTGTGATCAATCGACCCTACATGAACTTTGATAAAGTGTACATATGTCCTTTCACTTCATTTCGTTCTCTATGTGTCTTCTAAATTATGTCTTTTGAGGGGGAGTTTTCGATTAAGGGGGAGCTTCTGATTTTTGCATTATTAAAAAGGGAGTTTTCGATTAAGGGGGAGTCTCTGATTTTGCCTATTTAAAAAAAAGAATTGGGTTGAAATTTTAAAGTTTGGTCAAACTGAGTCAAAATTGGACCGATTAAAATGTTTTGGGTTGAATTTTTAAATTTCTGGTCAAACAGGGTCAAATTGGACCAATTGAACTTTAATTGGACCCAATTTTGACCAAGTCCGCAAAAATCAGATCTGGATCCAATTTTGACCAAGCCCACGAATTTCGGCCCATTAACTCAAAAATTTCGCATGAACAGTAACAAAATCCCTAAAACCGCAAAACCCTTAACGTTTTTCACAATCTTACAAATACCCGCGAAAATTTCAAAAATTTCGCACCCCCTTTTCAAAAATGTCTCAAAACCCTCGCAGTCGTCGTCGTCCTAAAATCTGCATTCAAAATCCGTTTATCTGCATTCTCCGACGTCAAAATTAGCCTTTCGGTATGAATACATCGCAAATAAACTGCTTCTCGTTCAATCTAATCCAGTTTCTGCCCCGTTTAGTTTTTTTGGTTTAAATTAATTTCTTCTCGACTTTAAATCGGACGCGTGTTAGCTTTTTGATGTTTAAAACCCCCAAATATGCATTGCCCGTCCAATCTCGAGTCGATTGAGTTCAGATTATTGCATTTTGGTTAAGATTTGAGTAGGTCTAAGGCAAAAAATTATTGCGTCGTTTCGCACGTTTTCGCACTGTGTTCTTCACCGAGAAAATTCTCAGAAAATGCTTTAAATATTAGATTTCGCTGCTACAGTGAGCTAGGCCCCGCTAAATTTTTTTATCCGAGAAATTTCTTGTGCTACAGTGAGTAAGGTCCCGCGAAATTTTATCCGAGAAATCTCTGGCGTTAAAATTTTTCGCTGCTACAGTGATTAAGAACCTGCGAAAACTTTCATCGGAGAATTTATGTGTGTTAAAATTTCGCTACTACAGCATGTGAAGCCCCGCGAAATTCTCATACACATCACTTCATATTACATATTTTCGCATCTTCACTATTTCGCAACTACAGTGACCCAAAAATTTGAACCCCAGAAATTTTATAACTTAAGCAGATTTTCTTCAAAGCTCCATCACTCTGCGAAACTTTCATATCACTTGAGAAAATTCAAAACTTGCGAAATTTTTGCTAACTTGAAAACTCTTTATACCTGCGAAAATTTAATACCGTTTTTAGAACAAATTTTCACCGCGAAAGTTTTGGATTACATGCGAAAAAATTACACTAAACGCGAAAATTCTCACGACATGTCTATGTGCTATAACTTGCGAAAATTTCCCAATACATGCGAAATCTTACTCAATCTGCGAAAATTTTCTCGGCATGTCTATATATTATAATCTGCGAAACATTAACACTACATGCGAAAATTTCCTCTGAATGCGAAATTTCCTTGTTATATGCGAAAATTCGTGGATAAACTGAATGCGAAATTTCTTTGATACATGCGAAAATTCACTCTGAATGCGAAATCACTTCAACGTGCGAAAATTTTCCTTATATGCAAAAATTCATGTATAGACTGAGTGCGAGATTTCCTTGATATATGCGAAAATGTCTCTCGACTTGTCTATGTATGATAATTAGCGAATTTTCTCATTACTTGCGAAAAATTTGGATAACTTGCGAGATTTCTTAACTTGCGAAAATTTTCCATACTTGCGAAATTTTACTCAATCTGCGAAATTTTCCATTACATGCGAAATTTTACACAAAATGCGAAAATTTTCTCGACATGTCTATGTGTTATGCTTAGCGAATCTTCTCATCTCTTATGAACGCCTTCAATTCAGAAATTTTCTAAGTATTGAAAATTTTAATTTACAATTTGAGGCTACTTTCATTGTTTCACCCACATTAATCCGTACTAATCATATTACAATTACTGTCGAACACAGATATGACCAACAAAATCAAGGTACACTTGAAGCACTTGAGGCGGCTGCAATCCAAAGGGACATCGCTCGCATCGAGCTCAACACGCTTACCTATGTCCCACCAATCGAGCAGATCTTCCCAACAAGTCAATGGGCGGCCTTGATTCCCAATAATTACATGGTGGACTTGGACAGCTTTCGGTGAGATGCCCCCATCATTATAGAAATCCTCAAAGGGCACCCACTTCGCCACGCCGTCACTCATGGCGAGCCAGAAGCACAAGTGTATCTTCAACAATTCTGGCATACGTTGCAGATAGCTGGACCACTCCACCTTGCTAAAAATTTATCCGCCAAAATTGATCAACGGTGGTCCTCACTCGCAAGATAGTCCAAGAAGTGCTTCAACTCCCTGTCTACTCACCATACGACCCGCTACCAACCCATGAACAACTCCTCGAGGACATAGACAGACTGGGCTATCAACCAGAAAACAAGAAGAAGAAGGGCCCACTTGTCCTCAGTGAAGTCACCACCCGTAATCTACCTCAACCCTGATGAACGCTGTACCTGCTGGTGAACAAATGCATGTCAGGGAATCATGCTGGTCAGGACCGCGGAAACTTTCAAATCCTCACCATCCTAACCGGCATCGCCCACAACCGCAAGTACAACTACCCGACATCATATGGATGGATCTCGTCTCCATGATCCAACGTCGCGACCGGGAAGTCGCCAAGAGAGTCACAAACCGCTTCGTCCCTTACATGCGGTGGCTCCCAGCTCTCATCAAACATTTCAGCTTGCACTCCACCAACATTCGCATCCGCCCGGCAACGGAACACTTCCTAATCCCCACTGTCGAGAGGTTCGCCAAGAAAAACACTCCGGCGAAAGATCGACACGCAATGATAATCCCAGACGACGTTCTCGCCTACGTCGACCCGACCAACCTGCACGTCCAAGAATACCGTGCCTCCACAGCCTCTTTCCGCGAAAGCCCTCATCCACTATCCACTGTCCCTAGGCGCTGATCAACCCCACAGCTCCTAACCTCGGGACTAGCCAAAAGCCCACCACCACCTCCAAAGAGTCATCGAGTCGCGCCGCATCCTCTTCCACCCGCATTCCGAAAAAACGGTCGCGTGAGGATGACGTAAGCCGCCCCACGGAGCGTCGATCGAAACAAAAACACGATCGACCTCCTCAGCCACAGATAAGCCGAGCCGAACCAATAGGTACAGGAGGTGATGTGTTCACCTCCCGAGTAGAAGACATGGCACCTGGCTCAACCACGCAAACGACCCCACCAATCCACTTGTCTTCCTCTCTACAGGAAGATTTTTCATTCCACGAGGAGCCACGTATGCCATCGACATCCCGCTTGGAGATAGTCGATGTTGAAACAAGCAGTCCCTCGCCTCAGACTGTATCCTCTTCATGCACATCGAGTATAGTGCCCTCACTCCCCATAATTTCTTACGTTTCTAGGACACATACACCTTTTACCGCACTACAGAGTCTTCGTGATTCTATCAGAACGCTCGGTGATGTCACTGTGACTGAGAGCGGAAGACCTAGCACGGCCAACATCACAACAACCGTGAGCCTAGGCCATCATTCGCTTGAGTCTGTCTCATCGATGATGCCAACGGGAAGTCTGAGTGACCCCGTCTTTTCCCGTCCTGTGCAAACGGGCGGCTGATCGGCTATCTTCTCCGATTCGGTGACAGTTGGATTTCTTCGTGATTCCAACTTGTTAAACTTACCCCAGTTCGTGACTGAGACCGCGTTAGAGACTCGTCTTCAAGAGTTTGCAAAGACTCTTGAGGCGTCTATCCTCGATAAAGTCTACGCGCGTCTCGATTCGTCCACCATCGACAAAGGCAAAGGTGTGGCCCTGGAGACGCCACCACCAACTCAAAATGTGGACGCTGAAGCTGTTCTCTCCTCAATTTCCGCAAAGGAGCTCTTCTACATCCTCAGAGCCCGATTCGAATCAATGACGGAACTTGACGAAGAGGAACAGCAAATGAAGGCCATTATCACTCAACCAATGACTTACCGTACTCAAGGCGAGTCTAGCGGGATCAGGCGCGACGATCAAGACGATGATCAAGATCGCCGCGAGGGGGAGAGGCAACAAGGCTCACAATCACAAGGACTCGTGCAATCGACGCCGCCTTCCTCCTCTGCACCTGAAACAACGCCCGCAATAGAAACCTCACACCCCACTAGCCAAAAATCCCATCCCATTAACCCCGAGTCATTAGCCAAATCACCCACATTACCACCTACTACCGTCTCCGTAACTCTAATCGTCACATCGGCGATAGAGACCACCACCACACCTTCTCCACCCACCGTCTCGGAACCTCTAACTACCACATCGACGTTAGAGGACACCACCACATCTACACCAACCGACGCCCAAATCATCCTAGACAAAACCATCACCTCATCCGAACCACCAGAATCTCCACCACAACCATCCCCACAATCCTCAAACTCCTCCGACGCAACACCCTCGCCACCACACAGCCATACCCCTCTCAATACCGATTCCAACATGGCTTTCGAGGACGTCTACTGCGCACATAACGAGATCGAGGCCTACATCTTTAACGATGAATGGCTGTACACACCCGCCGATGCAGTAGCAGCCAGGAAGTTGGTGGAAAATGCTCGACGTCTGCTAAAGGAAGCCTCGCTCACTCTAATCAACACTGCAGAAAACGAGAATGGAGAGGAGTACGACGCTGAACTTGCCGAGCTCGAGAACATCCTACAATTTCAAGCGCAGCAAGCTGAGGCTCCTGCTGCTCAACCGGATGTGCCCACGACGGATATACCAGAAGCACCGTGGGAAAATAAGAAGATCACCGCGCCATTTCAAGAAGAGATCAGGAAGAGGATCTGGCGGCGCAAGGAGCAAATCATCACGACCTTCAACGAATATGAGCTGATGAACATTCAAAATTGGAGCGAGGAAAAGAAGAAGCTCTATCGATGGAGCCTTCTTTGCCACAAGTGCACAAAGAGGACGCTATCCGATGAAGAAAACATCGCTCTGGAAATGAATCGGGCCCCCATCTGCAAAGTCACTGACCTTCGCCAAGAGTCGAAAGGACGTGTTCACTATCCAGTGTTCACGGTGATGAGGCAGGACGAGAGCTGCTGTGAAGTAAGCGAGGCGGACTTCAAATTTCTGCGCTTAGGTGATCTGTACAACATGCTGGAATCCATGAAGCAGTTCAGACTCATCCTCAGAAGCTCGGGACATCTCGTACGGGCTGAACCGGTCACCATGGGCTACATAGCTCTCAAGCGCCATATGCTCCGACAGGTCAGATTCTTCGCCACCCATGATCTGCAGATGGCGGTGGAGCACAACCTGAAGAAGGTGAACCTAACTCGCCCATCTTTCAAGAACGCGGACGACTACCGAGAAGGCGATGTGATCGACGGAGATGATCCGGCGGTCGCCTGCTCGAACTACAAGGGAAAGATGAGGCTGATGCGCTGCTCCGAAGTGGCAAAATTCTCAGATGGGACGCTCACCATCATCCAAGACAAACTCATGAGGATTTGCCGCATCCTTTCGGAAGAAGATCCACACTGCCGATCCAAGTTCGCGAAGTTCATCGACGCTATAGCTGATCGAATGGTCCTTCGAAGGAATCTCCACGCCTTCGAGTTCAAGCTAGGACTTCGCGAAACACTAACACGCTAATCCACCATCACAACGCCCAAGATCCAAGACTCCCAACAATTGACACAAAGGGGGAGATTGTTAGGATATTTAGTGATTGTGTCAATAGTTTATGTCTTGGGTTTAATATTGTAATTATCTTTGTAGCTTAGCTTTGGACTAGAATGTAATTATTTAAATTTTTAGTGTTTGGGCCTTAATATACCTAGGGTTAATGTGGTATATAAGGTTTTACCAACACAATTTGAAAGGTAATCAAAGATCAAAAGGCTTATCCTATTTATCACACAATACACACACTTGAAGGTGAGATCCTCTTCCTTTTCATTCCATTAAAGCCTCTTTGATTCCTTGATTGGTGCAATCGGGACCAACAGATGGACACTTAAATTCGATACTAAAATACTCAGAAACAGGCCAAAAGCACTTCATTTCAGACCCAAAATACTAGTCTTTGCGCGGAAAATAACTGCAAATTGCGCCGAATTATATATGAGTAAAATTGTAGATTTCATTAAGACATCTTGCATAATAAGGGCATTGATCATCTCCAATAGCAAAAGAGGTGTTTTCCCTCATCTTCTTTATCGTACTAAGATGGATACTTGAATTCGATACTAAACTACTCAAAATCAGGCCAAAAGTACTTAATTTCAGACACAAAATATTATTCTTTATGCGATAAATACCTGCAAACTCTGTCGAATTATATATGACTAAAATTGTATATTTCAATTAAACATCTTGCACAATAAGGACAATGATCATCACCAATACCAAAAGAGGTGTTTTCCCCATCTTCTTTATCGTACTAAGATGGATACTTGAATTCGATACTAAACTACTCAAAATCAGGACGAAAGTACTTAATTTCAGACCCAAATTACTAGTATTTATGCGATAAATACCTGCAAACTCTGTCGAATTATATATGACTACAATTGTAGATTTCAATAACACATCTTGCATAATAAGGACATTATCATCACCAATACAAAAATAGGTGTTTTCCCCCATCTTCTTTATCGTACTAAGACGGATACTTGAATTAGATACTAAAATACTTGGAAACATGCCAAAAGTACTTCATTTGAGACCCAACATACTAGTATTTGCACGGAAAATACCTGCAAATTGTGCCGAATTATATGATTAGAATTATAGATTTCAATAAGACTTCTTGCATAATATGGGCATTGAGCATCACCAATCCAAAAAGAGTTGTTTTCCCCCATTTTCTTTATCGTACTAAGATGGATACTTGAATTCGATACTAAACTACTCAAAATCAGGCCAAAAGTACTTAATTTCAGACCCAAAATACTAGTATTTATGCGATAAATACCTGCAAACTCTGTCGAATTATATATGACTAAAATTGTAGATTTCAACAAAACATGTTGCATAATAAGGACATTGATCATCACCAATACCAAAAGAGGTGTTTTCGCCCATCTTCTTTATCGTACTAAGATGGATATGTGAATTCGATACTAACCTACTCAAAGTCAGGCCAAAAGTACTTAATTTCAGACCTAAAATACTAGTATTTATGCGATAAATACCTGCAAACTTTGTCGAATTATATATGACTAAAATTGTAAATATCAATAACACATCTTGCATAATAAGGACATTGATCATCAACAATACAGAAAGAGGTGTTTTCCCCCCATCTTCTTTATCGTACTAAGACGGATACTTGAATTCGATACTAAAATACTCGGAAACATGCCAAAAGTACTTTATCTGAGACCCAAAATACTAGTATTGTCACGAAAAATAGCTGTAAATTGCGCCGAAATATATATGATTAGAATTATAGATTTCAATAAGACATCTTGCATAATATGGGCATTGATCATCACCAATCCAAAAAGAGTTGTTATCCCCCATTTTCTTTATCGCACTAATTTGGATACTTGAATTCGATACTAAACTATTCAAAATCAGGCCAAAGTACTTAATTTCAGACCCAAAATACTAATATTTATGCGATAAATACCTGCAAACTCTGTCAAATTATATATGACTAAAATTGTAGATTTCAATTAGATATCTTGCATGATAAGGACATTGATCATCACCAATACCAAAAAAGGTGTTTTTCCCCATCTTCTTTATCGTACTAAGATGGATACTTGAATACGATACTAAATACTCAAAATCTGGCCAAAAGTACTTAATTTCAGACCCAAAAAACTAGTATTTATGCGATAAATACCTGTAAACTCTTTCGAATTATATATGACTAAAATTGTAGATTTCAATAAGACATTTTGCATAATAAGGACATTGATCATCACCAATACCAAAAGCGGTGTTTTCCTCCATTTACTTTATCGTACTAAGATGGATACTAAATTCGACACTAAAATACTCAGAAACAGGCCATAAGCACTTCATTTAAGACCCAAAATATTAATATTTGCGCGGAAAATACATGAAAATTGCACTGAATTATATATGAGTAAAATTGTAGATTTCATTAAGACATCTTGCATAATAAGGGCATTGATCATCACCAATACCTAAAGAGGTGTTTCCTTCATCTTCTTCATCTGAGACCCAAAATACTAGTATTGGCACGAAAAATAGCTGTAAATTGTGCCGAATCATATATGATTAGAATTATAGATTTCAATAAGACATCTTGTATAATATGGGCATTGATCATCACCAATCCAAAAAGAGTTGTTTTCCCCCATTTTCTTTATCGTACTAAGATGGATACTTGAATTCGATACTACTCAAATTCAGGCCAAAAGTACTTAATTTCAGACCCAAAATAGTAGTATTTACGCGATAAATACCTGCAAACTCTGTCAAAATATATATGACTAAAATTGTAGATTTCAATTAGACATCTTACATAATAAGGACATTGATCATCGCCAATACAAAAAAGGTGTTTTTCCCCATCTTCTTTATTGTACTAAGATGGATACTTGAATTCGATACTAAACTACTCAAAATCAGGCCAAAAGTACTTAATTTAAGACCCAAAATACTAGTATATGCGCGGAAGATACCTGCAAACTGTGCCGAATTATATATTACTAAAATTGTAGGTTTCAGTAAGACATCTTGCGTAATAAGGACATTGATTATCATCAATACCAAAAGAGTTGTTTTCTCCCATCTACTTTGTCGTACTAAGATGGATACTTAAAGTCGATACTAAAATACTCAGAAACAGGCCAAAAGCATTTCATTTCAGACCCAAAATACTAGCCTTTGCGCGGAAAATACCTGCAAATTGCGAGGAATTATATGTGAGTAAAATTGTAGATTTCATTAAGACATCTTGCATAATAAGGGCATTGATCATCTCCAATAGCAAAAGAGGTGTTTTCCCTCATCTTCTTTATCGTACTAAGATGGATACTTGAGTTTGATACTAAACTACTCAAAATCAGGCCAAAAGCACTTAATTTGAGACACAAAATATTATTATTTATTCGATAAATACCTGCAAACTCTGTTGAATTATATATGACTAAAATTATATATTTCAATAAAACTTCTTGCATAATAAGGACAATGATCATCACCAATACCAAAAGAGGTGTTCTACCCCATCTTCTTTATCGTACTAAGATGGATACTTGAATTCGATACTAAACTACTCAAAATCTGGACGAAAGTAATTAATTTCAGACCTAAATTACTATTATTTATGCGATAAATACCTGCAAACTATGTCGAATTATATATGACTACAATTGTAGATTTCAATAACACATCTTGCATAATAAGGACATTATCATCACCAATACAAAAATAGGTGATTTCCCCCATCTTCTTTATCGTACTAAGACGGATACTTGAATTCGATACTAAAATACTTGGAAACATGCCGAAAGTACTTCATTTGCACGGAAAATACCTGCAAATTGTGCCGAATTATATATGATTAGAATTATAGATTTCAATAAGACTTCTTGCATAATATGGGCATTGAGCATCACCAATCCAAAAAGAGTTGTTTTCCCCCATTTTCTTTATCGTACTAAGATGGATACTTGAATTCGATACTAAACTACTCAAAATAGGCCAAAAGTACTTAATTTCAGACACAAAATATTATTATTTATGCGATAAATACCTGCAAACTCTGTCGAATTATATATGACTAAAATCGTATATTTCAATTAAACATCCTGCATAATAAGGACAATGATCATCACCAATACCAAAAGAGGTGTTTTTCCCCATCTTCTTTATCGTACTAAGACGGATACTTGAATTCGATACTAAACTACTCAAAATCAGGACGAAAGTACTTAATTTCAGACCCAAATTACTAGAATTTTTATGCGATAAATACCTGCAAACTCTGTCGAATTATATATGACTACAATTGTAGATTTTAATAACACATCTTGCATAATAAGGACATTATCATCACCAATACAAAAATAGGTGTTTTCCCCCATCTTCTTTATTGTACTAAGACGGATACTTGAATTCGATACTAAAATACTCGGAAACATGGCAAAAGTACTTCATCTGAGACCCAAAATACTAATATTGGCACGAAAAATAGCTGTAAATTGTGCCGAAATATATATGATTAGAATTATAGATTTCAATAAGACATCTTGCATAATATGGGAATTGATCATCACCAATCCAAAAAGACTTATTTTCCCCCATTTTCTTTATCGCACTAATTTGGATACTTGAATTCGATACTAAACTACTCAAAAGCATGCCAAAAGTACTTAATTTCACACCCGAAATACTAGTATTTATGCGATAAATACCTGTAAACTCTGTCGAATTATATATGACTAAAATTGTAGATTTCAATAAAACATCTTGAATAATAAGGACATTGATCCCAATACAAAAAGAGGTGTTTTCCTCCATCTACTTTATCGTACTAAGATGGATACTCAATTCGATACTAAAATACTCAGAAACAGGCCAAAAGCACTTCACTTTAGACCCAAAATACTAGTCTTTGCGCGGTAAATACCTGCAAATTGCGCCGAATTATATATGAGTAAAATTGTAGATTTCATTAAGACATCTTGCATAATAAGGGCATAGATCATCACCAATAGCAAAAGAGGTGTTTTCCGTCATCTTCTTTATCGTACTAAGATGGATACCTGAATTCGATACTAAACTACTCAAAATCAGGCCAAAAGTACTTAATTTCAGACACAAAATACTAGTATTTATTCGATACATACCTGCAACTCTGTCGAGTTATATATTACCAAAATTGTAGATTTCTATAAAACATCTTGAATAATAAGGACATTGATCATCACCAATACAAAAAGAGGTGCTTTCCCCCATCTTCTTTATCGTACTAAGACGGATACTTGAATTCGATACTAAAATACTCGGAAACATGCCAAAAGTACTTCATCTGAGACCCAAAATACTAGTATTGGCACGAAAAATAACTGCAAATTGTGCCGAATTATACATGACTAGAATTGTAGATTTCAATAAGAAATCTTGCATAATACAGGCATTGATGATCACCAATACAAAAAGAGTTGTTTTCCGCCATTTTCTTTATCGTACTAAGATGGATACTTGATACTAAAATACTCGGAAACATACCAAAAGTACTTCATCTGAGACCCAAAATACTAGTATTGGCACGAAAAATAGCTGCAAATTGTGCCGAAGTATATATGACTAGAATTGTAGATTTCAATAAGACATCTTGCATAATACGGGCATTGATGATCACCAATACAAAACGAGTTGTTTTCCGCCATTTTCTTTATCGTACTAAGATGGATACTTGAATTCGATACTAAACTACTCAAAATCAGGCCAAAAGTACTTAATTTCAGACCCAAAATACTAGTATTTGCGCGGAAGATACCTGCAAACTGTGCCGAATTATATATGACAAATTGTAGATTTCAATAAGACGTCTTGCATAATAAGGACATTGATCATCACCAATACCAAAAGAGGTGTTTTCCCGCATCTACTTTGTCGTACTAAGATGGATACTTAAATTCGATACTAAAATACTCAGAAACAGGCCAAAAGCACTTCATTTCAGACCCAAAATATTAGTATTTGCGCGGAAAATACCTGCAAATTGCGCCGAATTATATATGAGTAAAATTGTAGATTTCAATAAGACATCTGGCACAATAAGGGCACTGATTATCACCAATACCAAAAGAGGTATTTTCCCTCATCTTCTTTATCGTACTAAGACGGATACTTGAATTCGATACTAAACTACTCAAAATCAGGCCAAAAGTACGTAATTTCATACACAAGATACTAGTATTTATGCGATAAATACCTGCAAACTTTGTCGAATTATTTATGACTAAAATTGTAGATTTCATCATCACCAATACCAAAAGAGGTGTTTTTCCCCATCTTCTTTATCGTACTAAGATGAATACTTGAATTCGATACTAAACTACTCAAAATCAAGGCAAAAGTACTTTATTTCAGACCCAGAATACTTGTATTTATGCGATAAATACCTGCAAACTCTGTCGAATTATATATGACTACAATTGTAGATTTCAATAACACATCTTGCATAATAAGGACATTGATCATCACCAATACAAAAAGAGGTGATTTCCCCCATCTTCTTTATCGTATTAAGATGGATACTTAAATTCGATACTAAAATACTCCGAAACATGCCAAAGGTACTTCATTTGAGACGCAAAATACTAGTATTTGCACGGAAAATACCTGCAAATTGTGCCGAATTATATATGACTAGAATTGTAGATTTCAATAAGACATCTTACATAATAAGGACATTAATCATCACCAATACCAAAAGAGTTGTTTTCCCCCATTTTCTTTATCGTACTAATATGGATACTTGAATTCGATACTAAAATACTGGACAGAGAGTTGAATCAAAGTTTGTCACGGACGTGACATGTCATGCACTTGGCCGTGACACATGGAAGAAAGCTACGCGAAGCTAATCGATGATGATTGCGACCGTGAAGGCCCATGTCCCAGGCCGTGACACTTACGAAAATCAGTATAAAAGCCTAAATATGATTCAGAAAGAAGAGACACCTCTCATATCACAACCCTAACACATCAAGGACGAAATAGAGTGGCCAAGAACGGAGAATTCCACCCAAGAAGCGCAAGAGACGAACGACGTCATGCTGAATTGAACGGGGAACGAAGATTCATCCACGCTACCATCACAGACCATCAGTATATCAAGATCATGAGTCTTCCTTCCATGTTTTCTATCTCCTTCGTTGTTTTCCTGTTAATTATGAGTAGCTAATTCCCTTATGTGTTTCGGATTAGATGAACGCTAGGTTAAATCGTATTTAAGACATATGTTTATCGTGACTCGTGTGTTTTGAGTATTTATCTATCTATGAATCTGTTTCTTCGCTTTAATTTGTCTATGTGTCAAAGTGAATGTGTGGAAAATCGTTTAGGGCGACAGCTAAACAACGATTAGGCCGTTCGTAGAAGATAGGATTCGAATATAGGGCGAAAGCAAATACATGATCCACGCCATTAGTAATTACTGAATTTTTGATCCCCTCCAGCATTTAGGGGGACAGCAAATTCGTGAGTGGATAGGAAATTACTGCAATTTATTCTTAACCACGTAGGAACGATATTTCATTGTCTTAGGCGATAATACCTAGCGGGATTCGAATCCCGAGCACATCTTTAATATCTGAAGTACTCTTATCAGTTTAGGCGTACTCTCTTAGTCTCTCGTTGGTTTAGTATTGATCTGTTAGGATAATTCGTAAAACTATCTTCGCATTTTATTTAGGCTAGATATCGAGTCGATAGGTTATTATTAATAATCAGTTTATTCCTCGTGTTCGATACTCGTTTACACACTTTACTGCACTACAAACGATGGGTCCACTGCCTATCGCACGTTGGTGATAGTAATTAAGTATTCGTTTTATATTATCACTTGTCGTACTTGCAATTTATATTAGCATACCACGTGTCGATCAAGTTTTTGGCACCGTTGCCGGGGAATAGATTGATATTAGGAACACCATAGTTCGGTACGTTAGCCACTTTATTTGACGTTTTCTTAGTTTTCTGTTAATTGCGTTAATTGTGTTATTTGCGTTATTTATTTTCCTACATCATTATTAGTCTCGTTATCTTTTCGACGTATTTATTTATTTCTTCGCTAATTTTCAGTTTCGCTTCTTGAAGGTACAATTCAGCAGTGAATGACCCGAAGCCATCCATCGGGTCCCATTGCTGAAGCAGACCCAGATTTTGAGCGAAAGTTACGAAGGCAACTCAAGTACGATACCGAAGGAGCGACCACCGGCTCTCAGGAACCGTTAGTCAACTACTCAGAGGACAGTTCGTAGGAATCGACCCAAAACTCTCGTACAAAGGCATTCGTAGATAGCCCAGACAAAGAAGTAAGAATGGCGGACCACATAGTGCCCGTCCACGAGGAATAGCCATCACTACAAGATCTACTCAAGAATGCAGCACTAGATGGTACTGAGTCGGCGATTGTCATCCCGCCGATCGAAGATCAACAACTTCGAGCTGAAGCATTCTTGGCTTCAGATGATTTTTCAGGCGGCCCAGTTTGAAGGGAATCCAGGCGACGATCCCTACTCACACCTGAAGGCCTTTCTGACGGTGACTAACACCATCAAGGTCAATAGTGTCACGGGCGATGCAATTAAGTTAATGATGTTCCCATTCTCGCTCAAGTTCAGGGCAAAGGACTAGTTGGATATATTGCCGCTCAGATCGATCACTACTTGGGAGGAGATGTGAGCCGCCTTCATTAACCATTACTTCCCACTATCAAAGGTGCTAAGGTTGAAGACGGAGATATCCCTTTTCCACCAGAAGGATTCAGAAAACCTCTACGAAGTGTGGGAGCGTTACAAGGCGCTACTGAAGATCAACTGATTCCACGAAAGGCTCAATGACCAGACCGTTCACATGCTAGACGGAGCCGCAGGAGGAGGGCTCGTGAAACTCAATGCAACCGAGGCCTGTAACCTAATCGAGGACTACTCGAGGAACAGCTTTATGAGGGCTAACACGAGGATCAAGACGGCCACGAATGCCAAATTCGAGGCGCTCCAGCAACAAATCTCTGCGACAAACTCTCAGTTGCAGACAGTCATTGGCGCACAACTTCCGAAATATGGGTAGATGCAGCCCGGAACGCCGTGACAACCGCACCGACGCAGCATACGTCCTACATACCGCTGTACGGGATTTGTGGAGCAGCTCACGAGACCTCAGAATGCCAACTTGGGCAGCCGCTGGAGCACGTAGATTACATGGGCAATTACCAAGGTGGTCAACGGAGTTACCAGCCTCGAGCACATCCCAACTTGGCGTATGAGAATCAGAACCACCAGGGGCAAGGACCGCCGGGATTTCATAGGCCGTTTGGTTTCCAAAATGGGGTGCCACGCCAGTATCAGAACGCACCCGTAGGAGGATCCGATGACATGAGAGAGATGAATAATATGATGAAGGCGCTCCTCACGAACTTCAACAATACCACTGAGGCTCACGAGAGCCGAATGACGAAGATGGAGGAGTACATGGAAGCCAACAACGTACGCGCCCATAACACTGACGCTTCGATCAAGAAGGTGGAGCAACAAGTTGGTCAGATGGCGAAGAAATTGGCGGGGCGTACTCAAGGATCGCTCCCAAGCTACACCGAGCCAAACCCAAATGAGTATTGCAAGGCGGTGACTTTGAGGAACGGACGAGAGTTGCAAGAAGTGCCCGCCAAGAAGAAGGCGAAGGAGAGCGCCAACTTCGAGAGCCACGATGAGCCCAAAGTGGAGGAAGCCAGAGGCGACGATATCGAGAAGGCCGAAGCTGAGAAGGAGAAGGTCGAGGCCGAAAAGAAAAAGGCAAAGGAGATCAAGCGGCCACCGGTGACGCCATACCAGCCGAAGATGCCCTACCCGACTCTACTAAAGAAGAACAAGGACGAGACACAGTTTGGTAAATTTATGAGTATGTGTAAGGAATTACATATTAACTTACCGCTTGTTGAAGCCATTACACAGATCCCCAGCTTTGCGAAGTTCCTGAAGGACCTGTTGACGAACAGAAGGAAGCTCGAGCATGTCTCCACCGTATGCCTGCGAGGAGTGTTCAGCAATACTACAAAGCCAGATCACGAAGAAGCTAAAGGACCCAGGAAGTTTTACTATCCCTTGTCTTATAAGCGATTTGGTAATTGAACGTGTGTTAGCTGATTTAGGCGCTAGTATTAATCTTATGCCATATACTATGTTTAAGCGCTTAGGACTAGGTGAACCACGACCCACTAGGATGAGCCTCCAATTAGCTGATAGATCATTAAAGTATCCTTGAGGCGTTATCGAGGATGTCCTAGTTAAGATCGATAAGTTTGTAATCCCAGCCGATTTTGTTATTTTAGACATGGAGGAAGATGAAAATGTCCCCTTGATCTTAGGTAGACCGTTCTTAGCTACGGGAGAGACCATGATAGATGTTAGAAATGGGACATTAACCTTGACAGTAGACGGCAAAAAAAGTTACGTTCAATAGAGTAACGACCAGGATGAAAATGTTATTTCTTAGACGTCTTTGAGCACGATTTTCTCTTTTCAGTACAAGGTCCACCACAGGTCGGCGAGCAGGACATGCACACGATTATGGCGATCGATGAGTGGGGGAGGAGGTCCACGAGCCTATCATAGCCATCGATGAGAGCAGCGAAGAGGACAAAGAAAAGCGCTCAGTCGATGAGCCACCGGTCCTGGAACTGAAGCCGCTGTCCGACGACCTCGAGTTACATTTCTTGGCAGCATTACATCGAGCCTCAACGACGGACAGAAGGGGCAGCTCTTGGACGTGTTGAAAGCATACAAGAAGGCCTTGGCGTGGAAGATATCCGACATAAGGGTTATCAACCCGAGCTACTTCACGCACAAGATCCTCATGGAGGACGATTTCAAGCCAGTTGCTCAACGTCAAAGGCGACTCAATCCCAATATGAAGGACGTCGTCAGGAAGGAGGTGATCAAGCTATTAGACACAGGGATGATCTATCCCATTTCAGACAGCGCGTGGATCAGCCCGGTCAAAGTGGTCTCAAAGAAGGGAGGCATGACGGTCGTCACCAACGACAAGAACGAGTTGATTCTGACGAGGACCGTGACTGGATGGCGCGTCCGCATTGACTATAGGAAGTTGAACGACGCCACGAGAAAGGATCACTTCCCTTTACCGTTATTAATCAGATGTTGGAAAAATTATTCGGTCACTCATTTTACTGTTTTCTTGATGGTTTATCAGGATATCTGCAGATCCCTATAGCGCTAGAGGACCAGGAGAAGACCACCTTCACTTGCCCGTTCGAGACGTTCGCGTACCGAAGGATGCCATTCGGTCTTTAAAATGCCCCAGCCACCTTACAGCGATGCATGATGGCCATATTCGACAAACTGGTAGGTGAGGTAATGGAGGTATTCATGGATGATTTTTCAGTTATTGGCTCGTCATTCGATGTATGTTTGTCTAATTTGAAGCTCGTACTCGCACGATGCGAGGAAACGAACTTGGCACTTAATTGGAAAAGTGCCACTTCATGGTTCAAGAGGGCATAGTTCTGGGCCATAAGATTTCCTCTAAAGGAATCGAAGTGGACCGAGCTAAGTTAGAAACTACAGAAAAGCTGCACGTTCCCTCGAACGTGAGATCGATTAGGAGTTTTCTAGGTCATGCTGGGTTTTATCGTGTCTAGACTGCTAGAAAAAGATGTTCCATTTGAATTTAATGAGAGTGTTTGCATGCATTCAATTTGCTTAAGGAGCGACTAATCGCAGCACCTATTATGGTTACCCCCGACTGGGTGTTGCCCTTTGAACTAATGTGCGATGCTAATGATTATGCAGTTGGGGCCGTGTTAGGGCAGCGCAAGGACAACCATTTCAAGCCGATTTACTACGCGAGCAAGATGCTAGACGCAGCCCAAGCCAATTACACGACCACTGTAAAGGACTTGTTAGCCGTCGTGTTCGCCTTTGATAAATTCAGGTCATACCTTATCCTATCTAAAGTTATTGTTTTTACTGACCACTATGCCCTTAAGTATTTGTTAGCAAAGCCGGATGCCAAGCCCCGGCTGATCGGGTGGATCCTACTACTGCAAGAGTTCGACATAGAGATCCGAGACAAGAAGGGTGTAGAAAATTTGGCGGCGAATCACCTCTATCTAGTAGGTGAGTCCGAAATATACCAAAAAGGACGGAAAGGCTATACAAGACAGATTCCCAGACGAGCACCTGTACTTGATACAAGTGGTAAGTAACGATACCCCGTGGTTTGCAGATTTCGTTAACATCTTGTTGCGAGGGTCCTACCAAAGGAGTACACTAGTCAGCAAAAGAAGAAATTATTTTCTGACCTGAGGTACTACTTTTGGGAAGATTCGTACTTTTCAGGCGATGTGCGGACCAGGTGATCGTCGGTGCGTCTCCTTCCCAGAGACGACACAGATCCTTAGGCATTGCCACAACGGGCCGACTGGAGGGCACTACGCAGCCACGAACCGCTCAAAAGGTGCTGGAGAGCGGATTCTACTGGCCCACGGTTTTCAAGCACGCCCAAAGGTATGTTGACACTTGCGATCAGTGTCAACGCACATGTAATATCTCCAAACACGACGAAATGCCTCAGAATTTTATTTTGGTATGCGAGATTTTCGACGTATGGGGTATAGATTTTATGGGTCCATTTCCTAGCTCGTATAATAATAAGTATATTTTAGTTGTTGTTGATTATGTGTTCAAGTGGGCCGAGGCACAAGCCTTACCCACGAACGACGCTAGGGTAGTCGTTAGATTTTTACGTGCACTGTTTTCACGCTTTGGGGTGCCTAGGTGCATTATTAGTGATAGGGGTTCACATTTTAGTAACACCCAATTTGCACGTACATTAGAACGTTATGGTGTTAGACATAGCCTATCCACCCCTTACCACCCCCAAGCTAGCGGTCAGGTCAAAGTAGTGAACCGCAAGTTAAATCGCATCTTAGAAAATACCGTAGAAGGAAACCGTAGGGAGTGGGCGAATAAGTTGAATGATGCACTTTGGGAATATAGGACTACATATAAGACAACCCATAGGCACTACACCGTATAGATTAGTCTATGGAAAGGCGTGCCACCTCCCCGTAGAAATCGAGCACAAGGCTTATTGGGCAATCAAATCCTTGAATCTTGATTTAGGAGAAGCCAGCGGAAAGCGGCAACTCCAAATCCATGAGTTAGATGAGTGGCGTTTATCAGCTAATGATAATGCTCGAATGTATAAGGAGCGCTCAAAGTTTACCATGACAAGAAAATTAGGCAAAAGCGGGAGTTTCAGGAAGGGGATCAAGTCCTCCTATTTAACTCTCGACTTAGGCTTTTTCCCGACAAACTTAGATCACGTTGGTCGGGACCGTTCACTGTTACTCGTGTTTTCCCTTACGGTACTGTTGAGATTTCAGGAATGGAACAAGGTACTTTCAAGGTGAACGGCCATAGGTTGAAGCACTATCATGGAGGCGAGGGAGATATGAGCGAAAAAGGGGTGCTCTACCTGGACTTTCAGCCGTCCTAAGGAACAAAAGTACATCCAGCTAAAGACGGTAAAGGAAGCGCTTCTTGGGAGGCAACGCAGGTATTTTCATTTATGTGTTAGACATTAGCTTAGTTTAAAAAATAAACTAGGATCACGGCCAGAAGCTTAAGCTTCACGGCCTTGACTGTACCCAGTGGCACTCACTGCCGCTTGTCATGACCAGAGACTTAAGTCTCACGGCCGTGACTACTACGGCTTTTATATACAAAAAAAATTCGTGTGCAATGTCACGGCCAGAAGCTTAAGCTTCACGGCCGTGACATTGTCCAGAGGCGCTCACAACTTGTCACGGCCAGAGACTGAAGTCTCACCGCCGTGACACTTACGGGATTTCAAAAAAAAATTCTCCATATTCCTCTCTCTATCTCTCTCTCTCTCTCTCTCTCTCTCTCTCTCTCTCTCTCTCTCTCTCTCTCTCTCTCTCTCTCTCTCTCTCTCGTTTCTTTTATTCTCCGTCTCTCCCTCACGTCACACACCCAAAACCACCATCACCCACCATCCAAAACTGCTGACCACCACCCTCGTCACAATTCCCGGTGACCCACAAACAAGCACATTATCTACGTCTAAATTCGCCTAAGGCAACAAGTTATAAATCCTCTTACAACCCTAATTTACTCTCGAATTTTGGGACTCCGAGATTAGGTAATAATTCATTGTTTTCGTGTTCCTCATGTTTCGATTTATGCCATGAAGATTGTGGGTTCCCTTAATTTGTTAATTTCATCTATGAATTTTTCGAATGAACCCTAGTTTCGAATTTGGGAGTTTCGAAATTCGGCCTAATTGGGTGTTTTGTTGCTCTTTCCTCGTTCAATGCATGCTAATAACACGTTGGGCAGGTTTAATTTCTTGATTTCGTTCATTAATTACAAATAGGGGTGAAAACGAGCCGAGCCGAGCCCGAACATGGCCCAGCTCGAGCTCGGCTCGATTAAGCTTTATTGGGCTCGAGCTCGGCTCGAGCTCGGTCGAGCTCGAAAATTTTCGGCTCGAGCTCGGCTCGGTTAAATACATGAAAGCTCGGCTCGACTCGATAAGCTCGATAAGCCGGGGTATTTGAACTCGAATTCGGGCTCGAGCTCGAGTTCGATATATATTATTAAATAAAATACGTATTTTAATATAAAATATTAAATATTTAATATATTAAAAATTAAAAATATCGGCTCGATAAGAGCTCGACGAGCCTCGAGCCCAGATATGATAGGCTCGAAGCTCGGCTCGATTATTAACAAGCCAGCTCGAGCTCTGCTCGAGCTCGATTTTGACCGAGCTCGAGTCAAGCTTCGACCGAGCTCTTCACGAGCAGCTCGCGAGTAGCTCGGCTCGTTTACATCCCTAATTGCAAATTTTGGTATTAAGAACCCTAATTTCACATATTGGGGAATTTGCAATTTGTTGGGAAAATTTGTTACTTTGATAATGTTGGTTAGCTTTGAGTTCTATTATGAATTTTGTGGGCACGTTTGGTTGCTCGATTTTGGAATTAAATTGCATGTTCTCGCTGGCACACCACGTGTTTGATAAAATGGCAAGCTGAATTTTTCATGTGTAGTGAATATGCAAGTATCCATTTTGTCACTCTCTTGGTCGAGTCGAGCTGTTTCATTATTTTGCTATACTCTTTGAGCTCACATGCGTTTTCTAGGGTCGAAGCCGCTCCACCGCTCAGCGTGACCCCGCCTCGCGCTCGCCCGTTCGTCAAAGGCGACGCGGCTCCACGCCATCACTGCTAGGCGCCATGGGCCAGTTTACAGGCGACACTCGGACGGCCCGGTACAACAGGCTGAAGGCCATGGAGTTCATCCCCATGGACCAGATCGACCACGACACGCTGGCGAATCACCACATTGACCAGCAAGTCACGCAGTACTTCTCACTCAGTGGATGGGACACTTTCTTCAACATCGACGAACCGGCGTACAAGGAACTCACCTTGGAGTTCCTTTCCACCTTCTCCCACGAGGAATACGGCGTCAGCAAAGTCAACTTCCGGGCATTCAATGAAGAGCATATAGTGAAGGTCAACAACTTTTGCCATGCACTTGGAGTACCAGTGCCATTTTTCGGGCATGACTGACCATTCCCGGACCTGCACCATAAGGACTACCTTCAGCAATCGGGAGGTAGACAGGCTTGCTGGGCTGACATCGTGCGACCACGCAAGCCAGAATTCAGCGCGAAGACTTCGAAGGCGTCTGCGCTCAGGAGCCCAGGACTGCGCTACATCCACCGCCTTCTGACGACCTCGCTCACACCAAGACGCGACTCGCACGGAGCAATCACCCTCCGTGATCTCTTTTACCTAACCAAGATGTAGCGAGGCGAACGGGTCCATTTGGGAATGGCGCTAGCCCATGCCTTCGGTGCTCAGGCGGAAGCAAGAAGCCATGACAAGATCGCCATGGGTGCACTCATCACCAAAGTCGTCTGGGGACTACGACTGTGGCCAGAGAACCCACCCGAGATGGAGGTAGTCGGCGGGCGCAACCCCCTAAACGAGGAAATGCTGATAAAGATGAAGATCCTCGTGAAAGCGCCAACCTGGACCCGCGCAAACAAGGTGTACATCTGGCACGAGATGTATCGTGGCCAGACGGACCACGTCGCGTCCCCGCCAACCAGCTGTACATCGAGGGCCCTTACCTGGTGGAGACAGACACGGCCGCCGGTGTTGGGGTGGGCCCGATTTATTGACGCCGGCCCCCGAACAGCGCAAGGTGGCTATAGCGGAAGCGCGATTTATACCGAGCGGCGTAGGGTGGCAAATTTTCGATTTTTAATATCTAAATTCAACCATACACCATTCGGCTTCTCCCGAGGGTCTGAGATGCTTCCCTAAGCCTCGGGAGATCGCGGTTAATTCGAATTATCAAAATTCGAATTTATTTCCAATTTATTTAAATTAATAATTTCGATCCAAATTAATCGAATAAAGCGGCAACCAGACGTTTTTCGATTATTTGGAGACCAAAATGATTTTTGATCAATACCAAACTTTCCAGAATAATTCTACACTTCCTAACGTTCGCAACGATAGGTCTTTCGAATTATTCCGACATCGTTTGGTATTTTTCTCAAAATCAAATCTGTGGTTCGAAATTATTAATTCGAGTAAAACGGCAGTCTGCCGTCTTTTAACTATTTGACGACCGAAACGATTTCCGATCGACACCAAATTTCCAGAATAATTCTACACTTCCCGACGTTTCCAACGAGGGGTCTTGAGAATTATTCCGATACCGCTTGGTATTTTTCGTAAATCAAATCGTTAAGGTTCGAGGTATACCTTCGATGAACGAGATTTCTTCTGTCGTCGCTTCGGATGGACGTGGCTACACTTCGTCTGGATCCCGGGGCTTCCGGGCTAGATCGTCACGCCGGTATGACCTTGAACGAACCTCTGAGAATACTCCCGATGGCTAGACGCAACTCAGTTCGGGCGTCGGGACTCGTCAAACGAATCCGTTGGTTTAGCGTGGCTTGAGAAAATGTTTTTACCTCTTTCTCTTTTTGTTAAGCTTTCTCTCTAAGGAAAAAAACAAGTCTCTCACAAACCTAAGCAACTCAACGTTGCTTTATGCATGATCAATTTAATTTTTTTTTTTTTTAATTGAGACACTTGTTATAACAAGTGTCATAATAAATAAATAAAAAAAAACATGACTCATGCTTTCTACACATCCCAACGTGGATGTGTAGAATTTTCATTTTTTTTTATTTTATTTTGATAATTTCCTTTTGGCCCTTGAAGTTTCTAAATTCTCAATTTAGTCCCTCAATTTTAAATAATAAAATAATTAAATCCAATCTAATTATTTTAATTATAATTGAGCCTACTTAGTTAATTAATTAAGCACTTAAGACAATCTTAAGTCCTAATTATTTTCGTGACCGTCACTGGAATTTAACTAAGTAGTCGACACCTCGTATCAACTTTGCCACTACCTCAACGAATCTCATTCATTAGGTTCCACAGAAAAGCCCGCCATTTTCGTTCAAGTTCATTACCATTTTTAAGCGCGACTCTCTAGGTCCGTCTCAACTGGCATGGGAGGAATCCACGAGTCCCGGCATTCACCTAGCCTATCCCGCGGTACCGGACAGATCCCAGTTGAGAACGAATTTTGATCTAATCGAAATTCGGGCGAACCGACTATAGTGTATACATTTAAATACTTCTTACGCCTTTCACTTGCGTCCCGGTTAGGTGAGAGCCATGCAAATGTCAAACTCACTAACCTAACACTATGTTATAATCGAGACCGAACCGATTATTTAAACTCCGCTCCGTATCTAATACAAGCAAGTTTTCCAAGCTTCGGCCGAAGGCTTTATAATCGTCGCTCTCCGATTACCTCATAGGACATTAACCTATACGAATATAGGCAGTGAATCCCGATAGCAGTCAAAGCCCGGCAATCACCTCCGTAAAGTCGGTTGCGTTTCGTCGCTGACCCGTGTCTCATTTATGAACACTTGCGAGCCTAGCCAACTAGCGACAAACCGAAATCGCGAAAGCAAATCCGTCAATGACCCTATCGGTCTGAGGCTGCTATAGTCATTCGTTCAATCATTGACAACATCCTAGCCATGTGATTGAGACGAATACGAGCCGAATGTCCGGATATGCGATCTCTTCGATCACCGATATCTCCATCACGACCCACAACCTCTCAGGTAATTGGTGACACTACCGATACTATGTGGTCGTCAATGGATAAGTCATATTCGGATATCTAGTCACCCACCTAGAATCCTTAGACTTACGGACTTTTTATTTAATGTTGAGATTAAGGACTGTCCGGTGTCTCCTCTCTCGTCCCACGAGAATCAGACGTCCAACTCATACATTTGGGTGTTATTTATTTATCGCACTACCGGATGCCAAGTATACTTTAAATTCGATAAATAAATAATAATGCCTTTATTATAACTTTATGTGAGCTTTGTGAGTGTGAGTGTTGATTAAATATTCCATATTTTATAATTGCGAGTTCGTATTTATTACGTCAGCAATCACGCTGGCTGGAGATTGGAATAATCCGGAGCATCCGTTCAGAAGCTTATTACAGGGAATTCCAGTTGCTATATCCGAGTTTAGGTCTCTTTCAGTTGGTATTTCTAAAGTTTTTTCCAATTCCGTCCGGTAGCCTTGAAGTATCATGACATACAATTTCGTGACCCTAAAAGAGGAAAATTGGCATTTTTAGGTGTTATATTACTGTTAGTTACTAAGAAAAGAGACAAAACTGCCCTCGTTTTTATTAGATAATTTGAAAACAAAGTCGTGTTCTTCCACAGTTTTTCATGGGACAATAAGACGGGTCAATGAAGATTGTGTTCATCGCGCTTTCGTAATAATGTCATCGAAAATAATTCCTAGAGCTAAGTTGTAGATCGACAGCGTCGTATTGAACCTCATGTTGTTCTTCATATCGAAGGTGCAGTCATGGCATGTGCTTATGGTGGAGCTTGAGATGTGGATGTTGGCGGAGGAGCCGATGTTTGTATGCCCTCGTTTAACTATTTTTGCTTTTCTCATTTCTTTTTCTTAAGTTATCTAATAAAATGAGGACATTTAGGTCTTTTTCCTTAGCAATCAACTGAAAAGCCATAAACTCGGGGGTATCGACTGGAATTCCCCATTATTATAACTGCATTGAGTATATATTAAGAAAAATAAAGTAAATATTAATTAGATATTTGAGTGATGAATAGTTAAATAATACAAATATTCAATAGAACAACCGATGAACCGAATACATATCATGTTATTCGACTCGTTTGCAACCTAAATGTTATGATATTATAGACAAATCAAATCTGTAACAAGCTTGAGAGAAATCGTGTACATAACGAAAACCCGAGGATTCGAAAAGAACAAAAGTTTGGATGTCATTATCTACCAAAATCTATCCTTGTTGACGCTCAAATAACCAGACATGACCTTTCCTCCCGTGTTTCTCATCCCGTCGATGAGAAAGCACCACGTCGACCCCAACGCCCCGACGAAAAAATCGGCCTCCAAGGCCATCAAAAAGTTTACCATCGGATAATTCGTGCTCGTTTCCCTCCCGAGCTTCGCCTCGTAACTCGCCATAGTACCGTTGTCCCTTTGTCGCGTTACGTTCGTGTAGTAAAATCTCCAACTTTTGTAGGACTTCGAGCGATCGATTACATCCTAAAATATTCGCAAAAAAACAGGCAAGCTTCTATAAGGAACACATTCATATTAACATGTTGATTGGCCATTTCACCTATAAGCTTAAGCTTGCAGGAGTGTATCATATTTTAAACTTTAATTTTTAACCAACACGTTCCCTTACATTTAGGCAGTTGTTTATTATACAGCCTAGACGTGTTGGTCTTAAATGAGTAGCCGTGAGGATTCGTACTCTCTCTAAGCTCTGATATCATGTTGAGTGATCACTTTTTCTAAAGTTCAAGGTTGAGCGTATCATATCTTAATTCTATACATTACAACGTAAAATAACAAACCTGCATTTCCGTCGAAAGCCATATGTGTCGGAGGTGGGGAAACCTTTTCCGTAACATTTTACCTAATTTCATGTACTCTTCGAACCCGACGACTTCCATCTCGCGAGCTTTGTCTCCCATCCTTACGTGCATGCTCAGCATGGGACGTGGGATCCACGGCTTGCTGTTCGACCATGCGTACCTTTCGATTTCGGAACTCCTCTCTTGATTAAAATCCCGAGTAGGAAGAACGGATTTTAGTATAATGTAGTTGGCGGTAAAGTCGTATAAATTTCGGGCTTTTGACGATCGAAACCTTAGATGTTGGTTATCTCCCTCGAGGACAATCCTCGCAGCCTCTCGCCCGAACGCTTCGTGCCTTGCAGTGTTCATCAGGGCACAAGTGTATTCCGATTGAAACCTCATTAGATAACGAACCACCTGAGAATTACATTCAAATGACTACTTTAATAATTTAATCACTCCATGTGGGTATATGTGTAAACTAGGTGGCCGAGTTTGCAATTTAAGGACACTTTCAAAATTGAAGCAATTTAAGGACATAATGTGTCGGTAATTGAATTGTGTCTTTAGTTGGGTATAGATTCTGCGTGGCAACTCGAGGATCCCAACTCAGGGTTTAGCCACGTGGGGTATCGCATATTGAATTTCCGACAAAGAATTAGGTTTCCGATCTTTCAAGCCCCCTTAAATTTCTTCAATTTTTTTTTAAAAAAAATCAGTGTCCTTACACTGCGGTCTCATAAGTTGGGAGTCTTGAAAGTGCCGCATCGTAACTTACGAGACTAAAAAAATGCAATTAAAACCAAACTGTATAGGAATATTAAAACATGTCTGCCTACCTGAGCTCGCCACCACCTAAGATCCATTTTCCGATGGCGAACCATCGACCGCCGACCTGAGTAGTCGGCTGCATTACGCTCCACGGACTTCCCCAAACTCTGGGTATTCGAAATAAAGTTAAAAGCAACTCTCTTTCTCGGAGAAAAAACCTTCGACAAGCCTTATTACATCCATAAAAAAAACTTACCTAGGTATCGGTCCCGACCATATCTTCTTCGAAGTGTAGTTTTCCTTCACCGTGATTACGACCTTCGCCACCGCCTCCCCATCCCAAACAAGCTCCAAAGCACGTTCCCGACATTCCTCCGAAGTCTCGGGAAAGAAATAGCACGACCACCTCGACCTTGACGAGCTTTCCAAGAAAAAAAACGAACATTAAAAAAAACATCTTTTCTTTTATAAAAGATTCGTCCCGAGAAAACGTAGTCTTGAATATCAAGGCGAAAGTCTTTAACTGTGGGAAATAATCCTTGTAATCTACTTTCCTTAATTAGCTTAGGATATGATTGTATTTTCCTTAGGAAGTGATTATCTTTTCCTTATTAGCGTAGGCTAAATTAGTCACCTGATTGTAGGCATTTATTAGTTTCCATGTAAACTTCTATTTAAGCAATGCAGAGACTACAGAAAACGCTGCAGATTCAGCAGCACCAAAACGAGATCGTGTTCACTGTGTTCGCGTGAGTTTATTTCCAACAACTGGTATCAGAGCGAGTTTCATCCAGGGACCATGGGCGATGAGAGCAAGAAAGCTGATACATCCGGCGCCGTGATCATGGGCGAAGGGAGCAAGAAAGCCGATGCCTCCGGCGCCGTGATCCAGCGAGTGATTCGTGAGGTGGGCGGCGGGAATAGCTACCCCGTTCTCACCAAGACCAATTACTCCGACTGGGCGCTCATGATGAAGGTGAAGCTGAAGGCGAGAGGGCAATGGAACGCCATCGAGAAGGGCACTACCGATGAGCAGGAAGACATGATGGCGCTCGATGCTTTGGTGAGTGCGGTCCCACCCGAGGATGGTGTCGACGATCGGCTCAAAGGAGACGTCCAAGGAGGCTTGGGGCGTGATCGCGACCATGCGGATCGGAGACGATCGTGTGAAGAAGGCAACGGCGCAGCAGTTGCATCGCAAATTCGACCTCGCCACGTTCAACGACGGCGAGACCGTTGAGGAGTTCACGCTACGCCTCAATGGCATGGCGACGCACCTCACCACGTTGGGGGAGGAGATGGAGGAAAAGGAAATCGTAGCCAAGATGCTACGAAGTCTGCCTCCCCGCTTCAAGCAGATCGCGATTGCGATCAAGACCCTGCTCCATACATCCACCATGACGGTCGCCGATCTCACCGGGCAATTGCAAGAGGCGGAGGAGGAATTGAATGGACCCCCGACGTCACTACAGCACGAGGGCAAACTGTATCTCACTGAGGAGCAGTGGGACGCGCAACGAAAGAAGCGAGAGGCGGAGAACCACTCACGCGGTCGTGCGCGAACAGGGGAGGCGGCCGACGCGGACGCGGTCCTGGGCGAGCTGGTGAGTCGTCGAGTGGGCCGGCTACTTCGAACAAGCGCGCAGGCGACGAGTGCCGAAATTGTGGAAAGCTGTGCCACTGGGCCCGGGAGTGCTGGTCGAAGCCCAAGAAGGCGCAGACTCATGCAGTCCATGAAGAGGAAGAGGCCTCACTTTGTCTCGCAAAGTGCTCCCCCATTCTCTCCCCACCGACGCCGCAATCGACGGCGACTTCGTCGACGTCTTCCGTGGTCCAGATCGAGATCCGTGAAGAGAAGGTGTTCGCGCAGCTCGGGGAAGAAGAAGAGGAACGGGAGGCGGAGACGTGGATCCTGGACTCGGGGGCCACCAATCACATGTCCGGGTCTAGGCCGCCTTCTCGAAGCTCGACGTGGTGGTACGAGGCACCGTGCGTTTCGGCAACGATTCGGTGGCACGCATTTAAGGGCGGGGCACCGTCATCTTTGTGTGCAAGAACGGGAAGCTCCGTTCATTCGACGGCGTCTACTTCATTCCACGGTTGACGACGAACATCGTGAGTCTTGGCCAGCTCGACGAGGTCGGCTATAAGATCCAGATCGAAGATGGCGTGATGCGGATTCGGGAGCTTGGCGGTCAACTTTTGGCAAGGGTGACGCGCGAGGCGAACCGTCTATACCTTCTTCGGATCAAGATAGCACCGCCGATGTGCCTAGCGGTGCGCGAGCGCGGCGACGAGGTGGCATGGCGCTTGCATGATCGCTTCGGTCATGTCAACATGGCGGCGCTCCGGAAGCTAGCTCCGGAGGAGCTCGTACGCGACGTCAACGAACACTTGGACGCCGACCACGACGACGACGCCCCTCTTCGATTTCGAAAAATTGAAAATATCATCGGGCCGGCTTCGCCGCGTGGCTTCGCGCCACGGGCACTGGTGACGGAGGAGCTCCACGCCATGAGCTCCGACGAACCTGCGTCGTTCGCCGAGGCGGAACGCAGGCCCAGCTGGTGGAAGGCGATGATGGAGGAGATGGACTCGATTGAGGACAACCAGACGTGGTCTCTCACCGACCTCCCGCCGGGCCGTCGAGCGATCGGTTTGAAGTGGGTCTTCAAAGTGAAGAGGGGCGAGCACGGGGCGGTGTCCAAGCATAAGGCGCGCCTCGTGGTGAAGGATTATGCACAGCGGCACGGCATCGACTACGATGAAGTGTCCGCGCCGGTGGCGCGATTAGACTCGGTGCGCCTGATCATCGCCCTCGCGGCGCACGAGGGATGGGAGGTGCACCACATGGACGTCAAGTCGGCATTTTGAACGGAGACCTGGAAGAGGAGGTCTACGTCGAGCAGCCGCCAGTGTTTATCATCAATGGCAAAGAGCACAAGGAGCTCAAGCTCCGAAAGGCGTTATACGGGCTGATCAAGCGCCGTGCGCATGGAAGGCGAAGCTGGACAGCACGCTGTTGTCGTTCGGCTTCAGGAAGAGCCCATCCGAACACACCATCTACATTAGGCAGAACGACGGCAAGCAGCTGGTGATCGGGGTCTATGTCGATGACCTCGTGATCACCGGCTCGAACGGCGGCGACATCAAGTCATTCAAGGAGGAGATGGCGGCCGCTTTCAAGATGAGTGACCTCGGCCTACTTCACTACTACCTCGGCACTGAAGTGAAGCAGGGCGCGAGGGGGATCTCGCTGAGGCAGGGAGCCTACGCCGGCAAGATCCTGGAGAAGAGCGGCATGGCAGGGTGAACCCATGTCATGTGCCCATGGAACCACGCCTGAAGTTGAGTAAGCTCAGCACAGAGCCGCCGGTCGATGCGACGACATACAGGAGCGTCGTCGGGAGCTTGAGGTACTTGGTCAACACTCGCCCCGATCTAGCGTTTGCGGTTGGCTACGTGAGTCGGTTCCTGGAGGATCCACGCGAGGATCACCTCACAGCTGTGAAGCGCTCCTGCGCTATGTGGCTGGGACCCAAGATTGGGGACTCTGGTTCGGCAGGAGGGAGAAGGAGGAGCCTTATGTGACACGCTTCAGCGATAGTGATTACGCCGGGGATGTTGATACAAGTAAAAGCACAACTGGCGTAATTTTCTTCCTCAGCGGCAATCCATGAAGCAGAAGGTGGTGGCTCAGTCCAGCTGTGAGACAGAGTATATAGCAGCTGCTAACGCTGCTTGTCAAGCATTTGGCTCGCTCGTGTGTTGTCAGAGGTGCAGGGAACTGCAGCAAGAGCGCGAATGCTGAGGGTGGACAATAAGTCCGCCATTGCTTTGATCAAGAATTCGGTACTCCACGGACAGAGTAAATACAATATGATTGTATTATCCTTAGGAAGTGATTATCTTTTCCTTATAGTGTAGGCTAAATTAGTCGCCTGATTGTAGGCATTTATTAGTTTCCATGTAAACTTCTATTTAAGCAATGCAAAGACTACAGAAAACGCTGCAGATTCAGCAGCACCAAAACGAGATCGTGTTCACTGTGTTTGCGTGAGTTTATTTCCAACATTAACTACCTTTGCAACCGTCGTGATCTGCTGTGTTGAAATAGTTCGCAACTAAAACCCGATTTTCCTTAACGGCGATGGCGAGAAGGCCACACATCCCAGCAATCTGCGCGCCGATGCCAAACTCGGGCAATCTCTCCGAATCTGCTAAGAGAAACTTAACGTTCGAATCTCTGCAGTTTAATGGGTGCTGATGAAGTCATATGTCCCTCTGCACTTTTCTCGTTAATGGGTAGTTATCCCCGTCGGCACATTCGACCTGAGAAATATTCGTGGGGCCCAATTTATGTAAGAAGTCTACGAAGGCGAAAAATCCCAGAATATATGATTGTTGTAATAGTAGGAAAGTAGGTACTTAACCCATGGAGGATAAGATCCTTGGGAGATCATTCGATCCCTATACCCTTTAAGCTGCTCAAAATCGTTCAATGATGAAGATGATGATGATAGCTTGTCGAGCCTTCCTTTCCATATCGTCCATGGAGGGAAGGTATCGTTGTGAATTCGTTGGTCGAGGCGAAGATTTAGTTCTCCAAGTGAGGAGCTTTGGGAGGAATGTTCATGGATATGCTGAGTGAATTGCTCCATTCTGAGTATAGTATGGAGACCTTTTCTTCCATTTCTTGAGCTATGCTATTCTCAGAAGGGTAATGGGTGACTTTTTCTACTTCTTTGAGTAATTTGTTATTGCATCCTCGGCATGGGGCATCTGTCAAGGATCAAAGCAGAAGTAAAAAAACGAATCTTTAATTATTTTTTTTCTGTCGGAAGAAATTTGGCCAAGAAGAAGACTTACTGCTGCTAACGAGCAAGGAGCTAACGTCGAAGGAGGTTAGAGCAGCCATGAAAAGAGTGGTTAAGCAAATACCACAGATGATTCCCATTACACAGATACGAAATGGGAAGGAGATTCTCATCTTATAAGCTTTCTGTGAGACTGCTCTCTCTAAGGACTTGTGATTTACTGCTGTTGTTGCCTCCATTTTTTTTCTTTTCTTTTGTTTGTTTGTTTGTTTGTTTGTTTTTCTCTGTTTCTCTGTTCTCTTTACCTAATACCGATTGCAGTACTTGGAAAGAGATGACATGTTCATGTTCATTTGCTTCGGTCTCAACCACCTTTCAATTGTAATCACATGAAAAGAGTCTTTCTTCCTTAAGACAAGTCTTGCCTGTCAACAGATGTAATGTTGGGTATAATTTGAAGGAAAAAGAAAGAGAAACTAATGTTCTTACAATAGAAAACTCAAGAAAACAGAAGTGATTAAAGCTTCGTTGTTAGCAACGGATTAGAGAGCAATTATTACCAGGCCACTGCTGCAAAAATGGTATTTGAGAAGAAATAAGATAGAAAGAAAAGCGAATAAACGGTACACACAAAAAGCAGGCATGCAAAAGCCATACGTTTCCTGAATATTCAGCCAGAGAACAACTTGCAAGCAACACGCACCAAAAATACAGAAACTTCGAACAGAAAAAGAAAAAGGAAGAAATTGCGAGACAACTCAGAGAAGGAAGGGACTGCTGAGAATAAAAAAGAAAAAGGAAGAACACGAGCCCAGATATAGATAAGCTTAGGAGAGACAAGGCCAAAGCTTTGGGAAGTTGAACCATGTGAGTATTTTACTCGAAAAATGTCAACGCTTGCAAACAAAATAAGCCACTAACCCGACAATACAGATTACAAAATCCAATCAAGATTCGCTTAGTTGTTTTCTTGGGAAGGAAAACCCATGTAAAGCGCTTGATTGCTTGTTGGCCACGTAACTACTACATTAACGTTGTAGCCTCACCAGTTGCAGACGATGCAACGTACAGCTTGCAATCGATTATTAAACCATAGTTCGTTTTTATAAATGACTAGGTGTTGCCCGTGCTACGCACGGTTTATATTTTGCAACCAAATTAAATATTCAGATACAGTCTTATTAGTTAGGTACAATCTGAAGCTGGTTTGGGAGGGCCCCAGTCCAATCCGCCTGCGACAGGAAGGAGCCACACTACCATGCGTTCATTGGGTTGATACTTCATTTTATCGTTATCGAGGGATTGCAGATGCGACGTCGTAAGACTGCACCTAATAATGCGAATTTGCACGAATGGTCTATTTGAATCCAATATTAAAAAGTGCTGTTGTGTAAGATAGAGATAGTGCACAACACCAAATGTATGTTGTTCACATTCATAGGGAGAGTTGGTGACACATCTCTCCAGTTGCAAGACGGCAACCGGATAGAATTTCGAAGAACAAAGAGTATCACTTTGATCAGATAAGCAGATCCATCGAGTACAGGAAGCGATTTCAAGAACTGGCTGAAAATTGTGTTCGTGAACGCGAAAGCCTTTAGAGGGTGAGTACACCTCAATTGCATAATCCGCGCATACACTAATCGTCACGATGCTTGTGTTTGCAATATGAGAAGGGTCAGTTATTATATTCTGGCAAGGGATTTATTATTCTATTCACATTATCTTTCATTTCATGATATTATATTATATTATATCAAACCCTATTATAGAATATTATATTATTTAATATTATAGCGTCTTATACTCTATGATATTTTTTATGAGAAAACCATATTATATTGTGCAATAATATTGTGTGGTATTTCTTTATATTATATAAAATGGTATCATGTTACATTACTTGTAATATATTTTATTCTAGTATAATATTTTTTAACATTATATTATATTATCTTGTACTAAATTATATTTATTATATTATGTTGTACAATACTATTTTAAAATAAATTTTATCGTATTGAATTATATTATATTATACTATTACATTATATACAGTACTTTATACTATACTAAAATAGATCATATTATATTATTATATACATGTTATATACATTACTTTATAATATATTATATTCTACTAAAATATATTGTATTATAATATTATATATGTTATATTCTATTATGTTATTATATTATTATGTTATGTTATATTATATTATTATATGTAATATTTTATTTTACCTTATACAATATTATGTTATATTATTTTATATAATATAACAAAATACAAAATTTTATATTATATTACATTATATTAGATCATATCATGTTAATTATATTATATTATTTTTAATATTACTTATATGATATCATGTTATATTACTATAATATAACATAATACAAATATTATATTATTTACATTATATTAGATCAAATCATGTTAATTATATTATATTATTTATAATAATACTTATATTATATCATATAATATAACATAATACAAATATTATATTATATTACATTATATTAGACCATATCATGTTAATTATATTATATTATTTATAATATTTATATTATATCATACTATATTATATTATATTATATTATACTATATATATATGTTACATACAATACTATATACTATAGTAGATTAGACTAAAATATATTATATTATATTTTTATGTGTATGTTATAATCTATTATGTTATTATATTATTATGTGATGTTATATTGTATTATTATATGTAGTATTTTACCTTATATAATATTATGTTATATTATTTTATATAATATAACATAACATAACACAAATATTATATTATATTACATTATATGTTTATTATATTATATTATAACAAACACTTTTATACAATATTATATTATTTCATGATACAGTGTGTTATACTATATGATATTGTTTTTATGAGAAAACCATATTATATATGCAATAATATTGTGTGGTATTTCATTATATTTTATAACATGGTCTTATGTTACATTACTTGTAATATACTGTATTGTAGCGTAATATTTAACATTATATGATATTCTATAATATTACATTATCTTTTATTATCTTGTACTATATTTATTATATTATACTATTATATTATGTTGTACAATACTACTTAAAAATAAATTTTATCATATTGAAGGATCTTGGTGTAGTTAAATCCTATTGAAAAATCCTACTCAAAATAGGAGGATAGAAGGATCTTTACAAAAGTTTTGACCAAAATAGGAGGATAGAAGGATCTTTACAAAAGTTTTGAAATAAAAGAAAAAGTGATGATTGATATATGATAAGAACAACTTATCGAACCTCGATAATGATACATGGACTTTGTTTAACCAGTTTAGTCCAATCGGACCTTAGGTAGTCAAGCCGTCATACCAAAAATCGAACTTTCATAAGAAAGCTTTGTTCAAAAGTAGTTCAACCAAAATACCAAACACCAAAAAGAAATTGGAAAAAAAGGTACGTGGCGTTGTTAAACCTATTAGTCCAGTTATCAAGCTGTAAACAGTTTGATCCCGTTCTGACCCAAGGTATTCCAGCCTATATACCAAAATTCCAAAATTCCAAAACAAATAAAATTTTATTTTTGTGATTATTAGAATTAAATCATCGGATACAAGGATCTTTACATGATAAAATTTTCATTTGACTTAATTCAATCGGTAACAGCCATGCCCTCAAACGCCTTACTTTCGGCACTTAATTCAATCGGTAACAGCCATGCCCTCAAACGCCTTACTTTCGGCAACACGGGCTTTGCCAAGAGCCGACTCAGAATTAATCAAAATCAAATTTTTCATAACCTTTATCCAAAATTTAATTCTTTTAATCATTTTTAAAGGATTTTTATAAAAGAAAATATTGATACCATAATATTAATATATATATATATATATATAGAAATATGATATAAAACCACGATTAAATATTAAGGCATCTTGGTGTAGTTTAACTTGGAAATTAGCCTTCCATTAAGGCTAAGAAAAATAAAATAAAATGTGTAAAGACAAAATTTTAAAACTTACTTTAATGAAGAGGAGTCGTACAAGAACTTCAACTTTTATTTCTTATAATATTTTACAGAGGAGAGAGGATTACAGTGAAGGGAGAGAGAGAGAGAGTACAAAAGAGCGTAAGAAAAGGCACCCCTGAAGCTTATGAGCTTCGACTCTATAAATAGAAAAGAAAAGTAAAGTACAATAATTGAAGTAAAGAAAATTTTTCTTCTTAGCCGCCCCACTTGTCAAAAAGTCTTGAAAGCTATCATCAATTTGGCCAAATAAGTCTTCTTTCTTATCTTGAACTTTATTAAAGCTCGATTTTCCATCGTTGATGTCGCTATCAGCTTTTCCTGATCTTATCCATAACTTCTTTAATCTCTTTGATTTTAAGAGCATCTTTGACATTGGATTCTTTTATTTCTTCACGAGCTTTGGCAATTTGCTCGACTTTTTCTTTAATAATTGAGATTTCTTGTCCCATTAAGTCCATTGCATTATCTCCTATTATTTCTTCAATAATAAAGTCGTCCGGATTTTCCGGATCTTGTCCTTCACCAGCAAGGCAAAATTCTACGTCATCTTCATTTTTTGAAGATGTCGCCATCGAAATATCTTCAATATTCATTCCAAAATTTTTTGCAATGTCTTTCTTCATTTCTTCGAAGTAGACATAAATAATTTCATTGGGTTTCATTTTACCCTTTTGAAGAGTAATCCTTTGAGAGATCATCTCAAAAGGACTAGGAGCTTCCCTTTGTTCACGATTATTAATCGCATTTTTATAAAGAGAAATTTTCTCTTCGATCTTATCGATCGTCTGCTGGCTTTCATATTCGCCAGTCGCTGTTTTTCTTATCATTTTTTTCCAAAACTTTATATAAAGTTTCGTTTAAGACATGGAATTTTTTGTTGGGTATAACCCACCTCAGGAGTCCATCTCCATATCCATGGAATACTAAATTCAATATAAAAATGTAGATAAGCCATTCCTTCAATACATTCTTTTTTATATTCCGTTTCTATAAGAATCGGAGAAACTTTAACCCATTCTTGATATAATCCAAAAAAGGGTTCCTTAAGAATATCAATTGTAGCTCCATAAGAAAGCCACCATTGATAAAACCAATTTGGAATTTCGGACTTATATACATCCGCACAAATTTTTATCCACCAAGAATGTTTTTTACTTTCATTCTAGTATAAAAATACTTTATAAAAAGCATCGATATAATCGTAATAATAAAATTTAATAAGAGTTTTTAACTCAGGATGGAAATATTCCCTATCTTTTAATGGGTGTATAGCCCATTTTTCAGGAGAAATAATTTGCTTGAAAATGATTTTGCTAAAGGTATAACCTTGGTTCGGATTCGGATGAATCCTACATCCACGGGCCGCCGGAGAATATTCACTATTAACGGGATAAGATTACACGCTCAAGCTCACCTTCTCTCATGTTTACAAGTGGTTCCAAGCTCTAACCAGTGAAAGAAGATAAAGAGAGGGAGAGAGAACATGTGTGTGTGTTCTTGGTGTGTTAGTGTGTGTGGGGCGTGTGCAATATGTTGTAGAATGGATAAGGAGCCCTATTTATACTTATGGGCGCGTCTAGGGTTTAGTACTGCTTCTCCTCGTCAGGTCTCCAGGACGCTTCCTTAGCTCTCCTGACTGCTTCCTTTATCCCCTCTGCATAGCTCGGTAGCTCTCTGGAATATCTCCTTAGCTTCTCCAAATATCATCTTCTTACATCTCTTTTAGTCGAGCCTCGTACCTGGTCCTTGCCTCCTTCAGACTAACCTCCTACTCTGTTCCTTGTAGGTCTTCAGGTCAGGAGGAATGCTGGATAGGTCACCCCTATCATTCAGTCCCCCTACTCTGAGTTGCAATATGCTAAGTATTGCAGCTCGGAGTATTATTAAGAAAGCATTCCTCTTCTCGTGTCCTTAAATTTCTTCTGCCATTTTCTTCCGTTGCCCAAGAAGTCCCCAAATAGCCCAGGACTTCACGTGTCTGCGAGGAGATATACTCAGCAGTCTCGACGAGATGACTTGGATAGTCGCCAGCCAATGCCTTGTCGGATACCCTACTAACAGAAAGCTGATCCTTGACATCCTAACCAAATAGGTCAGGTCCTCTTCGTTAGTAGAGAGCTGGATTGAAAATCCTGTTTACATAGATCAGGACTCTCTGAGTCGGCGGGGAGCAGAATTCAGTCAATCGGATAGGATAGATCAAGATCTGGACTTAAAACGTCCTGACGGATTATATCAGATCTCCTCTTGCCAGCCTAGGGCCAGACTTGTGAACCTCAAACAGATGACATGGCTTTTTACATGCCAGCATGGAGCTGGCTCAGAAATCCCAAGTAGACGAGTAGGTCTTCTCCGGCCAGCATAGAGCTGGGCTTCTAAATTAGGATCGACCAGATCAAGCTTGTGGGTGAAGACTAACCTGGAATCCGAAGAACTAACCGAAATCCGAAGAGCTGACCTGGATCCTGGGAATCCTGATGAAATAGACCAGTTCTTCGTTCATCAACTTGAAGCTGGACTCATGATCGAACAGATCAGGTCTCTTTGTCGACGGAGAGCTGAGCTCAGATAGCCTGATGAAGTAGGTCGCGTCCTTAGCGCCGGAGCAGAATTGGCCTTAGATACCTGACAGACAAGTCAGGCCTTCGTGTGCCAGTACGGAGCTGGACTTAGATAGCCCAATCCAGAGTGACTTGGTCTTCAAGTTCCAGCGCAGAGCTGGACTTATATATCCCAACAGGTAGGTTGGGTCTTCTGGTGCCAGCGCGGAGCTAGACTTAGAAATTGCAAACCCATAGTTTGGGTGTTCACGTGGCAGCCCGGAGCTGGACTTAGTTACCCCGATCAGATATATCGGGTCTCCTGTGCCAGCACGAAACTGGACATAGGTATCCCACCAAACAGTTTGGGTCGTCCGGTGCCAGCGCGGAGTTGGACTTAGATATCCCCATAGATAGGATGGGTCTTATGGTGATAGCGCGGAGCTGGACTTAGAAATTCCAATAGTTAGGTTGGGTCTTCTGGTGCCAGCGCGGAGCTGGACTTAGATCCCAACAGTTAGGTTGGGTCTTCTATGCCAGCACGGAGCTGGACTTGGATATCCCATAGGTTGGGTCTACTGGTGCCAGCGCGGAGCTGGACTTAGATATCCCAACAGTTAGGTTGGATCTTCTGGTGCCAGCGCGGAGCTGGACTTAGATATAACAACGGTTAGGTTGGGTCTTCTGGTTCCAGTGCGTAGCTGGACTTAGATATCCCAATAGTTAGGTTGGGTCTTCTATGCCAGCACGGAGGTGGACTTAGATATCCCAACAGTTAGGTTGGGTCTTCTATGCCTGCACGGAGCTGGACTTGGATATCCCAACAGTTAGGTTTGGTCTTCTAGTGCCAGCGCGGAGCTGGACTTAGATATCCCAACAGTTAAGTTGGGTCTTCTATGCCAGCACGGAGCTTGACTTAGATATCCCAACAGTTAGGTTGGGTCTTCTATGCCAGCACGGAGATGCACTTGGATATCCCAACAGTTAGGTTGGGTCTTCTGGTGTCAGCGCGGAGCTGGACTTAGATATGCCAACAGTTAGGTTGGGTCTTCTATGCCAGCACGGAGCTGGACTTAGATATCCCAACAGTTAGGTTGGGTCTTCTATGCAAGCACGAAGCTGGACTTAGATATCCCAACAGTTAGGTTGGGTCTTCTATGTCAGCACGGAGCTGGACTTGGATATCCCAACAGTTAGGTTGGGTCTTCTGGTGCCAGCGCGGAGCTGGACTTAGATATCCCAACGGTTAGGTTGGGTCTTCTGGTGCCAGCGCGGAGCTGAACTTAGATATCGCAACAGTTAGGTTGGATCTTCTATGCCAGCACGGAGATGGACTTAGATATCCCAACAGTTAGGTTGGGTCTTCTATGCCAGCACGGAGCTGGACTTGGATATCCCAACAGTTAGGTTTGGTCTTCTAGTGCCAGCGCGGAGCTGGACTTAGATATCCCAACAGTTAAGTTGGGTCTTCTATGCCAGCACGGAGCTTGACTTAGATATCCCAACAGTTAGGTTGGGTCTTCTATGCCAGCTCGGAGATGGACTTGGATATCCCAACAGTTAGGTTGGGTCTTCTGGTGTCAGCGCGGAGCTGGACTTAGATATTCCAACAGTTAGGTTGGGTCTTCTATGCCAGCACGGAGCTGGACTTAGATATCCCAACAGTTAGGTTGGGTCTTCTATGCAAGCACGAAGCTGGACTTAGATATCCCAACAGTTAGGTTGGGTCTTCTATGCCTGCACGGAGCTGGACTTGGATATCCCAACAGTTAGGTTTGGTCTTCTAGTGCCAGCGCGGAGCTGGACTTAGATATCCCAACAGTTAAGTTGGGTCTTCTATGCCAGCACGGAGCTTGACTTAGATATCCCAACAGTTAGGTTGGGTCTTCTATGCCAGCACGGAGATGCACTTGGATATCCCAACAGTTAGGTTGGGTCTTCTGGTGTCAGCGCGGAGCTGGACTTAGATATTCCAACAGTTAGGTTGGGTCTTCTATGCCAGCACGGAGCTGGACTTAGATATCCCAACAGTTAGGTTGGGTCTTCTATGCAAGCACGAAGCTGGACTTAGATATCCCGACAGTTAGGTTGGGTCTTCTATGTCAGCATGGAGCTGGACTTGGATATCCCAACAGTTAGGTTGGGTCTTCTGGTGCCAGCGCGGAGCTGGACTTAGATATCCCAACGGTTAGGTTGGGTCTTCTGGTGCCAGCGCGGAGCTGGACTTAGATATCGCAACAGTTAGGTTGGATCTTCTATGCCAGCACGGAGATGGACTTAGATATCCCAACAGTTAGGTTGGGTCTTCTATGCCAGCACGGAGCTGGACTTGGATATCAACAGTTAGGTTGGGTCTTCTGGTGCCAGCTCGGAGCTGGACTTAGATATCCCAACAGTTAGGTTGGGTCTTCTATGCCAGCACGAAGCTGAACTTAGATATCCCAATTGTTAGGTTGGGTCTTCTGGTGCCAGCGCGGAGGTGGACTTAGATATCCCAACAGTTAGGTTGCGTCTTCTATGCCAGCACGGAGCTGGACTTAGATATCCCAACAGTTAGGTTGCGTCTTCTATGCCAGCACGGAGCTGGACTTAGATATCCCAACAGTTAGGTTAGGTCTTCTGGTGCAAGTGCGGAGCTGGACTTAGATATCCCAACAGTTAGGTTGGGTCTTCTATGCCAGCACGGAGCTGGACTTAGATATCCCAACAGTTAGGTTGGGTCTTCTATGCCAGCACGAAGCTGGACTTAGATATCCCAACAGCTAGGTTAGGTCTTCTAGTGCAAGTGCGGAGCTGGACTTAGATATCCCAACAGTTAGGTTGGGTCTTCTTTGCCAGCACGGAGCTGGACTTAGATATCCCAACAGTTAGGTTGGGTCTTCTAGGCCAGGACAGAGCTGGACTTGGATATCCCAACAGTTAGGTTGGGTCTTCTGGTGCCAGCGCGGAGCTGGACTTAGATATCACAACGATTAGGTTGGGTCTTCTGGTGCCAGTGCGTAGCTGGACTTAGATATCCCAACAGTTAGGTTGGGTCTTCTATGCCAGCACGGAGGTGGACTTAGATATCCCAACAGTTAGGTTGGGTCTTCTATGCCTGCACGGAGCTGGACTTGGATATCCCAACAGTTAGGTTGGGTCTTCTAGTGCCAGCGCGGAGCTGGACTTAGATATCCCAACAGTTAAGTTGGGTCTTCTATGCCAGCACGGTGCTTGACTTAGATATCCCAACAGTTAGGTTGGGTCTTCTATGCCAGCACGGAGCTGGACTTGGATATTCCAACAGTTAGGTTGGGTCTTCTGGTGTCAGCGCGGAGCTGGAATTAGATATTCCAACAGTTAGGTTGGGTCTTCTATGCCAGCACGGAGCTGGACTTAGATATCCCAACAGTTAGGTTGGGTCTTCTATGCAAGCACGAAGCTGGACTTAGATATCCAAACAGTTAGGTTGGGTCTTCTATGCCAGCACGGAGCTGGACTTGGATATCCCAACAGTTAGGTTGGGTCTTCTAGTGCCAGCGCGGAGCTGGACTTAGATATCCCAACGGTTAGGTTGGGTCTTCTGGTGCCAGCGCGGAGCTGGACATAGATATCGCAACAGTTAGGTTGGATCTTCTATGCCAGCACGGAGATGGACTTAGATATCCCAACAGTTAGGTTGGGTCTTCTATGCCAGCACGGAGCTGGACTTGCATATCCCAACAGTTAGGTTGGGTCTTCTGGTGCCAGCTCGGAGCTGGACTTAGATATCCCAACAGTTAGGTTGGGTCTTCTATGCCAGCACGAAGCTGAACTTAGATATCCCAATAGTTAGGTTGGGTCTTCTGGTGCCAGCGCGGAGGTGGACTTAGATATCCCAACAGTTAGGTTGCGTCTTCTATGCCAGCACGGAGCTGGACTTAGATATCCCAACAGTTAGGTTGCGTCTTCTATGCCAGCACGGAGCTGGACTTAGATATCCCAACAGTTAGGTTAGGTCTTCTGGTGCAAGTGCGGAGCTGGACTTAGATATCCCAACAGTTAGGTTGGGTCTTCTATGCCAGCACGGAGCTGGACTTAGATATCCCAACAGTTAGGTTGGGTCTTCTATGCCAGCACGAAGCTGGACTTAGATATCCCAACAGCTAGGTTAGGTCTTCTGGTGCAAGTGCGGAGCTGGACTTAGATATCCCAACAGTTAGGTTGGGTCTTCTTTGCCAGCACGGAGCTGGACTTAGATATCCCAACAGTTAGGTTGGGTCTTCTATGCCAGCACAGAGCTGGACTTGGATATCCCAACAGTTAGGTTGGGTCTTCTGGTGCCAGCGCGGAGCTGGACTTAGATATCACAACGGTTAGGTTGGGTCTTCTGGTGCCAGTGCGTAGCTGGACTTAGATATCCCAACAGTTAGGTTGGGTCTTCTATGCCAGGACGGAGGTGGACTTAGATATTCCAACAGTTAGGTTGGGTCTTCTATGCCAGCACGGAGCTGGACTTAGATATCCCAACAGTTAGGTTGGGTCTTCTATGCAAGCACGAAGCTGAACTTAGATATCCCAACAGTTAGGTTGGGTCTTCTATGCCAGCACGGAGCTGGACTTGGATATCCCAACAGTTAGGTCGGGTCTTCTAGTGCCAGCGCGGAGCTGGACTTAGATATCCCAACGGTTAGGTTGGGTCTTCTGGTGCCAGCGCGGAGCTGGACTTAGATATCGCAACAGTTAGGTTGGATCTTCTATGCCAGCACGGAGATGGACTTAGATATCCCAACAGTTAGGTTGGGTCTTCTATGCCAGCACGGAGCTGGACCTGGATATCCCAACAGTTAGGTTGGGTCTTCTGGTGCCAGCTCGGAGCTGGACTTAGATATCCCAGCAGTTAGGTTGGGTCTTCTATGCCAGCACGAAGCTGGACTTAGATATCCCAATAGTTAGGTTGGGTCTTCTGGTGCCAGCGCGGAGGTCGACTTAGATATCCCAACAGTTAGGTTGCGTCTCTATGCCAGCACGGAGTTGAACTTAGATATCCCAACAGTTAGGTTGGGTCTTCTGGTGCCAGCGCGGAGGTGGACTTAGATATCCCAACAGTTAGGTTGCGTCTTCTATGCCAGCACGGAGTTGGACTTAGATATCCCAACAGTTAGGTTGGGTCTTCTATGCCAGCACGGAGCTGGACTTAGATATCCCAACAGTTAGGTTGGGTCTTCTATGCCAGCACGAAGCTGGACTTAGATATCCCAACAGCTACGTTAGGTCTTCTGGTGCAAGTGCGGAGCTGGACTTAGATATCCCAACAGTTAGGTTGGGTCTTCTTTGCCAGCACGGAGCTGGACTTAGATATCCCAACAGTTAGGTTGGGTCATCTATGCCAGCACGGAGCTGGACTTGGATATCCCAACAGTTAGGTTGGGTCTTCTGGTGCCAGCGCGGAGCTGGACTTAGATATCACAACGGTTAGGTTGGGTCTTCTGGTGCCAGTGCGTAGCTGGACTTAGATATCCCAACAGTTAGGTTGGGTCTTCTATGCCAGCATGGAGGTGGACTTAGATATCCCAACAGTTAGGTTGGGTCTTCTATGCCTGCACGGAGCTGGACTTGGATATCCCAACAGTTAGGTTGGGTCTTCTAGTGCCAGCGCGGAGCTGGACTTAGATATCCAAACAGTTAAGTTGGGTCTTCTATGCCAGCACGGTGCTTGACTTAGATATCCCAACAGTTAGGTTGGGTCTTCTATTCCAGCACGGAGCTGGACTTGGATATTCCAACAGTTAGGTTGGGTCTTCTGGTGTCAGCGCGGAGCTGGACTTAGATATTCCAACAGTTAGGTTGGGTCTTCTATGCCAGCACGGAGCTGGACTTAGATATCCCAACAGTTAGGTTGGGTCTTCTATGCAAGCACGAAGCTGGACTTAGATATCCCAACAGTTAGGTTGGGTCTTCTATGCCAGCACGGAGCTGGACTTGGATATCCCAACAGTTAGGTTGGGTCTTCTAGTGCCAGCGCGGAGCTGGACTTAGATATCCCAACGGTTAGGTTGGGTCTTTTGGTGCCAGCGCGGTGCTGGACTTAGATATCGCAACAGTTAGGTTGGATCTTCTATGCCAGCACGGAGATGGACTTAGATATCCCAACAGTTAGGTTGGGTCTTCTATGCCAGCACGGAGCTGGACTTGGATATCCCAACAGTTAGGTTGGGTCTTCTGGTACCAGCTCGGAGCTGGACTTAGATATCCCAACAGTTAGGTTGGGTCTTCTATGCCAGCACGAAGCTGGACTTAGATATCCCAATAGTTAGGTTGGGTCTTCTGGTGCCAGCGCGGAGCTGGACTTAGATATCCCAACAGTTAGGTTGCGTCTTCTATGCCAGCACGGAGCTGGACTTAGATATCCCAACAGTTAGGTTGGGTCTTCTGGTGCCAGCGCGGAGCTGGACTTAGATATCCAACAATTAGGTTGCGTCTTCTATGCCAGCACGGAGCTGGACTTAGATATCCCAACAGTTAGGTTTGGTCTTCTGGTGCCAGCGCGTGGCTGGACTTAGATATCCCAACAGTTAGGTTGGGTCTTCTATGCCAGCACGGAGCTGGACTTGGATATCCCAACAGTTAGGTTGGGTCTTCTGGTGCTAGCGCGGAGCTGGACTTAGATATCCCAACAATTAGGTTGGGTCTTCTGGTGCCAGCGCGGAGCTGGACTTAGATATCGCAACAGTTAGGTTGGATCTTCTATGCCAGCACGGAGATGGACTTAGATATCCCAACAGTTAGGTTGGGTCTTCTATGCCAGCACGGAGCTGGACTTGGATATCCCAACAGTTAGGTTGGGTCTTCTGGTGCCAGCTCGGAGCTGGACTTAGATAACCCAACAGTTAGGTTGGGTCTTCTATGCCAACACGAAGCTGGACTTAGATATCCCAACAGTTAGGTTCGGTCTTGTGGTGCCAGCGCGGAGCTGGACTTAGATATCCCAACAGTTAGGTTGCGTCTTCTATGCCAGCACGGAGCTGGACTTAGATATCCCAACAGTTAGGTTGGGTCTTCTGGTGCCAGCGCGGAGCTGGACTTAGATATCCCAACAGTTAGGTTGCGTCTTCTATGCCAGCACGGAGCTGGACTTAGATATCCCAACAGTTAGGTTGGGTCTTCTGGTGCCAGCACGGAGCTGGACTTAGATATCCCAACAGTTAGGTTGGGTCTTCACATACCAGCACGGAGCTGGAGTTATCCCAACCGTCAGGTTGGGTCTTCAAGTGCCAGCGCGGAGCTAGACTTAGATATCCCAACAGTTAGGTTGGGTCTTCTATGCCAGCACGGAGCTGGACTTAGATATCCCAACAGTTAGGTTGGGTCTTCACGTACCAGCGCGGAGCTGGACTTATCCCAACCGTTAGGTTGGGTCTTCAGGTGCAAGCGCAGAGCTGGACTTAGATATCCCAACGGTTAGGTTGGGTCTTCTGGTGCCAGCGCAGAGCTGGACCGAGATATCCCAACGGTTAGGTTGGTCTACTGGTGCCAGCGCAGAGTTGGGAGTTCTGCGCCGGCTTCTGGCGACATGAACAGGTTAGGGCTTACTGCTTTCCGTTTTAGTCTTGAGACTCGTTATTGGCAGACCCGTAGGTCTATGTTAAACTCCGGAAAGTTTTCGCATGGGCTAGGCCAAGGCTTATGATATTCGCTTCAGCCTGGGTGATATCCCCTCCTCATGCACTGTCCTTCTAACATTCTGATGCACTCACGTCCAAACATTCATCTGAATGATTATTGGTAGATTCTATCACAAGGTCCGCAGACTGGGAGCTGAGTTAGGACTTGGAGGCTTTGTGGCCTGTTTTCTTTGCTTATGGGCGACCTTTCCGCCTCTTGCACTTCCTCCCAACATCCTACTACATTCGCATCCAACACTTTCATATGAAAGATTATTAGAATGTCTAACATGTACCTGGGAAATACTTGTATGGGTTGAACCCTGCGTCCCTTGTTTTCATTTTTATAGGTTGGGGTCGCCTTCTTGACCTTTATGCCAACTTTCGTCCTTTACATCATCCTATGCAGCTCATCCCACATCCCTTTGGTCGATGTAAGGCTGTCGATTTGTCTGTATATATCGTTGGGAATGCCTGCATGTATTCATGGCTATTAGATCAGCTTTAGCTCGAGCTCTTTCCTCCAGAGAGTATTCTCTAGGATCCTGTAGTCGCCTAGAAGCTGGAATTGCTGGAGTAGCTGTTTCGTCCCCGGTTACATGAACCCAGAACTGTGCCGGTCCCTCTTCAAGGAACTTCAGTAGATTTTCGGCTTGATCCTTTAGAGCGATGAAATTCAGAAAGCGGCTTCTCCACACTGTGTATTCGCCTCTTTGCAAGATCGGCGGACGGTTGTCATTTCCGAGTGAGTATGCATCCATGTTTGTATTGTAGTCGAGTTGTTGAAGGATCTTCGTTACTTGTTTTGAAGGTTGAAGATGATGTAATGTGCTTCACTAGTGACAAAATTCGTTAGTAGCGTTTGATTCGAAAATTAGATCGACAATTATTTTCGATTCAATCTTTAGAGTTTGATCAAAATTAATTTCGTCGAGATAGAAATGTACTGAGTACTGTTCTCGTGCGAGAAATTTTGTCAGCGTGATATTTTACGAGCGAGATAAATTGCTCAAAATCATTCGGCCGAGAAAAATTTTTTGATCGTGAATTTATTTCGATCGTAAAGAAACAGTACGTTAGTAAGTTTCTCGACAAGTCAAAATAAATCTGTCGACTAGAAAAATTTCTCGCGTGTAAATGATTTTTGCCTGGTCAAACGGGTTCTCCGTTTATAAGATATTCTAGAAAATACTAATCATTTTTTTGATTTCCTATCTAAGTAAAGCTTCGTCTGTTATTTTTCCGATTGCTCGTTCGAGAATTACGATCTTTAACTCTGAATTCAATCACAAGAGCTACAGCAAAAGTAGAAGGATCAGTCCAGGGGATTAGATCTAGAAAGCACTTCCAGCAGGGTTTACGGCAGTGTACTCTGCTGAAAACCAATCGATAGACAATTCTATAGCCTTTCTGCCTTTTTCCGTTACATCCAAAGAAGGAACCATTTCATAACTATCTTTGTAGCTCCAGAATGTTTCAGTTTATGCTCTTACCTATTATCAGGCTCTTAAACAATATTTAGGTTATAAAAAAAAGCGCGAAAAAAGATTTTTAGGATCGAAAAAGTAAGCGAGCTAGTTATACAAGCCTGTAAGCTAGACTGCTTGTCATGATCAATCCCTAGAACGATCTTCCTTTTCTAGTTGTGAAAGAAGACTTCTTCTAGATCTATACCTTCGCATGCTTCTAAGGCTCGAACTCTTGTCTGTGAACTGACTTTCTATGTGCAGAAAATTCCTAGTTGAATCGACTGTGATTCTTCTGGTTTCAGCTCGTGTGAAAATGCTTGTTGCGCTTTTGTTTTCCGAGGGTTTCATAGAATTATATACTCGATCGCAGACATTTCTGGAACACCACGCGAAATAAAAGAATGAATCAATCAAGTAAGTCAGTAAGGTAAGGACACAGATCTTATATAAGATACAGGATACCACAAGAAGATTGGAAACACTCTGTGGAACTGAAAGTGGCGTATTGGAGTGCCTCGTAATTCTATTAAGCGAAGGATTCGTTCCTAAGACTATTCCAGAGAACAAACCTTGCCTCCAAGCCTTTACATTTTAAGTTGATCTCGATGGGCGAACGAAGGAAGGCACGAGCCCTATAGAATGAATAAAGAGAGGTTCTCAGGCTATCTCGTATCTAGAACCCTCCCAGGAAGCCTTTTGCCCGATCCTACATTCAAGCTCAGTCATACTAGCGAATAGGCTCCAAAGGATCGAATATAGGGTACGGCTTGGAGGCAAGGTTCGAAGACCTTACCGTATAGGAAGTTTCCCATCCTGAAATAGCGTAGATCAAGAGAATGTGCGACCTATCAATCTCCTTTGCGTAAAAAGTTTGACTGAAAAAGTTTTTCGAGTGAAAGGTTTTACGCATGCAAAGTCAAAATAAGTCTCTCTCGAAAAAGTTTTTCGCTGTATAATGCTCGAGAAATATTTCTAACTAAATCGTTTCTGCTGATGACGATTCTAGCGCTGACTTCGTATTCTGACCGAGAAAAATTCTCGCGCTAAGTTTATCGATCGAGAAACTAATCCGATCGCAAAACTTAGCGAGAAAAATTAGAGCAATCGAGAAAAATTCACAGAATACGATTAACACAAATTCGAGCAAAAACAAAGAATCAGATAGTGAAGTTTGAGGTAATTGCTCGCAATCAAGTACTAATCACGCACGAACAAGCAATTAAACACGTTATGAAGCAAAATATATCGAATTTGATCAAAATCAGAACGTCTTCTTCATGTTCTTCGCAAACAGTAACACGCAGAAGCAATTCAATCCTAAAAATCGATGTTCAAATTGCTACAGAACTGATCGCAATGATGATCTAACACTTAAACAAGCACAGAAACACCAAATTCAAGTCAATTAAGCACAGAATTAAGCTATTGGATCGAAAAAGGTTTTCGCGCCAAACCTGTTCTTCGATGAACAGTATCTAGAAAATGATTTTCGATCTAATTCTAACAATTTTCGATTCAAAACAGAACGAATCTGCTCTGATACCAATTGTTAGGTCCTACGATTAACAACTCTACGATCCTAGGCTAGAATTCATAGTAATTCAATCGTTTAGATAAACAATTGAATTCGATCGAAAAACTCAAATGAAGAACAAGTGAGAGAATTTGAGTAGAGTGAGAAAGTTATTGTTGTTTCTCTCTCTAGAAATCGAATTGCAAGCCCTTCGGATCAATTCTAAAAACTTTCTCTATTCAGCTCAATTGATTTACATGTATTTATACCAAACAAACTTGGTATAAATATCAATCTAGTCCTAATCTAAGGACTACTATGCAAAACGCCCCAAATTACAAGGACAACTAATGAAATCAAGCACAATTACAAATGGTATTCTACAGAGTGCGATATTATTTGACTCTTAAATCAGTGAATCGTGATCTATCTTTCCTTATGCGACTTATGATTTATATTTTGGAAAGTGATTAATTGATTGGGCTCATATGTGGCAAGATGCTGATTCAGCTATTTATGGAATGTGCTGAAATCGGATGAGATCACTATACATGGAAAGTATGCTTTGCATTATACTCGGTAAATCAAATATTTCTCTGTGCGAATCGGCTATCATATTTTAGGAAAGAAATCAGCTAAATGTGCTTACTATTGATAATATGCTGAGTGGAACTATATATGAAATATGCTGATAACGGATGAGATCACCACGAAAGGAAAGTAAGTTTGTGGTATTTATGGTAAGTGATCATGCATGAACGTTGAGCTTGATTAGTTTATTCTTGGCATGATTTCTTGAGTTAATGCACGTGATAATTGAGCTATCTCTTGCATATTTTCGTGCTTGACTTTCCTTGAGTGTAGAAGCGATTATTGGGTCTATATAGAAGAAAACACTTCAAGATGATGGGTAGACAACGAATACACAAGCAAACGAATCCCTTAGAGTTTTTGAGCTGAAATTTGCGATTCATTTGTAGGTTGTGTCGAGCTTTTATTTGCGAATCTGTACCCTTTGAGTGATCTTTAGCAACGCCCTACCCAAAATCCTTGTCTTCAGATATGTTGTGTCCGTGGACGCATTGAACGCACAAAGAAGCACGGTTGGAGTCTTTCACACATGGAGGGACGAATTTGGTAGATTCGGTGGGCCTTAGATAGCAAGCTACATCCAGTCGGGGAATTAGTTTCCTGGGTTAACGACGTGGATCGAAACTTAGCGTGCGACAGCCTACGTGGAGGTCTAGTTTCCAAAGTGCTTCGGTTGTGTAATGGTCAATCATTTTGTAACCAGAACCGGTAATACCTAGTGATTGATTGGAACTCTTGGGGAGATCACACCTCAAGGACAGGATTAAACCCCAGTTGGGGATATAACATATATAAAAATCTCGTCTCACTTTACTTTCTGCTATTTACTTTTTGTGAGACAAATCCGGAACGCGTGCAAATAACTAGGTGATATCACTGAAACGATTTCTAAAAATAACTTGATATTTTGAAACAGGGTTAGGGAGATAACGTTGATACTCGTACTGCTTTCTGGGAAATAACTTACTCTGCAAATATCTTCTTAGAGAAAATTTTTTTCCAAGACAGAACAAGCCAAATTTTTTATAACCTAATTCACCCCCCTCTTAGGCATATTTTATACTTCATTTGGTATCAGAGCGGGTTAGTCAACGAATGGCCTAACACGCCTGAGTTAAGATCTAATGGCTTTTTCAAGTGATGTTTTTGCAGAGGGTCAATCCCACTCTAGGCCACCTCTCTTCGATGGAACGAATTATGCAGTGTGGAAGAATTGTATGATCGAGTTTCTGATCGTAGTCGACTACGATCTTTCGGAGACAATCATCAGTGGACCATATACCACTAACAAAACCGATGGAACCCCAAAGGACGCTAAAGATTACAGTGCTGATGACAAGAAGGGAATCACGCGAAACGCCAAGGCAAAAAACATGCTCGCATGCGCACTCACACGGGAAGAGTACATTCGGGTTAGTTCCTCTCATCGACAAAGACCACGTGGGATATGCTCCAAGTTACTCATGAAGGAACTCAGTTGTGCAAGAAAGACTGGCCCTTCTCACTCATTAGTACGAATTGTTCTCGATGGAATCTAACGAGAATATAAGCCAGATGTACGCCAGATTCATGGGAATCATCAACCAAATATTTTCTCTTGGCAAAAAGGTTCCCGACAGTGAACAAGTGAGAAAGATACTGAGATCACTGCCGCGAGAGTGGAATGCCAAAGTTACTGCCATATACGAAGCAAAGGATCTAGAAGTACTTAGCATCTCCGAACTGATTGGATCTCTTATATCCTACGAGATGATTCAAACATCAATGAATGAGAAGTCGCAGAACAAAATCAGAAGTCCATTGCATTCAAATCCAACCAAGAAGAATTTGATTCTGACGACGAAGAAGAAGACTTGATGAACGATCTAGCCATGCTCACAAAAGGATTTGAAAAATTCCAGCAGAAAAAGAAATTCAAAGGGAACTTCAACAAATTCCAGAACAAAAGCAAAGGAATATCCACGTCTGGAAAGAAAGTTCAGAAATGTTTCCGGTGCAACAAACCAGGCCATTATGCACATGAATGCCCAGCAACCAATAATGAGAAACCAAGAAGCAGAAGGCTATGGTGACTGAATCAAATGACTCTGAACCAGAACAAAGCGAGGATGAGGATTACGCTTACCTGGCTGGCGAGGATCAGGTATCCCGTTCTTCCTCCATTGAGAAAATTCATACTAAACAGTTTATATAACAATGATTATGAAAGTGACTCATCTGATTTTGAAATAGAGGAAAGTAAGGAACAACTGTGTGAATTACTTCAAAATGCAGAGAGGAAGATTAAGTCGCTAAATTCCTTGAATAGGAAACTGATAAAGCAGCGAGATGATTAAGCTAAGGAAAAACATGAGACTGACCTAGAGATCTCACGTTTGAAAGGAGAGTTAGTTACTGCTGAGAAAGAGGGAATTCCATGTAACTGTGAGAAATTGGAAAAGGAAAACAGTGTCTTATCCAGAGATATCGTAGAACTTAGAAATTCCTTAGATATGGAAAAACAGAAAGTTGATAGACTCCTTGAGGTTAAGCAGAACCTAGATATGCTGTTAGGCACTCCTAGGAATATTGGTAGGTGAGGTATAGGTTATTCCACTGAAGTAAAGCATGCTAAACATTATGTGTCTAAGCTTAATTGTTTCTGTTGTGGTACAAATGGTCATTATGTATACAACTGTCCTTTAAAGAAAGTTGATAAAGCTAAGTATATTTGGAGACCTAAGAAGTCACCAAATACCACTGTTGTATCTGATTCTAGCAGGAGATCACCGTCTATGCAGACTGATATCGCACATGTTAACAGAAGTTATTTCCCCGCTAACATGTTAGGACCCAACAGAAATTGGGTACCTCAGAAGAGTATTTCTTTATACAGGTACGAATGAAGAATTTCAGTAGGAAAAGCAGCTGGTATCTCGACAGCGGGTACTCCCGCCACATGATAGGTGATATATGTAATTTTGTGTCGTTAAAGGCGGTTGATGGAGGATACGTTCCGTACGCCAACGACGCAAAAGCCAAAATCGTGGGAGTTGGTACTGCCGGTAACAATTTTAATATCACTATAGATAACGTATGATTTGTTAGGAACTTAGAACATAATTTAATTAACATTAGTCAGTTATGTGATGATGGACATACCGTAGCTTTCGCCAAAGATAAGTGCTTTGTGAAAAAGGATGATAAGATTGTGTTTAGAGCGTCTAGGCATGACAACATTTACTGCATCACTCTTGATGATATTGCTAACCAGAACGTCAAGTGTCTAGCAGTTACGCAGGATATCACATGGTTATGGCACATACGTTGGGACATGCCAACATGGAACTGATGTCTCACATATCATGCAATGAATTGGTGAGAGGCATCCAGATATGAAAGCCACAAAGGACAGAATCTGCAAAGCATGCCAAATGGGGAACAGACCAAGACGTCCTTTAAATCAAAGAATGTGATATCTACGTCCAGACCACTGGAACTGTTGCATCTTGACCTTTTTGGTCCGGTACAGGTTATGTCATTGAGAGGTACGATATGCCTTTGTTATCGTAGACGACTATAGTAGGTACACATGGGTCTTATTTCTTGCGCACAAAAGTAGGCTTTGGACAATCTTGCGCCACTGATTAAGAAGCTAGAAAATGAGAAAGAGATGAAGGTCCGTAAGATTAAGAGTGATAACGGTCTAGAATTTGATAGTAAATCTTTTGCATCTTTTTGTGATGAAAATGGTTATATTTTCAGCCCCTATTACGCCTCAACAGAACGGAGTGGTCGAGAGGAAAAATAGAGTATTACAAGAAATGGCTAGGACTATGTTGAGCGAATATAATACTCCATAACATTTTTGGGCCGAAGCTATTAGTACGGCATGCTATGTCTCGAATAGGATTTTCCTTAGTCTGATTATTAAGAGAACTCCCTATGAACTTTGGAACGATAAAACCCCTAACATAGGATAGTTCCATGAATTTGGCTGCAAATGTTTCATTTTGAATGATAGGGATAAAAGAGAAAAATTTGATTCCAAGGTAGATGAAGGGATATTCCTAGGCTACAGCCTTCATTCCAAAGCTTCTAAAGTGTTTAATAATAGGAAGAAGAATGTTCAAGAATCTGTGTATGTTACATTTGATGAATTTCCTAATGCAGATGCTACTGAAGAAGGTATAGTTGTGTCTCCTGTAGATATACAAGTTACTGACAAAGGAGTGAACGCAATTCCTTTGGAACTATATACTAAGTTAGAGGAACCTGAGGCTTCAGACGAACAACATTGCAGGAAATTCAAACATGCTTCCAGTCATCCCACTGAACAAGTCATAGGGAATATCACTTCAGGGATCAAAACGAGCGCAACTGCACGAAACGATATTGCTGAGGAATCGCATGACATGCTGTGATCAACCATGGAACCTAAGACAGTGAATGAAGCTCTGGACGATGAATCGTGGGTGATTGCCATGGAAGAGGAGCTGACACAATTCGAAAAGAGTCAGGTGTGGACTCTTGGTGAAAGACCTAACGACAAGTCCATAATAGGCACAAAGTGGGTGTTTCGCAACAAACTGGACGAAAACGGTAATGTGACACGGAACAAGGCCATGCTAGTTGCCAAAGGTTATTCTCAAGAAGAAGGTATAGATTTTCAAGAAACCTTTGCACCCGTAGCTAGGCTCGAGTCTATACGCATTTTACTTGCATATGCATCTTTCAAAAGATTTAAGCTTTTTCAAATGGACGTGAAAAGTGCATTTTTAAATAGTTTTGTAAATGAGGAAATCTTTGTCGAACAACCTCCCGGTTTTGAAAAAGAAGAATTTTCAAATCAGGTCTTTAAATTAAACAAAGCTTTATATGGTTTAAAACAAGCCCCTAGGGCATGGTATGAAAGATTGAGTAGGTTTTTACTAGACATGTGCCTTACAACGGGAACAATAGACAACACTCTGTTTATAAAGTGCGAAGGGAATCACATACTACTTGTGCAGATATACGTTGATAATATCATATTTGGTAGCACGACATCACTATTTGCGAGAATTTTTCTAAGTCTATGCAGCAGGAATTTGAGATGAGCCTAATGGGAGAACTCACGTACTTCCTTGGATTGCAAATCAAGCAATTGGATACGGGAACATTCATATCTCAAACGAAGTACACGAAGGAACTACTTGAAAAATTCGGGATGGCTGATTCCAAGGTAATTCCCACTCCAATGCATCAGACCGCCAAAATTGACAGTGATGAACAAGGTACGCCCTTTGACCAAACTAAGTATGGAGGTATGATCGAAAGTTTGCTCTACATTACGGCAAGCAGACCCGATATTATGTTTCTACTGGTCTATGTTCTAGATATCAATCGAGTCCTAGGGAATCTCACTTGACAGCAGTCAAGCGGATACTTAGATATTTGAACAATCAATTTTGGTATATGGTATCCATATTCCAAGGAATTCCCATTAATGGGATACTCGGACGCGGGTTCTAGGGAAGATAGGAAAAGCACTTGTGGTACTTGCCAAAATACTAGGGAATTCCCTTGTTACTTGGTCCAGTCGGAAACAAAATGCCGTGGCCCTATCCACAACCGAAGCAGAATATATGGAAATAGGAAGTTGTTCTCAGCAAATCCTTTGGATGAAACAGACCTTGAGTGATTACGGTTTAAGGTACGACCAAATTCCTATTTTCTGTGATAGTACTAGTGCCATTAGCATCACTACGAATCCCGTACACCATTCTCGAACTAAGCATATAGAGGTGAAACATCATTTTATTCGAGATCATGTTCAGAAAGGGAATATCAGCGTGAACTTGTAGGAACTAATGATCAGCTGGCTGATATCTTCATGAAACCCCTTATTGAGAGTAGATTCTGAGATATTCACGACCGATTAGGAATTATTGAGCTCAAATAGGAAAGGTGACTAGATATGTCAGCCCTTATAATTTCATTGATATTATCTTTTAGGATCTCCTCAATTTGATTATATTAACAATTTTTTCCTTTATTATATCTTCCTTATCTATTCAGATCCTTTCCACTCATAGGGAGATTATTCTTTTTCCTTCTTCGATACTTATGTAAAAATCTACTTTCAGCCAAAATTTTCTTTGAATTCTGATCTTTACTTATTTCCTTCCTTAATTTCCGCGTGATATCCTTCTATCTTCAGAAAATTACACATAGCGGGCAGCTTCCTTCTCTACTAAGTATTATTTTGAAATTCGAATTTTGAAATCTTTTCCTTATCTGTCACACGTCTTGTCGATATCACATCTCTCTTCAACTTCTTTCCATCCTTATCCAAGATAGTCTTGCCTTTATAACCGTCCATTCCTTGTCTCTCCATTCCATTCAAACCCTAAGCTCTAAACTTCAAATCTTCATCCTTCAATTCTTCGATATCAACCATGGTGAAAACAAAAGGTGCCGGATCTGAGTCCGACAAGAAGCGAAAAGGCACTCTGACCCCACTCTCTCCAATAGCCACCAGTTCGAAGTCAAAAACCAGCCCTAAATCCACGAAATCTCTTACGAAACCGAAGAAGAAAAAGGCTAAGATCGATAAAATCCCTATCTCATCTCCTGCCTCCCCATGATGAGTCTGTCCCTCTGGAGAAACCCGCCTCTCCAGAAAAATTTGTCTCTGCTCCGATCGAGTCTCCTCCTCGAGACAAAACTCCCTCACTGGATTATCCTGAGAAGGCAATGTTCAATCCTGACAATCTGGAGGAAATCACTGACGAGATCAAATTCCTGGCTGAGAGCGCCAAAGAACTTCATGGAAAACTTCAGAAGCGGCAAGTGGCACGAGGAAGGTGCGTCAACTTTGACGAGTTGGGAGAGAGCCAAGTGGCGACGTGGCTAACGGAGTACGGCTGGGAAAACATTCTGAGAATAGACAAATCAGTGTATGTGGAGGCGGTGAAGCTGTTCTACGCCAATCTCACTTTCGTTGAAGACAAAACTGAGATTACAGTGAAGTCTTATGTGCTTAGGACGAACCTATAATGGAATAGCACAAAGATGAACGAGATGTTGGGAGGAGAACGAAGGGCTATGTTACTTCGATTTCGTCCACTAGTGTACGTCTGAGGTGCCCCTGCGTGACTGTGTGAACGCTCTATGGAATTCCCCCTATAAGCCTAAGTTCTCTGAAGGAGAAGCACTGAACAAACTTCCTGGCGATCTTTTCTTCCTATACAAAGTTCTGCATTTTACGCTCTGGAGGCCATTCCACCACAATGAACAACATGAGCATGCTGACTCTCTATCTGGTATCCCAAAATAGGCTGCTCAATCTAGGTTACTTTGTTCTTAAGTACATGGTCCATGCCATTAAGAGCTCTGATAAGGAACTTCCATATGGAATGCTGCTTATGCACCTCTTGACTTCGAGGGAATCTCTCTGCCCAAGGCTTGGGAAGAAAGCTCAAAGCATGCAGTAGATATGGTTACACTGAAGCGTGTTGATATACGCTATGATGAGTGGCGAGGATGGTTCAAGACAAGGGATCAGAAAACCCCTTCGAAGAGTCCGACCAATAAGAAAAGGGATGATGAAAATGACGTCGAGCAGGGAACGGTAGCTGATCTAAAAAGAATTCCTGCGAGTTAGATCTTTTTAAACCTTACAGACGAAGCAACGAAGACGACGTAGACGAAGAAGCTGCAGACGGAACGTGAAGAAGACGAAAAGACCTGACCTCACCGCCGCAATTGTATCCTATTTTATTAATGGTTTTAATTTCATAATTGTATACCTTTTTGGTCCAAATGACTATGAGAGTTTTGATGATTCCAAGTAATTATGTAAATTGGGGGGTACAAATTAGAAAACACGATATGCATGTTATATGATGTTTAAGTATGTGAAAATGTTTGATTGAACGCTTAAATGTGATTAAACAGTTAATAAAAATTGAATTTGTGTGATCTTGTGCTTAACTGAAATATTTATGTGATCATCTGGTTATGAACGTTTTCGTATGAATGGGATCGGAAACTATATCATGTTGAGCAATATGTGAACTGAAAACATGATTGAGTTATTTTAGGAAATCGCTGTGATCACCCTGATATGAATGATTGTACGTTATATATGGAAAAGATATTCTGATTAAGCTGAAAACATGATTGAGTTATTTTAGGAAAGAATGTCAATGTGATCATCCGGATATGAATGACTATGATGTATATATGGAAAAGATATACTGATTAAGTGCTTATTGATCTATTTTAGGAAAGAATATCAATGATTTATCCGTTGAGTGCGATATTATTTGACTCTTAAATCAGTGAATCGTGATCTATCTTTCCTTATGCGACTTAGGATTTATATTTTGGAAAGTGATTAATTGATTGGGCTCATATGTGGTAAGATGCTGATTCAGCTATTTATGGAATGTGCTGAAATCGGATGAGATCACTATACATGGAAAGTATGCTTTGCATTATACTCGGTAAATCAAATATTTCTCTCTGCGAATCGGCTATCATATTTTAGGAAAGAAATCAGCTGAATGTGCTACTATTGATAATATGCTGAGTGGAACTATATATGAAATATGCTGATAACGGATGAGATCACCACGAAAGGAAAGTAAGTTTGTGGTATTTATGGTAAGTGATCATGCATGAACGTTGAGCTTGATTGGTTTATTCTAGGCATGATTTCTTGAGTTAATGCACGTGATAATTGAGCTGTCTCTTGCATATTTTCGTGTTTGACTTTCCTTGTGAAGTGTAGAAGCGATTATTGGGTCTATATAGAAGAAACACTTCAAGATGATGGATAGACAACGAACACACAAGCAAACGAATCCCTTAGCGTTTTTGAGCTGAAATTTGCGATTCATTCGAAGTTTGTGTCGAGCTTTTATTTGCGAATCTGTACCCTTTGAGCGATCTTTAGCAACACCCTACCCAAAACCCCTGTCTTCGGACGTGTTGTGTCTGTAGACGCGTTGACCGCACAAAGGAGCACGGTTGGAGTCTTTTGCACGTGGAGGACGAATTTGGTGGATTCGATGGCCCTTCGGTAGCAAGCTACATCCATTCGGGGAATTGGTTTCCTGGGTTAACGACATGGATCGAAACTTGGCGTGCGACAGCCTAGGTGGAGGTCCATTCCAAAGTGCTTCGGTTGTGTAGGGGTCAATCATTTTGTAACCTGAACCGGTAATACCTAGTGATTGATTGGAACTATTGGGGAGATCACACCCCAAGGACAGGAATAAACCCAGTTGGGGATATAACCTGTATAAAAATCTCGTCTCACTTTACTTTCTGCTATTTACTTTCAATGAGACAAACTCGGAACGCGTGCAAATAACTATGTGATATCTCTGAAACGATTTCTGAAAATAACTTGATATTTTGAAACAGGGTTAGGGAGATAACGTTGATACTCGTACTGCTTTATGGGAAATAACATACTCTGCAAATATATTCTTAAATAATAAAAGTATTTTTCAAAGAAGAACAAGCCAAATTTTTTACAGCCCGATTCACCTCCCTGATGGGCATGTTTTATACTTCAATAATATTTTGTTAAATGTTTAATTTTTTTTAATTATATTATTAAAAAAGCCGACAAAGTGTGCTAACAGAAAGAGCTCAAGAGAGTCTGCATCGTCATCTTCATCGTCACTACACATACACACGATCGATTAACGAGTTGGCCCGATAGATCAAAGCATGGCCAAGTACACCCAACAATTTCTCAGCAGCGTTGGTTCCTGAATCCGACTGATGTATTTCAAGAACGCCATCGAGAAATTCGTGGAGAAGTTAGCGGGGATATAGTTTGGATGTGAGAATCTGGGGAATCGTAAATGGAATGGTTGTTCATGTGCAGGTACTGTTGAGGAAATGAGAGGAAGAATCGAGAAAATGGGTTGATGGAGATGAACGGCGAGAGAAAGTCGTTGATTGGAATAGAATTTACAGACACATCTGATGAACAGAGGGTAGCTGAGGGAATCTGACGCATTGTAATCGAACGCTCTATTGTTACAGGGTTGGATATGTCGGTTGCGGATATGATTCAACCCTCCTCCATAACCATTTTTCTAGGGTTCTTTCATATAGGGCAAATTCTTGGAAGGTACGGGCTACTTCAACAGAAAACTAAAGCCATAGGTCGAACAGAAAACTAAAGCCAATGGGAGACGAGGTTGTGATTGATCTGATTAAAAAGCACTTCTTGGTCATCTCTGTCATTGGAATTGTCTCCAATGACTTGTTCAGAGCAAGATCTACTTGTTATTATAAATGTCATCTTCACCAATCGTTATCGGGATAAAAGTTGACATCAAACTCGAATTGCGACTGGCCATATGATGCCATACCACTTTTAGTGGCATCTCCAGAAAGCATCTCAAGAATCGCGCAGCTCTATAAATTAGAAAGGTAAGCTGGTAAGAACGCTTGTGCAATTGTTTGCGGTAATGATGGGAACATTGCAAAAAGGGTTAGGATTTGGTGGTTCCTTACACGTTCCGAGCGTACAAGAAGTTGTTAGGAATGATGCTAATATTTTGCCAGAAAGGTACATACAGAATCTTGAGGATAGGCTTAAGATTTCTGACATATGCCCTTCTTCTGATGCTATTCCGACCATCGACGTGTCTCTGCTCGTCAATGGATATGAAGGTGAGAGGAGAAAGTTGGCCTCGCTTGCCAAGAATGGGGCTTCTTTCAGGTTACTCCATCAAATAGCTTTGTGGCTAAGTAAACTTTTGTATGTGTGTGCGAGAGTGTTCTTCACATAATTGCCTCATTAATGCAGATCAAAAACCATGGGGCAGATGAAACTTTAACAAGAATGAAGAAAGCCGTGGCAGAATTCTTCGAACTACCATTTTCAGAGAGGTCAAAATACGCAATGGCAGAAAACGATGTTCAAGGATACGGACAAGGCTACGTTGTCTCCGAGGATCACATTCTCGAGTGGACGACCTTTTTGGTTTGTAGGTTATGCCACCCGAGCTAAGAAGCATCAAGTACTGGCCTCGGTCGATACCAGGTTTCATGTGCGTGAAACATATATGTATTACGTATATATAGTATTTCTCGAACACTGAAGGCAGTAGAAAAAGGGGTTTATTTACGAATTCCTTTTGAGGTACGTAACATCCTATTTTGATTTCTTGGGACAATGAAACGGTTGAGAACTACGCAGCCGTGCTACAGAAGTTGAGCGATGAGATCTTGGCGAGCCTATCGCTGATACTGGGATTCGAACGACATTTTTTCAACCAATTGCACCGTGAGGTTAAGCAATTTGTTAGGATGAACTATTACCCGAGCTGTGCTAGGCCCGACATAGTTCTTGGGATCGGACCACATTCAGACAGCAGCACGATTACCTTACTCGTTGTTAATGTTGACTAGCTCAGCATTGACAATGTCGAGCTAACATTCCAGCCAACATTGTTGTCTGTGAATTGGTCAACATTCGATTTTATCTTTCATGCACAAAAACAGTTTAACTTTTTTAGTGGCTTTAATTAATAATGTGCAGGCCGTATTTAAGTGCTGGAATGAGTCTAAATAGGGTGGAAAGCGTGTGGAGCTGCTTGAACGAATTTAGGAAGTGCTTACTATAAATAGAAGATTTGAATATCAAAAGAGAATTAGTCAAGCGACGACCAAGATTAGAAGATCTGAATATAAAAAGAGAATCATTCAACCAGCTACCATAAATAGGATATAAGAGCACTATATGAGAAGATTCGAACTAAATATATACTATATTTAGGGAGATCTTCGAGGAGAGATTTGAAGAGATATTCAGGGGATCTCATACCAATTCAAGAGGGAGCCAATGCCTATAAATTAAGGAGATTTCGAGCTGTCATATTCAGACCTTTGGACGAGAAAACTTTTGAGAGCTATGAGCGAAAATTATCGAGTTTCGTTGAGAGAATTTAGCGAGCCAAAGTGTCCTTTTAGCCTAGTATTTCTTTTGCAAAAGTCTTAGGACTGGTTTGCAGAATCGTTAGATTCGTAGTTTTCAGGATCGTTTAGATTCGTAGTTTTTCTAGACTTGTTTTTTACTATCCTCGAATAGTTATTTTGTCATCCATTGCTGTTAGTGGAATTTCGCCTTGAGGCGCGCAGCAAGTTTTTATAACTTGCTGCACAATTTACATCTCGTGTTCACCATCTTTCTTTACTAAGTTCGTTAAATATTCTGCTGTGCGTTCTGTGTTGGCGTCAGTGTAGACCGAACTTTTGTTCCAACATTTAGTCACCAGTTTTAGAACTTAGTATTCTACATCCATATCTTACAGGGACCACTTCAAAGTGGTATCAGAGCCTCCGCTTGACGTGACTAAGCGTTTTTTATCCTTTTATATGGATGTTACAAGCTCAAACCATCTCGGCAAAGTTCCTGTGTTAGACGGTTCCAATTATGCTTATTGGAAAGTTCGTGTGCGCCAATGCATCAAGTCCGCAGATGTGCGAGCGTGGGAAGCTATTCTCAACGGATACACTCCACCTCGAACTCCTTCAGATGCTGATGGCGAAGTCGTTGACAAGCCGGTTGAAGATTGGTCTATTGCTGAAAATACGGCCGAGTATAACGACAAAGCTCTTAACGCCATCTTCTCTTCGGTAGACATCTTCATGTTCAAGAGCATTCAGAATTGTTCGACGGCAAAAAACGCTTGGGATCTACTTCAGAGGTACTGCGAAGGCGATGCGAGCGTGATGGAAATCGAACTACGATATCTCCTTAATCAGTTTGAAAATCTCAGAATGAAGGAAGACGATGACATCTCCACGTACTTTGGGAAGATTCTGACGATTTCGAGCGAGTGTGCTAGCCTCAGAGATCTGATTTCTAGTAAGATACTGGTTTCTAAAGCTTTACGTACGCTAACTGAAATGTTTAATGTGAAGGTAGCCACCGTCGAGGAAGCACATAATCTGGGCACGATGGAATTCAACACATTGATGAACATCATGAAGAACTATGAGACCAACCTCGAGTCCAAAAGAGAGCTTCACGCGGCAAAAACATTGCTCTAATCAGTCAGTCATCCAAGGTGCAAACTGAAGTTGACCCTGACAATGATGAGGATATGGCTATGTTCGTGAAGAAATTTACAAAGTTCCTTCAGAAGAAGAATGTCGAGCAGAATGTTGGCCCAACATTAAGGAAGGGCCAGAATGCCAAAGCAGAACCTTCGTCGGTGCCTCCATACTTCAAACATAATACTGACGGAAAAAAGAATCAGTGAGATGCCATGCATGCACGGGCTGGGGTCATTATGCTAACGAATGCGCAAACACCCTTCGCAAGCGTGGAAAATCACTTTGGGTCGATCTTTCCGATGATGGAGAGGAAGAACAGTGTGCAAAGGAGAGTAAGCAATCATCAGTGACCATTCAATCCTTCCCGGACGACGAAGATCATCAAATCGGCTTCACTGTGGTAAAGAATGTTGAGCCAACATCTGACTCAACATCTGAAAAACATATTATTTTCGATTATGATGATTCAAACTGTTTTGATGGGTATTCTAGTTCTGATGATGCAGAGTTAGAAACTGACACTTGTGTAGGAATTCAAGTAAATAAAGCCGTCAAGATGATGTCCGCACAATATGAGAAGGAAAAGGCGAGGAATACGGAACTCAAAGCCGTGTTGAAGACTCTGTCCGAGGAGAATACTAAGAACGAAAAGATGATCGAAAGCCTGATGGATGGTATGAACAAGATGGAAGCTGTTTTAACACGTAAGGACAAGGAGATTGACATACTTCAAAAGCAAGTCAACGAGGCCAACGAGACTTTCACGAAGTTGAACAAGGGTAAATCGACCCTTGATGAGGTATTATCTTTAGGTATTTTAGATAAGCAAGGTTTAAGATTTAAGTCTCAGCCTACTAATGCTTCGGATTCTGTTATACATGATAGACCTAAGATAGTCTTTGTTAAAAAGAAAGATGAGCATGTTGCGAACGAAAGTAGTGAGATGTTAGTAGTTAAAAAGGGTCCTAAGCATGCTCCAGTAAGGATAGACAATTTAAATGTAAGCATTGCATGCAACCTGGTCATATTAAGCCACACTGCTGGAAGTTGAAGGGGAGATTTCTGCCAAGAAATCGATGTCGGCTGGAATGTCATCCAACATCTCGCTCAACATTGAGAAATCAGTGTTGAAAGATATGTCTGGAGAAAACTCTGCTGGCTCACCTTCAAATTCTGGGAATCAAATGTTGTTTTGACATCTAGGAAAGTTTGGGTAGCGAAGTCCGTGCATAAATTCCATGTAGTATATACCTTTTTGCGAGCTAACGTGACAGGTTCTTGGTCTTTCGACATATGATGGGTACCAAAGAGGATCTAAGTGATTACATGCCTTTAAGGAGTGGATCTGTGACGTTCGGAGGGGGTGCTAAAGGGCGGATTCTCGGTCGAGACAGATTGAACGTGCCCGATTTCCCGAAGCTGAGCAACATTCTACACGTCGACGGACTTGTGGTAATCTGATTAGCATAAGTCAGCTATGCGACGACAACCTTGAGGTAAGATTTAATAAGGGATGTTGTGAGGTTTTTAACAACAATGGTGTTCGAGTTATGGCAGGAAAAAGATCGAGTGACAACTGCTATCTAGTCGGTGAAAGATCTGGTGTGAAGGACGTGTGCCAACTATCTAAAGCCGAGGACGAAGTGATACTTTGGCATTACAAATTGGGCCATGTCAACTACCTTACATTGGAGCAACTTATCAAAAACGACGCGATCAGAGGCATTCCGAAGCTTAAGGAGTTTGAGGAGAATGTGGTGGTCGATGTTGAGCCAACATCTGTGCCAGAACAGAATATCGAGGCTGGACCCAGTGAAGTGCGACGAGATCCACTAGTTAAGATTCAGAAAGACCATTCCACAGACTTAATCGTTGGAGACATGAACGAAGGGAAGAAAACCAGAGACAAACCACGCAAGGATTACAAGTCTATGGAGAAATACGCGAAGAACACTATCAAGAAGTTTGGGCTTGACACGGCAAAGGTAATGAAAACCCCAATGGGTGTAACACAAAAGGTATGTAGGGACATGTTGGACAGAATATTGACCCAACATTATATCGATCCATGATAGACAGTTTGCTTTTCAGTGAGTAGACCCGATATTATATAGCGTATGTGTTTGTGCTAGATATCAGTCTGAGTCTAAGATTTCTCACTTAAATGCCGTTAAACGTATACTTCGATATGTGAGTGGTTCTTGTAGCCTAGGGTTATGGTTCTCTAAAGATACTAATATGAGTCTTTTAGGCTAAAGTGATGCTGATTGGGCAGGTGACGAGGATGATCGCAAGAGCACAAGTGGCGGCTGTTTCTTCTTAGGTAATAATTTAGTTACATGGTACAGTAAGAAACAGAATTGTGTGTCTTTATCTACTGCTGAGTCTGAGTATGTTGCTGTCGGTAATTGCTGTACGCCGGCGATAGCTCCCAAGCACTGTGCTATGGTTGAATAGCATGTTGTGTGACTATAGTTTAGAGCGCGAGTCAGTTCTCATGTTTCTGATAACCTTAGTGCCATCAACATATGAACCCTATCCAGCATTTACGTGCAAAGCATATATATATAAGACATCATTTTCTGAGAGATATGGTAGAGAAAGAATTAGTGCGTATTGAGCATACAGACACGAAACATCAGTTAGCTAACATTTTCACGAAAGCATTGGATTTTGAAGGGATTTCGGACCTGAAAAAGTCCATAGGTTTGCATCAGTCTGTCTGAATGTTGGTCCAACATTTGGATCAACATAGCATATGTCGAACTTGATGGTTACTGTTTTGATGTTTGATTTAATGTTCTCTGTTATTCTGTGAAATGATTTGACTCACCTAAACCGTTTCCTGAAATGACCCTCTTCCCTAAAAAAAAATTTGCTCGTGATCCTTTTTCAAGATACAGGTTCAGGTAATAAGCTTTCCTAGGTGCACGGCATTCGCGGTGACGATGTACACTTTGAGACAAAAATCCTAACCTTGATGATAAGGAACGCATAAAGGCTGTAAGTCATAAGTCTATAACTGAGGTAAGTAGGGCAGAAAATGAAAGGGATTTGAGTTTAGGGTGTTGAATAGAAAAGTCTGGAATTTCAGAGTAGAAGTGAGTCTTATGTTGGGGCAAATATGTGACTAGTTTGATCATGCTATATTTTTGTGCTTTCGTTTATTTGCATTAGCTTTTAGGTCAGCATCTGTTAGTCTTTTGTGTCTAGTTTAGATATCTATCAGAATTCAATTAGAACTCTCGAAGTACAGCTCGTTACACTTGTCTCAAGTGCTCATCATTGTCGCTCAAACGGTCAGTCTCGCTCGATTCTACTATGACTTTTGACTTGGTATTTTTGGTTGAATCATGATCTAACCGTTTTTATTTTTTCGTTGGAACTTCGTTTTTAGGGTTGGATTGATTAAACGTTATTATCTCACATACCCTATTTGCATAATTCGAAACTGCTCACCTGGAATCTATCTATCTGTTCTTGATTGTGGTTGATATAATAGAGGGTTACTTATTCTGTTCTCACTTTATTTTTTTGGATTTATCTTTGATTTCTTTATGGCGAACTAATTTGTTTCTGAGTCTCAGAATGTTGGTCCAGATGTTGGCCACACATTTACCTCGACATCTGCAAGTTGGCTAACATAGAAGTTCTCTGAGTTTTTTTTCTTTCTTCCCAAAAAGGGGGAGAAGGTTGTGCAGATAAAAAGGGGGAGATAAGGAAATTCAGGGAGAGCAGAATAAGGAGCCGAACAAATAGGGGGAGCTGACCAAGAAGGAGAAGCAACCGTGAAAGCATCAGAAGGAAACTCCATACTCCATTGAGAGTGAAGCTCCGATCCTTTCTATTTTTACATGCATAATTGATTCTGATTTTTATTTTTGCATGTCAAGAATAATTTGTTTTTGCTATGTGCATGCTGATTTGCTTCTCCGATATGTTTATATGTTTCTCTGCTTACGTGCCGAATATATTTATTTTGCATATGTTTAACCTAAGACCTTGTTATGGCTATGTATTATTTTCGTAGTACTTTGAATAGTCTAATCGCTATTCTGTTTTCGTCTACTCTAACCATCTTTTAATGTTTTTGTGGTAGAGTAGATTTTGCCTTCAGGGGGAGTTTTAGGAACTTTTAAATCTGCACGGATTTTGGGAAGAAAGATAAAAAGGGGGAGATTGTTAATGTTGACTAGCTCAGCATTGACAATGTCGAGCTAACATTTCAGCCAACATTGTTGTCTGTGAATTGGTCAACATTCGATTTTATCTTTCATGCCCAAAAACCGTTTAACCTTTTTCAGTGGCTTTAATAAATAATGTACAAGACGTATTTTAGTGCTGGAATGAGTCTAAATCGGGTGGAAAGCGCGTGGAGCTGCTTGAACGAATTTAGGAAGTGCAATTACTATAAATAGAAGATTTGAAGATCAAAAGAGAATTAGTCAAGCGACGACCAAGACTAGAAGATCTGAATAAAAAAAGAGAATCATTCAACCAGCTACCATAAATAGGAGATAAGAGATCGACCAACTATATGAGAAGATTCGAACTAAATATATACAATATTTAGGGAGATCTTCGAGGAGAGATTTGAAGAGATATTAAGGGGATCTCATACCAATTCAAGAGGGAGCCAATGCCTATAAATTGCGGAGATTTCAAGCTGCCATATTCAGACCTTTGGACAAGAAAACTTTTGAGAGCTATGAGCGAAAACTATCGAGTTTCGTTGAGAGAATTTGAGCGAGCCAAAGTGTCCTTTTAGCCTAGTATTTCTTTTGCAAAAGTCTTAGGACATTGTAGGTTTGCAGAATCGTTAGATTCGTAGTTTTCAGGATCGTTTAGATTCGTAGTTTTTCTAGGCTTTTTTTTACTATCTTCGGATAGTTATTTTGCCATCCATTGCTGTTAGTGGAATTTCGCCTTGAGGCACGCAGCAAGTTTTATAACTTGCTGCACAATTTACATCTCGTGTTCACCATCTTTCTTTACTAAGTTTGTTAAATATTCTGTTGTGCGGTCTGTGTTGGCGTCAGTGTTGACCCAACATGTTTCAACATTTAGTCACCAGTTTTAGAACTTAGTATTTTACATCCATATCTTACCGGGACCACTTCACTCGTTCAACAAGACGACGTCGTTGGTCTCCAAATCAAGCACGACGAAATGTGGGTCCAGTCAAGCCAGTTCCAAACTCAATCGTCGTCAATATTGGCGACGTCATGGAGGTAATTTTAATTTGCACAATGATTTTCTAACATGTCATTCGCAAGCGGAAATAATCTTCATCTCCTTTGAAACGTCAGGCGTGGAGCAATGGGAGGTACAAGAGCATCGAACACAGAGCGGTCACGAATGTTGGAAGGTCGAGAATATCCATCGTATCGTTCGTATTCCCGAGCCATGAAATCGAGTTGAACCCTTTACAAGCGATGGTCGACGACGACGATGATGATGGTCGTCGATTGCAACCTATGAGGATGTACAAGGACGGCGTCAGTTATCTTGAGTACATGAGATACTGTCTTTCTAAGAAGCACGGAGGTAAAAATTCCAACATTGGTTCCCTTAAACTCCCCGATTGATCGTCGATCGATCGATCGATCGGGTGATAATATTCTTGATCTTATCGTCGATTCGTTTTATGTATTGGATCTCTATATATATTATTATTTCTCTTGTTGTAAGTTTTGACAGTTTGTTGGCTTAGAGGAACCCTGAAGCTAATTATGTGTGCTCTACTGTTATGTTACGTTTTCAGCAATTGTTATGACAGGTATTTGCTGTATTTTTGGACATTTGCAAAAAATCACATTATCAATTAGGGCTGATAGAAAATTTTGCATCTACACAATGATTATTAAATGACTAGCTAGCAACCAACGAAATTACACATTAACTGATAAATTAGATTTGCTTAGCTTACATTTACTTGTAATGATAAATAATATGCGAACACACACGTTATAATAACTTGGCACGCAACAATCTTCAAAGACTCTAACTTGTAATAGCGTTTTCAATCATTGATGCAAAGCGTCGCTGTAGCTGTTGATGAGGGCCAGGGCATTGCTTGTCATGTGGGCTACATTTACGATTTTACCCCTCACCACTTCCTTCAACGACGCCCCGTTATTCGTGTTCGTAGTAGTAGTAGCCTCGTCGAAGCCGTCCGTACATGTGTCCTCGTCGGTGAGGGCGGCGCTGACCCATGTCTGAATATCGCTCATCATCGCCTCGAAATTATTCCTATTTATCAGATTCATCTCAGCCATGGAACTCCTCAGCCTATCAACCGAGTCGGCGAGCTCCTCCACGCAGTCTTTCATGGCCGACGCCTCCCTTGGGCTCATGTGGGTCCCACGAGATAGGCTGACCATGTCCGCCGACGTGGCTCGAGCGGTGTTTAGGCTCAGCGAAAGTGCTGTGTGGGCCAACAGCTTAGGGCTCTGCTGTATTGCGCTGGCGTGGGCCGAGAGTGTGCTGAAGCAAAGCTTAGGGTAAGTAGTCGCCGAGCAAGAACTGCGTATGAATTGCATGCTGTTTGTGTTTGTGGTGGTTTCTGCTGCTGATGATGAAGCTACTTCTGAGGAGAAGATAACGATGATTAGCGTTATTATTACAAGAGGTCTTGCGCTTGCTATGGAGATAATCGCCATTGATACACTTTACTTTGCTGAATGTAGTAGATATATGAAGTATATTTGAGATGCGAAGATGAATGTGTTTTGATGAGTTGTTACTTGGAGAAGGACGAATAAGATGACTTTATATAGGCAGGGGATTTTGATATTTGCCACTTGTTTAGCATCGTCGTCGTCGTACCACGTATATATATTATTTAGTAGGGTTTTTTAAGGGGCCATCCTTGCTGTGGTATTACTATTAATTTAGTAGGGTTTTTTAAGGGGCCATCCTTGCTATGGAGATAATCGCCATTGATAGTGTTATTTATATTTCTGTGTATATGTGAGGAGGATCGAATATTTTGGTGTGTGAGAAGAGTACAATATTTTTAAAGAATTTTATTTTCTGCTTTCTATTTCTGATGCACACTAGGCAACTTGCCTTTTTCCACCCATTACTAGATGTTCTCCTTTTTCTCTCACCCTATATTTTTCTTAGTACATGATACACATATATATAATACTACATGATAAGAAAGGACCTAATATAAACGCTCGGACTAAAGATAACATACGCGTATGAGTATTACCGGTTGTTTGTTGACTCTATCATATCTTTCAAAAAACATGTAAAACATGTTTGTCTATTTCGACTGCTTCTTCACCTTTGCTTTTTAATTTAGCCGCTCCTTAATCATTATATTTTATTTTTTCTCTTGGACCTACATTGAGTTTATTCAACAAATCTCCCCCTTAAACTCAATGCTTCTTTCGTCTTTCAATTCTCTTTAAACTTAACTCTTTTTCGTTTGTCGTATGTTGCAGCTCGCCACTTGCCGTCAACAAAGGTCTTCGAGCACTTCGCTTCAGTACTTACCTGTCGAACTGTGTTATAAGCCTTTTTCGCTTCCGTACCATCAATACGTGCTTTCGCTGTCCGTCTGCTTCTTCTTTCTTGCTCGATCGTCAACTTTCCTTCTTGGACCACTTTCGCCTTTTGGCTAGTTTCTTCTAACGTATTCTTCTTTTCGAACAGTTCCTGCATAAATAATATATTGTTGTCGAATCTTATCAACCTCGTGATCATCAGCTTCTTATCGCAGATATAATAAATATTTCTCTCTTCGTTCTTCATCCTCGTGACGTAGCCCGTCAGCGGGCTCGTCGGCTCCTCGCCAGCATGCGTGTCGAATCCTTCGTACTCCTTAACAGGCTTTTTCTCATTGATGACCTTCACGGGAACAGTTTCGTATAGCTCCGCCTCGTTCTCACGAGCGATATTATTGATGACCTCATCCGCGACTTCTTTGCAATTTTGGTCGTTCTCTTTTTTCTTCAGATTTTGGTTATCGTCTATCAACTTGGGGACCTCCTTGGTCGTCGTCGCGATCTCGTCCACCTCTAATTTTCCGGCGAGCTTGTACTTCTCATTACTTCGATTTTTCAAGTTGTTCATGTAGACCTCAAGGTTGTCTCTCGCCATAATCCACTGCTTCACCTCCTTTTCTTTCTGGCGTGCTTTTTCCTCGTTGAAGCGCTCCATCTCTTTACGGCTAACCTTATTAGGTCCGTGATTTTCTGTTTACCGACTTCTTTGTCATTTTTTCCCATGGGTGGCTATGCCGATCGTCTCTTTCACGCCGCGCTTCTGGTTATCTCTCCGCATGGCTTCTTCATCATGCATGGTTGTCTCTTCAACTGCCTCAACGCCTTTCTCGGATACTGTCTCATGTGTCTCTATGACTTTCTCGTTCGCCTCGTGGTTATAAGCTTCCTCCGACGACGTGTGCATGTCGTCGTCAATCGTGTTTTTCATCTCATCGACATTCTCCGATGTCCTCACGTCGATCTCCTCGACTTTCTCAGGTGGTTGTCGTGGCGGCGTCTCTTCGACTGCCTCCTCTTTCTCGAGCTCTCCTTCGTTTGGAACTCTTTTCTTCTTCCATGGGCTCCTCGGCCTTTGGATATATTTCCTCCTCTTCATCGCCATCGGTTTTCATCTTTGATGATTCGCCTCCTTCTTTTCCCATCTTGGGTTTTTGTGGTGGTTCGTCATTTTTCTTTTCCACCACCGGTTCAGCGTGATCTTTATCACGCTCGCTCTCCACGACACGAGCTCCCTCTTCTCGTACGGGTTCCCACTCAACGTTCTTCTCATCCTCCTTCGTCGTTGCAAGTTTGGCAGTTTTTGTGGCTGAACTTGATTGGTGTAAGCAGCGTCTTTGTACGCTTTCTCCAACAGATCCCAGGCTTCCTTGGCTTTTTTCGTTGTGCCTATCGCTTCGAAACCGGTAAGATCTAACGCCTCTAAGATGAGAAGGACCGCGAGACCATTTTCTCTGACGGCGGCTCCCAACGTCTTCCGTTGCGACTTTGTATTCTTCGTCATATCTGGTGAATATCCATCTTCGACTATTTCCCATAAGCCTTTCGATTTGAATAGAGCTTTCATTTCGATGCTCCACCTTGCGTAGTTATTCTCGGTGAGTTGCGGGATTAACATGTGGGTAAATAATATCCGCTTCGACACCATCGGCACCATCGGCTCTTTCGGCTCTGGCGACATCATCGACTCTGTCGGCGCTACCGGCTCCGTTGACACCATCGGCTCTGATACCATTTTGTTATTTATATTTCTGTGTATATGTGAGGAGGATCGAATATTTTGGTGTGTGAGAAGAGAACAATATTTTTAACAGAGGAAGAATTTTATTTTCTGCATTCTATTTCTGATGCACACTATGCAACGTGCCTTTTTCCACCCATTACTAGATGTTCTCCTTTTTCTCTCACCCTATATTTCTCTTAGTACATGATACATATATATAATACTACATGATAAGAAAGGACCTAATATAAACGCTCGGACTAAAGATAACATACGCATATGAGTATTACGGCTTGTTTGTTGACTCTATCATATCTTCCCAAAAACGTGTAAAACATGTTTGTCTATTTCGACTGCTTCTTCACCTTTGCTTTCTAATTTAGCTCCTTAATCATTATATTTTGTTTTTTCTCTTGGACTACATTGAGTTTATTCAACAGATACTTTACTTTGCTGAATGTAGTAGATATTATGAAGTATATTTGAGATGCGAAGATGAATGTCTTTTGATGAGTTGTTACTTGGAGAAGGACGAAGATGAATTTATATAGGCAGGGGATTTTGATATTTGCCACTTGTTTAGCATCGTCGTCGTCGTACCACGTATATATATTATTTAGTAGGGTTTTTAAGGGCCATCCTTACTATTAATTTGTCATGTGACATATCGAATATCAAGTCAACCTTACAAATATCAGTACTTTTCTGAATAATACCATCCTTGGAAAATAGGAGGCATTTTTAATTAAATAAACGAAAAAAAATAAGCATTAACAAAATAAACCGAAAAGCAGAAGCACTAATAAAATCCAGACTTTCGTACTCTCAGAATACGAGTTACTAACTCGTATTCTGAGAGTACGAATTAAATTAGGCCGCTGACTGTTTGACCTGACGTGGCCAAGTAACTCGTATCCTCATGATGCGAGTTAGTAACTCGTAATCCTGAAGTACGAGTTACTTGAGCTGGCACATTGACCAGCTGACCGTGACATGGAAGCTTACATGGCGACGTAACTCGTACCCTGAAGATACGACATACTAACTCGTACTTTCAGAGTACGAGTTACTTGGGGGCCCGACCAACTTGCATGGCCATGCAAGTGTCGAGCAATAATTCCTATAACTCGTACTCTGGAGGTACGAGTTACGTGAATTATTCCAATAATTGCCGTAACTCGTATCTCGAGAGTACGAGTTACTCTAAATCGTACCTCCATGTTACGAGTTACTTAATTCGTACCACCAACCTACGATTTAAAATTTCTATATAAAGCCCCCTCCCATAGCGTTAACTATCACTCTCATCGATTTCTTTTAATAAACTCAAACAATGGTGTCGAGTCGCGTACAAGTCGTAGTATATTTCGGCGGCGAAATAATTCAATCATCCGATTCTACCATCAATTATAGTATCCGTCCTGTTGGGTATAGGCGAATTCGTCGCAACACAAGTTTTTCCGACTTTAGGTCGTTGTTGTTCGAGATTACGGGTGCTGATAGCAGTCCTTGTTCCTTGATTGTCCGGGGCAAAAATGAATACTTTCAACACTCCCGTCACTTTCATCAGCTTTTCCAAATCACCAACGACGACGATCTACAATTTTTCATACATCTCGACTCAGAGAACAATTGTGTTGAGGTTTTTGTTGAAATAGTTGAAAATTGAAACTTCGATTTGAACGAAGAGCCTCATCGAAATTTTGAAGTTGGTTCTTCGAGTTATACATGTCCGGATTTTCCCGACATAGTCTCAGCTACGGCAGGGTTCAGCAATGTTTCTCTGGAGATGCCGACGCTTGGTGTTCCATTCAATATGCCAGAATCCCCGTCAGAACCCGTGCCAGAGTTCGCGCCTGAACCCGAGGAAGACGTCGATGTTAGTGATTCAGAAGCGGACGATGAGGATCCACTGTCCGAGTTACCCGACCCCAACGACGACGACGACGACAACAACGATGACGATGCTGTAGATGATACCACTCCGCTGGACTCTGCTGCTCCCACGCTGTTTCAGCCCGTCCCATTTTTTCAAACGTACCAAATGCCGCCTCCTGGTGGTGACGATTACGGTGGTTACGGGGAGTTTTACGATAGAGAAAACCCTATGTTTTGTCGAGGTATGATTTTTCAAACTAAGAAACATTTGCAACGTGCCGTCGATGATTTTTCGATCAGGGTTGCTAGACGCGAGTACAACGTCAACGAGAGCAGCAGTACACGTTGGAGTGTTCAATGTGATCATACGACTGACTGTCCCTGGAGACTGAGGGCATCCTTTAAGCCAAAAAAAGGTTACTGGTCTATTACAAAATTTGAAGGACCACACACTTGCTATATGACTGAGCTGGCGAGCACACACCGTAATATCTCTCGAAATTTTATTGCTGATTTGTTGGTTGGATACGTGTTTTCAGAATTGAATATCTTAATACTAATAAACTAATAATAATAAAAGAATAATATAAAAATAATAAAATAGTAATAATAAAACATCATAATAATAATAGTAATATAATAATAATATTAATAAAAAAATTTTAATAGAATAATGATAATAATAATAATAATAAATAGATATAATAATAATAATAGAGTAATAATAATAATAATAGAATAACGATAATAATAATAATGGAATAATAAATATATAATAATAATAATAATAATATCATAATAATAATAAACGGAATAGTAAGAATAGATAGAATAATAAACTAAATAGAATAATAACCACGAATAATAGACGCAATAAAAGTAACAATAATGTAATCATAATAGTCATACATAAATGAGAAAATAACATAAAACATATAGACTATCGGCCATGATGAGCCAAATGACCGCCAGTCCCACACCGAGCTGGCCTACGTACTCGATTTCCTCGACGGTTACCTTGTTCAGCATCATCATCTGTACTTCGAGGTCGGCGCGGTCGTGGGGAAGGTGTCGTAAACGCCTACAAAGTGATAATGAAACTTTAATTCGATCACTTTAAGTGCCAAATATAATTAATATACCTAATGATCCATATAAGGCGGCTGTGAGCTGTGCTGGGGTGCAGACGACTGAAAAAACGGCGAGAAGTCGTCGAAGAAGGACGGGTTCACAGTCTCAGGTACCTGAGATGTCCCGGCCTCGTGTGCGTCCCATGTTCCATACTCGTGTGCGTGAGATGTTCCTTGCTCGTGTGCGTGAGATGTCCCAACCTCGTGTGCGTGAGATGTCCCGACCTCGTGTGCCTGAGATGTCCCAATGCTCCGTCGAGTTCTGCGTCGCGAGATAAACATGTTGTCCATCTGCCGCAGTAAACTGATCGAGTGGTCATGCTCGCCGGTCTCCGCGTAGTGAAGGCTGTCGTGAACCCTGCGTTCCTAAAAATAGAAAAGTAAATTATATAATTTGGACTATTGATCACACTACATTAGTACATAAATTAAACTTACGATGGACGACATAAACACTGCATCCCCCATCTGAAAGCCCTGTGACATCTGTCTCACATGAGGAGATATGTAGAGTCGAGTGATCCGATGGTACCACCCGTAATATCCGTCCTCCACCGAGCTGAAGGAAGTTGCGGGAGGACCATTCACGACGGTGTCCTCTCGTTCGTCCCACAACCCAATCCAGCCTGCGTGATGTTGTCTCCAATCCATCCCCGACCGCTGTCGACGCTCGTACGTATGAAGATTCGTATCTCGATACGGCGGATTAATGGGAATTCCTTGGACTATTCCGAACTGCCGCAACACCCGTTCGGGGTAATGAAACTCCACGATATTGAAGAATATCAGTGGACACCTCGATCTACAAGACATCGGTAAGCACGCTAGAGGAAGAGCGGTAATCTCTGGGTCGGCCATGTTGTATGGAGTCCACGCAAATTGATGCGGCTGCATGCGATCAATGCACTCGCGGATTGTGCGTACGTTCGAATTCGTCGACGTAGTAAAATTGAAGAATGAGTTCCACCTGTCAAATATTTACACGCCATTTATAAAAGTAAGAACGTAAAATATTTGCCAACTTTCGGAAATTTTTCTCAGACCTCGCAGCATGTGGCGGGGCCGGTAAGAGTATCCCGTCGACGACATGGGGCTCCATCGTGATACGAATATCACCCCGTACTGGCTGAAATGGCAAAATCCTCACATATGCCCATGCCTAAAACAAATCATCCGTTCTAAGTAAATGTTTAATACCATTAAAATATAACAAAGTTTGCTATATAATTACCTGCAACAGCCGTAGGGGTCCGCCTATATTTAGCTTTTTCGGCTCGCATGCCGAACAAAGCTCTCTGTATAGGAATGCCAGCACCGCACTGCCCCAACTATATGTGCTCACCTCCTCAATATCCTCCAACAGCTGAAGGTAAGTCAGTGAAACGGTGCTGGCGCTACAATCGGGGAACATCACGGCACCGAATAGCAGCATCGCATAACCACGTGCTGATTGTTCGACCTCTTCCTCAACGCTATCATCCGTTATCGGATGGTCTAACAACCAAGTCGATAAAGACTTCATCGAAAGCGATGACCCCCTAATTTTATCCGCAGGCGGTCTAAAACCTAGCAACTCCTCACACTCGTCGATCCACTGGGTGACCGTCCTAGTATGGATCACACCAGAGACACAACTACCATCTATAGGTAACCCCCACAAGATACCTATGTCCTGTAAGGTAACAGTCGCTTCCCCAACATAAAAATGAAACGTATGGGTCTCCTTTCTCCAACGCTCTACCAACGCTGTAATCAAATGAGGGTCAACCCTCTGCGACATACAGCTATAGACGCTGTATAGACCCATAACGTTCAACTTTCCTAATAAGCGACCGTGTAAGATATTCGGTGCTTCTCTAGTACCCCACACAACATTTTCTAACGACCTACATTTAATAGTACTATCTATCACACTCGCATCTAATAATAAGTCCCTACTACGGTGATTTGACTGCATCGTCAACACCGAACTATCAATAGGCCCGTAACAAGCATCCAAATCCATTCTACATTTAAAAAAAACAAATCGACGATCAATAAAAGCATTTGATATGATGAAATTAACACAAAAAATCGAATTTCGAATCATAACGGTGTACCCAAACTACTCGCGCGTACGACGTCGTCTGGGCGGGGAAAGACGGGGCGCGGGGCAGCGTCGGGGGGCGGGGCAGCGACGGGGCAGCGGTCGCGGGGCAGCGGTCGCGGGGCAGCGACGGGGGGCGTGGGGCAGCGAGTCCGGCTGGCGGGGCTACGGGCGTGGGGCAGCGACGGGGCAGCGACGGGGGGCGGGGCAGCGACGGGGGGCAGGGCAGCGGGCGCGGGGCAGCGGGCAGCGGGCGCGGGGCAGCCTCGGCGGGCGGGGCAGCGACGGGGGCGGGGCAGCGGGCGCCGGACAGCGATGGGGGCGGGGCAGCAGGCGCCGGGCAGCGACGGGGGCGGGGAAGCGGGTGCCGGGCAGCGTCGGCGGGCGGGGCAGCGACGGGGGCGGGGCAGCGGGCGTGGGGTAGCGGGTCGTGCCGGGTCAGCGGGACGGGCGGGGGCAACGGGTCGCGTCTGGGCCAGGTGGTCGCGGCGGGGCGGCGGGGCAGCGAGTCCGGCTGGCGGGGCAGCGGCGCGGGGCGGCGGAGCGCGGAGGTCGCGGCGGGGCAGCTAAGGGTTTAACGGGTCGGCTGCCTGAAGGCACAGGCGGCGGGCAGCGGCGGCCGGTGATGGGTGGCGTCGGCGGCGGCGTCCAGCAGGTGAGAACGGCAGGGTCTTCGTCGTCTCGTCGTCGCCGTCGTCTTCTTCGTCTTCTTCGTCGTTTAATCGTCGCGGTGTAGGGTTTATTAAAAACCAGATCTAATTCGTACTTCAAGAGTACGAATTAGTTTAATTCGTAATCCAGGAGTACGAGTTACTCCACGTTAGGCGCACGCGCCAGCGTGTAGTAACTCGTATTCTTGGAGTACGAGTTACACTAATTCGTACTCCAAGAGTACGAAAAGTCTTATTTATTAATACTTTAAGTTTTTGGTTTATTTTGTTAGTGATTATTGTTTTTTCGTTTATTTAATTAAAAATGCCAAAATAGGACTGATAACACTGAGATTTATTAGTAATATAATATGACGTTTACAAGCCAAGGCACAACTAGTTATTCAACTAATTAAAGAGATTCTATTGAAATTGGTAGTTGAGTCGGGACATAGTAATAATCTCAGATTTGATCTTCATGAATTGGCTGCTTTCATATGATGTGAGAGCACAACTAATATGTAGCCTTGCCTTATATAACACACATGTATATTTCTCCCATATGGAAATTAATAATATGAAACGACTTCCGAAAATGACCAAGGATATTTTATTTGTTGGAATAGTTTCTTTTATTTTTATTTTATTTTGTAATTCGTGTGGAGTATAGTATATCCAGTAAGCTAGCATCGCACCAACAAATTGAGACCAGAAAAAAAATATTAATAGGTCCCTCCCTTCCCTCCCTAAATAATGAAGATGATATTTTTCTAAGAGAGCCGTGCACTCTTTGTAATTTCAATTTTTTTTTTTCTTATAGAATGTATTTCGAATCGTTCTTCATTGATTGATATCATTCATAATAACTGTGTGGGAGGCTGTCAAACATCAGTCACGAGAAATCTAGCACGTTTTTTTTATTACTTTTTAATTTTTTGAGGAAAATTTTGGTGTAAGTAATCGATCTATTGATTTTCTTCTAAACATAAACTCAACTTTAAGTTATTTCTGAACAAAACCAACAAGTATGTAGTTATCTTCTCAGATTAGACTCATATTACCTTTAACCTATTCAATAGGTTAAATTTTTTCTTTTTTCTTTTTTTTTTTCTTTTTTCTTTTCTATTTGAATAAATTCTTGTTCACTTTAAAAAATAACTCGAAAATTTGAAATAAATATTTCGACGAACATTCCAAGAAATTCTAAATAAAATAATTAAAAATATAAAGAAATAAAAAATAATGAATTAAGAAAAGTCATGTTACTTTAACTATATTAGTTAAACGTTAAAAACTAACTCCAACATGAAAAGAATTTAAAGAATCAAAACAAAAAATTTTCAGCGTCAATCCAACGAAATTCTTAGTACATTAATTAATTTTTTTTAAAAAATTTCATAAAAAGGTATCAAATATTTAGACCGAAATTCCTGAAATTGTAAATAAGTAAATTATCAATTAAAATTAAAATATTCAAGCGGACGAAATTTATAATTTCATTTTTCGTCGAGAAATTTATAATTTTCTAAATTTTTTATTATGTTTTATTTATATTAAGTTCGAGTAGATTTTTTTTTTGCAGTTTTTGATGGATTTTTTGTTGAATTTTTTTTGTTTTGATTTTTTGTAATTATTCATGTTGAACATACCCTTCGGTATTTCAAAACTTAGAATTAGAAATTATAAATAAATATATCTCCAACATGAATAAAATACAAAAAAAATCAAAACAAAAAATTTCCACAAGAATCCCTCAAAATCTGCAAAACAAAATCTACTCAAACTTAATACAAATAAACATAATCAAAATTTTAGAAATAAAAAAATAAAACAAAAAATATCTCGACAAACATATTAATGAAGAACTTCTGCTTGAATATTTTAATTCTAATTGATAATTAACTTTATAATTTCAGGAATTTGCGGTCTGAATATTTGATACCGTTTTTATGAAAATATTAGAAAATTTAATTACTAAGACTTTCGTGGAATTTACGCTGAAATTTTTTTGTTTTGATTTTTAAAATTCTTTCCATGTTGGAGTTATTTTTCGAGGTTTAATTAATATAATTAAATTAATACGACTTTTTAATACATTATGTTTTATTTTTTTAACTTTGATTTATTTATATTTTTAATTTATTTATTATGAATTTCTTGGTATGTTTGTCCAAATATTGGGATAAAACCTAAAATGGTCCCCGATGTTTACCTTATAAACCAATTTAGTCCCCGATGTTTCGCGTGGACCAATTTAGTCCCCAATGTTATCGAAAGTGAACCAAATTGGTCCATCCGTCAATCTGACCGTCAATTTAGACGGAGATGGTATTTGCGACGGCATTAGCGATGGAATATCAGTCGCTAAATGAAAAAGTAAAAAATAATAAATTAAATATCAAAAATAAGGAAAAAATCCAAAAAGGGAAAAATTTCAAAAAATAGAGTAAACAATTAAAAAAAAGAGAATATTACTAATAAATTAAATAAAAATAAACAATAATAAAATATAAAAAATAATAAAATTAAAATAAAAAAAATAAAATTAAAATAAAAATGATAAATTAAACATTACAAATGAGGAAAAAATCCAATAAAAGGAAAAACAATTCAAAAAATAGAGCACAAATTCAAAAAAAAAAGTGAATATTACAAATAAATTAAATAAAAAAATAAATAATAATAAAACATAAAACATAATAAAAGTAAAACTAAAAAACTAAAATTAAAATGGAAATAGTAAATATTAAAAATGAGGGAAAATCCAAAAAAAGGAAAAAATTCAAAAAATAGAGTAAAATTCGAAAGGATAAATGTTTTTTATTTTTGGATTTTTCCCTCATTTTTAACGTTTAATTTATCATTGTTTATTTTAATTTTAGTTTTTTATTTCACTTTTATTATTTTTTATATTTACTATTATTTATTTATTAGTTAATTTATTAGTAATATTCTATTTTTATGAAATTTTTTGAATTTTTTACCTTTTTTTTGGATTTTTCTCTCATTTTTAATGTTTAATTTATCATTTTTATTTTAGTTTTAGTTTTTATTTCACTTTTATTATTTTTATATTTATTATTATTTATTGTCTAGTTAATTTATTAGTAATATTCTATTTTTTATGAAACTTTTTGAATTTTTTACCTTTTTTTGGATTTTTCCTCATTTTTAATGTTTAATTTATCATTTTTATTTTAATTTTAGTTTTTATTTTACTTTTATCATTATTTGTTTATGTTATTATTTATTTTTTTAGTTAATTTATTAGTAATATTAACTTTTTTTTAATTGTTTATCTATTTTTGAATTTTTTTCCTTGTTTTTAATATTTAATTTATTATTGTTTTCACTTTTTCATTTGGCGACGGATATTCCGTCGCTAATGCCGTCGCAAATACCATCGCCGTCTAAATTGACGGTCGGATTGACGGAGGGACCAATTTGGTTCATTTTCGATAACATCGGGGACTAAATTGGTTCACGCGAAACATCGGGGACTAAATTGGTTCACAGGGTAAACATCAGGGACCATTTTAGGTTTTATCCCTCCAAATATTTATTTTCAATTTTCGAGTTATTTTAATGTGTGAAAAATAATTTATTCAACTACAAAAGAAAAAGAAGAGAAAATAAAAAGAAAATTTAACATATTGAATAGGTTAAAGGTAATATGGGTATGAGAAGATACCTATTATAGTTGGGTTTATTCATAAATAACTTAATGTTGGGTTTATTGATAAAGAGTGGCAACCAATATGTATATATTTATTTAATGCGAAGGTCGCATATATGTTGATGAATATCGATCGGTCCTTTGCTCTTTTTTCATGCGAATATCGGCGATAAGAGGAAGTTGTCTCTTCATATATTAATTGTCTTATGAGAGCTTGACTAATTTATCTGTGGGACCAGTGTTTTAAAATGCGTATTGCGTAATGCATTGTGTTTTAGTCCCGATGCTGCGTAGCGCAGATAGCGTAACATATTGCGTGAGTTTTTCGAGCAAGCATTTATAATACCAAAAAAATATGTTAAAAAATAACAAGCTTTAGCTTCAGCTCAATGTGTTCAGCTCAACCCTTTGGACCAGATAAACTCCAAGTTGCAAAAGCACTAATTAATAAATTACGTTAGAATTCCAAAGGACAAATAATGACAGCACTCAACAAAACCACCATCACAGTGATCCCTAAGATTGATCACCCCAGTCTTGCAAGAGAATACAGGCCCATATCATGCTATTCTATATACAAGTGTATTGCAAAGCTAATATGCTCCAGAATCAGACTAGTACTTCCAAAACTGGTACAGGAAAACCAGGGGGCTTTTGTGCCAGGGAGAGCCATTGGCCACAACATTCTTATTACTCAGGAATTACTACGGTTGTACAAAAAGAGGGGCAGTGTCATCTAGGTGCTTGATGAAGATTGATCTAAATAAGGCATATGACATGATAGAATGGAAATCAGCTTGCTACAGAAACTGAACATCCCAGTCACAATGGTGGGTTGGATTGAGCAATGCATAACAAGAGTATCCTACCAAATATCTATCAATGGGGTCTTAGAAGGGAACATAAAAGGGGCTAGAGGGATAAGACAAGGGGATCGAATGTCTCCTTTGTTGTTTGTATTGGTGATGGAGTACCTAATCAGGAAACTCAGCCTGGCAGCTGAAGGAGAGGACTTCAGATATCATCCCTTATATAAACATCTGAAGCTTGTGAACCTCTGCTTTGCAGATGATCTAATCATCATGTGCAAAGCTAACAGAAGGTCGACTGACCTGATCATGGACAGCCTACATCAGTTTCATCTCACTACTGGACTGGAGGCAAACCACATCGAATCATATATCTACATAGCTGGTAAGAGTGAAGAGGCTAGGCAAGATCTGCTTAATCTGTCAGGTTATGCTGAAGGAAAATTTCCAATGAGGTACTTGGGTGTGCCCATCTCACCGACTAAATGGAGTAGGGCAGATTGCCAGGGTTAGTGGATAGGATTGTGAAGAGAATTAATTGTTGGGGCTATGCAGGAAGATGCTGCCTTATAAATTCTGTGATATTATCCTTGCATAGCTATTGGGGCTCTATCTTTGTACTACCTAGAAGTGTGGTAAAACTCGTTGATCAAAAGTGTAGAGACTTTCTATGGAGAAAGAAGGAGAGGGGCAAACTGCAAGCCTTGGTAGCTTGGGACTTGGTCTGTAGAAGTAAGAGTTGTGGTGGACTAAACATCAAGAACTGTGGAGATTGGAATTACGCATGCATATGGAGCCTAATGTGAGACATAGCTGCTAAGAAGGATTGCCTTTGGATTAGATGGTTGAATGGTGTGTACCTGCGGGATGGGGAATTTTGGTCTCATTATGTACCTCATGACTGTAGTTCAGTAGTTGGACATGGAGGAAACTGAACGAGAAGATTAAGGAGCTGTTTAGACATGGTTGTGATGAGGGGAGATGGCTGGCGCATGCATCAGGGGTATATACAATCACTTCGGCCTACAATTGGTTAGGACAGCACAAAGAAGTGAAGTTTGAGCCAGCAGAGGTATCTGGAATAGGGTGCCTAAACATGTTCTGATGCTTTGGCTGATTAACCAGGGCAAGATTCTGACCAGAGATCGATTGCAGGGGTGGGGTATGACGATCCTTGATACGAAATGCCTCTTATGCAGCACTGAAGAGGAAACTATGCATCATCTATTCATGAAGTGTGAATTCAGTAAGTATGTTAAAGGAGTTCAGGCTGGTGATCGATCACTGTTGTATGTGATTCGGAACGAACGAAACAGGAGGCTCCATGGGTAGGCATCGAGATCGGGAGAGGCAGTAATGAGAGTGATTAAGAGAGGAGCTATTGAGCATATACCAGCTTGCGGGTCCTTACTACAACGCGGGAAGAGCAAGATTTTCTGCAACATTTACTTATGTAGGAAAATGTGAGGGTAGAGGATGTGGTTGGTAAATGATATGTACTGAACTATTGAGGTTCTTGTGGTAATGATAACTTCTTACCAAAAGAAAAAATCACGTTAGAACATGTTTATGTATGTATGGTATTAGGCTAGACGAAGATATTTAGTACACACACTAAGATAAGAATATAGATTCGATCACTTACACCTCCTAGTCTACTGTTTAGTCTCCCACCAGATGTATAAAAACCCACAAATTCCCAAGAGATATTATCGTTGGTGAGTCTTCTCGTTTAACTCAAGATTTATTTCTATTATTACATTTACCTTAAAAGTGAAAACTTGTGATTTTCTGTATTTCGATAATGCATGATTTCCACTGAAAAGAAACCCTATTTATAGATGAACAGGAAATGAACGAAGAACGCACAACGAAGGCGGCCATGAATTCAGTCAAACGAAAGCTCCAATATTAAATAATAAATTACACTTGTTTCCAGACTAACTTTCCAAAACTAATAATTATATATCTTACACGGACGCACAAAAATAACTCCTAACTAATAACACATCCACTTTATAATACCGCAAACAGAGAGACGAAACACAAACTTCAATTCGCACGCAATCGAGACAAACTTCTAGACAAAAAAAGAAAAAGAAGCCCTTTTCATTGATGCAAAGCGTCGCTGTAGCTGTTGATGAGGGCCAGGGCATTGCTTGTCATGTGGGCTACATTTACGATTTTACCCCTCACCACTTCCTTCAACGACGCCCCGTTATTCGTGTTCGTAGTAGTAGTAGCCTCGTCGAAGCCGTCCGTACATGTGTCCTCGTCGGTGAGGGCGGCGCTGACCCATGTCTGAATATCGCTCATCATCGCCTCGAAATATTCCTATTTATCAGATTCATCTCAGCCATGGAACTCCTCAGCCTATCAACCGAGTCGGCGAGCTCCTCCACGCAGTCTTTCATGGCCGACGCCTCCCTTGGGCTCATGTGGGTCCCACGAGATAGGCTGACCATGTCCGCCGACGTGGCTCGAGCGGTGTTTAGGCTCAGCGAAAGTGCTGTGTGGGCCAACAGCTTAGGGCTCTGCTGTATTGCGCTGGCGTGGGCCGAGAGTGTGCTGAAGCAAAGCTTAGGGTAAGTAGTCGCCGAGCAAGAACTGCGTATGAATTGCATGCTGTTTGTGTTTGTGGTGGTTTCTGCTGCTGATGATGAAGCTACTTCTGAGGAGAAGATAACGATGATTAGCGTTATTATTACAAGAGGTCTTGCGCTTGCTATGGAGATAATCGCCATTGATACACTTTACTTTGCTGAATGTAGTAGATATATGAAGTATATTTGAGATGCGAAGATGAATGTGTTTTGAGTTGTTATTTGGAGAAAGACGTATAAGATGAATTTATATAGGCGGGGATTTTTATATTTGCCACTTGTTTAGCATCGTCGTCGTACCACATATATTATTTAGTAGGGTTTCTTAAGGGCCATCCTTACTATTAATTTGTCATGTGACATATCCAATATCAAATCAACCTTACAAATATCAGTATTTTTCTGAATAATACCATCCTTGAAAAATAGGACTACTAAGAAGACTGTATGAAGTTTTATAAGCCACGCACGCGTAGTTATTCAACTAATTAAAGATGCTATTGAAAGTTGGTAGTTGAGTTGGGACATGGTAATAATCTTAGATTTGATCTTCATGAATTGGCTGCTTTCACTTTCTGGTTGATGTGAGAGCACAACTGCGTGTATATGGCCTTGCCTTATATTTACACATGTATATATTTCTCCAATATGGAGATTAATAATTTGGAAGGACTTTTGAAAATGACGAAGATATTTTCTCTGTGGTGTGGGAATATTCTATTTTATTTATTCTATTTTTTGGTAATTCGAGTGGAGTAGAGTATAACAACCAGTAAGCTAGCATCGCACAAACAAACTGAGACCAGAAAAAAAAATGCTGATAGGTCCCTTCCTAAATAATGAGGATGATATTTTTCCAAGAGAGCCGTGCATTCTTAATAATTTCATTTATGTTTCTTATACAAGTTATTTCGTATGGTTCTTCATTGATTGATATCAAATCATAATAACTGTGTGGGAGGCGGTCAAACATAAGAAATTATCTGCGTTAGGAGAAATCTAGCACGTTTTATTTTATTTTTATTTTTTTATTATTATGGAAAAATGATTCTTCAATTATTGTTACTTTAAAATAAAAATGAATGTTGTAGCCACGTATGAAGACGGAGCATAGTTGTTCACGTTTCAGGGGTATTTGTTTGAGGTGATACAATATTACGGTGTCACCGCAATGTGGATCGATGTGATATGTTATCACTGTGTTTATGTTGGAAGGATATTTCATTTGCATATCCAAAGTGATATTGAAGTATTCTATTTGTTTAATCACCGTGATAAGTAGGGTGATATAATATCACATTTTAATAATGATTAAATAATTTATTTAAGTTGATTGACTAATATTTTTCATTATCTAAGTTTTTATTTTTAAGCATTACTATTTATATATTTAGTATTTTATTTTAAATAGCTAAAAATATTTTTTAATATTTAATTAGGTTATTTATGTAATTAAAATAGTGCCAAAACGATGTAAAAATGTTAAAATATAATGAATATTTTTGTTCGTAAATATTTTTAAGAAATTACCTCATCACCGTGATCTCAGATCACTTAGTTTTTTTTTGGGTGATCCAAAGCTTAAAATATCACCTTATATAGCACCTAAATGATTCGTCATCCCGTTGATTGATCATCATCTAGACTAAAACAAACACATTGATAAGACATAGGGGAGAGGATCATGGTAATGTCTTGGAAGATCACCCCAAAACAAATACTCCCTCCCTCGTTGTCAAGCATGCTTTACTGATCAGTTGTTTGAAATGCTTCTATTTATTCACAGATAAGCCCAAATTATAAATAACAATCTGTTATATAATCCAAAGGCTCCATGTTAGAATAAGGGCTCAATATAAGTAAAATAAGTAACAGAACTAAGATAACTAATCCTGGGACCTCTCATATAAATAATTAATAATTTTTTTATCTTGGTCCCTCATACTAGCATTATAACCAAACGGACCTAGAAGAAAATTGCTCTTTCTCATTCTAATTTACCGTGCAACATCAATAAGTTCAAGGTTGATTAGCAAAACATGTTGAACTAGTTAAGGATCTTTTAATTAGAGGCAAACTATACGAATATGTTTTATTTTTTATTGCCATTTCATATTAATATTGAATAATCCAGGGTTGGGGGTATTCATAGTTCGGTTAACTGATCGAAAAAATCCAAACCGAAATTTCGGTTCGTACTGAATTGAGTCGGAATTTGGTTAATATAGAATATCAAGCCGAAAATTTTGATTCTTTATTAGTCGGAGTTCAATCTTTCTAAGGATAGATTGATATAATTGTATCTTGTTGTTTGGTTGGTAGATTTAATATGAGAGATATCATAACTTGTAACAGTAAAATTTATCAATTGGCTCTATGGAATCTCACAAGAATTAGGGAAGTTTAAGTATAACAATTTGAAGTCATGTAATTTATTATGTTTCCTGGTGAGCTCACACCAAAGGTATATTTGGTGGACAAATGTTTCTAAGCGTTGCATAAATGCAAATGTACTCAAAATTTGAAAGTTCTTTCTAAATTATCATGTACATCACAATCTGTAATTTGCATGGACTGTGTCGCCTCCTACGTCGCAGTCCAACAAGACCACCCAACTCCCGCCTACAGAGGATCCGGCCACCTCCCCTCTCTCAGAGCATCTCCAATAGTACTGCAGAACGTAATCGCAAATGCAAATGCAGTAAAACTGCTCCAACAGTATTGCAAACGCAAACGCAAAATGCGTTTTTTTTATTTCCCTCTCCTGTGTCGAACGCAAATTTGCGTTCAAACGCAAAAATGTGTTTGATGTTTTAAAATTGCAAATAAGTCATTTACTTGTATTAAAATATTAAATCAAAAAATTAAAATAAATAAAATATATTAAAGAATTTGAAAATTATATACTAATCATTATGATCATAAATTGACATAATAAATAATTATTTAAACCTTCCCACTTATTTTCGTAATATTTTTATTATTTTTTATTATTTACTTTTTAGATTTTTTATATGTGATATAAGTTTTATTATTTTGACCACAATATATAATTAAATATATTGTTTTGACCAATAATGGTTTGCTTAAATATTTTCTAATCAAATTTAAAAGATTATTGTGGTAAACTTGTAAACCAATTAAATATCGAGATGATATTGGAAAGTTGTAAATGTTGGTACGAAAGAGAATATTACAAGAATATTCTTTTGCAGTTAGACTGTTGGAGACAATTACTGCAAACAATGGTAGTTACTGCAAAATGTGTTTGCGTTTGCGGTTGACTATTGCATATGGTCTCAGATCAGCAGCAGATCTATGGTGCCTCAGTTTCCCAGCTCGCCCCTTCCTCCTCTTCCCTCTGTCCACTCGGCAGCGGAGTCTCCCATCACTGCTTACAAGAGATCCTAATAATACAGCTGACATGAGCTTCTTCCTCATCAGCCCCGCTGAGGGTTCTGTCTCCTTGTGGGATGTCGTCGGCTCTTCCCCAACATCAGCAGATGCCATTGTTGCCGACGACCATGTCGGCAGGTAGAAGGCCGTGAGGGATTTTGACTTCTCACCCTATATGGAAATTGAATGGTTAGTGTGACATTCTTTCTTCTTCTTCCTTCTTAGGTTGCCTTCGTTTTCTTTTCCTTGGACATTCTGTTTCAATAGGTTCTGCTGCACCTTGTAAATGGTTATGGACCTTGTAAATGGTTATGGAGGATTCTTGATTATCGTATACATTACATACTCGTAGCTTACCCTCTTTTGTATGTTTGATTTATAGTCTTCAGAACAAAAGAAAAAAGACCTTAGTTGTGTGTTTTGTACATGACAAATTTATTTTTCCTGTGCTTGGATGCATGCATGTCAAATCCCAAGATACGTATCATGCTAATAACTTCTTGGAGTTTATCAGTTGTAGTAATTTGTATTACATCGCATATTGCTTCATTTCCCAAGCAGATAATGCATCGCTAATCAGATTATTAAGTTTCTTCATGATCCTAATTCTTCGTCAGTTTTTCTAAGGGGTTGTCCTGCCTATTGTTGGAGCATCGATTGGCCCAAGTGTAATACGGATAATGGGAAAACAAATACAAAAAGTTTAATTAGAATATCTATACTATAAAACTGACTGACCAATTTTATAGCAGTTTATAGAAAGTAACGAGGCTTAATATCTTTCTATTTTTATCGATAGAGAGCAAGAGCAACTGCTCTCTTAATGGTATGTCAATTTTATTGTATAATTTATAATTCAATCGTTTAAATTTTGATATATTTTAATCATATCCGTATAAATTATTGTTTATTTCAAAACATTCCTTTTTAAAATTTAATTATAAAAATATATACTAAATATTACCTTGTACCCATAAAAAGAGTTATATATTTACGTATTTTGGGACACACGCATTCAAGTGTTCTTAATATACTATTATAGATAAACGGTGTGAGTGTTTAATAAGTGTCAATTGGTCGGCTAATTTATAATTATTTAGTTACAATTTTATTACAATTTTAGTTTATTACAATTTTATTCTCAATTTAAAATTTATTTTGAAACAACTTAATTAATATAATACAAAATGTTCAAAATATAAAATTGCACACACATAGTTGTGTCCTAAACATACTAGTGTAAAGAAATTAAGATTATAAAAATGAGGAACATATATTAGGATTTCGATACTAATAAGGCATTCCAATTTTATAGCAGTTTATAGAAAGTCATGAGGCTTAATATCTTTTTACTCACCGTAATGTGAATATCACTGGAATGTGGATCAAGGTGATATGTCATCACTGCGATATTTCATTTTGCAAATGAATGTGTTATTAGATATTGTATTTATTAAATCATAATGATCTATGAAATGATATTGCGTAAATCACTACAAAAAACACTGCTTTTAGCGACCGCATATTGTAGTCGGTAAACCGAAATTCGTAATCGCTAATGAGTTTAGCGACTACAATGTTAGTCGGTAAATCGATAGTCGTTAAGCTGTCCGTGGTCGGTAAGTAGTCGCCACTTCCGACTATGACCGACTGCAGAAAGTGGTCGGTAACTTTACCGACTACAACAACCATTATTATAGTCGCAAATGGGCGACTACATTGCGACTAAAATGTAGTCGCTAAACTCCGACCAATGCGACTTGTGTTGCGGAGGTAATTTCCGACTAGTTTTTCGACTGGGATCTTAGTCGGTAGTTGTAGCGACCCTAGCCATCACTACCTATTCTAACGTCATCTTAAGTGCCTAACGATGCGTTAATTAAAAGAATCGCGGAAATGCGTATGGATTTTTTTTTCCATTTTCAATTTACGTAATGGAAATCGTTCCTATACATGACAAAAGAATTACGTAATTCCTAAATACATGCGATTCCTAATCACATGAAATGTGTGTACATGCACAGCAAAAGAACTCCTATACGCCCGGCCTCACAGGTCGTCATCCATGCACAGATCACCCCCAAAAGACGCCCGAAAGCTTCAAAAGATGTCTTGCTAGCTAGGTGATCACGTACCGTGTTCGCTAGTACCTACAACACATAACGTAAGGGATGAGCCGCCAGGCTCAGTAAGTAGAAATTATGCATGAATGCACGTGTCCTAATTCGCAACGATAGCCCGCGTCGATGCTTTCTTTCTTCTCGTGTTATTTTCGTTCTCTCATTTCATATGGCCCTCGGCTTTCCATCTCACTATGCGCCATTTCATAGAGCTCAAACCCACAACGGGTATATACATATGTGAGGGTTTGTACACCGAGAGGTTAACCCGAGGGCACCTTTTCAATCCCGGTGTGGCCCATCACGCGGCTTCTCACTGGTAGCCAACTCCGAGGTCGCCAACACTAGAGGTTCCCTCTGTGTCGCGTTTCCCTCGTGTCGCATCCTCCAGGTTGCATCTTTCGCTACGGGGTACTCACCTACCTATCATGTCAGGTAACTTGGCATCATGAATCGCCGTGGTGTAATCCCCTACCTATCGTGTCAGGTAATTTCGGCATCGTGAATCGCCATGGTCGCATAGGAGAGTCGTGACTCGTCATTGAGTCGACGCAATTGCCAACATCGGCAATTACCTATCGCTCACAGGCGATTTATAATATGCACTCTCTCGTGTCATGCTTCTCATGCGTGCATATGCTCATGTCATGATTCATGTATGTACGCATATCATAGTTCTTCTTCAACGCTTCAAGCTCTGCTCGAGTCGCCTTCAACTCCTCTTGCACCTGAACACTTTGGGAAGGCATGTAGCTATTGGCACTCGCAAGGGATGGCTCTGAAGGCATCTCAAAGAAGAGGTTTGACGCATTACCCATGCCGAGTACATTTTGAAACCTCGTATAACCTCCCGAAACCTCAAAGTTAGCTTATGCGTCCGACGTGGATGGATTAGCTGCCTTCTTCGCATTAAAATCCGCCTGTTAACAAAAGTCAGAAAAACTTTCAAATGATAAAATTTCGACAGAACCTCCCTATAGAATGACCAACCTAAATTTTTTCAAACCATTATACGAAACACCAAAACACAACATATCGACATATCTCAATCCACAATACGTAATAATGTACATAATTCCATTTCTCATATTCAATCCAAAAAATCTAACCAAATGACATTTCTTACCATCATCTTCTCTGCTTTTGCATAAACGAATGACTTGTCCTTCTTCTTAGTGTGGTTCTGCAAATAAATCTGGTGAGGCGGAGGAAGGGATCCCTGATTCTGTGCAGCCTATCCAATAACATACAATTTGAAAATATAACAATAACGTTAAAAATGGAATATGAATTTTTCAAATATGAGTATAATGAAATCAAAACTTACCATCTTCTTCGCAAGGTATCTTGTCGAGCACGATCCTTGAACTCAAGAACTTAGACTTATAAGATGTGTCTTTTTCCAATTTAAGTCCTTCAGCTCGCATATTATCTTTGAGCCACTTACGAAGAACATCGAGGAATTTGGTCTTTACGACCACCGTCGCAGAACGAATACCTCTCCTACAAAGTTTCTAGTTAGTGTAGCACAATGAAATATATATTAAACCATTAAAGTCACAAACCCGAAAAGAGAACCACAAACGCTCCACTACGTCGTCAGGGACATCGCTAAAGCCGACCGGTTAGCTACTGTTTGGCTAACCAATAACTTGCCTGTATGTGAGCTGTGTGGAGTCCAATATGTAACTTTTTTCATAGTGTATATATTTAAATAACTTTGCAGTGATTGATTCTCTCTGTGATTTTTTACCGATTACAATCGGCCTATCTATGAATTCGTGTATTTCAACGAAATCGTTTGATTTTAAATTATAAATTTCAAAATCATAATTTTAATCCAAATTCGTCGTTTGGCATCAGGTTTTCGAATTTGGATTTCAAAAAAGAGCTCGACGAGCTACTTTTTCTAAAATAATATAATAAGTACAAAATAAAATAAAATAAAAATCATGAGTAATATAAAAAAGCAAGCTCGTGAGCCGACTTGCGAGCTTTCGAGTGCCCACGAGTGAGCTCGAGCTCGAGCTTGCTCATTCGCAAACCCGTGACAAGCTCGACCTCGACAAGAGTTCGTCGAGCTCGAGTCGGCTCATTCGCGAATCCATGACGAGCTCGAGTCGGCTCATTGAGCTTGCGAATAGGCTCGACTCAGTGTCCACCTCCTAATTATTATTATTATTATTATTGTTATTATTATATCTTTTCATTATTATTTATTATCATTATACTATTATTATTATTAGTTATGAAAAACTCGTTACGTGCTCAACTTTGGATTTCGAAAATGGACCATTTGACACGCAATTCAAATCCGACGAATTATAAGAGTTTGGATTTCCCCTCGGATGTCGGCGAAATCGAGATCCAAAGCAGTGCAATTGTCAAACGGAAGATCTGGGCGAAATCCGGATTTCAAGAAATCCAGAATCCAAACAGGGCATACTAAATTTTTTGCAGCTGCCCTGATTGGATAAGTTGTGATTGTTGCTTTGATTGTGTATGGTACCATCGATGATGAGAATATCCTCTGAAATCACGTGCGTGATATTCAACACTCCCCTTCAAATCGAGCTTAAATAAGTCAATTAGGCCCAATGGCTCTTTACTAGTGACAAAAATGATGTTTCTATCTCTTTGCTCTACGCTTTTCCCATAAGGGTTGCAGTCGACGTCAATGTGCCTTGTTCGCTAACGGAAGAATGAATTCGTTGATATGTGTTGTGCTGCTTTATTGTCACAAAACATTGTAATGGGTTGATTGCTTTTTGATCGTCAAGTCTTCTAAGATATGTCTCATTATCCATATGAGTTCGCTTGCTGTAGAGAAGACTCTGCGAGCTTCTGTGCTCGGTCAAAAAGCAGCGTTTCTCCGTTTGCTCTTCCACATGACTAGGTTGCCTCCTACGAATAAGTAGTATTCGGTGGTGGAGCTTTTGTCGAAGCTTACTGCACAACCCACATTTGAGTAGCTAACATCTTTACCTCGATTTCTTTCGGTTCAGGTCTTTTGTCATGGGTTCCCCTTTAGATAGTACTGCTTCAAGGTGATTGGTGGGCCAAGTGTCTCCATATACTCATAATACAACTAACAACAAAAAATATTAAGGTGTGTAAATTGGGAAAAAAACCAAAATGATCTCCGATGTTTCGGGCGGAGCAATTTAGTCTCGGGTGGAGCAATTTAGTCTCCGTTGTTGTCGATTTTGAACCAAATTGACCCTGCCGTTAGATCGCCGCTGACACGTGTCGATATATGATTGGCCACGCTTAAAAATTCATAAGTTAACATTAAAAATAGGAAAATATTCCAAAAAAGAGGGAGAAAAATATTAAATTACTAATAAATTAAAATAAAAAGTAAAGAGAGAATCAAATATTAAGTTAAAACTTATAAATTTAATTCAAATAAGATAAAGTAAGAATAGAACTGTATTAAAAATAATAAATTAAATAAAACAAAACAAACGAGAAAATAAAGATATAAAAATAAATAAAAAGAGAGAAAAGGTAAAAAAATAATAAATATAAAATAAATAAAAAATTTATTTATTTATTAAAAACTAAAATAAGTTAAAATGAAAATAAAATAAAAACGCCACTGACAGTTTACGAGAATCCTGACTCCATCCCTGTCAAGTTAACAATGGTGCAATCGTCCTAATATATTTGTTAAAAAGATTTGAGAACTAGGACGATTAGTTAAACCACGAGGGAGTACAATACAATAAAAACATGGGGGTTTATGTGCATTTCGGCGAAACCACGAGGGGGTTATATGCATTTTACCCTTTTAGTTTTTAATAAATAAATATATTTTTTATTTTTATTTTTTGTATTATTTTAGTTTTTATTTTAATATCCTTTCTCTGTTTTATTTATTTTATGCCTTCTTATTTTCTCTTTATCTACTTTAATTTAAATTTTTTTTTATATATTTTTTACTCAATTTATTTTTTGTTTGATTTTCATTATTATATTTAAGTTTTAGTTTTTATTGTTTCTTTATTTTTATTTTATTTAATATATCAGCTTTTTCTTTTTTTCTTTTTTTTTTCCATTTTTAAATTCATTTTCTATTTTTTTAAATTTTTAGCTTTTATGTTAATTTATGATTTTGTCAGAAATTAATTTATTGTGGTAGTTTATCTTAGTATTGTAATTTACGTAAGTGAACTATGCTTTACTTTTGTAGAGCCTTAGTGATCTTTATATTTGGAACGGGATTACAATGGCTCAAATATTATATATAGACATGTCGTATAAATCTTAAAATCCTAACACATAGTTAGGTGTGTCTGTGTGTGAAAATAATAGAGAGAGATAAGAGAACTCCCAAGAATACACACCCCACGTTGAATCAACCATTTAAATCGTGGTTATAACGTCCTATACTAGATTAGGTGTTCTAGATCTTTTGCTTTGATAGGCCTGATATGAGATATGTAGATAACTGTCTTCTATCTTAACTCTATTACGCATCATCGCCTTCTATAGTAGTTAAGATAAACAGCGTATATTCGAGTTGGTTTTCATAATTAATCATAAACAAATAATTGATCTATTACAATGAATTCAAATCAATAATCATAAATGTAATGTCGCGTTTTGAAATTTTATTTTCAACATTTCATAATTGTAAAATTGATTATAATAAAGCAAACCCGCAAATGTCCTATTTAAATATGAATTTTGTTATATATCCTAATATATTGACCCCTTACCCTCCCTCAAGTATCGGTTTCAATATTACAACAATCTCATATTTCATGCAGTTTATTTATCAAACGGATGATGTTCGAGTTTAATTCAGTCCCAGAAAGAAATAAAAGTAAAACATAATAGCAACACAAGAACACGGGGACTTTTACGTGGTTTGATCTCAAAGTCGTCTTAATTCTTACTCCATGGGAGATTTTCAACTCTCTAACTGATGTATTCCGGTAACAAGGTACTAGCTTACTCTCGACTCTCAGGTGCATGCTTTTCTCTTTAAAAAATCGCAAATATTGTATGTGTGAAGTGTGTGTTTGTTCAATCAATATAAGAACATATTTTGATCCCAAGTTGCAATAGCCATTTAATCTTTGATCACAAATATCGCTGAGCTAAACTCTTAAAAATGTCACAAGAGAAAACTGGCCGCTTAAAACTTGTTTAGCAATAATATAATACACACATAAATTGGTCTGAGCTAGTTTTTTTTATTTTAAACCTTTCAACTTGCAGCTTCTGTTCTTGACAATAAAAAGACCTTTTGAAATGTTGCTTTAACGCTAACAACTGTATCAAATGAAGTGAATACATAACCTGCCTATGACCTCCTTGAGAGTCCAAACATCCAGCAAATCGACAAAGTTCTCAATATAGATCAAAGTCCTTGTAGGTGTTTGTGCGTATTAGCGGACCAAGTCAAGTAATTCATCAGATAAATATTTGAGCAATAAAGATAAAATTAGCCCCGAAATTTTGACGTGAAAAAAATCCCAAACAAACCGGGGTATAAAAAAGGGAAAGAAGAATATTTTTACTGAGGAAATAATAGGAGTTACAAGTTGCAACTATGGGGAAAAACCCTCAATAGCCCTCTTACTCGCTATTATAATTTTGGTGCGTGCAAGCGTGCAAGTCATTCAATTTATTAAACGAATAGCTAGGACTACGCTACGCTAAACCGGCAACTGCACATATCAAAAATAGTATGGTAATAGCAAGTATTATTCGAGTATTCTACCTAAAGAAACTGTGCAAGTAAGAAAACTTGTTTAAATATATATCCTAGTGAAGAAGTGCAAAAACGAAAACTACCAATTGAACTATTAAGAAATAAACGCTAAAGACTACTTCCTGAAAATGAACGTATTTGAGACATTGAATCCCCCTGGCTCGATTAAACCATAATCTATATAATTCACGTAGCTTTTTCGAGACCGTGAGAACTTCTAATTCATACGTAACCAAGTAACTTTCCTAATCACATAAAACATCTACAACTAATCCTACGAATTAAATGGGCAAGCTTCCCTAACTACAAATCATAAGATTGCATTAAACTTAATCGAATTCTACTATTAGATTTGACTAATCAGGCGGGATAGTTCAAAGCTATTCTAGCGTTGATTTGATTCCGTCCGTCTACGAGTGGTCTAATCGCTAGTCCATCTTTCGAGTTCAACTCAGATTTTCCAAGAAATATCTTGCTCTTATAGACATGAACAAGACAATATGAAAGACTTCAATCACATAGACATAAATGAAATTAATCTTATTCATAGACAAATTCAAGTAAGAATAAGAAATACTACGATAAATCATTCAAAGCAAATGGTTAATATCGCTAGGGTTCATCTAATCTCAAATACATAAAATTTAGCTACTCGTGGGAGATCGAAGAACAAGGGAAAACAAATATAGTGATAGAAGAAACATGGTCTCCCCTACGATTCGGCTCCGCCACGTTATTCACTTGTTTGCTTTTGAATTCTCCTTTCTTTACGCCTTGAATCACCTCTAAAGTGTGCTCTTCACTTGTTTTCAATCTTCTTTCTTTCTCTTAAGCGTAAGCCTATTTATATGCACAAAAGCATAACTATAAAATAATAATATTTTTTTCTTTTGAAAAGTGGATTGCGCATGACTGCACCGATAGCAAGTCTCTTTGATTATCTTGAAATCTATTTCAAAGCATGCTTATGATACGTTTTTTCGATGATATGTATATACGGTCACAACAGTTGTACAACGACCTATAATCCAGATGTGTGCACACCATAACATACATTTTGACATCCCATTTCTACGTGAATTCCCTTTATAGCGTAAACCTTGAACTGGGTTCGTAAGTGTTGCACTATTTCAGATCGACGCAGCTTTTCTAAGTCGCTTTATTGCATCACACTAGGATAATTCTTGGCTCTTTCTCTCATTAATTCCATTGCAACCCATGTCCATCTCGACTTCAATCGAAGAACTCTCGTAAATCCGCCCGGAGTCCAGCGCGCTCAAAGCCAAGCGTGATCAGCTACAATTTTAAAGTGAGAATGGTGGCTTCCCTCGGAAGAATCGCTCGAAAACACTTCCCTCGTCTCACACTAGCGGATATACGGAAATGTCTACGAGGTTCGTATTCACTCTAAAATCACACTAGCGATATTTAGGAAGAAACGACTAACACAAGGCAATTTACGGGGAAAACTCCCAACCGTTATTCATTTATTTGAAAACTCGGGATTACAACTCGCCTAACACGTCGACTCTTTTTCCTCTCAAGCTACACGCATATACACATAACTCGTATCTTCTTCTCTCTTATGCTCCAAGCCTTGGCCATGATCACATATTTATAGCCATGGAAAACTCATTCCTTAGGCTATGATGATGCGCCGCATATGGAGTATTACGGACACCTCAGTTACATGCATAATGATTATTTATGAAGGTCCATTGAGAAGCTTTGCTACGCTTGATTAATGACTTGAGTGGAATCCACCTCTCCATAGTGATGTGTCCCTTTGGTGAGGTGTCATCATGAGAATCCTCCACGTAAGGCTTCGTCGTGGAAAACTACTACAAGTGTTGTTTCGGACATGTTCTAGTAGTTTCAGGGTGCATGGGCCCGCATCGGCCGGCCCGTCCAATTTGTCAACGCCCCTCGTTGGGCGCGCGCAGTAGCACGCGGCATGCATTACGCTCCAGCCATACATGTGCATCGGCTAGGCCGCCGCTGTTCGGATACGCAACATGCAGGGATATAGAATTTAGGGGGTAATATTATACGAATAATAACTTTCAAACTTAAGCAATTTAGGGACTTATATGTGGATACCCTAGTTTGCCAACTTACCTGCGATGGACACACCAGCAACGTTAGAGGTGGTAGGAATCGGTAGCGTCCAACTGGAATTCCACCTATCGTCTCCACCATTATGTCTGGTTTTTGAATCATGCAACGAAGAATTAAGGAGCTTCATAAACAAGACCCTGTAGGCTAAAAAACTGTCTGATTTATTCAAAGTTAGGCAAGAAACCGATGTCATGGTTCATCTTATCCATCAGAAGGTTGTGCATCTTAACACTCTAAAGGAACGATGAACCAGGGAGCTTCGTGAAGGTCTTCAGAATATCTGGCCTAGCATATTGAATGATTCCGAACTTCAATACTTGAGACGTTCTATCATCCTCTAGCTCTGAGGATGTGAACATGCCGCTTCACACCCGAACAACTTTCGGAACATATTAGGTTGTATCACGTGAAGACCAGCTCTTTGGTGGAGGCAAGAAAGCTCAACAAGTTAGAAAGGATAGCTAATGAGTAGGGTGTGCATAATTCGGTATACTGGCCGAATTTACCGAATTACCGAAAATTCGTTACAAACCGAACCGACGGTATTCAGTTCTTAAAAAAAAAATCGGTAATTCGGTTCGGTATGAATTTTGAATTTCGGTAAATTCGATATATCGAATTACCAAAATTTTTATATTGTAATATATTATATTATATTAATAGTGAAAATAAAATTATAATTATATTAAATTATATATTAATTTAAATATTTCTGAAAATATTTTTTTATTATTTTATTGAAAATTCGGTTATTTCGGTAAAAACCGAATTTACCAAAAAAATTCGGTAAAAATCGAATACCGAACCGGGAAGTTCGGTTAGGTATTCGGTCCATGTCGTACCGAAATTTCGGATCGATTCGGTTGGATTTGCACCGAACGAACACCCCTACTAATGAGACAGAGGACCAGAGATATTAAAGTAATCATTTATACTTTATAAATGGTTGTAAAAATCGTCTTCTTTGCCCCAATATGTCAATCACCAGAAAATTGCTAGAAATCATGAATAGTTTTGATGTTTGATTAAACTTGATGCATTAACTGAATTAAAGATCGGACCCAATCAAGTTAGATAGAGTAAAGGTTGGACCTAAAGAAACTGGATCACGTCGAGACCGAACCTTATCAAGATCGGATCGTATCACGATGGATCAAGTTCAAACAAACAAAGGCGCGGCAATTTAAAGAATATTGTGTGTATTAATTATAAAGTAGCAAGTGCCATTTGAATTGAAGCTATATATATATATATATATATATATATATATATATATATATATATATATTGGTGTCTACCTACCGTGAGCACCGTAAACAAATCTCCCGATTTTGAGCTGTTTTCAATCTCCGACGCCGCCATCAACTCCGTCGACCCTACCGAGTATGTTGGAACCTAAATCGCCCTATTCGACACGTTGATTTTAAGAAGTGTTCATCTATTACTCATGCGTGGACGACATTCAAGCGCAAGCAAACACAAAATTAAACCTCACAAAACTTATCAAGTCATTCGAGCGAAAAGCAAAACCGAAAGTGAGGCCTTACAACGACACAAAACAACTAAGTTTCTTAAATACAACGGACTGTAAGAAACTGTTTAGACGAACTGTAAAAAGTTGTCTCATAGTTTGAGTTAGCAGAGTAGAACTTAGTGAGTTGGTGTCTGTCTAGCTAAGGTACGTATAAACTAAATTTACTAGTTGGTGTCTGTCTAGCTAAGGATATTAAGCCTTAAACTTCCGTAAATATGTCTTGCATTCACAGAACACACTCGGGCACTTCGCTTCACAGTCTAGCTAAGAAGGTTGCATACCGTAATGCATAAACTGAATCTTCTAGCCATTTCTTGCGAGGAAGAAGTGAGAAATAGGGATTAAGCTTTGAACTTCCATACACAACTCTTGCATTTATCATAATAGAGTCGCACACTTCAGTTCAAAGTCGAGACCGAATGGTATCTTTCGCAACGAAGGCTCATTGTTCAATTGAGCTCCGGTTCAGTCTCTAACGAGCTAAAAATCGAATAATATTCAAGAAGAAACCGAGTGAAAAATAATAACAACTTCACAAATCAATACTATATTAAACAAATCACTTTCCAGATACGAGGTTAAGAGCATCTTCAATAGAACTGCAAAACGCAAACGCAGACATGTAGTAAAACGGCTCTAATAGGCTGGAAACGCAAACGCAAAATGCGTTTTTTGCTTTCTCTATCCTGTTTCGAATTTAAATGCAAAAATGCGTTTGAACGCAAAAATGCGTTTGTTGTTTTAAAACTGCAAATAAGCCCTTTACCTACATGGAAGTATTAAATAAAACATATAAAAAATATAAAATAAATAAAAATATATTAACGAATTTGAAAATTATATATTAATCATTATGATTATAAAGTGACATAATAAATAATCATTTTAACATTCACACATATTTTAGTAATAATTATTTTATATCTTATTATTTATATTTTTATATATATTTTATATGTAATATAATTAAATATTTTCTAAATCAAAATTAAAAGAATATAGTGGTTAATTTGTAAAGTAGTAAAATATATGGGTGATACTGAAAAATTATAAAGTTGATATGAAAGGAAATATTGCGGAAATATTCTTTTGCTTTTGTGTTTGCAGTTGACTGTTGGAGACAATTACCGCAAACTATGGCTATTACTGCGAAATGCGTTTGCGTTTGCGGTTGACGGGCGTAGATGGTCTTAAACCCGAAATTGAGTGTCCCTTTAACATACATCAAAACTATTTTAGATCGACATAGATAGAAATGACTTGGATATGGTTAAACCTTGTAACAAACTCGAGGTATATACATAATGTCGAGTACTATTGTGTATCGGAAATAAAGTAAATTTCCAACCGAAATTTGCATAGGCAAAATAACTGTAGAAAAAATAGTACGCACCCAAACTGAATATTATACATCCCGAAAATGGAGTGGTTGAAAAGTTAACCTGCTCTGGTTTGTGGCTGTTCTACGCTCTACATTACTTTTAAAAACTAGAACGAATGTCCCAACGATACGTGGTGAGTGATAGTGTTTATATTAATTAAAAATTGAATTATAAGATAAACAGACGTTAAAAATGACGAATTACTTTGTATTCTACTAAAATGGAAATAAATATAAAGTAAGATTCTCATATGATATCCTACTCTTAACTAACTCCTCCCGAAAAACTGATTATAAGTGACACTGACAATGATTTCCGACCTATCATTAGCCCTCAAATGTTTATAAATATAATGTGCCGAAAATATATAATATAATATGGTGCAGCCAAATTAAGTTAATTATAGAGCTAGGATATGGAGGACGGCAATAGTATTATAACAAATGACAAAGATGATGTTGAAGCTGGACGCGATCAATCTGTGGGTAGAACCATGAGCTTCACTAAGATTTATCAATCTCCGCAAAGTAATGAAAAGGTACTTCAATTTTATTGGCATTTGCTTTATCGATTTGGCATGTTGAATTACTAACTTAAGCAACAAACATATGTAGGAATACACAACCATGCAAACACTTGTTTTAGCTTACCAATCTCTTGGAGTGGTGTACGGTGACTTGGCAACTTCGCCTGTGAACGTATTCTCTTCAACCAACTCCACAAACCTCACAGAAGAAGACCTCATGGGAACGCTAAGCCTTATAATTTGGACGCTAACACTCTTAGTCTTGATCAAATATGTCTGCATTGTTCTTCATGCTAATGATCAAGGCGAAGGCCGGACATCTGCTTTGTATTCTTACATATGTAGACATGTAAATGTTCGAAGCCAGTTCAGGATTCTGAACACAACAAGGTTGGAATTAGGGTCTGATTTGGACACAGTGAACGACAGTGGATCGTCGGGAAAAATGAGTCGTCTGAGCACAGTAATAAAGACATTTATAGAGAGTCATATTTATGCTCAGAACTTCCTCACTTTTATTGTTTTGCTTGGGACTTGCATGGTTATTGGAGACGGAGCGCTCACTCCTGCAACTTGTGGTAACTAATTAAACTGCATTTCTATTATTACATAAGCATACATATATATATATATATATATATATATGTTAAGGATTTAGCTCAACAATGATCCAACTTAGGTTTTTAGATTTTAGATTTGCAGCTTTGATACCAATGGAACAGTAACACAGAAAACAGAAAACAATGCACACGATATTACGTGGTTCGGATTCAGTTTGAATCCTACTCCACGGACCAAAGGATCAGCTCTTTTATTTATGTATGAAGATGATTACAGAGAGTCACTCTTCTCAGCAACAATCGAGCTCACAACTCACAGAGAAAAAAGTTTTTTTTTTCTTTTCTCCCAAGTTTCACTCGATTTCTCTGACACCAAGAATAACAGAATTCATCAGCATATGTACGTTGCCACCTCATGAGTTCATCCAATTTGCTTGACTTCCAACCATTGGATATAGAGTAATCTGAGCCATCCATTCTGGACAAAACTGCTGTTCACAACTGCAACTTTATAAGTCACATAATGCATTTTCTCCATTATAGCTCATACGTACATCAGCACTGCTCTTCTATCTTCATTTGAATGTTTTACTTGATTCAATCATCACAAAACTCCACCTTGAATCAATCAAACTTCAGTCAATGCTTTGGTCATCCATGCCCCCTTGATCAGAGAGCATCCTCACACCCAATCAGCTTCAAACAATAAGAGAATTTCTTGCTTGGAACTGATTTGGTGATCATATCTGCAGGGTTATGATCTGTGTGAATTTTCTGCACACTTACATCCCCTCTTTCAAGTATGTCTCGAATAAAATGCAACCTCACATCCACATGCTTAGTCCTTTCATGGAACACATTGTTTTTCGACAAGTGAGTGGCACCTTGGTTATCACAGTGCACCTCAACAAACTGCTGCTGCACTTGAAGTTCATTTGCCATACCCTTTAACCAGATTGCTTCCTTGATTGCTTCAGTCAATGCAATGTATTCCGCCTCTGTTGTCGACAAAGCCACTACCTTCTGCAAGCTAGCTTTCCAACTAATAGCTGTTCCATAGGAGGTAAAGACATAACCAGTGAGAGACCTTCTAGTATCAACACAACTAGCAAAATCAGAATCCACAAAGCCTGAAATGATGAGTTTGTTGTCTTCTATTTCCTGATTTTTCTTGAACACTAAGCACTTATTTACTGAACCCTTCACATACTTTAGAAGCCACTTTAAAGCAGACCAGTGAGCCTTCATAGGTTCGGCCATAAACCGGCTCACTACACTCAAACCAAATGCAAGGTCGGGCCGCGTGCAAATCATTGCATACATCAATGAACCCACTATATTTGCATAAGGAATGTTCCTCATGAACTCTACTTCCTCCTCTGTCAATGTACCATCAGCTTTCTTCAACTTAAAGTGTGCAGCTAAGGGAATACTTACAGTCTTTGAATCCCACATTCCAAATCGTTTCAACACAGAAGTTAGATATTCAACTTGCGACAGCTGAAGAATTCCTTTGCTACGATTTCTTGTAATTTCCATTCCCAAGATTTTCCTTGCTGAGCCTAAGTCTTTCATCTCAAATTCAGATTTCAACAGACTTTTGATCTCAGCAATTTCTCCCTTATCTTCACTGGCCACAAGCATGTCATCCACATAGAGAAGTAGATAGCTCATTTTCTGACTTTTGAATTTTCTGAAGTAGATACAATTGTCATGGTAACTACGGTTGAAGCCATTCTCTAACATGAACCCATCAAATCTTTTATTCCACTGTCGAGGACTCTGTTTCAGACCATACAACGACCTCTGCAGTAAACAGACTTGATCCTTTCTGCCCTTTTGCTCAAATCCCTCCGGTTGTTGCATATAGATTTTCTCTTCAAGATCCCCGTAAAGGAATGCAGTTTTAACATCAAGCTGCTCTAGTTCTAGGTTAAAATGAGCCACAAGAGACAACATAAATCTGATTGATCTATGTTTCACCACAGGAGAGAAAATCTCATCATAATCCACTCCTTCTCTTTGTGAAAATCCCCTTGCAACTAGTCGAGCTTATGTCTTATGCGATTCTTTTCACCAGCTTCAACTTTTCTCTTGAATAACCATTTACAGCTAACAACCCTCTGATTTTAGGCCGTTCAACAAGTATCCAGGTCTGATTTTTCTCCAGAGAAGCCATTTCTTCCCTCATTGCATCTATCCAATGGTTGCTATCTTGATCTTTCAGAGCTTCTTTGTAGGATCTCGGCTCATCACCTTCCTCTTCTGCCATAACAAGAGCATACGCCATGAGATCAGCATGGCCGTATCTAACAGGTGGTCTGACCTCTCTCCTAGTTCTGTCTCTGATCAAGTTGTAGTTGTTTATATCAGCCAATGTATCCGACATCAGGAATTCTTCACTAACGTGCTCATGATCACTTTCTTCATCTGTTGGAATTGTGTCATTCTTAGGCATATTAGCAGGCTCCACCTCGAGTTGAACCCTCTCTGACACCACATGCTTATCCCTATTCCCAGATTCAACATCTGCAGATGTTTTAACTAAATCTGCCATCACAGTCTCAGTAAACGTGACATCACGGCTAAGTATGCACCTTTTCATGCCTGGCTCAAGGCTCCACAACTTATAACCTTTAACCCCTTCTGGATATCCATAAATACACTTTTGATTGCTCTAGGTTCTAGCTTATCTTGCTTAATATGAGCATAAGCAATGCATCCAAATACTCTCAAGTTTTCCAGATTTGGTTTGTGCCCATTCCACATTTCCTCAGGTGTCTTGCAACCTATAGCAGTAGAAGGACATCTATTAACAAGATAAGCAGCTGTAGTTACAGCCTCTGCCCAAAATGACTTGGGAAGCCCTGCATTCAGTAGCATACATCTCGTTCTTTCTAGTAATGTACGATTTAACCTTTCAGCCAATCCATTCTGCTGTGGTGTATACGGGACAGTTTTGTGTCGTACCATGCCTTCTTTATCACAGAATTCCTGAAATTCTTTTGAACAAAACTCAAGACCATTGTCAGTACGAAGCTTCTTTACCTTCTTTGAAGTCTGCAACTCAACCATTTTCTTCCAGTTTCTAAACTTACTAAAAGCTTCATCCTTGGTTTTTAGGATTATTACCCATACTTTCCTCGAGTAGTCATCAATCAAGGACATGAAATATCTTCCTCCGGAGTGTGATGTGACCTTTGATGGACCCCAAAGATCAGAATGTACATATTCAAGAATGCCCTGTGAGCAGTGCTTGCCTTTCCAAACCTCACACGATGAGATTTCCCAAACACACAAGTCTCACAAAAAACAAGTTTAGTAATCTGATCTTTACCAAGTAGCTGCTGCTTTGATAACTCTATGAGACCTCTTTCACTTACATGTCCAAGCCTCTTGTGCCATAGGATTGCTGCACTATCTCTTATCTTCTCAGCAGCGGCCACAGACGATGTAGCATTTGGACCCTCAAGTGAGTAAATCCCATTGCTCTTTACTCCTTCATCACCACTCGTGATCCTCTTGATATTTTCATAACTCCTTTCTCAGCCTTTATTGTGTAACCAAGATCATCCATAGCTCCCACAGATATCAAGTTCCTTCTCATCTCAGGAATATACCTGACATCTTCAAGTAATACCTCATCTCCTCCATGCAACTTTAATCGAACTGAACCTATTCCTTCAATCCTTAACGGCTTATCATTTCCTAACAGAACTCTGCCTCCATTTACAGGGTAGAGGTCACCAAACCATTGCTTGTTTGGTGATATATGGAATGAACAACCTGAGTCAAGCACCCACTCTTTCCTGATATTTCCCTCAGTCACAGTGAGAACTTCAGCTGACTCATAGCCATCAGCCGCAATTGATGATTCACCTACATGTTCTTTGCCTCTGAGTTTTCCATCCTTAGCTCTTTGTGGACATAGCCTACGTATATGGCCTTCCTCATGACAATGGTAACATTTGATACGTGGTCTTGACTTCGAATGATCCTTCTTTTTAGACTTCTTCCCATCTCTTTTCTCAGATCTGCCCCTCACTGTCAAACTATCTGCAGCAGCCACCTTAGTCTCTTCTCTTGTGTTGAGTTGCCTCGAACACAGTGCAGATTGTACATCTTCAAGGGACAACTCTTCCCTGCCATAAAGTAATGTTTCCTTGAATGTATTGTAGATTCTAGGCAATGAGCTTAGCAACAGAAGGGCCTGATCTTCATCAGCAATTTCTACCTCAATATTTTCCAGATCCAAAATGATCTTACAGAACTGATCCACTTGTTCATCAATCGTCATGTCCTCTGTCATTTTGAATGAATAGAGAGATTGTTTCAGATACAAGCGATTTGCAAGTGACTTAGTCATATACAGAGATTCCAGCTTAGTCCATAGCGCTGCAGCTGTAGTCTCTTTTGACACCTTGCGAATCACTCTATCACCCAAGCATAAGACAATGGCTGAGTGAGCCTTTTCTACGAGCAACTTCTTGTCTTCAGCACTCATAGTGGCAGGCATCTTTTCTTCTCCTTTCAAAGCTTCAATCAATCCTTGATGAGTCAGCAATGCTCTCATTTTAACTCGCCAAACACTGAAATCATTTGCACCAGTAAATTTCTCCACCTCGAACTTGGATCCCATCGCGTGTGATCGTCCACGCTCACCGCACCACTTGTTAAGGATTTAGCTCAACAATGATCCAACTTAGGTTTTCAGATTTTAGATTTGCAGCTTTGATACCAATGGAACAGTAACACAGAAAACAGAAAACAATGCACACGATATTACGTGGTTCGGATTCAGTTTGAATCCTACTCCACGGACCAAAGGATCAGCTCTTTTATTTATGTATGAAGATGATTACAGAGAGTCACTCTTCTCAGCAACACTCGAGCTCACAACTCACAGAGAAAAAAGTTTTTTTTTCTTTTCTCCCAAGTTTCACTCGATTTCTCTGACACCAAGAATAACAGAATTCATCAGTATATGTACGTTGCCACCTCATGAGTTCATCCAATTTGCTTGACTTCCAACCATTGGATATAGAGTAATCTGAGCCATCCATTCTGGACAAAACTGCTGTTCACAACTGCAACTTTATAAGTCACATAATGCATTTTCTCCATTATAGCTCATACGTACATCAGCACTGCTCTTCTATCTTCATTTGAATGTTTTACTTGATTCAATCATCACAAATATATATATATATATATATATCTGTGCGTGTGTGTGTGTGTTGAAAATGAATTACAAACGAAGCGGTGCACAGTTCTTTCGGCCCTTCAAGGAATCCAATCTCTTTCCCCAAAACTCACTCAGGGTAAGTAAACACCGTAAAACCTTTGATGCTTATATAAAGTGAAGTTATATAAAGGTTTTCTAACATGATCAATTTCTTCGTATATGCTCAAGAACACGTCGTGTGGATGTCAGTTTTACTTCTTGTGGTGCTTTTTGCATTCCAATATCGAGGAACAGGCAAAGTTGGGTCGTTGTTCTCTCCTATAATGTTGATGTGGTTCTGTTTCAACGTTGTGATTGGTTTACACAACATCATGAAGTACGAACCTTCAATTCTCAAAGCCGTGTCACCTCACTACATAGTTAACTTCTGCATGAAAAATGGCCAAACTGCATGGAGTGTGCTTGGAGCTGTTTTCTTGAGCATCACAGGTAAATCATCTCTTACAACCTTAAACAGTAAAAAAGAAATTTTATTCACAACTTATATGTCATCTAATGCAGGAGCGGAGGCCATGTTTGCTGATTTAGGGCATTTCAACAAAAGGGCTATCCAGGTTTTAGATTAAATCCTCTAGTTTCTGTTTGCCATCAACCAATCGATCCATTTAATTGCATTAACAATAATAATCTTTTTGGCAGTGGGGTTTCTCAATGGTGGTTTATCCTTCACTAGTACTGTCGTACGCAGGCGAGACAGCATACTTAGTGAAGAACCCTAAAGACATTTCAAACGCTTATTACAGCTCCATCCCAAAACCCGTATATTGGCCCATGTTTGTTATTTCAACATTAGCCGCAGTCGTCGCAAGCCAATCGATGATCTCATCATGTTTTTCCATCGTTAAGCAGTCACTCGCTTTGGGTTGCTTCCCACGAGTAAGCATAGTTCATACGTCGTCCAACCACGAGGGACAAATATATTCTCCTGAAGTCAATTACATTCTAATGATTCTCACACTTTGTCTCGTCGTTGGATTCAAAGGAGGTGTTGCACTAACCAATGCATATGGTAAGAATAATATTCAAGGAAACTTTTTTCATAACGCTACGACTATGATCCAAACCCTTGCAAAAAAAAAAAAAGAAATTCTAATATACATTCACATGTTTTCTTATCTCTTGAAAATTTTTCAGGTGTGGTGGTCATATGGGTCATGATCATAACAACACTCTTGACAACTCTAGTGATGCTTGTCATATGGGAGACAAATATTATTCTAGTTCTATTATTTTTCTTACCATACATCTCAATGGAGAGCATCTTCATGACATCTTTAATGAAAAAAATCCCACAAGGAGGATTGGTGCCCTTCGCCATATCTGCACTCTTCTTACCAGTGATGTTGGTATGGACATACGGAAGGTGTAAGAAAACAGCGTACGAAGAAGAGCACAAGACAAGCGTAAGCGAACTCAGTCAGGCCTTGTCGTCGGGCAGCAGTAATAATATCCATCGAACGCCAGGCATTTGCTTCTTCTTCACAGACTTAGCCTATGGGATACCCCCTATACTCAGACACTACATAGAGCACACAAACTCCATACGACGAATTATGGTAATAGTAACAGTTAGGATCCTACCGTTAAAGAGCGTCTTAGCAGATCAAAGATTCATCGTAGGAGAATTAAGGCAAGGCATTGGAGTTTACAGATGTCTTGATTTCAGTTGGGTACAAGGATGATCAAGACATTAGAGCTGATGTGTATGTTCCTTTTATCTTGAATAAACTCCTTGAGATAATCGATGACCGTACTGAGGGGAGAAAGATACAAACGGAGAAGGAAAAAGGTGTTTCCTTTATTGTAGGACGAACTATTCTCAAAGCGAATCGAGGTAATGGGTCACTAGCGTGGTTTGCTATAGATTATCTCTACAGATTTCTGCAGAAAAACAGCGTTGGTACGGTTTCTATGCTTGAAATTCCTTCGAAGAGAACAATGCAAATTGGGATGGTGTATGAACTATGAAAAACACAATCGATTTGCAGTTGCAGGTTTGAGAGGCCATGGTAATCATCTTATGATGTAAAGAATATAAATGAGTGATAAGAACAAAGAGAATGTGCGTAACAGTGCAATTTAGCCGTTTAACTACAATCAAATATCTTTGAATTAATGAACATAATGACTGGTTTAGTTAGTCTTACTAGCTCCTATCATGATTTTTTTTTTCTTTTTTGGGTTGTTATGATTAGTAATACACCAATCTAAAGCATACTTCATAAGAAATACCACAATAAGACAAATGAAATGATCACAATATAAAGTGGATAATAACACTGGAACAAATTAGGTTCTTCATGTGTCTTGGGGTTATGCAAACAAACCATCATTGTGATTGAAACTCGTAGTCATTTTATATTATTTTTTATTAAAAGCAAAACATGCGTTGTTACCGAACAATAGCAAAACGTCGTTATAAGTACCAAAACCCGAAATCATAAACTATGTCGAAACATCATCCAATCAAGGTGACGATGGATCGTCATAACGGAATGATCGATGTGCATAATCTCAAATCCCATGTAGTACAATTGATTTTCATTTATTATGCTATTATATTTTCCTTATTCATCTTATATGTAAGATCTATATATTTGAGAAGTAATACAGTTTACTTTCAGAGGAAAAATATTCTATCATGGTAACAGCCTAATACTACGATCCTTCTTTCTATCTCTCTCTCCTTCTTCCTTCTCCATGGCACAAAAATACCGAAAAGCTTCCCCTTCGCCACTTCCATATCGATCAAGCTTTCCTCTCAAAATTATCAATTATGGAAAAGTCAAATCACACGAATTCTTGCATGTCAGAACCTCATCGGATTTGTTGATGGATCCAAATCTGCCCCGTCTCCCACCATTACCAACGCAGCTGGTCAAACCGTGCCAAATACGGCTTATGACGCATGGTGCATGCAAGATCAACAACTATTAAGTCTTCTTTTCTCTTCTCTCACCGAAGAATCCATGGCTAAGGTTGTTGGGTGTTCAACCTCTCGTGCAGTTTGGCTCGCTCTAGAGGCTGCCAGCCATAACTCAAAGTCATGTGAATTACGTCTAAAAGATGATTTCCAACTCATCAAGAAGGGTTCTCGAAGTGTTGTTGAGTACGACCGTCAATTCAAATCACTGTGCGATCAGCTTGTTGCTACCCGTTGATGATACCAACAAAGCTCATTGATTTCTTCGTGGTCTTGGATCTTCTTTCTCCAGTTTCTCAGCTGCTCAGATGGCGTTAACTCCACTTCCCATTTTTCATGATCTTTTGTCGAAGTTGAATGTTAAAAATGCATTTCTCAATGATGTTCTCACGAAGCCGGTATATATGGAGCAACCACCAGTTATATTGAACCTCGCTTCCCGACGCACGTTTGTCGTCTCAAAAAGGCACTTTACGGCCTCACACAGGCGCCACGTTCTTGGTTCCAATGGTTTTAAACTTGATTTTCTGATATTATATCTCTTGGTATACATCGACACATTATTCTCACAGGAATAACTCGGCTCGGATAAGATAGTTCATCTTTCGGATACATTCAGAATTTGCAGTAAAAGATCTCAGCCACTTAAATTATTTCTTGGGACTTGAAGTCAATCTCCATCTTTGCCAAACCAAATACGCGTTAGGAATATGCCCTCGAATGCTATACGAGGATTAGATTGTATAGGGCATTAGCTTATTTATCATTCGACCTCTTATGTACTAAGATATTTTCGTGTATTTAATAAAGGCATTGTTCGTTTATTGGTTATATTAGTTCTTTTCTTAGCATCCAGTAAAGGAATCAATGAACAAATCAAAATATGTTGAGTTGGTCACTATTCTCGATGGGCACGAGAAAGAAAGGCACCAGTGGACTCTTAACCTCAAACATTAAAAGTCCGTAAGCCTTAGGCTCCAGTTGGGTGCTGGATAACCAATTAAGGCTTATGTCGATAACCTATCATGTGCTGATATCCCGCTTGGAAATGGAGGTCATGGCTTGTGATACGAGTCGAATCAAGGAATTGAATAGTTTCATGGACACTGACTCACGGGCCGTACGGTCGAACATGGCTTATCACTCAAGGAGTATCAATGACCAACGACAACACTATAGTAGTCTGCGTGAACCTTAGATTGAAAGGGGCTTTGACAGAGTTGACTTCGAAGTCTCGACTATCACTGGTTCCCCTCGACCGATTTGTTGTTGCATGGGTTAGCGGGCCAGATGCGGTCTTGATAACGATTTGTGATTGCCGAGCTCAGACCGCCAAGTAATTCACAGTCTCATAAGTAATAGAGACAAGTGTTCTATGTGGACGGCGACGAGAAATTACGAAATCCCGAGTGTCTCGAGATCAAATTCCGGGTGCAGCGGAAGTTTAAAAATATTTCTCGGATCCCCGTAAGGAGCCCCAGATCGCTTTGTTATAGAAAAAAAACATACATGACACGTATTAGGGTTTCAAAACCTTACCCTCGTAGCGAAGATCCCAGCTCTCGCCTAGCTGTCCCGGTTGTCGTAGTTCGCTCCGAGCAGCGTTGTGACCTCTCCGAACTCCAACGCCTTGGCATGATCGTCACGCCTACCCCTGGATGTATCCAAATTCCACCCCCCCCCCCCCCCAGGATGCCTAGAGTATAAGAGATGTGTATATGTGTGTGATTTACTAAAACCTCACTCACAAACTCAGGTTTTTCGAAGAACAACAGAAGTTTTCTCTCAACTCTCTCTAGAACTATTCTTTAGAGTGAGAATTGGACTTGAACTCATAGCCACGAAATTTCCAAGGCCTAGACATTAAAATCAACTTTCAACTATTGAAAATGACTGTCCAACATGATTTAATTTCTTGTTTGATTCCCTTGTATTAAGTCATCAAATGACTAGATTACGTCCCATATGTCTCACATAAGAACAAGGAATAAATTTGGATTTGATTTGGATCAAATTTGACTCAAAGACCGTTGGTACACGGCCTCTAACAAGGAGCTCACGGTCGTGGTAAAGGCCCCCATGGCCTCCAAGTTGAAGCCCACGGCCGTGGGCGCACGGCAGAGGGCTTGGTGTAATACCCGTAAAATCTAGTTACGGGATTTATAGTATAAGTAGCAATGAAAATGCTTAATTAGAAACCTTGTTGAATTAATTTAAATAAAGAAGCTAGGAATTTGGGTGAAGACTTTGTTTGTATCACATAATTATTTTGAACGATACAATGCTTTCATGTTTTCATGCCCTTAAGTGAATTATGTGTCTTCCATGTTGCATGATTTATAATTTCCTCTATGTGCTATATGAATTATGACTTACGTGGTGAATTTAAGACTTAGAAAATTTTAGATGACTAACATGTATAGAGAAAACTTTAGAGAAGAATCGACTAAAGTAAATAAGTATAAGATGAGGTTGGCATCGGCCGATTGTAGTGTAATTTATGCCAAATTAAAGACTAAGTCGGACGATTGAAGGGTAGAAACTTGGAGTAAGTAGTTTCGACCGATTCTAATATAAAAGAATAAACCCTCGTTGAGTAAAATGACAATCGAGCGATGCTATGTACATAGAATCGACCGATTGTAGCATAGAACTTAAAACAAAGATTGAAGTGATAGTTTCGACCGATTCCCACACAACTGGAATCGCCGAGTAAGAGGAAATGGGAATCGGGCGATAGTATGATTATGTACTAAGAATCGGCCGACTTGAAGGACTACAAATGATGGAAATCGCCGAGCCATTCATAATTCAAGAATCGATCGATTCCAAGCCCCATAAATAACTACTTTCGCCGAGCAAAAATAACAAGGCTTGAATCGCGCGATTGTGAAGTGATTTCTGGATAATCAAGTTGGGGACTAAAATTGGTCAATCATCATGTAGGAATTCGAGTAATGATTACAGTTTTAACAAGGGAAGGAAAGCTCGAGTAACTATAGTTACATATAATAAACAAATGTATATACATTGTACTAAGAGATAAATAATTATATAAAATAATAAAATATTACATGTGAGGAGAGGAGAGTTTTTACTTAACTCATGAGGAAGAACACGTCTTTCAAAAAAAATGAGGAAGAACACGTCACCTAACCGAGTAGGCAATTCTTACAAGATTATCCAAGCTCTAATATTTATCTAGTAGATCGAAAGTTATCTATAGAAAAATACTCCTCATAAGCTAAAAACGTATTGAGTAGAAAGGAAAGGAGAACGAAAACCAGACTTGAACAAGATCAAATTCAGATAGTGAAGCAGCCCTTAGCAAATCAAAACCTGGGACATAAGGAAGGTAGAAATCTCATTTATGACATAAAATCTGTTATAATTATATCATATTAAATTTATAGAAAATTTTCAGATATAGGGTTGAAAACCCTAATTTCTGGAATTTTTACTTGATGACTAACGTGCTATTTATATTATCCAGGCTGAAGTAAGAAAATATGTAGGCATGGGATGATGTTTCGAGTAGGAGTAGAATTTATTAGGTTATGATAAATCTACGGGTATGATGGATAGTCGAAAACCCTTATTACCGAGATAATACATGTACTAATATTAATGTCGTGTGAAATCATGTTCAGGTGAGGGAGATTCGTAAGAATGAAAGATTACAAGATGAATAAGTGAACATAGGGTGGATTGAATATGCTGTGAATCTATGATCGATGAACTTTCGAACATCTTAGTATTAATTATTATTAATTCGTAGTTCCTTGGTATAAACCTTGTGCCTAGGATACTGGAAATGATATTTTAGTCAGACTTGTAGATATACAAAAACTGTGAGAACCTTTTTATGTAGGGAATGAGTTTCGATCGAATCTATCTATGCTAAGTGAAGTATCGGGCGAAACTCTCTTTCGCCAAAGTGATTTATATAAATAATGAACCGATTTTGACCAAATACACTTTCGATCGAATCAGCCCTTATAGAGAAGACTTTCGCCGAACTGAATAAAATATTAATTATTAGGTGGGTCGGGCGATTTAATGATTAGGTGGACTCTTGGCTCGGCGAAACTAAGTTCAAGGCATGAATGAATCGGGCGATTTGAAACCCATGGCAATCGGGCGATTCTACTTTCGCCGAGGTTATGTAAATAAGGGTTGACCCGACTCGGAGCAATGTTTTAATAAAATTTCTGGCGAGCGTAAAATTAGGTACAAGTCGAGTATTGAATTAATTTAGACTAAAATCAAACGAGGGTTCTAACAAATTGGTATAGTGAAAACATTTTATTTCGGCCTAGTCATCTAATTTAGATATGATACTGATACTTTAATATTTTATTTAAGGGTTGAAAAATAAGGAAATCCCGAAGCAGTAAGATTATTTAGCTCGGACGACAGGTAAGTGAAAACTTCAACTACAACACATAAATTTATTATGTGGGCTTGAATTATGTGACTATCTGCTTCGATGCTTTTATGTGATATGAATTATTTCCGACATGTCAATACATGGTTAGTAAAGTAATTTATTTTATTCGCATGGCATATTCATATGCACGCACGTTTCATTTTTGGGGATTTCAAAGTGTGAGCATGCATTGTATTATCGCTTGAAAGCGGTTGATATTTGCCAATGTGGGCATTTGTTGTCGACTCGCAGTTGAGTCAGGGCTCTATGCACCATGACGGCGTGGTGCATCGTCGGTTATATTACATATATATTTAGGGTTGCGGCCCTGTTTGTTTTATTTGGGCGAGTGCCGTGTTGGCGGTAGGGGGTGACCTGGAGGGTGCGACCTGAGGGAATAAGCAACACAAGGGGTAACCCTGATGTAGGCAACCTCGGCGTGGGCTACTAGCGTGAGCGACAGCCTGGCAGATGAGACGACCTGGGAAACGGCGACCTAGGGGAAACGTAGTGCATCCTAGCGTAAGCCACCCGGTGTGGGTCGCTGCCGTCGGATTTGAGCTCATTTATGGTGCATAATAAAATTAGCTGGGGGCCCTGAGTGAAAGTAGTACGAGCATTAAATGCATTGGCGCGGATACCTCAGCGGGGTATTGGGCACTTGCATAGCATGCATCGTTTCTACTTACTGAACTTTATAGCTCACCCCTTACGTTATGTGTTGTAGGTACGATAGAGTCGGACGTTGAGAAACGTCACGGGTAAGGTAGGCTGACGGTGGTACTCCATGATCTTTTGAGGGCAAGGCTGTACATGGATGACGACCTGTGGAGTGATGTTAGGATGTTTTGACATTTTGATATATTGGGGCTACGACCCGTGAATAGTAATGACATTGTATATGATATCTTATCGTAACGTAAATTATTTTAGGAAAGTTTTTGTTGGACGGGTCTTCCGCGACTTACGTTGCGAAAATCCGCCACTAATCTAAGCTAGAAAGTGAGGGGTGCTACATTAGGCTTGCCTTGACCATGCCTCACGGCCACCTCCACGGCCTGCGCAAGGCCGTGGACTTGCCCACGGCCTGTAGCTTTCAGTCCCACGGCCGTAGGAAAGGGGGCAGAGGCTAGGGCTGCTCTGCCCAGCCCTCACGGCCACACGCATATTTCCCCACGGCCGTGGACAACGTGGCAGGTTTGCGGCGGTTTCGTATTTCCCTCCGATCGAGGGATAAACGATGTCCGATGGAACTGAAATTTTGCCAAAGATAAGACTCAAAAATCGGTATTTTGACCAAAGGAATTCTCTATCCCGAGGTCTAGATTGGGAGATACGAATTTTTGAGTCCGCTGCTACTTTTCAGGCGGGCTTCACAACCGTGACGAGCCTTACTCGTGGTTGTGAACCCTATCCACGTTCCATTCTTAATTGTTTCGTTCGGGAATATTAGTCCATGTAAATATAGTTTCTAAAACTTTATTTGACATTTTATTAACGACTCGAAGCTCGTTAAATAATCACACATCTCAATTTATCAAATACTGTCTCAGTGATCCTTTTTAAGCCCGACTCTCTTGGTTCGTCTCAACCCGGCAAGGAAGGAATCCAAAAATTCGGTAAGTGCCTAGCCAATCCTGCGGCACCGAATAGATCCCGTAATGAGTATGATCTTCGTTTTTTACGAAGCGAATATAGATTATGGTACTAAGTATAGATCCTTCAGTTATGTCCCTGTCGAGTGAGAGCCATGGTCATGTCACACTCACTAACCCGACAATACGATAAATTCGTGACAATGAAATTACTAAACTACACTCCACATCCACGTGAGTTAGTTTTAATAGTTTAGAAAGATTCCGTAATTTCTCGTCACCGAATATACATAGGACATATAACTCGATTACTTGCGAGGTTGTGAATCACTCACAACTGCCAAAGCCCAGCAGTTGCACTTCGTTATCAAGACCGCATGTCGCCGCTGACCCATGTTCATCCTTGAACAAAGCGAGCCTAGCAAACTAGTGACAAGTCAAGACCCCGAGCTAACTCTGTCAATGACCCTTCGGTCTAAGGTCCATATATACTAATATGGTCAATCAATCGGTCATTGACACTCAGCGAGTAATTAGCCATGTGATCAATCGATTACGAGTCATGTCCAAATATAAGTTAATCCCCTATTCAATTCATATCAATGTTACAACCTCCCACTTCCCAAGTGAATAGTTGGCACAACCATATAAGAGTCGTCAACAAATAAGTCGTGATCGACACTCAGTCACCCTACCGAGGTCTAAGACTTATGGACAATTTTAATATCCGAGAATAATAGCTCACCGGTGCCCCTTCTCTCATCCCATGAGAATCGGTGACTAAACTCGAATATATGGGACTTATTTATTTACCGTCTCACCGGATGTCTAGTAAGACTGGATAGGTAAATATATAATATGCCTTTTATAAATTTCACAAATAAATATTTGAATACAATATCCAAATTGTGAATAATAGGTTCATGTTTATGTCCTATTCATTACATCCTTGAATAGCATTCCGAGGGCGTATCCCCAACTTGGCCATGCCCTTTTGACAGCGGCACACATTCTGAATAGATGTCCTACAAAGTCTGTCGATCGTATTCCGATGGCGTATCCCCAACATGGTCATGCCCTCTTATGTACTATGATATTTTCGTGTGTTTAATAAAGGGATTGAATCGTTTCATATGGACACCGACTCACGGGTCGTACGGTCGAACATGGCTTATTACTCAAGGAGTGTTAATGACCGACGACAACACTATAGTAGTCTGCGTGAACCTTAGACCGAAAGGGGCTTTGACGGAGTTGACTTCGAAGTCTCGACTATCACTGGTTCCCTCGACCCGATTTATTGTTGCATGAGTCAGTGGGCCAGATGCGGTCTTGATAACGATTTGTGATTGTCGGACTCAGATAACCAAGTATGGATTCACAGTCTCGTAAGTAATTGAGACAAGTGTCCTATGTGGACGGCGATGGAAAATTATGAAATCCTTGGCCAAGGTATTGAACTAACTCCTTGGCCAAGACACAAAAACACACACTGAACGCACACACCTATCTCACACGCGACGGATCAGTTTTCTCTAGCCATCTAAAGAGAATTGATTCCGTGGTACATTGTGAGGTCGGCGTACCAATCTAGTGCCATCCACCACCATCGACGTAGTCTTGAAGAAAAGGACGAGGAGCTGCCACTCGCTTCAACTGGTAAATCTCTACGGGTTTGACCCGCCCTATTACGTGCAATATGTGTTACTATTTTGATCCGAGCTATGTGGGCAATTGGGAAACCCAGAAAATTTTTGTTCCGCACCGTATCCGGGGACGTGGCATCCCAGTACACACGGAATAACCAAACAATATGCTCATGAGATTCTTACTCGATCTCAACTTCTTGAGTGCAAGCATGTGTCAGCTCCTCTTACTGCTGGTCAAAATCTAACAAGTGGTGTGCGTCTTATTCTGATCCAACACATTATCGTTCATTAGTGGGAGCTCTTCAGTACTTGACAATTACGCGTCCCGATTTATCATATGCGGTCAACCTAGTTAGTCAATTCTTGCAATCTCCAACAACCGATCACTATCAGGCTCTCAAGCACATTCTTCGCTATGTGAAAGGCACGGTTAATTATGGTCTCTCATTTAGTAACTAATCGCCTTGTACCTTGCTTGCCTACTCTGACGCAGATTGGGCTCGGTGTCCTGAGACTCGTCAATCCACATATGGGTACTCTATTTTTCTTGGTGATAACCTCGTATCATGGAGTGCTAAGAAGCAACCTAATGTGGCACGATCAAGCTATGAATCAGAATACCGTGCTTTAGCCAACACCGCATTTGAAGTATTTTGGTTAACCAATCTTCTTAAAAAGCTTCGCGTCTCTCTCTCTGATACGCCACTTCTACTTTGTGACAACAATAGTGCTATTTTTCTTAGTCAGAATCCCATCGCTCACAAGTAGGCCTGGGCTTTGGGCCGGATTGGGCCGGTTCCGGGCCGGTTCCAGCGTTTCCGGTTCTGCCATGGTACCGGTTCCGGTCCCGGGACCATTTTCCGGGGACCGGCCCAGAACCATACCTAGAACCCCCGGGCCTTATGGGCCGGTTCCGGGCCCAAAACCGGAACCGGCCCATTTAATTTTTTTTATTTTTTTTTACTTTGAAAAAATTCTTTAGAAAATATCCAAAAATTTTATTCAAAAAACAAAAAAAAAAGATAAGAAAAGTACAAAAAAATAAAAAAAAAAACTACCTAAAAATACAAATAAAAACATCAAAGAAAGAAAAAAAATACCTAAACTAAAACTTAAAAAAAGGAAAAAAATATTCGAAATAAGAAAATACAATTTGTTCGACTTGACTATTAACTAAGACGATGTTTGAGGCCTCTTCGTTGTCCGAACTAGAAGAACGGAACTCGTTGATGGCTTTCTCCCGTCGGTTCTTCGAGTCGGCCAAATACCAATCCTTCAATAAGGTTAGCATTGCGAGGGAAACCGGGCTAAGGCTCGCACGTCGGTCGCCGATAATTCGTCCGGATGTAGAGAAGGCGGACTCGGAGGCGACACTAGACGCTTGCACGGCTAAAACGTCTCGAGCGACGGCGGATAAGGTCAGATAGAGAGTCGCGTTCGACTTCCACCAGGTCAAAACGTCGAAGTCTTCTGGAGTCTGGAAGTTGTGGCTCAGGTACAGTTGGATCTCGTTCGTGTTCGACCCCGACGCACGTGTTTTGGTCTTCGTATTTTGTGCCTTCAATCTTCGTATTAGTCCCATTGTGCCGCCCCCTCCTTCCGACGAACCGGCTTCGCTCGTTGGTACGAGTTGCTCCACACTGTGTCCCTGCTCAGCTGCGTAAATAGAAAAAAGTTCTTGGAGAGAAGTGTGAATTGACGCCTTTTGGTCGTCCACTTTCTTTCCAAGAAACTGAGCATAATAATCGAAAAAAATATCGAAAGTATCAACACCGCAACTAGGGTCGAGTAAGGCAGACAAACAGTGGACTATTGGGATTGTTTTCCAATACTTCCTGAACTTCTGCTCCATGTTTTGGATGAAACCACCCAAGTATGGGCTGTTGTGATACTCCACGAACTTGTAGCACATCGCGAAGAGGTTCCGGACGAATAATGGGGACGTCGGGTAGTGAACTCCGGAAAATTTCTCCGTAGCCTCGGCGAACACTTCAAGTATGGATACGACCAAACCTACAATATCCCAATCAAGTTGTCGTAATTCATACCTGGAGGTGTTGCCGACTGCGACCTTGTTCCAAAAAGGCGTCAACAAGTCCTTGTAGTGCATGAAGGTGCTGAAGAGGTGGTACAACGAGTTCCACCTAGTCGGGACTGGCAAAGGAAACTTCTTGTACGTGAGGCCGGCGGCAAGGACGGTTTGCTTCCACGACGTTCCGTACCGGCGTTCCCGTAGTAACTTACCTATTACCTTAAACTTTTCTACAATATCTCCCAAAATTTCGTCAAAAGCACATTGCACACACAAGTTAATAATATGGCAAGCGCACCTAGCATGTAATAATTTGCCGTCTAAGGGTAACTTAAGATGCCTACGAAGAATCCCTATCGCTACGTTGTTCGCGCTAGCATTATCTAAGGTGATAGACATAATTTTATCTTGAATACAATATTTATTAATGACATTCAACACATAGTTCGATATCGTAGTGGCGTTATGTTGCGAATCTAGGGAATCTAGGGAAAGAATACATTTTTGCATAGTCCATGTTTCATCTATCCAATGGGCGGTGACGACTAAATAAGATTGCGACGTAATATTAGTCCAGATATCGGTAGTCAAACTAATCCTACACGTAATGTTGGCTAAATGACTAATTAAGCTAGACTGATATTCCTTAAAAGTTTCTAAGACATATTTCCTAAGGACTTTACGGGTCACGTTATGGAATCTGGGTTGTATCGTACTCGTAAATTCGATAAACCCTTCACTTTCCGCAATGCAAAAGGGTTCTTCACACATTACTACGAATTTAACTAAGGCTTTCTTAGAAATTTCCCTAGTAATAAAAAAATTCCTACCCGTACCTACGTTTATTTGTTGTTGTCGGGGTTTGGTTCCTACCGGCTCTAGATCCTCCCTGAAGTTTTGCGCCCTCTGGAGGTGTTTTTTCAACGAGCCCGTCCCACCTTGATTCGGTCCGGTCTTAATTGTGTAGGGATGGCGGCACATTTTGCAATATGCGGTACTTGAAGCGGGATTATTTTTATCCATTTCTAAATCAAAATAATTCCATACCTTAGATCGTCGACCACGCGGTTGTTGCTTCCTTCTTGTAGTCGCCGTAGAAGCTTGGCTCGGTCCCTCGTCGGTCGTCGCCGCCGTTTTCGGTACATCGGTCTCCTCGTCGGTGTCGGCATTCCCCCTAAACGTATCGGCGTGTCCTAAAACCATAAAAACATCGTTGCTCGGGTTCAGGTTAGGATTTCTCGATGACGACGCCATTAGTACTTTAAAAATATCGAAAATAATAACTATTTTGGTATAATAATAAGTGACTGTGTGTAGTAGTGTAAATAAAATAATTATTATTGTTAATAATATTAAATATTAATATGTGGATGATTTTTTGTGAGTTTGTTGAGAGAGATTGGAAGAGATTTGAATGTAATTGTGAGTTCAAATGATTAAAATGAGGTGGTATTTATAGATTTTTGGTTTGGGGTTAAAAATGTAATTTTTAAAGTTTTAAAGAATAAAAAAAAAATAGAATGGCCCGTTGGCCCAACGGCTATATAGCTGTTTGGTAGCTGTTGGGCCGGTTCCGGTTCCCGTTCGGAACCGGAACCGCGAACCGGAACCGGTAATTCGCGGTTCCGAGTTCCGCGAACCGGCCCAATTCGTTTTAACTGGGCCGGTTACCGGTTCCGGTTTTGGGCCGGGTAAACGGGCCGGTATTGGGCCGGTTCTGGGTTGGACCGGCCCAAAGCCCAGGTCTACTCACAAGCGCGCGAAGCATATTGACATTGACTATCATTTCGTTCGCGAACTTGTCTCCTCCAATTTGCTTCTTACGAAGTTCATCGCTTCAAATCTTCATATTATGTCTTCACCAAAGGCCTAGCTCGGCCACTATTTGAGTTCTTTCGTTCCAAGCTGCGAGTCGGCCCAAGCCCCACGTCTTGCTTGAGGGGGTGATAACGGATACTTGATAACGGATAATGATCGATGTGGATAATCTCAAATCCCATGATTATCTCCTCATTTAGTATAATTGATTTTCATTTATTATGCTATTATATTTTCCTTATTCATCTTATATGTTAAGATCTATATATTTGAGAAGTAATACAGTATACCTTCAGAAGAAAAATATTATATCAGATCACCAGCTTTTCGGAAATGATTCATAACTGAAAATATCACTTGATTTTAATCATAGATAATTCATCATTTTGGTCATCTCTGCCAAACAATCATAGTGATGAGATGACCGTGAAGATTTGGATGATTAAAGCAAAACAAACGCCCCAAAAGTATTGAGGAAAGAGAACGGGCTATCTAGCAAAACAAACACCACAAAAGTATTGAGCGAAAGAGAACGGGCTATCTCTGGAATAGTTAAATAACTATAAATAATAATATTATAACTATAATAAAATTATCTATTGTACTCTAATATAATTGGGGTAGGGTGACTATAAACCGTCACATGGTCTGTCAACTTATTTGCAATTTACCCCATCTATTTGTATTCTAATTAATTGAACAATTTCCATACCACTGCTAATTTCTTAATTTATTGTACTTGTTTCCACACATTATTTTTCTTTTATATATTAAAAATTACATTTCATCTTAAATACTAAAACCTATGAATCTCAAAATATTAAGTAATATTAGACATAATTATATGTTAAGCACACATATAGAGAGTAAACGAAAAAAACACTACTTAGGATAACATGTGAGGATTAGGTAAAAACTGTCAAAATTTGATCCGTCGACTTTAATTGTTAATATACCCTTCTACTTATATTTATTACAATCAAATTAAGTTATATATATATATATTAATATTTCATTATAACATCATAAATTACAAATATTCAAAATAATATTATATTATTTTAATCATACAGTACCTCCATAAATTAATAAACTCTTTAAAATAATAAGACATTTCAGGAGTGAATTACACAAATGATGTTATTTTAAGAGTGAAATTACATGGATCGTTGAGTTTTTTAAACTATTGCAAAACTAATTAACTTTTTTATTCTAACTATTTTATTTTCATTTTCACCACAAATGTACTTAAAATTACAAATTTTCAATATTGTTATCTTTAAATAGCACAAAGCTTGTTAATAATTATAAATTTACCCCAACTTACTTAACTCAAATATATTAATTAAAGAAATAATAAAAATATTTGATGTGACCTAATCCTCTCACTCGATGGCTATGAGTATAATCGATCAACTTATTCCCTAGAATTGTCAAAACGGACCGGTGGGGCGGGGGCCAGCCTGCAATTTGGCGGGGTGGTCCGTCATATGGTGGGTTTTAAAAATTCAGGCCCGCCCCGCCGCCGGGCCACGGGCCCAGTGACCAGGTCCGTCCGCATTGAAAATTATTTTATAATTTATTTTAATTTTAAAATTTTAAATGATTAACAATATTTTAATTAGTTAGGGTATGTAAGAATAAATTTATTTGTAAGCATGTCATTAATTATTTAGTTATATAATAACGAATTAATAACTATATGCTCTAATTAATTATTAATAGTATATAATATCTATGCTATTATATAATTGGTTCGGGTGGATATAAACAGCCACAATTTGGTGTGTAACTTATTTGCAATTTAATATCACTCCTAATTTTTATTTACTGTTCTTAGGCCTCTACAACTAAGTTTCCTTTTTTATTTAAAAATTATATTTCATCTTAAACACTAAAAATTATATTTTCAAAATTTAAAATAATTTCAATATAATTATATTTTAAGCACACACATCGGGTGTGCAAAAAAGTACTAGTGTTATATAATTTATTTAATTCTATATTAACCGTATATATAATATACAATATATAATTATATATTAGACGACAAACCCACCCCCGGGGTAGCCCGCCCACCCGCCAAAACCCACGTCATGCGTGGTCTGGCCCGCGCAAGCACGCTACTTGCGGGCCGTGGGCCAAATCAATAGTTCTAGCTCCTGCGCGGCCCGCCCTTTTAATTAATTTGTTTGAGTTAAAAATAAGTTGAGGTAAAAATATAATTATTAACAAGTTTTGTGCTATTTGAGGATAACTATAGCGAAAATTGCAATTATGTGTATTTTCGTGGTAAAAATGAAAATAAAAATAGTTTGAATTGAAAAAGATAATTAGTTAATACGTTTAAAAACTCAACTATATTTAATTTCATTCTCAAAATGACATTATTTGTGTTATTCTCTCGGCATTCCAGTCCACTTAATCCCATAAGTTAGTAAGCTAATAACTTTTTAGAAACTTTCTTTACAAATATTAGGTTCCATTAAAAAATAAATTAATAGTTAATAAATATTCCAACTATAAATATTATGGTAATTTGTTAAAGTATAAATCTATTGCTAATTGCTTTTTTCTTAAAATTTAAATATTATTGGTTTTCATCCTTAACTTTTTAATTGTAGTCAAAAGTTTATATATACGAGTACTAAATAAGCTGAATTTAATTTTTCTTTTAATGGATAAATAATAATATTTTGGATATATTAAATATCTCTAAATTAATAAATTTAATTTCCTACTTTTCGTGGTTTTATGGTGCCAGAATTCATATCAAAGACCAGTAGGAAGAAATCAAATGTGAAATGCACAATTATCAAAATATCGCGAGAAAAAGAGTCTCTCTCCAGATCTGAAGTTCTCTCTCTGTAAGATATGTTTAGTTCATCACTCTCGGATTTCTCGATTTCTCTTCAAATATGAGAAAATGCAAGCTTCGTTTAGCCGATTTTTTTTTTTTTATTTGGTTGTAATTTTTCACCGACATTGATAACAACAATAGAAGAGATCTGTAAATTTATGATTGTTGCGTAGTGATAGGCTAAGTGAAACAATGCATCTCTCCACGAAAATGATATGTAAGATTAACCCTTTTGTTATTGTAAAGATGATCACTTATTACTTTGGTGCTGTAACCTAAAATCTTCATTTTGGGGGATATTGATTTTAATAATTTTCGTTATGCAGTGGAGCTTAAAAGTCCCTCAAGGCGCTTTCAGACTCAGTAAGTTGCAGTGTTATAATATAGTAAATGAGTTCGTTTCACTCATATCTCTTATGTTGAAACAAGTCTGAGTTTAGTGAATCATGTTCATGGTTTGCGTGTATTTTATGATTTCATAGTTCTATTAATATGGTAATGAACTTCTTCATTGATACATCATTTAGCTAGCTCTATTGTCAATGATTAAGAAAAGAAGTTCCTTGTGATAATGGATTTGTTTGCTAGAATTTCCATGATGTTATGGGGTGGGGCTCTGTAGTCATGAAAGGAAAGACTTCACAGGTAATCACTCTGCTCGGTTTATTACAGTGGTTCGAGAGAAAGATATCTGCTGGGAATACGCAGAAAGGTTAGAAGGAAACAAAGTGAAGTGCAAATTCTGCGAAAGAATCCTCAACGGTGGAATCAGTAGATTGAAACACCACTTGTCAAGAATTCCGACCAAAGGGGTGAGTCCATGCACCAAAGTAAGGGACGATGTAACCGATAAGGTAAGAGAAATCATAGCATTGAAGGACAAAACTTCGTACACTAAGAAGCAGAAGATTCCAGAAGCTAAATCTCCTTCATCTCTGAACATGTCTGCCGGGAAATCTCTAACAAGTGTTGAAACAGTGCCAGTAATAGCAAAAGGGCTTTCATCTATTTCGTCGTTGAGTCCCAATATCAGAAACGATCAAGAAAGTGCTGAGAGAAGCATAGCCCTTTTCTTTTTCGAGAATGAGTTGGACTTTAATGTGGCTCGTTCTTCATCTTACCAGCGAATGATCGAAGCTTTGAGAAACTGCGGGAGCGAATTCATCGCACCATCTGTCGAAACGTTGAAAACTGTATGGGTCGAAAAGATCAGATCTGAACTGAATTCTCAGTCAAAGGATGTCGAGAAAGAGTGGGCAATGACGGGCTGCACTATCGTTGCAGAAACTTGGACGGAAAACAAATCGAGGGCTCTGATCAACTTCTTCGTTTCGTCTCCCTCGAGAACCTTCTTTCACAAATCGGTCGATGCGTCTTCTTATTACAAGAATGTAAAGTACGTATTCGATCTGTTCGACTCAGTCATACAGCAATTTGGCCCGGAAAACGTAGTTCAGATAATCATAGACAATGCCCTCAATTTCCCAGGTTTGTCGAACCATATTCTGCAGAATTACGGGTCTATCTTCGTGACCAATTGTGCTTTTCAATGTATAAACTCAATCTTGGAGGAGTTTTCAAAGGTAGATTGGATCAGTTGCTGCATTTTACAGGCGCAAACCGTTTCGAAGTTCATATACAACAGTTCTCCTCTGCTCCAAATGATGAAGAACTTCACTGGCGGGCAAGATATCATCAAAACAGGGATTACAAAGTACGTTTCAAACTTCTTATCTCTGCAATCTATGCTGAAGCATAAATCAAGATTGAAGCACATGTTCAACAGCCCAGAATTTCCTACCGATCCATCTTTTGCTAACAAGCCTCAGGCGACAAATTGTGTGGAAATCATAGACGATAACGAATTCTGGCGATGCGTAGAAGAGAGCGTAGCAATCTCCGAGCCCTTTCTGAAAGTGATGCGCGAAGTTTCTGGTGGTAAACCCGCGGTTGGATTCATATACGAGCTCACCACTCGGGCAAAGGAGTCGATAAGGACTTACTACATCATGGACGAAATCAAGTGCAGTACTCTTCTTGACATTGTCGATAGGAAGCTTCAGAACAATCTCCATTCTCCCCTCCATTCAGCTGCTGCTTTTCTGAACCCTAGCATTCAGTATAATCCCGACATTAAGTTCATTGGATCCATAAAGGAAGATTTTTTCGGGGTTCTTGAAAAGCTTCTCCCAACGCCCGATCTGAGGCGTGATATTACCAATCAGATCCTTTTATTCTCGAGGGGGAGTGGGATGTTCGGTTGTAACCTTGCCAAGGAAGCGATAGATACCGTTTCGCCTGGTAAGTTCATACGCTGTAATAAAGCTATCTGATTCTAAAAGCTTGTGCTTGTAATTAAGTTCCATGGCGATGAAAATGCAGGAATTTGGTGGGAACAATTTGGAGATGCTTCTCCTACGTTACAAAGAGTTGCGATTCGGATACTGAGTCAGGTTTGCTGTGCTTCGACTTTCGACAGGCAATGGAGCACTTTCCAACAGCTTCATTCGGAGAAGCGTAATAAGATTTACAAGGAGACTCTTAACGACTTAGTTCACATCAGTTGCAATCTCAAACTAGGAAAATCGAGCATGACAAACTCCTCTGACTCGGAGAACCTTCAGCTCGACGACATTGATATGAACTCAGAATGGGTCGAGGACGGTGAAATTCCAGGCCATCTTCAGTGGCTCGATCGGTTTGGCTTTGCTTTAGAAGGTAGCGATTTGAATACGAGGCAGTTTAGTGCAGCTATATTAAGTGCAAATGATCATCTTTTTAATTTGTAGCAGTATGCATTTACTTACATTCTAGGTTGTGTTATGAGCTGTTAAAGCTAGATATGTGTGTGTGTGTAATAATTGCTTGCACCAGAAACAGACGGCTAATAAAGGGTTTTTGCAATTTGCTATTTTATTACTCGCCAGATATGTCTTACATTTATTATACAACATCTTTACAAATCACAGTTCAGCTAAGGAAAAATGTTTAAAATCAGTCATAGAAGCAAAGTGCATACTGCTGAAGATAACTTCTACGATGTATTGTTGAGGAGATATGCCAATGCCTTATCCTTATCGTTGTCATACATCAGCAGAGCTTCGGCAATATTGTTCGAAGAGAATCCCATTTCCCGCAGAAGCGTGAATCCATTAGCGAATTCCTTAACCTACAGACACGTAAATACCACCCAAGTTCAACTTTTTCTTCGTAAGGGACAAACAAAATTTAGTTTACGAGTGAGAGAGATTTACTTTGGCGGGATTGTCGCCGAAATTCGCAACTGCAAGTGGTACGGCCTCTCTGTTGAGGCCTGATGCTATGTACTTGCTTAGTACAGGATCAGTTTTTGCTCCCTGCAACCAAGAAAATGGTTTGAATTGTTAAAAAAAAGGAACATTTCTTGCCCAAGATTAACCGTTTTGAGTCGATAAAATCATGAACATAAACTGACAGAAGTATGTAAAAAAAATCTATAAAGTAAACAAATGATGAACACAAAACTAGGACAAAATGTGTAACAAGAGAGGTGTTGGGTAGCTATTCCAAGTAAATCAAGCTCATCATCATCGCACAAAGTGTGTCGTTGAGCATTAGCTCGCAGAGAGATAGATAGAGAGCAGCATGTAAACAAACAAATAAACGAGCGGTCGTGACTAAGAAGAAGAATCAGGGAAGTTACATATTGGGGAGTAGTCTCGCTGGCCTTAGGCGGAGCAATTTCTATACCCAGCCGACTCCAATTGGGATTTTCTTGGGCTGCTTCAATTAGGACGTTCCTCTCAAACTCAAAATCGACGTGGAAGTTACTTCTTGGAATCTCTCCATGTTGAGGTAACAATCTAGGCTGGAAATAGTAAGTACATAGAATGAAACTCGAAAAGAAAAAGAGAAGAGAAGGCCAAAAATCACATACATGTGACTGAATTTTCAAGAGCAAGCACTTGGGCACAGGCAACTAGGAATTCTAAGCAAAACCATCAATGATACAGTAATTGAGGGAAATCACATAGGTTTTGAAGAATTTGTCACATAAATACATTGCAAAAGAGGGTAAGAATACATACCGGTGGAGTGATTCTGTATTCAGGTTTGATTGCAACCCTAATTCCAGACCCAGCTGTTTCCATCCAAAGATCAAAATCAGAACCTTTATCGCAACATCAATAATTTAAAAGAAATTAGACAGGGGGTGCTCGTACACGATCCAGGCGGAGGCGGCGGGTGGTACGACGGCGAATTCCGGCCCCCGTGGGATGTTGATCCAGCTCCCGATCCACCGATCTTGGGATAGAGCGACGGCGGCTGACCGTACATGGCCGATGAGGACGGTGGAGGTCGATTGTATGCAGAGGAGGCGTTTGATTCGTACGTTCTGAAGTCGTATTCCATCTCTCAATTTCTCTCCTTTTCTTTCAAGGAATTTGTGAAATTACGTATTCGGTCAACTGAGTTGTGTGCTGAGGAAAAGACAAATAATATATTTATTTTATTCACTTGAGTTACTATTTGGCATTTAAATTTAAGGGACAATTTACCCTGGTCAGTAAGTTTCTAAACCATTCACTCCATGTCAGAATCCCTATTAATTTAAAGGACAACTTTTTGAAAATAGCAGAGATAAGGCTTACAAATATGTATTGATGAAAATACCCTTCCTAACATACTAAACTAAAAGTTATTTTCCGGCGACTTTCTGTTATGTTGTTAGATTATATTGTTATAAACGTATGGTGAAAACTGTTATTTTTTTCATCCCTTATCTGTTACTATGATGCAGAAAATTGTTATCGACATAGAATATTTATTTTATGAATCTCGTTTTTACGGTGAATCGAGCTCCGAAATTTCGAATGCCCATTAACCAACCAATTTCGGCGTGTAGGGTATGAAGTATTGTGGTATTGACGAAGCAAGATGTAAGATTTGTAATGAATTTTTATCTTTCTATTTAGGGTTCTAATTTGCGAAATAAGATGAAATCAAAGCATTTTTTGGCAACGATTACATCTAATATGTATAAATTCGATGTACCCATAGTATGGGCAGCTCGGTGCGGCACATTGTTTGCTCATATGTCCGACGTTCATCTTTTAATTTCGCGATAATACGGTCGACCCCAATAATTTGGGTATATTTTTGCTGTGTCAAAACTGTTACTCGGAGTATCAAATCTGTTACTCGGAGTATCAAAACCGTTACTAGGTGTATCAGAACCGTTATTAAACTGCAATTAATTATTACCATGTGTAGGGTTCTAATTTGCGAAAATAAGATGAATTCAAAGCCTTTTTTGCAACGATTACATCTAATATGTATAAATTCGAAGTACCCATAGTATGGGCAGCTCGGTGCGGCACATTTTTTGCTCGTTCGTCCGGCGTTCATCTTTTAATTTCGCGAAAATACGGTCGAGCCCAATAATTTGGGTATATTTTTACTGTGTCAAAACTGTTACTCGGAGTAGCAATACCGTTACTAGGAGTTTCAAAACCGTTATTAACTGTAACTAACCATGTGTATATGAAATGCTACTGTTTGCACGTAATTTGTTGTACAGGCAGAAACATCCAATACGTACATAATGAGAAGCCAAAAACTTACCAATTGATATCAACTGACAAAAAGGACAAATTGATATCAAATAGACAAAAAAAAGCCAGAAAGAATACTGCTAACGTTAAATTGCTTCTTTGCATGTTCGCCGATTGTGCCCGATCCTTTTACATCTTCCACACATGAGTGGACGAGTGTCTTGAACTTGTGAAGGAATTCTTTTAGATCGTGGACTGCCTGGGGTTTTTTGAAAGTCTGGTTCCACGACGTCTTCGGGTATAGGAACTTCAATATCAAATTAAAAGGAATTGAATTTATAGAACCCTGATATGCCTCTCGATGTTTCGCCAAACTGTAATAGTTGTCGCAGAACTCTTATGGGGAAAGGCCCAACGAAAGAATGCATGAGCATGCATGCTTACACGGAAGCCCTTGTAAATCTAAGTGTCGGCAAGAATATCTCGTGTTGTTTAAATTTACGGCATATTTGATCCTGTTTTCTGAAACCTCGAACTGCCACCGACCAGACCTATCAACCTCCAATGTTCGAGATTCATCGATGCTTAATTTCAGCTTCTTCTCTGGCTTCGTATACAAGCGGAGCTGTTGGTGTGCCTCCGTGCGTTTGTCGTTCATCATGATCATTGTCTTCCGTCTTATCTCATCGACCAAACTAACAATAGGTAGAGCCCTAGCCTCACGAACCCACTTATTCCAACTTTCCGCAACGTTGTTGTCAATTGTTCCCCATTTTTTCCACGAAATAAGGAGTTAGCCCAACAATTACGATTCGTCTTTCCTATGAAGTTTGAGTGTGCGGGAAATGCCGTTTGAACTTCCTTAAGAAATTGTCTGAAATCCTCCAAGTAAGGAGAGTAAGCTGCCTTCTTGAACTTTGTTGTCCAATTTTATTTGTTCTTATATGGGTACTTTCGCAATACCTGAACAGTTAGTGAAAAGAACAAAACCCTCATCTGAAATAACAATACATCACTAACAAATAACTAAATGAGTCTACAAATAACAACACATGGTAATGTACCTCAGTCTTGAAATTGTCAATGACATGTCCTAAACAATATGCATGGTGAGACCCTGGAAATACCGAGGGAACGCCTTGAACCAATCCTTCATGCTGGTCGGAAAAAAATGTATAATCTCTAAAGTTGTCTCTTCTATAATAGCATAAAAGGTGCCTCAATTTCAAAAGAAACCATTCCCAGTAGGGGAAGTTTCTGCATCAGCCACTGTGCAACAACAAATTATGAATTGATAATAACAAAAACAGCTCCGAAAATAACAAATTATTGTAAGAAAATAACAAAACCGCGAAAGCAACAGTAAACAATACATCATTTACATCTTTTGACACAGCAGTAAGTAGCACCCTTTGTGCTTCTTCATGATTTCTGTACCATTGATCGACATGTGGTGTGTCAATATAATTTGCAAGTGCGACAAGTGATAATATAAAACGAATACCTAAGTACTATCACCAACGTCCGATAGGCAGTGGACCTATCGTGTGTAGTGGAGTAAAGTGAGTAAACGAGTATCGAACACGAGGAATAAACGGATTACTAGTATTAACCTATCGACTCGATATCTAGCCTAAATAAAGTGCGCAGATTTCTGTACGAACTATCCTAACAAATCACTCCTAAACCAACATAAGACAAAGAATACGCCTAAACTGATAAGAGTACTTCGAATGATGAAGATGTGTCGGGATTTGAATCCCGCTAGGATTATCGCCTAAGACAGTAAATTATCGTTCCTACGTGATTCTGACAAGATCGCAGTAATTTTCTACCCGCTAACGAGTTTGTTGTCGCACTAAACGCTCGCGGGGGTCTAACATTCAGTAGTTACTAATAGCGAGGATCGAATATTTGCTTTCGCCCTATATCCGAATCCTATCTTCTACGAACGGCCTAATCGTTGTTTAGCTGTCGCCCAAAACGATTTTCCACAGGATCACTTTAACACATAGACATATTAAAGCGACGAAACAATTTCAAAAATAGACAAATAGTCATAAACACGAGTCACGATAAACATACGTCTTAAATTCGAATAAACCTAACGTTCATCTAATCCCAAACACATAGGGAATTTAGCTACTCATATTAGACAAGAAAACAACGAAAGAAATAAGGAATAAGGGCAAAGAACTCATGATCTTTCCTACTGATGGATTTGGGACAGTCTCTTGGAAAGATCTTCGTTCTTTGTTAATTCTGCGTGGAATTCGTCGTTGCTCCGTCTCCTTCGCTCCGGGACGTGTTTCCCTGTTCTTTTCTACTCTTTTTCGTCTCTTGAGTGATTGAGGTTGATATCTGGTAAGCGTCCCCCTCGTTTTGAGGTTGATATCTGATAACCATAGATAGAAGACTCGCCAATCTTGTGACCAAAGGGATTCTCAATCCGAGGTATGGATTAGGATATATGAATTTTTTAATGCTGCTGCTGCTTTGGGTCACGGCTTGGGTCAATCGGGGTCACGGCCGTGACGTTCTTCAGTGTAGTATTCTGTCCCTTGTCACAGCCTGGTGCACTATGTGTCACAGCCGTGACACATACTTGTTTCCGTCGTTTTTGCTCCGTTTTGCCTCGTTTTCGCTCCTTTTCGCCCGAAAGCCGTCCTAAGGTTCAATAATATTCAAATAGGTGTAAATAGAGCAACTAAATGCATAAATGACTACGGGAATTCTATTATAACATCCATAATTACTACAATAAACGTATTAAAATACGTTTATCAAACCTCCCCACACTTAAGCATTTGCTTGTCCTCAAGTAAATTAGAAGTCATAAAAGGCATCCAATCAAAATAACGGCACAATTTTTCGCAAATTATCATCATAGCTAGAAAGCACAAAATGGAATCACGCAAACAATCACGAATAGTACACTAATGATCGGCATCTATCAACTTGAACTTCCTTAGCACTGCTAATCGACCCCCATACCTCATAAGGATTCGCTCAATTCACTCAAGTGTGTAAGCTAGCATATAGTGAGTCGCTCAATTTGTGCACTAGTCCAACCCCCACCATAAGCTTGTATGTTAATCGCATATCTACTACTTAAAGTGGCAAGCGTAAATGTGATGGTCTTTTCGGGTAGAAACGGGTCAAATAATAACGAAGTGATAAGCATATATACTGAACACGTAGTCTTAAAACTAGGACACATAAGCGAAAATTCAAAGAATATAGCATGATCGAATTAACAGTCACATGCCCTAACATACGACTCAACATTCTCGCTCTGAAATCCTAGAATTTTCTGCCCGACCCTCTCAACTCAGTTCCCTTTCATTTTCTGCCCTTTTACCTTAGTTACGCTCTACTTTTGTGCACTGCCCTTATTCCCTAAAAACATCAAGGTTTGACTTTTGTCGCAAAGAATACATCGTCACAGCGAATGCCGTGTACCTATGGATACTTATTACGAAAACCTATATCTTGCCAAAGGGTTATGGGCAGGCTTTTATGCAAGGGATCGGATCATTTCAGAAAACGGTCAAGTAGGATCGAGTAATTTCACGAATAGCAGAGAAGAACATTAAATCAGACATTGAAACAGTAACCCTCAAGTTCAACTTCTACTCTTTTCTAATCAACTCAGGTTCGTATAATCTCTGAAGGCTTATTCGGGTCAGTGGCTTTTATAATTTACGAGGTAAGCAAACGAATAGGCTCAGGCTCAAGGTTAACTAAGGGGATTAATCATGGTAGAACAATTTGGCCATGGACTTAATTCCTAATGCCCTCATCATTTTCATATTAATGCACCAGAAAAAGTTCAACACGTATCAGCCAAGCAAGTTCTTGAGAGATAAAGACTAAGCACGTCGCACAACCAAGAAAAATGAGCATAAGCTCGTCAGGCTCAAACGCTCGTAACGAAAAAGGGTTATATGTACGAATCTCAAAGCAGCGCTAAATCGATTCAGATAGACACGATTCAATCAGTCATGCATATCCTAGTTGCTCACAAAATTTCATAAAATGCAGACCAACTCAAGATAAGTGCAAACAATGACTCACATCATAAATTTTTTATTTTTTTTTACGTGCATTCTCAACCTAAATTTTCCTCCCCACACTTAAGTCTGACGTTGTCCTCAACGTAAAAAGGATAAAAGGAAGGAAAAAAAAAAGTTAAAAAGAATGTGACTCCTTTGACGAATAAGTGACGTGGTCGTGACTGACGCGTGAAGTCGTGGATCGTGACTCGTGATATCCTGACATAACTAAAAAGAAAATGAAACGTAAAAAGGAACTAGACATAGATAATAATAGTAGATATATTCATATGCATCATAGTCATGGGAAAAATTAAACAGAGTACTAGATAGATAAAACCTGGGTTGCCTCCCAAGTAGCATTTCTTTTACCGTCTTCAGCCGGACGTGCTTTCGTTCGCTTAGGGTGGCTGGAAGTCGAGGTACAACACCTCTTTTCTGCTTATGTCTCCCTCGCCTACATCCATACCTTGGAGTTGTCGTTTTTCGCCGGGCAACGGTTTCAGCTCTAGTGGCGGTCGCTTCTCGACTGGGCTCTTGTCCTTAACTTCTTTGTTGTTTTTGTCGATGGTTATCGTGGGCTCGTCGACTTCCTCCTTGCTCAAAACCTGTGAAAAACCTTGCATAAAAGACGAGAAACCGTGCTCAAAAGCATCCAAGTAACGACACTTATTATCATGCTCACTACTCTTTTTCATCGAGTCAGTCATATTAAACGTAACTTTCTCGCCGTCTACCATCAAAGTTAACGTCCCCTTCCTAACATCTATCATGGTCTTGCCTGTAGCTAAGAATGGTCTACCTAGAATTAATGGAACATTTTCATCATCGTCCATCTCTAAGATCACAAAATCAGTAGGGATAACGAACTTATCGACCTTAACTAAAATATCCTCGATAACACCTAGGGGTATTTTAACGATCTATCAGCTAATTGTGTGTCACCTAATGGGTCGTGGTTCACCTAATCCTAAGCGCTTAAACATGGAGTACGGCATCAAATTTATACTAGCGCCTAGATCAGCTAAAGCATGCTCAACTACTAAGTCACCTATACGACAAGGATTAGTAAAACTCCCTGGGTCCTTAAGCTTTTTCAATATCTTCCTTTGGAGTATCGCCGAGCACTCTCCTCGGTATACCGAGGAGACATGTTCGAGTTTCCGTCGAGTCGTCAGCAAGTCCTTCAGGAAGTTCGCGAAACTGGGCATCTGCATAATAGCTTCACCAAATGGTAAGTTAATATGTAGTTCTCTGCGCATACCCATGAATCTGCTAAATAGTGCCTCGTCTTTGTCCTTCTTCAAATGTGCTGGGCAGGGAATCTTCGACTGGTGCGGCTTCACTAGTCGTCGCGCATTCTCCCACGCCATTTCTTTTTCAGGCACGACTTCCTCCTTTTTAGGTTCGACCTTTTCTTTTTCAGGTTCGGCTTCCCTCAACCGAGCTGGGTACGAAATCTTCGGTTGGTACGGTTTCACGAATGATCGCGCCTTTCCCTTGTCATCCTTGACCTTCTCGACTCCGTCGCCCTTGCTTTCCTCCACTTCTGGCTCGTCGTGGCCTTCGAAATCGACTTTCTCCCTCGAATTCTGCTTGGCAGGAACTTCTTGCAATCATCCTGCGCTCCTCAGGGTTACCACATTGCAGTATTCCTTAGGGTTTGTCTCGGTGTAGCTCGGGAGTGATCCTTGATCTTGCCCCGCCAGTTGTTTTGCAAATTGGCCCACTTGCTGCTCCAGCTTCTTAATCGAGGTGTCTGTGTTCTGGGCACGTACATCGTTTGCTTCCATGTACTCCTCCATCTTCATTATTCGACTCTCGTGAGCTGCGATGGTGCTGCTGAAGTTCGTGAGGAGCGCCTTCATCATGTCCTTCATCTCCCTCATATCATCAGATCCTCCTACGGGTGCGTTCTGATATTGGAGTGGTGCCCAGTTCTGGAAACTGGATGGTAGGCTGAAATCCCGGCTGTCCTTGCCCCTGGTGGTTCTGATTTTCATACGCCAAGTTGGGTGTGCTCGAGGTTGGAAGCTTCGCTGGTCACCTTGGTAATTCCCTGTCACGACCCACTTTTTCAATAACTAGTTTGGCGGATTTGTCGCAACGTAAGCTGCGGAAGACCCAATTTAAAAAAAACACTTATTAATAATTTAAATATTACACACTCGCACACATTTACTTCGCACACGTCCCGTTATGCAAACATTATAATTTAAAAGACCATAGCCCAATATATTTAAATATTTAAAACACATTAATAACACCCTTCAGGTCGCATCCATGTACGCCCAACCCTCAAAAGTACGTGGAGTCACCGCCACAGCCTGCCTTAGTCGTGACGTGTCTCAACGTCCGACTCGTTCGTACCTACAACACAAAACGTGGAATGAGCTACAAAGCTCAGTATGTGGAAATATGCATGTATGCACGTGCCAACTAGCAAAGGCATCCGCGCCAGTGCTTTCTAATACTAACATACACATATCATTCTTATTTCTTTATCATTTTTTTTCATTTTTATCAGGGCCCATAGCTAACTTACTACTCGCACTACCATAACATGAGCTCAAATTCTATACGGATAAAAATACGATAGTTGGCCCACTCTGGCTAGGGACAAAACTAGGGTTTATCTCCAGTTTTTCCATTCACCAGGTCGCACCTCTATCTAACGATCGCCCTTTTCCCATTGCGGTTGCCTTTCCGGGCACTCTGGCTTACGTCATGTGTCTCGTCCAGGTGACCCTCGTCCGCTAATGACAATGACAGTTGCTACACACTGAGTGGCTTACGCTAGGTCTCCCTAGGTCGCCCCTACCCAGGTCACTCCTCCTGTCGGACAGTTGCTCCACACTGGGCGGCCTACGCTAGGTTTCCCTAGGTCGCCCCTACCCAGGTCGCTCCTCCTACCTCACATAATACATTAGACGGCTTACATCCCGTCGTGGTGCCTTTGTAGAAGTAGCTATAATATTCGTTCTCTGTATACTGTGCATACTCATAAATGCAAATCCTCACATATTCCGTGTATGCACATGCTCATGCCATATGAATGATGCCATGCATACATACCATGCTCGCCTACAAGCGACAAATGCAATGCGCGTTCACCTTCCCAAAATAACATTAAATCCAAACGTGCACATAATATACTATGATATGGTGTACCAACTGGTTTCATAGCAAAATCATAAATAATAGCTCACCCTGCGATTTCATTATCGCCAGTAAGCACCTCACGTAAAACAACCAATACAGGTTGCCACATAACCACATAATTTCACATAATTCACGTCACGTAAAATCCCTTACGTAAAACAACCAACACATGTTGCCATAAAATCACATACTTCACATAATTTACGTCACGTAAAATCATACAACGCAGATAACCACATAATTCGAATACAAACATGTAATTTATGTATTGTAGTTGAGATTTCCACTTACCTGTCGTCCGAGATTTATTTGCCTAACAGCCTCGTGAACCTCCTATATTGTCGGACCTTAATTATAAAAATACCATACACCAGTGTGCTAGTTAAATTAGACAACTATTAAAAATATGCAAACTACCTAAATGCTGAAAGACTCGTGTGAAAATATCATATGAAAAATATGAAAGTTTTGAAACTCTTCGAAAATATATAATATTTGAAATTTGCTTAAGTATCGAAATTACCTATCATATTTAACTAAGTTTCGAAATGGGACTTGCTTCAAAATTGTCTTTCGAAAATTAGATAATTGCGAATTCAGTTAGTTTCAAAAATAATTTTCGGAACAGATTTCGAAACAATCTCCGAATGGCCAGTTCGAAAATTCTTTCGAAAATAACTTGGTTTCAAAATAAAACTCATACATGCGAAACTTGCGAAAAACTTTTCTATCTTACGGAAACTTATTTTGAAAACAACCTTTCGAATAATTAGCATCGTATCTTTCAAAAATCATATCTTTAACATTTCGAAAATCATAACCCAAAAACGATCCGAGAATTTATCCTATAATATTTAGAAAATCTTTTCAAAAACAGTAAGGCATCCGAAAATATTCAAACCCTAATCAACTCCAAACACTCGAAAATCTATACCTACGTGGACATAATTTAAAATCGATCATGTAAATCACCTATACTCATATCACCGTAATCTTCTTCAAAAATCATCCATAAAGTATAAGATTCTTTCGAAAATCCTCAAAATCCTAAAGAACAACAAATATCACCCAAAACTCATTAAACTCTTAAGGCTTCATACCAACTAACTAGGACCTTTCAAAAATCTCTTTAAACTTAACATGGTAAAACCTCCGAAATTTCAAAAGAAGAACACCATTCGAAAATCACCAATCTCCCCTATTAATCTACGAGCACGATAAATATAGACAACTCGAAAATTCTAAGTTTTCTAATCACTATAAACATTTCAAAAATCTCCTTAAACTTCAAAATATTAGAACATACGGACACCCAAAACTCTCAAGAACCATAATATTCGAAAGTCACACAGATAAATCTATAAGCACACACGACATGGATTAAAACTCCATCCAAACTCTTAGCTATATCTGACCCGTCAACCTAACCACACGATCATATGTAAGGTGTTCGAAACCTAAAATCCTACTAGATCTAAGAGATTTACATATTATAGTTAAGGTTATTACCTCCCTCCCTTCGGAGTTATGATTTTCGAATTGTTAAGAACCCTAAGCTCGCTAATATTCTCCTTCTTCACCTGCTTTAGCATTCGGCCTTGCTCCTTCTCAAAATGGTTGTTTCTTCACTAACTATTTTCGATATACAAGGTCTTAAGGCTTGGGAAAACAACGAAGATAGGACAAGCTTTGGAACTTGATGTGTGAAGTGGGAGTGGCTTAGGATTCCTACTCCAAGGTGAGCAAAATTTCGTCGCTTATGAATTATTTTCTTGGTTCCATTCGTCCTTGTCTTAAAGAGTATTAATTATAGGGTTAATTACGTGTCAGACCCTCTTAACATTTTTAAATAGTATTCAGGCACCAATATAGTTCAAGTTAGTATTAAGGACCTACTTTCTAAAATTCTTAGAGAAAAATACCCAAACTATGCGATATGACATATTTACCCACTAACAGATGCAATATTTACAAACATATACCATTGTCTTCTCCAACGAGCGATCTAATCTTCAAGCTCGATTTCCGCCTATATTCTCGACCTTCGTGAGCAGACGAGGAGGTCCGACCCTGACCTGTCGTCGTAGTAGTGCTCGATGGAGCTGAACTTATTTTTTTTTGTTTTTCCAAATCACTTAGCGACGTATGACACATCTCTTCTAGTAAATAACAAATCGTCACACAAAAATACGACATCCTACATTAAAAATAACGACTCATATATTGTTAATAACACAGTCTGTATACAACCAATGGATTGGGAGAAAAAGAACGAAAATCACAAACGACTAAAAAACAGATGAAAACTGCATAAATCACGTCGTTTTTGACTCATTAATGTAAAATAGACTTCAACTTCTCATGGGTACCTCGAATTTATACCGATTATTTGCAAGAAACGGATATTAGATTTTCCCTAAATCGTGTAAAAAGATACTTATAACATACCGAAAAATAACAAATGTTTTATGGTTAATAACAAATGTTGACTGATAAGTAACACATCGCTGAAAGGTAATAACGTCTTGTTTGTCGTAAATAACACATTCTGTATACAACCAATGGATCGGGAGAAAAAAGAACGAAAACCACAACGACACTAAAAAACATATGAAAACTGCATAAATCTCGTCGTTATTGACTCAATAAGGTAAAATAGACCTTAATTTCTCATGGGTACCTCGAATTTTTACCGATTAGTTGCAAGAAACAAATATTATGTTTTCCCTAAATCGTGTAAAAAAGAAATACTTATAACATAGCAAAAAATAACAAATGTCTTATGGTTAATAACAAATGATGTCTTAGAAGTACCACGTCGCTGAAAGGTAATAACATCTTGTTTGTCGTAAATAACGCATTCTGTATAGAACCAATGGATCGGGAGAAAAAGAACGAAAATCACAATGACACTAAAAAAATAGGATGAAAACTGCATAAATCTCGTCGTTATTGACTTATTAAGGTAAAATAGACCTCAATTTCTCATGGGTACCTCGAATTTATACCGATTAGTTGCAAGAAACAAATATTATATTTTTCCTAAATCGTGTAAAAAGAAATACTTATAACATAGCGAAACATAACAAATGTTTTATGGTTAATAACAATTGTTGACTTAGAACTAACACGTCGCTTAAAGGTAATAACACCTTATCTGTCGTAAATAACACATTCTGTATACAACCAATGGATCGGGAGAAAAGAACGAAAATCACAAACGACACTAAAAAATAGATGAAAACTGCATAAATCACGTCGTTATTGACTCAATAATGTAAAATAGACCTCAATTTCTCATGGGTACCTCGAATTTATACCGATTACTTGCAATTTATGTCGAAATCTAGATTCGATTTACCATTATATTCTCGAATTTGCACCCTAATTAGACAAGCAAATTCTACCTCGTGCGTCGTCAATATCACAGTGAATCCAACATGACATAATCGGTTGGATGGGGCATTCCAATTTTTTTGTGCTCATTTTAGTGTAAGAAAAATATTCTGTAACTGAGTAACACAATATTATTGAAAAATAACGTGTCTGTTTCATAAAGTAACAATATTCTGTAACTGAGTAACATAATATAATCGAAAAATAACGTGTCTGTTTCCTATAGTAACAATATACTGTAACTGAGTAACATAAAAAAGAGCATTTTAGTAAGGGTATTTTTGTCAAATCATAGTTTTTGGTCCTTTAGCTCGAATTTTACATAAAGTAGGTCCTTTAAACTTATTATTTCTGTAATAGGGCCTGACAAGTAAATTAAAAAATTAGTGGGGCCTGACATAAAATTCCCCCTTAATTATATTGGCTTTCTTAATCTTAATGAATATGTATTATGGTTGAAAAATCGAGAAGAGTGACTAAAAAGTGGGGCTTAGTTCACGTGGTTTTCCTAAAGGTGAAGCAACCCATTATAAATAATTAATTTGAACCTTATAGATTTTATTCTAAGTATGTAATTTTTAGACCATTTATTAAATATTTGAACTTTAATCATTTGGAGCTTTAATATTGTTTCACCCTTCATTTGTTTGGCTAACATTAAAATTCGAGTTGGCCTTAATTTAATTTGGCTTCTAATACTAATTTAGTCTATTTATTTAATAATTTCCATTGAATTTGGGTCAATTCATTTGGGTCGAATTTTAATTGGCCAAGTTCCTCATTTGGACCCATTCTAATTTTAATTCCATTTAGATATTTACCAGATTAGTTACATTCTATCCCCGTATTAAATTTACGGGTATTACATTCCCCATGTAATCTACGTGCCCCAGCGACTGCCCAACTTGGTATTCTGAGGTCTCGTGGGATGTGCCACAAATCTCACCCAGCGGTATGTACCGCATATGCTGCGTCGGTGCGGCGGTCGTGACGGCGTTCACGGGCTGTGTCTGCCAGGATTTTGGAAGTAATGCGCCGATTACTATCTGCAACTGAGAGTTAGTCCCAGTGATTTGTTGTTGGAGCGCCTCGAATTTGGCATTAGTTGCCGTCTCCTCGCAAACTCCGAACATGCCTGGTGTCTTCATCCTCATATTGCCCCTCATGAAGTTGTTCCTCGAGTAGTCCTCAATCGGATTCCAAGCATCGGTCGCACTGAGATTCACGAGCCCTCTTCCTGCGGCTCCGTCTAACATATGGACAGTCTGGTCATTGAGTCCCTCGTGGGATCGGTTGCTCTGGGCTGCCTTTGACATCCCGTGCTGTGGGCACCTCTTCAGTAGCGCCTTGTAGTGCTCTCACACCTCGTGCAGGTTTTCTGAGTCCTTCTGGTGGAAAAGAGAGATCCCCGTCTTCAACCTTAGCACCTTTGATAGTGGGAATTAGTGGTTGATGAAGGCGGCTCGCATCTCCTCCCATGTAGTGATCGATCTGGTCGGCAACATATCCAACCAGTCCTTCGCCCTGAACTTGAGCGAGAACGGGAACAGCATCAACTTAATCGCATCGCTCGTGACCCCGTTGATCTTGATGGTGTCAGTCACCGTCAAGAAAGCCTTCAGATGGGAATAGGGATCGTCATCGGGATTGCCCTCAAACTGGGCCATCTGGAAGATCATCTGAAGTCAAGAGTGGTTCAGCTCGAAATTGTTGTTCTCGATCGGCGGAATAACGATCGCCGACTCCATACCACCTAGTGCGGCGTTCTTGAGCAGATCTTGTAGTGACTGCTCCTCATCTGGAACGTTATGGACAGGTACCCTGTGGTCCGCCATATCTACTTCTGTATCTGGACTAAAAGAAATCGACCCGTAAAAGAAATAGCGAAAATAACAATGACTAGAAGAACAAATAACGCAAATAGTAATAAAGAAAAAGAGGAAAACATCAAATAAAATGGCTAAATTACCGAACTACAGTGTTCCTAATATAAATTTATTCCCCGGCAACGACGCCAAAAACATGATCAACACGTGGTGTTCTAATATAATTTGCAAGTGCGACAACTGATAATATAGAACGAATACCTAAGTACTATCACCAACGTGCGATAGGCAGTGGACCTATCGTGTGTAGTGCAGTAAAGTGAGTAAACGAGAATCGAACACGAGGAATAAACTGATTACTAGTATTAACCTATCGACTCGATATCTAGCCTAAATAAAGTGCGCAGATTTCTGTACGGGGACTATCCTAACAAATCACTCCTAAACCAACGTGAGACTAAAGGAATACGCCTAAACTGATAAGAGTACTTCGAATGATGAAAATGTGCCCGGGATTCGAATCCCGCTAGGTATTATCGCCTAAGACAGTAAATTATCGTTCCTACGTGATCTGACTAGATCGCAGTAATTTCCTACCAGCTAACGAGTTTGCTGTCGCACTAAACGCTCGAGGGGATCTGAAATTCAGTAACTACTAACAGCGAGGATCGAATATTTGCTTTCGCCCTATACTCGAATCCTATCTTCTATGAACGGCCTAATCATTGTTTAGCTGTAGCCCTAAACACGAGTCACGATAAACATACGTCTTAAATTCGAATAAACCTAGCGTTCATCTATTCCCAAACACATAGGGAAGTTAGCTACTCATATTAGACAAGAAAACAACAAAATAAATAAGGAATAAGGGCAAAGAACTCATGATCTTTTCTACTGATGGATTTGGGATGGTCTCTAGGAAGGATCTTCGTTCTTTGTTAATTCTGTGTGGAATTCGTCGTTGCTCCGTCTCCTTCACTCTGGGACGTGTTTCCCTATACGTTTCTGCACTTTTTCGTCTCCTGAGGGATTAGGGTTGATATCTGGTAAGCGTCCCCTCGTTTTGGGTCGATTTTGGGCTTTTATAATGACTTTCGCTGCTGTCACGGCAGTGACACTGTCGGGGCACAAAATGGAGCTCACTGACGTGTGTCACGGCCTTGTGCAGAAGTGTCACGGCCGTGACGCTTTCCAGCCTTGCGACAGTTTCATATTTCTCTCAGATGGAGGGCTAAATGATGTCAGATTGACCTGAAATTTTTAATCATAGATAGAAGACTCGTCAATCTTAATTCTAACCAACGGGATTCTCAATCCAAGGTCTGGATTGAGATATATGAATTTTTCATGCTGCTGCTTTGGGTCACGGCCTAGTGCAATAGGGTCACGGACGTGACGTTCTTCAGCGTAGTATTCTGCCCCTTGTCACGGCCTGGTGCACTATGTGTCACGGCCGTGACACATACCTGTTTCCGTCGTTTTTGCTCCGTTTTGCCTCGTTTTCGCTCCTTTTCGCCCGAAAGCCATCCTAAGGTTCAATAATATTCAAATAGGTGTAAATGGAGCAATCAAATGCATAAAATGACTACGAGAATTATATTATAACACCCATTATTACTACAATAAACGTATTAAAATACGTTTATCAGCCGTCAAGGAAGAGTAGCGGTTTACAACCCCTTATAAACCATACAAGCATTGAAACTCACATACGTTCTCCTAAATTTGTTTGTTTCAGGATGAAGTTGACAATGTGCAAATGAACCTGGATTTGTTCGAAGCACAGCATTGCAATACACCCTAATTTATCATACGAACCTCTTTGCAGCCCATGAATATTTTTTAAGGCTATTTCTTTCGCTGACCAAGCTCGATGATATGGTATTGCAACCCCGTATTCCTGCAACATATCATTCTTCATTGTGCGTGGCTTGTAGAGAGGCTCCGTGCTCAGCTTCGGCTGAACCAACTCCGCAACCAATTTTGCGTCGGCTTTTGGGTGGTCTCTCATTAGTAAACTGGATTCACCGCAAGTATGGTTGAGGTTGCAGTTTCTATGCTAAACATACCATCACATTGCCGGTGAGCTGCGTATATCCTCCATCTACATCCATCGACGCGTACTACGATGATTTTCTTAGCGTGATTTTTTACGTACTTGAAAGACTTTCTGCTCGCAACGGCATACCTTTTAGGCTTGCTTTTAAACTCATTAGCACCCTCAAAGACTTGCCTTTTACCCTCAATGCAGCGAATCCAAAAGTCGACTAAGTTTGCATTCGCGAGAACTCGACATTCACCCTGAGATGGCCCGACATGAGATGGCATATCCTCAGTTGTATTCCCATTTTCAGATACAATCATGTCAATGACCTTCATTTTTAGCTCGTGGTGCAACCTCACCATGAACTTCACATCACTATCCATAAGCAATTGCATTGTGGTGTTGTTAAGAGGTGATTTGTATCTCAAGGTGAAGGTCCACTTGCTACCAAACAAGGTTCAAAAGATTATTAGAAAGATTAAGACCGCAAGAAGCACCTTTTAGTGTGTGTTTGTGTGTGTGTTTATCGAGTACTGCTTCAAGGAATTTTCTTTTGATAAACCCTAACAAGGGTAAAAGTGGGCTTTATATACCACAAACTCTTTGGTATATTAAAGCCCAAGTCCAAAACTTCTACAAAATACAAGTTGTCTCCCCAACCTACAACAATACATTAATATCTCAATTTTAACCCAAAACACATATAAATAGAGGACACTATAATTAATTCCTAACAATCTCCCCCTTAGTGTCCTCGTCCTCTTGTTGATGTCTTCTGCGTCTTCCTTTTCTTGGGGCTTGCTAGCTCGTATGGTGATTTCTGAAGTCCTAAGATGTGTTCATATGACCTTAAAACACTTCGAAATGATATTCTCTCAGATATGATCTCGATCAGATTCTTGTACTTTACTTGGACTTCGTGTTCTTCATCTTTCAGCTGCTCGAGAATACTTCTAAGTTTGTTGCGAATGATTCGAAGTGTACCGTCGCTGAACTTGTTGATCTCTGATGTCTTCATCAGCCTTTTATCTCCCTTGTAGTTGATGTAAACAACTGATGGATCATCAACTTCATTAGTTATGTGTCCTTCGCCAAAACCTGTGTCAGGAACTTCGAAGGACGGTTTTGTCAGGTTTACCCTCTTCATATTGCTTTCCACTGCCATTTGGAGGTCATGAGTCGCGTTGAACTTGACTTGGCGCATCAAGAATCACTTAAGAGCGACATATCCAACCTTGAGGTCTGGATTCTGAAGCGTTCCAAGAAATCTGTAGCTTCTAACCATCTGAACAATGTCCTCACCTCTTAAGTAGGAGAGATCGCCTTCAGTCATTTCTTCGACTGTTCTATCTTCTCGCCGTATCTTGTAGATGGGAAATTCGTAGAAGTCGAGTCGAGCTCGTCGTACTCCGATGATTGCCCTAATTCTGGCTCGTTCCTTCTCTTCACTTCGAAGAGTCTCGACATCAGCTCCTTTCCCTTTCATCCTAAGTCCTTGACGGAGAGAAAGCAGGCACCGAATGGCAGTTGGTCTTGAAAGATGGGTTAACCCTCTGAGTTCCAGCTCATCCAGCTGCTTAATCCTATCTTCTTTTCTCCAGATTCTCCGTCGTATCTCTTCTTGATAGGGAGCAACTACTTTGGCGTTCTCCCATGGTAGATTAAGTTCTTCTCTTATCTTTGATTTCAGGGGAGGGCATTCTTCATCAACGACATGGTGTTTGAGAAGCTCGGAAAGTTCTGGAATTGCGGTTTCGTAGTCTTCACCTTCCTCAAGCTCGTCATCGTCGATTAGGGCGAGGCTTACGTTGGCTTTCATCAGAAAGTATCTGGCATTCTCCATTAACCCTTGGCTATGGCTGGGTCCATTGGTTTTATTATCCAATCCTCGTTGAAAATGTACTTTTCAACAGTGGTGTGAGGATTGTATAACTCTTCGAGGGATAGGGTGGGCTCATTGGTAGGAGATGAGGGAGATATTGGAGGGCTTCTTAGATAGTGTGTGTCTGGTGATGTGGCTTGTTGGGTTGTTTTGGTAGTAGGCCGGGTAGATTTTTTGGTTTGTGAGGGAGTAGGTGTTTTGGTAGTTCGAGTCACTTGCAGTTGTTGAGGTTGTGTCTCTGGCTGCTTCTCCCCCTTGGGACGACCCTCACCCTCCGGGTCGTCACGCGGCTGATTCGAAGTCTGAGCCTCACCTGGACACGTGAACGGAAGCTCAAGGCGTCTAAGAACCTCTGCTTCATATTCGATGCACTTCGTTGCCGTGCGGAGTCTGGCGATGACGACATCAATCAGTTCCGTCACAGGAACATTCCACGGACTGTCGCCAGGGGCAGTGTGAGACGGTGCTTGTTCGGGGACGGAGGCTTTGCCCTTGTCTCGGGAAGAACTCCCAATCGCGTTGTACACTTGGGTCATTATGGAGTCTTGGAGGTCTTTGGCGAAGTCAGCTAGGCGAGCATTGAGTGTGGCCTCCGTCACGAACGGAGAAAATAACGGGACGGAGTCACGAAGACGTTCCGTTGTCACAACATCAGTAGAAGGTACTGATGTGCCGCCTGTGTTGCACAGGACTGAATGAACCGAAGCCACTAAGGCAAATCGTTGACATCGATGCTGAGACGGGCTCAGATCGATGGCCCAAATCAGCAGCTGGAGTGGTGTTGACCACTGTGGGACTTCCGCTCTGTCCCAGACTAGTAGCTAGTACAGAGACATCGAAGAGCGTTCCGGACAGGTCACCAAGACCTGACAGTGCAAAAAGAGGTGTATGTGTCCTAGTAAAAGAAGAAAATATAGGTGGTGAGGTTACTAGACTCGTTGTGGTCAATGAAAGTGCAGTGTGAGGCGGAGGACTGCGTATTTCAACATCGACCCCCTCAGAGTGAGGAGGAGATGGCTGACGTGGTTCCTCGTGAGAAAGTGAAACAATCGTCTGTTGAGAGACGATTGAGTGGACATGTGGGGTACTTTGCGCGATTGGACCAGATGTCGCGACTTCTACTCGGGGGAGGACAAAGTCATCCCTGAACCTATGGGATCGGTCCGGATTATTTGCTGACTAGAGGATGGAGTAGGATGATCGTGCTTTTGTTTAGTACGTCGTTCCTTCTTGCTGCTGTTGGCATCCCCTTTCGATTTTCTCTTTCGTTTTTGTTTTGGAGATGCGGGGCGTCCTAGACCTATTCCCGGTTGTCGTGGTTGGCTAGTCCCGGGTTAGATTCAACTGGGTTCTGTTGAATCGTGGGGATTTCTTCTAGATTGTTGGCTCGCAGGTAGGCTTGTAGCATGGGATCTGCTTTGTCGAGGAGTTGAAGGAGGTGTTCCCCCAATAGCATGGCTTCTTCATCGAATTTCGACTTTGTCTTGGTGGATTGTATTTTGCCGAGCTTGGGTATATCATAGCCTTCGAGTTGGGGACGACGTTCGATTTCTGGGTGAAGGTCGATGAAGTGTTGAACCAGGATGGGAAACCATCTTACGTAAGGGAGGACTCTTGTGGAGCTGAATTTTCGTCTTCGCAGTTGATCAACAAGGTCAGACCATATTAGTTGGGCGATATCGTAGTTTTTGTTGAAGACAATGCCGTGGAAGATCAACATGATATGGCGGTTGCAGCGGTCTGATCCGGTGTGCTTAGGTGATAGGCACTTGTTGACGATTAAGAATAGCGTCCGCCAGGGTCGAGGTATGTCTTTGGCGCAAAAGTCTGGGAGATGAATGGATGCCTGGCCATTGGGCTTGTATCCCATGAAGAGGAAGTCGGCAATCAACTGATCAGAAGTCGGATGTTTATCATAAATGAGTGAGGCTGGTAGGTTTAGTTGGGAGCGTATTATAGCGGGGGTCAGGACGACAATGGTGTTGTCAATTTGGGCAGAGAGACGGATTGGTTGTGGGTTGTCGGTTGGATTTTGGAGCGAGGACCAAAATTGTTGTACGTAGACTTCGGGGACACGCTCGATTTTGCAAAAGGCATTGTTGAGAGGATGGTTTTGAAGAATTTTGAGGATGATAGGATCGGGGCATTGGGTATTTTCAAAATCCAACTGGACGTTATTGGGAAGCTTTTGAGCCCAGTCTTTACATGGGAAAACTTCGTCAATATTGCGCACCATAGTGATCAATCTGTAGAGATAGGATGCAAACATTAGTAAGATAATAATAATTTTTTTTTATTAAATGTTCACAAGACTTAGAAATTTAAAATTTCTAAGTTCGGCAAAGTTATGGAAATCAGTTATTGAACTGACGATGGAATAGATTTAAAGTGATGAGAGGTAATCGCACCATTGAGATGTGGGACTTGGATAATGTGAGCCATGAAATTTGGTTGAAAGTTGAATGATTGAATTTCAATCAGGTAACTTTTAGTGAAAAATCGCACAATATGTTACGGGACTTGGAAAATTTCAAGATCTTGTCTTGTATGATAATCGGACGATTTAATGGTTAAGTGAAGCATTCAATCGGACAAATTCAATCTCAGATGTATTGGTAGAATCGGGCGACGGAATGAAATCGGACGATTGAGAGTAGTAGGCGGATTGAAGATGCAATCGGGCGATTTACGATTGAAGTTTGAAATCGGGCAATTTAGAGTCGATTGAGAGAAAAATCGAGCGATGGAGTCAAATCGGGCGATTAAAATCGGGCGATTAAAATCGGGCGATTGTAAGTAGACACATGCAATTGCAATTGAAATTGAAATTGAACTTGTAAGTAGAAAATCAATTTTCGAGCGATTGTGGGACAGCTGTGAGAAAGAATACATACGAAATCGGCCGATTAAAACAAATCGGGCGATTTATGAAGGAATTAGACTTTTGAATTTGGGTGTAAAATCGAGCGATTAAAGACAGTTTATCCTAAACAGCTGAGAACTGAAAATCAGGCGAAATGAGTTTGAAATGCAAGAGCGACCGTGAGTCCGAAGTAATCAGAAATCACAAAAGCAAGCGAAGCAAAACAGATAAGTGATATTAAGATCATCTCAGTAACCACATAGAAATTTGCATATTCAAAGCAATGAACTGAAGGTTACATATGGACGAACTCGTAAACCCTAAACTAACAGCTCTGAGAAAAAAGGTAGAAATCGAACCAATACTTGCAGATGCAGTGATTGCGCTTACGTAGATAGGTCAGAATTTCCAGGAAGATGCAAATTTGTGAGCTTGAGCGATGTAGGTATTTCAAGATTTTGAGAGAGATCTAACAGCGTTAATCGCGTAAATTTGGGGAAAACAGTGATAAATCGGGCGATTTTAAATTTATATGAAGGAAGGTTACTGTAGCGGAGTGGCCGATAGAGAAATCGGGCGAATAGCAAATCGCCGATATTAATCCGTAGCTGAATCTGAATGGCACAGTTAGAATAATCGGACGATTTTGAGAATCGACCGTGAGTCCGAAGTAATCGAACGATTTAAATTAGCTTTGAAGAATATCAAGGATATCAAAATGTTCAATTATACTTGACACCAAAATTTAATATCAAATCACCGAATTTTCCAAGATCGATTTCTGTGAGACAGAATCCGATAAACGACAAAGAAAGCTTCGCTTTCGTTCGCGGCGCTAAGCCCTCAAGTCAAAAGTTCATCTGTATCATTAATTAGGTCCTCTGGACGAACGATTTTGTTGTTGGATTTGTGTCTATAAATAGACCCGATTGGAGAAACATGGTAAGATCGTAAATCATTCAATCGAACGAATTGAGTTCCTAAAGATGAACTGGAATCAGCAGCGAGACCAAGAAGAGAACAGGGAGCACGCAGAGTTAGTGATTCGCTTCAATCACAATCTGGATATGTTAGTACTAGAGATTGCACTTCTTATGTGCTTGTTCATCGTTTTTATGGCGATTCTGTTTTGGGTTTTAACACAGCGTACACGCTTTTGAGATCTTGTTACGCATTTCAGGTGATTTTCATAGTTTCCCTTGCTGGAGTGATTTGGTTTTTTGAAGATGTTTTCCGTATTTGAGTTGTAATAGCGTTTTTCGCTTATTGAAGGGTGTACGAATCATTAAAAATTAGTTTGTGAAACCAACTACTCCCCTTCAATCTGTGTATATCATTAAAACGCTCCCCCCAGATTCGAGTAATTCCTGCAAAAACTCCCCCTCAAACACATCATATATTATTAAGCCGCCCTTAAACTAAATATTAATATTTTATTTTATTTTAATTTTTAATTTAATTATTTTTTTTAATTATTATTAAAAAATATGGAGGTAGATCACCTAAGGTTCGAGATTCAGCATTCCTAACTCAGATACAAGGAAATGGAATCGTGTTTCATCCAGGGCCTTGGTAAATAAGTCGGCCAACTGAACCTCCGTATTTACGAAGTACATGGCAATTGTGTCCTTCTCCACATGGTCTTTTATAAAGTGATACCTAAGATCTATGTGCTTTGTGCGAGAATGGTGAACAGGGTTACAAGTAATGGCTATGGCGCTCTTTGAGTCGCTAGATATAGGAATATTATTGAAATCAAACCCGTAATCCTGTAGTTGCGTTCGCAACCACAGAATTTGAGAGCAGCAACTCGCCGCAGCTACATACTCCGCCTCGGCAGTGGATGTGGATACACAGTTTTCTTCTTAGATGACCAACTTACTAGTTTGTCACCTAAGAATTGTAGTCCTCCTGATGTACTTTTCCTGTCCATCTTACATCCTGCAAAATCCGCGTCAGTATAACCAAGTAATTGAAAATTTGAGTTCTTAGGATACCATAGTCCAAGTGTTGGGGTTCCTTTGAGATACTTCATTATTCTCTTCACAGCTAGCATGTGTGACTCCTTTGGATTGGCTTGGAACCGAGCGCATATACATGTGGCGAAAACAATGTCAAGTCTGCTGGCTGTGAGATACATGAGTGATCCGATAATTCCCCGATATGTGGTTGGATTGACTGGCTTTCCATCTGGGTCTGAGTCAAGCTTACAGGAGGGAGTCATTGGGGTGTTCTTCGTAGTTGAATTCTCCAAGTTGTACTTCTTGAGTATGTCGAGAATGTACTTTGATTGGTTTAAAAAGATGCCTTCTGAAAGTTGTTTAACTCGAAGTCCAAGAAAAAAGTTGAGTTCTCCCATCATGCTCATTTCGAACTTCGTCTTCATCAAATCGCCAAATTCTTTGCACAATTTTGGATTTGGGGACCCAAAGATAATATCATCAACATATATTTGAACGTGGAGAATCCCTGATTTATGTCTTTTAATGAAGAGTGTTGTGTCAATCTTTCCTTTCGTGAACCCTGATTTAATCAAAAAATCTGAGAGTGCCTCGTACCAAGCACGTGGGGCTTGTTTTAGTCCATATAGAGCTTTCTCTAGAAAGTACACATGGTCAGGATGAGTTTCACTCACAAAGCCTGCAGGTTGAGCTACGTAAACTTCTTCTTTCAGTACCCCGTTGAGGAAGGCTGTCTTGACGTCCATCTGGTAAACAGTAAAGTTTTTGTGAGCAGCATACGCCAAAAATAGTCGGATGGCCTCAATTCGAGCAACTGGAGCAAATGTTTCGTCGTAGTCAATTCGTTCTTGTTGATTGTAGCCTTTTGCCACTAATCGGGCCTTGTTCCGAATGACGATTCCATCTTCATCTCTTTTGTTTTTGAAGACCCACTTGGTTCCTATAATTGATTTTCCTTGTGGTCTTGGGACTAATTTCCACACTTGGAGTCGCTCAAATTGATTGATTTCTTCCTGCATAGCTTGTATCCAGTCTGGATCAGCTAATGCATCTTCGATCTTACTATGTTCGCTTTGACTTAGAAAGCATGCATATAAATTCTCGTTTATTGTTGAGGAGCGTGTGCTTATTCCATGATTTGGATCTCCGATAATTTGAGACGTCGGATGAGCTCTAGTCCATTTCGTTGTGTGAGGAAGTGGTTGACTCAATTCCTCATGGTCAAGTTCCTCACTAGGTTCAGCTTCGCTGGTACTAGAGATTTCAAAGGGAGTTTGATCTTCGTTACCTGAATTATCCGATGGGACATTCTCTGCATCTTCATTGTGGATTTGCTGAGGTGGGATACTTGAAGTCATCTCATCAGCCTCTGTTGAAGTGTGTATAGACGGAACTGTTGTATCAGTTCGTTGTGGGCGAGGGCGTATATATAGCTGATCAAACAGGAGATTCAGTTCATCTTCATCAAATGTCTGTGAAGTAGATGATCCTTCTTCGGTTGAAGAGTTATGTTGATCTTCAGTCAATACTCTTAAGACTCCAGGTTGTGTATTTATCTGTTCAGCAGCAATAGATGGCGCTTCATCGAACGTAACATTTGCACTTTCCATGACGATTCATTTTTGTGGCAGGTAGACTCTGTATGCCTTGGACTCAGCAGAGTATCCAATGGATATCCCTTCGATTGCTTTAGGATCGAATTTTCCTCGGTCTTCTCTATCATTTAGAACGAAGCAGTTGAAGCCAAATACTCGAAGAAACTTGATGTTTGGTATTCTTTTGTTGATGAGCTCGTAAGGAGTTTTTCCGAATCTTTTATGAATGCTAGTTCTGTTCTGAGTGAAACAGGCTGTGTTTACCGCTTCGGCCCAGAGAAAATGAGGAAGTTTCGATTATATTAGCATTGTACGAGCTGCTTCAACTAGACTACGATTTCTTCTTTCCACAACCCCATTCTGTTGGGGTGTCCTCACTGCTGCGTATTGCTGAGCGATTCCTAGTGATGAATAGAAATTGTCAAGCAATTGATTCATGAATTCAGTGCCATTGTCAGTTCGAATCACTTGGACATTGCATTCTAGTGAGTTCTGGGTCTTCCTCACAAAATCTATGATCAAGTCGGGCGTCTCATCTTTCGTCCTAAGGTATCTGGTCACGTATATCGAGAGAAATCATCCACTATTACCAGAATGTATTTTCGTCCGTTGATGCTTTGTACTCTCATAGGTCCACATAGATCCATGTGCAGTAGTTCTAGTGGTCGGGACGTTGAAGCTACGAGCTTTGCCTTGTGTGATGCTCTTCTCATTTTCCCCATTTCGCACGCACTGCAGAGATGTTCCTTGTGAAATTTTAAGGCTGGTAATCCACTCACTAGTTTGTCGGTGTGTAGTCTATTCAACGTTTTGATGTTGAGGTGGGATAGTCTTTGATGCCAAAGGTCACTTTGTTGAATTGAGTTCTTCGTCATGAGACACAGTTTGGACGAGTGTCGAGTAGTTTTCAAATCGATGGTATAAAGATTTGTCTTCCTCGTTCCAGTTAGAAGGTCTCGACCACTCTTATCAGTAATACTGCAACCTTCAGCATGAAATTGAACCTTTAGTTGTCTGTCGCAGAATTGACCAATGCTGAAGAGATTATGACTGAGACCCTCAACATATGAAATCCCCTTGATCGTCAGGTTATCATGAATTAGATCGCCATGTCCTAAGATAGGAGCCGTGTGGCTGTTTTCAAAGCGCACATTTCCACCGAATTGTTCGGTGTAGTTACTCAAAAGCTCTTTTCTTCCAGTCATGTGTGTAGAGCAACCAGAATCAAGTATCCACACATGACGGATCTGCAAAAAATAATCAATGAGATTTAGGTACTCATTTCAGGACGGGTCCTCCCATATTAGTTTTATAGTCTGTGTATGCCTTTCTTATGGGTCTGTTTCTAAGGTCAGTATTAAATTTATCTACAACTCCAGTTGATTGCTTAGGACCCATATCTTTCTAATTCCAAGAGGATGACAGTGATTTGTCCATGCTCTGAGTTGTTGTTTTGTAACCCATATGCTACGCATTCCTATAGCTTTGACTTTGTTGGCTTGTCCTTGTCTTTTGTCAGGTTTGTACTTTGATTTAAGAGAGGATGGTGGTGTTTCCTTGGAAGTACTGACATTGGTAGATTGGTATTTAGCGTTTAAGATAAAAGCATCATCATAGCTAGAATAGTAGGTACGATTCTTAGTAGTCGTCACTGGCTTAAGAAGAATAGACGAAGGTTCAGCAGGATAATTATTAGCACACAATTGACGCCATTACAAAAATTTGAACTAGACGCTTCAAAATCGACAGGCTGCTTCTTTTTAGAGGAATAAGCGACATCGCTCTTTGGTAGACTGTCTCCTGTGGCTTTCTTTTTCCCTTTCTTATTTAGAGAATTGCCTGTGAGCACATGCAAGGATGGGTTAGTAAGCTTAGATTTGCCAGATGCAATGTGCTTTCTTTTCTTCCTAGTGTCGGTGGGGATGGACATTTGACATTTGGTTAACGGAATTTGTAGAGATCCTGAAGCTATGCCGATGTCGATTTGAGTCTCTAGAGAGGAAATATACTTAATAGAATTTTATTCTCTACTTGGAGAGTTATTCTTTCTGACTCTAGAGTTGAGACTGTAGTTCTGCTGCTGTCGATTTGTTTTTCAAGTGAGGAAATTATGCTAAGCAGTATTCCATTCTCTATCTGGAACTTTATCCTTTCAGATTCCAGGTTTGATTGCAAGTCAGACATTACTCTGATTTTAGTTGGTATATATGCATTAGAGATATTTGGTTCTTCGATACCTACTTCATTAGACGAAGGCGGATAAATAAGTAAGTAGTCATCAGGATTAGATAATGGTATTTCCCTAGTCTTGTAACTATCATACAGTTCTTCATAGTTAATAGTGATTTCTGCCCAATCCTTCCTATTTCTCTTTTTCTCTTCTAGTGCATCATGTGCAGATGAGTTTGTGAAAGACATTAGATAAGGCAGATTTAACCCGGAGAAACTAACATCATAAAGAGGGAGTGGTCTCTTTACTATAGAGTTTGGATTGAACCCTAATCCTTCATGTGGGTCATAGAATTCTATGTCTCTAGGCTTATTCATGAAGATCGTTCTATCTGATTGTCCTCTCCTAATAAGTAAGTCTTCGAGCTTCTTAATCTTAGCATATAATTTTGCACGTTCTTTATTTAGGATATCGAACTCGCATGTTTTGTTGATTCGCTCATCGTTGCAAGTTGTCAATTTGTCCTTTAGCTCACTAATCTGTGTTTTCAACCCTTCTATTTCTAAGTCACGACTATCAACTTTAGACTGTGCTACTTCTAGCAGACATTCTAGGTTGCTATTCTCTCGTAATTGCTTAAGTAGGCATGCATAATTATTGTCAAACCGAGCCTGTAAGTCATTGACCTTTGATTCAGATTCAGATAGGTTAGCTCTCAAGTCAACTAAGCAAGTTTCTAATCTACATACTTCTTCACGGGTAGTATCTAGGATTTCTAATGTGTTAGATAACCTCACTTCTGTTGACCTGAGGTATTCAAGTTCATTTTGAAGGATAATGGTTTTTTCTTGAAGTTCAGAATACAGTCTTAGGTTAAGAGTTTCTACCTCCTTTCCGGAAGACAGCTCCTTGTCTTCAGTATCAGCATTGGCTTTCATGTTCTTTTGCTCAGAGTCATCTTCTTTCACCAGAGCCATCAGGGCTATCTTCTCCGTCTCACTTTCAGATGTATCGTCTAGCCAGTGGTCCTGTTCAGCCATCAATGCGGTTCCAGATTTCTTCTGCTTGAGCAGTTGAAGTTTTCTGGTGTAGTACTCTTCATCCTTTTTCTTGGGAAGGTAACAGCCTCTAGCGAAGTGCCCAGGCTTTCCACAATTGAAGCATTTGCTAGGCTCAGAGTCATTCCTAGTATCAGGTTGTTGAAAAGGTTTTGGCGGCTGTTTGGAACTTGATGAGACTCTCTGACGATTAGCAGATGATGATGACTTTCCGGAAGACAGCTCCTTGTCTTCAGTATCTGCATTGGCTTTCATGTTCTTTTGCTCAGAGTCATCTTCTTCCACCAGAGCCATCAGGGCTATCTTCTCCGTCTCACTTTCAGATGTATCGTCTAGCCAGTGGTCCTGTTCAGCCATCAATGCGGTTCCAGATTTCTTCTGCTTGAGTAGTTGAAGTTTTCTGGTGTAGTACTCTTCATCCTTTTTTCTTGGGAAGGTAACAGTCTCTAGCGAAGTGCCCAGGCTTTCCACAATTGAAGCATTTGCTAGGCTCAGAGTCATTCCTAGTATCAGGTTGTTGAAAAGGTTTTGGCGGCTGTTTGGAACTTGATGAGACTCTCTGACGATTAGCAGATGATGATGATTTTTTGAAATATTGTTTTGCCATTCTTTTCGTTTAAAAGCCACGTGCTTCTCAAAATCTTTGAATTCAGGGTCTGATTCTGTCTCAGAGTCTTCACTTTCTAATGGACTGGAGGACTTAACAGATTTACTCTTTGCAGCTTTTGCACTTTTCTTAAGATTAGAATCTGTCACTAGGGCAACTGTGTCCATGATTGCTTTACCTTTCTTCTCTCCGATCGCTTCATAAACATCGTCATTGTGCTGCTCCAGACTTTCGTAAACACTGTGGATATCAATCTGATCTAGGTCCTTGTTAAGCCTGAAGTGTGTGGTGACTCTCTTCCATTCTGGAGGTAGGGAGGTAAGAAATTTGACATTGAGTTCCATGTTAGTTTTTATGATGTTTATCTTCCTTAATTCGTTCACGAGGATCATGAACCTGTTGTAGGTCTCGCTGATTTGCTCATCAGGCTTAACCTTGAATGAATCGTATGCTGCAAGGGTGTTGGCTTTCTTGGCTCTTAGTCCACTCTCTGTTCCTTGCATTAATTTTGCAATCTCATCCACATTGCTTTAGCGGTTGGAAAGCTATCCACTTGAATCAGTATGTCATTAGGTAAGGCTTGCATCAAATAGTTTCTTGCCAGAAGATCTGCTTTAGCTCGTTTCTTTTCTGCATCATTGTATTGTGCTGGAGTTTTGAGTATTGTGCTCTCTTGAACTGCTGGGGTGACAGTGTTGTCACCACGGACTGTGACCCAGAATTGTTGTGGTCCATTCTCAAGAGAATCGATGATGTCTTCGCCATTCCTTTATTTCAAGAAAGTTCAGGAATCTGCTTCTCCAGACTCCGAAGTCTCCGCGCCTCAGAACTGGAACACGAATGTCGCTTCCCATGGCTAATGAATCCATTTGTTGTTTGGTAGTGATCGTTACGTGGAAGTGATATGCGAAATGAAATGTTAGTCTCGAACAATTTTAGTCAAGTTTGAAATAAATAAGAATAATATTTAGTATTCTTATTTTATTTATTTATAATATGGTGGTTGTTGCAAGAAAGAAAACAATCAAGACTAGTCGATTTTACTTCAAAACTTTTGGTTCTTGCGACTCTTGTTAAGAAAATAAATCGGACTATTTCAGTTTTAAATTGATCGAACAGGTTAAGAGCTGGAATAGGACAGCACAGATCCTAATTGTGAAAATTGAGTGACTTGATGTTGATTTAAATCGGGCGACTCAACAAATTTACTTGGAAAGGTTGGGTCAGAAACTGAAATTGGACGAGATATGTTTCGGGCGAGGCTTAAAAGGATTTGATTCGGATGACTTTAGTTAGAAAGAGAAATCAGACAATTTGAAACTTATTACTAAGAGATTTAAATCGGACGATTTGTTGTAAGATAAGAATGTGTCAATCGGACAATTTGAGCGAAATCGTGTAAGGTTAATATTAATCGGATGATTTATCAGATCGGGCGATTTGACTCAAACCACCGATTAGTGTTTTGAAGAGAAGTTCGCTACAGTGAAATCGGGCGATTCTGTGGAATCATACGATTTCCTCTTGCAGGAATGAAGGAAATCGGGCGATTTAATCTTAGAGACTGGAAATCGCCGAGGCTTAAATCGGACGATTGTGGTGCAATCGACCGATTTTCCCTTATATGGTAGGAATCGGGCGACCTGCGAAATTAAAGCATCACCATCGAATACTTCAAAATTCAAGAAGCTGTGTGAAAATCTACCCGAAAGTGAAGAACAGACCCAGAAAAAATAAATTTCAGACTCGATTTTCTGGTTTCAAAACAACTCAAACTTGACTATAATCTATGTGAAAGAACAGAAATGCACTCATTAACGATTTTCCTCACCAAAGGATGGAAAAAAAACGATTTAAAAGGCACATCAATGAAAAATCGAAAATGGATTTTGAGCAAAGGTTCTTTCAAATCTTTTCAGAATTGAACAAAACTGGATTCAAATTGATGAGATAGATCCACATTTAGCTCCGATACCACTTGAAGGTCCATTTGTTACCAAACAAGGATCAAAAGATTATTAGAAAGATTAAGACCGCAAGAAGCACCTTTTAGTGTGTGTTTGTGTGTGTGTTTATCGAGTACTGCTTCAAGGAATTTTCTTTTGATAAACCCTAACAAGGGTAGAAGTGGGCTTTATATACCACAAACTCTTTGGTATATTAAAGCCCAAGTCCAAAACTTCTACAAAATACAAGTTGTCTCCCCAACCTACAACAATACATTAATATCTCAATTTTAACCCAAAACACATATAAATAGCGGACACTATAATTAATTCCTAACACAAGGAGATGGAGCTACTATCGACATCTGAGAAACGTTGGGTAACTAGTAATAAGAGGTCCGTTAAAGATGATGTTTCTCTTACCTCCAACAAAAAAAAATTGCTTTTATAAGCAAAAAGTGCAAGAATCAAATCTTGTATGCTTGACATAGTGGGGACCATGGATTCTGTCAAAGTCAGTAAATGAAGAAGAGAGATGATTTTTCTTGTTGAAATGGGGTTTAGAGAAAAGTGTGGTGTATTTTATTTGCATTGACGGGTTTTGTAAAATTTTCAGGTTATGTTACCAATATGTGCATTCTAGTTACTACGTTACCTACATCTGTCACTAAATGGGCGTTGAAAGTTCAGGCGGGAAAATTATCATGTGATGAATTTTGGGCGGGAGAGTAAATAAAATCAAGCATAGATTATCTGTTACCCGATATGTGTAAATTTGTTACTAGTTAACGTTTACCTGTTACCAGAATTATATTTAGTTTGTTCAACTTCTTCAATTCCAACATAACCTCCACGAAAATCATAATCTAAACTAACATAACGTCATATATTATAGTGAATGTAGCGTGTTTACAATATAAAATTTGAAAATCATAAACTAAACCAATTACATATTAAATTGTTATTACACTAGCGTTATCTATTACTCGCAAAGTAACGACATGTTACCAGCGTATTCGTTTCTGTTTCTCCCTCTTATTAAATTGTTTCTGAACATTGTTAAACTGTTACTGCAGAAAATCAGTAAACAACATAGGGTTTACATTTAAGATTAATTGATGTCATTAACTTTGATGAATCACTTATGTTAGGTCGGCCATTTGGATTGTAATAAACAGCTAATAGTTCATATATTCCCGTTTTGTATAAGTAGAATCAATACGTATAAGCATGATCATCCTCTCAAGAAGAGTGCTACTTGTTTTTCATACTCTATACTTCAACTTCTTCAATACCAACATAACCTCCACGAAAATCATAACCTAAACTAACATATTATTATCTAAAACTTCGTCACTTCATATATTATAGTGAATGTAACGTGTTTACAATATAAAATTTGAAAATCATAAACTAAACCAATTACATATTAAATTGTTATTGCACTAGCGTTATCTGTTACTCGTCAAGTAACGACCTGTTACCAGCGTATTCGTTTCTGTTTCTCCCTCTTATTAAATTGTTTCTGAACATTGTTAAACTGTTACTGCGGGAAATCAGTAAACAACATAGGGTTCGCATTTAAGATTAATTGAAGATGTCATTAACTTTGATGAATCACTTATGTTAGGTCGACCATTTGGATTGTATAAACAACTAATAGTTCATATCTTCCCGTTTTGTATAAGTAGAATCAATTCGTAGAAGCATGATCATCCTCTCAAGAAGAGTGCTATTTTTCATACTCTATACTTCTACTTCTTCAATACCAACATAACCTCCACGAAAATCATAATCTAAACTAACATATTTTTATCGAAAACTTCATAACTTCATATATTATAGTGAATGTAGCGTGTTTACAATATAAATTTTGAAATCATAAACTAAACCAGTTACATATTAAATTGTTATTGCACTAGCATCATCTGTTACTCGTCAAGTATCGACCTGTTACCAGAGTATTCGTTTCTGTTTCTTCCTCTTATTAAATTGTTTCTGAACATTGTTAAATTGTTACTGCAGGAAATCAGTAAACAACATAGGGTTTACCAGAATGATGCACACATTTTCAGCAAAAGAAGCGAAATTTATTCAAAAGTAACATCCTACACATAAGTCTCAGATACACATGGCAGCAAATTGTAACATACCGGCTACGATCTGCGCCCGATATGATCGGATGTCACCGGTCTCGTTGATTTCATCCCATGTACCAACATCATCTTTCAACAACGCGTACCCAAACATGCACACCCACGGACCACAATCCAAGCTACCCATGGCTTGCTGGCGGCAAATCTTAGGCAGGATTGTTAGAGCAAACTTCATATCCAACCCCAACCCCACATGCTTAAATATTGTCCAGGTACAATAGCCCATAACATAATAATCAGCGAATCACATTCAACGAAGAAACGGCTGAAACAATTTATTTACAAATCGAACTTACACAACGGTTTGCAACAGTTGTTCCAGTCGGCCCTCTCATTGAATTATAATGATGCCAACATCTATTTTGGACATCGAGTACAAGCAGACGCCAATGATCGTGATTTTTCAATGGCAGAGCAACAAACTTGCATTCAGAGTCCGACAATTCTCTAACTCGGTCCTCGTAATAGCCGACAATTTTTCCAACAATGTCTCCATATCGTTTTTGTTGCAACCTGGATATGCTTCCCCGGTCTTGACAACACAGCCTCAATATTTTTGAGAATCAATCAAAGTTTTAATTACCTCGCACAAAATTAAAAACATGATATTCTATGAAATCAACTCATCGAAACATAGAAAGGAAGGAAGTACATGCCGGAGTCGGGAGCCACCAACATCAGGTATTTAAACCATGCATATATAACATCAGACACAATAATATTCCCCTTCACTATTTCCACCAAATGAAACCCGTGCAAACGATGGATGTTGTCCTCCCATACAACAGAATTGCATTTGCAAGGAATTCAAAAATAAATATAATAACACCGCATCTAAAACATAATCGAACAACTTACTTGAAGTTGGATCCCTGGAGGCGTGACAAAGTCGGTCAGCTTCTTCTTCTTGCGATTATCCCTTCCCATGACAGTGCAAGCAATTGATCCGGCCTCAAGCGCATCCTTCGCAGCAACATATTGTTTGTAATCTTGATCCACCGTCGCAATAGTGTACGACCTCAACACTCGAGCAACCACATCTTTTACAGTTGCATCCTCCTCCACAGCACCTTGCTCCACATGAACATCCTGCATCTCAACTTCCATACGAGCACGCTCCTCAGCAACAATTTGCTCGACATCAAATGCAGGTACTGTTAGGAATATATTTGAAGTGTCCAAAATATTTATTCTAAGTCTTGTAATTTCTTTACAATGTATTTTATAGATGTTTTATTTTATGTAATTGGGTTGTATTTGTAATGGGCTTGTTAGGGGCCCAATGGGCTTAAATACCTCACAAGGTATTTAAGCTTAAACCCTAACACTCATTAATCTAAGTTTCCATTCGCTAAAATCTCACGTATTCAACACTAAACCTCTAAAGCACACTATTCACATTCTACGAAGGTTTAATCTGTTGAATTGTTCTTGGATAATATGGAATTACAAGTGGTATCAGAGCAAGCGTGTAGGTGAGGAAACTTCATTCCAATTCTTAAGCATCGTCAATATAAGTTATTGATTTTTTTCAGCTTTCAGTTCAAAGCTCTGTTTCGTGGGTTTAAGTTTTTTTTCTGAGGTTATTCTGCAACTTGGACGGCTGGCTGGTTTCTCTATGTTCTGAGAATTACTGAATCTGTTTCTGTCAATTTGCGTTAAACTTCTGGATGTCTACTGGAGAAATTGAAGAACAGCTTAGTTGTTTGGTCTGCTTTTGAGATTGCGAACGGCCCTTAAGTTGGATTTGAATTCGCAAATTCTAAATTTGCAATTCAGTTTCACGAATTCAAGTTGAGGACCGACCGTGAATTGAAGGAATCAAGTCAACCCGCAAAATATTTCTTCAATTTTTTGCGAAACCAAAGTTTGCGAATCAGGAAATATTCACTGCCAAATTTCACGAATTGCATCTCAGAGAGAAATTTCACGAACTCCTTGATAGCCCTTTTTTGCGAATTCTTGAAAGTTCGCTAACCAGAAAAGATAAGATTTTGCGAATCCAGTCGAAGAATTTTGCGAACTTCGTTGCCCGCAGATTTTCGCGAATCCAGTTGAAGAATTTTTGCGAACTTCAATCTCCGCAAAATTTGCGAACTCGTTCGAAGAATTTTTGCGAACCTCAACTGCCGGTAGAAATTCGCGGACTCTTTCACACTTTTGCGAATTCACACTTTTGCGAATTCATCTCATTCTGCGAATTGGGACAATTGTACATGTCACTGGACATTTCGCGAATCCTTCATTAGTTTGCGAATCAGTACAATCTTGCGATTTGCGAACCTTTGCCGTTTTGCGAACTTGTTAAATTCTAGTTAAAGTACGCTCGTCAACACACATCGCAATCCTCACATAGCGAAATCCACGACTCTGAACAAAATTCCACGAACTAATTTTTCGAGTCAAAGTCAAAGTCTAAAGTTTTAGACTTTGAACCAATTTCATTTCAAATCAACTTTTCCTCACATTACACGTTAACGATCATATCCAAAACACAAGCAATGGACTCTTTCAGTATGGGAAATGACGTTAGACCTCCCATCGTCTGACATGGAGAATACGCAGTCTGGAAGAGAAGGTTCATCAACTTCATAGAAAGCAAGGACAATTCAGAGAACCTTCTGGAATCTATTTACAATGGACCTACACAGTATTAGACCATAATTCCCGCCACACTGACACCACTCCTGCAAGAGAGGAACAGAGGATCTTGAAAACTGCTGACCAATGCAGTGATGAAGAAAAACTGCGACTAAAGGCAAACAAAGTGGCGAAATCATACATGATGCAAGCCATTCCCAATGACATTTTGATGCAACTCGAATGTGGTGATAGCGCAAAAGAAATGTGGAATGCTCTTCGAATTATGATGCAGGGGACAGAAGTCAATACAATGGCAAGAATGGCGAACACACTCATCTCTTATGACCGCTTTCATGCTAACAAAGGGGAAACTCTCCAAGAAACCTTCCATCGATTTCTTGTTATTCTAAACGAGCTAAAGATGAATGGAGTCACAAAAAGTGTAATGGAGATCAATATCAAATTCTTAGGATCACTTCATCCAGAATGGGAGGCTACTGCAATTACGATAAGACAAATGAATGACCTAACCAAAGTTAGCATTCATACATTATTCGACTACCTCAATCAACATTCCAATCATGTGGAGAAACGAAGGGAGGAAATCAAATCAATAGGAAGCGACTCACTTGCTCTTATGACTGAACGATCATCAAGAAAACAATCCAAGGACAAAGAAATTATCTAGTCATCACAAGTTAAGGAGGGAGAAGACTCTGATTCTGACGAATCCAAGGATCTTACGAAACATGGAGACCAGGAGATCACCCTCAAAGATCTTGCTAAGCAACTCGCTCTGGTCTCGAATTTCGTGCAGATGAAATATTATAAGAAGACTGGTTCCTCCTCCAATCGTCAAAGAACTTCCTCCAACTCTAAAGGAAAGACTCAGGATGAGGAAAACAACTCTGAAACTCCTCATCAAGGCGGCAAATGCTTCAACTGCCGTAAGAATGGACACTTTGCCAGAGAGTGCAGAATGCCCAAGAAAAAGGACGTTAACTATTACCGCCGAAAAGTTCAATTAGCTGAACAAAAAGAAAAAGGACTGGTCTTAATGGCAGAAGAGGATCATTGGCTTGAAGATATCTCAGACAGCGAGAATGAGAACGTGGCACTGATGGCCAAACTAGATGACGAAGAAGATGGAGCTGGAGCTGAAGGTAGCGAGTCAGACAGGGAAACCTCTAACAATTCAGACATAGTGGAGGTAAGTGAAGCAGATTATGATTCTTTACTTAAGATGAAAAATGAATTTTTATCCTTATATAAATCTAACAAATTGGGGAAAAGGAAAATCAAGGAACTAGAATCTAACTTAGAGAAGAATTTAGTAGTATTAGATAAGTTTAGATATGATTATGCATGTGAGAAGAATCGTGTAATTGTAGCAAATGAAAAAGTTGCTAAGCTAGAAGTACAAGTGCAAAAATCCGAAGCTAAAGCCAAGGATTTGGAAAAAGAAATGAAATCTCATAGAGATCAGGCAATGGACGCTACAATAAAATATGACTTACTCTGTAAAGAACGGGAAAGATTGTACTCCAAAATCAAAAAATTAGAGGACATCTTAACCCACGAGATCAGTCAGAACAAACGAACTTCTTGAACAAACCAGCCAATGTAGATTTCTATAATCCCCATAAAGGACTAGATTTTGAAAACCCATGTAAGTTAAAACAAATAATATCAAGTTCACCTTATCTATATGATCTCAAATTCATGCAGACAGGTTGCCTGGCAAATCTCATGCCTTTTGTCAGTGAAAATGAGACATCAACACACAGTAAAACTCAAACATCATTTAACTACACAGAATTAAATGATAATTATAAAGAAAGAAGTTGTCCAGCAATAACTGAATTTGAGTCAGATATTCCACGTCCAAATGAAGGAGAAACCTCAGGTGTTTCGGAAAGTATGGCACCGATGGTTACATATGCAACAGGATATATGCCGGATTGCATAAAGAAAATCAGTGATCTTCACTCCACTATCGAAAGCGAGAGAAAGTCATTTGATGAAGAAAGGCAGAAACTTCTTCAGGAAATATCTTCACTTAAAGAAAAATTAAGATTACACACAAATTCATACACCTTAGTTTCGCATGACAAAATTTCATGCACTAATACACCTTTTGTCAATGAGTATTTTCCTTCCAAAACTTTTGTACCTTCTTTATTTCGCCATGTATCGAAAAAATTATCTTCTAAATCAAAAACAAAGCTTTTCGTGCATGATCATGTCACCAAGCAAACTCACAAAATAATTCCTAAAACAAAATTGCAAAGTCAAGACACGAATCAAAACCAAAAGCTATCAAAGAACCTGTCAAACCTGCTAAACCAAAAAAATTCATGTCTAAACTTAAGACAAAGAGACCCTTACTAGAGCACAAATGGGTTCCAAAGCTTCAGACTGCAGGAACACAAATCCCAACCCTAGAAATAATTAGTGACTCTGTGTCATCCACCAACAAAGGAAAATCTAGGGAATCTAAACGGACTAATAAACATAATAGAGGTGGACCCATATTTCAATGGGTACCTAAAACCCTCTAGTTTTATTTTGCAGGCCCTTCATGTGTGGTACTTAGATTCTGGTTGCTCCACACACATGACTGGGATAAAGGAACGGTTGAGCAACTACGTTGATAGACCAGGAGGACTGGTACGCTTTGGTAATAGCAATGGAGCCAGAATTCTTGGTTATGGCGATCTCATATGCAATCGACTCACAATTAAACAAGTCTCGTATGTTGAAGGACTGACACACAACCTCTTATCAATAGGACAGTTCAGTGATTTTGGACTCCAAGTTGTGTTTCTAAAGAAAACTTGCAAAATTCTCAATGCCAATGGTGAAGAACTTCTCACTGGAACTCGCAAGACAAATCTTTACACCACTGATATTAGAACTGTCAAACGAAAGACTGATATCTGCCTAATCTCCAAAGCAACTTCAACTCAAAATGACTTATGGCACCCGCGGTTATCTCATCTTAACTTCAAGACCCTCAACAAGCTGTCAACCAACAAATTGGCTATTGGACTACCACCACTGAAGTACCAAAAAGAGCATATGTGCTCTGCTTGTGAGAAAGGAAAAATGAAGAAAACTTCAGTCCTACAAAACACACAACATCCACTCAACATCCTCTAGAGCTTTTACACATGGATCTGTGTGGCCCGATGCGAACTGAAAGCATAAGTGGAAAGCGGTATATGCTGGTTATCGTCGACGACTATTCCCGATATACTTGGGTACGCTTCTTACGAACTAAAACCAGAGACAGTCAAACATATTCCAAACCTAATCAGAACAACACAGAACCTACTCCAGAGCAGTGTTAAAGTAGTTAGATCAGACAATGGAACAGAATTCAAGAATCAACATCTCAGTGACTTCTACGAATCCATAGGGATTACTCAACAGTTTTCTGCTATCTACACACCTTAACAAAATGGGGTTGTCGAAAGGAGAATCGAACACTCGTAGAGGCTGCCCGAACAATGATCATTCAATAATCACTACCTCATTTCCTTTGGGCTGAAGCACTGAATATTGCTTGCTATACGCAGAATCGCACAAACATTCATCTAAGATTTGGTAAGACGCCCTATGAACTTATAAACGGAAGACTGCCCAACATTGCCCATTTTCGAATTTTTGGATGCAAGTGCTTCGTCGCCAACGACCGCGAAGACAAGTCCAAGCTTGATCCAAAAGCAACTGAAGGCATCTTCGTAGGCTACTCTGCACAATCTAAGGCGTACAGGATATTTCTCAGATACAGAAGGATGATCATTGAAAGTATAAATGTCACATTTGATGAGGGACTCGAACTTTCTACTGGACATAGCAGTTTGGGACAAGTATCTAGAACACCACACCTTATTCACTCTCATACAGAAGAATGAGAGTGTTCGAGAGATGCCTCTGAGCGGACAAAGCAACTGAAAATTCTAGACAAAGCAACCCCACATGCTTCACTCAACGAGCTCAAGAGGAACTGGATCTGGATCTACTTTTTGAACATATATATATATATATCTCAAAATCAGACAAGACCATCCATCGATCCCTGTCCAAATACTGAATCCAGTCCTAGTTCGTCAACTCATGATTCAGAACCTATTCCTAACCAGACAATTCCTCCCTCAAATGCAGAAGCCTCGATCCCAACAACTATGACAACAACGCAGACAGAGGCCTCCTCTTCAACTTCAGCCGGCAACTCTACCGCGTCTGCAATCGACTATCCACTAAGTGAGGAATCGCAAATAGACGAAACGACATTACCCCACGAAAAGAAATGGGTTCGACATCATCCTACAGATCAAATAATAGGAGATCCCAATACAGGAGTAACGACTAGAAGATCACATTCAAATGAATGTAATTTCACCTGTTTCTTGAGCCAAACAGAACCTAAAAGAGTAGTTGACGCACTACGAGATCCTAACTGGATAGTGGCTATGCAAGAGGAGATTAATCAATTCGAACGTCTCAAAGTCTGGAACTTAGTTCCTCGTCCAAAAGGGAAGACTGTGATCGGAACAAAGTGGGTATTTAAAAACAAAAAGGATGAAGATGTTGTTGTAGTTCGAAACAAAGCCAGGCTCGTTGCTAAGGGTTATAATCAACAGGAAGGAATTGATTACGATGAAACGTTTACCCCTGTAGCCAGAATCGAAGCTATTAGGTTATTCCTTGCATATGCAGCACACAAAGACTTTACTGTCTATCAAATGGATGTAAAAACAGCCTTCTTGAACGGAATTCTGAAAGAAGAAGTGTATGTGTCACAGCCAGACGGATTTCTCAATGCTGATCATCCCGACTTTGTTTACAAACTCGACAAATCACTGTACGGACTTAAACAAGCTCCAAGGGCCTGGTATGAGGTGCTATCCGACTTTCTTATCTCCTCAGGTTTCACTAAAGGGAAAATTGACACTACTTTGTTCGTAAAGAAAGACGGTGTTGATATCATGCTTGTGCAAATCTACGTGGATGATATCATTTTTGGCTCTACTAACCCTAAACTTTGTGAAGAATTTAGCATTCTGATGCAATCACAATTTGAAATGAGTATGATGGGAGAAATGTCATTCTTCCTCGGATTACAAATCAAACAACTTCATGATGGGATTTTTATCAATCAATCAAAGTACATCCACGATATTCTCAGAAAATATGGGATCGATAAGAGCAAATCATCAAGCACACCAATGTCCACCTCATGGTCCCTCGATGCAGATCACTGTGAACTTGTAGACGTTACTCATTACAGAGGGATCATTGGATCACTGTTCTACCTCACAGCCAGTCGACCAGACATCTTATTCTCTACATGCCTCTGTGCTAGATTCCAAGCCAATCCAAAGGAGTCGCATCTTCATGCTGTCAAAAGAATCTTAAAGTATCTGAAAGGAACACCAGACCTTGGACTGTGGTATCCTAAGAACTCAAATATGAAACTAATAGGGTATTCTGACGCAGACTTTGCAGGGTGCAGACTGGACAGAAAAAGCACTTCTGGACACATCCAATTCCTAGGCGACAAGCTTGTATATTGGGCCTCGAAGAAACAAAATTGTGTGTCAACTTCCACGGCGGAAGCAGAATACGTCGCTGCAGCAAGTTGCTGCTCACAAATTTTGTGGATCAGAACTCAACTACGGGACTACGGGTTTGATCTAAATAGAATTCCTATTTACTGTGATTCCAAGAGTGCTATCGCAATTACATGTAACCCTGTTCATCACTCACGCACTAAGCACATAGATCTTCGATATCACTTCATAAAAGACCACGTAGAAAGAGGCATAATAGAAATGTACTTTGTCAATACAGAGATTCAACTAGCCGATTTGCTTACAAAAGCATTGGATGAAAAACGCTTCCAATTCTTAGTTGCAAAGTTGGGAATGTTGAACCTCAATTTTTAATTTCGATTATGCCTTCCTACAGTTCACTATTTATCTATTTGCTATGTTTTACTTCTCTCTTATTCTGTGCGTGTTTATTATGTTAATTAGTTAATTAGATCTTTATTTTTTTTTCTTTTTGCTTACTTTCTATTTTTCAATAAATTTTCCTGTTTTCAATAAGTCGATGTAGCGCCAATGCTGATGGCAATACATCGAGGGGGAAATGCTATATCCATGCATCGAGGGGGAGTAAGTGAATTCATTCAATGTGAATTCATTCAATCATTCAATTTTTAAGATTCTCGATAGGCATATTATTTAGGGGGAGTTTGGGGTAACTATTCCAAAGTTCCAAACTATATCCATGCATCGAGGGGGAGTAAGTGAATTCATTCAATGTGAATTCATTCAATCATTCAATTTTTAAGATTCTCGATAGGCATATTATTTAGGGGGAGTTTGGGGTAACTATTCCAAAGTTCCAAAACATTGAGGGGGAGTAATTATTTTCGCTTAAATTGATCTTTTAGAGTTACACAAGTCTCTCAGAAATGCGAAACACAATCTCCAAATACATAATACAAATAGGATAAGCTCTCAAAACATTCTCAACGAGCTTTCATGAACTCTCAAAATGCTCAAAACAATCTCAAAAGATAGCACGACCAACGAGTGCCCAAAATAGAACAGCTAGTAAGACGACGATTAAGCCCAACAGAAGCAAAATAAGAAACGCTAGTTTATCCATATTGCGCTCAAAGTTACGCCTTAACTCCACTTGTTCCTCAGATTCATATACTTGCTGCTGCATCCAGTCCATTTTCCCTGCGAGAATGATGATAATGTGAGAGTTAGTTTGCGAAAAATTATTTAATTACGAAGTTGGTTCGAGTTCTATATATTTATAGGCATAAAATGAACGATAACATCATTAACGCTCCAATCAACATAATCAACAGGGAAGACGAATTTTTGACTTAAGGATTCATCACCGCAAAAGAAAGCGATGTTTTCCTTGTCGATTTTCGAAATTTGACTCAGATAAATCATTTTTGAGAAACTCGTAGATCTGAAATTTTATGATTTATAGTCAAATTAATGCCTTTAGGCTAAGTTGTCTTTATTATTATTTTTCACATTCTCAGTTTTGGAAAATTTTTGAACGATTATTTCATTTTTACCCGCAAAGTGCTAAATTCGCGAATCCTCTCAAACTTCGACTTGTCAAAGATTTTTTTTTGCGAACTTTGAACCTTCAATTCGCGAATTCTCTGATTCGCAGTACACTTCGCAAATCGGTCCAAATGCTGACCAGTCAAAATTATCAACGCAAGTTCGCGAATCCAAGATTTCGAAATCTACAGTTCGCACAAATTCGAAATTCGCGAATCAAAAGTGGGCCTCCACCTAAAAATTTCGCGGCCCAAATCTTTTTCTCAGCCCGCAAATCTGGCTTAACCCTATTCGCGAAACTCTAAAATTCCCAAATCATAATTTCACGAACTCAAAATCTCTCTCTGTCGCAAAATCTCTCTATCGCAAACTCACTCTGTGTCTTCTCGCTTCAAATTCACTCTCACACACTCACAGATCTCCTTGGGTAAGGAAGAAACGGTATTTAACTTATTTGTTCATGGGTTTTCTTCGTTTTTGCAGGATTCGATCTCAGGAAGAACAGGGATTTTTTTTGTGTTGATCTTTGGTTGATCGTTTTATGTTTTATACTCATTTCGTTTCATAATATGTTTAATTTTATCGCGAAAAATGAGTTACAAATTGCGCAGACTGAAGTTTTAAATGTCGATTTTGAAGCTTTCAGCAAAGAGGGGTTTCTATGTTTTTTCTTCGAAATTTCATTTTTGATCTTTCAGTTGTTTATTTGCGAATTGAAAATGTGTTTTGCGAATCAATCCATAAAATAAGTTGGATAAATGAATTCACTGTTCACAGTTGACTATTTGACCAACTAAATTTTGCGAATTCGAATGTCGCGAACTGCCAATTTCTTCAGATGCAATTCGCAAACCAGTGTTTCGCGTGTTGCGTTTGATCTGGTAAATTTGCGAACTATCGAGTTCGCGATCTCTATTTCGCAAATCTTTTCTAATCGCAATTCACACTTCGCAAATTTTTCAATGATTCAAAGTCGATTCGCTAATTTCCTCTCAACAGACCCGCAAACCTCTGAATTCGCAAAATGAGTGGTTCGCAAATTTACAACTCGCGAATTGTCTTTCGCACTTCAATTCGAATTTCTTGACTTTCACGATTATAAATTGACTAAGTCAATTCGCAAACGGAACCCTCTCAGTATTTCAAACTAATTCGCGAAACTAACTTAATGAAATTTTTGAAAAATTTCAGGCTTTTACAGACCCGCATATCTTTGTGTTCGCAAAAATGCATGTTCAAATTCGATCTGAAGCATACTCGCAAAATCAATTTTGAAGTTTTTTGAACTAACTGCTTAAATTCGCGAACCCTTGCCAAAATTCAAAACTTCAAATTCGTGAAATACACTTTGATTTATTTGGGGCCGAACAGTTCCTTGTTTATTAAATCATCTTTTTCTAAGAATGTCAAATATCTTCTCATAAGACATTATTCACAACCTTGTTTTTTCTCTTATAATGCAGTTTCGACAGAATGACTACACCAGCAGATCTCGTCTACTCAACCACCAAATGGATTGTAATCAAAGACAACAACTTTCAACTCGACTTGAACACTTTCAAGTGTCAAGAAGAGATCATCCCATCCATTCTAAGAAACCACCACCTGGGATACGCCTTCTCTGCATCAGTTCCTGCACCTACCGTGTACCTTCAACAGTTTTGCGGAACGATGACTACCAAAATCTCTCAAGACAACACCACCTACTATGAAGCCCAAATAGCAAACGAGACCGTCCGAATCACAAGAGATTTCCTACGACAAATTCTTCGGCTGCTAAGTCAACCAGAATATGAAGAAGAGGCATCCGAGAACGAGATCATCGCAGATATGTTGAAAATGTGTTACTACAGCTCACTCGAGTATGTTTCCCGTTTTCAACAGTCAATGATTCCACACCCATGGCGAACCCTTTTTGCAATTGTCAACAAGTGCTTCTTACCAAAGCTCTCAGGATGGGACAGATGCAACTTCACGATTCTTCGAATCTTTCACGGGATCGTCTTCAGGAAAGGATACGACTATGCGAAGAAAATAGCAATGGACCTGGACGACCAGCTTCATCTGAGATCAAAAGCCAAATCCAAGAAGGGACAGAATCTACCCTATCCCCGGTGGTTCTCACTGATGATCCACAACTTTATGACTACAACACCGGGGATACCACCACGACCGCAAGAAGACAACTACACCCCACCCAAACTCAAATTTCTTCAAAAAGGAAAAACAGATGAGAAATACTCACGAACACCGATGCCCATTCCGCGCGCTACCTTACTACTAGCTAACCCATAAGACATTGAAAAATACTGCAAAAAGTACACATTTCACACCCCATGACTCAGGCCGACCCACCCGAGTCTAACCCAGGGGTTAGTGAGACTGAGAGAGTAGAAACGAGAGAGAGAGAGAGAGAGAACGAGCAAGTGAGATACTGAGAGAAACCACAGAAACCGAATTTATCCCACACGCACCACAGACTACATCTCAAGAAGCAATCCCTGACCAACCACCACCATCCTCTGAACAAACAATACCTGAACAATCGCTCGAGGAACAACCACATGCCGAACGACTCGAACACCCACTAATAGATGTTCCAGAGACAACTACGACTGCACTAGCTCAGTCAGAAAAAGCCGGGTCAACCCCTAGGATAGAAGACGTCGTACTCGACCCAACGACGCATGAGCGAACCCCACCTGTCCTCACTTGTCTCCCAACAGACAAGTGTCTCAACGCAACACGAACCACCCCAAACCTCCAGCAGCTCGGTTCCTGTGTCTGAACCAATTCGAGAAATACCCATTTCCGTGACACAGGCTGAGCCTCAGCCTGATCTTCAGGTCTCAATGTTCATAAAAGAGCCCCAAATAGAGGCTCTTCAAGGATTGGACGGAAGTCTCTCAGATGTTGATGATTTCAGCAGCTCACCATCCGCGAGCCACCGTACAGAACCTAGTTCTGGACGCGTGCTAACGGGACGCCTTGGTGATCCCGGTGACAGCTCCACCCAAGCCCGTCACACTGACGTGGCCACAACGACCCGAGCACCATCTCCGAAAGATGTGTCGCAAGGAGAGGTCGGAAGACCCAAGGACTCCGAAGTTCCACGAACTTCGGGTGACGAGGGCCACCGTACAGAACCTCATTCTAAACGTGTGCCAACGGCTACCCCTAGTGGCGCCGGATCTATTCCAACCCACGTGACGACTGCCTACTTGGAGAATCGGCTATTCGAGTTCTTTGAAACCGTAACCCTACCACGGGTCAAAGGACATATTAAGGAGGTGGTCCAAGCAACTTCCACCGACAAAGGGAAGGCTCCCATATTTGACCAACCTCCTCCTCAGCAGCCGGTACTTCCCCGTCTTCTCACCCTGCCACCATGCAACCCAACGACACCGAACTTGTACACAGTGCCTCTGCTTGAGCTCTTTGACGTTGGTATTGCTCGCCTGTTAGATCTCGACAGCAAACGAAGCTTTGAAGAAGAAGACCTCTACCGAAAGCTGGTCGCAGGTGGCGTCATCCCACCTCCTGATGCGAGCATACCGACTGACACATGCCGCCAAGAAGGCCCCAGTCAGAAACGTCGTCATGACGATCCAGACGACCAGGATCGTCTTGAGGGGGAGAGCAGCAAGAGACCGAGAACCAAGTCTCCAGTTATTCGGGGCGGGAGAGGCAGAGGACGCGGAGTTCAAACGCGTGGAGGCAGTTCGTCACGACCACCCAATCCACCACCAAGGTCCTCCAGAGGCAGACAAGCTACACCAGGGCCGAACCAGACAACTTCCCTTGGTGAAGTCGAGTCTGCTCCCTCGAGGATCTCCACCCAACCAGTCCAAACAACTACAACCCCTCGTCCAAAGGATCCTCAAGGCTTCATTGACAGATATATCTTAGACGAGGAATGGAGGACGAGAACAGAGACAGCAGAAGAGTCCCGCCTCAGGATTGAAAATGTTCGTGATTTATTAAAGGCAGCGGCAGCAGACTTCTGCTTCATTGACCAAGAGGAAGAGGAGCAAGGAGAAAATCCTGAGGCAGATCTTCCAGAACTTCCAGAACTCCTTCAACATCAGGTGCCCGAGGAACCGACGCCGGGCTACGAGTTCATAGAAACTCGTTGGAAAAACGCGAAGATCAAGGCACCTTTTCTTGAGGATCTTTATCCAAAGATCTGGAGGAAGGAAGAAGAAATAAAGGGAGTCAACGAGCTGAATCTTCGAGCTTGAGCACCTAAGAGGGACGTATAGGGGACTTAGCCATCAGATTATGCTCTGGGATGTCATGGCCAAGAAAGGAATGAGTAGGGATCAATACAGTAAGTACATGAGAGATCAATCGGCCATCTGTGATATTGTGGATGTCGAATGGGCAGTAGGAAGATATGTAGGCCCTGTCTTTGTAATTGATCGTTATGACAGGAAAATCGTAAAATATTCAGAAGCAGATCTTCCCTACTTTCCGCGGGCGAACTCAACAAGCTCTACAACATTTATCGCAATAAGTTTCCCCTTGACACTCACACAAGACGAGATGGTTATCGGGCTATCAAAGAGTGTATGCTGAGGCAGGTCAAGTATTTCGTTGCTCATGACTTCCAAATGGCTTGGAAAGCAATATGAGCAAGGTCAACCTGACACGTCGAGACAACAAATATAAGGATCTCGAAAGTATGGAGAGGGATTTATCTTCCTTGAACCACAACCTGGGGTCACTTACCTACAAGCTCAGAAGAAAGTGTTGCAGGTGCTTCTTCTGTCAGAGATCTCCAAATTCTCAGATGGGACATTGAAGATTATCCTTAACCAACTCCTGGCTAAGAAGAAGACAGTTTTTGAAGATGACAAACTAGAAGGAACAGAACTGGAAGAGAAAGATGTTCTACGGAAACTCGTCGAGAAGATCAGATATCAAATCGTTCTTCGGAACGACATCAGACAGTTCGAGACTGCCCTAGGATTCAGGAAGACCTACTTGGCCCATAGAGAACCTACACCTCCGCCTCGCTCGAAGAAAAAGAAATGAAGACTTAGGGCCCGTTTGGTTGGAGGGATGAGTTTAGATGGTATTAGTTTAAGTTGGGTTTATATAATGGAGGGTATGAATTTTTGGGAATGTTTGGTTGATGGGATTAAATAATGATGTCTCACATGTTTGGTATATGGGTTTAAATGGTATTAGGTTTTAAGAAATATAATTACAAATTTACCCTTTCTTTTATTAAATTTCTAGTAGAAAGAGAGTGGAGAGAGAGGTAGAAAGATATATATATATATATATATATATATAGAGAGAGAGAGAGAGAGGGGAGGGAGAGAGAGAGGGAGAGACGTTGAGAGAGAAAGATAGAGAGAGACGGGGGAGAGAGAGGGAAAGGAGGAGAGAGAGGGGGATTAGAAAGGAAAAAAAGAAAAGTAACAAAATTTGAAATAAAAACAATTAATATCAAGGTGGGATTAAATAAAGGGAGGGGTATGGATTCCTTTAATTAATACCTAACAAGGGGTATTAAGGGGGTATTAATTAAATCTGACCTTTAAATAAACCTTCCAACCAAACATTACTTTAATAAATCCTATACTCCCTAATCCTCCCTAATACCCCCAACCAAACGCACTCTTAGTTAAGAAGCTCGATTGTAATTTGGACACTTAGGGGGAGAATGTTAGGAATATTTTTGAAGTGTCCAAATTATTTATTCTAATTCTTGTAATTTCTTTACAATGTATTTTATAGATGTTTTATTTTATGTAATTGGGTTGTATTTGTAATGGGCTTGTTAGGGGCCCAATGGGCTTAAATACCTCACAAGGTATTTAAGCTTAAACCCTAACACTCATTAATCTAAGTTTCCATTTGCTAAAATCTCATGTATTCAACACTAAACCTCTAAAGCACACTATTCACATTCTACGAAGGTTTAATCTGCTGAATTGTTCTTGGATAATCTGGAATTACAGGTACTTCCTTTTTCTTATCCTCCACCACCATAGCTTGCTCAACATGAACGTCATGCCGCTTAGTTTCCATACGAGCACCCTCATCAGCAACAGCTGTTACAGCTGCATCCTCCTCCACAGCAGCTTGCTCCACATAAACATCCTGCATCTCAACTTCCATACGAGCACACTCCTCAGCAACAGTTTGATCCACATCAAATGTAGGAACTTCCTTTTTCTTATCCTCCACTACCACAGCTTGCCCCACATGAACATCCTGCAGCTAGTCTCCATACGAGCACCCTCATCACCAACAACTTTCTCCTTGGCTTTGTCCATACAAGCACCCTCGTGACCAACAATTTTCTCCTTAGCTTTCTCCTTAGATGTGTAAGGTTCCTCCTCGGTAGACTTCTTGTCCCTCCTCTCAAAAGTAGGAATCCTCACGTTGTCAGTTAATGTGCAGAAAGCATCATACTCGTTCTGCCACACATAGATCGGGTTACCACCTCATCTTCATTCAACAACTCAATAGCTTGCTCCATTTCTTGTTCGGCTGGCCGCCACCTTGTGAAACGAGGCATGCCTATAATCCATAGATCTTTACCCAGTCGGGGAGCGTGCTCACAAACACAAACTTGAATGCTACAACATGCAAAAGTGAAGAACTCACAAATGAAGAACACACATGAAACTAGAAAGGAATGACTTACCAACAATCCGAAGGTGCACCCTTCTATGTATTGTGGATTTTGCAAGATTGGCTTCATCAGGAAAGAATGGACTGACTTACCCCAGGCATAGTCTTCATCTCGTCCAACCGGTCGACGTACTCAAATACAAACGACGGGAAACAATAATTCGACGTGGGGAACAAAAGACAAATAAAGACTAACGAAATATACATTCTGCGAAAGTCTTCTAAGCTTGTTCTATCCCCCAAACTCGATAACTCTCCCATTTTCACAAGCACATCATCTCGAAACAGTCGAGATTTACCGGGAAACAACCTCTTCACAAAAATCAACCTCCTTCACCACAGTTTTATGATTCAGGTCTACAAACATCCCATTCGCCCTTAAACCCATAAACACAGAAAACTCTAAAACGGAAAAAAGAATTAGAGTATCGTGCCCGAATCTAAAAAATTTACCGTCCGGGTAAATCGTTTCATCATACCCACGAGCCTAACACTTCCTATCTCGCACAGGACGATACGGAGGAAGAAGCAAATGGCGTCCTTTGAACCGCCTCCTTATGCTCGTCGCTTGCTCCATCATAAATCGCCCCGACAGTTTTGACGAAATATCTGGGTTGGCATCGGGGTCGTGGGATGGCTCTCCCTTCATTAGAACCTTCCGCTGTTTTGACATTTTCTCCTTCTTCGTCGCTGCTTTCTTCAATTTCTTGGCCATTGTCGTCGTGGGATAGCTCGTTGCACGTCGTCGATGCTCGTCGGATGGCTCGCTGCTCGTGGTCGTCGCTGCTTTCTTCGATTTCTTGGCCATTGTCGTCATCGCTGCTTTCTTCGAATAACTTTGGGGATGGCTCGCTGCTCGTTAAACGTCACTGCTTGTGGTCATCGCCGGCTCGTGGGATGGATCAATCGTTTCTTCGATTAACTTGGGGGTTATCGATTTGGGGGTTATCGTCACTAATAGATCCCTATTTGTTACTTTGAATGTGCACTGTAAACATGTTTCAGTAAAAAGCGTTTTTACTGTTAAAATAATCATTTTCCAGATCTGTTATTTTACTGAAAATTTTGTTATCTGAATTAACAGTTTAGTTACTAACTTTTAATGATTTGGTATTAGCGAAACATAGAATTGGTGTAACTTTTAAATATTTTGTTACTCATGTACTGTTTAATAACATGAGATTAGGGTCGACTATTTCTCAATTTCGACAATTAAAGCTGAGATTCCAGCACTAGATTTTCGAATTGGGTTTGAAGTAGTAGTTCGGTATAAACCTAATTAACATAATTCGGTCAATCGACATTTCTGCGACTTTCACCTTTTTTTAGAGTCGTTGGTGATTTTCGTAACAAAGAATTGTTATTCAACAATTGTTACTTTTCTTCAATGATAAGTTACTATAATTGTTATATCTGTTACTGTCTTTGTCACATCTGTTACCGTCTTTGTCACATCTGTTACTGTCTTTGCTAATTCGGTTACTTAAATTGCATGACTTGTTACCCAGATATCGTGTTCAGAAAATCTTCAAAATACGTCGCAACAAAAATTTTGATTCAAAATTCTTCACCACTTCTTTCTTAAACTCAATAATTCTCGTTCATTATTAAGATCCATTATCAAATTCACTCAGTTTCGTCTTAATCGGCCATTAAATTCAATATTTGGTCCATTTATATTCTCATTTTTTCGAAGTGGATTTCATAATTATTTCGTCTTACACTTTAAATTTCGGCGTTTATTATAACTACCCATGACGAATCGAGGTCGATCCCATCTTATTTGCACCTTAACAACGATATTTGAGTCGGTTTTAGAGTCCTAAAAGTAATCCAAAATTGAATGGAAGAGACGATGTAAATGGCTGTAATTTTTGGCAACTGTAAAGGATAGGATTGTCATTTCATGTCACATTGGTCCTTCAAACTTATATTTTCGGTAATTAGGTCCTCGGGCCTAAATTAAAACCTTATGAGGCCTGAACTATGTTGAAAATTGCCTAATAGGGCCTACCCAAATTAACCCTTTATTTAAGGGCAATTATCGTTCAGGCCATGTCAAGAAACAAATTATTGTTAAGGACCCGATTTGTTCATACTTCGTTGTTCTGGAGTAACACTTAATTGTTCTGAAATAACACAAAACGATCATCCGATAACGTTCATATACACTTTATAACACTTGTGTAATTTAGGTCCTTATCTCTAAAAATTGGGTCCTTTAAACTAATTTTTTCTAAGAGGTCATGAACCCTATTTTAAAACATTTTTGGGGCCTGATTTGTAATATTTAATTGTTAATGAAGGGTTTTGAATCATGGGACATAAAGATTATTGGATAAAAAAAGGGAATGAAGAAAAAACACGAAGATATGAATCTATTTTACTAAGTGTGCGAGCCTCATAATAACAATTTAGTGTGTCAACTGTAATTACATACTCGTAATCTTGCTTGTTAATATATTACAGTTATATCCGCAAATTAATTTTTTTAGAATTACTTAATTTTCTGTGTCAACTTAATGTATAATTTAATTCAAAAATATAAAATATATCTATATTTATATATTGTCATGTATAGATGTGCTTAAATACTAGTACATGTTAAAAGGAGAGATCCACACCAAAAGTCATCTGATTTGCCGTTAAAATACCGAACAAAATTATAAATACTTAATCAAATATCTGAAAAGGTATTTAATATTTGTTAGATAATAACACATGTGAATTTTCGTTATTGGACCTTATTGGATCGGCCCGCATAGGAGGAGAGTTGGTCATATAAGATATGAGCTTCCATCATAAAGTACATTGGTGATAGGTGGAGTGGACCATCTACTTATATAACGATCAAGCTCTCCTCAATTATCCGATGTGGGACACATGCATCGAATGTGCTAAATTACTAGTCTTATATATAACAGCACCCCTTACACCTCGTTGGATCATAACATTAACATCAGTAGTTAAAAAATTAAGGATGATTATTTAAAGCTGCTGCAAATCTTTTCCCCTACGGATCATTTGCTTTTGAAATAAAGAATATTAATCATCTAAATTCTTGATTCTAATATAGTAATACTACGCATTAGTCGTAATATTTCACAAAGATGAAATATGATGATTATGATATGTTTTCAGTAAGGATCGTTTGCAATAGCCATGTTTTTAATATCAAGGATCGTTTCCTCATCAATCTGAAACAAATATCAGTGATCGTTTTCACATGAACTCTTAAGCTAAAGTGGGCTGCTCAAATCAAATAAATTCGAGAAAATCCCATCGACCCAACATTTTAGACCCAATACTCGTCATATTCTACACGGTAGGAACTGGAAATAACATGGAAAAGCTGATTTAGTACAAAAGTCCATGCCACGGTGTTAAATACTTGCATTGCGCTGACGTTTCCGTCGATGATTTTAGAATAACCATGAAATTCACCACGAAATCACGTGTTGACTTCGTCTGACTCAACAATTTCACTTTGAGCATTCAAAGTCAGTCAACGGTAAATGCGTGACTTATTATTACCCAAACACCATTTATGGTTACTGTTTGACTATATATTAAGTTGTGACGAGTCATGTCTTGTCACGGCTTGCTTGACCACAGTCAACGCTCCTCTTATGTACTTCCCCATACAAAATTCTTCTATTTTTTCTTTCTCATCTTTCTTAAGAAAATACTGTTTCATTTTAATGTAATAGAAGTTTTCCTACTTTTAAATGATAAATTGATGAATAACTTCTCCCGAGGTCAGGAAACAATGGTTATAGCACAATTACACTCCAATTCCCCGTTTAGTTCCCTGTACGAGGAAATGCGTGATAGAAAACCCCGTTTTGAAAGTTGTGATAATAGTCTTATCTAGCCCATATAATATCTTGTTCACTTATTAATATTACTCCAATTGATATCTCATTTATACATGTAATTTGACAAATATAACCTTACATCCCACAAACTTTTACATCAACATTGAAAATGTATTCAACATCAACAAAAAATAACACACGACCTGACAAAAAAAAAACTCATTTGCTTAGGCCTCTTTTACCAAAAATTCCAAGAACCATTATGCATCTTTATGAAGCTACATTGCCTCCACGCACTGGGGTTATTCTTTGGATTTCAATAGCCTCCATCGCTGGCCTTTCCGAAAGGCATTTTCAGCCCCACGGTGCGATCTAAATACTGCAAAATTTAAGAATTTCACTACGAATATCACCCAAAACGACTTTCAAAACATCGAGCAAGAAATGTCATTCATACACAACTTACAAGAAAGATAACAATAGTAATCATTTTCATTAGATTTTTTTTACTTCATCTCATCGAAGATGGGGAATACAGACAAAACAAACGTAGTTACTTTTTCTACATTACAGAAAAATAAAATAAAATAAAAACTGCATCTCTCTCTACTCGATGGGCATTCATCAGACTGCCACATCACAGGCTATTGATTCATTACTGGACGAAACAAACCCCTACTTAATTTTTACATTACTACTACTACAACAAAAAGACCATCTTGGGAAAAAAAAAAAAAATCTTAATTTTCATTTGCCTATTGGATTAAATATGACGTCATATAAAGCGTCATAATAAACTTCAAATGCTGCACCTCTTTTGTTCTTCACATGAATATCTTCCTTGTCCTACAAACTTGTCGTGCGAGGGATCACTAGCAGATCGTATTAGCTGCGAAGACTCTGTAAGAAATGAACAATTTTGACGTTAATATAAGTTGTTTCAAGGATTTGAATTATCAAATAATGATTACTGCATAATCTAAATTTAAATATTAAACAGAAGAAGAAAATCAAACCTTGTGATGAAGATGACGTTGAGCTGTAAGACCTCTTGCAATGAAGAATCGCGCCTTGGATCCAATCATTCTGCTGCTCAATCAACGAATCGTCCCTCCGCCGAGGGACCTCCGCCGCGTCGGAAGGCGCAGCCCCCTTCCACGAGCTTCTCCCCACGTTAATATTGATCTTAAAGCTGCCGACGACGACCCTACTACGGCTCTGCGCCAGCTTACTCGCCGAAGCGTTCGCCGGAGAAGCAAACTGCGTTAGAATCTCCGTCGCCCTCCCTTTCTTCGACACCAGCGGCTTTATGAGCTTGAAATACTTCGAAACCAACGCCGTCTGATCCTCCGCCGTCGTCCGGCGGTTCTCGGCCATCATCTTACTCCTAAGGCTGTTGTCTCCGTCGAAACGCCGGCTCCGCCGCTCAGGTGATGCTGTAGAATCGTCGTTGGTCTTCGACGATTTTTTGAAGGAAAGCGCGAAGGGCTTGGGCTTGGAGACTGAAGGGAACCGCAGGGTAGTGACCGGAGAGGAGCTGAGTTTGATACTATCGCCGGCGGGTGCAGCGGAGAGACTGTTACTTTTGGTGCCTTTCGCCGGAGATTCTACCATGTGATAATCTTTGTTGGAGGGGTAAAAGACCAAGTCGAAGAAAGAGTCTTCGCCGTCGGTTGTTTCGTCGTCATCGGTGGTTGCGGTGGTGGTGGCTACAGCGGTTTGGCTTCGCCAGAATTTCAGTATGGATAAAGCTTCCATTTTGGAGAGAGAGAGAGAGAGAGAGAGAGAGAGAGAGAGAAAGAAGGGAAACTGAAGTTACTTTGGGTGTGTGAGAGAGAGAGAGAGAGAGAGAGAGAAATCCTTATATAGAGAAAAGAAAGTGAAGAATGGAAAATTATAGGAATTATTTATTTGATAATTGTGAAGTTAATATGGTCACGTAAGTCCTAACATGTTATTCAATTGCATATCACAATACTTTATTACAGTTACTCACTTTTATAGCAATTGTAGGGAGAACGAGTGTTTTAGTACTTGATGTCTGGGGCATGAACTTCGATTTCCATGTTTCGAGGTGTCACTTTTAGTCTCCAATATTACCAATTTTGGGTGGTTTTGATCGTCTGATTAACGTAATCACAACTTAGATGGAATTAACACAGGAGAACACACGATCTCCTTTAATTTACTTAACAACTCATGACTCGTCATCTTCTTCAAGTAAAACGTATGTCCGCATCATTACGTATCACATTTATCTCATTTCAATGTTGTCGATCATTTCCTAAATGTGATGTATAATGATGTTCATGTGCGTTTAAATCGAAAAATAAGATATGTTATGAGGTTTTAAGTCGAGTAAAAGGAGATCATGGGCTCTCACGTGTTAAATTTCGTCTAAATTAGCGATTAGATTAATCGAGGGACCAAAACCGTCCAAAATCGGTAACATTGGGGACTAAAAGTGGCACATCGGATCATGAAGGACTAGAAGCGCCCATACCTCAAACATTGGGAACTAAAAATATTATCCGCCCGTAATCGTATACATAATATCATACTTGCTAGAATACCTTCTACAAAGTAAAAAAGTAGATAGATTTTGTTTAATGTTAAGTTCAAATTAAGTACATTACTTGTTTACACTACATTAACTGCTCAAATTCTGATCACTTATGGTATGTCTAGTTAGAGTAACATTGATGCACGTTTCTTACCAAAACACTAGGAGTCGAGCTAAGTAATGGTTGATTTGTTATCTTTTGAATATTCGATTGTGCTAAAATATAATCATCTTTGATTTTTTTAAAAAATATTACCTACGTCCTTTCCATTGATTAACATTTTATGGAATTTAATTCGGCCTAAACCAAAACTTGAACAACATTGGGTTGGGGCTAATGATAACCAAATTGATTATTTTATTACTTTTCGAAATTGTAAACCTATTGAAAACTTCTTAGATAATAAAACAGAATATATTACAAACCTATTCAGTTCGAAGTTTGGGAATAACTAACGGGAAGAAAAAAAGGAAAATAGTGTTATTAATTTATTACAGGTAATATGCAGACTATACTGAAAACTGAAATTTTCCTGAGGTTATAGAAAGAAGCTACAGAGTTCAGCCTTTGAACTTAGGACTATTTGTTGTCGTATTTAATATATATATATATATATATATATATATATGTATGATATTTGGTCCAAAATCGAATGAGTTAAAATTGTGGCTCGTGGATAATCGTGTTGGTTGGTCCATAGGTTTTGGTACCCTGAAAAGTTTTTTGTACAAAATATTCTCAGAAAACGATTGTTACTAACATTAAATTTTATATATTCAATATAAAAACTAATACATCTGGCGCTCAAACTATACTGTTCATCGAATTATCAGCAAATTACACGAATAATCTTTTCAAGGGATAGTGTGATTTATAATTCTATAGAACGGTCTATTCGATTCTATAATCTTTTCAAGTAATATTTATGATAGAAAAACAATTAAATATGGTAGGACAATACAACAATTTTGGAAAATGACAAGACATCAGAAGGTAAAGGAGATGCCAAAAGGGAATATATTAGTTTTGGTAAGAAAACAAAGCAACCGATAAAACATGTATACAAATACACATGCTGACAGGAAAGTTAAAAAAAAGGTTAATTCCTTCTCATTCCCTCTCAAAGTTTAAACTTCCTCTTAAATACCACTCGAATTATTTCTTCCTTATAAGTACCTATCTGAAAATTTATTCCTCTACAGTACCTAAAAAGGTCTTTTCAGCGCTAAAAAGACGAAAATACCCCTGTCTCACATATTCAAAGAAGTTGAATAAATTATTTCACATGAATTGTACCAACAAAACTTGTTATTATACCAATAAAATTGAAATTATACCAGAAACTTATAGAAATTATACCAAATGTTTGAACATTATACTACATTATTATAATTCGAATTTTATAAAAGGAAATTGGACATTATACCAACTGATTATGCTATTATACTAGAAAGTAAGGAATTGTACCATTTGTTTTCGTAATTATACCAATAAATAAAGGTATTATAATTTATACTAAAAACAATAGGCATTATACCAACTGATTTTGCTATTATACAAGAAATTGAGGAGATTATACCATCTATGTTCGTTATTATACCAATAAATATTGTTATTTTAATTTTATACAGCGAAATTGAATTATATACCAACTAATTTTTGCAATTATACCATAAATTGTGGAAAATATACCATACATTATCGTTATTATACCATCTATCTCAGTTATTATACCAATAAATAAAGTTATTTTAATTTTATACAGCAAAATTGGAGATTATACCAACTAATTTTTCTATTATACCAGAAACTGAGTAAATTATACCATCTGTTTATTAGGTTCAATTCTATTGGTATAATAACGATAACAGTTGGTATAATTTCCAATTTAACATTATTTTGTTGGTATAATGAGAATAACCGTTGGTATAATAATCAGAATAGTTGGTATGATGTCCAATTTAATATCAGGAAATGGTATTTCCGTCCGTTCACTGTTTAGGGGTATTAAACACACAACTTTTTGCAGATGGGTACTTAACAGAAAGATGTTTTTGTAGGGATACTGAACAGGAAGTTTAGTATCTGACAGGGCCTAATAAGCAATTTACCAAAAAAATATGAAGTCTGTTTATATGAGATTGAGCTTTCAGTAGTCAGCTTTCACTTTTCTTTTTACATAAAATTGTATGTTTGCATGTAATAATGTTATTTTGAAAAATAAAATAAAAAATAAAATCTGACGAGTCAGTACATTGAAGGCCGTGTGAGAGGATGGGGCACGCCTATGTACTTTTTAGCACGTCAGAGACTAGAATACTTACGACTGAGTTAAATAAAGGTTTGACTTGGTTAGATTATTATATCTATTTCATTTATAAATAAAATAAATCATAGTTGGTGTATTTACAGAAAAATATCCATTTATATAAAAATTTGCAAGTCAGACCCCCTGTCAGAAAAATTTTCATATAAGTACCCGTTCAATTGTGCGTACAATTTTTCCAGTCTTGATGTACCTTTTGTATGTGTAAGTATCATGCCACGCGTTTATATGGTACTCACATATGGTACCTATATACTGTCTATAAGGTACCTTAATGTGTGTTATATGTGTACCATTTTTTAACTATTTTATGTACCACAACATGTTTTCGTATGGTACCTAAATGTGTTCTATGACGTACTTGCGGCGGAACGGATACCAATGTGCAAAAATTTTATTCTACAGGTACCTGCATATAAAAAACCTGACAGGGGTCTGACTTGCGAATTTTTATATAAGTGGGTATATTTCTGTAAAATCCCCATCATAGTTTTAGGGAAAATATATTTTAAAGAGAAAAGAAGGGCTTTCTCTCCTTAGTAAATAAAAAGAAAAAGAAGGGCTTTAATGATATTAAAGTAGGGAAACAAAAAAAAAGTCAAAAGACTGTAAAAGTAGTAAAAAAAACAAAAAAAAGGAAAAATAACACTTTTTCACCCTTTAGTTTAACGAAATAATATTTCTTAATTAATTGTCGTGGGAAATGAAAAGGAACAAAGAAATAAAGTTAAAAGACCGTAAAGGAGGTAAAATAAAATAATAAAGCTTTTTTGCTTTTTTGGCTTTTTAATTAAAATAGGGTTAATTTAAACCAAATTAGACAAAATAGGGCTAATTTGACAAAAATTACTAAAATAGGGGGAAACGCGACTAATAGCCGCGACGTCGCGCCTATTAAGCGCGACGAGCCATGCGCGGGCCAGACCGGGCCAGATCGGGCCCGATATTTGAAAATCGGGCCTGATTTTGAAAAAAAAATGGTCTGGGTCGACTGACGGCCCAGTAGACCCATCGTCGCGGCTAATAGCCGCGACGTCGCGCTTAATGGCAGCGACGACGCGGATAATATAGCCGCGAACTCTTCTTCTTCCTCCCCATTTCTCTTCTTCTCCTCCCCACCGATTCCGGCAATTTACAGCGGCGATTCACGGCGACGAACACCACGTGATAGATCCATCATTCCTCGTCATCATCGATTAAGCTTCTTTTGGGTATGAAACTCCTAATTCGTTTAAATCTTGATTTTGATGTTTCGTTAAATTTCGTCGAATTCTTGCGTTTAAATTTGTGTTTTTGGTATAATATGTGCTTTACATATTGTGGGTTGCTTAGTAGATTGATATTATACGTTAATTTTACTTAATTCACTCGATTTAGGTTAATTTCCCCTAATTTCGAAACCTAATTTTGAAATTAGGGTTTCTAGGTTATTTGATTCGTTTGTTAGTATATGAGTCAATTTATGTGTTTATTTATTGTTTTTTTGTTGCGATATTGACTTTGAAACGCTAATTTAGGATGGATACGAACGAATATTACGGTCCGATCGATAGATCACTTTTGATATTCCAGGATAGTCATCGTTGTAACGATGTACTATCCAACGCTGATGGTGCCCATTAGGCGCGACGTCGCGTCCATTAATAGCGACGCAGGCCCACGCGGGCCACCCGCGGGCCCGACCGGGACCTTGCTTTGCCACGTCAGCAGCCGCGTCCAATAGGCGCGACGACGCGTTTATTAGTCGCGTTTCACCCGATTTTAGTAATTTTTGTCAAATTACCCCTATTTTGTCTAATTTGGGTTAAATTACCCCTAATTTAATTAAAAAGCCTTTTTTGACTGCGTATTTACATTTTTTCTTTTAATTAATAAAGTCTTATTCAATATACAGTATATCTTATAGGCAATTGTCTAACATTGGTTCCAATCTAGATGATCGTTTGACAATTGTTTATTTGTTTTTAAAATCTGGGATGACACAAGTCCGACTTGAAATGAGATACATGAGTTAAAGGAATTAGTATGTGTGTGTGTGTGTGTATATATATATATATATATATATATATTACAGCTTTTTGGACGTTGTACTCCAAAGCAAGCAATATAGCATAATATGATATCCTTTGAGATTTGAAACTTGTTTTGGTTCGTTATAAACTATGAAAATCTGCATTAACTGTACTAGAGAATGTTGTTGCTACTCTTACTATTCTAATGTAACGGCGAACTTTAATAGTTCATTAATGCGCTTCACCGTTTTGTCTTAAATTCACCGTTTATTGTTTTTAATTCCTAAACTATTTCTAGCTGAGCTCACCGGCGCCGCTAGTTTCCTAATAAATTTTTAATGATACATATTGTTTGTTATTTACAGAAGTTATTTATTACTACTACGTTTATATGATACACTACTATTCTTTCACACAGAAATGTTAGGGTGCTCACCTTGCGTGAGCACCATCGGTGGGCACCTGTTGTGTGGCATTTTTTTGTGACACGTCAACATGTCAAATCTACCCCCGACGGGTTCACTAGTCCCATGTGTAGGTTATAGATCAATAAAAAATCCAATTGTATGCTGATTTGGCGAGTTGATGTGGTTGGTGCTCACGAAGGTGCTCACGCAAGGTGAACACCATAACATTACTCTTCTTTCACATTCAAATGCATGTACAAATATATATATATATATATATATATATAATATTAATTTATGTAACAAATTATTTAACAACTTTCTATTTGAAATTTAATTATGTATGTATATGAATTATAAACTTAAAGATAATAATTAGCTAAAAATAGTATTAACCAAATATATTAAAATGTAGTAGGTGCTTTTACGCAAAAGTGACAGTTTATACCGATCTTTCACGCTTAATAAAATAGAATGTATGAGAATTTTGTGGAAAAAATTGAAGAGGCAACTGGAAATTAAGTTTAACTATGAGACTTTTGGCCAAAGTAGCAGTTTACACCGACGCTTAATAAGATAGAATAGATATGCATTAAATGCAATATATCGTCTAAAATTATAAATATTAAAATCGCTTAAATATATCAAGATACAATGCACCATAGAATAAATAATCCGACAAGCTCGGACATTATTGAACGTTTCCAATGAATTAGAAACTCACTGTTCCCATGATCGATATGTAACATACCTTTTCGATGAGTCTCTCCAACTTATTCAAGTTCTTAAATAATGAATACATCTTGTTAGTTATTCAGTTATGAACTCATTTGTTATTTAAAGAAGCTCGTGTTGTAAAAAGGACAGTGAAAATAAAGGGGACACCAAGAATTTACGTGGAAAACTCCAAAGTCGGGTGAAAAACCACAGGCAAGGTAATGAAATTTTACTGTGGGTAATTTAGGAGTTACAACTCTCTACCGTAAGGAGAACACTGCTCTATCTCTCTTACAATAGGAGACTCACCAACTCTCTAAATATTTTTCCTCACAATACTTGTATATATTGAATATAAGAAGAAGTTATTGTTTTCGATGATTTACAAATGACTTAGAGCTAGCCTATTTATAGCTGAAGGTTTTAAGCTCGGACGAATCAGAGCTAGCCGCGTAGCTAGACACGTGGACGAACCAGAATGAGCCGCGTAGCTATATACGTGGACGAACCAAAATCTGCCGCGTAGCTATATTACGTGGACGAATCAGAACCAGCCACTTAGCATAGCTAAGTGGCCAAATAGAAATTTTACAACATTTCTCCCACTTGAAGATTTGATCGAGACTCGATCAATCTTCACATATGTTCTGTCAAACCACAAGAGGAACGACACCACATGAATTTGTCCACGTTGATTGATTTGGTCTTGAAGTCGGCCAGATTATCCGCAGTGTGAACTTTTTGCATATCCACTGTTCCCTCTTCCACTTGTTCACGAACGAAGTGGTATCGGACCCGGATGTGTTTGGTTCTTGAATGAAATGCTGGATTCCTTGCAAGATGCAATGCACTCTGGCTATCACAATAGAGAACAATATTCTCTTGTTTGTGGTCGAGTTCTTCCAGCAATTTCTTCAACCATATCGCCTCTTTACTGGCTTGGGTAGCTGCTACATATTCTGCTTCCGTCGTTGACATCACAACAATCGACTGCAGTTTTGAGACCCAGCCACCGCACCGCCAGCAAGATTAAACACATAACCGGTTGTGGATATGCTTTTATCAAGTTCACCTGCATAATCAGCATCAACATAACCGTGGACAGTAAAATCTGTACCTCCATAACATAACGCATGGTCAGAGGTTCCTTTGATGTATCTGAGAATCCTCTTGACAGCACTCCAGTGCTCCCGACCGGGGTTGGACATGTATCGGCTCACCACTCCCACTGGGACCACGTTCTTCATATCTGATCCGCTTTCGGCTCCCACTTGGATCACGTTCTCCAGATCTTGCCTTCGTCACAGTCAGCGCCTCTGCTTGATGGGGTGTAATCACCTTCTTCTCCGTGTTATTGCGCCGGTTTTCTTCTTCCAGTACAGCAGCAGCAACGTCATCATAGACAAGTTGCTCTGCAGTTTGGTTGTTGGTTAGACTGATGACGAGATGAGCATAAGAATCTGGCAGACTTGCGAGTAGGAGTTCAGCACGATCGCTTGACTCTATGTTGCAGTCCAAGTCTTTGAGTTGGCCAAACAGAGTAACCATTTTGTTGATGTGCTCTGTTGCTGAAGAAGATTCATCCATCTTTAGAGCATATAATTTCTTCTTCAAGAAAATCCGGCTATGAAGCGACTTGGCTTGATATAGCTTATCAAGGTGATCCCAGATTTCCTTTGCACTAGTTTTTTCCACGACGCTCGACAATATATCATCTGCTAATGCGAGATGAATATTGACAGTAGCCTTTCCATCTATCTTCTTCCATTTCGCATCACTTGTAATTCTTTCCGGCCTGCCAGTGATAGCTTCCAGACAATTTTCTTTGAGCAAAATTGCCTTGACTTTTACCTTCCACAGGGAGTAATATTTCCCGTTGAATTTCTCAATCTCATGCTTAGCTGCCATTTTTTTTTCTCTCCCCCAGAAACTTTAATGGATGAATAGTAATAATCTAACAAACTTTCTGATGTGGAGGATCCAATATTATTGGCAACCACAGAGCATACGGTAAGTAGATATTATAAACACCCAGCCAAAGCTCTGATACCACTTGTTGTAAAAGGGACAGTAAAAATAAAGGGGACACCAAGAATTTACGTGGAAAACCCCAAAGTCGGGGTGAAAAACCACGGGCAAGGTAAGGAAATTTTACTGTTGGTAATTTAGGAGTTACAACTCTCTACCGTAAGGAGAACACTGCTCTATCTCTCTTACAATAGGAGACTCACCAACTCTCTAAATATATTTCCTCACAATACTTGTATATACTGAATATAAGAAGAAGTTATTGTTTTCGATGATTTACAAATGACTTAGAGCTAGCCTATTTATAGCTGAAGGTTTTAAGCTCGGACGAATCAGAGCTAGCCGTGTAGCTAGACACGTGGACGACCCAGAATGAGCCGCGTAGCTATATATGTGGACGAACCAAAATCTGCCGCGTAGCTATATTACGTGGACAAATCAGAACCAGCCACTTAGCTATGCTAAGTGGCCAAATAGAAATTTTACAACAGCTCGCTCCTCTCAACCCATGCGCAGTTATAATTGTTCATTTTGCAGAAATATAAAATGTTTTTAATTATTCCAAATCCAACTCATGTTGAATACGATTATTATTAAACAAAATGTTTTTAACTATTGCAGAACTGCCTTTTCTCTCTAAGATGGGTGTAGGGAGAAAGTAACTCGTGGTGTATATATGAGGTCACAATTCCTTTATTTATAGTTTATGCTCACATTATTTGCAGTTCAGTCCATCATAAAATTGAAATAACCTACTTTTTACGCAAAAGTCTCATAGTTAAACTTAATTGCAATAACTCGCCCGGAACGTCACGCTGGTCAACTCATCATTAACCCCAAGTAACACTCATTCGTAAACGCCGTCAACAACATCAATTAGATCATTTTGTTCCGCTTATATAATATTTCAAAATAGTGTCGCATTTTATCATTATTCATTTTACGTGGTAAGTGACTTCATAAAATAATACTCACTATGTTCCTAAATGTAGTAAAACCTCTATAAATTAATAACATTGGGACCATGTACTTTTATTAATTTAGAGAGATATTAATATATCGATAAATTAATATTTTATTAATTAAAAGAGAGACTCTTTAAACAAATTTTGAGTGTATTGACGATAAATGAATTCAAATATGTTACATTAATTATATTCATCTACTCAAAACGATTTACAAGTGTGAATTAATGAAAAATATCGTCTGAAAATTAGTCAAGGTACAATACCAAATGCTATCAGGATATCATTCGAGTATCGTTCTGCCAAATTTCGGAAGGGTGGAGATATTAAGCGACACAAAATGGCGACAACAACCTTCACAACTTTTTGTTGCAGTTAGAGAACTCGACATCTGAACTATTGACTGCAATTAAAAAAGTTAGGGATGAAATCCAGAAAATCTAACAAATAGATTCTTATTTTAGCAAATTTTTTTATGAATTATTAATTTAGAGTTTTAATGGGACCTAATATTTATAAAGAGATTATTGGAAAAATTATTATATTATTATCTTATCGAATTTGATGATTTTTTACAACGGCCCAAGTCGGGATCTTTATTATTTTAGAGATTTTGTTATTTATAGAGTATTAATTTATCAAGTTGTTTAATACTTCTATTTTTGGTTTTTAATATAAGTGTTTTACTTTTCTCAAGAAAAATAGCGGTTTTTAATATAAGTGTTTTACTTTTCTCAAGAAAAATAGCTTGAATTTTTACAACTTTACCCCTCATTTTAATACAAATAATTAGATCAAATAAGATAAAATAATTCATTAAGGGTGTAATAGAAATTTTGTTTTGTTTCTTAATATTTGTTCAATTACCTTAAAACGATTTGTAGTTAGGAACAGAGAAAATACTCCTTTGCACGTGGCACACGTATCAAACAAATCAATGTTACCGTCGGTGTTAATTAATTAATTAAGTCTTGGCAATATATTATGCTGTCGGATTTACATAAGCTTTGGTAATATCTAAGCACTAGTTAGTGAATGATTATCCCCTTATAATCAATATTGTCCTAAGACTAGGTTAGATGCCATGGATCATATTACCATAGCAACAAACCAATGGACATTAAAGGACCATAGATTTTGCAATGTTAATTGTGTCTCCTTAATTCCACACATTACCCCTTTATTAACGGGGAAATGCTCAACGTAATTATCATCGACCTTTGTCCGTTGTTCGAAGCCTAGATAATAGTATTTTTATCTATGTTCAATGTGTCTAACAAATTCATTGGTAGTACCTATCTGTAAAATAAGGTATAAAATATGATATAAATGTGTATCGTGGATGCCAAATGGACCTAAGTTATTGGGACATAATTTGGGCTCAATAGTTCTGGATAATTAACTCAGTTGACGTTGCATGACACATAAAACAGTCATATATTGGGCTTTAAAATGGTCTAGATGGACGACATATTGGGCCTTTGTTCTCAAAAGTCTAAGGCCCAAACCTAACTACAAATTGTGTATCATATCATATTACTACCACCGTCTCACTTATTTCTTTCCATCTTTTTATTTCGGGCGTCCCACATAATTTTTTCCATTTCCATTTTTGAGAAAAAATTATCCCACTAATTTAACTAATTACACCATTAATATTAAAAAAGTCTTCTTGATTTGCGTGTCTACTAATAACTTTTCTCTCTCAATACCTCAAAAGGTGTACTATAATATTAAAATAAGTGATTCTTAATATATCGAACTATAAAAGAGAATTTTGTTTTTTAAATTAAGCTAATTTATTATTTATATATGTTTTATTTATTATATTCATCCATCAACCAATTTGTTTGTAACTACTTAAATATATTCATGCAATATTAATTCATTGTATACAATTAACAATTATATTCATGAACACCGGAACTCTTGGCCGCAATGTAAAAAGTTAGGGTTAAATCCAATTAGATTAAAGTTTTAAGAAAATGCTAGTAACAATAGATTCACATTTTAGCAACTTATCATAAAATTTATAATTGCAATATTTATGAATTGTTAAATTAGGATTTAATGGGACATAATATTTATAAATGATTTTTTTGAATGATTATTATCTTATTATCTTATCGAGTTTGATGTTTTTTATAAAAGCCCAAGTTGGGGCCAATATTATTTAAAAGATTTATAATTTATAGAGGTTTTACTGTACTTATTGAGCTAAATGCATTCAGCCATCTAATTATGTATAATTTTTCTAGACTCCACATCCAAAATTATATATCGCGTTAGACCCTTTTTCTAGATCAAACTCGAGAAACTATATATTGAGCTCAACCTTGATGAATTATTTATTTTAGAGCTCGAGTACAAGCTCGATGATTAATAATTAGGCTGAATTCGATTTGTGAGCTCGTTTAATCAAATAACCTAGCCTAAGCTCGCTAGAAATTCTTTGCTCAATGTTTAAGTTTAGTTTAATAATAATAATAATAATAATAATAATAATAAATAATATATAAAAATAAAATAATAATAATAATATGTAAAGAAATGTGATTCTTTGTATGAACAATAAGCTTAACGTGGTTCGGATTATAATTAAATCCTACATCCACGGTGAATTTGAGTAATCACTATTGACGATCGTCTGATTACAGATCAAGAAGATCTTGAATCTGCTGAGAGAAAAGTGAGAGAATTACATAATCAATAATGAGAAGGATGATCTCAATAATAATGGGTTAAACCTGCTCTGCCTTATATTGCGCGCGTATTTTAAAAATCCTACCAAGTCTGTAAAACGTCGCTGGCTTCAGCGTCTCTATTAGTTTCTTCCTCTTTGATAAAACGTGCCTTTTAGACTTAACAGAATTTGAACTTTCTTCATGCTTTTATCTCGACAGAACCTCATTCTCAGTTGCTGTCAAGCTCGATTCTTTCTTGTTTTCATGTCCTTGCTTTGATACCCCTCGCAAGATGGATGGTATAGGTTGATTACAGCCATCTTGACTAAGAGTTCTTGCAAAACTGGCGCGGATAAAGGCTTTGTGAAAACATCTGCCACTTGATGCTCTGTTCGAACCGGCAGCAACTTGATCTCTCCATTAGCAACGTGATGCCGAATGAAATGGCAGTCAATTTCTATGTGCTTTGAACGTTCATAAAACTTTGGGATTGACTGCTAACTTCAAGGCTGACTGATTATCACAGAAAATCACTGGTTTTGGCTCAACTGGTATGTTCAATTCTCTGAGCAATTGATTGATCCAAAGCACTTCAGCCACCACTGCTGCCAATGCCCTGTATTTAGCTTCTGTAGAAGACCTTGAAACCGTAGCTTGAAACCCGTTGATCATAACCCTTAGCAACCAGTCTAGCCTTATACTTTTCAATCCCTCCAAGTGAGCTATATTTGATCCTATATACCCATCTACTTGCTGTAGCCTTTTTACCTTTTGGAAGCTGAGTGATTGACCATGTCTGATTGTCCTCTAAGGCCTTCAGCTCCTTATGCATTGCTTCTGCCCATATGCTAGATTTTCAGATGCTTGTTCATAAGTCCTTGGCTCCTGATTCTGTGAAGCTATCTTGATCAAGGCCTGAAATTGCCTTGAGAAATTTTCATCTGATATCATCTGTGAAATGGGGTATAAGTTCCTTTTCTAGACTAGATTATTGCATTGCTAATCCTCCAAATATGTTGGCCTTTTTGCCCGTCTTCCTGATCTGGTAAAGACACTAGCTTGGCCTTGTAAGTCTGCATTATCCTGACCATGGGTCTGTATTGGATCACTGCCCTGATCTTCCTGATCTTCTGTGACATGCTGTGGGATCTGTTCCGTCACCTCTGTTACAGTGTGATCATCTTCCCCTGTCCTGGTTTGTGATGGTGATAAGTATCTTCCCCCATCCTCTGTCATACAAAATCTTGGCAATACCAGTCCTGAAAAATGGATCAGTCTGTGCACCCATTGAACCAAGCTGTCCCTTAAGAGGAAAAACGGTTTCTGCAAACTTGAGATCTCTTGAGATGAAGACCTTTCTTGTAGCTAGGTCCATCACCTTATATCCTTTTATGCCATTTGGGTATCCTATGAAGATGCATTCTTTTGCTCGTGGATCAAATTTTCTTCTTGAACCTGCAAGTGTGGCACAATAGCAAAGGCATCCAAATACCCGCAATGTATCATAGTCAAAAGGCCTCTGATATAACATGTCATAAGGGCTCTTACCATTTAACACTATTGTGGGTGTTCTATTAATAAGGTAAGCAGGTGCTAAAGTACATTCTGACCAATAACTTGCAGGCAGACCTACCTGACTGGAAAAATAGAGCTCGTGCCACATTAAGCAAGTATTGATGTTTTCTCTCCACGATTGAGTTCTGTTGTGGAGTCTCAACACATGACAAATGGTGCACAATCCCTTGTTTTGAAACATTTCTGCCATGCTAAACTCACGTGCATTATCTGATCTAATCGTTTTAACTCTACACCCAAACTGGTTTTTTACAAGAGCTAGAAAATATGGTATGACTGTGGTGACCTCAGATTTGTGTCTTATCATGAAGAGCTCGAAAAATCATCAACTATAGTGATAAAATATTGATGCCCTAGATAGGATGGAACGTGAAATGGTCCCCATACATCGCAATGAATGAGGTCGAAAGGGGAACACACTGTTTTATTATTGTTTGGAAACACATTTTTCTTTTGTATAGCTAACGGACAGATCTTACAGTGTGCATCCAAGTCTTTATTATTGTGTCTCAGAGACTTCTTTAACATGTCTAAAACCCTATGTGAAGGGTGCCCTAATCTGTTGTGCCATATATCAGCAGACACACCATTTAACACTACAGATACATCATGACTACTATCTGCATTAACAGCTGTTGTTGCTGCCCTTATGATGTAAAGCCCCGCTTCTTGCTTACCATTGCCAATCACTCTCTGTGGTAAGTCCTGTATCAAGAAGCTGTTAGGCTCAAAGATGACCTTGCAAGATTGGCTGCTGGCAAGAGAACTTACAGAGATTAAGTTAAAGTGAAATACAGGAACTAGGAGCACTTCTGTTAAGGTAATGTGCTGATTCAATCTAAAAGATTCTGCCTGCTCTACTTCTATAACAGTGTTATCAGGTAATATCACTTTTGATTTATTTATTTGATGCAGATCATATAGCAGGTCTTTGTTTCTAGACGCATGCGTCGTAGCACCAGAGTCTAACAACCAAACACTAGTATGTGCTAGCTCGGGTAAATTGAAAGTCATGCAAATACATGTCCTTTTACCTGCCTGCTGAACGAATCCCACATCCTCCTGTACCTGAGGGATGTTTGATTGGTTAATCAGTGACCTGAGGCTCTGCAATTGCAGAGGTGTGAGCTGCAGTTGGACTAGTGAGTTTCCACCAGATTCACCCTGAATTCCTGTATGGCTTCCTTGTTGTGCTGGGATTCTGCTGAACATCTGCAATAGATTGATTAACCCTTGCTGATTTATACATTAAGTTCTGCCTGAAACCAGGTGGATAGCCATGCAATTGGTAGCAGTTTCAACTGTATGTCCCCTTTTGTTGCAGTGGGTACAGGTTGGTCTCATCGAATCCTTTTTTCTGTCCAAAGCTTGTTTTCCTGCCCTGATCATGGTAATTCCTTGCAGCCAACATTGCCATATTGTTAGACTGATCATCACTGCTTTTAAACTGGCCATGAAATATTGATCTCTGCCTCTCTTGTTGCACCACCAGAGAGAAGACTCGGCTAATTGATGGCAAAGGCTCCATTGTCAATATCTGTCCTCTTAACTGTGAGTATGAATCGTTGAGCCCCATCAAGAAAACCATGACATAGTCTTCATCAAGCTGTCTCTTCATCTGCTTCACAAGTGCATTGCAATTGGGCAGATAATTTGCTAACTCATCCCATAAGGTTTTGAGCTTGGTATAGTAGACAGCCACAGTGTTATCCCCTTGTGCCAAATTCACCAGTTCTCGCTTCAGTTGAAAGACTCTTGGCCTGTTGGTTTGCCCAAATCTTTCTTGCAAATCCACTCAAACATCTCTCGCCGACGAGCTATATAGGATGCTTGCGGATATTTCTTTAGAGACTGAATTTAGAATCCAAGAAATGATAACATTGTTGGTTTTTTTCCACGCCGCGACCTTTTCCTTCTCTGCTGCTGCTGGTGGTTTAAGTTCACCATTAATAAATCGTTCTTTGTTCCTACCTGTGAGCGCAATAATCATAGCTCTGATCCACGTCGCGTAATTATCCCCATTGAGCTTCTCATGCACGAGGAAATGCCCAGATGAGTCGTCGGAATTCAAGAAATATGGATCATCCATCTGAGTCGAGGCTGTGGAATTGGATGGCAGCACTTCTGATTCTGCTTACATAATCGATCCTTAGACAAACCTAATTGAGCGTGACTCGATTTTCGTTCTTCGCAGCTGTTGAGTGATTCCAGTGCTCTGATACCATCTAAAGAAATGTGATTCTTTGTATTAACAACAAGCTTAACGTGGTTCGGATTATAATTAAATCCTACATCCCGGTGAATTTGAGTAATCACTATTGACGTTCGTCTGATTACAGATCAAGAAGATCTTGAATCTTCTGAGAGAAAAGTGAGAGAATTACAGAATCGATAATGAGAAAAGGATGATCTCAATAATAATGGGTTAAACTCGCTCTGCCTTATATTGTGCGCGTATTTTAAAAATCCTGCCAAGTCTGTAAAACATCGCTGACTTCAGCGCCTCTATTAGTTTCTTCCTCTTTGATAAAACGCGCCCTGTTGTTAAACGCGCCTTTCAGACTTCACAGAATTTGAACTTTCTTCATGCTTTCATCTCGACAGAACCTCATTCTCAGTTGCCTTCAAGCTCGATTCTTTCCTGTTTTCATGTCCTTGCTTTGATATATAACTAAACTAGTGAATTTTTTAATAGTAAGCAACAAAGATCAAGATGATAGTCGAGCTCAGATTCGAACCATCGAGTTTATGAATAGGCTTGACTCATCTTTCAATCCCATCTAACTATACACTTTTTTATTTGGAGATTATTTCGATATTCTAAAATTAAATAACATACATGAAAGAAACATCTAAAACGCTGCGTCCCGTGACTGCATGGGCACGATATATGAACTGATCCCAAGAAAAATAAAAGGAAATAAAAGCTCATATATACCAGCCAAGAAAATATCTACGTTCACAGGCCCGTAGCTCACGAAGTCGGGACCTGAGGCGATCCTCGAAATTCGGGCCCTAAATTTTTTTATGTAATTTTTTAAATAACATGCGTAGTCTAACATAAATTTAACCGTAAATGTAAGTTATTTAAACCGTAAATTAAAAACCATCTAGGTGTTTATAGGCATGGTTCGCCGTCGCGAATGCGGACGTCGATGCAGAAGCGAGCGATACAGATACGTTGCATTGTCGAGACGCAGTCGCGGACGATACGCATGTTTCTTAAAAAAATGTTATCAGTTTCTTTGCAACTATACTAGATTCTATTTGTAAAGAGGTTAAAAACACATAATAAGTTTATATCACAATTCACATATGTATATTACAAAATTTTCTATTATATTATTACATATATTTCAAAAGTTTCTATTATATTACATATATTACAAATATTTTGAAAATTATTACTAGTATTAAAAAAGTCATTAAGAAAAATGGAAAATAATACAAGTCAAACATCAATAAGCATGTTCAAACGCGTAATTCAATAAAGTTAAACATTTAAATAATAGAACTATAAGACTATCATAATATCTAGACTAATAATAAAGTATTTAACGAGATAAATAAACTTTCAAGCTGTTCCCCTTTTTTTAAACTTCATTTACATTGTTTAATGTATTTGGACAATATATGTTATTTTTTATATTCTAACTAACAAAGGCTTGTTAAAAACTGGGCCAAACATTTGAAAAGTCGAAGAACAATAAACTAGAATACCAGAAATGCCCTAATTAGTCGCCATCTACCTCACGACACCTAATTTCAAAAGTTATGGACGAGATATATCCAACCGCGACGATATATATACATATAGGTATGATAAATTTTTTTGGGCCCCTTCGAAAGCTGGGCCCGAGGCGACCGCCTCACTGGCCTTATGGAAGCTACGGCCCTGTACGTTCATGCATGCAAAATTCGGCAGTAATATAAATTTAAATTGATCTACAATTCCAAGTTGACGAAGCATCACAGGTTTAAGCCATGTAATGCAGAGTGGCGAGCAATCATCATATTCTGCAACGTGAGGACAATCCATATGAGTTGTATTTTTCTTAAATAAAACCTTCAAACTTATTAACTTCTTTTGATTAAATAATAATTGTTTAAAGCCAAAAACAAACAAGAGAATTTTGTCTGCAAAGTTTTAAAGAGTTGTAATACTCGATGCGAATAAACTCTCGTGAATTAGTGCAGAATGTTAGGTGTCAGTTAAGTGACGTTTCATTAAAAAATAGAATAATTATAAAATTATTACGAAGAAGGAACGCAGATCATCCACTCACATGATTATTTTCGGAGCCTCCTCGTGAACCGCAAGTGCTATCAGACAAGGAATTATCAACCACCAAATTAACATATATATTTTATTTATAATGAAATTGCGTTACTTTATAGGAAAATGACAATATTGTTTCACCAATACATGCCAATGTGACAAAGCTCAATAAAATAATATTGCAATGAAGTACTGTACTAAATTGATGATGATGCATTACACACATCTTAGAGATATTTTATTGTGTTCAATTTTACTTTATGCTTCTATCTTGTAATTTATATTAAGGCTATGACCAGATTGTAAGTATACCTAACCTGTGGGTATATTAGTTACATTGGCTTGATAGCTTATTATGGCTTATGTATATATACCCTAAACATTACAATCTTTAGGGTTACTGATTCGTAATTAAAGTTGAAGTATTATGCTAAACATCTCGCACGTATCATCGTTCAAGCTCTACAACGCGTCCATTGGTATTACGGTTCTTCATCATCTGTAATTCATCGTCTAAGGTAATACCAAATATATAAATCATGTCAAGGTTGGATTAAACGGACCAACAAGTGGTATCAGAGCCGAAATTGTGGATCAAATTCATCAAAGTTTTCTGATTTTTCGAAGCTCTGTTTCTGGAACTTTTCGCACTGCTATTCCAAAATTTTGCTTGTCTGGAATAACTCATAATTGAATATCTGCTTCTCATAATTTTTGATCAAATTATCATTTTTCGAGTGAATTTAGTCGAAGATCCGAATTTGACGACGAACAGGAACTTTTCGAAGAGCAAGATATTTCTCGGGCTTCTCTCAATTTTAGAAATATGTTCTTAATTTCAATTTCACACTTCTCGATATTTTCTTTAAATCCCTTTTCAATTGCAATTTCGCACTTCTCGATATTTTCTTTCGAAATCTATTTTCAATTGCAATCTCGCGCTTCTCGATATTTCCCTCGAAATATTTCAAGTTCTCGAACTCTTTAGCTAATTTCAACATTTTCGACATCCTAGAATTATAAAATTAATTTTGACTTCACTAGAACTAGAACTTCTCAAGAAGCTGCATCTCGAAAAGTCAAAATTAAAATCTAAATTTTAAGGATTTCGATATGCTCTATCTACTTTAAGGTTTTCGTTATCCACTTCGAGAAATTTAATTTCGATCTTCAATGTTGCATTCCGAAAACACGTTAATTACAAATCCCGAAATTCTTCGAAAATCAAAATTAAACACTCATCAGGTTCTGAAATTTTTCGATTGCACTTCTATGATTTTTCAAAAGCAATATCCAGAATTATTTCTTTTGAAAACTGCATTTTTTAATTAAATCTTAATAGTTACATCTTGATAATTACATCTCTGATTACTTATTATTCTTCCACTTATTCTAACATTATTTGAATCGTCTAAGATTTAGTTGATCAACACGATAAAGATCCACATCCAATCTACTACAAATTGGACCAATACTCGCTTGGAAACGATGCAAGACCTCCCATCCTAAAAGGGATGAATATACAGCATGGTTTCTCAGGTTCATGAACTTCATCGACAGCAACGATAATGGAGATCTAATGTATGAGTCCATTAGTGAAGGCCCGGAAGAAGTCTGGATACCTGGAACTCCGAAAATGATCCACCCATTCCAGCCACCAGGGGACCGAAACCTCGTTCGGCCTACACTGAAGCTGAAAAACTCCGATCTCGTGCCGATCGTCAGGCCAGGACATATCTCTGCCAAAGCATTGCAAATGACATATTCATGCAAGTCAACAGTCTACAAACTGCCAAAGAAGTGTGGGACGAAATAAATAAAATGATGCAACGAACTAAATCTGATATAAGGCAAAGAAATCCAACATTCTCACCGCGTATGATCCATTCAAAGCCAAGGATGGAGAAGAACTATATGAGACCTATCAACGATTCCTCACATTAGTGAATGAGATGAGAAAGATCATTGTAACCAGAACTGGCGAGGAGATCAATATACGTTTTCTCTCAGCACTGCAGCTGGAATGGAGGAAAATTGCTAGCAATATCCGACAGAACAAGGACCTAGAAGAGATGGACATCCATTGTCTCTATGACAATCTCGCCCAACATATTGAAGACATTAGCGAGTTCCTGAAAGCATCAAAAGAAAAAGTAGCCATGGAAACTCTCGCCCTAATTAGCAACCGAAAAGCAAGAAAGAGTTCAAAGGCTGTACAAAATCTAAGCTCGTCTGAAGAGGACAATAATTACATTGGTGCAGAATCGGATTCAGAGCTGGTAGACATTACAAAACAAATGGCAGTGATCACCAAACTATTTGATTCATAAGTTAAGAATAGGTCTTCAAATCGTCTCAGGACAAGCTCCTCGAAGAAGCAAGACCGAAAGACTGACGGATCTGAACCCAAGCCATCCCTGAAGGATAAAAAATGCTTCAACTATGGCAAACCAGGCCACTTTGCTCGAGATTGCTTCCTGCCTAAGACAAAAAACTTTGAATATTACACCAAGAAAGCCCAACTTCTCAAACAAAAATAGTCGGGCGTCGTACTCATGGCAGAACAGGAATCATGTCTCGAGGACACCTCTAAAAGTGAGGAAGAAAATCTAGCACTCATGGCAAATGTCGAGGTCGACTCTGAAGATGAGGAGCACAACACTGCAGACACCCCGTCAACTAACTCGTCTTCATAAACTGAGGTACACAACTCTCACTCCGATTTACATAACAACATTGCGTGCTTCAAGAAAAACTAACATCTGGTTAGGGATAACAAATCATTAAAAAAATTAGAATCTAAGCTCGAAAACAATGAAAAAGTCTTGCGGGCCGAACTAGTGGAAAAAGCTAAGCTAAACTCTTTCCTACAACAAGCTCAGGATACCTCCATCAGACTTGAAACTAAGGTAAGAGATCTAGAAGAGAAGTTGATCGAAAAGGAAAACGATTCAAGAAAAGTGAGGAAGAGCAAAATCTATATCCCTACAATATGAATTCATATCTAAAGAACGATTCGTCTATATTCCAAAATAAAAAAACTTGAAGATCTCCTAACAAAAAGAGGACAAACTGATAGAACGATTTTTTTGAACAAGCCTAGAGACATAGAATTTTATGATCCACGCGAAGGATTAAGCTTCGTTCCAGATTCTATCCCAATCGTGAAGAAACCCCTACCTCTTTATGACATTAGTTTCCTAAGGTTAAATATACCTAGCCTAATGCCTTTCACGAGCTTGTCTGCACTTGACGTGCTGAAGAAGAATAAGAGAAATAGAGAAGACTGGGCCGAAATCCCATTTGACTATGAGGAACTGAATAATAGTTACAGGACAAAGGAAATACCTTTTACTAATGACTATCAACCTATCTATACACCCTCTTCTGAAGAATTAGGTGTCAAGGAACCAAGTACCTCAAGTGCATATATCCCAGCAGTTATTAAGAAAATCTCTGATTTGCGCTCGACACTGGAGTCAGAAAAGATTTTTTTCATGTAGAGAATGACATGCTATTGACAGTAATTTCCTCACTCAAAAATAAATCTACAACACTATAGCCTCCTCCTCACAAGTGCCTCTAGCTGAGCCTAAAGTAGAAACATCAACCCAAAGGAAAATGAAAGGGAAGGAGATAGCCACAGAAGACGACGTATTATTTGAAAACCGTGCACCTTCTTCTAAAGAGAAGGAGGAAAATAAAGTTAAAGCATCAAGTTCACATTCGCAATTTTGTGAACCTATACGAACATCTATGCTCTCTAATTTCCACTATTCCTACGATGATGCACTTGCATTAAATTCTCGTTTTAGATTAGTAAATGCAAATACAATCAAGAACGATGCACGCTCACAAACTCAAAATGAGAAGCCACAAACAAAAGGAAAGCCCGACTCTCTATCTGAAATCTCGCGCCTCCAGGACATTAATAGGTGACAAGGCAAGGAACATCAAAATCAAATTGAAATCTTCAAGTTCGAAAAAGAAAACTACTAAATGAAATTTTTCTCCTAAGAAACCTCAACGATAATTACTCTGAAGTCAATTCTTTTTCGACTCGTGATTTAACTCCTAATACTATGTTAAATTTGACTACAGGCAATAGAATAACTAAGAAGAAGAACACGATGGCCTGAGTCCGAAAATCAAAATCTAATCCCACTCCTACCAAGGCTTTCTGCTTTACTACTTATGCTCATGATGACAAAATTCTATTTCTTCGAAGAATATTTACTATGATGTTTCCCGTTTTAATAAATCTATCATTTATAAGATGCATCATTCTCCTACTCGATAGCCTTTATCTCATGCAAACCACATCTCAAACACTCTCACATTCAATCGATCATTGAATAAAAAAATAAATATCCCATAATCTTATTGTTAAACAGATTTGGGTGCCCAAGCAAAAACATCACTCTACATCCCCTCAAAGCTCAAAACAAGGAATGAAGCTATGGATTCCAAAATCTAACACTAATTACTCCAAAGCAACGACTGCCTTAGATATTAACCCTGCTACTCATTCTACTAAGTCATCTACTATGAAGTGGACAGTGCCCATTTTCAAGTGGGTACCGAAATGTTTCTAATCTCATTCCTCTTGCATGTCCATCATGTGCTGTATCTAGACTCAGGTTGCGCCACACACATGATTGGGAATAAAGAACTGTTGAGCAACTACACTGAAAAATATGGCGGAAAAGTACGTTTCGGGAACGAGTCATCCCCAATCCTAGGTCGCGGGAGATCTACATCACGGAAATCTGACCATCCAGGACGTCACATACATCAGAGAGTAGGACATAATCTATTCAGCATTGGTAAATTCTGCGATAAAGGCCTTGACACGCTCAAATACTAGCAAGTGTACTAGGTCGTGCAAGTAGTAAAACGAACGAAGTCAGAGTATCGATCCACGAAGACAGCTCGATTAATTCTAAGAAAATATTCCTAATTCTAATTTAGACTAGCGGAATTTTATAGTTTTGATGATTTAATAAAAGAGATAAAAGACGCAAATAATAAAATAAACTCAAATAAAATATATGAGGATAGAGCAGTTGACGACGACGTGATTAAGACACATTCTCGGCACGAACTATTTCTACATCTTCATGCTATCTAACCTATCTAATCAACATGAATCAAGTCAAGGTGGAATTTCCTAATATATGTCTACCCGTATTCACGTAACTAGCAACGCTACATGAATAGTGAACCAATCAACTATATTTCTATATGACTGTAGTTCCTACACATGAATGTGATCTTCGTGAAATTCCCCGAGTTTGGGCGCTTTCGGCGCCTAAGGTCTCGGAAACCACACATACGAAACCGAATTCCATCTCTGGTCGGTTTTACGCAGTGGTATTCAATGCTTTGTTCTAATCGGTCTAATCACTTAGTCCGTCTCATAAACCAATCAAATATCATAAGCATGTAGACCAATCACACCTACGCATATGAAGCTCAAACAAATAATACATAACTTAACTCATATGATTAAATAAGAAATAATAGCATTAATACGTAGTCATAATTCGGCCTCACTCGACCTCAATCATAAAAGAAATTAGCCTACCATATTACTATACGAAAACGACAATGAATCAAAAGAAAACATTGTCGAAAACGAAATATTAAAAGGTAAGAAATTCGCCCCTTACAGTGCTCGACTTGTCTCGCTCTTAGCCGTCGTTTGTATTTTCTCGCAGCCGTAAGCACTCAGCCCTCGGCTCTTCCTTTCGCCGTCAAAAGCTTTACAACGTTGTTTCTTCTAATTTTCAGTCGTCCCAAAACCTTGTATTATTCGCTGCAGTCCTTTTTATATTCGGCCGTCGCCCCCCAAAGCTCTTAGTTTCAGCCGTAAGGTTCTGCCCTCCTTCGTAAAAAGCTTCTCCTTTTTTTTATGGGAAATAGCACCGACTTGGACTCTCCAATATTTGATCTTATTCGAATCTTCCAAATATCTTTTTCCTTGAAGCTCGCATATTCAAATTAACGTGGATTCTTGGTGAAGTGGTATTGACCCTTTCTTTTCTCCATTCACACGTGTATGCGTATGGTCAAGTAGTCCTATATTTGATTTGCTTTTTAACAAGTGATGGTGGTCTCTTGTGGGCCAAACAATTTCCATGGGCTAAAAATCCATCGACCATTGTAGTCCAATCCAAATCATTATTATACTTTGCGCGTATAATTCCTCGATGTTGGTCCTTTTTCCCCGATATCTACAAAACACTAAATATTGCATAAAGGTCGGATATTCAAGTATATTCAAATATATGGACGAAAATAAGCTTTTTACGATATATAAAATAACGTAGAATCCTAACTTATCAGGCCTTGAGATCAACTTCAAAGCACGAAAATGTAGCATCAACGACGACCAGGGCAACAACCCTACTCCATGGCATTCGGAAAATAAATCTCTATACGATTGGTCTTAAAACAACCATCCCTCCCACGAATATCTTCCAACTCTCTAAAGCCTCAACTCATCAAAACATCCTCTGGCACAGCCACTTATCCCATTTAAACTTTAAACATCTCAACAAACTATCAACTAAGCAACTCGTCACAGGACTACCAAATCTTACGTATCAAAAGGAACATCTTTGTCGTGCGTGTGAACTGGGAAAAATGAAAAGAGCATCTCAAAAATCCAAACACATCGCTTTTTCTTCCCGACCTCTAGAACTTCTTCATGTTGATTTATGCGGTCCAATGAGAACAGAAAGTCTTAGTGGTTGCAAATATGTTCTTGTTCTCGTAGACGACTATTTCAGTACACGTGGACGAAATTTTTACGAAGTAAAGACGAGACCTCCTCCATAATCGAAACATTTGTGACAACCACACAGAATCTGCTACAGACTCGAGTTGGTATCATTAGATCTAATAATGGTACATAATTCAAAAACAGCCGATTGAGTACCTTCTATGCATCACAAGGCATTTCACAACAATTCTCAGCTGCTGGCACTCCCCAACAAAATGGAGTCGTCAAATGAAAAATCGAACTCTTGTTGAAGCTGCACGTACAATGCTAATTCAATCAAATCTTTGACATTCATTCTGGGCTGAAGCACTAAGCACTGCTTGTTTTACTCAGAATCGCACATCAATCCAAAAAAGATTTGAGAAGACACCCTACGAGATTATTAATAAACGTTCGCCTAATATCTCATTTCTTCGAGTGTTTGGTTGCAAGTGCTTTATTGCAGATGACCGAAGTAACAGGAGCAAGTTTCCCCCAAAGCACTTGAAGCCACGTTCATTGGGTATTCCTCGACATCAAAAGCCTTTAGAGTATTTCTCAAAATCGTTAAGGTTGTGCGTGAAAGTGCAAATGTCACATTTGACGAGACAATTGCAACAATACCAGCGGCATCTACAAATACGACGGCGAATCCCCAAAAGGACACATATCCCTCAAATACAAATCTAGCACCTATGGATTTCTTACTCGAAGACTTTCATCTAATTCCAGATCCAATGCTCTCTCCTGAAGCAGAAATTCGACGAGTAGAAAACTCCGTTCAACCGTTAACCTACTCAACAACAGAAATTGAAGACATCCCTACCTCTTCAGGCACTGACCTCACTTATCCAAATATTACAGTCACTAAGGAAGGACCATCCCACTCATCTCATGATCACTCTTCAAATGGTGTATCATCTCATTCGGGAAATGTTCATTCGTCCCCTGTCCTAGACAGTATCGATAGACCAAATACATCTCTCTCTGACCAACATGCTTCACCTGCAACCGTTCATCATGATCATGAAGGTGAAGCTGAACCTGATCATCAAGCACAAACTCATGAACCTCAGATGGATCAAGCTTCCCTACGGAGGTCAACGCGAGAAAGGAAAAGTGCATTTCCGGAAGATTATATTGCATTTCTCCACCAACATTTGGACACAAGCCATTTCTCATGTTTTATGAGTCAAATTGAGCCACAGAAAGTCTTTGAAGCTCTTGCAGACCTAGACTGGTTCATAACTATGCAAGACGAGTTTAGCCAATTTGAACGACTACGAGTTTGGACCTTAGTACCAAAGCCTAAAGGAAAAACAATCATCGGAACGAAATGGGTCTTCAAAAACAAAAGAGACGAAAATGGCATGGTCATTAGAAATAAGCTTCGACTAGTAGCTAAAGGGTACAACCATCAAGAAGGCATTGATTACAATGAAAACATTTGCCCCAGTTGCTCGAATTGAAGCTATTCGCATATTTCTTGCATATGCCGCTCATAGAGATTTCACTGTTTACCAAATGGACGTCAAGACGACCTTTCTAAACGGAATTCTAAAAGAAGAAGCTATGTTGGACAATCTTCAAAGAGCAAAACTGTGTTTCCACATCGATAGCTGAGGCAGAATATGTCGCAGCTGCCAGTTGTTGTTCACAAATTTTGTGGATGCGCACCAAACTCCTAGATTACGGGTTTGACTTATATAATATTCCTATGTACAGTGATTCTAAGAGTGCGATTGCAATTACATGCAACCCCGTACATCATTCTCGAACTAAGCACAATAGACCATATTATAAAAAGTCATGGTGAAAATGGCATCATAGACATGCATTTTGTTTCCACTGAACTTCAACTGGCCGACCTCTTCATTAAGGCATTGGATGAGAAACGATTCCAATTCTTAGTCTCTAGGTTGGGCATGTTAAATATCACCTCTTAGCACAGCCCCATACATGCTAGGCTAGGCAACTTAGGGGGAAACAACATTATAGAATATGTAAGCCTATGCATGTGTTTAGGGGGAGAAAATAATTGCATGATTTAGGGGGAGTTAACGCATATATCCAGGGGGGTTATTGTTATTAATCTACTTGGGCCTTCGAGAAGCCCAAGTTTTTTAGCTTTCGAAATCCTAATTGGGTCTTCGAGAAGCCCAAAGGTCACAGATACATCCCTCGAAAAGCCGATTTATAGCTATCCAATATTTTCAGATTTCGAAATCCTCACTGGGCCTTCGAGAAGCCCAGTTGTCCCCGATATAATTCTTCAAATTGTCGTCTTCTTCACTCCATCACTTTGAAAACCACTGGAAATTTTACTGTCCGCTCGAAAACCATCTCAAAATACGAACCGCCTCTCTTCGCAAAACATCATCAGTTTTTCTCTCAAATCCCTACATCATCTACTGGTAAGTTAGAAATAGGCTTCGTATGATATTTCTCATAACACTTAACTTGTCGATGCAGGTGTGTAGCTGACGAAATTGTCGTGACCAAATCGATCGACATTCTTTCACTGTTCCGGGAGCAATTTTGGCTTTTACGCCTCGAAATCCCTGTTTAGAATTGATCGATTTCTCGAATCCCTCGACCTCGAAAACCTTATTTACTATCCCTTGATTTGAAATCCGATTTCCAAATCTCAATTGCACGATTTCGATGTCATCATTAAATTGCACGTTTTCGACATCCATTGGATGATTACGAAGTCATCATTAAATTGGACGTTTTCGACATCCATTGCACGATTTCAAAGTCATCAATAGATTGCATTTTTTTCGAAGACCTTTGCACGATTTCGAAGTCATCAATTTAACTTGCACGCTTTCGAAGTTACTATTTCAATTGTTCGAAATCATTGTAAGTTAATCGATTTTGCGATCTCATCTAATTTTCAAATCGATTTCGAAGTTCCCATTAAATTATTCGAAATCATTTTCATTTCATCGATTTTCAAATCGGACAATTTCGAAGTCATATTTAATTTTAACATTTTCGAAGTACAGTCAAGTAAATTGCACGATTTCGTACAGCCGATTTCGAGATCCTATTTGATCTTAAAGTTTTCGCAATACAGTCGTAATTCTCGAAATCAATTTTCCTTCAAATTTCTCGATCTCCAATTCAAATTGACATGTCGAAATCCTTGTTTGATTTTTTCGAAAACTAATATCCATTTCCAAATCATTTTTCTTCAAAATCATCATCAAATTCTTATTTCTCAAGTTTCATTTTCTTCCGTCTCTTGTTACATATATATATATATATATATATATATATTATATATATATATATATGCAAAAAAAAAGGAAAAAAGAGAAAAAATAGAGGTAGAGAGAGAGAGAGAGAAACGTGTTGGAATTCTGAATTGAAGTCCTTCAATACTTTATTCCTAATGAAAAGGTTGTTCATATTTTTTTCAGATCATGGATATAGAACAACTACCAACTGGACACAAGAGCATTCAAGTGTTCAGACATGGTGATCATCGCAATACTCAAAAATCACTTCATGCTACCGGCATTCACCATAGCAACGACCGTCCCTCAAGTCTGTCTGCAACAATTTTGGGGATTGATGGATCAAGTATAAGGGTCAAATGAACTAATCTTCCAAAGTCAAATTGAACACACATCAGTTATTCTCAACAAAAATCTTCTGAAGACAATCATCCAGCTGCCCACATTTGATGAACTCGATCCAACTCCCTCCACTCAAGAACTACTCAATGGGATGCTACAACTGGGATGCACCCCACCATTGACTCAAATCTCATCCTTCTCGGTCAACAAACTTCCAAGCCCGTGGAGCACTTTATTCACGCTGATCAACAAATGTCTCTCTCCAAAACACACCGGACAAGATCGCTGCAATATCAACATCCTCAAACTATTCTACGGCATTGCGTTCGGGAAATGGTTCGACTATGCAGACATCTTTATGAGAGAGATAGAGGATCAGATTCGCACCCGGGATCACCTGAAGACTTCAAAGAAGAAAGGTATCCCCTTCCTGCGATGGTTCCGAGCTCTGATTCGTCGCTACATGGAACTAAACCCGGAAATTACTCACAGACCAGTCGCGGAGCACATACCAATTCCAAAGCTGAATTACCTACAACGACTACGGGATGGCGCGCCTCTTCAAGGACTGCCTCTTCCATGCCACCTCCTCGATCTAGCCGACCCAACGGATCCCGCAGTCATTGCTTACAGGAGCCTGCGGAATCTTCTCGCCCCCACGATACGGTCCGACCCCACCGTATCCAAATGGGGCCAGCCCGAGTGTGAGACAGAGTCCTGAGCGCCGACGTGAAGTGTGAATGAAAAGAAAACATGACAGACCGGCACCTCCTCCCGTGACGGTCAACTTCGCATCTCCCCTCCTCACTATAAATCCGCGAATCGAACCCATAGGAACATGAGCTGATTTAATCAGCTCTCGAGTAGAAGTCGCCGCATCTGGTTCAACGGTGCATGCACAACCCAACCCTTCCCATTCAACATCATCCCAACAGGCTGTTGTCTTAACACCTCACGGGAACCAAGTCAACCATCCTTGCCTCACTCGGAGGCGAGAGATGTACAAATAAGCGACCCCCAGCCCCACGTCGCTGTACTCCTTCTTGCACATCGAGTCTAGTGTCCACTATCTCAAATTTTCCCCTTTTGTTAGGACACAAACACCTTTCTCGACTCATCTCCGTGATCAGTCCAGAATGTATGTAGAAATATCATCCATGGATGATACTCGAGGATCGGACGGAAGACCTGACATGGAGAACATCATAACTCCCGTGCAATCAGGCCATCTCGATGAGCTCGACTTATCGACGATGCCAACGGTAAGCCCGTGTGGCCCCGGTCCCTCAAGATCCAAATACGTCCCAGTACCATTGGGCCTTGACACAGAAATAACAACAGACCGCCTTCGTGGCCCTGTTGAGTTATTACCCTATGTGACCCAAGTTCAATCGACCAGCAACTCGAGGCTCTGCGCGAAGAAATAAAGGAAATGGAAGCCTCCATACTTCAAAAATTTGCTGGTGCTTCGCCCGCAGCAACCCAAGACAAGGGTAAAGCACCAACGGTCGAATAAGCATGTGTCATCTCCCGTACACCACTCCCCAACACCCGAACCCACAAACCAACTAACCTACATCCCTTCAATCACGGAGCTCCGTGACACCCTCTTATCTGCCTTCTTAACGAGGTGGACACACTGTCTGCCGAGAATAAGGCTTCTCATTGTCTTCAACTACCATATAGCTGCCACTATGACCCGCCTTCACACAAAAACCGTCATGACGACCCCGATGACGACGGTGGTCCTTAGGGGGAGAAACATCAGCGGGTCGAAACCCACACCAGCACAGAACCATCCACTTCAACCCAAACCTACACAGAGACATCTACGTCCACCAATCCACAACGCACTACCTCCCATTTAGCCCACATAACCATCGACCTTCCAAAAAACCTATCCTCGCTACCCTCCGACTTCAGACTAGGGGTGGCAAAAATCCCACAGTGAACCATCCCCGTCGGGACCCAAGGATCTTGAACGGGGAATCCCCGCTCAAAATGGGGATGGAGATTTGACGGTGATTCCCGTTGGTAAATGAGTAGGGACGGGATGGGGATGGTAATCATGTTTCCCACCCATCCCCGGCCCGAACCAGGCCCCGTTTGAATCAAAATGGTGATTCATCATCCCCGATTAGTTTTAAATAATATGAAAAAATAAATTGAATCAAGAATTTTCAAAGACTATCCCTATATATTCATAATCATATTTAAATCACATATTATATCAATTTTTACACTCCGATATCATATTTTACATATTAATTTGTCTATATTACTTAGTTTATTTTTTATTGCAAAAAATTAATAATTTATCGGAAATACATGAATATGGGGAACCCGAATCCCCACGGGGAACCCGATCCCCGAACGGTGATTACCCATCCCCAAACCAATTCATCATAAGCGGTGAATTAGTGGGGATGGTATTACGAATGTGAATTTGGTACGGGGACGGTATGTCAGTTACCATCCCCGAACCCGCCCATTGCCATCCCTACTTCAGACCGGACCCACGTCCACAGGCAACCGACGATCCCCTCTCTCCAGTCGACATGTCTCATCATGACCCTCTGATAGAGCTCAACGAGATTATCGATCAAGGGTGGACATCTCAAAGCTACAGGGATCCTACTCCCGAGGACGAATTACAAGAGAGACTAGACAACGTTCGTGACCTGATCTGGGCAGCGGTTGAAGTCAGTTGCAGAATGGAGAACTCAGAGATGGAGAAAACTTTCGAGAGACCACAGAAGCATCTGAAAGCATCTGGGAAAATGTCAAGATCACAGGCCGTTTCAAGAAGAAATTCGAGATAAAATCTGGCGACGTCGTGATCAAATTCGACCCTACAATGAAATGGAATTGAGAGGCTTATCACATCTCGAAGAATCCAAAAAATTGGGTTATCAATTTCTGTATAAATGGACAATGAAAGGAGGGTCGAGGATCACAGACAAAGATAAGAAGAAAATGAGAGTGAAGGGACCTCTCAGCGACATATTGGACGTCAACTACGAGCCAATGGGAAGGTGGCAGGCTAGACGGCTCATAGGACCTTATCTCAGAATGTGACCTGCAGTTCATCGATCCCAACGATGTCTATCAATGGTCAAGATTCTATAGGAAATTCATTCTCGATACAAGTTGGAATACGAGGCCATCAAGAGACATATACCGAGGGACATTACATTCCACACGGGCCACGACCATCAGATAGCAATTGAGAATAACATCAAGAAGGTCAACCTTACCAGTCCCGCTTCACCGGCTTGGAGAAAGAACTCAGATCATATCTAGAAGGCTTTATCTTCACAGAACCTGAGCCAGTCGTAGTCTACATAAATCATGAAGGATTAATGAGAGTCATGTTCTTGTCAGAGATCGAGAAATACTGTGACGAGACTCTCAAAATCATCTTACAGACATTGAGAAGTAAGGTGGGAAGATACAGTGAGCCATCAAACGATGACCTGACCACCTTAGATCTCGAAAATTTCAGAAATGAAATCATCAGCCTGTCCAAGATTGCCATTGAAGAAATTCAAGACACACTGTCCCTTCGCCGGAGCATGAGACTATTTGAGGTCGCTTTCAACCTCAGAAAATCCGTTTACAGGACAGAAGGCCAAGCTACAACGACAAATGAACACAATGGATGAGATTGTTAGAGATATTATTGTGTTCAATTTTTCTTTATGCCTGTATCCTGTAATTTATATTAAGCCTAGGACCAGATTGTAAATATACCTAACATGTGGATATATTAGTTACATTGGGCTTGATAACCCATTAGGGCTTATGTATATATACCCTAAAGATTACAATATAGTTGAAGTATTATGCTAAATATCTCGCACGTATTATCGTTCAAGCTCTACAACGGGTCCATCGGTATTACTAGGGGTGGTTCGGTACGGTATACCGTACCAAAACCGTGATACCGTATACCGTACCGAAATTTCGGTATCCAAAAAAATCATACCAATACCATACCAAAATTTCGGTATACCTTAAATTTCGATACGGTATGATACCAAAATTTCGGTATGGTATCGGTATCATACCTTCTATACCATTCACACGGAGAGTTTTTTACCATGCATGTCTCGTAACTCGTTAATTGGTTGTTTTGGAATTTTAATCAATTCAAACTCCTTAGGCCCCAATAAGATAGATTATTAATACCAAATTTTTCAAAATAAAAAGATTTTTAACCTTAAATAATTTATCTATTTTATTAGCCAGTCTCCTTAGTAAGACAAAAAACTTTACATAACCACAAAATACAATTTTATATAAATAATTAGAACGAAGCAGCTATATTTAAAACATTAGTGAAGATTAACAAAAAGTAATTGCATTGCATCTTCGCACTTTCAAAATCCTGGAAAAAACATTAAAAAGGCAAAAATTAAACGTTACTTGAGTTACATAAGTAAAATATGGTGCCTAATCTTAAAAAGTTGTGTATAAGTTAATAATTTATGGGCTAAATAAGTTTATGAAGATCCCTAATTTTTCATTTTATTTTTTTGAAATAATATAATATATATAGGTGTGTATATATATATATATATATATATATATAAATATAATTAGTATTTCGGTATTCGGTATAATCGGTATACCTAATTTTAAAAACTTTCATACCCTTACCGTACCGAAAATTTTCGGTACGGTATCATACCTTACCAAAAACTTCGGTATACCAAAATTTTCGATATTTTCGATACGATTCGATACGATAAGGACGGTATTTCGATATTTCGGTATTTTTTCCCAGCCCTAGGTATTACGGCTCTTCATCATCTGTAATTCATCGTCTAAGGTAATACCAACTATATAAATCATGTCAAAGTTGGATTAAACGGACCAACAGCACAAACATTTTAAATAGGTAAGTAGATAGAAGAACTAGGTCAAACTTATCGATCTCTTTCAAGAAAATGCTTCTTCCCCTTTATTCCGACATAATTAAAGAAGTTCTATAACAATTCCTAATTATTAAATTAAAAAACCCCATTCCCATTTGATGGATAAATCAAGAGTGATGATTGATACATGATAAAAACAACTTATCGAACCTCGATAATGATACACGGACTTTGTTTAACCAGTTTAGTCCAATCGGACCTAAGGTAGTCAAGCCGTTATACCAAAAATCGAACTTTCGTTAGAAAGCTTTGTTCAAAAGTAGTTTAACCAAAGTGCCAAACATCAAATAAAGAAATTGGAAAAAGGTATGTGGCGTTGTTAAACCTATTAGTCCAGTTATCAATCTGTAAACGGTTTGATCCCGTTCGGACCCAAGGTATTCCAGCCTATATATAATTCCAAAACAGAGTTAAAATTTTATTTTTGTGATTATTAGAATTAAATCATCGGATACAAGGATCTTTACATGATAAATTTTCATTTGACTTAATTCAATCGGTAACAGCTATGCCCTCAAACGCCTATCTTTCGGCAACACGGGTTTTGCCAAGAGCCGACAAAGAATTAATCAAAATCAAATTTTTCCATATATCCAAAATTTAATTCTTTTAATCGATTTTTAAAAGATTTTTGTAAAAGAAAATATTAAATACATCATATTAATATATGTATAGAAATATGATATAAAACCACGATTAAGTATTAAGGCATCTTGGTGTAGTTTAACGTGGAAATTAGCCTTCCATTAAGGCTAAGAGAAACAAAATAAAATATATAAAGACAATTAAAATAAACTTACTTTAGAGAGGAGAGTCGTACTAGAACTTCAACTTTTATTTCTTAGAATATTTTACAATAGAGAGAAGGGATTACAATGAAGGGAAAGAGAGAGAGTACAAACGGGCATAAGAAAAGGCACACCTGAAGCATATGAGCTTCGACTCTATAAATAGAAGAGAAAAGTAAAATACAATAATTGAAGTAAAAAAAAATTTCTTCTTAGCCGCCCCACTTGTTAAAAAGTCTTGACAGCTAGTCTCCATTTGGCCAAAAAAGTTAACTTTAGCTTTATTAAAGCTAATAGTGGACCAATTTCCTTCGTTGAAGTCACTGTCAGCTTTTTCTGATCTTATCCATAGCCTCTTTAATCTCTTTGATCTTAAGAGCATCTTTGACATTGGATTCTTTTATTTCTTCACGAGCTTTGGCAATTTGCTCGACGTTTTCTTTACTTATTGAGATTTCTTGTCCCGTTAGGTCCATCGCATTAGCTCCTATTATCTCTTCAATAATAAAGTCATCCGGATGTTCTGGATCTTGTCCTTCACCAGCAAGGCAAAATTCTTCGTCATCTTCATTTTTTGAAGATGTCCCCATCGAAATATCTCCAATATCCATACCGAAATTTTTTGCAATGTCTTTTTTCATTTCTTCGAAGTAGACATCAATTATTTCATTGGGTTTCATTTTACCCTTTTGAAGATTAATCCTTTGAGAAATCATCTCAAAAGGACTAGGAGCTTCTCTTTGCTCACGATTATTAATCGCATTTTTATAAAGAGAAATTTTCTCTTCGATCTTATCGATCGTCTGCTGGCTTTCATATTCGTCAGTGGCTATTTTTCTTATCATTTTTTTCCAAAACTTTATATAAAAGTTTCGTTTAAGACATGGAATTTTTTGTTGGGTATAACCCACTTCAGGAGTCCATCTCCATATCCATGGATTGCTAAATTCAGTATAAAAGTGTAAAGAAGTCATTCCTTCAATACATTCTTTTTTATATTCCGTTTCTATGAGAATCGGAGAAACTTTAACCCATTCTTGATATAATCCAAAAGAGGGTTCCTTAAGAATTTCAATTGTAGCTCCATAAGAAAGCCACCATTGATAAAATCAATTTGGAATTTCGGACTTATATACACCCGCACAAATTTTTATCCACCAAGAATGTTTTTTACTTTCATTCTGGTATAAAAATACTTTATAAAAGGCATCGAGATAATCGTAATAATTAAATTTAATAAGAGTTTTTAACTCAGGATGGAAATATTTCCTATCTTTTAATGGGTGTATAGCCCATTTTTCGGGCGAAATAATTTGCTTGAAAATGATTTTACTAAAGGTATAACCATTTTTCAAAGCATACGGGGTATTTCCCGCACTAAAGTGCTCAAAGTCACATGTTCCCGTAGACTTAAGAATATTTTCATAACTATCACGGTTTTTATAAAATGTAGCAGCATATGATGCTCTGTCTAAATACCTTGACATTAAAGTCCAAGGTTCATCAAACCACTTTAAATCTTTGAATTCGAGTAATATAATTACCTCATTATGAGAAATTTTCTCATAGTCAACCTCAACTTCTTCTTCCGCAATTATTTTTGCGTAAGATGTTCCTTCAGCAGTCTTTGCTTTCTGCTTTTTATATTCAAGGAATTCTCTGAATTCTTCACTGCTCAAGGTATTACTTGAGGAGCTGATAAATTTTCTTTTACCAACTTTTTATTGCCCATTTGAGCAATAACGTTTTTGCCACCTCTTCCACCTCTATTAGAGGGGAAATTTCTCCCATATTGGGACATGTCTGCAAAATTCATGAAAGATACTCACGAGTTAGATAATCAGGAAGACTATTATCACTTCCTTTTTTATAAATAATTTCAAAATCGAATGGGGCTAAATGAGCCTGCCATCTCGCAAACATTTGTTTGGAGACATCATGTTTGAAGTCTTTCTGAGACATGAATTTCGCAGCTTGACAATCAGTTTTTATTAAAAACTTTTGATTATATAAATCATCCTGAAATTTAAGAACACATTTAACTATAGCGAGGACTTCTCTGGCTATAGTAGCATAATTTTTCTGAGCATTATTCCATTTCCTAGAATGGAATCTAACTAAATATTCTTTTTTATCTTCTGGAGAAACTTGTTTTAAGATTCCTCCAAAGCCTAAATCAGATGCATCAGTCTCAATAATTTTTTGTCAATTAGGATTAGCAAGCATGAGACATGGTAAATGCGTAACCTTATTTTTAATTTTTTTAATTGCTTCAGTGTGACTATTTGTCCACTGCCAAGGAATCTTTTTTAATCTATCATATAAAATAGATGTATCATTTGCAAGATTTTTATAATAAGGAGAAATATAATTAGGACTCCCTAAAAATCTTTGAAGCTGAGTTTTATCAAGAATTTGATCTGGAAATTTTGACGCAAACTCAATACTTCTATTAATTGGGTTAACATTACCCTTTTCAACAGTATGACCCAAAAATCTAACTTTAGTTTGAAATAAAACCATTTTTGGGCTAGATATAACTAATCCATTTTGAATAACAATTTTTTTAAAAATATCAAGATGTTTAAAATGAGTTTCAATATCTTTAGAAAAGATTAAAATATCATCAATATAAACGATGATTAAATTACTATAAGGAATAAAAATATCATTCATAATATTTTGAAATTCAGAAGGAGCATTTTTTAAACCAAAAGGCATAACATTCCACTCAAATTGTCGAACTGGGACAGTAAAAGCAGTTTTATACCGATCTTCTTCGGCTATTTGAATTTGCCAAAAACCTGATTTTAAATCAAATTTTGAAAATATAATGGCATTAAATAATCGATCTAAAAGATCTTTTTTATTAGGAATAGGATACCTAATCCATTTTAAAAGCTTGTTTAAAGGCTTATAATTAATGACTAACCTTGGTGCTCCTCTTTCCTTTTCTGCATGGTTATTAACATAAAAGGCAGTACACGACCAAGGAGATTTTGAAGGTTTTATTAAACCTTTCTGTAAAAGAGAAGTTATTTCTTTTTTACATAATTCTAAAAGTTCAGAATTCATTTGACAAGGACGAGCTTTAGTGGAATATTTTTCTCACTAAAATCTTCCTCATAAGGTAATGTAACAATATGCTTTTTCCTATTCCAAAAAGCGTTAGGTAAATCGTTACATATTTGTAGCGTAAATTCATTATGTAGAATTTTTATCTTTTCTTGTAACTTAGGATTTTGGAGTTTATCCTCAATCGTAAGTATACTGATTTCTTGTTTCAGGTAATTTACCTGATTTTCTTTTGCTTTAATAAGAATAGAATCCTTAATTTCATTAAGAATCCTAGAAAAATGTTCCGTAATGAATTCAAAGTATACTTCTTTGCTATCTAAGCTTCCTTTAAATCCATATTCATCAATATTTTTTATAGGAAACATTTTCCTAAGAAATGTAGTACCAAGAATTACTTGGTTCGTGATATTCTTGACTAACAAGAATGAAGTAGGGATACAGACCTTATTTTTGCAAATATAGGCCTTGGGAATTTTATAATTAATTTGCAACTTTTCTCCGCTCGCAAAAGAGAATGCGTTGTTTTATGGAAATATTGTGTAGGATTATTCCTTCCTGAATACAATTCAAATCTGCTCCACTATCAATTAGTGCATCGTTTGAAAATTTCCGTCTATAAGTAATGATGTTTTCACTAACCATTTTTGCGAAGTTATTACTTCAAGTGTTGAAAGGAAATTATCGTCTTTATCATTTAAAGAAATATTAGAAAATTCTTCATAATTTTTTAATTCTTCAATTTTTTCTTTTCCTTTTTCTAAATTAGAAAATCTTCGCTCTAAGTCAATATGACTTAATTTTATATTTTTAATTTCAGTTTTAATATTTGAAATTTCAATTGTTAAATCTTTAATGTTAACAAGAAATTCTTTCTTAAATTTATTTTTATTTTGAAGTAATTTCATTGCTTCGGACATTTTATAAGGATCAGTTTTAGGAATAACTTCTTTTGAAGTTTCTTCCTCTTTCTGAATTAATATTTTGATTATATGATTTTTTAAATCTGGGTGTTCTGTTTGTTTTAACATTTCGAGAAGATTATTGTCAAGAACATTTAATTCCTGAAATTGAGAAATAATTTGATATAAATTATCATCTTCGGGTTCAGATTCTGAGCTTTCAATATTTTTAGCACAAGATTGTCCTATTTGACAATTTTGACATTCTTCAGATTCTGACGATGAACTATCTTCGATGATAATTCGAAGAAGTTTCACTGTCTGATTCCAACAGAATTTTTGATAATGTTTCTTTTAAATCATTATCAATATTTAAATTATTAATTTTCTTTTGGTCCAGCAAGTTTTTGCTTTGTGACCTATTTTCCTACATTTTCGACAAACAATTGGGGGGAAATTTCTTCTATATTGATAATCTTTATTGTCTTTTAAGAGTTTTTGTTCTCTTCGTTTAAATTTTCGATATTTTCTCCTTTCATATTGTTTAGGAGAATATTTTTTAGACTTATATTCTGTACGAGGTTGACTCGTAGAAGGATTTTCTATGCCAAATTGATCACAGAAATCTCCTAATTGTTTCTTTTCATTAAGAGAATTTCTCTTAATTTGTTTGTTCAGCTTTATTTCGTTGTATAAAGCTAAACCTTCTTGAGTACATATACCAATAAGTTTACCGTAGGCATAAGAATTATAATCTATACTCGGTTCTCCTTTTCTAAGATTATTCCTTACTCTTTCTGCAAAGAGTGAAGGTAGACCGTCAATAAATTTGGATTTCAAGTGAGTACTATTAGACTCTGGAAGTTCAATAACACGACTAAGGAAAGTATCTGTATACCACCTAAAAGATGTAAGAGTTTTACATCTTAAGTTTTGGAGAAGAGTTCTGATATTTTCAGAATTTTCAGACCATCGGCCTGTAAAATATTCTATTATATTAATACACAGTGTATAAACTGCATTTTCAACTAATTCGTCATTTTCTTCGTTCATGGTAAGATAAATTTCTTCTTGCTCTCAAGGAGTAAGATAATTATCCAACCATCCTTTTAACTGACCGGTGAAGCCAGCAACAATCATCTTGGCAACAACTCTGTCGCTATTATGATTAGCTTTGTATATTGTACTATACATAAGCATTCTATGTATCATATTAAAAACTTGTCTTTCAGTATAACCGTCTAGGTTCCACTCATAAATACTCCTGCCACTATAAGAATTATTAAGTGTTAATTCTTGTTCTTCGAACAAGACATCTTGAGGGGTTGGTCTAGGATAATAAAATTTTGTTTGAATTGGTTTACTGGAATATTTTCCTTGTTTGATTTTATTTAGTTCTTCATTAAAAGTATTATAAATACTATCAGAACTTTCAAGTTTTTCTTCAAATTCTTCGCTTAAAGTATTGAGTTTTAAGTCTTTAAGCTTTTCATTAAGTAAATTTTCAATATTAGAAATTGATTCTAATTTAAAATCGATAATTTTAGGAGGGGGTTGAACACTCGGAGAAGCTTTATTAGCTATTTTTTCTTCAACTTTATCTTTGTTTATTAAAAGATAATTTTTTTTGTCTTTTATTGAAGACGAAATTTCTTCAATATTCTTTTTTAATAAAGAAATTTGTTCTCCTAAAACAATAACGTACATATTTGTATATTTGTTGTTTTAAAAGACTATTAATATGATTAATAGTAATCGAAAGCGTATCATTTTCTTTTTCAAATAATTTTTGAAAAGCATTAAAAAACCTAATTTCATTTTCTTTTTCCAGGATGGAAACTGGTTTGAGGAGGAAAAATAGAGTTAACATTTTTTCCATTCGAAAGCTTATAATTCCTTTCAAGAACAGAAACCATATTTTTAAAATATCTTGATAAAAACCAAGGAACGAAAGGTAATTTTTCATTTCGTTTTTCAAGATCTTTATAAAGTTTTTCTTGAATAATATTTTTATCTTCTTTATTAAAGTTTTCGAAAAACCATTTTCTAAAAAGTTCCCATTTGGGTTGATTAAATTCTTGTTGAATTTTCTTTCTTGCCTCTGCAACCCAAAATCAAGAAAAATCCTACTCAAATAATACAGACGACAGATGGAACTGTTCAAATACACTTTGAGCAGGATAGAAAATCTGTAGATGTAAAAATTCCAAGATCTACAATTACTAGATCAAGTTCCTCACATTATCATATATCACCATGTGATTATATGATAAGATCTCCTTCTAGAGCTTCGACTTCTCAGGTTAGAGAATCAACCTCTAGTGATTACCTTCAAAATAAGGTAGAAGAATTAAGAATTAATCCTGATAATATTGTTCATGGTGTGTTTAAAAATCAAGACGAGGAAATAACCGAGTCAGAAATGGATTTTCGTGTTTAATGGATTTTAAACCAAAAATTGATTTTAGTCCGGGATCACCGGAAAAAGTCTTGACAGCTAGTCTCCATCTGGCCAAAAAAATTAACTTTAGCTTTATTAAAGCTAATAGTGGACCAATTTCCTTCGTTGAAGTCACTGTCAGCTTTTTCTGATCTTATCCATAGCCTCTTTAATCTCTCTGATCTTAAGAGCATCTTTGACATTTGATTCTTTTATTTCTTCACGAGCTTTGGTAATTTGCTCGACTTTTTCTTTAAGTATTGAGATTTCTTGTCCCATTAGGTCCATTGCATTATCTCCTATTATCTCTTCAATAATAAAGTCATCCGGATTTTCCGGATCTTGTCCTTCACCAGCAAGGCAAAATTCTTCGTCATCTTCAATTTTTGAAGATGTCCCCATCGAAATATCTCCAATATCCATACCGAAATTTTTTGCAATGTCTTTTTTCATTTCTTCGAAGTAGACATCAATTATTTCATTGGGTTTCATTTTACCCTTTTGAAGATTAATCCTTTGAGAAATCATCTCAAAAGGACTAGGAGCTTCTCTTTGCTCACGATTATTAATCGCATTTTTATAAAGAGAAATTTTCTCTTCGATCTTATCGATCGTCTGCTGGCTTTCATATTCGCCAGTGGCTGTTTTTCTTATCATTTTTTTCCAAAACATTATATAAAAGTTTCGTTTAAGACATGGAATTTTTTGTTGGGTATAACGCACTTCAGGAGTCAATCTCCATATCCATGGAATACTAAATTCAGTATAAAAGTGTAAAGAAGCCATTCCTTCAATTATAAAAGTTTTGTTTAAGACATGGAATTTTTTGTTGGGTATAACCCACTTCAGGAGTCCATCTCCATATCCATGAAATGCTACATTCAGTATAAAAGTGTAAAGAAGCCATTCCTTCAATACATTCTTTTTTATATTCCGTTTCTATGAGAATCGGAGAAACTTTAACCCATTCTTGATATAATCCAAAAAAGGTTTCCTTAAGAATTTCAATTGTAGCTCCATAAGAAAGCCACCGTTGATAAAACCAATTTGGAATTTCGGACTTATATACATCCGCACAAATTTTAATCCACCAAGAATGTTTTTTACTTTCATTCTGGTATAAAAATACTTTATAAAAGGCATCGATATAATCGTAATAATTAAATTTAATAAGAGTTTTTAACTCAGGATGGAAATATCCCTATCTTTTAATGGGTGTATAGCCCATTTTTCCGGCGAAATAATTTGCTTGAAAATGATTTTACTAAAGGTATAACCTTTTTTCAAAGCATACGGGGTATTTCCCGCACGAAAGTTCTCAAAGTCACATGTTCCCGTAGACTTAAGAATATTTTCATAAGTATCACGATTTTTATAAAATGTAGCAGCATATGATGCTCTGTCTAAATACCTTGACATTAAAGTCCAAGGTTCATCAGACCACTTTAAATCTTTGAATTCGAGTAATATAATTACCTCATTATGAGAAATTTTCTCATAGTCAACCTCATCTTCTTCTTCCGCAATTATTTTTGCGTAAGATGTTCCTTCAGCAGTCTTTGCTTTCTGCTTTTTATATTCAAGGAATTCTCTGAATTCTTCACTGCTCAAGGTATTACTTGAGGATGCTGATAAATTTTCTTTTACCAACTTTTTATTGCCCATTTGAGCAATAACATTTTTGCCACCTCTTCCACCAACGATTCTAAAGTGGTTGTAGGATTTCTTAAACCAAACATCTTTAGTAGGTTCGGAGTTCCCCGTGCAATTATAAGCGACCAAGGTACACATTTTTGCAATCGTACGGTGGAAGCACTCATTTGCAAATACGGAGTCCATCATCGATTGACCACTACTTATCACCCACAATCAAACGGACAAGCTGAAGTTTCAAATAGGGAGGTCAAGAATATTTTGGAGAAAACCGTAAACCCGAATCGTAAGGACTGGAGCTTGCGGCTAGATGACGCACTTTGGGCATATCGCACTGCTTTTAAAACACCAATTGGGATGTCGCCATATCGCCTAGTTTTCGGTAAGATGTTTCATTTACCTGTTGAAATTGAACATCGTGCTTTTTGGGTAGTTAAACAGTGCAACATGGAGGCCACAAAAGCTGGTGAGGAACGGAAATTTCAACTACAGGAGCTTCAAGAGATTCGCCTAGAAGCCTATGAGAATGCGAGAATGTACAAGGAACGCACGAAGCAATTTCACGACAACTCCTGCAAAAGAAAGAATTCGTGGTATGCCAAAAAGTTCTCCTCTACAATTCAATGCTGAAATTCATGCCAGGTAAACTCAAATCTCGTTGGATGAGACCATATATTGTTAACAATATTTTTCCAAACGGCGTTATTGAAATTGAGTGCATATCTACTAACAAGTATTTCAAGGTAAATGGTCATAGGCTTAAACCGTATTTTGAGAATACTTTTATTGCTTGCGTGGAAGTGATCAAGCTGCGCCCACCCATTTATGCTTGACGTCGAAGAACGGAGACTACGTCTAGCCAAAGACGTTAAAGAAAATCGCTCATTGGGAGGCAACCCAATATTATCCAATTTTATTTTGTTTATTGCAATATTTCGTTTTATTTATGTTTCAATGATGCTTAAGCAGGTTTGCTCTCGGGTACGTATACTACAAGATATCACTAGGCTCGGAAACAAATATCCTCTCGCTCGGAATTTCTCTACGACCCCATCATTGTCAGGGAAGTTTTATCAGCATCACTTTTATTATTTCTTCACATCTACTCTGAAATATTAAAATGAAAATTAGGATGGGAATGTTTAGATTTTAGCTCCTATTTTCATTAGAATTCTACATTGAGGACAATGCAGAGTTTAGGTGTGCGGGAGATTTATTATGTTAGTTGATGAACAAATATCTTGTCTCGAGCAAACCGATGTGCATTAATTAGAACATGAGATAAACAATTAGGAATAATTATTTGGTGTTAGGATGATTATTCTTTTTCTTCAGTTGATTTGAAGTCTGAATGCGCAAGAGTCGACACAAAGCCTATTAAATATGTGAGATTGAGCCTTAGAAAAAAAGAGTATTTATCTTTATACTCAGTTTTTTTACGAGAGCGTCACATATGTTTCGAATATTCTAGAACTTGCTCTATTATACATGTTGATATCATTGGTGGCTTTTTGTGTACAAAAGTTATTAAGGCACTTAGGATTAAGCCCTTGGCCTCACGCTGACCCTACCTTCGATATTTTCCACTTAGTGAGCCAATTTGAGCCTTAAGCCTTATTTCTTGTTGATTTTAAGCCACTATATTTACCCAGATATATCATTTTGGCTTTCTTTTTCAACCCATTGGCGGATTGGATGTGTTATTAATTGCTTAGATTCCACGATTTCGAGATTGATAATAAACTAATGAGTCCAGATATGTGATATTAGGATTCTTTTAGTTATAGCGAAAAAAAATCATCCGAAAAAAAAATATATTCGAAAAAAAAGCGAATACGAGAAAAAGTAAACAAGAAAAAAATATGCATTTGAAAAAAAAAAGAGAAAAAAAAGAAAAAAAAAATCATGAAGTGCTAGTTAGTTTTGTCGATTTTGGGAAGCTTTGAGTTGTCTTGAAAATGAAACCGTAACATGTTAGTATGATTAGAGTAACTCTCGAATTAGTCGTGCGTCATGGTAAAGTCGTGGGATTTAGCGATTAATAATCATTTGGTTCGATAATTTTAAACCTACTTTGGAATTCCAGATTATCCAAGAACACTTCAACAGATTAAACCTTCGTAGAATGTGAATAGTGTGCTTTAGAGGTTTAGTGTTGAATACGTGAGATTTTTGCAAAATGGAAACTTAGATTAATGAGACTTAGGGTTTAAGCTTAAATACCTTGTGAGGTATTTAAGCCCATTGGGCCCCTAACAAGCCCATTACAAATACAACCCAATTACATAAAGTAAAACATCTATAAAATACATTGTAAAGAAATTACAAGACTTAGAATAAATATTTTGGACACTTCTAAAATATTCCTAACATTCTCCCCCTAAGTGTCCAAATTACTATCGAGCTTATTAACTAAGTCTTCATTTCTTTTTCTTCGAGCGAGGAGGAGGTGGTGGTTCTCTATGGGCCAAGTAGGTCTTCCTGAATGCTAGGGCAGTCTCGAACTGTCTAATGTCGTTCCGAAGAACGATTCGATATCTGATCTTCTCGACGAGTTTCCGTAGAACATCTTTCTCTTCCAGTTCTGTTCCTTCTAGTTTGTCATCTTCGGAAACTGCTTCTTAGCCCGAAGTTGGTTAAGGATAATCTTCAATGTCCCATCTGAGAATTTGGAGATCTCTGACAGAAGAAGCACCTGCTTCACTTTCTTCTGAGCTTGTAGGTAAGTGACCCCAGGTTGTGGTTCAAGGAAGATAAATCCCTCTTCATACTTTTCGAGATCCTTATATCTGTTGTTTGGACGTGTCAGGTTGACCTTGCTCATATTGCTTTCCAAGGCCATTTGGAAGTCATGAGCAGCGAAATACTTGACCTGCCTCAGCATACACTCTTTGATAGCCCGATAACCATCTCGTCTTGTGTGAGTGTCAAGGGGAAACTTATTGCGATAAATGTTGTAGAGCTTGTTGAGTTCGCCCAGTGGAAGGTAGGGAAGATCTGCTTCTGAATATTTTACAATTTTACTGTCATAACGATCAATAACAAAGACAGGGCCTACATATCTTCCTACCGCCCATTCGACATCCACAATATCACAGATGGCCGATTGATCTCTCATGTACTTACTGTATTGATCCCTACTCATTCCTTTCCTGGCCGTGACTTCCCAGAGCATAATCTGATGGCTAAGTCCCCTATACGTCCCTCTTAGGTGCTCAAGGCCTCGAAGATTCAGCTCGTTGACTCCCTTTATTTCTTCTTCCTTCCTCCAGATCTTTGGATAAAGATCCTCAAGAAACAGTGCCTTGATCTTCGCATTTATCCAACGAGTTTCTATGAACTCGTAGCCTGGCGTCGGTTCCTCGGGCACCTGATGTTGAAGGAGTTCTGGAAGTTCTGGAAGATCTGCCTCAGGATTTTCTCCTTGCTCCTCTTCCTCTTGCTCAATGAAGCAGAAGTCAGCTGCTCCGCCTTTAATAGATCACGAACATTTTCAATCCTGAGGCGGGACTCTTCTGCTGTCTCTGTTCTCGTCGTCCATTCCTCGTCTAAGATATATCTGTCAATGTAGCCTTGAGGATCCTTTGGACGAGGGGTTGTAGTTGCTTGGACTGGTTGGGTGGAGATCCTCGAGGGAGCCGACTCGACTTCACCAAGGGAAGTTGTCTGGTTTGGCCCTGGTGTAGCTTGTCTGCCTCTGGAGGACCTTGGTGGTGGATTGGGTTCGTGAAGAACTGCCTCCACGCGTCTGAACTCCGCGTCCTCTGCCTCTTCCGCCTCGAATAACTGGAGATTTGGTTCTCGGTCTCCTGCTGCTCTCCCCCTCAGGACGATCCTGGTCGTCTGGATCGTCATGAAGACGTTTCTGACTCGGTCCTTCTTGGCGGCATGTGTCAGTCGGTATGCTCGCATCAGGAGGTGGGATGATGCCACCTGCGACCAGCTTCCGGTATAGGTCTTCTTCTTCAATGCTTCGTTTGCTGTCGAGATCTATTATGCGGGCAATACCAACGTCAAAGAGCTCAAGCAGAGGCACGGTGTACAAGTTAGGTGTCGTGGGGTTGCGTGGTGGCAGGGTGAGAAGACGAGGAAGTACCGGCTGTTGAGGAGGAGGTTGGTCAAATATAGGAGCCTTCCCTTTGTCGGTGGAAGTTGCTTGGACCGCCTCCTTAATAAGTCCTTTGACCCGTGGTAGGGTTACGGTTTCAAAGAACTCGAACAGCCGATTCTCCAAGTAGGCAGTCGTCACCTGGGTTGGGATAGATCCGGCGCCACTAGTGGTAGCCGTTGGCACACGTTCAGAACGAGGTTCTGTACGGTGGCCCTCGTCACCCGAAGTTCGTGGAATTTCGGAGTCCTTGGGTCTTCCGACCTCTCCTTGCGACACATCTTTTGAAGATGGTGCTCGGGTCGTTGTGGCCACGTCAGTGTGACGGGCTTGGGTGGAGCTGTCACCGGGATCGCCAAGGCATCCCGTTAGCACGCGTCCAGAACTAGGTTCTGTACGGTGGCTCGCGGATGGTGAGCTACTGAAATCATCAACATCCGAGAGACTTCCATCCAATCCTTGAAGAGCCTCTATTTGGGGCTCTTCTATGAACGTTGAGACCTGAAGATCAGGCTGAGGCTCGGCCTGTGTCACGGAAATGGGTATTTCTTGAATTGATTCAGACACAGGAACCGAGCTGCTGGAGGTTTGGGGTGGTTCGTGTTGCGTTGAGACACTTGTCTGTTGGGAGACAAGTGAATGGTCAGGTGGGGTTCGCTCATGCGTCGTTGGGTCGGTTACGATGTCTTCTATCCTAGGGGTTGACCCGGCCTTATCTGACTGATCTAGTGCAGTCGTGATTATCTCGGGAACATCTATTCGCGGATGTTCGAGTCGTTCGGCATGTGGTTGTTCCTCGAGCGATTGTTCAGGTATTGTTTGTTCAGAGGATGGTGGTGGTTGGTCAGGGATTGCTTCTTGAGATGTAGTATGTGGTGCGTGTGGGATAAATTCGGTTTCTGTGGTTTCTCTCAGTATCTCGCTTGCTTGTTCTCTCTCTCTCGTTTCTACTCTCTCACTCTCACTAACCCCTGGGTTAGACTCGGGTGGGTTTGCCTGAGTCATGGGGTGTGGGATGTTGTACTTTTCGCAGTAATTTTCTATGTCTGCTGGGTTAGCTAGTAGTAAGGTAGCGCGCGGAATGGGCATTGGTGTTCGTGAGTATTTCTCATCAGTTTTTCCTTTTTGAAGGAATTTGAGTTTGGGTGGGGTGTAGTTCTTTTCTTGCGGTCGTGGTGGTATCCCCGGCGTTGTAGTCATAAAGTGGTGGATCATTAGTGAGAACCACCGGGGATAGGGTAGATTCTGTCCCTTCTTGGATTTGGCTTTTGATCTCTGATGAAGCTAGTCGTCCAGGTCCATTGCTATTAGCTTCGCATAGTCATATCCTTTCTTGAAGACGATCCCGTGAAAGATTCGGAGAATCGTGAAGTTGCATCTGTCCTATCCTGAGTGCTTTGGTGAGAAGCACTTGTTGACAATTGCAAAAAGGGTTCGCCATGGGTGTGGAATCATTGACTGTTGAAAACGGAAAACATACTCGAGTGAGCTGTAGTAACCCATTTTCAACATATCTGCGATGATCTCGTTCTCGGATGCCTCTTCTTCATATTCTGGTTGACATGGCAGCCGAAGAATTTGTCGTAGGAAATCTCTTGTGATTCGGATGGTCTCTTTTGCTATTTGGGCTTCATAGTAGGTGGTGTTGTCTTGAGAGATTTTGGTAGTCATCGTTCCCCAGAACTGTTGAAGGTACACGGTAGGTGCAGGAACTGATGCAGAGAAGGCGTATCCCAGGTGGTGGTTTCTCAGAATGGATGGATGATCTCTTCTTGACACTTGAAAGTGTTCAAGTCGAGTTGATAGTTGTTGTCTTTAATCATTATCCAATTGGAGGTAGGGTAGACAAGATCTGCTGGAGTAGTCATTCTGTTGAAACTGCAAAATGAGAGAAAACGAATTGTGAATAAAGTATTATATGAAAATATGTGGAAATATTTTGAAGAAATTGTTAAGCCAACAAACTGTTTGGTTGAAAATGTGTAAAGTGTTTATCACGAATGTAAAGTGTTGAAATTTTGATAAAGTATGTTTCGCGAACTGAATCAGATTTTTCAAAAGGTTTCAGAATTTGTTTTGCGAGTTAGTTTTGAAATTGAAATTTTTCGCGAATTGTAATTTGAATTGCGAACTTGATGATGTGCGGGTCCGTGAAGACTGAAGTTTTTCAAAAAAATTTCTCTACCGTTTTGCGAATTAGGTTGAAATTGAGAAGATTCAATTTGCGAATTGACTATGTCAAGTTAAGATTGGAAAATTTGGGGTTACAAATTTTGCGAATTTTGAAATTTGCGACTCTGTCAAAAGAATTTCGCGAATCGATTTTGAACTTTGAAAAGAATTTGGCGAAGTGTGAACTGACAGTTCCGAAATGCAAGAAAAATTTGCGAATAGAGATTTGCGAATTCGGCAGTTCCCGAATTGATAAGATAAAACACGACCCGCGAAACATTAGTTCGCGAATTGCCTCTGGGAAGGCAGTTCGCCAATTTAGATTCGTAAAAATTTTAGTTGGTCAATCGGTCAATTTAAAAGTGCGAAAGCATTTTACTTAACACATTTTACGAATTCATTTTGCGAACTTATTCTATGAACGAATTCGCAAAAACACATATTCAATTCGCGAATCACGAACAGAAAGATCAAAAAGTAAATTTTTTTGAATAAATCCCAAAAAAACCCTATTCGCAGAACATTGATTTCAAAAACGAAATTGACGAATCCTGTCAACACAGTTCGTACTCTTTTTCACGATAATCATCTAAGCAAAGTATGAGTTTAAATGATTACAGAACACACAAGATCAAACAGCATAACATAAAAAAAAAACGAGCTCCCTGTTCTTTTCTAATTTCGAACCTGCAAAATCAACAAGAGAATACATGAAAAATTAAGATTTAAAGACTGTTTCTTCCTTACCTCAACGAAATCTGTGAGTGTGTATGTGTGGACAGAATCACAGCAACGAAAATCCAAAGTTGAGTTTGACGCCTCTTTTTTTTTGAGAGATTTTGAGATTTTAGGGTTCGTAAAATCTGATTTGGGAAAATTTGCGAATTAGATAAAGGGAATTTCGCGGGCCAAGATTAGTTTAAAACTGGGCCGTGAAATTTTTAGTTAAAGAGGCCCATTGAGAGTTCGCGAATTTTCCCTTGGTGAAGTTTTGAAGAATCAGTTCGCAAATCAGAGATTTAAAACTTTAGCGAACTGGTAGAAAGGAGATTTAAAAATTTACGGTTCGCAGATTTGGAAATAAAATGAATTGGCGAAAAGTCCATGAGTTGTCACGAAGTTCGCGAATTATGATTTCACGAATTGTTCACTAAGAGTTTAGCGAATTATGATTTCGCGAATTGAGCTTTTGATTCGCAAACGAGTATAGTTTGCGAACTTTTACGGGCCAAGGGATTTGGAACGCAAAAAGGATTGTAATGTGAAGTTCGCGAATCTTAATTCTAATAATTGATTTGCAATGAAATTTTAGAAATTGACCTAGGAAGAAAAAATGAATGTTCGAGATTTTCAACTTACCAACAATATCAAGTAATCTAGTAATGACTCAAATACTACCAATTTGACGCGATCAATCACAAGGATAACATCAAATCTATGGGTTTTTCAAGATCGATTTTCATGATACGATATCCTTATTGGAGAAGAAAAAATCGTCGCCTTAGTAAAAAATTCGTCTTAATGTCGGGACAATAAATGACGTAAGTTTCCTTCATGTTTATAAATAGATATGTCTCAAATCTCATTGAAGTACCTTACATCTAAGGACTAATCCATTCCTAATTTTCTCGTTTACAGATGAATTGGCAGAAGCAGGAGGAAGAGAAGAAGCTCAAGGAACAGGCAGAGTTAAGACGTGACTTTGAGCATAACTTGAATATGCTGGTTTTTGAGATTTTTCTTTTTTTGAGCTTATTCGTTGTTTTACTTGCTATTCTGCTTTGGGTCTTAATAGGGGATACGAGTTTTTGAGAGTTATCGGCGTATTATGAATGTTTTACGTGTTTGAGAGAGTTGTTGTTTCTTGAATAATTATTTGTTGAAAAACTCCCCCTAGATACAATGCCTATCGAGTATCTTAAAAAATGGTGGAATGAATTCACTTACTCCCCCTCGATGCATGGATATAGCATTTTTCTCCCCCTCGATGTAGTGCCATCAGCATTGGCGCTACATCGACTTATTGAACACAGGAAAATTTATTGAAAGACAGAAAGTGAGCAAAAAGGAGAAAAAAATAAAGATCTAATTAACATAATAAACACTCACAAAATAAGAGAGAAGGAAAACATAGCAAATAGATAAATAGTGAACTGTAGGAAGGCATAATCGAAATTAAAAATTGAGGTTCATCATTCCCAACTTTGCAACTAAGAATTGGAAGCTTTTTTCATCCAATGCTTTTGTAAGCAAATCGGCTAGTTGAATCTCTGTATTGACAAAATACATTTCTATTATGCCTCTTTCTACGTGGTCCTTTATGAAGTGATATCGAAGATCTATGTGCTTAGTGCGTGAGTGATGAACAGTGTTACATGTAATTGCGATAGCACTCTTGGAATCACAGTAAATAGGAATTCTATTTAGATCGAACCCGTAGTCCCGTAGTTGAGTTCTGATCCACAAAATTTGGGAGCAGCAACTTGCTGCAGCAACGTATTCTGCTTCCGCCGTGGAAGTTGACACATAATTTTGTTTCTTCGAGGCCCAACATACAAGCTTGTCGCCTAGGAATTGGATTTGTCCAGAAGTGCTTTTTCTGTCTAGTCTGCAACCTGCAAAGTCTGCGTCAGAATACCCTATTAGTTTCATATTTGAGTTCTTAGGATACCACAGTCCAAGGTCTGGTGTTCCTTTCAGATATTTCAAGACTCTTTTGACAGCATGAAGATGAGACTCCTTGGGGTTAGCTTGAAATCGAGCGCAGAGGCATGTAGAGAATAACATGTCTGGTCGACTGGCTGTAAGGTAGAGCAGTGATCCAATGATCCCTCTGTAATGAGTAACATCGACAGGTTCACCTAAGTGATCTGCATCGAGGGAGCATGAGGTGGACATTGGAGTGCTTGATGATTTGCTCTTGTCGATCCCATATTTTCTGAGAATATCGTGGATGTACTTTGATTGATTGATAAAAATCCCATCCTGAAGTTGTTTGATTTGTAATCCGAGGAAGAATGACATTTCTCCCATCATACTCATTTCAAATTGTGATTGCATCAGAATGCTAAATTTTTCACAAAGTTTAGGATTAGTAGAGCCAAAAATGATATCATCCACGTAGATTTGCACAAGCATGATATCAGAACCATCTTTCTTTACGAACAAAGTAGTGTCAATTTTCCCTTTAGTGAAACCTGAGGAGATAAGAAAGTCGGATAGCACCTCATACCAGGCCCTTGGAGCTTGTTTAAGTCCGTACAGTGATTTGTCGAGTTTGTAAACAAAATCGGGATGGTCAGCATTGAGAAATCCGTCTGGCTGTGACACATACACTTCTTCTTTCAGAATTCCGTTCAAGAAGGCTGTTTTTACGTCCATTTGATAGACAGTAAAGTCTTTGTGTGCTGCGTATGCAAGGAATAACCTAATAGCTTAGATTCTGGCTACAGGGGCAAACGTTTCATCGTAATCAATTCCTTCCTGTTGATTATATCCCTTAGCGACGAGCCTGGCTTTGTTTCGAACTACAACACCATCTTCATCCTTTTTGTTTTTTAAATACCCACTTTGTTCCAATCACAGTCTTCCCTTTTTGGACGAGGAACTAAGTTCCATACTTTGAGCGTTCGAATTGATTAATCTCCTCTTGCATAGCCACTATCCAGTTAGGATCCCGTAGTGCGTCGACTACTCGTTTAGGTTCTGTTTGGCTCAAGAAACAGGTGAAATTACATTCATTTGAATGTGATCTTCTAGTCGTTACTCCTGTATTGGGATCTCCTATTATTTGATCTGTAGGATGATGTCGGACCCATTTCTTTTCGTGGGGTAAGGTCGTTTCGTCTATTTGGGATTCCTCACTTAGTGGATAGTCGATTGCAGACGCGGCAGTGTTGCTTGCTGAAGTTGAAGAGGAGGCCTCTGTCTGCGTTGTTGTCAAAGTTGCTGGGATCGAGGCTTCTGCATCTGAGGGAGGAATTGTCTGATTAGGAATAGGTTCAGAATTACGAGTTGACGAACTAGGACTGGATTCAGTATTCGAAAAAGGATCGGTGGATGGTCTTGTCTGATTTTGAGAGATATGTATATGTTCAAAAAGGATATCCAGATCCAGTTCCTCTTGAGCTCGTTGAGTGAAGCACGTGGGGTTGCTTTGTCTAGAATTCTCAGTTGCTTGTTGATCTGGCTTCAAACTTCCTTTGTCCGATCCCGGTTCTGAAGAATTCCGTTCAGAGGCATCTCTCGAACACTCTCCTTCTTCTATATGAAAGTGAATAAGGTGTGGTGTTCTAGATACTTGTCTCAAACTGCTATGTCCAGTAGAAAATTCGAGTCCTTCATCAAATGTGACATTAATGCTTTCAATGATCATCCTCCCGTCTCTGAGAAATATCCTGTACGCCTTAGACTGTGCAGAGTAGCCTACGAAGATTCCTTCAGTTGCTTTTGGATCAAGCTTGGACTTGTCTTCGCGGTCGTTGGCGACGAAGCACTTGCATCCAAAAATTCGAAAATGGGCAATGTTGGGTAGTCTTCCGTTTATAAGTTCATAGGGCGTCTTACCAAATCTTAGATGAATGTTTGTGCGATTCTGCGTATAGCAAGCAGTATTCATTGCCTCAGCCCAAAGGAAATGAGGTAGTGATGATTGGATGATCATTGTTCGGGCAGCCTCTACGAGTGTTCGATTTCGCCTTTCGACAACCCCATTTTGTTGAGGTGTGTAGATAGCAGAAAACTGTTGAGTAATCCCTATGAATTCGTAGAAGTCACTGAGCTGTTGATTCTTGAATTCTGTTCCATTGTCTGATCTTACTATTTTAACTTCCATTGTCTGATCTAACTATTTTAACACTACTCTGGAGTAGGTTCTGTGTTGTTCTGATTAGATTTGGAATATGTTCGACTGTCTCTGATTTAGTTCGTAAGAAGCGTACCCAAGTATATCGGGAAAAGTCGTCGACGACAACCAGCATATACCGCTTTCCACTTATGCTTTCAGTGCGCATCGGGCCACACAGATCCATGTGTAAGAGCTCTAGAGGATGTTGAGTGGATGTTGTGTGCTTTGTAGGATGTGAAGCTCTCTTCATTTTTTCTTTCTCACAAGCAGAGCACATATGCTCTTTTTGGTACTTCAGTGGTGGTAGTCCAATAGCCAGTTTGTTGGTTGACAGCTTGTTGAGGGTCTTGAAGTTAAGATGAGATAACTGCTGGTGCCATAAGTCATTTTGAGTTGAAGTTGCTTTGGAGATTAGGCATATATCAGTCTTTGGTTTGACAGTTCTAATATCAATGGTGTAAAGATTTGTCTTGCGAGTTCCAGTGAGAAGTTCTTCACCATTGGCATTGAGAATTTTGCAAGTTTTCTTTAGAAACACAACTTGGAGTCCAAAATCACTGAACTGTCCTATTGATAAGAGGTTGTGTGTCAGTCCTTCAACATACGAGACTTGTTTAATTGTGAGTCGATTGCATATGAGATCGCCATAACCAAGGATTCTGGCTCCATTGCTATTACCAAAGCGCACTGGTCCTCCTGGTCTATCAACGTAGTTGCTCAACAGCTCCTTTGTCCCAGTCATGTGTGTGGAGCAACCAGAATCTAAGTACCACACATGAAGGACCTGCAAAATAAAACTAGAGGGTTTTAGGTACCCATTGAAATGTGGGTCCACCTCTATTACGTTTATTAGTCCGTTTAGATTCCCTAGATTTTCCTTTGTTGGTGGATCAAACAGAGTCACTAATTATTTCTAGGGTTGGGGTTTGTTTTCCTGCAGTCCGAAGCTTTGAAACCCATTTGTGCTCTAGTAAGGGTCTCTTTGTCTTAAGTTTAGACATGATTTTTTTGGTTTTAGCAGGTTTGACAGGTTCTTTGATAGCTTTTGGTTTTGATTCGTCTCTTGGCTTTGTAATATTGTTTTAGGAATTGTTTTGTGAGTTTGCTTGGTGACATGATCATGCATGGAAAGCTTTGAAGATAATTTTTTCGGTACATGGCGAAATAAAGAAGGTACGAAAGTTTTGGAAGGAAAATACTCAATGACAAAAGGTGTATTGAGATCACTATTCTCCTTCAAGATATCTTCCTTTTTAACCCCATACTTGCCCCTTCAATGGCTCTTTTGTGGGGTCCTGAAAATTTCAATGTATTAGTGTAGGAAATTTTGTTATGCGAAACTAAGGTGTATGAAATTGTGTGGAATCTTAATTTTTCTTTTAGTGAAGATATTTCCTGAAGAAGTTTCTGCCTTTCTTTATCAAATGACTTCCTCTCGCTTTCGATAGTGGAGTGAAGGTCACTGATTTTCTTTATGCAAGCAGGCATATATCCTGTTGCATATGTAACCATCAGTGCCATACTTTCCGAAACACCTGAGGTTTCTTCTCCTTCATTTGGACGAGAAATATCTGACTCAAATTCAGTTATTGCGGGACAACTTCTTTCCTTATAACTATCATTTAGTTCTGTGTAGTTAAAAGATGTTTGAGTTTTACTGTGTGTTGATGTCTCATTTTCACTGACAAAAGGCATGAGATTTGCCAGGCAACCTGTCTGCATAAATTTGAGATCATATAGATATGGTGAACTTGATATGTCTTGTTTTAACTTATATGGGTTTTCAAAACCTAGTCCTTTATAGGGATTATAAAAATCAACGTTAACTGGTTTGTTCAAGAAGATCGTTTGTTCTGACTGATCTCGTCGGGTTAAAAAGTCCTCCAATTTTTTTATTTTGGAGTACAGTTTTTCCCGTTCTTTACTTAGTAAGTCATATTTAATTGTAGCGTCCATTGCCTGATCTCTATGAGATTTCATTTCCTTTTCTAAATCCTTGGCTTTAGCTTCAGATTTTTGCACTTGTATTTCTAGCTTAGCAATTTTTTCATTTGCTACAATTACACGATTCTTCTCACATGCATAATCATATCTAAACTTATCTAATACTACTAAATTCTTCTCTAAGTTAGCTTCTAGTTCCTTGATTTTTCTTTTCCCCAATTTGTTAGATTTATATAAGGATAAAAATTCATTTTTCATCTTCAGTAAAGAATCATAATCTGCTTCACTTACCTCCACTATGTCTGAATTGTTAGAGGTTTCCTTGTCTGACTCGCTACCTTCAGCTCCAGCTCCATCTTCTTCGTCATCTAGTTTGGCCATCAGTGCCACGTTCTCATTCTCGCTGTCTGAGGTATCTTCAAGCCAATGATCCTCTTCTGTGATTAAGACCAGTCCTTTTTCTTTTTGTTCAGCTAATTGAACTTTTCGGCGGTAATAGTTAACGTCCTTTTTCTTGGGCATTCTGCACTCTCTGGCAAAGTGTCCATTCTTACCGCAGTTGAAGCATTTGCCGCCTTGATGAGGAGTTTCAGAGTTGTTTTCCTCATCCCGAGTCTTTCCTTTAGAGTTGGAGGAAGTTCTTTGACGATTGGAGGAGGAACCAGTCTTCTTATAATATTTCTTCTGTACGAAATTCGAGACCAAAGCGAGTTGCTTAGCAAGATCTTTGAGGGTGATCTCCTGGTCTCCATTTTTCATAAGATCCTTGGATTCGTCATCAGAATCAGAGTCTTCTCCCTCCTTAATTTGTGATGACTGAATGATTTCTTTGTCCTTGTATTGTTTTCTTGATGATTGTTCAGTCATAAGAGCCAGTGAGTCGCTTCCTATTGATTTAATTTCCTCCCTTCGTTTCTCTACATGATTGGAATGTTGATTGAGGTAGTCGAATAACGTATGAATGCTAACATTGGTTAGGTCGTTCATTTGTCTTATCATAATTGCAGTAGCCTCCCATTCTGGATGGAGTGATCCTAAGAATTTGATATTGATCTCCATTACACTTTTTGTGACTCCATTCATCTTTAGCTCGTTTAGAAGAACAAGAAAACGATGGAAAGTTTCTTGGAGAGTTTCCCCTTTGTTAGCATGAAAGCGGTCATAAGAGATGAGTGTGTTCGCCATTCTTGCCATTGTATTGACTTCTGTCCCCTGCATCATAATTCGGAGAGCATCCCACATTTCTTTTGCGCTATCACCACATTCGAGTTGCATCAAAATGTCATTGGGAATGGCTTGCATCATGTATGATTTCGCCACTTTGTATGCCTTTAGTCGCAGTTTTTCTTCATCACTGCATTGGTCAGCAGTTTTCAAAATCCTCTGTTCCTCTCTTGCAGGAGTGGTGTCAGTAGTGGCGGGAATTATGGTCCAATACTGTGTAGGTCCATTGTAAATAGATTCTAGAAGATTCTCTGAATTGTCCTTGCTTTCTATGAAGTTGATGAACCTTCTCTTCCAGACTGCGTATTCTCCATGTCGGACGATGGGAGGTCTAACATCATTTCCCATACTAAAAGAGTCCATTGCTTGTGTTTTTGGATATGATCGTTAACGTGTAATGTGAGGAAAGGTTCAAAGTCTAAAACTTTAGATTTTGACTTTGACTCGAAAAATAGGTTCGTGCTATTTTGTTCAGAGTAGTGGATTCGCTATGTGAGGATTGCGATGTGTGTTGACGAGCGTACTTAAACTAGAATTTAACAAGTTCGCAAAACAGCAAAGGTTCGCAAATCGCAAGATTGTACTGATTCGCAAACTAGTGAAGGATTCGCGAAATGTCCAGTGACATGTACAATTGTCCCAATTCGCAGAATGAGATGAATTCGCAAAAGTGTGAATTCGCAAAAGTGTGAAAGAGTCCGCGAATTTCTACTGGAAGTTGAGGTTCGCAAAACTTCTTCGAACGTGTTCGCAAATTTTGTGGAGACTGAAGTTCGCAAAAATTCTTCAACTGGATTCGCGAAAATTCTTATCTTTTCTGGTAAGCGAACTTTCAAGGATTCGCAAAAATGACTATCAAGGAGTTCGTAAAATTTCTCTCTGAGATGCAATTTGCGAACTGTGGCAGTGAATATTCCTGGATTCGCGAACTTTGGTTTCGCAAAAAAATTTGAGAAATATTTTGCGGGTTAACTTGATTCCTTCAATCCACTGTCGGTTCTCAACTTGAATTCGTGAAAGCAATCTCAAAAGTAGACCAAACAATGAAGCTGTTCTTCAATTTCTCCAGCAGAAATCCAGAAGTTAAATGCAAATTGACAGAATCAGAACATAAAGAAACCATCCAGCTGTCCAAGTTGCAGAATTATCTCAAAAAGACTTTAACCCACGAAACAGAGCTTTGAACTGAAAGCCAAAAAAATCAACAACTTAAATTGACGATGCTTAAGAACTTGGAATGAAGTTTCCTCACCTACACGGTTGCTCTGATACCACTTGTAAGCTTATGGTAATATCGTTTCATAGTGTTGATTTGAGCGTATACACATATATCCCATAAACACTTCGAGCGCATTGAGTGAATCCATGTGAGAGTTGTTGATTGTTGTTGCGCTCAGGTTTTTACTGAGATTGACGAGAATTGATATGATTGTCCAGTGCTAAATGTTATGAATAATTGCTATCTCTAGGGCAAATTAATATATGTCGGTGAACTCCTGATTAGAACGTTTCATCTTCTATCTCGGTAAATGCTTGAGGACAAGCATTATTTAGGTGTGGGGGAATTTGATAATGGTTGATAAATGCATTTGTATGATGTTTTTACACCTCATTAACGCGTGTTTTCGGTCGAAATTTTCTCGGATATAAGTATATTTTTATATTTTATATTTGATAGGATATTGGAGTAAAATAAACCAAAGAAGATCCGAGCGTGGGAAGAATTCGAAGAAACTAAGAACACGACATCGCAAGGTCTTCACTCAAGCAATCACTCATTCCCACCACTGCCAATGAATTTTTCCATGATTAATCATAAGTGGGCCTTGAAGAATTGTTGCTTGACAAGTATTGGCAACTTAATTACGCGATGGACTTAGGCCCAATGGCAACTTAACAATTTAATATTGTTACATACATGAGATAAGAAGAGATGAGAAGGATACCACTTGAACGGCTGAAAATACAAGACACTTCACATCAGAAAATAGCTCAAGATCGAACTCACACACGGCTGCGCAGGGACAAGAAAGAGATGGGCAATAAAACATCTCGCATCATCAATCGGCTGAAGATCGATGCACACAGCTCAAGGCATGAAAATGTAATCGGCAATATCACCGAAGGACTGCTGAAATATTTAGTGCGCTGTTGAAGACAGATTTGGACGATTATGCATGCTAAAGATGGCTCCATGTCTCTACCTTGAGAAGAGATCAAATAAGGGCTATCATCTATAAATAGAGAGATCCACGAAGAACAAACGAATACTCACACTTTCTATTTTGCTTCAATGGTGTTACTTTGAATCAGCGTTCTCTATCTTTATATTTTTATTTTTATTAAGAGTGTAGTAGAGAGTTTGAGAGAGAGGAGAGAGTTGTACCTGAAAGTTTTAAGTGAGATTACGTCTGTTTTCTTGCACCATCTTCATGATATTGCTTACCAACTGTTTGTTTATTCCCTCAAAGAAAGTTTGTCTTTTTGTCATAATATTGTCACGGTCGTTCCTTATGTTGAGTGACTTTCGCTGATTAATAAGGTTGCTCATCTTTGATGTGAACTTTAATCGACGTTGCACCTAGTTTTCTTGTTACAAATATGTTTTGGCCAAAGTGGTGTAGTTTCCTTAAGATTGCACACCATTCTAGTTATGCGTTTCATGTTTTATGTTAGAACTATCATTCTATGTAGCTTACTTCCTTCACATTAAAGACGGGTCATTAGGAATAACTAGTTTGTTTTTCTGTTATTATCACTCGTCATTACTTAAGCAAATTATTCGGGCGTTTCAGTTGTTGTTCGATGTTGTCGAAGACTAGCAAGAATTTAGGTTTTATTTACTCATCTCTATCTGTCTCGTGATTTCATTAGCAATTATTAATTTTAATTGCGCTTTCAGTTTTGATTAATATGGTTAGCAACTATTATTTTATCCTTGTTAGTTTCGTTATTTTTTTTAGTTCATTATTGCATTAAAAAAAACTCACCAACCCCCCCCCCCCCCCCCTTAATATTATTATTATTATTATTATTATTATTATTATTATTATTATTATTATTATCATTATTATTATTATCGATCGAGCTTGAAATTAGAAGTAAATCAACCATTTTCCCTGTGGAGACGATCCTTATTGTCGCTATACTCGTGTTTAGTGAATAAAGGTGATTAATTTATTTTTGGCCGTTTTCGACGCGACCAAATTTTGGCGCCGTTACCGGGGATAAATACTCTTTTTTAAGGCTCAAATCTCACATATTTAATAGGCTTTGTGTCGACTCTTGCGCATTCAGACTTCAAATCAACTGAAGGAAAAGAATAATCATCCTAATACCAAATAATTATTCCTAATTGTTTCTCTCATGTTCTAATTAATGCACATCGGTTTGCTCGAGACAAGATATTTGTTCATCAACTAACATAATAAATCTCCCCCACACCTAAACTCTGCATTGTCCTCAATGTAGATTCTAATGAAACTAGGAGCTAAAATCTAAACATTCCCATCCTAATTTTCATTTTAATATTTCAGAGTAGATGTGAAGAAATAATAAAAGTGATGCTGATAAAACTTCCCTGACAATGATGGGGTCGTAGAGAAATTCCGAGCGAGAGGATATTTGTTTCCGAGCCTACTGATATCTTGTAGTATACGTACCCGAGAGCAAACCTGCTTAAGCATCATTGAAACATAAATAAAACGAAATATTGCAATAAACAAAATAAAATTGGATAATATTGGGTTGCCTCCCAATGAGCGATTTTCTTTAACGTCTTTGGCTAGACGTAGTCTCCGTTCTTCGACGTCAAGCGTAAATGGGTGGGCGCAGCTTGATCTCTTCCACGCAAGCCATAAAAGTATTCTCAAAATACGGTTTAAGCCTATGACCATTTACCTTGAAATACTTGTTAGTAGATATGCACTCAATTTCAATAACGCCGTTTGGAAAAATATTTTTAACAATATATGGTCCCATCCAACGAGATTTGAGCTTACCTGGCATGAATTTCAGCGTTGAATTGTAGAGGAGAACTTTTTGGCATACCACGAATTCTTTCTTATGCAGGAGTTTGTCGTGAAATTACTTAGTGCGTTCCTTGTACATTCTCGCATTCTCATAGGCTTCTAGGTGAATCTCTTGAAGCTCCTGTAGTTGAAATTTCCGTTCCTCACCAGCTTTTGTGGCCTCCATGTTGCACTGTTTAACTGCCCAAAAAGCATGATGTTCAATTTCAACAGGTAAATGACACATCTTACCGAAAACTAGGCGATATGGCGACATCCCAATTGGTGTTTTAAAAGCAGTGCGATATGCCCAAAGTGCGTCGTCTAGCCACAAGCTCCATGTTGGTCCGGGATTTCACCAACAATACGACTTCGGACGGATTAAACACGCCGAATGATCGAGATTTAGGTTCGGGGCGTGTGGGGCTTGGTGGTGTTCTTGAGGAGGCTCTCTCACTCTAAAATTGTTTATTTGATCTACACACACAAGCACACCTAACTATGTGTTAGGGTTTTCCTATTTATACCACAAGTTGGTATATAATAGGTGGGCCTCTTGTGAAGGCCCATTACATGAATAACTAAGAACTAACCCAATTAAGAACTAGCCCAAAGTTTAATAAAGCAAATCAACAAAGATAATACAATGAAATTGAATACTACAAATATTTCCTAACAATCTCCCCCTTAGTGTTCAATCTTCAGTTCAGCGCGGGATATCTTTGTTGGGCATATTGGAGATCTCGATTCCTAGCAAACTCCCCCTACAAGGGATATCTCCTCTTCTTGCGGAGGCACTGATGGCTCGGCTAGGACTCACTTGTTAAGATTCTCCAATCTTCTTCTTCTCGACGCCGGGTTCGTCGTCTTCGAATGGAAGTTGTTTGGTTCGGCCACGAAGTTGACTCGTCTGGCTCCAGAAGAAGGTAGGTGTGGGGCGTAAAAAAATGTGCCAAGGCTCCACTGAAATGTGACTTTCAAGAGCAGGGAGCCCGGTCGTCAGAGTGGTCAGCGCAGTAGTGGCGGAATGTGGTGGATGAGATGTGCCATGGCTCCTTTGAGTGTTCCATTATGAACATAATAGCCTGACACATAAGAATGTGTGCGGAGGTAGTGGAAGCCTCCGGCGGGGCGTAGTTGGTGGAGGTGGTGGAGTAGGTGTTGTGAGAGGTGGCATAGGTGGTCTGAGCGGAGGTGGATGATGGTTGCTGCTGATGCTGCTGTACGATCTTCAACTCAGTTCTTCTCCTTTACTCCCCCTTGAGATGATCTCCGTCTTTGGGATCGTCACGTCGTCCGTGGGACGAGTCTGCCTCTGGCGTTAATGGTGGTGATGGTGATGTGGTGTGGTGTTGAGTGAGGCAATCAAGTGGGATTCTCAGGAGTAGCATCAATTGATGTTCCTCCGGGTTCAGTTTTGAACACTGGAGAGACGGAGCAGCATGTGGTGGGTGGCGTAGGCGTAGGCGTGGTGGAGTGGTGTCGGTGATGGGACCTTTTCCTTCATAGATCCTCGTTGAGCGCGGCATGGAATGTGTAAGTTCCTCGCTGATTGCTATGAGTCGGGGCTCCATCACGAACGGGGTAACTAACCAGACGGGGGTCACAAAGACGCTCCGTCGTCACAACATCGAAACATGTGTCCGATGTGCCGCCTGTTTGCACAGGTCAGAAAGAACCGGAGAGCCACAAAGGCTTTCCGTTCGCACGGACGATGAGACAAGCTCGTATCCGTGGCCCATCGACAGTTGTGGTGAGGGTGGCTGTCGTGGGTCTTCTGCTCTCGGTCACAAGGACGTCATCAAGCGTTCGGGCAAGTTCACGAAGAACCTGCGGTGCGTAGAGAGTGTTTGTGTCCTAGAAAGTGGAAAAAATTTCGGTGGGTGAGGATACTAGACTCTATGTGAGTGGAAGAGGTGCAGTGAGAGGCGGGACACTGCATGTTCAACATCAACCGTCTCCAAGTGGGGCGGTGATGGCTAACGTGGTTCCTCTTGTGCGAATGAAACAGCTATCTGCGAAAGGATAGCTGAGTGGTTGGGGGTTAATTGCGCGGTTGGACCAGATGCCGCGACTTCTACTCGGGAAACGAACGGGTCGTCTCCTGTACCTATGGGCGAGGTCCGGGTTATGGTGAGATATGATAGAGGAGTGCGATCATCTCGTCGTTGGTTCGCAACTCCTGCAAGCGACTTACGTCATCCTCCCGAGACCGTTGATTGGATCTTTGCGTGGAGAAGGATGTCGCGCGACCTAGACCTAGACTAGAGAGGCTAGGGTAGGCTCGTTCCTGGGTTAGGATCAGGGGGGTTTCACTGATCCATGGGAACTATGGTGACGTGGCGTGATCGCGTTGAAAGGTGACCACGAGTGATGTCGACGAGGGTGGCCCAAAACTGTTGATCAGACACTTCTGAGACTCGTCAGGTGGTGGTGGTGGTGGTGAGGGCGTAAAGAGGATCACGGTGGCTTAGGACGTCTCCATGTAGCGCACCATGGTGGAATGGATGGCAGTGGGTGGACGGTGGAGTCTGGTACATGAGATCCACATCGCCTAAGCATCGAGATTGGATGGCGCGCCCACTGATGGTTGGTTGAACTTTTGTCAACCCTTCTTTGTAGGTTCGGGTTCTGCACGGATTTGTACAGAAGTCATGATGATTGCTCGCTTCTCTGACATCCCTTCATGCACGTGGAGCAACCCGTGTAACGTGCATGATGGGGTTGGTTGCTCGCAGTGCATACCGGTCATGAATGTGGAGCAACCCATGTACCATTCATGCCGGGGGTGGTTGCTCACGTCGTGTACCAGTCATGTATGTGGAGCAACCCGGGTACCATACATGCTGGGTGTGAAATTGGCATTTGGAAATTCGGCTCCGAAACGTTTGGGGGTGACCTAAACTTTTTCTATAATGTGCCAATTACCGTCCTAGGTCGATTGTTGGGGACGGTGATCGTTGCCGCGTTTTGGATTTGCCTTCAAAATTTTACAAAAATGTCGTCTATACCGAAAAATTTGGCCCAGAAAACTTTATTTCGGAAAATTTTAAAAGTGTAAAATAGACAAAGTCCAATGGCCTCAGAAAATTTTTCTCTATCCAATGATATAAATTTTCCATTGGTAGAAAAAAAATTTCCAACCCCTTTTTTTTTCAAAAAAAAAGGGGTTGGAAATTTTTTTTTTTTTATCTTTGATTACCTTTCAAATGGTGTTGGTAATACCTTATATACCCCATTAACCCTAGGTATATTAAGGCCCAAACACCAGAAATTAAATAATTACATTCTAGTCCAAAGCCCAAAACCAAGGGATAATTACAATTTTAATCACAAGACTTAAACTATTGACACAATCTATAAATATCCTAACACTCCAGTCCTTACGATTCGAGTTTACGGTTTTCTCCAAAATATTCTTGACCTCCCTATTTGAAACTTCAGCTTGTCCGTTTGATTGTGGGTGATAAGTAGTGGTCAATCGATGATGGACTCCGTATTTGCGCATGAGTTCTTCCACCGTACGATTGCAAAAATGTGTACCTTGGTCGCTTATAATTGCACGGGGAACTCCGAACCTACTAAAGATGTTTGATTTAAGAAATCCTACAACCACTTTAGAGTCGTTATTACTGGTAGCCTTTGCTTCTACCCACTTCGACACATAAGCAACGGCAAGCAAAATATAAAGAAAACCAAACGAACTTGGAAAATGTCCCATAAAATCCATTCCCCACACATCGAAAATTTCACAAAAATAGGATTTTGTGGCATCTCATCTCTAAAAGAAATTGTACCCGTTCTTTGACAATTAGGACAACTCTTGCAAAATAAGTAAGCATCTTTAAAAATAGTCTCCCAATAAAATCCACAGTCTAAAATTTTTCTAGCAGTTCGCTTAGGCCCGAAGTGTCCTCCACAAGCATATGTAAGACAATGAGTGAGTATATCATTAATTTCACCATTTGCAATGCACCTACGAATGATTTTGCTTAGCAGTGCATTGATCGATCCGAACCTATTTTCCACAAATATGGCTCGTCCCACATGTAATATTTAGAATCACTTTTAATTTTATTTTTCTTTGAGGAGCTCAAATGTGAAGGTAACACACCACTTACCAAGTAATTAACTATATCAGCAAACCAAGGTTCTTGATATTCCTTACCTTGAAGGCGAAATAGTTGCTCATCTGGAAACGTTTCAGAAATCGGCAGTGGCTCTTCGTCACGAATCAAACGGCTCAAGTGGTCCGCCACGGAGTTGTCCACGCCTTTGCGATCCTTGATCTCCCAATCAAACTCTTGAAGCAATAAAATCCATCGTATTAAGCGCGGTTTTGACTCCTTCTTCGACAACAAATATTTTAGCGCTGCATGGTCCGAATAACAATAACTTTAGATCCCAATAAATAAGATCTAAATTTATCAAAAGCAAAAACGATGGATAAAAGCTCTTTTTCAGTTGTGGTGTAGTTGGATTGTGCCGAATCAAGCGTCTTTGAAGCATAGTATATGACGTGACTCTTTTTTCCATCCTTCTGTCCAAGCACAGCTCCGACGACGTACTTGCTCGCATCGCACATAAGCTCGAACGGTAGCTCCCAGTTAGGAGGTTGAATTATAGGTGCAGTAGTGAGTAACAATTTTAACTTGTCAAACGCCTCTTTGCATTCGTCCCCGAAATTGAATGGTACGTCATTCTGAAGTAGTCTTGTCATCGGTTGAGCGATTTTTGAGAAATCCTTAATAAATCTCCTGTAAAAACCTGCATGACCAAGAAAACTTCGAATTTCTCGAATATTAGTGGGGTATGGCAAATTAGAGATCAAATCTACCTTAGCCTTGTCTACTTCAATTCCCCGAGACGAAACTACACGTCCTAAAACTATTCCTTCCTTAACCATAAAGTGACATTTTTCGTAGTTAAGTATAAGATTTTATCGATGCAGCGTTTGAGAACTTCTACTAGATTATCAAGGCAATGATCAAATGAATATCCATAAACAGTAAAATCATCCATAAATATTTCAATGCATGTTTCGATCAAATCAGAAAATATACTCATCATGCATCGTTGAAATGTACCAGGAGCATTACATAAACCAAAAGGCATGCGACGATATGCAAATGTGCCAAAGGGACATGTGAAAGTAGTTTTCTCTTGATCCTCAGGTGCCACGATAATTTGATAATAACCAGAAAATCCATCGAGGAAACAAAAGAAAGACTTACCTGCCAGTCTTTCTAGCATTTGATCGATGAAAGGTAGTGGAAAATGATCCTTTCGGGTAGCCACATTTAACTTACGAAAATCAATGCACGTGCGCCAACCCGTCTGTAATCTCATCGGTACCAATTCATTTTTATCATTTTTCACAAGTAAGAAACCAGATTTCTTAGGAACAACATGAACTGGACTTACCCATTGGCTGTCTGATATTGGAAATATTATCCCCATATCTAATAATTTAATTATTTCTTTCATAACTACCTCTTTCATTGCTGGGTTGAGTTTGCGCTTCCCGAATCGGCTTAGAGTCGTGCTCAAGTAGAATTCTGTGCATGCATATAGAGGGACTAATTCCTTTTATGTCGGCCAAAGTCCATCCTATCGCTGTCTTATACTCCTTCAGAACGCGTATTAATTTCTCTTCTTGGCTGGCGGTCAAGTCATTTGCAATAATGACTGACAACGTTTCTTCATCTCCCAAATAGCAATATTTGAGATGTTTTGGTAGATCTTTCAACTCCAACGTAGGTGCCTATTCTATAAAAGGAACAATTTTTGCATTAGGAATAGGTAATGAAAAAGTGTTACTACCTGATTGATCGTGAGCTTCCGGAAATGCATGTAGTGTCATGAGCGTGTCCCTGATATCTTCGTCCATTTCACAATGCAAATCTTTTTCTGTTTTGCTATTCTTAATTACATAGTCGAGTGTATCGTTAGTGAAATTACGCTCAAAATCTTCTCGAAAAAATGCATCAATCATACTAACGGATTCAGGTTCATCAGGATATTTAATTGCATCAAACACATTCATAGTAAGTTTTTTACCATCAAACTCAAAAGTAAGAGTTCCTGAATCAACATCAATCTTTGTTTTAGCCGTTTTCATGAATGATCGTCCTAATAAAATAACAACAGAATCTAGCGCATGTTCATCACCCATGTCTACTATATAAAAATCGGCAGGAAAAATAAATTCACCGCATTTTACCAACACATCTTCAACTAATCCTTCGGGATAAATAATGGACATATTTGCTAATTGAATACAAATATCAGTGCACTTAAGAGGTCCCATACTCATCTCATTGAATAATGATAATGGCATAACATTGATAGAAGCTCCTAAATCTAACATGGCATTATTTATTTTTCTCGTCCCTATAGTGATCGTGATAGCAAACATACCTGGGTCCTTACATTTTTGGGGCAGTTTTCGTTGAAGCGCAGCGGAAACATTGTCACTTACTAGGATTTTTCCTTCGGCTTTGTGTTTCCTTTTGTTCGAGCACATTTCCTTTAAAAATTTGGCGTAGCGTGGGATTTGCTTGATAGCATCCAACAGTGGAATGTTGATCTCAACCTTGCTGAAGGTCTCCATTATGCTCTTTTCTTCTTCTTCTTGTTTTACCCTAGCAAACCTTCCAGGAAAAGGTGGAGGAATAACTAGGTTTATCGAAAACAGAATCATTACTTAACTTCTTTGCATGGTCTTTAGTCTTATCTTCTCTTGGGGATTTTATGGAAACTTCGTCATGATTAGGCTGACCGATCTCTTTCCTTTCGAAGAGTCATAACACTCACATTCTCTGTTGGGTTGATCTCAACTTGGGCCGGTAGTTTTCCTTTCTCGTTCTGCATTTGACTCATTTGTGCTGCGAGTTGAGACACTTGCCTTTCTAAATTGTGCATGCTCGAGCGTGTTTCGTTAATGCTTGATCCTGTTGAAAAGTGGCAGTACTAGTTGCTAAATTCTTAACAATATCCTCCAAAGACATACCTGGTTTTAATGGTGCGGCTTGTTGTGGAGGATTTGGTGGCCTTGGTGCTTCCTGCATGAAACCTGGCGGTCGATTTCCGTAACTCAGATTTGGGTGGTCACGCCATCCGAGATTGTATTGACTTGAGTATGGATCATAGCGCCTCTGAGATGGTCCTATGTATCCTCCAATTGCATTGGCTTGCTCACTAAGATCAAACTGAAGTGAAGGACAATTCGCTGTTGCATGTCCAGCAAATGTACATATGCCACAAGCCTTTACCTGACTCGTTTTTCCAATCACAAGTTTTTCCACAAGAGATGTTAGTGAATCTAATTTTTGCTCAAATGAAGTAGTACTTACCTCGCCCATCCTTTGTTGGCCTACATCTTGACATGTTCCAAATTGTTGCGCATTTGTAGCCATGCTTGAGATCAGCCGACGTGCTTCGTCTGTCGTTTTATCGACCAACGCTCCTCCACTTGCCGCGTCAATCATGTTTCTCTCCATGGGTAGCAATCATTCGTAGAAATATTGAATAAGTGCTAATTCTGAAATTTGGTGATATGGACAGCTTGCGCACAACCGCTTGAATCTTTCCCAGTATTCGTGCAGGGTTTCTCCGATCATTTGTCGAATCCCGTAGATTTCCTTACGAATGTTTGCGGCACGAGATGCAGGGAAAAATTTTGCAAGAAATTGTTTTTTAAGTTCGGCCCACGTAGTAATCGAACCTGATGGTAAGTAGTATAACCAGTCTTTTGCGTGATCCGCCAGCGAGAATGGAAATGCGCGAAGACTTATCTGATCTTCCGTGACTCCGTTTGGCTTCATGGTCGAGCAAACCATGTGATCCTTCAAGTGCTTGTGCGGATCTTCACCTGTGTTACCATGAAAAGTAGGAAGTAAATGAATTAACCCTGATTTTAATTCAAAAAGTGTTTGAAGAATAGGAAATTCAATGCAAAGCGGTCGTTGGTTATAATCCGGTGTAGCCATATCCCTCAACGTAAGACGGAGAGGTTGCTGCTGTTTGGTTTCCTCCATGTCGCTTGTTGAAAATTCCTGTTCGGATTCCGTGCTAGAAATTGATACAGTCGAATCTTTTTGTCTTTTTGCCTTTCGATTCGCCTTTGCGGTCCTCTCGATTTCTGGATCGAATATTAATATACCTGTTCGAGAAGATCGGGGCATAAACTAGAAAGAAAATCGAATTAAAATAGAAGTAAATCAATAGACACCACCTTCCCCGGCAACGGCGCCAAAATTTGGTCGCGTCGAAAACGGCCAAAAATAAATTAATCACCTTTATTCACTAAACACGAGTATAGCGACAATAAGGATCGTCTCCACAGGGAAAATGGTTGATTTACTTCTAATTTCAAGATCGATAATAATAATAATAATAATAATAATAATAATAATAATAATAATAATAATAATAATAATCATAATAGTAGTGATAATAACAATAATAATAAGGGGGGGTTTTGGTGAGTTTTTTTTAATGCAATAATGAACTAAAAAAAATAACGAAACTAACAAGGATAAAATAATAGTTGCTAACCATATTAATCAAAACTGAAAGCGCAATTAAAAATAATAATTGCTAATGAAATCACGAGACAGATAGAGCTGAGTAAATAAAACCTAAATTCTTGCTAGTCTTCGACAACATCGAACAACAACTGAAACGCCCGAATAATTTGCTCAAGTAATGACGAGTGATAATAATAGAAAAACAAACTAGTTATTCCTAATGACCCTAGCCTCTTTAATGTGAAGGAACTAAGCTACATAGAATGATAGTTCTAACATAAAACATGAAACGCATAACTAGAATGGTGTGCAATCTTAAGCAAACTACACCACTTTGGTCAAAACATATTTGTAACAAGAAAACTAGGTGCAACGTCGATTAAAGTTCACATCAAAGATGAGCAACCTTATTAATCAGCGAAAGTCACTCAACATAAGTGACAACCGTGACAATATTATGACAAAAAGACAAACTTTCTTTGAGGGAATAAAACAAACAGTTGGTAAGCAATATCATGAAGATGGTGGAAGAAAACAGACATAATCTCACTTAAAACTTTCAGGTACAGCTCTCTCCTCTCTCAAACTCTCTACTACACTCTTAATAAAAATAAAAATATAAAGATAGAGAACACTGATTCAAAGTAACACCGTTGAAGCAAAATAGAAAGTGTGAGTAGTTCGTTTGTTCTTCGTGGATCTCTCTATTTATAGATGATACCCCTGATTTGATCTCTTCTCAAGGTAGAGACATGGAGCCGTATTTAGCACGCATAATCGTCCAAATCTATCTTCAACAGCGAACTAAATATTTCAGCAGTCCTTCGGTGATATTGTCGATTACATTTTCCTGCCTTGAGCTGTGTGCATCGATCTTCAGCCGATTGATGATGTGAGATGTTTTATTGCCCAACTCTTTCTTTTCCCTGCGCAGCCGTGTGTGAGTTCGATCTTGAGCTATTTTCTTGATGTGAAGTGTCTTGTATTTTCAGCCGTTCAAGTGGTATCCTTCTCATCTCTTCTTATCTCATGTATGTAACAATATTAAATTGTTAAGTTGCCATTGGGCCTAAGTCCATCGCGTAATTAAGTTGCCAATACTTGTCAAGCAACAATTCTTCAAGGCCCACTTATGATTAATCATGGAAAAATTCATTGGCAGTGGTGGGAATCAATGATTGCATGAGTGAAGACCTTGCGACGTCGTGTTCTTATATTCTTCGAATTCTTCCCACGTTCGGATCTTCTTTGGTTTATTTTACTCCAATATCCTATCAAATATAAATATAAAAATATACTTATATCCGAGAAAATTTCGACCGAAAACACGCGTTAATGAGGTGTAAAAACATCATACAAATGCATTTATCAACCATTATCAGATACTCACGAGTTAGATAATCAGGAAGACTATTATCACTTCCTTTTTTATAAATAATTTCAAAATCGAATGGGGCTAAATGAGCCTGCCATCTCGCAAACATTTGTTTGGAGACATCATGTTTGAAGTCTTTCTGAAACATGAATTTCGCAGCTTGACAATCAGTTTTTATTAAAAACTTTTGATTATATAAATCATCCTGAAATTTAAGAACACATTTAACTATAGCGAGGACATCTCTGGCTATAGTAGCATAATTTTTCTGAGCATTATTCCATTTCCCCGAATGGAATCTAACTAAATATTCTTTTTTATCTTCTGGAGAAACTTGTTTTAAGATTCCTCCAAAGCCTAAATCATACGCATCAGTCTCAATAATTTTTTGCCAATTAGGATTAGCAAGCATGAGACATGGTAAATGCGTAACCTTATTTTTAATTTTTTTTAATTGCTTCAGTGTGACTATTTGTCCACTGGCAAGGAATCTTTTTTAATCTATCATATAAAATAGATGTATCAATTGCAAGATTTTTATAATAAGGAGAAATATAATTAAGACTCCCTAAAAATCTTTGAAGCTGAGTTTTATCAAGAATTTGATCTGAAAATTTTGACGCAAACTCAACACTTCTATTAATTGGGTTAATATTACTCTTTTCAATAGTATGACCCAAAAATCTAACTTTAGTTTGAAATAAAACCATTTTTGGGCTAGATATAACTAATCCATTTTGAATAACAATTTTTTTGAAAATATCAAGATGTTTAAAATGAGTTTCAATATCTTTAGAAAAGATTAAAATATCATCAATATAAACGATGATAAAATTACTATAAGGAATAAAAATATCATTCATAATATTTTGAAATTCAGAAGGAGCATTTTTTAAACCAAAAGGCATAACATTCCACTCAAATTATCCAATTGGGACAGTAAAAGCAGTTTTATACCGATCTTCTTCGGCTATTTGAATTTGCCAAAAACCTGATTTTAAATCAAATTTTGAAAATATAATGGCATTAAATAATCTATCTAAAAGATCTTTTTATTAGGATACCTAATCCATTTTAAAACCTTATTTAAAGGCTTATAATTAATGACTAACCTTATTTAAGGCACTGATACCATTCGTGAAGGATCTTTACAAAAAGTTTAAAAATTAAAGAAAAAAGTCATGATTGATACATGATAAAAACAACTTATCGAACCTCGATAATGATACACGGACTTTGTTTAACCAGTTTAGTCCAGTCGGACCTAAGGTAGTCAAGCCGTTATACCAAAAATCGAACTTTCGTTAGAAAGCTTTGTTCAAAAGTAGTTTAACCAAAGTACCAAACATCAAAATAAAGAAATTGGAAAAAGGTACGTGGTGTTGTTAAACCTATTAGTCCAGTTATCAATCTGTAAACAGTTTCATCCCGTTCGGACCCAAGGTATTCCAGCCTATATACCATAATTCCAAAACAGAGTTAAAATTTTATTTTTGTGATTATTAGAATTAAATCATCGGATACAAGGATCTTTACATGATAAAATTTTCATTTGACTTAATTCAATCGGTAACAGCCATGCCCTCAAACGCCTATCTTTCGGCAACACGGGCTTTGCCAAGAGCCGACAAAGAATTAATCAAAATCAAATTTTTCCATAACCTTTATCCAAAATTTTATTCTTTTTATCCAAATCTTTCAATATATTGGATGCTCTGACATTAAATGTCAAAACTCACGGATATAATTACGCTCCGGGATCGGAAGTAATTTGTATCTGTTATAGGATTTATTATAAACCTCTTTATACACTGAATCCTCAGTGCAAAATTGTTGATAAACCTATCAACGAAACAATTTTAATAGAAACCAATTTTAGTAGATCTAATATTACAACTCGTAGATCTATTAAATGGGAAGAAATTCAATTCCCAGAAAATTGGTTATTGAACGAGCTATGCCTCTGCAACCCAAAATCAAGAAAAATCCTACTCAAATAATACAGACGACAGATGGAACTGTTTTCAAATACACTTTGAGCAGGATAGAAAATATGTAGATGTAAAAATCCCGAGATCTAGAATTACTAGATCAAGTTCCTCACATTATCATATATCACCATGTGATTATATGATAAGATCTCCTTATAGAGCTTCGATTTCTCAGGTTAGAGAATCAACCTCTAGTGATTACCTTCAAAATAAGGTAGAAGAATTAAGAATTAATCCTGATAATATTGTTCATGGTGTTTTTAAAAATCAAGACGAGGAAATAACCGAGTTAGAAATGGATTTTCGTGTTTAATGGATTTTAAACCAAAAATTGATTTTAGTCCGGGATCACCGGCAAGAAAGAAAATTCAACAAGAATTTAATCAACCCAAAGGGGAACTTTTTAGAAAATGGTTTTTCGAAAACTTTAATAAAGAAGATAAAAATATTATTCAAGAAAAATTTTATAAAGATCTTGAAAAACGAAATGAAAAATTACCTTTCGTTCCTTGGTTTTTATCAAGATATTTTAAACATATGATTTCTGTTCTTGAAAGGAATTATAAGCTTTCGAATGGAAAAAATGTTAACTCTATTTTTCCTCCTCAAACCAGTTTCAAATGGAAAAAGAAAATGAAATTAGGTTTTTTAATGCTTTTCAAAAATTATTTGAAAAAGAAAATAATACGCTTTCTATTACTATTAATCATATTAATAGTCTTTTAAAACAACAAATATACAAATATGTATGTTATTGTTTTAGGAGAACAAATTTCTTTATTAAAAAAGAATATTGAAGAAATTTCGTCTTCAATAAAAGACATAAAAAATTATCTTTTAATAACAAAGATAAAGTTGAAGAAAAAATAGCTAATAAAGCTTCTCCGAGTGTTCAGCCCCCTCCTAAAATTATCGATTTTAAATTAGAATCAATTTCTAATATTGAAAATTTACTTAATGAAAAGCTTAAAGACTTAAAACTCAATACTTTAAGCGAAGAATTTGAAGAAAAACTTGAAAGTTCTGATAGTATTTATAATACTTTTAATGAAGAATTTAATAAAATCAAACAAGGAAAATATTCCAGTAAACCAGTTCAAACAAAATTTTATTATCCTAGACCAACCCCTCAAGATGTCTTGTTCGAAGAACAAGAATTAACACTTAATAATTCTTATAGTGGCAGGAGTATTTATGAGTGGAACCTAGACGATTATACTGAAAGACAAATTTTTAATATGATACATAGAATGCTTATGTATAGTACAATATACAAAGCTAATCATAATAGCGACAGAGTTGTTGCTAAGATGATTGTTGCTGGCTTCACCGGTCAGTTAAAAGGATGGTGGGATAATTATCTTACTCCTCGAGAGCAAGAAGAAATTTATCTTACCATGAAAGAAGAAAATGACGAATTAGTTGAAAACAGTTTATACACTGTGTATTAATATAATAGAACATTTTACAGGCCGATGGTCTGATAATTCTGAAAATATCAGAACTCTTCTCCAAAACTTAAGATGTAAAACTCTTACATCTTTTAGATGGTATAAAGATACTTTCCTTAGCCGTGTTATGGAACTTTCAGAGTCTAATAGTACTCACTGGAAATCCAAATTTATTGATGGTCTACCTTCACTCTTTGCAGAAAGAGTAAGGAATAATCTTAGAAAATGAGAACCGAGAATAGATTATAATTCTTATACCTACGGTAAACTTATTGGTATAGGTACTCAAGAAGGTTTAGCTTTATGCAACGAAATAAAGCTGAACAAACAAATTAAGAGAAATTCTCTTAATGAAAAGAAACAATTAGGAGATTTCTGTGATCAATTTGGCATAGAAAATCCTTCTACGAGTCAACCTCGTAAAGAATATAAGTCTAAAAAATATTCTCCTAAACAATATGAAAGGAGAAAATATCGAAATTTAAACGAAGAGAACAAAAACTCGTAAAAGACAATAAAGATTATCAATATAGAAGAAATTTCCCCCCAATTGTTTGTCGAAAATGTGGGAAAATAGGTCACAAAGCAAAAACTTGTTGGACCAAAAAGAAAATTAATAATTTAAATATTGATAATGATTTAAAAGAAACATTATCAAAAATTCTGTTGGAATCAGACAGTGAAACTTCTTCGAATTATCATCGAAGAAAGTTCATCGTCAGAATCTGAAGAATGTCAAAATTGTCAAATAGGACAATCTTGTGCTAAAAATATTAAAAGCTCAGAATCTGAACCAGAAGATGATAATTTATATCATATTATTTCTCAATTTCAGGAATTAAATATTCTTGACAATAATCTTCTCGAAATGTTAAAACAAACATAAGACCCAGATTTAAAAAATCATATAATCAAAATATTAATTCAAAAAGAGGAAGAAACTTCAAAAGAAGTTATTCCTAAAACTGATCCTTATAAAATGTCCGAAGCAATGAAATTACTTCAAAATAAAAATAAATTTCAGAAAGAATTTCTTGTTAACATTAAAGATTTAACAATTGAAATTTCAAATATTAAAACTGAAATTAAAAATATAAAATTAAGTCATATTGACTTAGAGCGAAGATTTTCTAAATTAGAAAAAGGAAAAGAAAAAATTGAAGAATTAAAAAATTATGAAGAATTTTCTAATATTTCTTTAAATGATAAAGACGATAATTTCCTTTCAACACTTGAAGTAATAACTTCGCAAAAATGGTTAGTGAAAATATCATTACTTATAGACGGAAATTTTCAAACGAATCTGATTGCACTAATTGATAGTGGAGCAGATTTGAATTGTATTCAGGAAGGAATAATTCCTACACAATATTTCCATAAAACAACGCATTCTCTTAGCTCTGCGAGCGGAGAAAAGTTGCAAATTAATTATAAAATTCCTAAGGCCTATATTTGCAAAAATAAGGTCTGTATCCCTACTTCATTCTTGTTAGTCAAGAATATCACGAACCAAGTAATTCTTGGTACTCCATTTCTTAGGAAAATATTTCCTATAAAAAATATTGATGAATATGGATTTAAAGGAAGCTTCGATAACAAAGAAGTATACTTTGAATTCATTACTGAACCTTTTTCTAGGATTCTTAATGAAATTAAGGATTCTATTCTTATTAAAGCAAAAGAAAATAAGGTAAATTACCTGAAACAAGAAATCAGTATGCTTACGATTGAGGATAAACTCCAAAATCCTAAGTTACAAGAAAAGATAAAAATTCTACATAATGAATTTACGCTATAAATATGTAACGATTTACCTAACGCTTTTTGGAATAGGATAAAGCATATTGTTACATTACCTTATGAGGAAGATTTTAATGAGAAAAATATCCCACTAAAGCTCGTCCTTGTCAAATGAATTCTGAACTTTTAGAATTATGTAAAAAAGAAATAACTTCTCTTTTACAGAAAGGTTTAATAAAACCTTCAAAATCTCCTTGGTCGTGTACTGCCTTTTATGTTAATAACCATGCAGAAAAGGAAAGAGGAGCACCAAGGTTAGTCATTAATTATAAGCCTTTAAATAAGGTTTTAAAATGGATTAGGTATCCTATTCCTAATAAAAAAGATCTTTTAGATCGATTATTTAATGCCATTATATTTTCAAAATTTGATTTAAAATCAGGTTTTTGGCAAATTCACGAAGAAGATCGGTATAAAACTGCTTTTACTGTCCCAATTGGACAATTTGAGTGGAATGTTATGCCTTTTGGTTTAAAAAATGCTTCTTCTGAATTTCAAAATATTATGAATGATATTTTTATTGAAGGATCTTTACAAAAAGTTTAAAAATTAAAGAAAAAAGTGATGATTGATACATGATAAAAACAACTTATCGAATCTCGATAATGATACACGGACTTTGTTTAACCAGTTTAGTCCAATCGGACCTAAGGTAGTCAAGCCGTTATACCAAAAATCGAACTTTCGTTAGAAAGCTTTGTTCAAAAGTAGTTTAACCAAAGTACCAAACATCAAAATAAAGAAATTGGAAAAAGGTACGTGGCGTTGTTAAACATATTAGTCCAGTTATCAATCTGTAAACAGTTTCATCCCGTTCGGACCCAAGGTATTCCAGCCTATATACCATAATTCCAAAACAGTGTTAAAATTTTATTTTTGTGATTATTAGAATTAAATCATCGGATACAAGGATCTTTACATGATAAAATTTTCATTTGACTTAATTCAATCGGTAACAGCCATGCCCTCAAACGCCTATCTTTCGGCAATACGGGCTTTGCCAAGAGCCGACAAAGAATTAATCAAAATCAAATTTTTCCATAACCTTTATCCAAAATTTAATTCTTTTAATCGATTTTTAAAAGATTTTTGTAAAAGAAAATATTAATTACATCATATTAATATATGTATAGAAATATGATATCAAACAATGATTAAGTATTAAGGCATCTTGGTGTAGTTTAACGTGGAAATTAGCCTTCCATTAAGGCTAAGAGAAACAAAATATAATATATAAAGACAAAATTAAAAAAAAAAACTTACTTTAGAGAGGAGAGTCGTACTAGAACTTCAACTTTTATTTCTTAGAATATTTTACAATAGAGAGAAGGGATTACAATGAAGGGAGAGAGAGAAGAGTACAAAAGGGCGTAAGAAAAGGTACACCTGAAGCATATGAGCTTCGACTCTATAAATAGAAGAGAAAAGTAAAATACAATAATTGAAGGTAAAAAAAAAATTCTTCTTAGCCACCCCACTTGTTAAAAAGTCTTGACAGCTAGGCTCCATTTGGCCAAAAAAATTAGCTTTAGCTTTATTAAAGCTAATAGTGGACCAATTTCCTTCGTTGAAGTCACTGTCAGCTTTTTCTGATCTTATCTATAGCCTCTTTAATCTATTTGATCTTAAGAGCATCTTTGACATTTGATTCTTTTATTTCTTCACGAGCTTTGGCAATTTGCTCGACTTTTTTCAAAGCATACGGGGTATTTCCCGCACTAAAGTTCTCAAAGTCACATGTTCCCGTAGACTTAAGAATATTTTCATAAGTATCACGGTTTTTATAAAATGTAGCAGCATATGATGCTCTGTCTAAATACATTGACATTAAAGTCCAAGGTTCATCAGACCACTTTAAATCTTTGAATTCGAGTAATATAATTACCTCATTATGAGAAATTTTCTCATAGTCAACCCCATCTTCTTCTTCCGCAATTATTTTTGCGTAAGATGTTCCTTCAGCAGTCTTTGCTTTCTGCTTTTTATATTCAAGTAATTCTCTTAATTCTTCACTGCTCAAGGTATTACTTGAGGATGCTGATAAATTTTCTTTTACCAACTTTTTATTGCCCATTTGAGCAATAACATTTTTGCCACCTCTTCCGCCTCTATTAGAGGGGAAATTTCTCCCATATTGGGACATGTCTGCAAAATTCATGAAAGATACTCACGAGTTAGATAAACAGGAAGACTATATCACTTCATTTTTTATAAATAATTTCAAAATCGAATGGGGCTAAATGAGCCTACCATCTCGCAAACATTTGTTTGGAGACATCATGTTTGAAGTCTTTCTGAAACATGAATTTCGCAGCTTGACAATCAGTTTTTATTAAAAACTTTTGATTATATAAATCATCCTGAAATTTAAGAACACATTTAACTATAGCGAGGACATCTCTGGCTATAGTAGCATAATTTTTCTGAGCATTATTCCATTTCTCCGAATGGAATCTAACTAAATATTCATTTTTATCTTCTGGAGAAACTTGTTTTAAGATTCCTCCAAAGCCTAAATCAGACTCATCAGTCTCAATAATTTTTTGCCAATTAGGATTAGCAAGCATGAGACATGGTAAATGCCTAACCTTATTTTTAATTTTTTTAATTGCTTCAGTGTGACTATTTGTCCACTGGCAAGGAATCTTTTTTAATCTATCATATAAAATAGATGTATCAATTGCAAGATTTTTATAATAAGGAGAAATATAATTAAGACTCCCTAAAAATCTTTGAAGCTGAATTTTATCAAGAATTTGATCTGGAAATTTTGACGCAAACTCAATACTTCTATTAATTGGGTTAATATTACCCTTTTCAATAGTATGACCCAAAAATCTAACTTTAGTTTGAAATAAAACCATTTTTGGGCTAGATATAACTAATCCATTTTGAATAACATTTCTTTTGAAAATATCAAGATGTTTAAAATGAGTTTCAATATCTTTAGAAAAGATTAAAATATCATCAATATAAACGATGATAAAATTACTATAAGGAATAAAAATATCATTCATAATATTTTGAAATTCAGAACGAACATTTTTTAAACCAATATGGATATATAAGATGCATCATTAATTTTACAATTAAAATCCTGATTAAGATTAGTGTTTGATGAAGCGTTATATCATAGTAATGCTTGAATTAATCTAGCTGGAATTTTAAATCGTTATCTATAACCACAATAAAGTTCAGATTAGCTTCAGACCTACCCTTAAATCAAGGAAAAAAAACTTGAATCAATATATGCTTTAAAATCATGGCAACCCGTCTCACTATATATCAAAGAAATTATTCAACACCAAACCATCGGATTTATGAAAATTATTTTTAACCTAGGATATAGCCTTAACACCTCAATTAAGACTTCACATAGCTTTAGCTTCTCACATGTGCCATGCAATCCATCCACCACTTGGCACTCGAACTATTTCCCACAAACAAAAGATGAAAAGAAAACTATTTTAATTCACGACAAAAAAAAACTAAATCTCTATCATAACACAGTTCTAATACCATCATCTCATCATCTCAACCACATTACAAACACCTTAGCTTCGCTCAGCCATGGGAAGAAAAACAACCTCAAGCATACACAACCTACACACTCACAGCCTCTTCCATCTCCTACGCAAAGTCCACAGTCCACAAAATCTTCAAGCCTTGCATCATTTCTTGCCAAACCACTTACATCCTCAAGAATGTGTCTCTAACTGCAAACCCTTCTCAAATCTTGGCCGTGGTGGGCCCCAGCGGCGCCGGAAAGTCAACCCTTCTCGACATTTTGGCCGCAAGGACGAGCCCAAGCGATGGAAAGCTCCTCTTAAACTCTTCCCCTTTGAACTCTTCCACGTTCCGAAAGCTATCAGCTTACGTGCCTCAGCACGATTCTTGCTTGCCTCTTCTTACAGTGTCGGAAACCTTTAACTTCTCAGCTCGCCTTCTCAACCCTGGTAAGAATCCGCATGAAATAGCAGCCATAGTTTCGAACCTTCTTAGTGAGCTTAGGTTGGCTCACTTGGCCGATACGAGGCTCGGCCATGGCTTGTCGGGCGGAGAAAGACGAAGGGTTTCCATAGGTCTGAGTTTATTGCACGACCCTGCGATTTTGATCCTCGACGAGCCTACTTCTGGGCTCGACAGTGGCTCGGCTTTGAACGTCATGCAGATACTCAGAGCAGTCACTGACTCGCGCCGAAGGACTGTTGTGCTTTCCATACATCAGCCCAGTTTCAAGATCTTGTCCACCATTGATAAGATCCTTCTGTTAGCTAAAGGAAGCGTCGTCCACCACGGCACATTGCCTTCTCTTCAAGGGTTTTTGCTCGAAAATGGGTTCACTGTTCCTCCACAGCTCAACCCTCTTGAGTATGCCATGGAAATTCTTGGCCAACTGCGTAAAACTGAGGTTGATGATGATGATAAAGATGCTGCTACTGCTGGTAATGATTCGCAGCCTACCATAGATCGTAAAGAATCTAAAGAAGAAGCAGCGGTAATTAGGTACAGAAGTTCAAGAATCCACGAGGTGATGACACTGTACAGCAGGTTCTGGAAAATCATCTACAGAACGAAGCAATTACTTTTAACAAACACCTTGCAGGCATTAGTAGTCGGGCTCGTCCTCGGCACAATATACATCAACATAGGTTTGGGCAAGGCAGGCATCGAAAAACGACTGGGCTTATTCGCCTTCACACTCACCTTTCTCCTATCTTCAACTACAGAAACCCTTCCCATCTTCATCAGCGAAAGGCCCACTCTCCTCAGGGAAACTTCGAGCGGCGTCTACAGATTATCGTCCTACTTAATGGCGAACACCCTCGTCTTCCTCCCCTACCTCCTCGCCGTCGCCGTAATCTACTCAGTCTCCGTCTACTTCTTGGTGGGCCTGTGCGCCACGTGGCAGTCGTTCGCCTACTTCGTCCTCGTCATATGGGTCATCGTCCTCATGGCGAATTCGTTCGTGCTCTTCCTGAGCTCCGTCGCGCCGAACTACATCGCCGGAACTTCGCTGGTGACGCTGCTCCTCGCCGGTTTCTTTCTGTTCTCGGGCTACTTCGTGTCCAGAGAAAGCCTGCCCAGGTTTTGGTTCTTCATGCACTACGTTTCCATGTACAAGTACGCGCTCGACGCTCTTCTGATCAACGAGTATTCTTGCCTCGTTTCGAAGTGCTTTGTATGGTCCGACGATGGGAAGAACGACGACTGCATGGTGAGTGGGGATGACGTCATGGTCAATAGAGGGCTTCATGAGAAGCAGAGATGGGTCAACGTTTATGTGTTGATTGGGTTCTTTGTTATCTATAGAGTTCTTTGGCTGTTGGTTTTGATCAGAAGGGTTTCGAGGTCGAAGAAGTGAGAAAAAAGATGAAAAGGAAGACGACGATGATCTTTTATTTCCATGGTAATTGTCCGAATCTAACCATGTTTTTCTTTGGTTCATTGTATTTTTGTTTCTACGTGTTTGTTTGAGAATAACTTGTGATGGTGGGAAATGGTGTAAGTAATTTTCAATTAAATGGACATTTGAATTTTACTTTAATTAAGTACTTGGAAATAATGTTAGTCTCTGTGTGTATTTTCTTCACTTATTTATTGGGATTCTCGATGAAAAGAATGTGGAGTCTATTTATTATTCTTCTATAAATGTCAATGTTATTTGTCTTTCCTTAAAATTCACTCGTGATAATTGTAATTGTATTTATATAATGATTGCGATGGTTAATGATTTGATGGGATGGACCGTAATAGAGTTCCATTTTGCAGTATGCTTCATCTCTTTCGTGAAGTATACTGAAATGTTACACATCAAGTTCAAATTGCTAAAAGAAGGATTTGCTTTTTGTCGAATTACGTATGCATTGGTTGGTTGGATAATTGCATATTGGTAAAAGAAAACCCTTTTCATGATATGGTGTAAGGATAAAAATAAAACCTTGACTGATTATTTAATAAGATTTTATTTTCCATCGTGTGTTCTCATCCACAAAGTATATTGTGCAAATGGACATGTGATCACGGGTCATTTTATATCCCGACAATAACAAACTATCTTTATAATGATATCAGAATTGATATATGGCGCTCGTCGTTTTATCCGGAAATTATATACTTTTGTACGCTTTGTTTTCTCACTATTGAACTTCTTCGCAGACCAATTATTTTATTTATTTGTTTTGTCGTTTTATTGTAGAAAATGAATCGGAATCAGAGCTCTTTGGGTTCACGGGTTTCTTTTACTTCATTTTCTTGCAGCTCGTGACAATGTGGTCGCCATTTCTTTTATACACACATATAAATATAGAGGTATAAATATATATGTGAATTTATAGAAAAATACCCAATTATATAAAAATTTGCAAGTCAGTATCCTGTCCATTTCTTTATAAATAAGTACCCGTTCGAATGTGCGTACCATTTTTAGTTCTTGACGTAACTTTTTATATGTGTATTACGTACCACGTCACGATTTATGTGGTACCCATGTGTCACGATTTATGTGGTACCCATATGTGGTACCTATACGTTACATACGGTACCTTGCGGCTGACTATATGATGGTATCATTTTCTAGTTATATTACGTACCATAATACGTTTTTCTATGGTACCTAAATGTGTGATATGATGTACGTTGCGGCGGGCAGGTACCAAGTGCAAAAAATTTATTCTGACAGGTACTTGCATATAAAAAATACTGACAGGGTACGGACTTGCTATTAATGGGTATTTTTATGTAAAATCCCCATATATATATATATATATATATATATGTATACTTATTAAATGTGTGTTCATGCATTTGTTCAAAATAATGAGACATTATTAGTTGTCACGTCACATCCAAATGGATGTTTTTCGATGTTATTATATTCTTATTATGCGTTTTGGAGGATATTGCATTGCATATACCATAATGAAATTCTTTTGAGGGTATGTTGTGCTTAGCTTTTTTTCACACAAGAAATTATTCAATATATGGCTAAGAGAATCATTGTTTTAGTTTAAGATATAATCGAACTTGAATTTTTTTTTTTCAATTTGGAACAACTAGTCGCTCACTCACTCAATATGTCATTTCAGGTGGAACATCCATTGGTCAATTTGATAATGGTCAGCAATAGCATAAGGCCCAAATTTTAGACATTACATTCAGTCCTCTATAGATCTGGGCCTTATCACCTGATAAATAATATGTAGCATTGGGCTTTAGGTTAAAACTCTCTCCCTCTATCTCTCTCCCCCCCCCCCCCCCCCCCCCCCCCCCCCCCACAACACACTCTCTTTCTCTCTCCTCTCTCTCTCTCTCTCTCTCTCTCATTTCATCTAATACAAACAATTATTCCTTTTATTCGTTTAAAATTTACAAATCAAAACTAGGAAAATAATAATAAGAAACACATGATCTATGTGGGTTTGATTTCGATTTTGACCTCATCAACAAATCAATAGATCCATTTTTATGAGTAAACAGCAAAAATGGTGCTTGAACTATATCACAATCTCACTGTTGGTGCTCAAACTTTTTAATGTGCCGCTTTGATTCCTGAACTTTGCAAAACCTGTTATTTTATGTTCTTTTCACCTAAAGAACAGGTAAAAGACTAAAAGCGAATTTTTCGCAAAGTTTAGGAACCAAAACGTCACATTTAAAATTTTGAGCACCAAATTTGATCACAAACTTCTTTTAATTTTTTTTTGACGAGGAATATCAACTCAGTCACACTGAAATTTTCGAAAGTTTTGACAAGAATTAAATTTGTGTACATGTTTCTTAATTTCTTTTATTTATTCAAGAGGCATACATGATAACGGTGTTGAGATTTTTTTTAAATAAAAATTAAAAAATCTAGTGGTGATCGAATATGAATTTTATTTTACATGATATCATGTATAAAAAATTCTAAATTTTGGTGTTCAAAATTTTAAATGTACTGCTTTGTTTTCTAAACTTTACGAAATTGTTCCCTTTTGGTTCTTTTACCTGTTATTTAGGTCAAATGAACCAAAATAACATGTTTTGCAAAGTTCAGGAACCAACACGGCACATTTAAAAGTTTGAGCACCAACAGTGAGACTGTTGTATAGTTCAAGCACCATTTTTGCCTTTTACTATTTTATTTATGATAAGAAGGGTGAACAACATGTATTGTTGATGTGACATTTGATTGTCAGCGAAAGAAAAGAAAAAATAAAAATAAAATAGAAAAGATTCGAATTGGCAATTTTTCCTCAATGGTCTTCCTCGTCCTCATGCACCTTCAAGCGTGGCTCGCGAATAGGATAACAAACGTATCGAATATCACCATAATCGATTATATTCTTTTATTTTTCGAATATTCATATTCGTATTTGTTTTTATTCAAATATTAAAATCGATTCATAATTTTGTAAGTATTTGCGTTCGAATAATTTTGTTTCATTAACAAATAATATACGTAAGCAAAAAACTACCTAGTGAATAAAATATACGGTTACGGCATAAAAGGAAAACTTAGCAAAACATATAATTGTTTCGTCCAATACATCTTACAAAAAAAAAAACTACTCATCAATAAGTTCCGACAGAAATTGTTAGCCTTAGCTTACTTAGATCATCAACAATGCAATACCACATTAACAAGTTTTTCTTCCATCTATAGAATAATAACAAATTGATTAGTTGTCATGAAATATATGGTTCACGGCGTAATAAAGGAAACAAACTAGTAAAAAATAATAGTATGTGGTCTAGTAATAATTATCTCTCAAGTGATAATGTCTCTTTAAGTGCTATATATATATATATATATATATATATATATAATATGAACTTATGTATGTCATAATATGTTTATTGATTCTGTGAACTTATCGAACCCGATCTGCTCCACATATCAAAACTTGTACCGTATCAGAAGATAAGTTAGCCGGAGAGACAATGTGGCTGCTCATGTTGTTGAAATTGCAATCCCTCTAGGGTTATTTTTTAATTGTTCATTAGTGTAACTCTTTTCATTTAAAACAAATTGAGCTTTTAAAGTTTGAGACATATTTTTTCAATCATTTCATTTTACAATATGTGTTTTAATAACAAGTATTTATAATATATTATATTATCTAAATATAAATTACACTATTCGAATTGAATATTCGAGAAAGATTCGAATCGAATATTGTCATATTGTATTCGTATTTGAAAATTATTCGCCGTGAGCATCAACGGGTGAGTGAGCCATCCAGGATGTGTTGAGCCCCTTGCCCAGATTCGTGCCTCTCCTCCGAGACGTAGAGAAATGCGGGCGATTCTTTTTTTAGCTTAGTGAGCCCATCATCGTAAATCGATCTTTATTTTGGCCCCCCACATTACTTTGTTAAATGTAAATACTTAATAATGTTAAAATTTTGAATTTTGTTTTCTTTCGATCTTGTTTGTTTTTAGTTGGTATTTATTTCTCTCTTCATTCGGGACCTTTCTTGAATATCTATTCTATAATTATTCTATTATGTTTAAAAAAGGGAGAAAACCCAAAATAGTCTCCGATGTTTAATACAAGAACCAATTTATACCCCGATGTTGTTGGATTTGAACCAAATTGGTCATCTGTTTGGATGAAAACTGGACATGGGTCGACTTGCGGGTCTGACTCTAAAAATCATAAATTAACATTAAAAAACTAAAAAAAATTCAAAAAAAAGGAAGAATTCAAAAAAAAAAATAAAAGAGAAAAATACTGATAAGTTAAATAAAAGAAAAATAAAGAGAGAATAAAATAATAATTTTTAGACATAATAAATGACAATCAAGTAAAAATAAATTAGAAGAAAAAATTATTAAATAAAAAATTAAAACTAAAGTAAAATAAAAGAGAAATAAAAAAATACACTAAAAAATAACTATAAAAGAGAGAGGAGACTAAAAATAAAAAATAATAAATAAAAATTATAATAAAAAAACAAAAAGATAGTTATTTATAAACACTAAAAAATGAAAATAAGGATCTAAAAAGTTTACGAAAATCCATGACCCCATCACATCCAAGTTAACGAGGACAAAATACTGGGACAATTGCGTCCTTGTTTACTTGGTAGGGACGGAGTCGGGGATTCTCATAAACTTTCAATGGCGTTTTATCCTTATTTCAATTTCACTTATTTTAGTTTTTAATAAATAAATATATTTTTAGTTTTTATTTTTTATTTTTAATCTTTTCTCTCTCTTATTCTGTTTACTCTTTATTCATTTTATTTTGTATCTTCATTTTCTCTTTTATTCTATTTTATTTATTAATATTATAATATATTTTTATTCTTACTTTATTATTTGAATTTAATTTTTTAATTTTATAATTAATTTTTATTCTGTCAATTTAGTCCCATTTAAAAACCGTCAAATCGGTCTCTCAGTTTAATAAGTTCTTATTACAATTTTATCATTTATATTTTAGCTTAATACAATTTTGTTACTAAATTAAAATTTATATCTTAAACAACTTAATCTTTATATCTATTACTATCTACTAAGGGAGAATCCACTGGTTATCAGCCAGTTTACTGCAGGTAGTGCCAGTCATTTTTGGTAAAATTGTAATATACTTTTTTGAAAAAGATAATATTGTATCTAACGTGACCGCTTCCGCTATTCCTTTCTTTTCAGTACGTAGCGGTTGCCCTCAGCGGAGGCGGCCGCTGATTCCTCTGTCATAATTGTACTTGCCAAGATTGATTTCCACCGGAGTTTCGACGCTCGCATGTTCTTCCCAAGTATATGGTTAAAGCTTATGAATTCTTCTTCGTTGTTACAAAGCCATGGACAACGAAATTCAACAGAGGTTGCTCGACACCGACGAATCAGAAAGAAAACTCAACTTGCCGGAAAGAGTGTACGAAGAATCCAAGATGATATGGAGAGTTGCATTGCCTGGCATAATATCAAGAGTCACTTCCTTCGGCGCAGTTATAATAACACAGTCTTTCATCGGACACATAGGCTCAGTCGATATAGCTGGTTATGCTCTTGTCCAAACGCTGGTCGCTTCATCACTGGAATTCTGGTAATAACAAAACCATCTTTTTTAATGTCTGACTTACGACGTTAATTTTCAATGTTTCTGCAGATTGGAATATCGAGTGCAACTGAAACCCTTTGCGGCCAAAACAGACTCTGCATCCAAAACAGAGCCCTCGTCGAAACTCGCAAGCTCGAATCGCATCTCGTCACATTCAATCCCAAACCTCCTTCGTTCTTGCTCAACCGGGCCATCGAAGCTTACGGAAGATGCGGCTCTTTTCGAGACGCGAAGGGACTGTTCAACGAAATGCCCCAACGAGACGGCGGTTCTTGGAACGACGTCATTGCAGCTTGTTCGAGGAATGGAAGGGAAGATGGACTGAGGTTGTTCAAAGAGATGTTCGGCGAGGGGATTTTGGGGAGTGAGGTGACTTACTCCACCGCTCTCAACTGCTACGCCTGCATTTTGGATTTTCGGGCTGCACAGATGGTTCATGAGCATCGTGAAGAGTGGGTTCGTAGGGAATGTGATTTTAGAGAGCTCGTGGATGTGTACGGAAAGTGCAGGGCCATGGGCGATGCAAAGAAGGTGTTCGACGGTATGCTATTTAAGAACGAGATTTCTTGGAATGTGATTGTAAGGAGGTATTTGGAAGCTGACGATGGGCGTGAGGCAATTAGGATATTCCGTGAGATGATGAGAACAAATACCAGGCCTACGATGTACACTGTATCAAATGCATTCCTAGCGTGTTCATTTATCACATAGTGACTCATATTCTTTCGTGGATCTTCTTCCACAACAATCATCTTCAAATCTCTTGATGTGTTAAGCTAATCATGTATACTTAGTGTTAAAAAAACTTTTACTTTTTCTTTTCGTTTTTTTTTTAAGGTTATACATATCATCTGTAGACCACTTAGATATCCAAGATAGATGATTGTGTTCCTCCTATGATTATACATCTACTGTAGGAATATTATGATTCATTGATATCTGAATTGCCTAAAACTTCAACCTTCAAATTAAGACAACGTATGTTACTACATCGATCAATTTCAGATATTCAACATAACCAACCAATCTCGTCACAGTGTAAAAAATGGATAATAAACATCTTCCAATTGTCTTGCTTCAGGAAAAAAGAATAAGCATGAGATTGAGAATTCCATTAACGCTCCAACCATTTGTTTGAAACATTAGGGTCTGCTTGAGTTTATGTCACCAGATGGAATAGCTTTCGTTCTGTAATGCTTGTGAACATACAATATTATACGGTGGTGAATTATCTAATTGAAGTATATAATTAAATATAGAGCAATAACGTGAACAGGGAATTAAAGAAAACCCTTGACAAAAGTGAAAGAAGCATAATTGTATTCGTGTGTCATGTTTGCGTCTTAATTGCGGAAACGATTAAACAGAACGTGTTGATGTTGAGCTTTCAACAGAAGCAATGTTGGGGTAACATTCTAGTCAACATCAGTTGGCCGAGAATGTTCCCCATCTCAGTTTTATCTTTCATGCCCAAAACTTATTTTATTAATGACGTGACATTTTTCTAGGATTGTGCAGGATATATTTAAGGAGTGGAATGGATCAAAACGCGTGGAAGAAGAGTGGATAAGCTAGAGCAAACCTAGGAGTGGATCATGCTAAAAATAGGGAGCTTGGCAAGCAAGTGAAGACCGAGCTAAAGGAGCTGACCAAGTCGATCCCTAACTGTCACTAACGGACCAACTACACATTGTGAACGTTAGTGGGAGTTAGTGGACGTTACTAAGTCATTGGTGAAGTCGTCTCAAAGTCGAAGACATACAAAAGGGGACTTCACTTAACCGTTTGAAGCACAGACTTACAACGAGTGAATTCAAGAGCATTTTGAGCGAGTATCATCTCTTTAGAGAGTTTTTCTTTTAGTATAGCTTTTCAAAGGTCTAGAGATCTTGTAGTTTGCAGAGTCGTTTTGATTCGTAGGTTTTGCTAGACGCGTTGTTTAACTATCCTTTTTGATAGTTTGTAATCCATCTTTATAGTGGAGTATCTGCGCATTGACGCACGCAACAAGTTATTTGACTTCCTGCATAAAATCATCTCATGTGTTCGTCTCGTTTTATCACTAAGTTCTTATCATTTCTGCTGTGCGTTTCTAAGTGAGTGTGAGTGTTAGCCCAACATCACGTCCAACATCAGTTTGCAACTTAGTGTTTTTATATCCATTGTGACGGGACCCCCTTCAGAACGGTATTGACACAATAGATCTTGTGGTTAAGCAACCAGCACTTAACTATGACGAACTATGGTGATGCGACGAATCTTCACCTACTATAGTTAGATAGTTAAAACTTATTACTGATGACTATTTGCGTATATTTATTGCGTAGCCTATGTTTATCTTTTTGTCAAGATTTTCTATTTATAAAAGTTTATTGAAATATAATATATTTTTTGTTTATGCATTTTCATATATTTGCATGTGTCCTCTTTTTGATTTTTTCTCCGGGTTGCAATTTTGTCAAGCATCACGGCCTGAAACTTGCCTCGGCGAGCTCAGGCTTGGCCAGCTCGGGGCCTTTGCCCCAGTCATCAGTGTGTCGGCCTTGGCGTTGTTGTCTCGTTCAGTAGTAAGTGCGTCACCGTCTCCCGTGTTTGCTCGGCCTTGGCGGCTCGGGTCTTCTGTTGGTTGTTGTTTGGATATTGACCACTGATTAAAATCTTATTATTTCTAAAAGTATTTTGTGTTGATTCAAACTGTATTTAACATCTTCTAGCAATGCGTTGGTCGTCATTACCAGGCAGTTGCTACTAGGTTAGTATCTGAAGCAATTGCTAGAACTACCGCTTAGAAAGAAATCCAATTATGTTACAAGTATTTAATAAATTTGTTATCGCATATGCTCTGGTTATACGTATTCCTATTTTTGTATGACTCTTATTTTGGGCTACAACGCAGCCGCACAACGTGCGACCATCCTCATCTAGTACTTATATAAAAGAGGCTATCCACCGTTTCATCGCCAGTTTCCCCTAGGTAGCAGGTCACCTCAACAGTTAAAAATTTATTGCCAATTAATATTGAAAAGTAAGTCTACCGGTCACAGTTTTCCCAATCCAGGCCTCGTCAGACATCACCTATTCTCCCCGTTACCTTATCCACCACAAAGCTGTTCCAAGAAATTCCCCACCCCAATCCCACTCGTAAAGAAAGTATTCTCGACGCTCTGCTTATCATGAGGCTGACTGGTCGTAACTCCAAATGCCCAATCGCATTCTCGGGCTCTTGATGTCGTGGGTCCTTATGACGGAGTAGGCAATCGCGATTCACAGCGGCTAGGATTTCGATGAGGAACCCAGTCCCTAACCTCTGCAGGTTATTGATCGTGCTGAAGTGGCAGCGGCTAAAGCTTTATTGGAGGAGAATAAGGAGGTGATTGTTGATGAAGAGACAGAAGGTGACCCACCCAGGTGAGTAGTTTTCCTTCAAATTGTATGTTTTACTGAGCTATTGAAGCCTGATTACCCTATCCTGAGAAGTCGAGATACGATAAAGTGTTTAGGGTGTTTGATGCTGATTATATATTCATAATTCCTATCCTGATAGAAGTCGAGAGATTATGTGTTACGGGTGTTTGATGCTTTGCTTCCATTCCATTTTATTTGCTCTATTTCATATTATACTGTTATGCCATGTTTGATATAGACGGAAATCAAGAGATTTAGCATCTAAGGTTGGGGAAACATTCGAGAGCATATTGAAAGAGGTATATGATAATTGTTAGAAAGAGCCCACGATACATCATTGATTTGTGCTTTTATTTTATATAGACGGATGTTTATGTTAGTATTGTGATCAAGAAGCCAATATTTATATTATTGCGCCTTTTATTTTCACGAATTGAGTGATTTATATCATTTTGTTCCTTGAGTAAATTAATTATTTATGGGTCATTTAAGTCGATGACTTAGATTGTAGAATTCCATATTGGAATAAATAATATTTACTCTAAATTATCCTTAATCTTGATTCTTAGCATGGAACACTAATTATCATGTTTAAGATTAATGTGTGGATTAAATGATAGTTATATTCTACAAACTATTTGATAAAGAGTTATCAATTTAATCACACAGATATATAATGGAGATTATGATATCGGATTGACCCGAAATGAAACATATTATGGGTTGTGTTTGTGTCATTACTGTTTCATACGTGTCTTGAATTCTAAATATGAGATGTTCATTTTTCAACACTAGAAGTGCGTGCCTGTTAGTATCGCTCAACGTTAGCCGTAAAAGGTAACTATACGGGTGGTGTTACGACAAGCATGACTAGTGCAGTGGATTATGTTCATCAAGAATATTTTGTCCCTCATATTTTATGAGTGATAATGTCCACGGGCCCCTTGATAGAAGTGATATCGTAATGCATGCAACGTGATTAAGAGCAATCATATTTACGATAAACTTTTGGAATCAAGAAATAAATAAGTTGCGAGGATGACACATTCCTACCACGAACTTATTTAGGATATTATGAGACAAGGAATTGACACGGGCATTATTGCTTTAGGATGGTGATACGTGTATGAGATACTTATTATCTGTGTCACTTGGGCAATCTTAATGTATTTGCTAGGTACCACTTATGATTTATAGAATTAGAATGAGATCTAATTCTAATGCCAACGTGACATGGATCCTACTGGGTCACACCAAAAAGAAGAAGATCAAAGAAAGTAATTTTGTGTGCTACATGGAGATGTAAAATATGATGATAAATTAATTATGTGATAATTTATTTGTTCATCATATAACACAAAACAAATAAGATTCAAACTAATATATATGTGATATATAACTATATATATGTGATATATATTTAGTACGCCATTTAAGGATAAAAGGTTTTAGGGAATCGGCTATGCATAATTTGGGAAAATAACCCACAAGGAAAAAATTGCTCATTTGATACTAAATAGTTTAGTATCACACGTTTGAGCATGATTGGTATAAAATAGTATACACTTGCTTAAATCATGGGATTAGACATGGCAAGGATTCATTCTATTTTATAATAATATCTTATCCAATCATATGATGAATGGGATATATAAGAAGATGTAACCCTAAAATATGCAGTATGTCCTTTTATCTCTATTGTGAGTGTGTGCGTATCTTACACAAGAAAAAGCAGAAAATGAGTTCTCTGTTTTTGTGAATCAAGTTCGATCATCCGAGTATTTCTAGCTAAAGAAAGGACGATTCTCTGATCTTGTTCTTGGTGGATATCAGTAGAGGTACCTTACGTTTGGCATTTATGGACGTACTCATCTCAAGGAAATATCAGGTATAATCTCTACGAACGAGTTAAGTTTAATTCACATGGTCTTGGTGGAATCGGTTTGATATGTTGATATAAAAATTTTAATTTTCGCTGCGTATAATACGTGATTACGTGCACCGATTCCTTTCAGTTTAAGACAAAAGTTCGCTGAAAATATGTTCGTCCAACGTGTATATCAATAGTCTTCGGGAGAAGATCAGATTTAAGGTTTGTATTGGTGTGCTAAATTCATGTTTAATAACATTCACTTGTTGATGCATATCGGACGAAAAAGGCACCGATGTTCTGTACATATTGCACGGGCTTACTCATAAGGCCCTTCAATGGTGCCCTTGTAAAATGGAAGGTTGGTTTGGTCTGATGCTGATACTATTTTCCTTAGTGCCTGGTGGGATGAGGTATACTCTAAAATTTACTACGTCATTTTCTTGTTCTCCTTTACCTAATATTTGTGCCACCTTAACACAATGTTTGATTGGAAGAAAATAGCGTGTAAGAGAAAATTGAATGAATGATTTTAATAAGTTTCTTTCGTGGGTGTCAAACAATATCCACTATTTTACCATTCGTGATCATCAAGTAGGTCTGATTTGGATGCTTTGGCCAGCGCTTGTTTCTGATTTCCATCTCAGGTCACTTCGAACCACACATAGTTATTATCCTCTCTGAATTGTTTCAGTAATCGACCCAATTCGTGGCGGAGATCTGCTGCCTGCCCAGCCCATTGGACCAACGGATTGGCGGTGACTGGGAAGCAAGTGGAGGGGCTGGTTTTAATTTAATATGCACCGTAAGCTCGATTAATTGGTTTCTCTTGCACGAGGACGATCTAACTATGCTTTGAGCCATGTGCAGATGGCTCTGTTTTGCATGTTATTTTATTTATTTCTTATTATTCATCGCATACATGAATAATTACATATATTTACTACGTGGATTTACATATATTTACTACGTGGATAAAATAAGTTCACATAGATGATTACTGCCTCTTCAACGAACTTGAGGTATCTTCGGTTTCTTCGGAAGATACCTCAAATGAGAAGCAGATGCCTAATGAGAAGATACCTCAAATGAGAAGCAGATGCCCTCAGGAGAGTTCCTACGTCGTTTGTCAACTTGAGCAATGCGAAACACTTGTAAGGATATTTATCTTTTCTATGTTTATGTGTAAACTTAATGAAGTTCTCGTATTATTTGATTTCTTTCTTGTTTACAAATCTTGTGCAGCCACATGTAAAATAACTCGCTCAACGGGCAAAAACTGGCAGACCTTTACCGATTTCCTGATCTTATCCATGTAGCCTAGAGAAATGCGTTGGTCGTCATTATCAAGCAGTCGCTACTAAATTCGTCTCTGAAGCAATTACTAGAACTATAACTTAAAAAGATACTCAACTATCAGTTGGAAGTATTTAAGAAATTTGTTAATGCATATACTATACACCTGCTTATACGTATTCCTATTTTTATGACTCCTATTCCGGGCTACAATCTGGCCGCAGCCGCACAACGTGCGGTCATTCTCATCTAGTTGATATAACGGGCATCTACACATAAATACCTACTTGAATAAAATTTTAACAGATAGGTACCCAGAAATTTTTTAGATAGGTACCCGATATAATGTTTACCAGTTTCTTCAGTCACGTCGTACCTTCCTGTGGGTGTATAGCGTACCATAACACGTTGATATATGGTACCTAAATGTGTTTATACGGCGTACCTTATGTGTTATAGATGGTGTACCAAAATGTGCTAATACGGCGTACCATTTTCTCAACGTATGACATACCACAATACATTGATAGGGTACCTAAATATGTTGTATGGCGTACCTGCGGCGGATCGGGTACCTATCTATATAAAATTTATTCTACTAGGTATCTACATATAAAAAGAATCTGACGGGTACTAAATTACAAGTATTTTTCCAAATGGGTATTTATGTGTAAAGACCCTTAATATAAATGTTCAAAATATCAAACAATTAATACAATACGTTAATGATTTATTTTCGTTGGGAGTAGTAACTTCCCATGTAATCCCTCGCAAGCGTTAGGGTCACTGAGAATAACGCTTCGTACTTTTTCTCTCTTGTAGATTATATTATCAAAAAACTACCTAATATATTATCAGTCAAATTAATTTTAATATAATAAATCGATTATAATACAGTCTTTATAACAAAAATTCGTTAGCCAAGATAATATGTTGGGCCATTTAATGACGTAGTGGAAATTTGGACCATTCCTTCGTACCTTGGAAAATGAGGGATTAGCAATAAATATGACTACAAGATTAGGGGTTTGTGTCCAATTTGTACAATTTGCCTCGTTCTCAGCTGCTGACGAGTGACGACGACACTCGAGAAATTGCAAATCAGAACGAACTCTCAGCCTTGGCGCCATCGACTGCCACCAGTTTCTATCTGCTGGTGGCTAATTCAGATCTTTGAATAGTTTAATTGAAGGTATCTAATGTGTTTATGCCGTAACTTTTAAACCGTTTCGCCTATACGAATCGTGTTGATTTCGCCATTAACTTTCATGTGGATCTTAGATCTTCATTTGATTTCGGGGTTCGTTTTCTTCTGATCTGTGGGTTTTTACAGAGGATAATAGATTTCCTTTGTGAGAGTATTAGCTTAAATTTGGAATTATATGCTTAATTTCCAAGTAACAGGGTTACTGGATTTTTCTTTCTCAAGTCTATTTATCAATTATGCCTTACTTCTGTTTTTCTTCATTTTCACGTGGGATGAAAAGTCGCAAAATTGTCGTGTTTGATCTTACGTTGGCTTCAGGCTGTGTTATTTCAGTCCCCATCTAATAATAATTATTTTGCAGATTCCAACTTTTGTTTACAGGAGCAAAAGGGATAGCTATAACCATGGCTGATTCAGCTGAGAATACTGCATTGTTTCCTATCTTTATCCTATCTATGATCGCGATGCCTTTAGTTCCTTATACGATTCTAAAGTTATTCCGTGCTGCTTCAAAGAAAACAAAGAGTAACCATTGTGGTTGTTCTGACTGTGCTCGGTCTGGAAAATATCATAAATCGGTTCTCAGTCGAGTAAGTGGCAATTGATTGGGCAAGTTAAATGTTTTAGTTAGTGCTAGTATGTTTACTATATTCATGTGTGTATGCTGATAAATTATCCAGATAGGAAATGTCACAACGTGTGGTAACTTCACTCTGGTGCTGTTATGGGTCATCATGGGATTTGTTGTTTTTTATTTAAAAAACATGAGCCGTGAGGTACTCCATCAACTAATCTCTTTTCTTTGTACTGTTCGATTTTGTATCTTGTATTTCCAGTGTTCATTTTGTCATAATATTTTCCTCCTATTTGTTTCGAACCAGATTCAAGCTTTTGAGCCATTTAGTATTCTTGGCTTAGAACCTGGTGCATCGGAGTCCAGTATTAAGAAGGCATATAGAAGACTTTCCATCCAGTATCATCCTGATAAGAATCCTGACCCAGGTTTTTAATATTATGGTTTTTCCGTTGCTATTTTTATAATGATTGTCAATATAACGTTTTTGTCTAAACTAACTGTTTTTCACATTTCAGCTGCTAATAAATATTTTGTCGAGTATATATCCAAGGCCTACCAGGCCTTGACAGATCCTATATCCCGTGAGAATTATGAAAAATATGGCCATCCCGATGGTAGGCAGGTAATATACCTTGCACAAAACTCTGAATTTCGACGTTAATAATTTAGACAGTTCCCAGAACCTAAACACCGATGATACTATGATGTCAGGGATTTCAAATGGGAATTGCTTTGCCTCAGTTTCTGCTTGATCATGGATCGTCGGGTGGACTGCTGTTATTGGGTATAGTTGGAGGCTGTATATTGTTTCCATTGGTAGTTGCTGCAATTTATCTTTCAAAAGCTTCAAAGTATTCGGGAAACAACATTAAGAACGACACGTTAGCTGCATATTTTCACTTGATGAAGCCTTCATTGGCTCCTAGGTATGTAAATGTATATATAGTCATGCATTCTTTGTTGCTTTGTGTCTTGTGTGGAAGAAACTGGTGTGTTGTGCCCTCCTTCATACTTAGCATCTTTGTCTGTTAAATACTCGATATTGTTCAAATGACTGCATCCAATCATTTAACAATTGAAATTTTACAGCAAAGTCATGGAAGTTTTCGTTAGAGCTGCTGAATTTTTTGAGATTCCAGTCCGTAGATCCGATGACGAGCCTCTTCACAAGCTCTTTACGACTGTCAGAAGTGAGCTGAACATGGACTTGAAAAATATAAAGAAAGAACAAGCTAAGTTCTGGAAGCAACATCCAGTGCTTGTCAAGGTGAAAACGTTGGAGAAACCTTGAAAAGAAATCTTTAAAATATATCTGTTACTTTGTTTTTGAGTAATGTTCTTACCTTCGTCTTCTTAGACGGAATTGCTGATTCAAGCACACTTGACTCGTGAAACATCTTCTTTGACCCCTGATCTTGAAAAGGACCTCAAGCAGGTCCTGCAATTTGCACCTCGTCTTCTTGAAGAGCTAATAAAGGTTATTTGTAACATTGATAGAGAAAATGATCCAACCACATGTGATGTTTTTCTGTTCCAACCTATGATTTTATTTGCCTTTTGTGCTACAGATATCTATCGTTCCACGGACGTCGAAGGGCCATGGATGGCTTAGGCCTGCGCTAGGGGTTATTGAACTTTCACAATGTATTGTTCAGGTTAGTTCACCTCTGCAATTTTTCGATATTCACTTTATCTGTTGCACGGTCCATTCTTTAAGGAAATCTATCTCTATATACCATTAAACCAATTACATTCATCCTCGTGAATAATGCAGGCCGTGCCTCTTAGTGCTAGGAAAACCGAGTCAACCGCTCCTTTCTTACAGCTTCCACATATTAGTGACGATACAATCAAGAAAATAACCCGAAAGGTGACCCTTGATTTTCACCTAATGGACATTTCTGTGCTTCTTCGGCCTTATTTACAACAATACTCTTCTGCAGAAAATACGTACATTTCAAGAGTTCAAAGAGATGCCCGTCCCCGACCGCTCCGAACTCCTCGCACAAGTCGCCGAGCTCTCCCCTCCACAGATTCAAGACGTCGAACAAGTCCTCCAACTAATCCCGTCCCTAAAGCTCGAAGACCCCAAATGCGAAACGGAAGGAGAAGACTCCATACAAGAAGGAGACGTCGTCACCTTCCAAGCGTGGGTCTCCCTAAGACGCCCCAACGGGCTAACAACCGCCCTCCCACACGCCCCTCGCTACCCATTCCCCAAGGAAGAGAGCTTCTGGCTAATCCTCGCCGACTCGAATACCAACGGCGTTTGGTTCTCTCAGAAGCTGAGCTTCGCGGACGAGGCGTCTGCCCTCGGGATTGCCTCGAGCGCCGTCGAGGAGAGGATGGAGGCGCTTGGGAAAACCCCAGGAGAGACGAGCGCTGCTGTTAGGGAGGCTGCGGAGAGGGTTAGGAGTGGGGCCCACCTTGCGATGGGGAAGTTCTTGGCGAGTGGTGAGGGGAGCTTTAGCTTGACGTGTTATTTGCTGTGCGATTCTTGGATTGGTTGCGATGAGAAGTCAAGTTTGAAGGTGAAGGTTGGGAAGAGGACGAGGACGGGGAAGAGAGGTGGCTGTGGTGGTGAGGTTGTAAAAGATGGCTATGAAGAGGAGGAATTGGAGGAAGAAGAAGAGGAGGAGGAGATTGAAGAGGAGGAGATTGAGAGTGAGTATAGTGATGATGACGATGAAGATGAGAAGCTGAGGAATAAGAAGAGCAAGAAAGCTGTGAAGGGGAAGAAGAAGCAGCAGATTTCGTCGAGTTCGGAATCAGAGGATGATGATTGATTGATTGATTGATGAGTGAGATCTCAAATAGTTTTTGGAAACATAGTTTTTTTATGAGACTTGCTTATTACATGACTTTCTCTTGTCAGAAAAACGATGAGTCACTCATTTTACTACCAACTACTGTTAAAATTATGATTATTGTTATTTTACTTGGTGGCTAACTCGGCATGATCCACCATCAAATTGAAATACCTTTTAGCCGAGAGGTTGGTTGCTTATTGTCTTATGATAAGGCAAGGGGGCTAAATAATTGATTTACTACGTCTTATTTCTTCCATTGGAGGGATTCGAAGTGTTATGTATTTCGATAAGAGCTACTGCATATTTTAGTGGATGTGAACATAAATCTGCTGCACTTCGTAATCGGTTTATGTTTTGTTTAATGTGATAGACGACACAAATATTTTTTTCCCGGATGATAGCTTGTATTAATAACAAGGATACATGACTAATAGCTCAAGGGTCTCACCAGTACATATCAACCGGGAGAACAAAGGCTCACATAGGAGCACCACACAATCCCACAAGAGGCACAAACACTCCCACATGGGTAGAAAAGGATCCACAAGAGACAAAAAACCGACAGAAAGCAAAACACATTATCTACGACCAAGAACTAAAGAACCTATAACAGAAACTAAAACTACGATACTCTTCACTTTCACTTGGTTTTTTACGTCAGGGTTTTATCTTCACCGGACTGGTGGCTCCACTAGGAAGAAAAAAGCTCCCGATCCGAGGGTCGGGAGAGACGAGCTCCCACAACGGGAAACTCAAGACTTTGGCCGGCAGACGGCGGGCGACGGGCGGGCGGCGAGGGCTGGGCGGCAGGCGGCTGCCCTTGACAGCGATGGGTGAGCGATGGGTGGGCGACGGCTGACGGGTGGGCGGCGGGCAACGAGCGGGCGAAGGGCGTGCGGCTGGCGACGGACCGAGCGACGGCCAAGTGGGAGGCTGAAGTCGGCAGCAGAAGCAGCCGGCGGCGGTGGAGGAAGAGGCCGGCACAGTGGCGGCAGCGGTGGTGGGCGGAGGTTGAGTTTTTTTTTTTCTTTTGAAAGCTGAGAAAATCAAATCAAAAAAGAAAAAAGGAAAAAAAAAAGGGGCTCCCCGTTACCTCCATTAAAGGAAGAGGGGAGGAGGGGGAGATGTGGCAGCGATGGAGATGGTTAGGGTTAGGATTAGAGAGAGAGGAGGGAAAAGAGGGGGGAGAGGGAGAGAGAAAATTAACGCATTTGGACGAGAATAGACGACACTCATTTGGCTAGAGAAAATTAACCTTTTGGGTTTATGACACAATTCCTCTCGTCTGACACACTTGTTTAAGAGTTTAATTCAGCTTCATGGAGGGCGGATCTACGTTAAGGCCCGGGGGGCCACGGCCCCCGCGAAAAGTTTCGAAGTTCTTAGAGCATCTCCAACCCGCAGCATGAAAATACAGTTAATTCTGCACAATATTAGAGCTGCTATAATGCTTTTACTCCAACCCATAAGCTATATTTTCTACACTAATTTTCACTCCAACCCATTAACTCTATTTTCTACTCTAGAAATCAAATTCCTATATTAAACTTTATATTACAAAAATTAAAAAGTCAATAAATTATAATAAGGCAAATCTACACATAAATCCCTACACCCCAAAATATTCATCAACTAACTCCCCCCTTCCAATTCATTTATCACTAAACTCCCCCTTTCAAACTTATCTATCACATAGCTACCTAATGGACAAATATACCCTTTTAAAACATAAATATTCCAAAATAACCTTGTGAATTCACTTACAGAGAGAACGACGACGAACAACAGACGACGATAAGCAGAACGAAAGCGAGCACAGAGAAGTCGGACGATTCTCAGCTTCACATTCACAATGAGCAGCGAACGAGATTCTTAGGGCTTCACACCTTTATCGACTTGTAAGAACGGTATACTGTAAAAACGGCCTCTTGACACCGATTTTCGACTTTAATTTTTTCGTTTTTTATGGCATTTTGGGTTAATGTAGAGATTAGGGCTTTCATAGTTGCATTTCTTGAAAGATTTAATGTCGGACTATGTTTAATTTTGTGATTACGGCTCGAATTTGGGTTTATGACAAAATTAGGGTTTAATTATTTCGTTTTTCGAATTGGGAACTTAGTATCATTCAAATTAGGGACTGTTTGCTTCTAATTCGGAGAGCGTGGATTGCGGCGTACATACTGCAATGCCCATGAATCGATACATCGTCGGACTGGTGGCTCGTGGGAGGTATCTTGACGAAGTCGACGTTGAATTGTATCGTGGCTTGCTGCCGCGATACTTACGGACGATCTTTAGTTGCATGCTCCACCTGTTTGAGTGATATTTATGTGTGTTTTGGACTGATATGCTGTTGATCCTCAGTTTTCTGATTTGTTTCTGTTTTTGTTCCAGTTTTTTTGGAGTACCTGAACTAACACGTTTGTAGTATCTAGATGTGGACGGTTGCAGTACCATAGTATATGCTTTGTAGTATCATAATTAGGTCGTTTGTAGTACATTTTCAGTGCCGTGCGAGCGGCTTGGAAATACGCCAAATCTAATTTGTGGTACGAATACATAGACGTTTGTGCTACCTTGATGTGGACGATTTCAGTACCATAGTGAATGTTTTCGTAGTACCATAATTGGGTCGTTTGTAGTACCTTTTGCGTGCCGTGCGAGCGGATTCGAAATACGTCAAATCTAATTTGTGGTACCAATACATAGACGTTTGTAGTACTAGATGTGGAACGTGATAGTACCATAGTATATGCTTTCGTAGTACCATAATTAGGTCGTTTGTAGTACCTTTTCCGTGTCATTCGTTCGATTGTCGAAAACACGTAGAATCTTGAGCATTAAGGATTTAGAGCTTACATAATGCGGCAAATAACAAAAATAAAATATATGGCAACGTTAAATCTTGTAGTACCAATATATAGATTTTTGTAGTACCAATATGCAGATGTATGTAGTACCACAATATATGCTAGTGTAGTACCATTCGTAGGTTACTTGTAGTATCTTTTTTCTACTAGATTTTTAATGATAAAAAACACGTAGATAATTGTGCAAAAAAGGCATGAGAACTTCCAAAATACGGCACATAATAAAAATTAAACACATGTTTGCAGTACCACAACATGGTTCTTTGCAGTAACATAACGTCTCTATTGCAGTGCCCTTCGTTGGTAATTTGTAGTATCTTTACGTACTGGGCGAACGGCGATACGCTCTCTGATTTGTGATAGCAATATAAAGACATTTGAAGTACCAACATGTAGATGATTGCAGTACCATAACTTATGCTATTGTAGTACCCTTTGTAGGTTATTTGTAGTATCTTAGTTATACCCCTCGGTTGATTGTCGAAAACACGTCGAAATACGCCCTCTAATTTGTGGTACCAATGTAAACACTTCTATGGTACCTATATATGGACTTCTGCAGTATATGACATATGCTATCGCAGTACCATCTTTAGGTGTTTGTAGTATCTTTTACGTACCGGGCGAACGGCGTTGAAATACTCCAAAACTAATTTGTGGTACCACTATAAACACGTTTGTGGTACCTACGTATGAACTTTTGTGGTACCATTACTTGTGCTATTGTAGAACCATCCGTAGGTTGTTTGTAGTACCTTCGTCGTACATTATTTTGATTGTCGAAAACACGTAGATTCTTGAGCAATTAACGCCTGAGAGCTTACATAACGAGGCAAATAACCAAAAATTGACATATGACAACATAAAACATAAACATTAATTTCCAACATACGAAAAATCTTCACTATGTAGTAAGATATTGTCTAGCATCATTTAAGTAGAAGGAAAGTTGGCATTTCAATGTAATAATCCTTGATTCTAAATGTTAACCCGCCAATTATGATACCAAATGATCATCTTACTATATTTAACCATGGTAACGTACTCACAGACCTAAAAATAACCCGAACAACGTCGAAATACGCCATCTAATTTGTGGTACCAATTTAAACACTTTTGTAGTACCTATATATGAACTTCTGCAGTACCATAACATATGCTATTGCAGTACCATCTCTAGGTTATTTATAGTATCTTTTACGTACCGGGCGAACAACGTTGAAATACTTCAAAACTAATTTGTGGTACCAATATAAACACGTTTGTGGTACCTACATATGGACGTTTGTGGTACAATTAACTATGTTATTGTAGTACCATCCGTAGGTTGTTTGTAGTGCCTTCACCGTACCATTATTTTGATTGTCAAAAACACGTAGATTCTTGAGCAATTAACGCCTGAGAGCTTACATAATGTGGCAAATAACAAAAAATTAACATATGACAACATAAAACATAAACACTAACTTCTAACATACGGAAAATCTTCACTATGTAGGAAGATATTGTAACTAGCATCATTTAAGTAGAAGGAAAGTCGGTATTTCAATGTAATAATCCTTGATTCTAAATGTTAACCCGCCAATTATGATACCAAATGATCATCTTAGTGTATTTAACGTACTCAAGGACCTAAAAATAACCCGAAGAACGTCGAAATACGCCATCTAATTTGTGGTACCAATTTAAATACTTTTGTAGTACCTATATATGGACTTCTGCAGTACCATTACATATGCTATCGTAGTATCATCTCTAGGTTGTTTGTAGTATCTTTTATATACCGGGCAAACGGCATCGAACTACGTCAAAACTAATTTGCGGTACCAATTTAAACACATTTGCGGTACCCATGTGTGGACTTTTGCAGTATCATAACTTATGCTATTGTACAGCCCGTCCATAGGTTGTTTGTAGTACCTTCGCCGTACCATTCGTTTGGTGGTCGAAAACACGTAGATTCTTGAGCAATTAACGCCTGAGAGTTTACAGAATGCGGCGAATAACAAAACTTAAACACATGGTGACGTCGAAATACGCTCTCTAATTTGTAGTACCAATATATACACGTCTGCAATACCACCACATGATTCTTTGCAGTACCATAAACGTCTCTATTGAAGTACCGTTGGTTGGTAGTTTGTAGTATCTTTTACGTATTGGACGAACGGCGTCGAAATACGCTAGCTCTGATTTGTAGTACCAATATATAGACATTTGAAGTACCAACATGTGGATGATTGCAGTACCATAACTTAGGCTATTGTAGTATCAAACGATCAACTTAATATATTTAACCATGGTAACGTACACACGGACCAAAAAATAATCCGAACGACGTTGAAATACGCTCTCTAATTTGTAGTACCAATATACACGTTTCCAGTACCACAACGTGGTTGTTTGCAGTACCATTAACGTCTATGTTGTAGTACCCTTCGTAGGTAATTTGTAGTATCTTTTACATACCGGGCGAACGGCGTCGAAATACGCTAGCTCTAATTTGTGGTGCCAATATAAAGACGTTTGCAGTACCAACATGTGGACGTTTGTAGTACCAAAACAATACAGTATTACAACTGAGTCATGATGACAATATATAGAGTAAACCCAATGAATCATAAAAACTGCATTAGCACCAAAAGATAAAGGATTACAGTACCTATGTTGGTTTTTTACAGTACCTATATTTGTTTTTTTGTAGTACCAAAACATGTTTCCACACTTGAACAGTTATTAGAAAACATGTTTCAACACTTGAACAATACCAAATAATCACCTCTTATCTGAAGTTGTCAACTAAATGAAGTTAGTAAGAGTGGACCGACGAGTCGTGAGCAAGCGAGCACAGATGGGCACACGTAGTGAGCCTGCTGATGAGGATCGGCTCGTTGTGAATGGAGGACTCAGATTCTTGCATCGTTCTATAGATGTGTAGTGCTTGCTTGTAATCTCCTGCTCTGACGAAGGCGGACATTATCGAGCTCAATGAGACGATGTTTCTTTCAGGCATTTCGTCGAACAACTCTTTCGCTTTCTTTAGGTTTCCAGCTTTGCCATACCCATCGACCACATAAGTCCACAGCACGACGTCCCTTTGAGGTCGAATAGCTTCTGTGCTTGGCCCATGTCGAGATTCAACTCCGTTCGATCAAGCTCAAGTCCATCGGTGGAAAAAACAGAAAACTTACCTAAGCTTACCTGGACCAAGAAACCCACTGTGATTGGATAGGCTAAGAGCTTTTCCGGCGAGAAGCTGAAGACGAGGGGTAAAAAAACAGGGTGACGAGGGGGAGAAAAACAGGGTGACGAGGGGGAGAAAAACAGAGAAAAATTATAAACGAGGGGAAATTCGTCCATTCAGTAAAATGGGTAGTGTTGTGTATAAATGTTTTGAATTAGGGAGTTTAATAATAAATTAAATGAGATGGGGAGTTAGTTGATGAAAAGTTTGGAAAGAGGGATTTAATTGAGGTTACCCCTTATAATAATTAATATTAAAATTAACTAAATTATAAACTTAGCATATTATTTAATTCTACTTTTATTAAATTAAAACGAAAATATAAATATAGGAAAGTAATATTATTTTTACTTTTTATTATTATAAGAATATCAAATATTTAAATATAATTAAAATATTTTTATTATATAAATTATAATAAATAGAAAGTGCAACACAATTTTTGTCAACACAATATTATTGTTAGATATAAAGTCCCATTGGAGTAAAGACGTACTTTATTTTTGTGCTTTACACAAAAATAAAGTACCCGTTGGAGATGCTCTTAGATATGTATTATATTCATTAACGATAAATATACAAATTACTAATACTCCCTCCGTCCCAGCAACTTTATCACATAAGTTGCTGGGCACGCAAATTAAGGTGGCATTATTATAATAATATAATACAATGAAAAGGTAAAAAATGTATTTTTTGACATGTCTTTTAAAGAATATTTAATATTATTATTGATTGTTTGTTGATAGTGTTTTTTGCTAAATAAGGAAAGGTGATAAAATTATTGGGACGCCCGAAATGGAAAAGTGTGATAAAATTTGCGGGACGGAGGGAGTATTAAATCTATCAATATTGCAAGTAGCACAGTGGTTAGTATCGTGAACCTTGTTGTCAAGATGGGATATTTTTTATCCTCCATAGACAAGCAAAATAATGGGAAGTATTATTGCTTCTTATAATATAACAGATATCAAGTGTGTTCTCACTTTCATTATTGATTAATAGTAGCGGTAGCAGTAACAAGGACGCTGATGGACAAAGAAAAGTTATCGGTAACTTTTTTGTAATAAAAAATAATTGTTAAAAATGAAAAGGTTGGAAATCATTAACAGCTTTTATCCTGTAAAATGAAAGACAAATCTATCCATATGCATAATCCCTCCACCAACTATCTATCAACGAACTCCCTATTCCCATTTATTTATCATCAAACTCCAAACATTTAATCACATACCTACATAATGGACAATTTTAAAAATCAATTGACTATGGTCAACACCCTCTTTCTCTCACTACCTTTTACTTTTTTTCAGTATTTTCCTCCACTCGTTGCTTATGATAGAAAATGAGAAAGTGAGCAGATGAAAAATCTTCCAAGCTGTTATTGCATGGCTTTTTGATTAAAGCTGTGTCAGTACAAGGTATGTTGTAAAATCTCGATCGAATTCGTTAAGCAAGTTCATTTCTTCGAAATAGTTATCTCATGTTTGTGCAGCTGTTTTTAGCGAATACCCAATTATTTTGCTCCGATTGTTCTGAAACTTGTCTATTGAAAGCTAAGGTCTTCATTCATATCCTCTTGAATCGGCTCGATTTGATGTTCCTGCGATTTACTATGAATTTTTGAAGCTGATATTAGAAACTGGAATTTCTATTTGCTGTTTTTGGAAAAACCTACTGGTGCAACTGCTGTATTTCTTAGTTTTATCCCATTAATACTGCTCCGAATTATTCGGAATTGGTATCTGTTGAAATCTGTTCGTAGCCACTGAAAACATCTTGATCGGATAACTTTACGATTTTGGCTGCAACGAATCTGAAAATTTTCTACAGTTCTTAAGGAAAATTCGAATTCTATTCTTATATTGGATCAAATACCTTGGGTAACCACCTAGTAATCTTGAAACAGCTTTTCGAAAATTCGTAGGATCGAGGCATTTCTTTCCATTGAAGATCCTGGAGTACTCGTCCAAATCTTGAAGTTATATTTTTGGCATTTTGGGTTAATGTAGAGCTTAGGACTTCGATAGGTGCATTTCGAGGATTCCATGTCGGGCTATGTTTATTTCTTCTCTAGTGCTCGAATTTGGGTTTAGGTCTAAAATTAGAGTTTTATTTTCGTTTTTCAATTTGTGGTTTTGATATATTTCAAATTAGGATTTTTTAGCTTCTATATGCTTTCGATGAAACCTCATGAAGATAATGCATTTGTGACTGTCTTGGTACGCGACTGGGTTGTTTCTGGGTACTATAAGTTTCCATGCTGCCATTAGTGTCTGTTTTTGGGTATATTATGTATATTAGTGTCATTTATGTCTGGTTAGTGGTACTGCAAACATCATTTAATTGTTTGATGTCTTGATACCATATATTCATTGAATTGCTACTGCATGTCTATGTTTTTGGTACTGCATTAAATGGTGCTCTAAATTCATTATTTGAGTACACGAGGGAGCAGAATGCAGAGGGCGTGGATTGCGGCGTACATGCTGCAATGTCCATGGATGGATAAATCGTCGTACCTACAGCTCGTGGGAGGTATCTTGATGATGTTGAAATCGAAGTATATCATGGCTCCATGACTGCCACAATACCTAGAGATCCTTAGTTGTATCATCCACTTGTTTGAATGATATTATCTGTGCTTGTAAGATTTTAGACTTGTAGCACCAGTATATTATATATATATATATATATATATATATATATATTTGTGGTACCAATATACTCATGTTCGTAATACCATAACATATGCTAGTGTAGTACCATGCGTATGTTACTTGATTATCTTTTTCGTACCACATTTTTAATTATCGAATACACGTAGATTCTTGTGCAAATAAGGCCCGAGAACTTCCGAATACGCTACATAATAAAATTAAACACTTGGTTACATAAACATAAACACTAACTTCAAATAGATCAAAATCTTGACTATGAAGTAAGATGTTACTATTATCATATAAGTAGAAAGAAAGTCGGTGTTTCAATGTAATAATCCTTAATTCTAACTATTAACCCACCAATATTGATATCCAATGATCGATATACACACATAATTATGGTAACATAGTCACGGACCTAAAAATAATTCGAACAAGCGTTGAAAAAAGCTTACCCTAACTTGTAGCACCGGTATATGGATATTTGTAGTATCAATATGCAGATGTACATAGTACCATATGGTATGCTAGTGTAATAGCATGCGTAGGTTACTTGTAAAATCTTTTCCGTACCACGTTTTTTATTATTGAAAACACGTAAATTCTTGTGCACATAAGGTCTAAAAACTTCCCAAATTCGGTACATAGTAAAAATGAAACACATGGTAATAAAACATATACACTAACTTCCGATAGATTAGAAATCTTGACTATGAAGTAAGATGTTGTTAGTAGTATCGTATAAGTAGAAAGAAAGTTGGTGTTCGTAATAATCCTCAATTCTAAATGTTAACCCACCAATATTGATACCAAATGATCAATATAGTTCATATAACTATGGTAACGTAGTCACAGACCATAAAATAATTCGAACGACGTCGAAAAATGCTTATCCTATCTTGTAATACCAGTATATAGATATTTGTAGTATCAATATATAGATGTCCATAGTACCATAGCATATGCTAGTGTAGTACCCTTCGTAGGTTACTAATAGTAACTTTGTTGTACCATGTGTTTAATTGTCAAAAACACGTAGACTCTTGAGCAAGTAAGGCCTCAGAGCTTCCAAAATACAGTATATAATAAAAATTAAACACATGGTAACATAAAACATAAACAGTAACTTTCAATAGATAAAAAATCTTGACTATGCAGTAAGTGTTACTACATCATATAAGTAGAAAGAAAGTTGGTATTTCAATGTAATAATCCTCAGTTCTAAATGTTAACCCACCAATATTGATAGCAAAAGATCAATTTAGTACATAAATATGTTAACGTCGTCATGGATGAAAAAATAATTAAAACGTCGTCGAAAATCGGTTACACTAATTTGTAGTATCAATATTTAGATCTTTGTAGTACCAATATATAGATGTTTGTAGTACTATAACATATGCTAGTGTAGTATCCATCGTAGGTTAGTAGTAGTATCTTTGTCGTACCATGTGTTTAACTATTAGATCCTTGAGCAAATAAGGCCTGAGAGCTTCCAAAATATGGTACGTAAGATATTGTTCTAGTATCATATAAGTAGAAAGAAAGTTGGTGTTCCACTGTAAAATAACCTTCATTCTAAATGTCAACTAACCAATATTGATACCAAATGATAGATATCATGCAATTAACTACCCTAAACCACTAAATTATAAAAATTGCTACCCTAAATTGTAGTACCAATATATAGATATTGTAGTACCAAAACATATTCTAGTGTAGTATTCTGTGTAGGTACTTGTAGTATCTTGTCGTATCATGTGTGCAATATCGAAAACACGTAGATTGTTGTGCAATAAGGCACAGCAGTGTAACGGCCGCCAAACTCACGACTAAAAATACTCATTTTTTTTTTTAAAAATTAAATTTGCGTGACTCATTTAAAACCCGTGTAAGCAGATTTAAAAGAATCATAAAAGACATGAAATATCTTCTAGACATTCAAAGCAAACTGTCACAATGAATTTTCACGATATCAGAAAACATATCCCAAATAAATTCAACACCAATGGAATACGTAAACGACTCGACTTGAAATACTAATAAACACTCACAACCACAAATTTTAAATATCACACAACGAAATGCAGCAATAGACCCAGGCCACCGCACAGGTTGTCATCCATGTATAGTTCTCCTCAAAAGTATGTGGAATCTCAAACGGCCAGCCTTGCTGTTTACGTTAGTTACGCATCATGCTCACCTACAACACATGAAGTATATGAGCTAGAAGCTCAGTAAACGAAAATCATGCATGCTGAATGAATATGAAAGTCCTAGTGAATACGTATATTATATGTGACTCGACAACTCAATATTTTCCTCATACTTTCTCGGGCCCATAGCTAAACTACTATGCACCATAAAGGGCTCCATAAAATCATAACTCATTTGCTACACACTGGGTGGCATACGCTAGTATTCCCCTAGGTCGCTCATGTCCAGGTTGCTCCTCCTGCTTCAATAACAATGACATTTGCTACACGCTGGGTGGCTTACGCTAGCTTTACCAAGGTGGCCCCTACCAGGTCGCTCCTTGTAATACCCGCAAAAATTTATACGGGATTACTTCAATAATATTCGAAATGTACGAAATTGACTTTCGAACAAGAAATGATTTCTTTTCGAAACGAGCCCAAAATTTACAATTGGGCCAGAAAAATTTAAAAGGACCAAAATTTATTTATGGGCCAAATGAAGAAAATAATGACCCAAAATAAAGGTTGGGAGTTGGGTCCTTTAACAAAATTTAATTGGGCCGAAAATAAGAAGTGAAAGCCCAAATAAATAAATAATTTAAAAAAATAGTAGTAATAATAATAATAATAATTTAATTATGGCTAAAATAAATTAAGAGAAAATAAATAAATATGTACCTCCATGTGAGGTTTGTACAATAAAATAAAATAATAACTATAAAATAAATATCTTTACATAATGAGGTAATAAAACCAAAAGAGAATAAAACCACCTAATCACTAGAATAAGAACAAGGTATCCCCATCTAATACATCTCATCTCCTTACATGAGGACAAAATGATAACTAATAAACCAAAGAAAACAAGAGAAGGGAGGGGGAAAAACGTGAGAGAGGGAAGGAAAGAAAGAGAAAAGAAGGGAAAAAGAGAGAAAGGAAAGAAAGAAGAGGGAGGGGCCGAGGGAGAAGGAAAGAAAGGAGAGAAGAAAAAAAAGAAAGAAAGAAAAGGGGGAGAAGAAGAGAAGGAAAGAAAGGGAGGAGGAGAAAAAAAAAACCCGCGGACACGTGGAGGAGCTCGGGATCGAAATTCTAGGGTCGGGATCACGTAAAAATAACTCGTAACGTCGCTCTATACGGACGTAAGGTAGGTGAAGATCACCTACACGCGTAAACAATTTTTTTTAGCTCGTGATTTCTACGTGTTGCATGGTAATTTACGTGGTCGTATGAAATTTGTGATTTACATGCTAATATATATGCTCGAACGTGATCTCATGCTCGTTATATGAATACTTGTGTGTCGTCACCATTCTATGCCGTTCCATTTTCATGCTACTTGCGTTTGGATCGTAAACTGTTCGGGGTTTAGGTAGAAAGATTGGAAATTAGGAAATTTAGGAGCAAATTCGGGTATTTTATAAATTAGGGTTTTCTAGTGTTTTTTTTTTTAATTCAAAGGTCTAAAATAAATATTCTAAAACTAGGTTGGGGTGATTTGTGTAATTTCAGAAATTTAGGGTGTTAAATAAATATCCTAAATCTCGACTAGGGTCATTTTATAATTTTCAGAAGTTTTCGAGGTGTTAAATGAACAATTAAAATTCGGCTAGGGGCCTCTATACAATTTCAGAATTTTCGTAGAGTTAAATAAATATTCAAAACTCGGCTAGGGGCTTATACAAAATTATCAGAATTTTCGGAGAGTTAAATAAATATTCAAAACTCGGCTAGGGGCCTTTGTGCAATTTTCGGAAATTCCGAGGGGCTAAATAAATATTAAATATATCGGTTGGGGTTAATTGTAAATTTTCAGAAGTTTTCGGGTACAAAATAAATAATAAATTCTCGGCTAGAGAAATCGAGAATTTTCAGAAGTTTTTCGGGACTAAATATTTATTAAAAATACTCGGCTGGGGTTAATTGTAAATCAAAAGTTTCGGGGCAAAAATGAAATTTTAAAATCCGGGCAGATTTGTAATTTCTAAAAATTTTTGGGACTTAACCTGAAATTTTGAAATCCGGGGCAGATTTGTAAATTTGAGAAAATTTTCGGGTCTTAAATAAATTTTGAGGATAATTTTTGGGTCATTTTATAATTTTCAAAGATTTTCGGATGTTAAGTTAAAATTTTCAACTCCGCGTCCTTAAAAGTAAAATTATGAGATTGTGGGGTTTTAAGAAAAAAAAAATTGGAAAAATATTTTTAAATTAGGAATTTAGGTATTATTTTAAAAATTTGGGACTTAAAGTGAAAATAATTAAATTTTGGAACCATTAGTGAAATTCGGAGGGGGAGTTCGATGAGTAAGGTTTCGGGCCGAGTAAATCGGAACGCGGGTCTTGGGGCCGATTATTTAGAGTACGATAGTTTTCGGATCGGGCTGAGCTGATACCTTGGGCCGATACGTGATATAGAGATTTGCATTGTTATGTGTTGCATTTTGTTTGCACGACATTTGCATACACGTGTTACGAGGGGAGAGGATCGTGCGGAGTCATGGAAATATTGTACAGTGATGTTGAGTGGGGTAGTTTATGACTGATTGATGGTCGTCGAATTGTATGAGTAGTGAGGTTAGGACTAAGGCGCACTATATGATTGAGATGTGGGGAATGGGCCTCCCGAGCTACTGACCCTTGTGGGGAGTGGGGCCTCCCGAGCTACTGACCCCTGCGCGCGTGATGTGATGTGATGTGATGTGATGTGATGTGATGTGATGAGATGAGTTGAGATGAGATATGAGACAAGAGTCGAGCGTGCATTTTGTGAGATGTGTTGGTACGGGGATGTGAGAGCACGTGCATACATGCATATTTTCATCTACTGGGCAAAGGCTCAGGGTTTACGTGTGTAGGTACGAACGTCGGACGTTGGGAAACGTCACGACTAAGCGGCTGATGGCGGTGACTCCACGGACTTTTGAGGGTGGCGCAGTACATGGGACGCGACCTGTGAAACGAGTTTATGTTTCGTGTTTTTTTAATTTTGGGTTAGGACTTCTTGGGCTTCGGCCCAATGAATAGAAATATGTTTGGTTTTGCACCTATGGATTTAGACATTGAACGTATTTGTATTATTATGTTTTAAAATCTTTAATTAAATGGGCTTTCCGCTGCTTACGCTGCGAAAATCCGCCAAAATACGTATCTAGGAAGTTGGGTCGTTACAGGTGGTATCAGAGCCTTAGGTTATAGATTCTGTAGACTGTCCATGTACTGCCGCTCAAAAGCCTGGAGGATCAGCCTACGTCTGTAAGTTTAATACGTAATTAAGTTACGTAATTATGTGCTTTACGATTTTCTGATATATGCTTTACGTGAATGTTTGTGTGAATCTTATGTGCTCCTGAATGTGTTCGAAAGTTAGAGATTTCATACTTTTACAATTAGATTGGTAGGAGAATCTCGATTAAATTAAGGTAGGGAGAGAAGGAAAAAAAAAAAATGGATCTTTGATCAAATTTGGGGTTGCTTTGAATTTTGGGTAAAAATTCGGGTTAATTTGGAAATTCTGCAAAATTTAAATTTTGGGCCTTTTTCAAAATTTGGGCTTGACTGAATTGGACCAGCTGAAATTCGGGAAGCTAAAATAAATAAGCGGCGAAATAAAGGAGAGTCGAACGATATAAAATTTTTAAAATTAGGAGCTTGTATACAATTTTGAAAATGAGATAAGGACGTAGAGAAAACATGATAGAGTCGATGCATAACGATTACATAACTGAAAATCATATTACAACCCGAAAAAAAAAAGTTTAGAAGATAAAACATCGACGACGTTCGGGAAGTTCTGCCGACGTCTTCCAATATGCCCCACAAAGACGCGGCTTCCCATGATTTAACCTTCCACAAATTAAACACAAGTGCAGTGAGTGGCAACCCACATCACAAAAATGGCAATTGCAGCGAAGAGCAATCCCAAAAGAAGGAATAACTCAAATTTAAGCTTTTCGAGATTTTCCCTCCAAAAAGGTTCCTGAGGAACATCCTCACGATCCGCATTTCCTCCAAGATTATACATTGCAAAAATTAAATGATGTGGTTAGAGAGAATGGTGTTGTGGTGCATAGCGTGCATCAAGCAACTATTTATAGGGGTGAGTGAAGCGAAGGATAAACAGCATTAATTTCGAGTTTCCTTCGAACGCCGTATAAAGATAAACTTCATAAATTTCGAGATCAGATTTTTCTTCGAAACGCCGTAATCTTGATTTGAGAGATCACGCACAGGAAGAAAATCACATTGGATTTTTATCACAAAAATCCAATCCAAAATCTCGAAGAAAGATGTTGATGTCCATTGCGACAAAGAAATTGTGCTCACGTTTAAATCAATGCCGTATTTACATGCACGCGTAGACTCTGTCGCATCAATGAAATTAGTACGGCGAACTAATGCACAAACACGGCTGAACTTCATCCTATGTCCACGGATCAACCGAGCTTCCTTTCTTATGGATCACAACACGGAAGTTACAGATCTTTATCTCTTCTACAACTCTCGTGTTTTCACCTCACGATGATTTTCACTCTAAAAGAAGTTACATGCTCGAGAAAGTAAACTAGAAATCCGACATTAATAAGATAGAAATCATGTTTTAAGCGTGATTCGCGATCTATCTTCACCGTCCATTTTATCCGATCGGACACTCCACAAGTCGCCACGTGGTATTGCATTTCTGCGTGTTAGAGCAAGCATCGCATGCAACTCTGTAAGTGAAATAGCACCTTCACTATCATCCGTCCGATTTTTGATTCAACGCTCACGATTCACCATCCGATTCTTTCAACTTCTTAAACATCTCAGTCGTCGATCTTTTCGCGCGATATCCTAGGAACATTATTAAATCTTCAGCCTTCAAATCCTGACCATTAGATCGCGTGCCTTCTTGGATCCAACGGCAACTGCTCATCGTGACAATAACGGTGAAGAAAGCCAGACTTAACTTATGAAGAACGTTCCATTTAAGTGGACGAAAGCATGTGAAGAAAATTTCCAGGAGTTGAAGAAACGACTGACAACAGTTCTTGTTCTTAAAATGCCTCTGGTATCGAAAGATTTTCAGTATACAGTGATGCCTTAAAAAAAATGGCTTGAGTGCGCGTTGATGCAGAACGGGAAGGTAATTACGTATGCCTCCCGACAGCTCAAAATCCTACGAGAAAAATTACCCCACACACGATTTGGAACTCGCAACCGTGGTGTTTGCCCTGAAAATCTAGCGACATTATCTACACGGAGAACGATACGAGATTTTTTTTAACAGACCATAAAAGCCCAAAGTACTTCTTCCCGCATAAGGAGTTAAACATGAGGCAATGACGATGGTTCGAGTTAGCAAAAGACTACGATTGTGTGATGAATTATCACCCAGGAAAAGCGAAAGTAGTCGCAGAAGCTTTGAGCCGTAAATCAGTTAATACGAACCTGTGCCAACCCGGAGTGGAAATAATCAATTTCGGGAAGATCGAAATAAAACTAGCAGCGTTAACGTTGAAGCCAACACTGTTAGATCGAAATCTTGAGGCAAAAAAAAAAAACGTAAAGGGTCATGATGCAATCTGGGTGATCGTCGACAGATTGACTAAATCAGCCCATTTCCTGCAAATCAATCAAACTTGTTCCATGGAGAAGTATGCAGAGCTGTACATAAAAGAAATTGTGAGACTCCGTGTGATCCCGATTTCAATCGTCTCAGATCGGGATTCGAGGTTTCTGTCCCAATTCTGAGTGAGATTACAAAAGGCCATGAGGACGAAATTGTCCTTCAACACGGCATATCACCCTCAGACTACTAACAGCCTGAGAGAACAATCCAGACGCTCGAAGATATGTTGAGAACGTGCAATCTGAATTTCCAGGTAGAGCAAATACCTTCCACTAATAGAGCTTTTCTATAACAACAGCTATCAAGCCACAATCGATATTACGCCTTACGAAGCCTTGAACGAGCGTAAATGTTGATCCCCAACTCATTGGGATGAAATCGGCAGAAAGCGTTGTTGGGTCCTGCAATGATTCGTGAAATGACTAAAGCTGTGGGAAAAATCCGGGAGAGGATGCAGACGGCCCAAAGTCGTCAGAAGAGTCATGCAGACAATATACGAGTGCCGTTGTAATTCAACGAAGGTGATCAAGCCTTTAAAAAAAAATATCACCAATGAGAGGCGTGAAGCGATTCGGGAAAAGGGCAAATTGAGCTCAAGATACATTGGCTCTTTCAAAATACTCAAGAGAGTATGAGAAGTTGCGTATCAGCTGGGTTACCGCCTCGTTAGCCCAAGTCCACGACGTATTTCACGTATCAACTTTACGTAAATACGTTGCGAACCCCAATTAGGTGCTGAGAAGCGAATCACTTCATCAACAATTGAAGCCGGACTTGAGCTATAAAGAAAGGCCGGTGGAAATTTTGATGTACGAGGTGAAACGTCTTCGAAATAATAACATACCCCTCGTGAAGGTCTTGTGGCGGAAACCAAGTATTGGAAGAAACCACTTGGAAATGAGAAAACGAAATGAGAAAGAAGTACTCCGAATTATTTTCCGTACTGTAATTTCGGGGACGAAATTCTTATAAGGGGGGAGGATGTAATACCCGCAAAAATTTATACGGGATTACTTCAATAATATTCGAAATGTACGAAATTGACTTTCGAACAAGAAACGATTTTTTTTCGAAACGAGCCCAAAATTTACAATTGGGCCAGAAAAATTTAAAAGGACCAAAATTTATTTATGGGCCAAATGAAGAAAATAATGACCCAAATTAAAGGTTGGGAGTTGGGTCCTTTAACAAAATTTAATTGGGCCGAAAACAAGAAGTGAAAGCCCAAATAAATAAATAATTTAAAAAAAAATAGTAGTAATAATAATAATAATAATTTAATTATGGCTAAAATAAATTAAGAGAAAATAAATAAATATGTACCTCCATGTGAGGTTTGTACAATAAAATAAAATAATAACTATAAAATAAATATCTTTACATAATGAGGTAATAAAACCAAAAGAGAATAAAACCACCTAATCACTAGAATAAGAACAAGGTATCCCCATCTAATACATCTCATCTCCTTACATGAGGACAAAATGATAACTAATAAACCAAAGAAAACAAGAGAAGGGAGGGGGGAAAAACGTGAGAGAGGGAAGGAAAGAAAGAGAAAAGAAGGGAAAAAGAGAGAAAGGAAAGAAAGAAGAGGGAGGGGCCGAGGGAGAAGGAAAGAAAGGAGAGAAGAAAAAAAAAGAAAGAAAGAAAAGGGGGAGAAGAAGAGAAGGAAAGAAAGGGAGGAGGAGAAAAAAAAAACCCGCGGACACGTGGAGGAGCTCGGGATCGAAATTCTAGGGTCGGGATCACGTAAAAATAACTCGTAACGTCGCTCTATACGGACGTAAGGTAGGTGAAGATCACCTACACGCGTAAACAATTTTTTTTAGCTCGTGATTTCTACGTGTTGCATGGTAATTTACGTGGTCGTATGAAATTTGTGATTTACATGCTAATATATATGCTCGAACGTGATCTCATGCTCGTTATATGAATACTTGTGTGTCGTCACCATTCTATGCCGTTCCATTTTCATGCTACTTGCGTTTGGATCGTAAACTGTTCGGGGTTTAGGTAGAAAGATTGGAAATTAGGAAATTTAGGAGCAAATTCGGGTATTTTATAAATTAGGGTTTACTAGTGTTTTTTTTAATTCAAAGGTCTAAAATAAATATTCTAAAACTAGGTTGGGGTGATTTGTGTAATTTTCAGAAATTTAGGGTGTTAAATAAATATTCTAAATCTCGACTAGGGTCATTTTATAATTTTCAGAAGTTTTCGAGGTGTTAAATGAACAATTAAAATTCGGCTAGGGGCCTCTATACAATTTCAGAAATTTCGTAGAGTTAAATAAATATTCAAAACTCGGCTAGGGGCTTATACAAAATTATCAGAATTTTCGGAGAGTTAAATAAATATTCAAAACTCGGCTAGGGGCCTTTGTGCAATTTTCGGAAATTCCGAGGGGCTAAATAAATATTAAATATATCGGTTGGGGTTAATTGTAAATTTTCAGAAGTTTTCGGGTACAAAATAAATAATAAATTTCTCGGCTACAGAAATCGAGAATTTTCAGAAGTTTTTCGGGACTAAATATTTATTAAAAATACTCGGCTGGGGTTAATTGTAAATCAAAAATTTCGGGGCAAAACTGAAATTTTAAAATCCGGGCAGATTTGTAATTTCTAAAAATTTTTGGGACTTAACCTGAAATTTTGAAATCCGGGGCAGATTTGTAAATTTGAGAAAATTTTCGGGTCTTAAATAAATTTTGAGGATAATTTTTGGGTCATTTTATAATTTTCAAAGATTTTCGGATGTTAAGTTAAAATTTTCAAATCCGCGTCCTTAAAAGTAAAATTATGAGATTGTGGGGTTTTAAGAAAAAAAATTGGAAAAATATTTTTAAATTAGGAATTTAGGTATTATTTTAAAAATTTGGGACTTAAAGTGAAAATAATTAAATTTTGGAACCATTAGTGAAATTCGGAGGGGGAGTTCGATGAGTAAGGTTTCGGGCCGAGTAAATCGGAACGCGGGTCTTGGGGCCGATTATTTAGAGTACGATAGTTTTCGGATCGAGCTGAGCTGATACCTTGGGCCGATACGTGATATAGAGATTTGCATTGTTATGTGTTGCATTTTGTTTGCACGACATTTGCATACACGTGTTACGAGGGGAGAGGATCGTGCGGAGTCATGGAAATATTGTACAGTGATGTTGAGTGGGGTAGTTTATGACTGATTGATGGTCGTCGAATTGTATGAGTAGTGAGGTTAGGACTAAGGCACACTATATGATTGAGATGTGGGGAGTGGGCCTCCCGAGCTACTGACCCTTGTGGGGAGCGGGGCCTCCCGAGCTACTGACCCCTGCGCGCGTGTTGCCTTTAGTCCTAAGCCTCGGGCCCTGATGTGATGTGATGTGATGTGATGAGATGAGTTGAGATGAGATATGAGACAAGAGTCGAGCGTGCATTTTGTGAGATGTGTTGGTACGGGGATGTGAGAGCACGTGCATACATGCATATTTTCATCTACTCGGCAAAGGCTCAGGGTTTACGTGTGTAGGTACGAACGTCGGACGTTGGGAAACGTCACGACTAAGCGGCTGATGGCGGTGACTCCACGGACTTTTGAGGGTGGCGCAGTACATGGGACGCGACCTGTGAAACGAGTTTATGTTTCGTGTTTTTTTAAATTTGGGTTAGGACTTCTTGGGCTTCGGCCCAATGAATAGAAATATGTTTCGTTTTGCACCTATGGATTTAGACATTGAACGTATTTGTATTATTATGTTTTAAAATCTTTAATTAAATGGGCTTTCCGCTGCTTACGCTGCGAAAATCTGCCAAAATACGTATCTAGGAAGTTGGGTCGTTACACTCCTCCTGTCGGACAGTTGCTCTACGCTGGGTGGCCTATGCTAGGTTTTCCTAGGTCGCCCCTACACAGGTCGCTCCTCCTGCTTCCGTTAACATAGCCCATAACAACCTAAGCCAATAATTGGCAGATACACGTCGCTCTCAGACCGATTATCAATACGTGACTTTACTCGCTAAATATGCATGCATATGGTAGATGCCAACAAATGATATGCTCATGCTCATGCGTCACGTACCTTATACAAGTCTTGCATATACAAAAAATGCATCTCGTCATATTATCAAAACACATAATTCACGTATAATACAAAATACTATGTTCATGCATCGTAGTTGGATTTTCACTTACTTTTGACTCCAGAAATTCAAACTCGATTTTCGTATGTCGTCAATTGAAAATATATAGACTCGAACTTCCCTATCCTCACGTTTCCTAAGCACCCAACTTAGATAATAATAGAGTGGTTTATCGCACCCGATTCCGTCTTCTCTAAGTAATTGTGATGTTCCAAGCAGGCCCGGCCCTGAAGGGGGGCGAAAGGGGCGACCGCCCCAGGCCCAGTAGTAAAGGGGCCCATGTTTATAGTGTACTAGTACTACTATGCTAAGTTATCTATAATTTTTAAAAATTAAGAAAGCCCATAAACTTCCCAGCAAGAAACCAAAAAAGTATTCAATTGGTTTGGGCCACCATATTAATATAGCCTACAATATTCAAAACCTTAAACATTCCCTAGTTAAAAATTTAAAGCCCAAAATAATAATTATTATGCACATAGAAGAGATCAACGGTATTATCTTTCCAGAAGAAACATTGCAACATTTCTATCTCCTCTTCGTTCTTCTTCTTGAGCTTTGAGCAACACCATTATTGTATTTACTGCAATTTTTTCACAAGTAAGATAAGCGCCAAATCTCGAGTCAATCTTATGGGAAAGGTATAAGGTATGTAAAATCGCCTAATTTCTTATTTAAACTAAAATTTTCTTTCTCATTAACCCTATGTTTTTTTATTTTGTGATTTCGTGTTCCTTACACTTTGCGTCTTTGGGAATTGGATTGGGAATTACAAAAGCAACAAATCTAGGCTGAGCCACTGGGATTTTAAATAATCAGGTGTTATTTTTCATATTCATTTGCGATTTTTGACAGTGTCGACTCCTTTCTTTTTTGTGTGTGATTTTTAATTAACTGAGCTATGTCTAGTAAGCATTTTTCTGGTAGTCAAAAGAGAAAAAGAAAACATCAACAAGAAAAATTTATAGAATCGCAGAAAGGGGCAATTGATAAATTTGTTGTCAAAAGAGTTGAAAATGTGGATGTGGATCATGAAATATTGCGTGAATCATTTAACAATACTGAGAATTGTGAAAATAACGTGGTTGAGAATAGTATCAGTTTGAATGAGCATGTTAGCAATGCATCTAATGATGCAAATCTGAAGGCTAAGGAACAACCTAAGACTCATATAGATATATACGATCCTAGAAATTGGGATAATCTTGATAATAATCTAGAGATATTTTAGTTGATAAGGGGCCTATTAGAGATTTGAATCTTGTATTCCCTAAGGATAACCTCTCGAGGCATTTTTCTTACTCCTATTATTCACGAAAGTTAAGTAATGGAGAGACTAGTGATAGAAAATGGTTAGTTTATTGCAAGCATGATGATAAAATTTATTGTTTTTGTTGCAAGTTGTTCAAATCAAATAATAGTAAAAGTTTATTAGCAAGTGAAGGATTTAGAGACTGGAAGCATCTTAGTGAGAGACTCCACGACCATGAGAATAGTGTTGAGCATATCATTAACATGAATACGTGGAATGACTTTCGATTGAGGTTAAAAAATAACCAAACAATTGACAAGGAATTGCAAGAAGAGATTAGAAGAGAGAAAGATAGATGGAGACAAGTCTTGGTAAGAATTATCTCTGTCGTAAAGTGTCTTTCTAAAAATCATTTGGCTTTTCGAGGAACTAACGAGAAACTTTATCAAGATAATAATGGTAATTTCTTAGGATTAATTGAGATGATTGCTGAATTTGATGTTGTTATGCAAGATCATGTTAGGCGCATTCAAAACCATGATATTCATCATCATTATCTTGGCCATAAAATTCAAAATGAGTTGATTTTTCTTTTAGGAGATGCTGGGAGAAATTCTATTATTAAGATCATTAAAGAGGCAAAATATTTCTCAATAATTCTTGATTGTACCCCAGATTTGAGTCATCAAGAACAAATGTCTTTAGTAGTTCGATGTGTAAACATGTCAAATAATGAAATAAAAATAGAAGAATACTTTTTAGAGTTTTTGAAGGTAGATGATACTTCCGGATTAGGACTTACTATCGAATTGCTAAATGCACTAAGATCACTTGATCTTAGTATTGAAGATATAAGGGGACAAGGTTATGACAATGGTTCTAACATGAAAGGGAAAAATAAAGGGGTGCAAAAGCGATTACTTGAAATAAATCCTAGAGCATTATATATGCCATGTGCTTGTCATAGTCTTAATCTCACACTTAGTGATATACCACACTCTTGTGTTAAAGCTAAATCATTTTTTGGTGTTGTTCAACGAATATATGTATGTTTTCAAGTTCTCCAAAAAGATGGAATATTTACTTAATAACGTTCCAAGTTTAACTGTGAAATCTTTGTGTAATACGCGTGGGGAGAGTAGAATTAAAAGTGTCAAAGCAATTAGATTTCAAGCTCCTCAAATAAGGTCTGCTTTGTTAGAATTGTGCACGTCTTGCGATGATGCCTTATCAACTAGCGAAGCGCAAAGTTTGGTGAGTGCACTTGAAAGTTTTGAATTTTTACATGGTATGGTCATTTGGTATGATATCTTATTCACCATTAACATGGTGAGTAAGAAGTTACAATCTAAATCGATGTGCATTGACACTACGTTGGAGCATGTCGAAAATGTGATGGCATATTTTAGTAAGTATAGAGAAGAGGGGTTTATTTCTTCTATGAATGTTGCAAAAGATATTGCACTGGAGATGGATATTGAACCTGTCTATCAATCAAAGCGTCGTATTATTAGGAAAAGACAGTTTGACGAAAATGATCATGTTGAAGAAAGGCATAGTCCTGAGGAATCCTTTAAAATTGATTATTTTTTTGTTATTATTGATATGGCAGCTACTTCTTTGAAGAACAGGTTTGAACAATTGACGACGTTTGAACGTATTTTTGGGTTTTTATATGACTCGAAAAAGTTGAGATTATTGAATGATAATGAACTCAAAGAACGATGCTCTAATTTTCAGCGCACGTTTTCTCATGAGAATTTGTCAGATATTAATGCAAATGATCTTTTTCTGAGTTGAAGGTGCTACAAGTTACATTGCCGAATCGTTTAATGTCAGCTTTAGAAATTATTGAGTTTGTCAAAATTGCTGATTGTTATCCAAATGTTTACATTGCTTATCGTATTCTTTTGACTGTACCAGTTAATGTAGCATCAGCGGAAAGGAGTTTTTCCAAGTTGAAATTGCTGAAAACATACTTGAGATCGTCCATGTCTCAACAAAGATTGAATGGACTTGCTATATTATGTATCGAGAGGAATTTGTTGGATACTATAGATATGGATACATTTATCCACGATTTTGCTTCTAAAAATGTTCGTCGTAATATTTTTATGTGATTATTTGCGTTATTTTGTGATTTGATATGAATATTGTCGATTTTGAGCTTCATACTAGAATAAAAAAAGAAAGTCATACGATAGGGGCCTTGCTATTGTATTTCGCCCCGGGCCTACAAATTGTTAGGACCGGTCCTAGTTCCAAGATTACTCTAATCAGTTGTATTGCTTTTACCTAATTAAGATGAACAAGATATAACCATAACACACTCGGTTATTTTCCCGAAGCACTGGGTTACGAAAATTCCTTACGTCTTCAATAACTATGAATAATATACATTGCTTAGATCTAAAACTTACCAAGAGATGATGATCATTGACGAGAGATGGGTTGAGGAATGAATCTTGAGGAGACCAAAAGATTAATTCTCTTAGACCATCTCCACCCGGTGCCTAATTTACCACGCAAAATAGGAAAACAGCTCCAATCGGTACTTAAAGCCTGACGCAAAATGAGTTTACAGAATTTTCTCTCTCCTCTATACCTATATTAGGTCTGTACTATTCATTTACTTACTACTTTTGAACTCTTACAAAGTCACCCCTCGTTAAGCTATAAATTAACTTTTACTATTTATAATATATTTATTTAACTTGAAAATAATTCAACTATATATTTATTTAACTGAACAGTACTGTTCCTAATTAAATATATCTTTCAGTTGTACTAATAATATTTCAATATTTATTTTATTAAATGTTTTCTCATTTATTTTTATTATTGAATTTAAAATAATATTATTGTACTGATTTGTGAAGTTGTAAAATATATGGATAATATTGAAAAGTTGTAAAATTTAGTGTGAAAAAGAAATTCTAAGAATATTCTTTTGAGTTTGAAAATGGGTTGAATGGTTGGAGAAGAAGTACTGTTTGATGTGATATTTACTGTATTTTGGGTTTGAGAATAGGTTTTTCGGTTGGAGATGGCCTTATTTCTTCCTCCTCTCTATTTTTATTATCGTTCCTGATTTTTATTTTTGCATCTCACAATGCTTCGATGCACTTGGTGGACTTGATATGTATTAAGAAACAGGAGTGATGGGTGTATAATAGTTAATAGAACTAAGCATCTTTCTTGCCAACACGGTGTCTTATTGTGATAGTACATGCATGTGTTTCATTTGTTTGTTTGTTACTAGTTTTATGCTCGTGTATTTCACGGGTGTAAAATATGTATAATTAATATAACATTCTTGTATAACAGTAATAATACAAGTTAAATGGTTTAATGTGAAAATAAAGTGTTAATTTCAACTTTGTTAGTGGGCGGTTTTTTCATTTTTTTTATCTTTTATTTGTTTAAAATAATGAAAATAGACACGTGTAGCAAGTAGGAGCAATTTACATTTCATTGTATATACAACATTAGCAAAGGAATCTACAGGTTAGGCCACTCATTCATTAAAGATATTTTTATGATCTACTTTATTTGTTTTATTTTAATTTTTTCTTTTATCATAATGTTATTTTGTTTCTTTGTGCTAAACTAGAGAATCTTACACGTAATATTCATCCATCAAAGTCATTTCATATTCTTTGTTTTATATATATATTTTTTGTACCATGGAAATTAAATTATCATATCTTATTACTTAAAAAGAAAATGAGTAAGCTTTAAAAATACTTCTTTTAAGTTCAGTGCACGTAAAACTACATTTCGTTTAGTTAGCCTAATCCAAACCAACTCAACTAGGCGGGTAAGCTTCTTAAAATATTCTCAGTAATTCCTACAACTATGATGTCAAAATTAATGACCATGACAACCAAATAAACTGATTTACCACATATGAATGCATAGAACATGCAAAGCAATAATTGTCACATACAGTATAAAATCCACATATTATGCAAAACACGTAATTTATATATGTTTGGATGAAATGCAATTATATTTAATTAAACTTAAACGTTTGAGCGCTCAGGTATTACTAGGGCTGGGGAAAAATACCGAAATATCGAAATACCGTCCTTATCGTATCGAATCGTATCGAAAATATCGAAAATTTTGGTATACCGAAGTTTTTGGTAAGGTATGATACCGTACCGAAAATTTTCGGTACGGTAATGGTATGAAAGTTTTTAAAATAAGGTATACCGATTATACCGAATACCGAAATTCTAAAATTTTTAATATATTATATATACATACACACCTATATATATTATATTATTTCAAAAACTATAAGATAAAAAATTAAGGATCTTAATAAACCTATTTAGCCCATAAATCATTAACTTATACACAACTTTCTAATATTAGGTCCATCATATTTTACTTATGTAAACTCAAGTAACGTTTAATTTTTGCCTTTTTAATGTTTTTTTCATGATTTCTGAAAGCGTGAAGATGCAATGCAATTACTTATTGTTAATCTTCGCTAATTTTTTAAATATAGCCGCTTCGTTCTAATTAATCTGTATATAAAGTTGTATTTTGTGGTTATGTAAATTTTTGTCTTACTAACGAGACTAGCTAAAATATGTAAATTATTTAAGGTTAAAAAATCTTTTTATTTTGAAAAATCTGGTATTAATAATCTATCTTATTGTGGCCTAAGGAGTTTGAATTGATTAAAAATTCCAAACCAACGAATTAACGAGTCACGAGACATGCATGATAAAACCCTCCATATGAATGGTATAGAAGGTATGCTACGATACCATACCGAAATTTCGGTATGATACTGTATCGAAATTTAAGGTTTACCGAAATTTTGGTATGGTATTGGTATGATTTTTTTGGTACCTAAATTTCGGTACGGTATACGGTATCACAGTTTTGGTACGGTATACCGTACCGAACCACCCCTAGGTATTACATGGAGCTTATACTAAAATGTGCTATCAATATATATATATATATATATATATATATATATACACATATATAGAGAGCTTTGTTATGGTGCCCACCTACCGTGAGCAACCACCGTGAGCACCATAAGCAAATCTCTCAGGTTTTTGCGGTTTTTCGATTTGCAATGCCGTCCAAACCTCCGTAGACCCTCTCATATCCATTGCTAACCTAAATCAACCTCTCCAACCTGTTAATTTCTAAGAAAATTCATTATTTATTATTCACATGTGGACGACGTACCGAGGTGATGATTTTCTCAAAAATAACGGGTTGGAGAGGCTGATTTAGGTTAACAATTGATATGAGAGGGTCTACAGAGGTTTAGGCGGTGTTGCGAATCGAAAAAACGCAAAAACCTAAGAGAGTTGCTTATGGTGCTCACGGTGGTTACTCACGGTAGGCACCATAGCAAATAATATATATATATATATATATATATATTTGTAGCACATCTATTTGTTACAGTACATAAGTTTGTTACTTAGTCGTACCAAATAATTACATGCTTTAACGCTTGAACAGTTATAAAAAACATGTTTTGAGTAGATGGAGTATTAAATGTTAGTGTCTTGCGATACCATAGTAAAAACTTGAACAAACACCTTCCAGCATTAATATCATAACCCACCAACAACCACAATCCAAGACAAATTTATTTGAATACCATCAATAACACGACAACATCACGGTATTAAAAAACCTTCTAATTCAATCTCTACCGTTACAATTCGCCGACGTTAGAACGAAAAAATAGACAAAAAATATTGAGTTTCCCAAAATCCAAGCTGCCTTCGTGCCTCCAATGGACGTTCTTTTGCCTCGATGCAACGAGTCGCCGAAAAACTGTTCCAAGATCACTTTAATGCCGTTCTCGTACTGCCCAAGATCGTTCGAAACCAAGTTAAGAATAATTTAAAAATATTCTAGTACATTGCAGAACGATTTTCCATTTACAGCAGAAACTTGAAAATCCGCAACAATTCGCACAAATATTGAATCGACATGATTCCAGCAGCTACGGACAGTTGAGAAAGTCAGCTTTCAAAGGAGACCAATTTCAAATAAATTGGTGCAGCACATATGGGTGATAATTGAGAAATACAGCAGCTGCATCACCAGGTTTTTTCCAAAAAAAGCAAATATCTGGAAATTCTAGTTTCGAAATTACAACTTCAAAAATTCGTAGAAAATCATAGAAACATCAGATCGAGTCGGTTCAAGAGTCTAGCCGTGACTCTAGGGCTTTCTTTTACAACAATCAAATTATCATATCTCAAAAGTCAGAAAGTACACCAACAGACTTTTCCATTCCACTACTAGAAATCCTTGACACTTGTTCGTGAAACAAATTGACAATGCTAGAAAGGGAAGTTAATCCCTAGTCGGTGTTTTAGAATCTATAGAATTAGTCGAATCTGACTCTATCAATTGAATTTCTTTTTCATTGACATCTGCCTGCTTTTTGTTCGAACCCAAAGTCAATTCATTCTCTTTGGCTGAAGTCAATCTTCATCAAGACAGCTGACCGAGTCGAAACCTACTGCTCAAGTCTGACGAATGCCGTTCATGAGAAGCAGTCAATTAGTGAGCATCCCATCTCATAAGGAAAGCTTTAGGCCTGTTTGTGTTTGCTTAAAAAACTGAAGACCTTAGCTTTCAATAGAAATAAGTTTCCAAAGAATCAGAGCACAATAACTAGGTCAAATTTGCTAAAACAAAAGCTTCACAATGATTTTTCTGAAGAACCTGACCTTAAACACGAATTAGAAAGAGATTAAATTGTTGATTACCTTAGGAAAGCTGGATTGAGATCGAAAATTTATACCGAATCAAGTTTGAGAAACCACCTTGCTTGGTTTCTCGTTCGTTGCTCGTCTCCCCCTTTCATTTACATTTTTGTTAGATGTTGCTTAAATACAGAGAAGAAAAGATTTAAAAAATAATAAATGAGAGGCAAAATTATCATTTCAGTCAATTTGGTAGTGAAGTGTAAGATTATTTTGAAAAAGGGAGTTTGATAAAAAAAAATGGGTGTGAGGAGTTAGTGGATAGATCGTTTGGGGAGGGAGATTTATTTGAAGTTGCCCCTAAAATGAAAACAGTGATACTTAAAACTACATGTAATAATGTTTAAAAGTTTTCTATTTTTGTAACATAGTTTTCAAAATATCAATTGAGCATTGGTAAGACGTGTATCTTGCCGAATGGGATCCTCTGTCTCACTACATGTCCCATTGTATGTACCAACTAATATATTTTGCTTATATGAAAATTCTTTCATTTTATAATTATGAGAACATAGAAAATACTAGATACAGGTGAGCCAATCACGTTAAAAATAGAGAGAGAAAATTATGTGGGCCATACGTGCACATGCTAAAAAATAAATTTGTTGCTCCTTTAAATTTTAGGTAAGTTGTTCCTTTCTTATATGAAAAAGTTCTAATTCTTTTTGTTTATTTAGATAGTTTAGATATTTATATAAATGTTGTAGATCATTTCTTTTTAATTGATAAACATATTTCACTACGTTTATCGTAGTATTTAATTGGATTATAATAGAGCTCTAGCAATCATTTTATGCGTTTATTCGGGCGAAATGGAGCGAAAACGAGGCAAAACGGGAAAAAAACGACGGAAACAGTCATGTGTCACGGCCGTGACACCCAGTGCATCAGGCCGTGACAGGAGACAGAAGACTATACTGCCGAAAGTCATGGCCGTGACACTTCTTGCATCAGGCCGTGACCCATAGCAGCAGCAAAATTAGAAAATTCATATCTCTCAATCCAGGCCGTGACAGTAGCGAAAGTCATTATAAAAGCCCAAATTCGACCCAAAAGAGGGGACGCTTACCAGATATCAACCCTAAATCCTCCAGAGACAAAAAAGAGCCAAAAAGAACAGGGAAACACGTCCCGGAGCGCAAGAGACGGATCAACAAAGAATTCACGCCGAATTGAACTAAGAACGAAGAACCTTCCGCGAGACCATCTCAGTTCCATCAGTAGGAAAGATCATGAGTTCTTCGCCTTTCTCATTTTCTCTCGTTGTTTTTCCTTCAATTATGAGTAGCTAATTTCTCTATGTGTTTGGGAGTAGATGAACGCTAGGTTTATTTTGTAGTTAAGACATATAATTATCGTGACTCTGTGTTTTGACTATTTATCGTTCTATGAAGTTGTTTCGTTGCTTTAATATGTCTATGTGTTAAAGGGATCGTGTGAAAAATCGTTTAGGGCGACAGCTAAACAACGATTACGCCGTTCGTAGAAGATAGGATTCGAGTATAGGGCGAAAGCAAATACTCGATCCTCGCCGTTAGTAATTACTGAATCTTAGATCCCCGCGAGCGTTTAGGGCGACAGAAAACTCGTTAGCGGGTAGGAAATTACTGCGATCTAGTCAGAATCACGTAGGAACGATAATTTACTGTCTTAGGCAATAATACCTAGCGGGATTCGACTCCCGAGCACATCTTTATTATCTGAAAGCTCCATTAACAGGTTTAGGCGTGTTCTTTAAATCTCTAGTGGATTTAGGAGTAATCTGTTAGGATAGTTCGTAAAACCATCTTCTTATTTTATTTAAGCTAAATATCGAGTCGATAGGTCACTACTAGTACTTAATTTATTCCTTGTGTTCGATACTCGTTTACTCACTTTACTGCACTACAAACGATAGGTCCACTGCCTATCGCACGTTGGTGATAATAATTAGGTATTCGTTTTATATTATCACTTGTCGCACTTGCAAATTATATTAGCACACCACGTGGCGATCAAGTTTTTGGCGCCGTTGCCGGGGAATAGATTGATATTAGGAACACCGTAGTTTGGTAATTTAGCCATTTTTATTTGAAGCTTTCCTTTTCTTCTTTATTACTATTTCCGTTATTTGTTATTCTAGTCATTGTTCGTTATTTCTTTTATGGGTATTTCTTTTAGTCCAGATACAGAAGTAGATATGGAGGACCATAGAGTACCCGTCCGCGAGGAGGAGCCATCGCTACAAGATCTCCTCAAGAATGCCGCGCTGGGCGGTACTGAGTCGGCGATTGTCAACCCGCCGATCGAGAACAACAATTTCGAGCTGAAACACTCTTGACTTCAGATGATCTTCCAGACGGCCCAGTTTGAGGGCAATCCCGACGACGATCCTTACTCGCATCTGAAGGCATTCCTGATGGTGAAGACACCAACAAGATTAACGGAGTTTCGGGCGATGCAATTAAGCTCATGTTGTTCTCGTTCTCCCTGAAGTTCAGAGCCAATGACTGGCTTGAGATGTTGCCCCCTCGCTCGATCACTACGTGGGAGGAGCTGCGAGCCACGTTTATCGGCCACTACTTCCCGCTATTGAAGGTGCTAAGGTTGAAGACAGAGATCTCCCTTTTCCATCAGAAGGAATCAGAACTCTACGAGGTGTGGGAACGATACAAGGCGCTACTGAAGAGGTGCCCGCAGCACGGGATGTCGAAGGCAGCCCAGATCAACCGATTTCATGAGGGACTCATAATCAGACTGTCCATATGTTAGACGGAGCCACAGGAGGAGGGCTCGTAAAGCTCAACGCGACCGAGGCTTGGAACCTGATCGATGACTACTCAAGGAACAGCTTCATGAGGGGTAACACGAGGATCAAGACGCCAGGCGTGTTCGGAGTTAGCGAGGAGACGGCCACTAATGCCAAATTCGAGGCACTTTAGCAACAAATCATTGCGACAAACTCTCAATTGCAGACAGTAATCGGCGCACTACTTCCAAAATTCGGGCAGACACAGCCCGTGAATGCCCTGACGACGACTGCACCATCATAGCATACGCCATACTTACCGTTGTGCGGGATTTGTGGAGCAGCCCACGAGACCTCAGAATGCCAGCTTGGGCAGTCGCTGGAGCATGTAGATTACATGGGCAATTAGCAAGGTGGTCAGCGGAGTTACCAGCCCCGAGCGCATCCTAACTTGGCGTACGGGAATCAGAATCACTAGGGGCAAGGACCACCGGGATCTCAGCCTAGGCCGTTCGGTTTCCAAAACGGGGCGCCACGCCAGTATCAGAACGCACCCGCAGGAGGATCCAATGTGATGAGGGAGATGAAGGATATGATGAAGGCGCTCCTCACGAATTTCAGCAGCACCACCGCAGCCCACGAGAGTCGAATGACGAAGATGGAGGAGTACATGGAAGCAAACGACATACGTGCCCAGAACACAGACTCCTCGTTTAAGAAGTTGGAGCAGCAGGTGGGCCAATTAGCAAAGCAACTGGTGGGGCGAAATCAAGGATCACTCTCGAGCTACACCGAGACGAACCCTAAGGAGTACTGCAATGCGGTAACCTTGAGGAGCGGGAGAGGATTGCAAGAAGTTCCCGCCAAGCAGAATTCAAAGGCGAAAGTTGATTCCCGCCAAGCTAGTAGTGGAGGAAAGCAAGGATGACGGAGTCGAGAAGGTCTAGGATGACAAGGGAAAGGCGCGATCATTCGTGAAGCCGTACCAGCCGAAGACCCTACCCAGCACGTTTTGAAGAAGGACAAAGACGATGCGCTATTTAGCAGATTTATGGGTATGTGCAAAGAACTAAATATTATCTTACCATTTGTTGAAGCTACTACGCAGATGCCCAGTTTCGCGAAGTTCCTGAAGGACTTGCTGACAAATCGACGGAAGCTCGAACACGTCTCCACTGTATACCTACGAGGAGAGTGCTCGTTGATACTCCAAAGCAAGATACCGAAAAAGCTCAAGGACCCAGGGAGTTTTACTATATCCCTTGTCATATAGGTGACTTAGTAGTTGAGCATGCTTTAGCTGATCTGGGCGCTAGTATAAATTTGATGCCGTACTCCATGTTTAAGCGCTTAGGATTAGGTGAACCACGACCCACTAGGATGAGTATTCAATTGGCCGATAGATCGTTAAAATACCCCCTAGGAGTTATCGAGGATGTTCTAGTTAAGGTCGATAAGTTTGTTATCCCCGCTGATTTTTTTATCCTAGTGATGGACGGGGATGAAAATGTTCCATTAATTCTAGGTAGACCATTCTTAGCTACAAGGGAGACTCTGATAGATGTTAGGAATGGAACATTGACTTTGAATGTAGATGTCGAGAAAGTCACGTTTAATATGACTGACTCGATGAAAAAGAGTAGCGAGCACGATAATAAATGCTATTACTTGAATGTTTATGAGCACGATTTCTCGTCTTCTGTGCAAGGTTTATTACAGGTTTTGAGCAAAGAGAAAGACGACGAGCCTATTATAGCCGTCGATGAGAGCAGTGAAGAAGTTAAGGACAAGAGCCCAGTCGAGGAGCGACCGCCACTAGAGCTGAAACCGCTGCCCGACGAAAAGCAACAACTCCAAGGTATGGATGCAGACGAGGGAGACTTAAGCAGAAAAGGGGTGTTGTACCTCGACTTCCAGCCACCCTAAGTGAACGAAAGCACGTCCGGCTAAAGACGGTAAAGGAAGCGCTTCTTGGGAGGCAACCTAGGTTTTATCTATCTAGTACTTTCTTTTATTTGCCCATGACTATGATGCATATGAATATATCTACTATTATTATCTATGTCTAGTTCCTTTTTACGTTTCAATTTCTTTTTTGTTATGTCAGGATATCACGAATCACGATACACGACCTCACGCGTCCAGTCATGACCACGTCACTCTTCGTCAGGGGAGTCCCGTTCTTTTTAACATTATTTTCCCTTTATTTATTCATTTTACGTTGAGGACAACGTAGTGCTTAAGTGTGGGGAGGGGAATTTAGGTTGAGAATTTACGTGAAATATTTTTTTCTATGACGTGTCCGTGAGCTATTAATTTCGTTAGAAAGGCATGAGCATGATTTGTTTTGCGCTTATCTCGAGTTGAATTGCATGACATGAAATTTTGTGGGCAATTAGGATATGCATGATTGATTGAATCGTGTCTGCTTGAATAGATATAGCGCTGCTTTGAGAGATTCGTACACATAACCTGTTTTCCGTTGTGAGAGTTTGAACCTGACGAGCTTATGCCCATTTTCTTGGTTGTGTGACGTGCCTAGTCTATGTCTCTCTAGAATTTGCTTGCCTGATGCGTGTTGAAACTATTTTTGATGCTTTAGCACCAAAATGATGATGACATTAGGAATTAAGTCCATGACCAAATTTCCTACCATGACTAATCCCCTTAGTTAGCCACTTTGAGCCTGAGCCTATTTGTTTGCTTTCCTCGTAAATTATAGAAGTCACTGACCCGAATAAGCCTCCAGAGATTATATGAACTTGAGTTGATTAGAATAGAGCAGAAGTCGAACTTGAGAGTTACTGTTTCAGTGTATGATTTGTTGTTCTTCTCTGCTATTCGTGAAATGACTCGTCCCTTACTTGATCGTTTCTGAAATGACCCGATCCCTTTCTTAAGCCTGTCCATAATCCTTTGGCAAGATATAGGTTTTAGTAATAAGTATCCCTAGGTACACGGCATTCGCTGTGACGATGTATTCTTTGCGACAAAAGCCAAACCGTGATGTTTTTAGGGAATAAGGGCAGTGCACAAAAGTAGAGCGTAATTAAGGTGAAAGGGCAGAAAATGAAAGGGGACTGAGTTGAGAGGGTCGGGCAGAAAGTCTAGGATTTCAGAGCGAGAATGTTGAGTCTTATGTTGGAGCATGTGACTTGCAATTTGATCATACTATGTTCTTTGAATTTTCGCTTATGTGTCCTAGCTTTAAGATTATGTGTGCAGTATCTATACTTGTCAAGTCAGTATTATTTGACCCGTTTGACCCGAAAAGACCCTCAGATTATGCTTTCCACTCTATGTAGTAGATATGCGATTAGCTTGCAAGCCTATGGTAGGGGTTGGACTAGTGACGATTGAGCGATTCACTATATACTAGCCTATACGCTGAGTGACTTGAGCGAATCCTTGTGAAGTATGATTCTTGATTTAGAAGTGCTAAGGAAGTTCAGGTTGATAGGTGCCGATCATTAGTCCATTATTCATGATTGTTTGCTTGATTCCATTTTGTACTTTCTAGCTATGATGATAAGATGCGAACAATCGTGCCGTTATCTTGATTAGATGCCTTATCTGACTTCTAATTTATTTGAGGACAAGCAAATGATTAAGTGTGGGGAAGTTTGATAAACGTATTTCACTACGTTTATCGTAGTATTTAATTGGATTATAATAGAGCTCTAGCAATCATTTTATGCGTTTATTCGCCCTATTTACACATGTAGACCTTTATGAGAGTTTAGAAAACTCGATATGCATGTTATGTGATGTTTAAGTATGTGAAAGTATTCGATTAAGCGCTTGAAAATGTTTTAAATGTTAAGACAATCGAATTTGAGTGATCTTATCCTTAAATGGAATATTGATGTGATCACCTGGTTTGAACGTTCTCGTTTGAATGGAATATCACTGTGTTATATATATGGAAAATATGTTCTGATAAGTGGTATGTGGATTGTACGCATGATTGAGTTATATAAGGAAAGATATCGTTTGAGATCATGCTGATATGATTAAGCTATATATGGAAGATATATTGTGTTAAGTGATATATGAGCTGTACACGATATTGGGTTATTTTAGGAAAGAATATCACAGAGAGCACCCGGATATGATTAAGCTATATATGGAAAAGATATTCTGATTATGTGTGTAATATGCTGATTGATTCTATATATGGAATGTGCTGACTAACGGATGAGATTACCCTGGAATGAAAGAAAATCTGTGGTATTTATGGTAAGAATTCATGTTGACCGTTGAGTTTAATTGGTTTATTCTTGGCATGATTTCTTGAGTTAATGCACATGTTAATTGAGCTGTCTCTAGCATATTTTTCGTGCTTAACTTTCCTTGTGAAGTGGAGAAACGATTCGTGGCCTATATAGAAGACAAGCACTTCACGCGAAGGGTACACACAACGAACACACAAGCTATCGAATTCCTTAGACGACCTGAGCTTTACTTTGCGATTCATTCGTAGTTTGTGATTGAGCTTTCATTTGCGAATCTGTACTCTTTGAGCGATCCTTAGAAACTCCAAATCCTAAATACCTTTGTCTTCGGACGTGTGAGCACACAAAGGAGCACGAGTGGAGTCTTACGCACGTGGAGGGACGAATTTTGTGGATTCGGTGGCCCTTCGGTAGCAAGCTGCATCCAGCCGAGGAATAGGTTCCTGGGTAAACGGCGTGGATCGAAACTTGGCATGCGTCAGCCTAGAGCGAGGTCTAGTGTCCATAGTGCTTCGGTTGTTTACCGGTCAATCATAGTGTAAACGGTAATACCTAGTGATTGATTGGAACTCTTGGGGAGATCACACCCCAAGGACAGGATTAAACCCTAGTTGAGGATATAACCTGTATAAAAATCCCGTCTCACTTTACTTTCTGCTATTTACTTTTTCTGTGAGACAAACCCGGAACGTTCGCAAATAACTATGTGATATCGTTTAAAGGACTTCTGAGATTAACGCGATATTCTGTAAACAGGGTTAGGGAGATAACATAGACAATCTTATTGCTCTCTAGGGAATAACGTGCTCTACAAATATCTTCTTAAAGAAAAATAGTTTTCAAAGGAGAAAAAGCCATAATTCTTATTAGCCTAATTCACCCCCCCTCTTAGGCATATTTTACACTTCATTTGGTATCAGAGCGGGTTACTCAACGAAAGGCCTAACACGCCTGAGTTAAGATCTAATGGCTTTTTCGAGTGATATTTTTGCAGAGGGTCAATCCCACTCCAGGCCTCCTCTCTTCGACGGTACGAACTACGCAGTATGGAAGAATCGTATGATCGAATTTTTGATCGCTGTCGACTACGAGCTTTGGGAGACAATCATCAACCGACCTTACACAATTGCGAAATCCGATGGAACTCCAAAGGATACTAAAGATTACACTGCTGATGACAAAAGGGAAATCACGCGAAACGCAAAGGTGAAAAACATGCTCGCATGCGCACTCACACGGGAAGAATACATTCGGGTAAGTTCCTGCTCATCAGCAAAGGCCATGTGGGATATGCTCCAAGTCACTCATGAAGGAACCCAACGAGTCGTACAAGAAAGACTGGCTCTACCCACTCACCAGTATGAACTGTTCTCAATGGAATCTGACGAAAATATAAGCCAGATGTACGCCAGATTCATGGGAATCATCAACCAAATGTTCTCTCTCGGCAAGAAAGTTCCCGACAGTGAACAAGTAAGAAAGATACTGAGATCACTGCCACGAGAATGGAATGCCAAGGTTACTGCCATCTACGAAGCAAAGGATCTAGAAGCACTTAGCATCTCCGAGCTGATTGGATCTCTTATATCCTATGAGATGATTCAAACGTCAATGAATGAGAAGTCTCAGAATAAAAATCAGAAGTCCATTGCATTCAAATCCAACCAAGAAGAATCTGATTCTGACGACGAAGAAAAGGACCTGATGAACGATCTGGCCATGCTTACAAAAAGAATTGAAAGGTTCCAGCAGAAAAAGAAATTCAAAGAAAACTTCAACAAATTCCAGAACAAGAGAAAGGGAATATCCACGTCTGGGAAGAAAGTTCAGAAGTGTTTCCGATGCAACAAACCAGGCCACTATGCACATGAATGCCCCGCAACTAGCAATGAGAAACCGAGGAAGCAGAAGGCTATGGTGACTGAATCAAATGACTCTGAACTGGAACAAAGTGAGGACGAGGATCACGCTTACATGGCTGACGAGGATCAGGTATCTCGCTCCTCTTCCATTGAAAAAATTCATATCCTAAACAGTTTCTATGGTTATGAAAGTGACTCATCTGTTTCTGATATAGAAGAAAGTAAGGAAGATTTGTGTAGGTTACTTCAAAAAGCAGAGAAAAAGATCCAGTCACTAAATTCCCTGAATAAGGAACTGATAAGGCAGCGAGATGAACTAGCTAAGGAAAAACATGAGGCTGATCTAGAGATCTCACGATTGAGAGGAGAGTTAGTTACTGCTAAGAACGAGGGAATTCCCTCTGACTGTGAGAAAACAGAAAAGAAAAACAGTGACTTCTCCAGAGAGACTGTAGAACTTAAGAACGCCTTAGAGAGGGAAAAACAGAAAATTGATAGACTCCTTGAGGGTAGGCAGAACCTAGACATGTTGTTGAATACTCCTAGCAACATTGGTAGGACAGGGATAGGTTATTCCACTGATGAAAAGCATGTTAAACATTCTATGCCTAAGTTTAAGTGTTTCTGTTGTGGTAGAAATGGTCATTATGCATACAACTGTCCATTAAAGAAAGTTGATAAAGCTAAGTATGTTTGGAGACCTAAGAAGTCACCTGTAGATACCACTGTTATATCTGATTCTAACAGGAGATCACCATCTATGCAAAATGATATCACACATGTTAACAAAAGTTATTTTCCCGCTAACATGTTAGGACCCAACAGAAATTGGGGACCTCAGAAGAATAATTCTTTCTACAGGTACGAAGGAAGAATCCCAGTAAGAAAAGTAGGTGGTACCTCGACAGCGGGTGCTCCCGCCACATGACAGGTGATATAGGTAATTTTGTGTCGTTGAAGGCGGTAGATGGAGGATACGTTTCATACGCCAACGACGCAAAAGCCAAAATCGTGGGAGTTGGTACTGTCGGTAACAATTTAATCACTATAGATAACGTATGGTTCGTTAGGAACTTAGAACATAATTTAATAAGTATTAGCCAATTGTGTGATGATGGACATACCGTAGTTTTCGCCAAAGATAAATGCCTTGTTAAAAAGAATGATGAATTGTGTTTAGTGCATCTAGGCATGGTAACATTTACTGCATCACTCTTGATGATATTGCTAACCAAAACGTCAAGTGTCTAGCAGTTACGCAGGATATCACATGGTTATGGCATAGACGTCTGGGACATGCTAACATGGAACTAATGTCTCACATATCATGCAATGAGTTGGTGAGAGGTATTCCAGATATGAAAGCCACCAAGGACAGAATCTGTAAAGCGTGCCAAATAGGGAAACAGACCAGGACGTCCTTTAAGCCTAAGAATGTGATCTCTACGTCCAGACCACTGGAACTGCTGCATCTTGACCTTTTTGGTCCGGTACAGGTTATGTCATTGAAAGGTAAACGAAATGCCTTTGTGATCGTAGACGACTATACTAGGTACACATGGGTCTTATTTCTTGCGCACAAAAGTGAGGCTTTAGATAATCTTGCGCCACTGATTAAGAAGCCAGAAAATGAGAAAGAAATGAAAGTCCGTAAGATTAGGAGTGAAAACGGTCATGAATTTGATAGCAAATCCTTTGCATCTTTTTGTGATGAAAATGGTTATAGTCATAATTTTTCAGCCCCTATTACGCCTCAACAGAACGGAGTGGTCGAGAGGAAAAATAGAGTATTACAAAAAATGGCTAGGACTATGTTGAGCGAATATAATACTCCAAAACATTTTTGGGCCGAAGCTGTTAGTACGGCATGTTATGTCTCGAATAGGATTTTCCTTAGACCGATTATTAAGAGGTAATTTTGTGTCGTTGAAGGCGGTAGATGGAGGATACGTTTCATACGCCAACGACGCAAAAGCCAAAATCGTGGGAGTTGGTACTGTTGGTAACAACTTAAATATCACCATAGATAACGTTCGGTTCGTTAGGAACTTAGAACATAATTTAATAAGTATTAGCCAATTATGTGATGATGGACATACCGTAGTTTTCGCCAAAGATAAATGCCTTGTTAAAAAGAATGATGAGATTGTGTTTAGTGCATCTAGGCATGGTAATATTTACCGCATCACTCTTGATGATATTGCTAACCAAAACGTCAAGTCTAGCAGTTACGCAGGATATCACATGGTTATGGCATAGACGTCTGGGACACACTAACATGGAACTAATGTCTCACATATCATGCAATGAGTTGGTGAGAGGTATTCCAGATATGAAAGCCACCAAGGACAGAATCTGTAAAGCATGCCAAATGGGAAACAGACCAAGACGTCCTTTAAGCCTAAGAATGTGATCTCTACGTCCAGACCACTGGAACTGCTGCATCTTGACCTTTTTGGTCCGGTACAGGTTATGTCATTAAAAGGTAAACGATATGCCTTTGTGATTGTAGACGACTATACTAGGTACACATGGGTCTTATTTCTTGCGCACAAAAGTGAGGCTTTAGATAATCTTGCACCACTGATTAAGAAGCTAGAAAATGAGAAAGAAATGAAAGTCCGTAAGATTAGGAGTGATAACGGTCTAGAATTTGATAGCAAATCCTTTGCATCTTTTTGTGATGAGAATGGTTATAGTCATAATTTTTCAGCCCCTATTACGCCCCAACAGAACGGAGTGGTCGAGAGGAAAAATAGAGTATTACAAGAAATGGCTAGGACTATGTTGGGCGAATATAATACTCCAAACATTTTTGGGCCGAGCTGTTAGTAACGGCATGTTATGTCTCGAATAGGATTTTCCTTAGACCAATTATTAAGAGAACTCCCTATGAACTTTGGAACGATAAAACCCCCAACATAGGATATTTCCATGTATTTGGTTGCAAATGTTTCATTTTGAATGATAGGGATAAAAGAGGGAAATTCGATTCCAAGGTAGATGAAGGGATATTCCTAGGTTACAGCCTTCATTCCAAAGCGTTTAGAGTGTTTAATAATAGGAAGAAGACTGTTCAAGAATCTGTGCATGTTACGTTTGATGAATTTCCTAACGCAGATGCTACTGAGGAAGGTATAGTTGTGTCTCCTGCAGATATACAGGTTACTGACAAAGAAGTGAACGCAATTCCATTGGAACTAGATGATATGTCAGAGGAACCTGAAGCTTCAGATGAACAACAGCGCAGAAAATTCAAACATGCTTCCAGCCATCCCACTGAACAGGTCATAGGGAGTATCACTTCAGGGATCAAAACGAGAGCAACTGCACCAAACGATACTGCTGAGGAATCACATGACGTGCTGTTGTCAACCATGGAACCTAAGACAATGAATGAAGCGCTTGACGATGAATCGTGGGTGATTGCCATGGAAGAAGAGCTGGCACAATTCGAAAAGAGCCAAGTGTGGACTCTTGTGGAAAGACCGAACGATAAGTCTATAATAGGCACGAAGTGGGTGTTTCGCAACAAACTGGATGAGAACGGTAAATAAGGCCAGGTTAGTCGCCAAAGGTTATTCCCAAGAAGAAGGTATAGATTTTCAAGAAACCTTTGCACCCGTAGCTAGGCTTGAGTCAATACGAATTTTACTTGCATATGCATCTTTTAAAAGATTTAAGCTTTTCCAAATGGACGTAAAAAGTGCATTTTTAAATGGTTTTATAAATGAGGAAGTTTTTGTCGAGCAACCTCCCGGTTTTGAAAAAGAGGAATTTTCAAATCACGTTTTTAAATTAAACAAAGCTTTATATGGTTTGAAACAGGCCCCTAAGGCATGGTATGAAAGATAAGTAAGTTTTTACTAGACATGGGATTTATAACAGGAACAATAGATAACACTCTGTTTATCAAGTGCGAAGGGAATCACATATTACTTGTGCAGATATACGTTGATGATATCATATTTGGTAGCACTGACATCACCCTTTGCGAGCATTTTTCTAAGTCTATGCAACAGGAATTTGAGATGAGCCTAATGGGAGAACTCACGTATTTCCTTGGATTACAAATCAAGCAATTGGATACGGGAACATTCATATCTCAAACGAAATACACGAAGGAACTACTTGAAAAATTTGGAATGGCTGATTCCAAGGTACTTCCCACTCCTATGCACCAGACCGCTAAAATTGATAGTGATGAACAAGGTACGCCCTTTGACCAAACTAAGTATAGAGGTATGATCGGAAGTTTGCTATACCTTACGGCAAGCAGACCCGATATCATATTTGCTACTGGTCTATGTTCTAGATATCAATCGATTCCTAGGGAATCTCACTTGACGGCAGTCAAGCGGATACTTAGATATTTGAAGGGACAATCAATCATGGTATATGGTATCCAAATTCCAAGGAATTCCCATTAATGGGATATTCGGATGCGGATTACGCCGGTTCTAGGAAAGATAGGAAGAGCACTAGTGGAACTTGTCAAATACTAGGAAATTCCCTTGTAACTTGGTCCAGTCGGAAACAAAATGCCGTAGCCCTATCAACAACCGAAGCCGAATATATGGCCTTAGGAAGCTGCTCTCAGCAAATCCTTTGGATGAAACAGACCTTTAGTGATTACGGTTTAAGGTACGACCAAATTCCCATTTTCTGTGATAGTACTAGTGCCATTAGTATCACTAAGAATCCTGTACACCACTCTCGAACTAAACATATAGAGGTGAAACATCATTTTATTCGAGATCATGTTCAGAAAGGGAATATCAGCGTGAACTTCGTAGGAACTAATGATCAGTTGGCTGATATCTTCACGAAACCCCTTATTGAGAGTAGATTCTATGATATCCGTGACCGATTAGGAATTATTGAGCTCAAATAGGAAAGGTGACTAGATATGTTAAGCCTTTAGTATTTTCCTTGATCTTACCCTTTAGGATCTCCGAGATTTTATTCCTTATTTTATTAATATTTATCCGGATTCTATCTTCCTTATCTTTCCTTATTCTTCCATATGAAGATTATTTTGTTCGACATTTATGTCAATCTATTTTCAGCCAATATGTCCCTTAAAACTCTGATCCTCTTTTATTTCCTTCCTTAAATCCCGCGAGATAACCTTCTATCTTAACTTAGTCGCGCATAACGGGCAGTTTCCTTCCTTACTAAGAAATCTTTTTAAAATTCAAATTTTTGAAATCCCTTCCTTTTCTGACACATGTCCTGTCGAGATCACATCCTTCAATAACTTCTTTCTATCCCTATCCAGAAGTTTTCAGCCTTTAAATCAAACGCCTCTCGTCTTTTTCAAACTCACTCAAACCCTAACTTCCTCACTTCATAATTTCCATCTACCTTCGATCACAATCATGGTGAAAACCAAAGGCGCCGGATCTCAGTCAGACAAAAAGAGGAAGAGTTCCTTACCTGAAACTTCACTTACTCCAAAAGCCACTCGCTCGAAGTCCAAAAGCAGTCCCAAAGCCACGAAATCCCCTACGAAACAGAAGAAGAAGAAAGCGAAGATCGTCAAAACTCCCACTCCATCTCCTGTTTCATCTCATGATCAATCTACTGAAAAAACTCCCGCCTCTTCTCACGATCAGCCCCCATTACCTGAGAAATCAGCCTCACTCGAAAAATCAGCCTCACCACAAAAGTCTACCTCTGATCAGATCGAGTCTCCTCCTCGAGACAAGACTCCCTCGTTGGATCATTCTGCCAAGGCCCTGTTCAATCCCGAAAATCCGGAGGAGATCACTGACGAGATCAAATTCCTGACTGATAGTGCCAAGGAACTTCACGAAAAGCTTCAGAAGCATCGCATTGCACGAGGAAGGTGCGTTAAGTTTGATGAGTTGGCTGACAGTCAAGTCGTAACATGGCTGAAGGAATATGGCTGGGAAAATTTCCTGAGGATAGACGGGTCCTTGTATGTGGAAGCCGTGAAACTCTTCTATGCTAATCTCACGTTCGTTGAAGACGAAACGGAGATCACAGTCAAGTCTTATGTGCTTGGCAAGACCCTTGAATAGAATAGCGCTAAAGTGAATGAGATGTTGGGTGTTGAGAACGAAGGGCTCCGCTACTTTGACTTTGTCCACTGGTGCACCTCTGAAGTATCCATGCGAGACTGTGCAAAAGCCCTCTGGAATTCCCCCTATAAGCCAAAGTTCTCTGAAGGAGAAGCTTTGAACCAACTTGCCATAGATCTGTTCTTTCTCTACAAGGCTTGCATTTTACGCTATGGAGCGCCCGAGTTGGAAGTGGAGGCCATTCCACCACGATGAACAACATGAGCATGCTGACTCTCTACATGGTGTCCCAAAATAGGCCACTGAACTTAGGATATTTCGTTCTCAAGTACATGGTCTATGCCAGCCAGAGCCCAGATAAGGAACTTCCCTATGGTATGATACTGACACATCTGTTTGAGGCCGAGGGAATCTCTCCACCCAAGGCTTGGGAAGACAGCTCTAAGCATGCTGTGGATCTGGTCACCCTGAAGCGTGTTGGTATACGCTATGATGCTCGCCAATGCTGGTTCAAAACAAGGGATTTGAAAACTCCTTCCAAAAATCCGATCAAGAAGAAGAAGGATAATGACAGCGATGACAAGCAGGGAACGATAGCTGATCTGAAAAGAAGCTTCAAAGGGGCTTAAGGATGAGAACCGCAAAAAGTTCAAAAAGATCTCACGGAACTTCAAAAAGGTTAACAAATGTCTGAAGGAGATCTCCGCGGCTCTTAATATCGCTGAATCCTCATCTGCCTCATCCGATAGCGATTCCAGCCTTTAGATCTTGTTCCTTAGTAATTCCCTAGCTCTGATAGGATTAGTTCTAGTTTGCTTTTACCGCTGGTTTCTGGTTTTGAGGGTCGAATTGTTTACAGGTTAGGTAAGTTGGTGGTGTTGGTCCCTCCTTTTTGATGCTGAAGGGGGAGAAGTCTAGGCAATTAATGCCTTATTTTGTTATTTTGGAATGATATAATATAATCGGCTTGCTTGCGTTTATATGCTTGTGTCTTAATCCTCTGTGCTTTAGTTGATGATTTGTTAAGGATTAAGGAATTCCGCACATAGGCAGGGGGAGCAAACTGATATGATGTGCTAACTTGAGACATTCCATGATAGCTTGCGACATTCCGCGGTAACTTGTGACATTCCATGTGATATGATCTGGTAATTGCTAAACTTTTCCTTCTGTGTTTTACATGAGAATACTAGCAATTAGACAGGGGGAGCATGCTATGAAAATTTGATAAATTTATTTGCTCTGATCATATGTCGCATGCTGTGATACTTAAACATGCTACGTGCGTAAATGGCTTCATATCGAGTGTACTCATATGCTTAAGATAGGCATTAATTACTTGTCATCATCAAAAAGGGGAGATTGGAGACCTTTTTGGTCCAAATGATTATGAGAGTTTTGATTATTCCAAGTAATTATGTAAATTGGGGGGTACAAATTAGAAAACTCGATATGCATGTTATGTGATGTTTAAGTATGTGAAAGTATTCGATTAAGCGCTTGAAAATGTTTTAAATGTTAAGAAAATCGAATTTGAGTGATCTTATGCTTAACTGGAATATTGATGTGATCACCTGTTTTGAACGTTCTCGTTTGAATGGAATATCACTGTGTTATATATATGGAAAATATGTTCTGATAAGTGGTATGTGGATTGTACGCATGATTGAGTTATATAAGGAAAGATATCGTTTGAGATCATGCTGATATGATTAAGCTATATATGGAAGATATATTGTGTTAAGTGATATATGAGCCGTACACGATATTGGGTTATTTTGGGAAAGAATATCACAGAGAGCACCCGGATATGATTAAGCTATATATGGAAAAGATACTCTGATTATGTGTGTAATATGCTGATTGATTCTATATATGGAATGTGCTGATTAACGGATGAGATTACCCTGGAATGAAAGAAAATCTGTGGTATTTATGGTAAGAATTCATGTTGGCCGTTGAGTTTAATTGGTTTATTCTTGGCATGATTTCTTGAGTTAATGCACATGTTAATTGAGCTGTCTCTAGCATATTTTTCGTGCTTAACTTTCCTTGTGAAGTGGAGAAACGATTCGTGGCCTATATAGAAGACAAACACTTCACGCGAAGGGTACACACAACGAACACACAAGCTATCGAATTCCTTAGACGATCTGAGCTTTACTTTGCGATTCATTCGTAGTTTGTGATTGAGCTTTCATTTGCGAATCTGTACTCTTTGAGCGATCCTTAGAAACTCCAAATCCTAAATACCTTTGTCTTCGGACGTGTGAGCGCACAAAGGAGCACGAGTGGAGTCTTACGCACGTGGAGGGACGAATTTTGTGGATTCGGTGGCCCTTCGGTAGCAAGCTGCATCCAGCCGAGGAATAGGTTCCTGGGTAAACGGCGTGGATCGAAACTTGGCGTGCGTCAGCCTAGAGCGAGGTCTAGTGTCCATAGTGCTTCGGTTGTGTACGGGTCAATCATAGTGTAAACGGTAATACCTAGTGATTGATTGGAACTCTTGGAGAGATCACACCCCAAGAACAGGATTAAACCCCAATTGGGGATATAACCTGTATAAAAATCCCGTCTCACTTTACTTTCTGCTATTTACTTTTTCTGTGAGACAAACCCGGAACGTTCGCAAATAACTAGGTGATATCGTTTAAAGGACTTCCGAGATTAAGGCGATATTCTGTAAACAGGGTTAGGGAGATAACATAGACAATCTTACTGCTCTCTAGGGAATAACGTGCTCTGCAAATATCTTCTTAAAGAAAAGTAGTTTTCAAAGGAGAAAAAGCCATAATTTTTATTAGCCTAATTCACCCCCCCTCTTAGGCATATGTTACACTTCAACACATATTTTGATATTGAAGGAGCTTAGGAGGACTTTCGGGCGAAAAGGAGCGAAAACAAGGCAACACGGAAAAAAAACGACGGGAACAGTCATGTGTTACGGCCGTGATACCCAGTGCATGAGGGCGTGACAGGAGACAGAAGACTCTACTGCCGGAAGTCACGGCCGTCACACTTCTTGCATCAGGCCGTGACCCATAGCAGCAGCAATATTAGAAAATTCATATCTCTCAATCTGGATCTCATATTGAGAATCCCTATGGTCAGAATCAAGACTGGCGAGTCTTCTATCTATGGTTAAATTTTCAGGTCAATCGGACATCGTTTACCCCTCCATCTGAGAGAAATACGAAACTGTCGCAAGGCTGGAAAGCGTCACGGCCGTGACACTTCTGCACGAGGCCGTGACGCACGGCAGTGAGCTCCATTTTTGCTCCGACGGTCTCACGGCCGTGACGGGCCATGTCCCAGGCCGCGAAAGTCATTATAAAAGCCCAAATTCGACTCAAAAGAGGGGACGCTTATCAGATATCAACCCAAATCCTCTAGAGACGAAAAAGAACCAAAAAGAACAGGGAAACACAGCGCAAGAGACGGATCAATGAAGAATTCACGCCGAATTGAACGAAGAACGAAGATCCTTCCACGAGGCCATCTAAGATCTATCAGTAGGAAAGATCATGAGTTCTTCGCCTTCATCTCTTATTTCTCTCGTTGTTTTTCCTTCAACTATGAGTAGCTAATTTCCCTATGTGTTTGGGAGTAGATGAACGCTAGGTTATTTTGTAGTTAAGGCATATAATTATCGTGACTCTGTGTTTTGACTATTTATCGTTCTATTAAGTTGTTTCGTTGCTTTAATATGTCTATGTGTTAAAGGGATCGTGCGGAAAAATCGTTTAGGGCGACAGCTAAACAACGATTACGCCGTTCGTAGAAGATAGGATTCGAGTATAGGGCGAAAGCAAATACTCGATCCTCGCCGTTAGTAATTACTGAATCTTAGATCCCCGCGAGCATTTAGGGCGACAGCAAACTCGTTAGCGGGTAGGAAATTACTGCGATCTAGTCAGAATCACGTAGGAACGATAATTTACTGTCTTAGGCGATAATACCTAGCGGGATTCGACTCCCGAGCACATCTTTATTATCTGAAAGCTCCCTTACCAGTTTTAGGCGTGTGCTTTGAATCTCTAGTGGATTTAGGAGTAATCTGTTAGGATAGTTCGTAAAACCATCTGCTTATTTTATTTAGGCTAAATTTCGAGCCAATAGGTCACTACTAGTACTTAATTTATTCCTTGTGTTCGATACTCGTTTACTCACTTTACTGCACTACAAACGATAGGTCCACTGCCTATCGCACGTTGGTGATAGTAATTAGGTATTCGTTTTATATTATCACTTGTCGCACTTGCAACTTATATTAGCACACCACGTGGCGATCAATTATACTCCATCAAATTGACAGATTTTTTAGCAACAAAAGAATCTAATATCAAATAAATAGAAAAACTGGAAAAACATAAACAAAGAGCAAAATAATATGTAATTGGCTGACAAAGAATTAAATATCAAATAATACGAATATAAAATAAAGTAACTGAAAGATAAAATAGATGCTTCAAATGATAGGTTCTAAAACAAAATTCGATTTTCTGACAGTTTATAATGAAACTGTCGTTACGAGCAAAAATATAATAGACAATATCCTAATTGGACAATAATTGATCCACAAATTTCTCCTTCTGTTAAAAAAATGCCGTATTCAATATTTTAATGAGATGTGCGTGTAAAATAACAAAAAACATGTTAAAGATAAGATTTTTTATAGAGTAACATTTATATGGTGTAGACCTTTTTGGTCCAAACAGTTATGAGAGTTTTGATTATTCCAAGTAATTATGTAAATTGGGGGGGTAAAAATTAGAAAACTCGATATGCATGTTATGTGATGTTTAAGTATATGAAAATATTCGATTAAGCGCTTGAATATGTTTTAAATGTTAAGAAAATCGAATTTGAGTGATTTTATGCTTAACTGGAATATTGACGTGATCACCTGGTTTGAACGTTCACGTTTGAATGGAATATCACTGCGTGCTATATATGGAAAATATGTTCTGATAAGTGGTATGTGGATTGTACGCATGATTGAGTTATACAAGGAAAGAATATCGTCTGAGATCATGCTAATTTGATTGAGCTATATATGGAAGATATATTGTGTTAAGTGATATATGAGCTGTACACGAGATTTGGATATTTTAGGAAAGTATATCACTGTGATCGCCCGGATATGATTAAGCTATATATGGAAAAGATATTCTGATTATGTGTGAAATGTACTGATTGATTCTATATATGGAATGTGCTGACTAACGGATGAGATTACCCTGGAATGAAAGAAAATCAGTAGTATTTATGGTAAGTGATCATGCATGACCGTTGAACTTAATTGGTTTATTCTTGGCATGATTGTTTGAGTTAATGCACGTGATTAGTGAGCTTTATCTTGTATATTCTGTGCTTAACTTTCCTTGTGAAGTGGACAAGCTATTCGTGGTTCTATATAGAAGAGAACAATTCATGCGAAGAGTACAACAACGAACACACAAGCTGTCGAATACCTTTGAGTGATTGAGCGTTAATTTGCGATTCATTCGTACTTTGTGGTTGAGCTTAATTTGCGAATCTGTACTCTTTTGAGCGATCCCTAGAAACTCCAAAACCCTAAACCTTTGTCTTCGGACGTGTGAGCGCACAAAGGAGCACGAGTGGAGTCTTACGCACGTGAAGGGACGAATTTTGTGGATTCGGCGGCCCTTCGGTAGCAAGCTGCATCCAGTCGGGGAATAGGTTTCCTGGGTAAACGACGTGGATCGAAACTTGGCGTGCGTCAGCCTAGAACGAGGTCTAGTATCCATAGTGCTTTGTTTGTGAGCAGGTCAATCATAGTGTAACCGGTATTACCTAGTGATTGATTGGAACTCTTGGGCAGATCACACCCAAGGACAGGATTAAACCCCAGTTGGGGATATAACCTGTATAAAAATCTCGTCTCACTCTACTTTCTGCTATTTACTTTACTGTGAGACAAACCCGAGACACGCTCTAATATCTAGGTGATATCGTAGCAATCATTTCTGAAATTAACGTGATATTTTGAAACAGGGTTAGGGAGATAACATCGATACTCATACTGAATTCAGGGAAATAACACACTCTGAAATATCTTCTTAAAGAAAAGTATTTTTCAAAGAAGAATAAGCCATTTTTTTATATAGCCTAATTCACCCTCCCCCCCCCCTCTTAGGCATATTTTACACTTCATATGGGTTCCATAAATTTTAGGAAAATTTGGTACGAATAATTCATCCTATTGATTTTCTTCTAAAAATAAACCCAACATTAAATTATTGCTGAATAAACCCAACTACAGTAAAACCTCTATAATTAATAACATTGGGACCATGGAATTTTGTTAATTTAGAGAGATATTAATATATCGATAAATTAATATTTTATTAATTAAAAGAGACACTTTATATTCAACAAATTTAAAATTTATTGACGGTAAATGAAGTCAAATATGTTTCATTAATTATATTCTATGTACTCAAAACAATTTAGATGAAAAAATATCATTTCAAAATTAGTCAAGGTACAATATCAAATGCTCTCTGGATATCATTGAAGCATCGTTCTACCAACTTTGAGAAGGGTGGAGATATTAAGCGATACAAAATAGCGACAATAACGCTTCACAATTTTTGGTTGCAGCTAGATAACTCGACATCGGAAATTGACTGTAATTAAAAAAATTTGGGGATGAAATCCAATTAGATTAGAATTTATGAAAATCTAGTAACAAATATATTCTTATTTTAGCAAATTACCATAATTTATAATTGTATTATTTATGATGTAATACCCGGGCTCCGTAACTTAGACCGGGTAATGAATTGTGTGCATTCTATGTGTTTTAAGTGCCTGTATAATTATGTGATTTGTGTGATTTCGTGGACCTCACGGGTTAATTATGTGCCCGCGCGACTTTTTGAATTTTGCGCAAGTAATGCCTATGTGAGTATGTGAACATGTGTGTACCAATAATGTGCGTATGGGATGTTATCTCTCTCAAAAACAATTAGATGCATTATGTGATATCTAATTTAGTAGGGAGTTCTAAAAAATATGAATAAGGGGGAAATTAAGGTAATCATATGGGTGGGAATAGAAATTGACTATCGGCTAGGACTTAATTCCAACATTTAAAGCCCAAACCATTAGAAATAGATATTTTGGAAACAAAGTTCACTAAGATAAGGGAGTCCCACGCCACTTCATGTCCCATCAACATACTTTGAATATTTTAATACATATCCAAACCTTAGATAGTGAGAAAAACACGTCAACAAGCTAAGAAATAAGAAAGACCGAAGAAAAAGAAACGAAGGGGACGACGTAGATTTTGGGCAAGACCCTCACATCCAAGTTGCTCAAATTTAGCTAGAGGAAGAAGAAAATCACCTTGGAGCTTAGGAAAAGGTATATAATTTAGTTGTTCATATAATTTATTAATATATATATATATATATATATCTACTCATGCTAACTTTTATTTAATACTCTACTAAGATAAGACGATTAGGGGTCACGAAAGAAACATCAATTGTTGCTTTCAAGCCAATTTTTATTTTTATAAGGGCTCGAATGTGTTGAGATTATTCATTATTCTTAAAGAAACCCTTTTGTTTGAAGATTTAGTAGTTTTCAGGGTTAATAGTGATTTTGGTTAAGGAAATATCAACGTATTTACTCATATGCATGATTGAAGCTTATAAGAATTCATTTTCGAGGTCTAGGAGATATTTGAAGTTCATATGAGACTTATACGATTTTTTTTTAAAAAAAAAGAGATACCTTTTGGTAGAAGCCCATAAAAATTTTAGATGTTGGAAGTGTTTTAAGGGTTCGCGAATCGAACCCTAGTTGGCGAATTCAAGTAGTTTAGCGAATAAAGAATTCGCGAGCCATGAGCCAATCCGCGAATCAAGAGGGAATCGCGAACCCCGACTCGCGAACCACCCGCGAAATTTTTTTCACGAATTATAGAGGAGTTCGCGAACTAGGGTCTAATTTGGCGAATTAATGTAATTTGCGAATAGGTGGCATAAGAGATTTGCGAATCCATGACGATCGCAAATTACCAAGTCCGTGAAGTGTATGTGTGTAAGGGTGAATTCTGCGAATCATGGAAGTATAAAATATGCTTTGCGATTTTAGAGACCATGTTAGTTTGCAAATTAAAGGAATAAAATAATACTTTATAGGTACATAGAGTCACGAATTATAAATATTGCAAGGAGAACTAACAAAAATTATAGCACTTGGCGAACCCAAGCTAGTTGGCGAATCATGCATATACTAGGGAACAAACTTCATGAATAAGTGGTTGGGAATTGTGCTAGGGAATAAAATAATGTTAGGGGCACTTGGAACTTGACGGATTAGGTGTGAATATTAATAAATTATATGAACTTAGTGAAGTTATGTGTTGATAGTTCACGAGTCCTTGGGTGGGTAACTCAATAGGCGCATAAGTAAAGAATTATAAATTATAAGATAAGCTTCACAACTTCCAAGGGGGGACTTCACGAGCTTAGTGGGAAATATAGGAATAAAATAATGCAGTATCATGCAAGTGGCGAATTTTTGTGTGGAGTAGTGAACATTACTAGGAATAAAATAATATAGCTAGTGCAAGCTTGGAATATTGTATATTATTAGGTTTGCCCCCGTGCAATGCACGGGTAGTTTGTTGCCATGAAAATTGAATTATTATTCAATTAAGATGGGTTTTCTCTTTCAGTTATATACATCAATCATTCCATTCGTTATTGAAAGCGCAAAAGTGATACAACTCCTTAATTTGAACACTATGAAACATGTTTTCATCAAATAGAATCATATTCATAATAAACGACAACACGATATGTTGGTCGATGGTGTTGAAAACACTGTGGTATACTATGTTTGTTAACCTCCACTACATCACCCGATGCACGCGTTATGTTTTGTGCGATATAAATCGACATGAATGGCGCCCGAAAATAGCAGGTTTGTGATAGAATTTTCGACTTGTTTAAGTAAATGGGTAAATAACCCAACTCAAATATTAAGTGGACCATGTTCGAATTTTCAACCCGAAATCAACCTGAAACAAACCCATTTAATCCGAAAATACAAATTATTAGAATATCCTTAACATAAATAAAATAAAAGGAAAAATAGATCATATGCTCGATGAATTATGCTGAGATGTCACGAAAATGAGGATGGAAGATCAATGGAAGATAGCTTGCTTGAAAGTTTGGGTTCACTATTATCGGCTTCGGTTGATACCCGGTGACTATTAAATAACTTGATATTTAATTATGATTTCTGAGACTGTTGTTATTTGAAAGTAAAATTGTTCTTAATTATATCGATCGTTTAGGAAAAAAATAAACAAACGTTTCTCTGTATATTGTTTATTTGGATTTATAATTCTGTTTATTTAACTTTTTCTTGCTTTTTGTTTTAAAATTTTAAACGGCTTGGCTGGTCAGTGGGTTAGATTTGAGTTAAAATAGGTTGGGTTTGGGTTTGATATTTCAACCCGTTTAAGTAAACATGTTAGGTTAGGGTTGAGGTTTTCAACCGGTTTATTAAAAGGGTTGAACCCGAATGTGACCCGACCATATGTTTTGTCACACATATCATTCTTTTTATCGTGTAAATATTAAATTAATGCATGATTATCATTATCTCTTTATAAAAACGGTAAAATAAAATTTCTACAGTTTTACAGTCTTGCAGTCTACAATCTTTCAATGTTTAAGTAGTCTCGCCTGATAGTTGTGTATCGTACAGTCATACAATGTTTAAGTAGTAGTTGTGCCGTCTTACAGACTGCAGTCTCATGGCTTTGCGTTCGGTCACACATTATTGCAGTCTGTACACCCATTGCAACAATATTACATACTCACGGTCTTACATTTCTGGAACAGTATTCTATTGTTGTATTAAGTCTGCGAGATTATATTCTACTTTAAGTTGTATCAGTCTTGAACGTTTCCAATATTTTAAAATTCCACACACTAATCTGAGTTAAATACTTGTGAAAATAAACTCCATGAATGGGGACACCAAGCTCATCGACTAATGGGCTCGGTAAATATTTAAAATCATATGCTCCAAAACCAGTCAGTTAACATGTACTATTCATCTTGAACTCTGGTTAACACTCTCATAGAAATAAACATATAATTCAAACGCAATTTGCAATTCGATATTCACAAAAGAACTAAACGGTTACCCAAAAGTACTGCAATCGAATTCAAATAGCCATTGCATTCATCAAATTCCCAAGGAAAAACACCATGTAGCTAAACATAAAAGTTAACGGTAATAAAAAAAAGGTAAAAAAAAATGCCATTGCAAGTTTACAAAAAATCCACGTCTTGTCAAGTTAGCGAAGATGAAATCGTCCCAATTTCCGATCCGAAATTTTGTCGTAAAGAAATACGTTTTATATTATAATATCTAAATTTGTTTAATGTCAAAAAAATCTCAACATGGTCAAGGTTGGGTTGATTTCATCCCATTGACATGAAAGAGATTAAATCGAAGATCAAGATTCTCCATAAACTTCCTGTTTTTTTTTATTATTTCTAATAATAAATAAAACAAAATTTATATACATTCTTTTATTTTAGTTTTTATTTTTAGTTTTATTTATTATTTTCCTTTTTATTTTTATTAAATAAAAATAATTAAATTCACAACTAAAATATATGTATATTATAATATAAATACAAACACCTCGGTCAATAAATACAAACTATATATTATATTATCTATAGCCGGGAAAACATCAGTAATCTACGAAAAATCTATACGACGTTCGACTGCTTTTACAAAACCAATAGTGATCCATCGCAAAGACAACCTTCCTATTTCACTCCACTAACTTGTCATTGCTGGCAAAACTTCCTATGGCTGCCCGTAAACCGAATTCTTTATAGGTTTTCACTGACCTTTAGGTACACACCTTTTTTTCTGAAATTGTCATAGAGCTAAAGTTGTATTCACTGCACGCTGACCTTCGAGATTGGCATTATCACAATCACCCAACATTGATTTATTAGTGAGATACACAAACCAAATGTTGACCCATGCCTGAAAAAAGTAACCAATCGTAAACATCAAACTCAATGCCGGTTCATCACTTACCTAACTACACAAAAGAACTTAAAAAAGCTGAAACTCCCCTATGAAGCATTGGTGATGATTAACTCTCTGAAGAAATATCCTTATTAATGTAGAGGGAGTTGATATTATATCCATGAGACGCGACACCTCAGCCTGGAAATGATAATATGCGAAAGCTTTAGTATATACATGGGACATATACTCAAATCAAAATAAATCGAAACCAAACATACTCACATCATTTAAGCAACGTTCACAACAAAAAGACTTCCATAAAATTCACTAAAATACTTATGGGGAGGCTAATGATCAAGACTTTTTTATCCTGAGAAGGAAAAATATAACAGCATCAACACATTCTGTTGAAAAAAATTAGTATTATAAGAAAAGGAGACATAAAATTTCGAATAAAGCAGACTTAACAAAAAAACATAAACAACACAAAAGAAAAAGGAACCACCAGCATGCAAAGAATCTCGCCGAACAAACACACAAAGCCACAATTATACATGAAAAGAACAGACACATACACATAGTGAACAACCAACCAAAAGACATGTGCGCGTGTAGAAGAACAATCAAATAGATTTATTTCGCCTTATAAGGTAATTCATCGCAGAGACTGTAATCTGTTGCCCGTGCGATACACAGGTTATGTTTTGTGCAATATAAATCGACACGCATGGCACCCGAAATAGCAGGTTTGGGTTAGAATATTCAACCTGTTTAAGTAAATGGGTAAATCCAAACCCAATTCAAATATTAAGTGGACCATGTTCGGTTTTCAACCCGAAATCAACCTGAAACAAACCCATTTAATCCAATAATATAAATTGTTAGAATATCCTTAACATAAATAAAATAAAAGGAAAAATAGATCATATGCTCGACGAATTATGCTGAGATGTCATGAAAATGAGGATGGAAGATCAATGGAAGATTGCTTGAAAGTTTGGGTTCACTATTATCGGCTCGGTTGATACCCGATGGCTATGAAATAACTTGATATTTAATTATGATTTCTGAGACTATTTTTATTTGAAAGTTTAATTGTTTTTTAATTATATCGATCTTTTAGGAAAAAACATAAACAAATGTTTCTCTGTTATTTTATTTAATTTGGATTTATAATTCTGTTTATTTAACTTTTTCTTGCTTCTTTTTTTTTTTAAATTTTAAACGGCTTGGCTGGTCAGTGGGTTAGATTTGAGTGAAAACAGGTTGGGTTTGGGTTTGATATTTCAACCCGTTTAAGTAAACATGTTAGGTTAGGGTTGAAGTTTTCAACCCATTTATTAAACGGGTTGAACCCGAATGTGACCCGACCATATGTTTTGTCACACACATCATTCTTTTTATCATGTAAATATTAAATTTATGCATGATTTACATTATCTCTTTATAAAAACAATAATAAAATTCTACAGTCGTACAGTCTTGCAGCCTACAATCTTACAATGTTTAAGTAGTAGTTGTGCAGTCTTACAGTCTTACAGTAGTAAGCTCTCTCATTGCAGACTGCAGTCTCATGGCTTTGCGTTCGGTCACACAGTCTTGCAGTCTGTAAAGCCATTGCAACAGTCTTACATACTCACGGTTTTACGTTCTGGAACAGTATTCTATTGTTGTATTAAGTCTGCGAGATTTTATTCAACTTTAAGTTGTAATTAGTCTTGAACGTTTCCAATATTTCAAAATTACACACACTAATCTGAGTTAAATACTTGTGAAGATAAACTCCACGAATGGGGACACCATGCTCATCGACTGATGGGCTCGGTAAATATTTAAAATCATATGCTCCAAAACCAGTCAGTTAACATGTACTATTCATCTTGAACTTTGGTTAACACTCTCATAGAAATAAACATATAATTCAAACGCAATTTGTAATTCGATATTTACAAAAGAACAAAACGGTTTACCCAAAAGTATTGCAATCGAATGTATAAATGGAGTAGATAAACATAATTGGGATCATTAAATAACTGAAGTTCAAAATCATTGGAGGAAAATAAAACAAAATGAGCAAAGCAGCAAAAGACTGAGAATATAAACCTAACACAAACAAAGGAAGAACACCTTTCTCCTATCCGCTGTAAACTTGACATAAAGGACAAAGAAATTGTCTAATCTAAAATATCTCAACTCTTCAGCAACCAAAAAAGTATGAATCTTATCAAACTCTGAGAGTTTTGAAACATTTAATGTTCTCGCGTCATCACCCACATTGCTATTCCCAAACCAATCACCCCATCGTGAGGTCAACCGGTCATCGTGCTTTTGAGCCAGTTGTGTTGTTCTTCCACTAATCACTGTCGAGGATTACCTGATCGTTTTTCTTACAGAAATTGTTCGCGCTCTCGTCTACCTGCTTCTCCTTCTTCAACATTAGCATCCTCCTTTTTACGGTGCATGGACAACAACACCGTACCGCTGCGCAGCAACACCACCGCCAGCGCCAACTGAGAGACGCCACTGCCGCCCACCAAGGATCCATCCATAGTCTCGGTCTCCTCGCCAACCTCCTTCAACCTATTTAGTCAGGCAAAACGCTATTTTTTACGTCGGGCTTATCCTTCCTCCTTAGACCCGAGCATCGCAAGATCATAAAATAATAGAACACTTAACAAAACGTCCATGATATCTATCGGGACATTTATTTTCTCCAATTAAAAGGATACAATTATCAAATCAAGATTCTTCCTGAGAAGGCATGATACATAAGTCACTAACCTGGGAGGATGTGTTCTTACTGATACATAATTAACCAATCCTAAAGTTCTATGAAGGCATGATAATCCACAACAGAAGTCACTAACCTGAGAGGAATGTTATACGATGCCTCTGTTTAGGTCTTAGGAGCTTCATGCCTTTTCTACGATCCGAATTCATGAAGTTCTTGATAGAAACATCCTCTACACTGTGCATAAGGTTTGTTATCTGTGATGGATAAAATAGAGAACAGACCTGGGTTAACCTGTACCAAAAAACCATATAACCCACGAATGTATAGCTGGACTTTCTACACTGAAACATCCAAAACCGTGGAATGACCTCATCAGTACTTCCAATAGGAGAATTCTCTACAATCTCCATATACGACTTGGAAACTTTGCTCGAAGTTATTTGCTTAAACAATGAAATTAACGTTTCTTTTAACATGCCTCTTATTTTGAAAAATTATTACATGAGCAACAATCCCAATAAAAAAATCGAGACCAAGAGTCTTAATCACCTTTTCATATTTCTTTAGGGTCTTGGAGAATGCAGCAAGATTCATGAAGCTGGTTTTCCCATTTAGTAAATGATATCACCAACGCATAATCACATAGATTTTCAAAAAACAATTGAAGTTCAAAGTTATCACATACCTGTAATGCTTCAGAAGGCACGGCTTCTGATAGAATTCAATAACAGCAGCCTTCAACCTCCTTTCAGCTTCTTTGTAACGCAATTGTTTCCTGTCGCTTCCTTAAAAAACTCGTGTTATTGCTGATACTGGAGTATCATACAAGCTAGCAATCTTTACGCGATCTAGAATTTTTGAGTGCAATCTTTCATGATCATATATATTTCCACTCTCATTTCTCGAACTTTCTGAGGAAGGATTATTGGAAGTCTCTTGTCGACAGCTCAAGCCAACTTCTGCATAATTCATCTACAGTCAGGCAAAATAGTGAAGATCAAAATACATTTCTTGTTTGGCTAATTATGTGGTACATCACTAACCAGCAGCAGCATTCTCGACTTGATCTGGAGAAGTAGCATGCTCCACAGCATTGGGTACATCAGAGTCGGGCAGCATCAACTCGATTTTCAAGGCAATAAGAGCCTCGTCGTTCGAAAGTACTTCCAAAATCTGTCGGCAATCGAACTAATGTAAAAGAATTCAAGAAAAGTTTGAGTAAGTGAAAAATGCTTATATTTTAAATTACGCACCCCATCAGTGGCCAAGACTACTAACTCGTCTTTATCGGTGATGCGTCGGTAAGAAACTTCGGGAATGGAATGAGACCAAACTCCTTCAGACAGAAATCGCCGAATGCACGTGCCATTGCGAGCTAGGGAGAGTTTTAGTTTGGCATCCACATTCTCGCAGCCTCGGGTTCTTGCTGAAGGGAAAAACACGCCCTCTGCATTTTTTTATCCTCTCTACTTCGGCTGTAAGAGTAAAGGAACCGATTAAGTATTAAAATACAGTTTAAATGAACTCCAATTCACACATCAGAATTTTGGAAAAATACTAAATACTGAAGGAACTCAAAACACTTCTGTTTGTCGACGCTTGCTTACCAGGAAGATCAGGTTTAAGATCTACAGCCAACTGGACTGCAGTAAGCATATCATTACGATCTCTTGTACCCAATACAGCCCTCGAGTCACCGACATTTCCAATCACAACATCTTGACCCTTAAGTAAACAAAAAAAAAGATGATATTACAATAACTTCAGTTAGAATTTCAGAAAAAACTATCTTACAGTTTACCTGTTTCACCAAGGTCACAACTGTTGTTCCACTGCAGAAGCAATCAGTATTAGCATACGTTCTCAGTTCCCGTCCATGACCTTAAAGGCATTCAGAAATGAATCCTTTAATATTTGAAAAATCTCGGGTTCCTTTTCAGTGTCAGCGGCTTCAAAAGAAGGTTGGTCTTCCACATTAGGGGATGATAATATGGAGGAGCCTTCTGAGAATAAATTGTCGCTACGGCGTGCGTGGCTAGGGCGGGTGGAGGCAAAATATTATGACACAGTTCACAGGTTAAGAAAATTACTTCTATTGCCCAAGATTCAAAAACAACGTTAAGATCTTTCTTTTTTCAGAAAAAAGGGTCACTAACCTGAGCAGCTTGAGACCAATTCATCACCACGATAGTTAGGGCTATACCAACTACGTATCCTGCAAAAGCACTTTTGATGTATTGGCTCTCTTTTCCTATGGAAACATCAAAGCTCAAAGCCAATGCCACGAAGATTACTGAGAAAAGATGATGTCGAAGTCGAGCCCCACAGATAAGTTTTGGGTTTATGTCGGAGTCAGCGTAATCATATTATTGAATTGTGTCTTTAGTGTTGTGCATCGCCTCCTTGTAGGCTTCTTGGAGCTTGCGGCGGCTTGTTGGTGAAGAACTTCTTCTCCGCCGCCGTGGTACCCCTTAAGCTGCCGGCTAGTCGCCGCCGCCCAGCTGATGACGTGGATGATCGGTTTCTTTGGGTATTCTTGAGGAGGAGTTTGAGGCGAGGGATATTTTCCGCTTGAATTGGGGTTTTTTATTAAAAATGGAAGGAGTGGTAAAATTCATACCAGGCCGACTACTTTTTTGACGTTTTGATTTGACTTTGTCCATTCGTTTTCTGGCATCATTTAATATATAAAATGTCTTTTCATTTCTATCATTAATAAGTCCGGCGACGGATAACATGTTATACAGTGCAATCGCCCCAAATAAAATATAGAATCACTCATGCAATGCCACATCAGCACTTCCATACATAAAACTCGGAATCTATCAACATAAAATCAGAATAGTGATCAGAATGTCATCTGCGCACTCTGATTGCATGGGAGGGGACTCCTTTGCTGACGTGTCGTGCGCAGGAGAGTTACCATCCAACTTTTATATATATAGATGCCATGAACTCCACGAATTATTTGTCGTACCACGAGAGTTCGCGAAATGAGATTTTCACTAATTGAGAGAGAAAAGAGATTGGATAATAATTCATGAACTTTGCGAATTAGACCAGTTTGGCGAATTGATAAGTATTTTACGAACCGTGGGGGTGGTAAATTTGGTGAACTATGAGAGGTTCGCGGATCACGTGTAGGTCGAATGAATTCGCGGAATAGTGTAGTTCGCGAACTGAGGTGAACAATTCGCGAATTAAGAGAGAGCTCGTGAAATATTAGTTTCGCGAATTGAAGTGACGTAGTCCGGGAAGTTCGCGAAAGAGATAAGTCGCGAACTAATGAAAAGTTTGCGAATTGTATGGTGGTTCGTGATTTTATATGACATCTGAGTAAGATGGATTCGCGAAATGTAAATTTGGCGAATCCATGAGAGACCGCGAACTATGAGAGTTCGCGAAACTTCATATGGCAAATAAATTAAACGGATTCGCGAAACAGGGCAAATTTGGCAAATCATAAGGCCTTCAAGTATGAAATTCGCGAAAGTAAGATAGTTCGCGAACCCTAAGTAGTGCGATGAGCTTTCACGAATTAAGGTATTTCGCGAACTATGAGTAGAATATCATTTCACGAACTAAGGAAGAATCATTCGGCGAATTAGGAGAGGGCTTGTGAAATACTAGTTTCGCGAATTGTACGAGTGTTTAGCGAATAGTATGTAAAGAATTATAAGAATTAGGCCAAGCCACGGATCACGAATCATGAGGTGAGTTTCACGAATCATTAGGGGTTCGCGAACTCTATGAAGATTCAATAATTTACAAATTTAGCAAGTCACGAATTATGAAGTATGCCACGAATTTCACGAGTCTTGAATTTTCACAAAGTAACGATGAACGAACTATTTCCAAATAATTATTTCTTAAAGGCAATGTTAATTATAATATCTTAACATTTAGGAAATTCAAGAATTTAGACAGTACGCTGACGATATAATTTTATGCTTGGGGTCAGGGATTAATAATTTCATAGGATCACTCGCTAACAATCTACGGACACCACGTAAGTGGGACTTTTCAACTACAACACATAGAATTAAGTGCGCATTATTTATGTAGCCACGTGCTTCTATGATATGTGTGGATTATTACATGGCATGAATTACACGATACATGACATGATATGACAAGTCATTTGGCATTTCATACATGCATTTCACGGGCATACACGAGTCTCACGTAGGGTTGTAAAAGAATCGAATATTTTCGATTCGATTCGCGATTCGATTCGGAATATTCGTATTCGAATTCGAATATTCGAATATCGAATTCGAATACGAATTTATTTTTCGATTCGAATAATTATCGAATACGAATACGAATATACTGTTATTCGATTCGTATACTTATCGAATAATTCGATTCGATTGAATTAAAAATATTATATATACATTTAGGCCCAATAAGAATTTATTAGTTATTTAGATATTAGCCCAACCCAATCCAATTCCCACCACCACTCTATTGACGTGAAGAGATTCAAGCTTACCAAACCCTACATAGGCTTCTCAGTTCTCACTCATCTCACGCTCTCTCTTTCTCCCAGCCACCACGGTCCACGACAGTACAGACCAACGGCAGCCACCAACGGTCTCTCTCACCACCGCGTCGACCACCGGCAGCCACCACGACTTTCCACCACGCTCGGCTCTCTCTGCCGGTCGCAATCGCAGGTCTTTCTCTGGCGATGGGGATTCTTTTATTTTAATTGATTTATTCATCTAAGTCTGATGATGATTGGTGGTGATGGACATAAGATAATACTTGGTGATAATATTAAAGAAATGTCGTTGTTGGTTTGTTCTGCTTTGGTGGATTGCTAATTTACGTTATCTTCGTGTTAGTTTCTAGTTTAATATTGGATAGACAGCCCAAAAAATCCCTAGCTTCGAATTTTGGTTGCACGCTCGGCTCTCTCTCGTTCGATCATGTTATGTTTGTTGCTTTGCTAGTGTTTTGTTCAAAGCGTTGATCGAATTGTGAAATCTATGGATTCCCCTAATGCAACTGAAGGAGATTGCATTGAAGAAATTAATGAGGTAAATTTATAAATATAATTTATTCGAAACATAATTACGTATTTGTCATTTGAGATATCTAATTATTTAAACTTTAATGAAAGGTATTGTGTCCGAGATCGAGTATAGAGACAAATGATGGAGGTGGAAGCATCGAAGATGAAGATGGTCCCGAAATCCAAGAGGTAGGCATTGAAGGGCCAAACGAAGAAAAAAATGGTGAAAATGAGGATGATGATGCAAGCAAGCTTGAAAAGAAAAAGAGGAAGAGAAGTTCACAAGTGCACGGTGATTTCGTTGAAGTTACTTCAAAGGATGGAACAGATAGTTATCAATGCAAACATTGCAAGTCCCTCATCTGTAAGCAAGCTTCCGGTACAACAAGTCATCTTTTGAATCATTTGAAGAGGTGTCTCCAAAAGAAACTTCATTTGAAGAAGCAAACTACTTTGCAACTACAACCGGTAAAATCTAAATTTGAGTTGAGTCCTCTATCTAATGGGAGATATGATCATATGAAGCAAAGAGAAGCTATTGCACATTGGATTCTAATGCACGAGCAGCCATTCAACGTCGTGGAAAACTATGGCTTTTCGTTCATGTTCAAAGTTCATCTACCACAATTCGAGAAGATCTCTCGCACCACGGCGTGGAAAACAATGATTCCGCAATTCGAATTGCCAAAGAAACTTTCTCGAAGAGTCGTAAGTTGCCATTGGATGGTAAGTTGTTCCATGTAAGGTGTACTGCTCACATTTTAAATCTTATCGTTCAAGATGGTCTTTCTGAGATTAAAGATATTATTCAAGATGTTAAAGATAGTGTGCGGTTCATTAATCAGTCGGAGTCTAGATTGAGGAAGTTTTCTGATATAATACATCATTTGGGAATTCCGGTGAAAAGGTTAATCATTGATTGTCCTACTCGTTGGAATTCGACTTATGAAATGTTGGTTGAAGCCATCAAAGTTAAAGATTCATTTCCTATCTTTGCACAAAGAGAACCTTTATACACGTCTTGTCCGAGTTCAGAAGATTGGGATAAAGTTAAGGATGTTGTTGACATTCTAGGAGTATTTTATGAAGCTACTCATGTCATATCGGGTACCGTTTATCCTACATCTAATGTGTTTCTTGCTGTTATTTGGAGAGTCAAGCATGTGCTAAATGAGAAAGAAAGCCATCATGATGAGTTCATTAGAGGAATGATTCGAAAGATGAAACTGAAGTTTGACAAATATTGGGGCAGTTGTAACCTTTTGATGGCTATTGGAGCGATACTTGATCCGAGGTTTAAGATGAGGTTAGTTGAATTTGCTTTCAACAAAATATACGATGATGTAGATGCACGTGCAAATATTCTGAAGGTTCGAGATGCATTGTATGATCTATTCTTTGAGTATGTGGAAGATCATAACCTGAGATCTCGCAAAACTGTATCTACCATGCTCAATACGAGTTCTGCTTCTACGATGAGCTCCACCTCAAAAGGAAAGTTAATTCCTTCTGGTTTATCTATGTTTGATGAGTATTTAAACACTGTCGAAGTTGATGGCCCTAGTAAGTCGGAACTAGACATTTATTTAGAAGAAGGGGTGTTTAGAAGCAAAGATGGGGAAGTTGCTTCTAATTTTGATGCGTTGGCTTGGTGGAAATCTCAAGAACTGAAATTCAAAGTTTTGTCAAAATTGGCTCGTGATGTTTTAGCAATTCCTGTTAGCACAGTGGCATCAGAGGCTACGTTTAGTGCTGGGACCCGAGTTTTAGATCCTTACCGTGCAAATTTATCATCCAATATGGTACAAGTCTTGATATGTGGAGCAGATTGGATACGACAACTTCACGGAATCAACAAACCCATTATGACATATGTAAGTTCTTCCTTAATCCCTTTCTTGTTTTTATTGGTATCTTTACTTTCTTATTTTTTTATAGGTGGAAGAAGAACAGGTTGACGTAGTATTAGAAGCGTGATGATTGAAAGCAAGCTAAGAAAGGATACATCTAGTAGTAGGTAGTTCCCTCTTTAGTTTTGCATTACATATATAAGATCGAGCTCTTTCCTTCATAAGGTTCCTATGAAACATCATTAATCTATGTTTGTGCGTACCTTTGTGCAGTGCAGTGAAGACAAGATTATGATGATGGATGTATTGTTTTTACTAAGCTGTTTATTTGAAATTTGATGATTTTGGATTGGATAGAACTTGTGCTAGATTTATTTGATAAAAATATTGTTTTTGATTTTTTTTTGTTCCAGGTGTTATTTTGTACGTATTTTCAGGTATTTTTCGAAAAAAAATTAGGAAAAAATTCGAATATTCGAATATTCGCGAATCGCTCGAATATCATTATCGAATCGAATCGAATCGATTTTATGATTCGTCACGAATCGAATACCGAATACGAATATCAGCAAAAGATAACGAATACGAATACTAAATGCAAATATTCGGTTCGGTTCGGTTCGTTTGCAACCCTAGTCTCACGAGCGTTTTAAGACATGACATGTATTTATGCATGATCGCCGGGGCGCGACAAATAGTTGCTAATATTATTATGTATAGACACGTGCAAGACAAGACGTGTAATATGGCTCTTCTAATGCTACGAGGTGACTTTCTATGTCACCGATGTCAAGACAAGACACGTGCAAGACAAGACGTGTAAGTCGGACGAATGTCCTCGTAGCGAGATTTGCCGAGGACCCTACAAGACAAGACACGTGCAAGACAAGACGTGTATTAGGGATCCTACAAGACAAGACAAGACAATACATAACATGATTTTGTGAGGATTAATGAACATTGGCGCATATGCCTATGCAAGTCATGACACGGGCACCGCATGCATAAGTTTTCACTTACTGGGCTATGTAAGCTCATCCCATGTTTTATGTGTTGTAGGTCCCAGCGAACAAGGTACGTGATCGCCTAGCCGGCAAGGCATTCTTTTGAAGCTTCCGGGCGACTTTTGGGGGTGGTGTGTACGTGGATGATGACCTGTGAGGCCGGGCGCATAGGATCTTTTGCTGCACAAATATACACGACACATGTAGATAAAACTCGAATGTAATTAGAAAGTTTGGAAGCATTCTTTTGACATGTAACGAACGATGTTCCTTTATGGAAAAGGAAAAATTTATTCTGTATTTTCGTATTTCTTCTAACTAAATACGTAGTTAGGCACGTAAGACAAGTCTAGAAATGGTAGCGATGGCTAGGGTCTCTACATATGATTTATTAATTTAGAGTTTTAATGGGACCTAATATTTACAAAGGAATTTTCAAAACAGTTATTATCTTATTATCTTATCGAAATTGATGATTTTTAACAAAGGCCCAGCTCGGGACCGGAAGATTTTATTATTTTAGAGAGGTTGTTAATTTATAGAGTATTAATTTATAGAGGTTTTACTGTATTATAGGTATCTTCTCAAATTGGACCCATGCCACCTTTATCTAAACATATTCAATAGGTTAAATTTCTTTCTTTTTATATTTTTATTCTTTTGTTATTTAGAAATTATTTCACACTTTAAAACAACACGAAAATTTGAATAAATATTTCGACGATCCCAAGCAATTTTTATAAAATAATCAAAAATAAAAGTAACTCGAGTTTAAAAGTAAAAAATAATGTATTCAAAAAGTCATGTTATTCAAACTATATTAATTAAACTTTAAAAAATAACTCCAATAAAAATTTTAAAAAATCAAAACGAAAAAGTTTCAACGTAAATCCCACAAAATTCTTAGTACGATAATCAACATTTATAAAAATTTAAAGAAAAAAAGAATATCAAATATATAGATCGAAAATCATTAAATTATAATAAGTTATTATTAAAATATTAAACAGACGACATCGAGATATTTTTAGTATCATTTTTATTTTCTAAAGTTTTGATTATGTTTTATTTATAATTAAGTTTGCGTATTTTCTTTTTCAATTTTTCAGAGCTTTTCGTGGAAATTTTGTTTTGATTTTATATTTGTTTAATGTTGGAGATATATTTAACGTTTAATTAATATAGTGCTTGTTTGGTTGGGTGGTTGAAGAATGTTAAAGGTGGATTTAAGACATGTTATAGGGTGTTTGGTTCATATGTTTATCTAAAAAATGAGTTTATACATAACCACTCTAAACTCATACGGACGGGTTTACATAAACATACCTCTTCTTTAAAACTTTCTATTATTTGCCCCAATTAGGGGTTAAAAATACAAAGGGCACGTGATTAAATAAATTAGGGGGTATATTGTTCTATTAATAAATCACATGAGTTTTTGGTTATTTTTAAACTACATATGGGTTATAGGCAATTTAACCTATTGTTTATTTTTTAAAACATTGATTTATTTTATTTATAACTATTTATTCACAATTCATCAATATTTTTTATTTATATATTTTTCTTAATTTTTGAATTATTTTAATTTTAAAAATAAGTTACTAACATAGAAAAATAGAATAAGTAAAAAAATAAAAGAAAGAAATAGGTATTGTTACATGGATCTAATTAGTACTTTTCATTTAATTAAAAAATAACAAATAAGCAAAATTTGTTAATACAAGGGGAAATTAGGGTTGTCAACGGGGCGGGTTCGGGGCGGGGATCTAATCCCCGTCCCCGCCCCGCGAGGCAAACGGGGACGAAATCGTCCCCGTCCCCGTTCCCGCGGGGATCCCCGTCCCCACGGGGATTCCCCGCCCCGTCAATATTTTAAAAAAAAATCAATTTTTATTATTTTAGTATTATTTAAACTATATTTTAATATTAATTAAATTATTTAAACTATATTTTAATCATATTTATATTATTTTAATATTATGAAAAGTACATTTTCATATTATTTATCTTATAATAATATAAATTAAATATAATAATTATTATTTTAATTTCGGGGACGGGGCGGGGAACGGGGCGGGGATATCCGCGGGGAAAAATATTCCCCCTTCCTGCCCTGCGGGGATAGAATAGCGGGGATTCCCCGTCCTATTCGGGGCGGATCCCCGCGGGGACGGGGAATCCCCGCCCCAATGACAACCCTAGGGGAAATGGTCGGGTATCTTGCTTGTATTATGGTTTTTTGGGTATTAATGTATTTATTATTATCACTTTCTCCTTCATGGGCCTATGATTTTGTCACTAAAACAGAAAGCCCATTATTATATATAATTTAATCCATCGTTCTAGGGTTGAGCCGCGTCGCAGCTGTAGATTTCCCCTCCTACTGATTCGTAGTCTTCAGCGCAGCTCATCCTTCAGCAGCCATGGTAATATCTTCTTTTAGTGTAGAAACTTTACGATATCATCGTTTGGAATCGACTTATCGCCCATCAGATTTGTTGTTTTAGTCTGGAAATTAAATTTGTGGCTTTTAGAGATTAGTTCGTTAATGTTTCATGCTGATATGATTGCTGTAGATCATCTCAGAAAAGAACAGGAGAGAGATCTCAAAGTACCTCTTCCAAGGTAATGATTAGAACTGGTCACATGTGCTCTCATGCGGATTTGTTAAGAGTTGTTTTTTTCTCCCTTTACAGAGGGTGTGCTCTATGCGAAGAAAGATTACAACCTGGCGAAGCACCCTTTGATCGACGTCCCAAACCTTCAGGTGATTAAGCTGATGCAGAGCTTCAAGTCGAAGGAATACGTGCGAGAGACCTTTGCTTGGATGCATTATTACTGGTACCTTACCAACGATGGGATTGAATTCTTGCGCACTTACCTTAACTTGCCATCTGAGATTGTCCCCGCCACGCTGAAGAAGACAGCCAAGCCCCTCGGCCGTCCTACTGGTGGGCCACCTGGCGATCGTCCACGGTAAGCATTGACGATCTACTTCTTTATCGTGGATGTATTGCAGATTCTATTAATGAAAGAGAATGACATTACTCAATGATTTGTGCACTGGTAATGATATTCTTTGGTTCTTACTTAGTCTTGTGTGTATCAACAAGGGCAATGTCGCCTGTTTGAGGCTGGCAAGTTGACAGATTTCAATTGCGCTGATTGCATCCTACACAAGCATTGGCATTTATTTCTGTCCTTGTTATGTTAACCTGTTGTATATCTTGCTTGTTTGGTTATTATTTGACAGTGCTTCTGCTAGTATGGGGTCGATTGCATCTTGAATCGACATTGGCACTTTCTTTATTATTATAACCTTCCGTAGTAATATTTGGTTGCATCTAATGTGTGCATTAATCTAAGACAACGTGTCCTGACATGTTGGTTGGATTTCAGTTGTTGCAATGCAATTGCTTTAAACTCACTTGTTTTCATTTTGTTAACCACCCTTTATGTTTATCTCCATAAAATTTCTCTTAGTGGGCCTCCAAGATTCGATGGTGACAGACCACGGTTTGGCGATAGAGATGGCTATCGTGGTGGGCCGAGAGGAGGGCCACCAGGCGAATTAGGCGGTGATAAGGGTGGAGCGCCCGCAGACTACCAGCCTGCTTTCAGGGTAATTAAATTATACTTGTGAACCTCTGTCGCACATTGTATTTTGGTATTTATTGCTGAAACTTTGAATTTGTTGAATATTTTGTTGGTTCTTCGCAGGGTTCTGGTGGGCATCCTGGTTTCGGAAGAGGTTCTGGTGGTTTCGGAGGAGCTCCCCCGAGTTAAAGTTCGTGTTTTTCTTAAGGTCATTTTGCTTAGATGAGGCGAGGTATGTGTGGTATGAATGTTGAATTATGTTTTGCACTGAAATTGCCATGAATCTTTCTTTTGTCTCCTTTGAAAAAATTTATAGAAAGACTATTGCGTGTTCATCCTTTTTATGTTATTGTTATTTCTTGGATTTTCATCGAGTGGGCGTAAGATCGTGTTTAGTGGGTAAATCGTACGTATGTAGAAAATGTTTCATTTTTATCTCACAATCATGCCTTGCGGAACTTGTCTCCCTTATAACAGAATTTTGTTTCAGCTATATTTTGGTTGTAACTAGGGCTGGGTAAGTATACCGAAATACCGATATACTGTCCTTATCGTATCGAAACGTATCGAGAATATCGAAAATTTTGGTATATCGAAGTTTTTGGTAAGGTATGATACCGTACCGAAAATTTTCGGTACGGTAATGGTATGAAAATTTTAAAAATTAGGTATACCGATTATACCGAAATACCGAAATACCAAAAATTTTAATATTTTTTTATATATATACACACCTACATATATTATATTATTTCAAAAAATATAAAATGGATAAAATATAAGGATCATAAATTTATTTAGCCAATAAATTATTAAATATATCGAACTTTCTAAGATTATTGAGGTACTTACATTATAAAAAAAGGAAATACAACATACATGTTTATTTAAGGTTAATTTATGAATTTTAAATCTTTTTATTTTGAAAAGTTAAGGAGTTTGAATTGACTAAAAATTCGAAAACAATGAATTAACGAGTTATTAACGAGTTATGATACACGCATGGTAAAAAATTCTCCGTGTGAATGGTATAGAAGGTATGATACCGGTACCATATCGAAATTTCGGTATGATAACGTATCGAAATTTAAGGTATACCGAAATTTTGGTATGGTATTGGTATGATTTTTGTCAATATCGAAATTTCGGTACGGTATACGGTATCACAGTTTTGATACGGTATACCGTACCGAACCACCCCTAGTTGTAGCATAGCTTCGGCTCATAATAAACCTAGGCTGCGTTTAGTTGGTAGGTTGTATAAAGATAAAGACTCTTTTTATCGGGTCTAATATTGTTCACTTTAAAAAGTATTCACTGTAAATGGCCCGAGATAAATCAATGGCGCGCTACAATAAACTGTCAAATCCACTATAAGTCATCCAACGTGTATAGCTAAGATAATTAATTTAACCCATATTAATTATAAAATGACCAAAATGTCCTTATTCCATCCAATTATTAAATCATTTTTATTTCATGTAGTTTATATGGTAAAAATAAATAAACAACACTAATCTATTCCCTATTTCATGGCGATCAAATTGACATCCATATCTTATATTTTTCCATATTCATAAAAATAATTATTTTATAAACTATATATTAATGAAATAAATGCTACTTTTGTAAATTTACAAATAACATGGAGATAAAATTTAACTTGGGCTTTTCGTTTTCTCGTATGTTAAAGTAAATGCAGCCCTAGGTTTTAGCGAATGTATTGAACCATTGATATATCCTTTGGAAATGTAGTTTTCATGTGGTGATTGCACGTGTCCTCTATTAAAAATTAATAATTAATTGATGCTAACAAAAATTCCAACCCACGTACTCTCAGTAATCTTCCACGTACAACTTAATATTCCATTATAACCACCCCAATAATAAAAGACATACCAGATTTTCCGGCGATCCATAATAAATTTTTCGGGCCTTTCATCCTGAAGGAAGACTGTTTCAAGCCGAATATACAGTTGAAGCTCTCAAAGCGAGTTTTTCTACGCTGATTTAAGTTTAAATTAATTAAAAGGTGAACTTTTTTTTTTGTTTGTCGTGTTTTTTATTTTCGTTTTGTTTGTTAATTTTGGTGGTGGTCTGAGTTGTTCTCCAATTGGGTTCTACTGCGATTGGGGTGAAAACTAAGGAGGGTGTGGTTCTTGCTGTAGAAATGCATTATGTCGCCACTTCTGGTAATTACGAGTCTATCATATTTTTTATTTTACAGAATATATACTTTTCAGCCATCTAATCTGTGCATTTTCTCTGCGCACATCGGACGAGTAATGTCATAATCCTTCAGTGAATATTCATTGGACTCAAGCCCCTTCGTGTGAAGATTCAGCCCACTGAACAAAAAATATCTCATCTAACATTTTTCAGATGAACCAATGAGTAAATTTTAAGAAAAAAGAGACAAATAAAAAATCACACGTGCTACAAGTCTATGTAACCACCCACAAAAAAAAAAAGAAAAAACAGTCAATAAAAATAAGAACATCCCACTAAGATTTGGTCACCCATACTAAATTTACTCCTTTGAATGTTATGGGTACGTTCGTCTTTCCTATTCAGCAGTCAGATTATCTATTCATCTTATATAATCATGATATGATATCGCCTCATTAGATCATTTAATCTTATACGACTACGAAAAAATCTCAAAGAGTTGAACTCAAAAGAGCAAGATAAAAGTAATTTTTTAAAATTTCATTTGCCATGTGCTTTTATAATCAATGTATGTGCCATGAAAAAATCTCAATCAAGGCCAAAATTGCATATTTGTTTTTTTCTTTTTTAATTCAGGGTAGTTTTCTAGTGATTCGCATTCTACTATTCTAATGAAATTTACAGATAGACCAAAAGGTCCTTCGTTTTATGTTTTTTCTTGTAGATATTATAATCGTATATATCAACTAGCCTTCCCGATTGGTTGTTATTCACTCTCAAACCCTATCTCTTTCTTTGCGATTTGTTGGTATTTTTTGTCGATAAATGTGGTGAAATATGTTTGTGTATGATTATTTAATTACTCATCAATTTGTAGTTTTTTTTATTATTCACCCTCAACCCTATCACTTACATTGTGTAAAAAATTTTGTATTCCTAAAAAATCATGTTTTTAAAGTAATACTTCATAATGTTACGAGTTGGAATTTGTATTTGCCGTCTCCAACTTATTGCAGGTTATTTGTTATTGTTTCATTTCATTTGATCGGTGCATCGTTTGATGTAGTTATTACACCACTTCGGACCAGGTAAAATCTCAATTATACTAACTATTCTTTGTTATTATTTGTTTCATAATTACATCTTTGTACATTGGAAATAATATATAAAAGTAACATAATTTTAAAGATTGTACTAACCTATATTTTAACTATGTATGACATTGTTTTCGATCTAATACATGTTTAATGTTTAATGTTGATTTTCTTTATTATAGTTGTTGTAAACAGATTTCTTCACTCTTCAAAGAAGAAAAACAATTTTGTTCTAAAGTGGTGTGTACTATTAACCATGCAGTTGATAAACGGAAAATAACTAAAAACAGTCTTCTTTTTGGTATTATAACTTCATACCTCGCCAATCACTTCAAAACGAATATGGACGCCCATCCTTTCCGAACCTCTATCCCTTTGAATCAAACTATACAAACACGAAGTCGCAGCAATTGTCATTACAATGGGAATCTCGAGCTGTTAGGATGACAAACTCCGCAATAATTAATCAAGGCATTCCATGAATTGTCAGCCTACTAGACCCCACAACGAAGTTGGTAATATCTTATTTAACGTATGATTATTCACGAATTGTAAAACCATTAAATAATTTTTTATTGATTTAAAATAAATATTTTCTAGAAACATCTACTACAAATAGAAGATGTCGCTTCTTCCAACGACTGAATATTGGAGAGAAAACATCAAAGTTTGTCAATTGTAAGGCCAACATGTGGATTTCTGAGAAAGTTCGAGATAGTAGCGATCTGACAAATCCTAGATTTCACTTGTGTTGCGGAAGCGGTCAAGTTAAGCTACTAAATATTCCAATATCACCATCGTTCCTTCAGTCGCTTCTATCACAATCAGTCTTCAGAGACAAAGTTCGGAAATATTGTCGTTCACGTCAATTGGGGGCTGAATCGACAACAGTGTCAACGATGGTAGGGGACCTTTTGATTTCGCATTTCTGATAGTAATTGTCACCGAATTGGGTCATTACTATCTGAACCGGGTAGTGGTCCTAAATTTGAGCAACTTTATATTTACGACACTGAGAATGAGGTTTTCAATTGTCTTAATGCAATGGGATCATCGAGTATTTCAGATATAAATGAAGACATACTTCGTGATTACAAGTCATGCTTGACCTGTAAATCCATATGTATCGTTTTCGACGTGTCCAAGATATGCTGGTCGACTAAGAAAACAGTAGGAATGTATGCATACGTATCATTCAAGCAAGAGAAGGTAGACAATATACGCTTCCAACGTCAAGCGAAGTCGCTGCTTTGTTGGTAGGTGATTGTACTGAGAATTTGGGATACAGAGACGTGATTTTACAAATAAGGACTGGTAGTCTGCAAGGATAAACGAAACGCATCCAGCTTAAGTGCCTCTTCTGTATCCATAGTTATTTCCTTACGGAACAGATGGTTGGTCGTTGGAAATACCAATTATATCAAGTTCTTCAAGGGATAGAGTCTCGATGACTCAACTTTATGCATATCGAATTCAAGAAGAGAAGGGGATGGTGATAGTTTGGTTAGAGGTGGTCGTCTGTACCAACAGTTTATTGTTGATGTATATTGTGCTATTGAGCAAAGTCATCTTTTATACGTCAAATGTAACTAAGGTCGCTTGCATACTGAATTGTATAGAGGACTTCATGATGCAGTCTTACATGGAGATGTTAATGCATCATCTGTTGGACGAAAGTATATTTTGCCATCATCATTTACTGGTGGACCACGCAATATAATCCAACATTATCATGATGCATTCGCAATATGTCGTGCAATGGGTCCTCCAGATTTTTTCAATACTTTCACGTGCAATCCGAATTGGCCAGAAATAACTCGAAGGATACTTCAATATGAACGAGTTGGAGATCGTCCAGACATTGTGTCTCGTAGTTTTCAGGTGAAAAATGAAAGAATTATTACGTGATTTGAAGGACAGACGGATGTTTGGAACTGTCATTGCTGGTACTTTTCTATCTTTGTCGTAATTTAATGTTCGACATTATTATATTATTGGTATTTATTTGTTGTAATTATAACAATAATTGTTACATTACTAAAAAATTATTGCAGATTTATACGTCGTTGAATTCCAAAAGCATGCACTTCCACGTGCACATATTCTTCGTGACTCCAAATGATAAGCCTACAGGTGCAAATGATGTTAAAAACTTCATTCGTGTCGAGATTCCTGAGACAACGACCCCTTGCATACGAAACAGTCACTAAGTTTATGATTCATGGTCATGTGGTCCATGCTTAGTTGATGGAAAGTGCTCGAAACGTTATTCGAAATTTTTTTACGACGAGACAGTTGTTGATGATCGAAGCTTTGTGCATTACATGCATAGAAGAACACTCGCAACAACTTTGGGAAGGTCGAGAAGTTGATAACAGGTTGTCAGTTCCCTACAATAGGGATTTATGTGTCAAATATGATGCCCACATAAATGTTGAACGTGTAGCGGTTCGGAGCGTTATTAAGTATCTATACAAGTACATCCATAAAGGTCGTGATTGAGCAATGTTTGTCATTAAAGATGTTGTACCTCGCAATAACATCGAACACGCACAACCACAACACCTTGATGAGATAAAACAATATTTAGACTATCGTTATGTCTTTGCCATTGAAGTTGGAGGATTTTTTACTTCGCCTTTCAACATCAATACCCTTCTGTTGAGAGAATGTCGTTTCATTTGCTGGGCGATCAACTGTCTTTCATGACAACGATGACCTACATGAATTAGTTAATCAACCACAAAAAACATTGTTGACGGTGTGGTTCGAAATAAACAGACAGCATCACGAAGCTCGATCTTTGACATAGTCTGATTCTCCAACCGAATGTTTACGGAACCGTCAAAGTAAAACATGGAGAAAACGTCAAGTTTCTATTGGGAAACTGCCTTTTGCGCATCCAAATTCTGGTGAGCGCTACTATCTCAAGATGCTCCTTGCTAAGGTTCGTAGTGCAATGTCATATGAGGACATACGAACGGTTAGGGGAGTTATTCAACTGACAATTCATGCAGCGTATCTTGAACTGGGATTGCTTGACGACAACAATGCATGAAATGCTGCTTTAAGGGAAGCATCTACATGGACTACAGGTGCGCAACTAAGAAAGATGTTCAACTCTATATTGGTGTTCGCCGAAGTAGTGAATCCTACGGAACTGTGGGAAAAACATTGGAAAAACATGACAGACGATATTGAACATATGATTCAACGTCAGTCGAATAATTTTGATTTATGCCACACAGATGAAGAACGACGCCGTTTAGGTATTCTTTAGATTGAACATATTCTAAACAGAAATGGAAGGTCATTGAAAGATTATCCCTACATGCCACAACCATCGTTACAGAATGCGCAGCGCGCCACCAATCAATTGATAATATACGAACTTGACTATGATGCAATAGTAGAGTTGGAAAATTACGAACGCGACTATCAACGTATACTGCAAACAGGTCGGAATTTAGCCCACGAGCAAGACTTTCGTAATAACTCTACTGTTGCATCATATCAAGTTCGTCTATTATCAATCGACTGGTGGCACGCTGCACATCCTGTAATGATGGTTACGGCATGTGGGGATAATCTTTCAATGACCTGCCATTTCTGTTTAGAATATGTTCAATCTAAAGAATACCTTAAGGACGTCGTTCTTCATCTGTGAGGCATAAATTGAACTTATTCGATTGACGTTGAATCATACGTTCAATATCGTCTGTCGTGCTTTTCGAATGTGTTTCCCACAGGTCAGTAGGATTCGCTACTTTGGCGAACGCCAATATAGAGCTGAACATATCTCTTGCGCACCTGTAGTCCACGTAGATGCTTCCCTTAAAGCAGCATTCCATTCATTGTTGTTGACAAGCAATCCCAGTTCAAGACACACTGCATGAAATGTCAGTTGAATAACTCCCCTAACCGTTCATATGTCCACATATGACATTGCACCACGAACCTTCGCCAGGAGCATCCTGAGATAGTAGCGCTCACCAGAATTTGGGTGCGCAAAAGGCAGTTTCCCACTAGAAACTCTTTGTTGACGTTTTCTCCATGTTTTACTTTGACGGTTCGATAACAATTCGGTTGGAAAATCAGAATACGTCAAAGATCAGCTTGGTGATGCTGTTTGTTTGTTTCGAACTACATCATCAACATTGTTTTTGTGGCTGATTAACCAATTCATATAGTTCATCTTGATCGCCCGGCGTATAAAACTGCATTCTCCCAAGAGAAGGGTATTGATGTTGAAAGGCGAAGTAAAAAAAATCCTCCAACATGCTTCAATGGCAGAGACATAACGCCAGTCTAAATATTGTTTCACCTCATCAACGTGTTGTGGTTGTGGCAATTCGACGTTATTCCGAGGTACAACATCTTCAATGATAAATATTGCTCGACCATGACCTTTGTGGATGTACTTGTATAGATACTTAATAACGCTCCAAACCGCTACACGTTCAACATTTATGTGGGCATCATATTTGTCACATAAATCCCTATTTTAGTGAACTGTCGACCTGTTATCAACTTCTCCACCTCGCCAAAGTTGTTGCGAGTGTTCTTCTATGCATGTAATGCATAAAGCTTCGATCATCAACAACTGTCTCGTCATAAAATTTTTTGGATCGAGCACTTTCCATCAACTAAGCATGTACCACATGGCCCATGAATCGTATATTTTGAAAACATAGTTTTTAGGAATAAAAATTTAACACAAACAATGTAAGAGAAGGGTTGAGAGGCAATAATAAAAAAACTACAAAATGATGAGTAATTAAATAATCATACATTAAACATATTTCACCACATTTATCGACAAAAAAATACCAGCAAATCACAAAGAAAGAGATAGGGTTTGAGAGTGAATAACAACCAGACGGGAAAGCTTGTTGATATATATGATTATAATATCTACACGAAAATACATAAACGAAGGACCGCTTGGTCGATCTGTAAATATCGTTACAATAGTAGAATGTGAATCAGTAGAAAACTATCCCAAATAAAAAAAGAAGGAAATATGCAATTTGGCCTTGATCGAGATCTTTTCATGGCACATACATCGATTATAAAAACACATGGCAAATGAAATTTAAAAAAAAATTTACTTTTATCTTGCTCTTATGAGTTCAACCCTTTGAGATTTTTCGTAGTCGTATAAGATTAAATGATTTAATGAGGCGATATCATATCATTACATAAGATTAATAGATAATCTTTCTGCTGAATAGGAAAGAAGTACGTACGCATAACATTCAAAGGAGTAAATTTAGTATGGGTGACGAATTCTTAGTGGGTTTGTTCTTATTTTTATTGCCTCAGTTTTTCTTTTCTTTTGTTTTTGTGGGTGGTTGCTGTTAGTACTACGAATTCAAACATTCGGATTAACAGTTTTGGTGTTGACGCAACTGACTAATCTTGTGAAAACCGGAGACCTAAAGCATCGTTTACACTAAGGATTAAAAGTCGTACATATGCGACCGGAGTGACGCAAGCACGAAAGACTATGACAAATACCGATTGAAGATACCGGTCTTGATAAAGGAGTCAGGAAGCATGACAGCACGCTATACCGGACGAATGACAGATTGGACAATCAAGATAAGAGCATGCTAAAACAAAAGGGAAATTTCAGACATTTAATGCAATGCTGCATATCCAGAATATAAACAAGGTCAACTAATGCAAATAAGGAATAAAGCAAAGTGACAGGGTAGACTGCGGCACAAACTGGACAGACCCGTTTTGGAAACGTCATTTAATGCACCGATCAGAGTGAAGAGTCTATCTCACAACGGTTTGAATTTCAAACCTCAAGCATAAAAGGAGAGATGCAAGAAGAAGACATTTACCTCACTGAACTTCTACAACTTTACGATTTTGAAATCTCATCCTCAAAGAGACAACATTTGAGCGAGTCCCAAGCACTGTGAGGAGAGCACAAAAGCAAGAGTGAAGTCCAAAGACAGTTCTTTTCAGAACTTTGTTTATAGTTATCTTTACCAACGGACTGTAAAAAGCTGTTGAAGTAGGTGGATTGTTGTAAACAACTGCCTAGGGAACTCACTAGATTTGGGCTAATATTCAGCTGGGTAGGTTGTACAAAGTTGTATAACTGAAGATTTAGTGAACCTTCCTTGCGAGGAAGAAGGGGAGACGTAGGAGATTTTAACTCCGAACTTCCAGAAACAAACCGGTCTCACACACACATATACACACACTTATTCATTAACATATCGGTTTCAACCGCTCAGTATCATTTTCCGCACTTATACTGACCGGTCACTGATTGAGTACTTGTCCTTGAATAGACAAACCGAAAAAGAGACTAGCGTTTATTCACCCCCCCTCTAAACGCGTAAACCGATCCTAACAAGTGGTATCAGAGCGGGTTTTACTCAATCATCAAACCAATAAAGATGAATACATCAAGCAAGCTGCCGATGTTCTCTCGTGAAAACTTCATGGAATGGAAAGTTCGCATGATGACCCATCTAGCTGCCCAGAACGAAGATATGTGGGATGTCATCACAGATGGACCTCCAAAGATAGAAAAGATAAATACACTACATACACAGGACAACACACAGCCGCAAATGATTGCAAAGGTAAAAAGTGAGTGGACAGAGGCAGAGAAGAAACTGATGAATCTTGATAACGTCGTCAAGGACATCTTGTTCAGAACACTGGATACCGGAACATTCAGACAAGTGATGCTATGCAAAACAGCAAGGGAGGTCTGGACAAAACTTTGTCAAATCTGTGAAGGAAATGAGTCTACAAGGGAAAACAAACTCATTGTTGCCATACAAAAGTACGATAGCGCAAAAATGAAGCCAGGAGAATCAATGGATGACTTCGAGAGCCGATTCATGAATATCATCAACGACCTCACGGCTCTTGGAAGAACGTTAGAAAACAGAGACGTTGCCATCAAAATCATGAAAGCTCTTCCTCGTGAATGGGACGTTAAGACCATGGATATGAGAGAACCAAAGGATCTCAGCAAGATACAAGTTCATGACTTATTTGCTGAGCTCAAAGCTTATGAGTTCGAACTGCAAACGAGGATGGAAGAATCAGTTACAGGCAACCTGTCAATGCACTCGTAGCACCAGAAACTTCAAGTTCAAAAACATCAGAAGAACTGACTGATGAAGTCATGGCTCTCTTCGTAAAAAGATTCGGGAAGTTCATGAAGAAAAACCGAAGCAACAGTTCGGAAGGTAAGATCTTTTCGAAGAGTAAAACAGAAAGAACTGACGTCTCGTGTTTTAAATGTGGCAGGAAAGGACATTATGCGATCGACTGTCGTGAGTCAAGAAAGAGAAGGAGAAAACTGGTGGCAAGTCAAGGAAGTATCAAAAGGCATTGGTAGCCAAAGTTGGAAAAACCTGGGATGACTCTGACTCTGAAGAATCAGACAGCGATGAGTCAGATACCGGTAGTGATCAGGAACCTCATGAATGTCTTATGGCCAACATGACCGACAATGAGGTATGTGATTCTGTACCAGATGATTTTACTAAGGAAGAGCTTCTTGAAGCTCTTCAAGAAATGGCTGAAGAATATCAGAAACTTTCTACTAGAATTAAACAAAAAGGGAAAATCGCATCAGTTGAACAAACTGATAGTGATTTTAGTCAAACAAGAGTCTTGAATGAGGAAGTTAGAGAACTTAGAAACGAGATAGTACAGTTAAGGACTGAAAACGATAAGCTAAATGGGATCTTAAAGACTTGGAGTCAGTCCAAGAAGACACTAGAAGACATCCAGAGTAATCTAAAGGTTAGCAATGATAAAACAGGACTAGGGTTTAGGGAAACTGGATCAAGCGAACCGACAGCAAGAGAAAAGAATACCGGCTGGATTAAGTTTATCTCAGCCAGTTCTTCGCAAGCTAATAATAATAGCAACATACCTAATTTCCCAGTTAGGATAGAGAAAGGATTTCAACAAAATAGGAGATTACCAAAAACAGGGCCCTTTCAAAGCAGATCTATGTCAAGCGGGCATGAACATAGGGGGAATCGGAGGTATGACTATGAGTATAGAAACCGGGATAGACAGCACCAAAGTTCTAGATTTGGAATGACTAGGACTAGAAACGTTAAATATCTCATAGACCCTCAAACTGGTCGGACTGTTAGAGTCTTTCAGATCTGGGTTCCTAAGAGTCTAATCTATACTGGACCCAAGTGAAACTGGGTACCAATGTATGTATATATATATATATATATATATATATTTATGTTTTTCAGGAATACATTGAGGAACTGAACCGATCAGTATGGTATTTGGACAGTGGATGCTGCCATCACATGACTGGAAACGGAAGACTACTAAAGGAGATTAGGGCGCACACCGGACCAACAATCACCTTCGGAGATAACGGTAAAGGTAAAACAATAGGGAAGGGAGTGATTACTCACAGGAATCTTACCCTAAAAGATGTACACCTAGTACAAAACCTCCATTATAACTTAATAAGTGTAAGTCTAGAAATAACTACCTAATATATTTTGAAAAGGATAAATGCTTTGTCAAGGGCAAAGAGAAACGAATACTGATAACTGGTCATAGGGTCGGGGGTACGTATAGAGTTCACTGGGGAGATCAATCGGTATCCATCCAAACTTGTCTGATAGCTTATAACTCCAAAAGTTGGCTGTGGCACAAACGTCTCAGTCACCTAAACTTTAAAACTATATCAGCCCTTAGGGAAAATAATCTGGTTAGAGGTCTACCTAATCTAAGGTTTTCAAAAGATAAACACTGCACAGCGTGCCAGTTAGGTAAACAAATCAGGTCCACTTTCAAGAATAAAGGGAGTATAGAGTCAAACCGGTGTCTAGACTTACTTCATATGGATTTATTTGGACCTATACCGGTAGTCAGTCTTGGTGGCGCTAAATACACACTCGTAGCTGTAGATGATTTCTCCAGGTACACCTGGGTAGTATTTTTAAAATCCAAGGATCAAACACCAGTCAACTTAATAAAGCTCTTCAAAAGAATAGAAAATGAACAAAATAGTAACATAAATCGGATCCGTAGTGACTGGGGTACTGAGTTTGTGAATATAACGATAACCGAATTTCTTGAGAACCATGGTATACGCCATGAGTTATCTGCTGCTAGGACACCACAGCAGAATGGAGTTGCTGAAAGGAGAAACAGAACCCTCAAGGAAGCAGCCAGAACAATGTTGGCAGATGCAGACATCTCTCATAAATTCTGGGCAGAAGCCATCAATACTGCATGCTAGACACAGAACCGGTCCATGATCTACAAGAAACAGGGCAAGACACCATACGAAGTATGGACCGCAAATGTCCCCACAATCAGTTATTTCAAGACATTTGGAAGCAAGTGTTTCATCCACAACAATGGGAAGAATCAACTCTCAGCTTTCGATACAAGGGCTGAAAAGGGAATATTTCTTGGGTACTCTTTAGTCAGCAAAACTTACCGGGTTTTCAACACAAAAACTCTGTCTATTGAGGAATCAGTACACGTAGTCTTTGAAGAGTCAAAAACTGATAACCGAACCCCAGTAATATCAATCGTCTAAGCAATCAACTGGAGAGACCCCATTTTGAAGATGAAAGTGATGAAGAAGGGAATCAACCAGTATTGGAGCTGACAGAAATACCTATTGAAGAAGAAACTAAGATTCAAAATGCGACCACCGAAATACAGATGGAACCTGTGGAAACAAATAGCCCATACAATACCGGCCATGAAGCTGGTTCAGAAGGTGAAACTTATACAGGGACTCAAGAAACACCGGAGGAATCAATTGAGGGGGAACGCATCAAATGGAATCGCACAAAGCTAAATCATCCTCAGCAATTGATCATAGGAGACCCTGCTGCACCTATGAAAACAAGGCGACAGTCGAACCCAAATCTATTCAGTCACGCGTTCATATCGCAGATTCAACCACAAAGGTCGATGAAGCTCTCAAGGATGACAACTGGATAGAAGCTATGCAGGAAGAATTAAACCAGTTTGAACGAAATCAAGTCTGGACTCTTGTTCCAAAGCCAACACAAACTGTAATCGGTACGAAATGGGTGTTCAAGAACAAGCTTAATGAGGATGGACTTATCCCTAGAAATAAGGCAAGGCTGGTTGCTCAAGGATACAGACAAGAAGAAGGAATAGACTATGATGAGACATTCGCACCGGTAGCAAGACTGGAGGCCATACGGATTTTCTTGCCATATGCAGCTTATAAGGACTTCAAGGTATATCAAATGGATGTCAAGAGTGCATTTCTGAATGGTACAATATCTGAGGAAGTGTATGTTGCTCAACCACCCGGTTTCGAAAGTCATGAGTATCCTAATCATGTCTATCGGTTAAAGAAAGCTCTCTATGGACTAAAACAAGCTCCAAGAGCGTGGTATGAAACGCTATCGAAGTTTCTGACTGATCATCAGTTCACAATCGGAAGTGTTGATAAAACACTATTCAGATTCACTAAAGGAGAGCATCTGTTGATCGTTCAGATCTATGTCGATGACATTATCTTTGGGTCAACTGATCCTAAGCTGTGTAAGTGATTTTCTAAAATGATGCAAGATTAGTTTGAAATGAGTATGATGGGTGAACTCACATTCTTTTTGGGACTTCAAGTAAGACAAACGGAGCACGAGATATTCATAAATCAAGCCAAATATACAAAGGAGTTGCTCAAAAAGTTCGGTATGGAAAACTGTTCACAGGCTACAACGCCTATGAGTTCATCAATCAAACTGGACAAGGATGGATCAATTGAAGTTACGAAATATCGGGGGTTGATCGGATCACTACTATATCTTACTGCCAGCAGACCGGACATTATGTACAGTGTCTGTTTGTGCGCCCGGTTCCAGCCTGATCCAAAAGAAAGCCACTTCTCTGCGGCAAAGCGTATCCTGAAGTACCTCAAAGGGACTGTAAATGTTGGTCTATGGTATCCCAAAGACTCAAGCTTATCACTGCATGGATATACAGATGCTGACTATGCAGGTTGCAAAATCGACAGACGAAGTACCAGTGGCACATGTCAGTTCCTCGGTGACCGACTTATTTCTTGGTTCAGCAAGAAACAAACATCTATAGCCACATCCACAGCTGAAGCAGAATATTTGGCGGCTGGAAGCTGTTGTTCACAGATTCTTTGGATACAACATCAACTCGAGGATTATGGAATACAAGAAACAGACACACCTATCTTCTGTGACAATACTAGTGCAATCGCAATCACACAGAATCCGGTATTTCACTCTAGGACAAAGCACATCGAAATAAGACATCACTTCATACGAGATCATGTGCTGAAGAAAAATGTGCGCCTAGAACACATCTCAACCGATCTACAAGTCGCCGACATCCTAACCAAGCCACAACCAGAAGTTAAGTTTCTCTTCTTCCGAAATGCTTTAGGTCTATTGGATTTATCCTAAAATACCTAGGCATAGAGTCAGGGGGAACCTTGTTATATCAAATTAATTGGTATAACTGGTGACCTAGACACTACACCAAATTGTGCAAAGTGATGATCGTAATAAGCCGTTTATTGGTTTTTTTATCAGTCATTTCTTTCATACTGGTCAAAACTCATTACTACCATCAGTTTCGCCCAAAACTGATCCTCGTCACAAATATATATATATATATATATATATATAATTTTTTTTGGAAACTGCCTTGTTTTCAAAAATCGGGACACCTTCTACAAAACGGTATTGATACCGGAGTATTACCTAGACCAGGACTGACCGAAATCGTTCTTATTAAATATACGTCATCAATTGCACACATTTTATCATAACACTTTTGCAGGAGATCTGACAACACTGCAGATATGATATCGCAGTCTATGAAAGGGGAAAGCTAAGCGACAAGACATTCTATGCAGTTAATGCAAATACACGTTTTATCCCGCTAATAGACTCAGTACTCATACTCGATTGAAGACAGTCCACCATTACTTCTCTCTCTCAAGCCGAATAATCATCTTCTCCCCCAAAATCTCTTCAACCTCCTTGCAAAAACCCTATCCGACTCTTAGAACAATGGCACCAGTACACAAAGAATTTACAAGAAAGGCACTTCAAATCTACTTTGCTAACTGCAAGGAAACTGAACACGAAGAATTTCTTCCCATCCTCGACGCCCTAATTCAAACCGGCCTTCAAACCTTCTTCGACTGCACTACACAATACTACCCAGAGGCTCTGCATCAATTCTTCAACACCGTACTCATTGTGGGAGACCGCTTCCAGTGTCTAATCAACGGACATCAGTTTGATATTACGGAAGAATACTTCGCAAACCTTTTCAATCTGCCAACCTCCGGAAAAACTGTCATCAACGTCTCCGATGAAGTTAAGGAATCTCTCAAGCCTACGATGTCCTTAACAGGGGCCACATTTAAAGACTCAGACAAACGAGTGGTTCTTAAACCGGAGTACAGACTGCTCCACGATATTGTTGCCAAATCAATCTTGGGGAAGGCTGGATCGTTTGATATGCTTACAAGCGATAAGGTTCAGGCCATGGTGGCTATCATGACTGGGATGAAGATCAACTGGTCTTCTGTGATTTTCTCAGTCCTAAAGGGAATACTGCCAGTTCGTGACAGGCAGATCAAGAATTTTGCACCTCAACTGTCCTTCCTTCTCAAACACAAGATTGCAGATGTTGGCCCAGTTGAGTTGATTGGATTTGTAAACTGCATCTCTGCTAATACCATTCGCCAGATGGTGAGTACAACCTCGCTCACAAAGAAACCTGCTAAACGCAAAGCCACTGAAGATGTGGACATTCTCAAGCCCACTACGAAGTCTACTACTGACCAGTCTCTGGGATCGTCGAAGACTGATTCACGACCAAGATCCTCGGCGTTCAAAAAGAAGAAGATTGATGACAAGCCGGTCGCCTCAAAACCCTCCAAGAAGAAACTGGTCTTGGACTCTTCCTCCTCCTCTGACGACACTCAGCCGCTCTGGAAAGTGCTTACCAAGCCAAGGACCATGACGCCTAACAAGAAGGTAAAGACCGGGTCAGTCCCCTCAAAGAAACCGACACAATCTACACAACCTGTCCAGTCGGTTTCTGCAGCTACACCAACCATCACTGTCACTACATCTCCGGAGACAACTGGTTCGGTGGTCAAGACTGTCACATCACAAAGTGGTGTGAAGTTTCATGAACCAACCCGAGTTCTATCGACTGACAAAGGAAAGGGCAAAGCCATTGCTGTCCCCGAAGGACAATAGTCAGTCGATGAAACTGCCTGGATACTCATCAGAGAAGAGATTGCGGAGCAAATTGCGGACGATCTTCGAGCCTATGACGATTGGGTCGACTTTCGGTTCACTCTGTACAGTCAGAAGATCTGGAAGTCCAAAGGTCTCTCTGACCGACTCAAACAGGCCAGGCAGACTGAAGGGAAGCTCATAAAAGCACTAGGCATAGAATCCATCAAGCGCCTGGTGAACTCACGAGAGCTGTACCGAGTTAGTCTTCAAATGGCGCACCTGACGAGTTATATTGAACAGCACAGGGATAACTTTCAGCCAGAAGGACGAGATGCAGTGCATGAGCTCCAAATTCTAACTCGGTTGGAGGCAGAGCTGCAGAGTATGCAGGTCTACTATGCTGGAGTCTGGGCGAAACTTCACCCGGATGTTTCATCCTCCTCTGCTACTTCAGCTGCGCCAACCGGCTCAATCTCTGCCTCATTTGATCAGTCGCCGGAAGTCTCCCTCATGACAACGGCTTTGGTCCTCGCGCCTATGCCCTCGTCCTCTGTTCTACCTGATCATACATCTCCTCAACTGGCACAGAGTCCAGTTCTTCATTCCCCATCCGAACCGGTCTCTGAGGAACGTTTACTATTTAGGGAGCCTATTCCGTCGTTCCCCTGGGAATCTGTACCGTTATCACTACCGGTTCAGATTCCTGCCAGGCTGACACCGCCTCATGGACTACCTCAGACACAGATATCTCATCAACTACCTCTACTTCTCACCTTTGATGGTGAAACTGGATCTTCCTCTCCCATCTCTCCAGACAACATTCAGACTGTTTCGGCTACTTTGGCAGAACCCCAACCGGTAGAGGTTCAAACTGAGCAGGGAACCGACACCGAAGTCCGCATAACGACGAGACAAGGGCCTCCTGTATCTGCCATTGTGACTGAGTCCATCGTTGTGTCCACCATTCAGCAGCCGGAAATTACTCAGTCTTCAACCCCTCTATAGTCGCAACCGACTGTGTCTCCCAACACCACATCAATACCGGTTGATATTATGAGTTCACCGAGAGAAATCTCCTTGGTCAAGCAGACTTATCGCACAATCTCTGTTCTCAGCAAGCTATCAACGGTGACCGGTAGCATAATAATGAGCAGTTTCAAGCTCTCAAGGAAGATATCACCGGTCTCCGCTCTGACGTTTGTGCTGATCTGGATGTTATCAAAGGACAACTGACTGCCCTGACTCAGCTAATCAACCCGGTTAATGCCAAAAAGGGGGAAAGTACTGCAAGCGGCAGCAGAAAACAGAAACCTCCCAGCTCTAGCTCATCTGAGCCTCAGCAGTTTTTATCCAAACTTTATATCAAAACCAAAGATCCAAAACGAGCTGCAATTGAAGCTGCACTTATTCCGGATGCAGTCTTACAAAGACAGAATACGGCTGTACCAGTCAGCGAACCTGGTCCAGTTGAAGTACAGTATGATGGCAGCAGTTTACGGCTTCTAGCCTGCAACCTGACAAAGGAACATCTGGCCGATCTTAAGAGGTTAGATGATATAAAGGAAGATGCATACAAGGATGTTGCCAAGCTGAAGGAGGTAGAGCGGATATTTAAGAGCAAGGGATACAAATAAGTTATTGTTTGTATCAATCTCTTCTTGACATAAATAAAAATTGGTTTTCTGCTGACAAGTTTTGTCAATCACCAAAAAGGGGGAAATTGTTAGTAATACGAATTCAAACATTCGGATTAACAGTTTTGGTGTTGATGCAACTGACTAATCTTGTGAAAACCGGAGACCTAAAGCATCGTTTACACTAAGGATTAAAAGTCGTACATATGCGACCGGACTGACGCAAGCACGAAAGACTATGACGAATACCGATTGAAGATACTGGTCTTGATAAAGGAGTCAGGAAGCATGACAGCACGCTATACCGGATGAATGACAGATTGGACAATCAAGATAAGAGCATGCTAAAACAAAAGGGAAATTTCAGACATTTAATGCAATGCTGCATATCCAGAATATAGACTAGGTCAACTAATGCAAATAAGGAATAAAGCAAAGTGACAGGGTAGACTGCGGCACAAACTAGACAGACCCGTTTTGGGAAAGTCATTTAATGCACCGATCAGAGTGAAGAGTCTATCTCACAACGGTTTGAATTTCAAACCTCAAGCATAAAAGGAGAGATGCAAGAAGAAGACATTTACCTCACTGAACTTCTACAACTTTACGATTTTGAAATCTCATCCTCAAAGAGACAACATTTGAGCTACTCCTAAGCACTGTGAGGAGAGCACAAAAGCAAAAGTGAAGTCCAAAGACAGTTCTTTTCAGAACTTTGTTTATAGTTATCTTTACCAACGGACTGTAAAAAGCTGTTGAAGTAGGTGGATTGTTGTAAACAACTGCCTAGGGAACTCACTGGATTTGGGCTAAGATTCAGCTGGGTAGGTTGTACAAGGTTGTATAACTGAAGATCTAGTGAACCTTCCTTGCGAGGAAGAAGGGGAGACGTATGAGATTTTAACTCCGAACTTCCAGAAACAAACCGGTCTCACACACACATATACACACACTTATTCATTAACATATCGGTTTCAACCGCTCAGTATCATTTTCCGCACTTATACTGACCGGTCACTGATTGAGTACTTGTCCTTGAATAGACAAACCGAAAAAGAGACAAGCGTTTATTCACCCCCCCTCTAAACGCGTAAACCGATCCTAACAGTTGCATAGACTTGTAGGACGTCGTGTGATTTTTTTTGTTTGTCTTTTTTATTAAACTTTACTCATTGGTTCATCTGAAAAGTGTTAGATAAAAGATTTTTCGTTCATTCGGCTGAATCTTCACACGAAGGGGCTTGAGTCCACCTGAACTGAATATTCACATGAAGGATTATGTCATAACTCGTCCGATGGTGCGCAAAGAAAATGCACAAATAAATGGCTGAAAAATGGATATTCTGTAAAATACAAAAATAGGATAGACTCGTAATTACCAGAAGTGGCGACATAATGCGTTTCTCAACAACAAAAACCACACCTTCCTTAGTTTTAACCCCAATCGCAGTAGAACCCAATTGGAGAACAACTCAGACCACCACCAAAGTTATCAAACAAAACAAAATTAAAAAACACGACAAAAAAAAAAAAAAGTTCACCTTTTCATTAATTTAAACTTATATCGACGTAGAAAAACTCACCTTGATAGCTTCAATTGTATATTCGACTAGAAACAGTCGTCCTTCAGGAGAAAAGGCCCGAAAAATTTATTATGGCTCACCCGAAAAATTTGGTATGTTTATTTTTGCGGTGGTTACTAATGGAATATTAAAATGTACGTGGAAGATTACTGAGAGTACGTAGATTGGATTTTTTGTTAGCATCAATTAAATATTGTTTAATAAAGAAGACACTTGCCATCACCACATGAAAACTACATTTCCATAATACTATAGGATATGTATCTATTTTGACGTTTGGTTTTGCCAGATCAAAGCTTGAAGAAGCGTATACCTAGTATATTACGCACACCCAATATGTGTGCATAAAAGAAAAATTAATTAGTCGTGAGTGGTTTTGTTACTAATAATTTATATGTATCTAACTAAACAACATACTAAAAATAGAAATGGACAGTTAGTTTTTATGTAGTGTTGGCAACGGGGCAGGGCGGGGGCAGGGACCTAATCCCCGCCCCGTCCCTGCGATGCATTCGGGGACAAAATTGTCCCCGGATCCGGCGGGGATTCAAATTTTTTTAAAAAAATATAATATTTTGAATATATTATATAAATTTAAATATATTTTCGTTATAAATATTATATAAATTATAGTTTTATATATTATTTGTATTAATTTAATATTACTTAATCTATATTTAATATTATTTTAATATTATTTAAATTATAATTACATATTATATATATTATAATGTATAAATAGGGGGCGGGGATCCCCGCGGGGAAAAATCAGTCCCAGTCTCCGCCCCGCGGGGATAAAAACTCGGGGATTCCCCGCCCCGTTCGGGGCGGATCCCCGCGGGGACGGGGAATCCCCGCCCAACTGCCAACCCTAGTTTTATGAGGGTCTCGAATTGTGGGATGTTATGTGTTATTTTTAATTACTATTTTTAATTAAAAAATTGACATATCAAGTGATTTTGAATTACTATTAGGATCTCTTTCCTAATAGCATAGAAAGATAACTTTAATTGGTTAGATTAGAAGCTGATTTTTTTTCTTGAACTTCTCTTTTTGGTCCGATACCAATGTTACTCCACATAAAAATTTGAGGTTAAATCAGGATTAAATTTATGGTTTAAATTTAGTTTGGATGTCATGTACCAAAGTTTTTAAGGAAAAAGAACCGCCATACACAATAGAGTTCAAGTTAGATGTGTTCATCTGATTATGGTTCACGGTTATGAACTGCAGTTCACGATTAATAAGGACCTCTAATCGTTATCGAACCGTGTTAATCACGGTTACCATTACGATTTTAAACTGGTCGAGTTGGTTACTCTTACGGTTTGAATTGTGTCAATTTTTGTTTTACATACCTTTTTTTCCGTATAACTAATTAAATATTTTAAAATAATATTAAAAAAATTGATTGCAACTTAGAAATTTATATATAAACTAATAACTATTTGCAAAAAATATGCATCTTGAATAATAAAAAAACCCAATATCATCGTCTGATCTTCACTTCTTATAATACTCCAAGAACACTCGTCGTAGCGGTCTCCATCTAATGTCGATAAGGTACGTTGATGTGACACCGATCAGCACCGCATAAGAGGTGTCCACATAATACTAGTACTGTCAAACATGCCCGCGGCGCCCCGCCACCCCATTTCTCAGGCCCGCCAGAGGGCAGGCCTAGGTGGGTAAGCCCACGCGGGCCGCTGGCATTGGCGGGGTGGCCCTGGCGGGCCGTGGGCAAGCCCGCCAAATTTCATAAAATATTCTTTATTAAAAATTAATATGTAAATGAATTACATAAGTTTTTATTTTATTTTTGAGATCAAATTTCTAATTTAATGAAGTTTACTAACATAAATAAATTTTTATTTAAGAGTTTGAATTTAATTAGGAGTAATTCAACTTAAATATTTTTTTTTCCTTTCTATATTTTTATTTTGGTCGGGCAGGGCCCACCAGGCCCTCTATCCGCCACATGGCGCGATACGGGCCGGCCTGCCCCGCCTGCTGGCCCTTTTTGACTGCTCTAATAAGAAGCATAAGGTTTTTCCCTAAATGAGTGTACTATACTATAAATTGAAGTGACTAATAAATTAATTTGACGGACCGGTATATATATATATATATATATATAAATATATATATATATATATATATATATATATATATATATGTAGCATTGAATTCTTTATTACCCAATTCTTTTAATCAACTTCCTCATCTTGCTTATGCATTAGCCTCCTCCTCCTATTCCATTCAAAGCCACGTTACGAGGGATGCGACAAGGCAGATATTGTACCACAATCCTATCTATGTTGTTCCAAGAAGCTCGAGTTCGTGAAGCGAGTATTTATAGGATTTTGGGCTCGAGTTCGTGAAGCTCGTCAAATTGGAAGTCTATGTAAAAATATTAAAAAAGAAAAATTAAATTAACATAAAATAAAATTCGAGTTTGTGGCCTTTCCATCACTCATGACGAGCTCAGTCCAAGCTCGAGCCGAGCTTTAGGTCTAGATGACTCGTGTCATCTTAGACCCCTAGATTTCGTGTTTTGCACATTTACATCCAAACATTTATAAAAATAATTTGCACGTGCCATCACGAATGAAACTTTACTAAAAATGGCAGAATTTGTTTGTTTTTTTTCTCTCGAAGATCTTCTATCAGCTTATCCGTATCATATGTAGGATTTTCCGATCACGGCTCCATTTTACATTCGTTGATGTCCTTTGTTAAGTAGTAATGACAAATTATTCAAAATTAACAAGCCGCCATCACCATCTTGTTCTTCGATGGAGCACTAATTCAAGCAAAAAGTTTCGTGCATATCCCCTAGAGAGATATTTTTTTCCTACTCTAAACACATGCATTGCATCGACCAACGGATGTACAAGATGATAAGATCCAATCAATTTCGACGAATTAGTCTACTCTTCGCTCAATCATTACTTGATACTGGTATTTTTAGCACACCATATGTATGTGCAACAAAATAAAGGGAAGATTTCTGTTCAGGCCCCCCTAAAATTTCTATTTACCCGTCAGACCTTGTCAGAAAATGAATAAGTTTTAGGGCCTACTTTTTGTAAAAATCGAGTAAAGGACCCAAAAATAGACTTTGACGAAAATACCCTTTGCTGTTTTTTTCCAGCGGAACTCACGACGTGTTCTTTTGGTCTTATATGAAGCGTTACTTTTACTTCATTATATGTTACACAGTTACAGCATATTGTTAGTTTAGAAAACAGATACGTTATTTTTTCAATAATAGTGTTACTTTGCTACTGCAAACGGTATCAACAGAATTTTTTTCGAACTCAATTTTATTACACTGAATCGAGCACAAAAAAATTCGATTGACCCATCCAACCGATTCGACATGTCATGTTGGATTCATTATGATATTGACGATGCACGAGGTAGAATTTGCTTGTCTAATTGGGGTGCAAATTCGAAAACATAATGGTAAATCGAATCTAGATTTCGACATAAATTGCAAGTAATCGGTATAAATTACCCATGAGAAATTGAGGTCTATTTTACCTTATTGAGTCAATAACGCCGAGATTTATGCGTCAACATTTGTTATTAACCATAAGACATTTGTTATTCTTTGCTATGTTATAAGTATTTCTTTTTTACATGATTTAGGAAAAATATAATATCCGTTTCTTGCAACTACGGTATAAATTCGAGGTACCCATGAGAAATTGAGGTCTATTTTACCTTATTGAGTCAATAACGACGTGATTTATGCAGTTTCATCTGTTTTTTAGTGTCGTTTGTGATTTTCGTTCTTTTTATCCCGATCCATTTTTTGTACATAATGTGTTATTTACGACAAATAAGGCGTTATTACCTTTCAGCGACATGTTACTTCTAAGTCAACATTTGTTATTAACCATTAGACATTTGTTATTTTTTGCTATGTTATAAGTATTTCTTTTTTCGGTAGTTTTTGGGGTTTAGGACTTACGGGTTCGAGGTTAAGATTAAGGGTTTACGACATGATATTTTGGGAGAACGATCCACGACCTGTGCAGTATAAGATACAACCTTAAAAAAATTTTGGGGTTCGAGGTTTAGGGTTTAGGGCTTCAGGCCTCGGATTTAGGGTTTTGAGCTTAGTATTTTGTGTTCGTGGTCTATAAATGTTATTAGTGCTTTAATGTTGACGTTTGAACATGTTCGTGGTGCAATTCATAATGTTATGTTCCATTGAAAGATGTTTTAGTCTATTTTTGCAATGGTGGACTATATGTTTATATATCTATTGAGATCAACATTCGTCTATCGACATCAAATTTCACCTAATGTGTCTTTTAAAGGAATGTGGTGATTAAACTTCATCAAATTATATATTTACATGAACATCCATATTAAACATCCAAAATAAAACTGTATTTTTGTACGAATTAATCGAATTATTAACGTGGTATTGAACAACATTTATGAGGTATCAGTATTGATCATTGTATTATTAATTGAGTTCGCGTTGTTTTTTTACCTAACATGTGTTATTATTTCCAATTAATGTAGTACAATTTTGAGAAAGTCCTGTAAATATTCTCTGACGTCCAGAACCTTCTAAAATATTCTCAATGAAGTGTTTCTTTTTACACGTATATGTGTTATATTTGTTGGGTAAACTGTTACTCACGTAAAAGACGTTTTAGTCTTAGAGAAAGCTAGATCTTCTCAATTTCATGGTAACCGACTTACTTTTTCTTTTAATATTAAGACTCGTTTGATTCAATTTTATCTTATTCAGTCGTTTTTACCTTGTTCGGCCGTTGAAGTCGATATTGAATGGTTTCTGAACTAAATTTTTGATTTGGGGGTGGAAGCACGATTTCATTCGATACATAAAAAATTCGTCTTTATTAGTAACACCCATCTGAAATTGAGGACGGAAAGTCACAAACGCTGAGATTTATGTAGTTTTCATCTGTTTTTTAGTATTGTTTGTGATTTTCCTTTTATTCATTTCGATCCATTACTTGTATACAGAATGTGTTATTGACGACAAACAAGGCGTTATTACCTTTCAGTGATGAGTTATTTCTGAGTCAACATTTGGTATTACCCATAAGACGTTTGTTATTTTTGCTATATTATAAGTATTTCTCTTTATACAATTTAGCGAAATGTAATATTCGTTTCTTCCAACTAATCGGTATAAATTTGAGGTACCCATGAGAAATTGAGGTCTATTTTACCTTATTGAGTCAATAACGACGTGATTTATAAAGTTCTCATCTGCTTTTAGTGTCGTTTGTGATTTTCGTTCTTTTTCTCCCATCCATTGGTTGTATACAGAATGTGTTATTTACGACAGACAAGGCGTTATTACCTTTCAGCGACGTGTTACTTCTAAGTCAACATTTGTTATTAACCATAAGACATTTGTTATTTTTTGCTATGTGTATTTCGTTTTTACACAATTTAGGGCAAATATAATATGCGTTTCTTGCAACTAATCGGTATAAATTCGAGGTAAATATTAGAAATTGAGGTCTATTTTACCTTATTGAGTCAATAACGACGTGATTTATACAGTTTTCATCTGTTTTTAGTGTCGTTTGTAATTTTCGTTCTTTTTCTCCCGATCCATTGGTTGTATACAGAATATGTTATTTACGACAAACAAGGCGTTATTACCTTTCAGCGAGGTGTTACTTCTATGTCAATATTTGTTCTTAACCATAAGACATTTGTTATTTTTTGCTATATTCGTTATTTCTGACGATTAGAGCTGCAAATTAGCAATACAAATCATACCCACGATCAAATTAACAATAATTTCAACATATTTGTCATGAACTTTGATATTTTCGGCTACAATCTCAATGATTTTCGTGATTGATGTTTATCAGTTTTTTCTGCAATTAGCACCATAGATGTCTGGGTTTATAAGACTCATCGGACGGCGTCCTCGAGCTCTACTAAGACGACGGGTCAGGGTCGGGCCTCCTCGTCTGCTCACGAAGGTCGAGATTATAGATGGAAATCGAGCTTGAAGATTAGCTCGCTCGTTGGAGAAGACGATGGCAAAAATTTGTAAATTCCGCATCTGTTAGGGGGTAAATATGTCATATCGCATAGTTTGGGTATTTTTCTCTAAGAGTTTTGAAAAGCAGGTCCTTCATACTGAATAGACTTTATTGGGGCCTGAAACTAGTTAAAAATATTATCAGGGCCTGACACGTAATTAACCCTAAAATAAAATCAATTGGTAGTGGCTGGTTTTAATAGGTAATATACTAAAAATAGAATGTAGTAATTATGAGGTTAAGTCTACGTGGTTTAATAAGTATTTTTATTTTTTAATAGTAATAGAAAAATTTTATTAGTTAATTAACACACCAACTTACAATTTTTATCCACCTTAGGCTTTTTATGAAAGAGTATAGATATATCCCAATAAGAAGATTTGTCGTAGGGATGCAAATAAATCGAATCGAGTCGAAAATACCACAATATTCTATTCGTATTCGGATGACAATCGAATACGAATACGAATGTCTGAATATTTAATCGAATCATAAAATCGATTCTTATTCGAATTCGAAAATTTTGTCGAATGTTCGAATCGAATATTTGTATTAAAGTCAGTTTTTACTTTATGTAATAAAATATAAACAATATTATTATTTAAAATATATATTGAATTGTATAAAGTTATATTTAAACATATGTTGATTTATAATATATTATGTTTAAATGTTTTATTGAGTTATCGTATATTATTATATGTGAATATATATTAGTTATACTATATTTTAAGTTAAGTTATTCGAATCGAATAATTCTATTAATTTTCGAATCGAATATTGTGATTTCATATTCGTATTCGGATTTTTCTCGAATAGAAAGAAATTCTTATTTCGATTCGTATTCTAAATATTCGAATTCGAATCTTAAAAATTTCGAATAGAATCTCGAATCGAACCAAAAGTGTTCGATTTGTTTGCAATCCTAATTTGTGGGATGCTTGATTTGGTTTGATATTGATATAATGCATTTTTATCTATCTATCTATCTATCTATCTATCTATCTATCTATCTATCTATCTATCTATCTATCTATCTATCTATCTATCTATCTATCATATTAAAGCTCATGACATTAAACTGCCTAATTCAACTGGTATGTCAATTGTGTCTTTAATTACAATTTACACTTTATGTTTACAAATTTTTTTTATTAGTTACTATTTAACCCTTTATGTCTTTAATTTTATTTTATATGTACTTATAATAATAAACATTATCATAACAAAAATGTCATTTTGAAATTTCTTAAACTATAAAATAATATATATATTTTTTTACTCGCATAGTGTGCTTCAAATACTAGATTTGGGAAGGGTAGTGAATGAGCCCACGCCCATCCATGGGATAGATCTATATCTGTTTTATTTAGGGAGAGCATTACATAATAAACGTTATTTGGTGTGTCAATTTCATGCTAATTACTATTTTGCCGTAGTACAATTAAAATTCTTTATAAATTTAAACCTATTATATTAGACATAATAAAAAAAATTGTCAATAAATACTGAAAACTGAAATTATATTAATTAAATCATATATTCAAATAGTTATTTAATGTATTTCAGATTATAGCACTGAACGTGCCAAATCACTAGCATTTAAGCCTAAATGGCTTATATTAACTGCAGTCAATTGATTGGTATAACAGGTGAATATTATTTTATCGTTTACATTTTAATTTATTATAATATTCCTTTTACAAATCAACCTCTATACATATAAATAATACACAATTAAAAATTAAAATTATTCTTTCATCTGTAAATTACAATTAAATAACGAAGCCATTTAAGGAAATTAGGTACTATATTGAATTTGAATCAGATTTCGGATCAATCTAGATTGATTGACTCCCTCCATTATGTTGTTGCTAGCAAATATTGCACACATATTAAGAAGTAACATAAAATCTCTATTATGCCCTTAAGTAATTACCTAATGTTATTGAATGTGATTACTTTTATTTAATATAAGGGGTACAATTGGAAAAACTAAAAAAATTTCTTTTTGGAACAACAAAACGGCTTGTATTCAAAAACAAAACAAAGTTGTAAAATGACTTAAGAATCGGAGGGAGAGTATATTATAGCACGTGCAACTGGTGTACGAGACTAAGTAATGATTGAGCAAAACATAGACGCGTGGTAATTTGAAGAATCAACGGTAAGATTATTTTTGAAAATTAATTTGGCCAGCGGCGGGATATGAATCCGCCGCGCCCACAATCATTATGAAATATTCATTAGTTAATTATATTAAAATAATAATATTATATTAGTTATTTTATTTTAGGTAAAACATAATTTACTCACATGTGGTTATATTGCAATGCACGATACTACCCTATGCTTTTTTTATTGCGCGAAACCCCCTTGTGTTGTGCTTAACGTAACATTTATGTCCCATCTGTTGTCTCCCGAGGTTAAGAGGTATAAATAACAAGGAGTACATATTTAAATAAAGGGCGAACGACATTTTTAGTCCCCGATGTTTGGGGCATGGACGTTTCTGGTCCCCCATGTTCCGAGGTGACACTTTTAGTCCCCAACGTTATCAATTTTGAATGATTTTGGTCCCTCGATTAATTTACTCGCTAACTTAGACGAAATTTAACACGTAGAGCTGATCGAGCGGATCGAGTAATAAAAATAAAACGAATATCGACAAAATATCCTACGCTCAACAGGCAAGTGTACCTATCAAAAATAGTATAGAGTGGCAAGTATTCGAGTATCGAACCCAAAGGAACTATATACTTTAGAAAACCGTCGTTTAAATATTCTAGTAAATATTTTTTGGTTTGTTGAGACGGTAAATAACAATAATTAGAAACACAACTTAGTAAAATGGTGCGGAGAAGAAAACCCTGATGGAAACAAACATATTTGAGCTTCGAATCCCCCTAGCTCGACCAAAACATATATCAAGTACACGTAAGCAACGGTATTATTAGACCGTGGAGATTCCTACAACATGCGTACGAATTCATACGACTGACGAAACTGCGCCTTATCATACGAGACTCGCAAACAACTAATCAACGCATTACGTAGCCGGGCAAGCTTTCCTAACTACCTAACCGAGGATCGCATTAAAATCACGGTGAATCCCGCTATTAGATTTGACTCTAATCCGGCGGGGTAGTTCAACCTATCTCTAGCGATGAGTTTATTCCGCTCGTTTACGAGTGGTCTAATCGTTCGCCCATCTCTCGAGCGTAGCGTACGATTTCCCAACTACGTTAACTTAATCACATAGACATGATCGAGTTAACTAGACAATTTCAATCACATAGACATAATCAAAATCATATGCTTCATAAAAGAGTCATAATAATAGCAAAACATCAAATACATGTAAACATACGATCGATCGCACTAGGGTTCATCTCATCTCAAATACACAATATTTAGCTACTCATAGTGATCACAGCAAAACACGTAATTAACACCGAAGATATCATAAATGCTTCCCTGAATTCGGCTTCGAAGTTAATCCCGTCCTTCACTGAGTATTTCTATCGAGCACGTGGTGAGCGAACTAAATATGTGTATGGGAGGTGTTCTTGAGTTTTAATGAGGCAACGTGTTTGTACGTATATGAGCTTAGTTGTGTACCTTTTTACCTCATGTTCCTCCTCCTATTCTTTCTCACGTTCGCTCTTTATATAGAGTTTTCATCATCTCCTTTATCATCTTTCTTCAGCCCCACAAATGATGAGCAAAATCATTTTCATAGACTTGTCCAGCCAAAAATCTCTCTTGAGCAGCCCTTGCGTTTAATTGCCTTGTCCTATGCAGAATTTGTTTCCCACGCGTGATATTTGCTTTGACTTGGACGTACGTTTCATTCCCAAATGAGTTACATCGTTCCTGATCTTGTGCTTGACTTTTAACACCACCACATAGACGTTCACGGCCTATTATATGCATCCTCACGGCCGTGACAACATAAAATCTGAAGAAAAACACGTCTCTGCCCACGTTCACGGCTTGGGGTGTTAATGTTCACGGCCGTGACAAGTTCGGGCTTAAAAATCGACTTTCTGCCCACATTCACGGCCTCTTACACCCAATTTCACGGCCATGAATGGTCCTTCACGGCTTGGTAGGTCAGTGATCACGGCCGTGACATATTCGAGCAAGAAAATGGCATTCTGGTATCATTCACGGCCTCGTACAAACCATTCACGGCCGTGACTATTTTCCTGCAAAACAGCAGCACATTCAAAAATTCATATCTCTCAATCCAGACATTGGATGGAGAATCCCTTTTGACAGAATCAAGATTAACAAGTCCTCTATCAATCGGACATCGTTTACCCCGTGATCATTGAGATATACAAGACTGTCGCAAAACTGCCGTAAAACGTTTGATTTTGTTGTGAAACCATATTATAGCGCATAAATAATCCAAACGGCTTCACTCATCATGCAAACGACTTAAATTTAACATATATAAACGTAAGAAAATACGTTTATCAAGAGCCCATAATCTCCTTTTACTCGACATAAAACGTCATAGCGCATCTTCTTCTTCGACTTAAACGCACGTGAGCATCATTACGTATCACATTCTCATTTTCAAGGTTGTCGATCCTTTCCTAAATGTGATGTATAATGATATCCATGTGCGTTTAAGTCGAAGAAGAATATGTGTTGAGGTTTTACGTCGAGTAGAAGGAGATCATGTGCTCTCATGTGTTAAATTTCGTCTAAATCATGATGAATCCTGCGATATATTGGTGATGAGTATATAATGCAGCTTGAGTAGTAAAGTCTTGCGCTATGAATGCATAAGCAGTTAGCGAGTAAATTAATCGAGGGACCAAAATCATTCAAAATTGGTAACAATGGGAACTAAAAGTGTCAACTCGGAACATGGGGAACCAGAAACGTCCATACCCCAAACATCGGGGACTAAAAATATCGTTCGCCCTTTAAACCATCGGGCGGTGCATATTATAAACCACAAGGGATTTTTATGTTATTTTATAGTCTAGAGCTCAAGCAACCATCCAAAAGCAAATATGACAATGTAATCAGCTTCAATGCGAGTATGTCTCCCATACAACAATTTAAGTAGCGCTGTATAGCGCGATATAGCATAATTTTTTCGGAAAAACGCGATGCAACCTAATAAATATAGTGCAATTTTTTTATTTATTTTAAATATAGTTCTTTTTTAAAATCTAAAAATAAATAAAAATACATTTGCCTACCTTCAGAATTGTTCCAAATAGTTACAAAGCAGCTGGCCAATGAGGCTTGGCTCTAGTGGCCAAGCTGAGGCACTCAAAGTTCATGTGACTAGGAGGTCAGGGGTTCGAACTCTACCTCCCAAATGACTTTGAGAAAGTCCCCATAGGCCTAAGGCCCATGACTATCGTTGTTGGGTGGGTTTGAGACGTATTCGTCTGACCCCGGGGATTAGTCCCACCTCTTGAGTGTGTGTCGTTAGCCCATACCCGAAAAAAAAGTTACAACGCAGCTGAGCCTTCAGTTTTGCCCGTCGGTACGCCACGACATTTTTAAGAGAGAAATACCTTTAAATTTTAAAATAGTTTAAATATTAATAATAAAATTAAAAACACAACCATGAGCCTCTAACTAGATAAATTTTATTATTGTTACTTTTTACCGTGATAGTTTGCTTGTAAAAGTGATTTGCTTGATTTGCTTGCTTGTGTTGTTATATGTTATGTTTTCCTTTTTGGCATATAAGCGGCATGCCAAAAAATCACGCACTACGATATGGTGTTTACGTAGCAATATTGGAACCAAAACGTATTGTACTTTAGTCGTTTGTTTGGGCCTAAGTTGGGCTTGGCTGCACGTCTATCGTGTGTGCTGAGAGCGATGCTTTCTTTTGAACTTTTTCTATTATAAATAAAATTGTGACATCCCAAAAAAAAAACGTAACCCACTGCATAGTACGCGTGTTAAAACATTGATCCCATTACTTGTTTACTCACGTTGCTTTTGTCTTTCATTTAGTGCTTCACATGGCTCCTGTCTTCTATTGCATGCTTGGCTGAGCTGTCTCAAACGCATAATAGCACAAGAGACGCTATAAGCCATAGCTTATTATTACATAGGCATTAGCAAAGTGACATATTCAAAGGGCTTCCACAAACTCTGAATCACTCTCCAAAGATTTCAAAGTCTCTTCTTCCTGAAGTGTAAAATATGCTTAAGAGGGGGGGTGAATTAGGCTATATAAAAAAATGGCTTATTCTTCTTTGAAAAATACTTTTCTTTAAGAAGATATTTCAGAGTGTGTTATTTCCCTGAATTCAGTATGAGTATCGATGTTATCTCCCTAACCCTGTTTCAAAATATCACGTTAATTTCAGAAATGATTGCTACGATATCACCTAGATATTAGAGCGTGTCTCGGGTTTGTCTCACAGTAAAGTAAATAGCAGAAAGTAGAGTGAGACGAGATTTTTATACAGGTTATATCCCCAACTGGGGTTTAATCCTGTCCTTGGGGTGTGATCTCCCCAAGAGTTCCAATCAATCACTAGGTAATACCGGTTACACTATGATTGACCTGCTCACAAACAAAGCACTATGGATACTAGACCTCGTTCTAGGCTGACGCACGCCAAGTTTCGATCCATGTCGTTTACCCAGGAAACCTATTCCCCGACTGGATGCAGCTTGCTACCGAAGGGCGACCGAATCCACGAAATTCGTCCCTTCACGTGCGTAAGACTCCACTCGTGCTCCTTTGTGCGCTCACACGTCCGAAGACAAAGGTTTAGGGTTTTGGAGTTTCTAGGGATCGCTCAAAAGAGTACAGATTCGCAAATTAAGCTCAACCACAAACTACGAATGAATCGCAAATTAACGCTCAATCACTCAAAGGTATTCGACAGCTTGTGTGTTCGTTGTTGTACTCTTCGCATGAAGTGTTCTCTTCTATATAGAACCACGAATAGCTTGTCCACTTCACAAGGAAAGTTAAGCACAGAATATACAAGATAAAGCTCACTAATCACGTGCATTATCTCAAACAATCATGCCAAGAATAAACCAATTAAGTTCAACGGTCATGCATGATACATAAATACTACTATTTTCTTTCATTCCAGGGTAATCTCATCCGTTATTCAGCACATTCCATATATAGAATCAATCAGTACATTTCACACATAATCAGAATATCTTTTCCATATATAGCTTAATCATATCCGGGCGATCACAGTGATATACTTTCCTAAAATATCCAAATCTCGTGTACAGCTCATATATCACTTAACACAATATATCTTCCATATATAGCTCAATCAAATTAGCATGATCTCAGACGATATTCTTTCCTTGTATAACTCAATCATGCGTACAATCCACATACCACTTATCAGAACATATTTTCCATATATAGCACGCAGTGATATTCCATTCAAACGTGAACGTTCAAACCAGGTGATCACGTCAATATTCCAGTTAAGCATAAAATCACTCAAATTCGATTTTCTTAACATTTAAAACATATTCAAGCGCTTAATCGAATATTTTCACATACTTAAACATCACATAACATGCATATCGAGTTTTCTAATTTTTACCCCCAAATTTACATAATTACTTGGAATAATCAAAACTCTCATAACTGTTTGGACCAAAAAGGTCTACAATCTCCCCCTTTTTGATGATGACAAGTAATTAATGCCTATCTTAAGCATGTGAGTACACTCGATATGAAGCTATTTACGCACGTAGCATGTTTAAGTATCAAAGCATGTGACATATGATCAGAGCAAATAAATTTATCAAATTTCATAGCTTGCTCCCCCTGTCTAATTGCTAGTATTCTTATGTAAAGCACAGAAGCAAAAGTTTAGCAATTACCAAATCATATCACATGGAATGTCACAAGTTACCACGGAATGTCGCAAGCTATCATGGAATGTCTCAAGTTATCACATCATATCAGTTTGCTCCCCCTGCCTATGTGCGGAATTCCTTAATCCTTAACAAATCATCAACTAAACCACAGAGGATTAAGACACAAGCATATAAACGCAAGCAAGCCGATTATATTATATCATTCCAAAATAACAAAATAAGGCATTAATTGCCTAGACTTCTCCCCCTTCAGCATCAAAAAGGAGGGACCAACACCACCAACTTACCTAAACCTGTAACCAACTTCGACCCAAAAACCAGCGGAAAAAGCAAGCTAGAACGAATCCTATCAGAGCTAGGGAATTGCTAAGGAACAAGATCTAAAGGTTGGAATCGCTATCGGATGAGGCAGATGAGGATTCAGCGATATTAAGAGCCGCGGAGATCTCCTTCAGATATTTGTTAACCTTTTTGAAGTTCCGTGAGATCTTTTTGAACTTTTTGCGGTTCTCATCCTTAAGCCCCTTGAAGCTTCTTTTCAGATCAGCTATCGTTCCCTGCGCGTCATCGCTGTCATTATCCTTCTTCTTCTTAGTCGGACTTTTTGAAGGGGACTTCAGATCCTTTGTCTTGAACCATCCTTTCCGCTCATCAAAGCGTATACCAACACGCTTGAGTGTGACCATATCTACTGCATGCTTTGCGCTATCTTCCCAGGCCTTCGGCAGAGTGATTCCCTCGAATTCAAGCATGTGCGTAAGCAGCATTCCATATGGAAGTTCCTTATCAGAGCTCTTAATGGCATGGACCATGTACTTAAGAACAAAATAACCTAGATTGAGCGGCCTATTTTGGCATACTAGATAGAGAGTCAGCATGCTCATGTTGTTCATGGTGGTGGAATGGCCTCCGCTGCCAACGCGAGCGCTCCAGAGGGTAAAGTGCAGCACTTTGTAAAGGAAGAACAGATCAACAGGAAGTTTGTTCAAGGCTTCTCCTTCAGAAAACTTAGGCTTATAAGGGGAATTCCATAGGACTTTCACACAGTCACGCAGAGGCACCTCAGACGTACACCAGTGGACGAAGTCGAAGTAACACAGCCCTTCGTTTTCTACCCCCAGAATCTCATTTACCTTCACAGCGTTCCATTCAAGTTTCTTACCGAGCACATAAGACTGCACAGAGATCTCAGTTCCGTCTTCAACGAAAGTGAGATTGGCGTAGAACAGCTTCACCGCCTCAACGTACACAGACTTGTCTATCCTCAGAAAGTTTTCCCAGCCGTACTCAGTTAGCCACGTTGCTACTTTGCTCTCAGCCAGCTCATCGAAGTTGACGCTTCTTCCTCGCGCAACACGCCGCTTCTGAAGTTTCTCGTAAAGTTCCTTGGCGCTCTCAGTCAGGAATTTGATCTCGTCGGTGATCTACTCCGGATTTTCAGGATTGAACAAGGTCTTCTCAGAGTGAACCAGTGGGGGAGTTTTGTCTCGAGGAGACTCGATCTGAGCAGAGACAGATTTTTCTGGAGAGGCTGATTTTTCAGGTGGAGCAGAAACTTCAGGAGAACTGGGTTTCTCAGGGGAAGTAGACGCGGGCTGATCATGGGAAGAGGCAGGAGAAGGTGTGGGAGATTTGATGACCTTGGCTTTCTTCTTCGGTTTTGTCGGAGATTTCTTAGATTTAGGGCTGCTTGCCGATTTGGAGCGAGTGACTTTTGGAGAGAGTGGGGATTGGGGTAAGGAACTTTTTCTCTTTTTGTCAGTCGAAGAACCGGCGCCTTTTCTTTTTACATGGTTGAGATCGGAGAATTGAAGGATGAAATTTTGGAGTGAAGAACTTAGGGTTTGAATGGATGGAGAAACAAGGTTGAAACTGTTTATAAAGAGCCGAGTCTGCTTTGGATAAGGATGGAAGGAAGTTATAGAGGGATGTGATCTTGATAAGACGTGTGTCAGATAAGGAAGAGATTTCAAAAATTTGAATTTAAAAGGAAACTTAGTGAAGAAGGAAACTGCCCGTAATGGAATTTGCTAAGGATAAAAGGATATCTCGCGGAGATTAAGGAAGGAAATTAAGATGAAAGATTAAAGAGAATATTGGCTGAAAATAGATTTTGTCATAAATGTCGAAGGAGGTCTAAAAATAATCTCTTCATGAATGGAAAGGATTTGAATAAATAATGAAGATAGAATCAGGAATAAAATCGCAGAGATTCTAAAGGATAAGATCAAGGAAATACTAAAGGCTAACACATCTAGTCACCTTTCCTATTTGAGCTCAATAATTCCTAATCGGTCACGGATATCACAGAATCTACTCTCAATAAGAGGTTTCGTGAAGATATCAGCCAACTGATCATTGGTTCCTACGAAGTTCACGCTGATATTCCCTTTCTGAACATGATCTCGAATAAAATGATGTTTCACCTCTATATGCTTAGTTCGAGAGTGGTGTACGGGATTCTTAGTGATACTAATGGCACTAGTACTATCACAGAAAATAGGAATTTGGTCGTACCTTAAGCCGTAATCACTCAAGGTCTGTTTCATCCAAAGGATTTGCTGAGAACAGCTTCCTAAGGCCATGTATTCGGCTTCGGTTGTGGATAGGGCTACGGCATTTTGTTTCCGACTAGACCAAGTTACAAGGGAATTCCCTAGTATTTGGCAGGTTCACTAGTGCTCTTCCTATCTTCCCTAGAACCGGCGTAATCCGCATCCGAGTATCCCATTAATGGGAATTCCTTGGAATTTGGATACCATATACCATGATTGATTGTTCCCTTCAAATATCTAAGTATTCGCTTGACTGCCGTCAAGTGAGATTCCCTAGGACTCGATTGATATCTAGAAGATAGACCAGTAGCAAACATGATATCGGGTCTGCTTGCCGTAAGGTATAGCAAACTTCCGATCATACCTCTATATTTAGTTTGGTCAAAGGGCGTACCTTGTTCATCACTATCGATTTTAGCGGTCTGGTGCATAGGAGTGGGAAGTACCTTGGAATCAGCCATTCCGAATTTTTCAAGTAGTTCCTTCGTGTACTTCGTTTGAGATATGAATGTTCCCGTATCCAATTGCTTGATTTGCAATCCAAGGAAGTACGTGAGTTCTCCCATTAGGCTCATCTCAAATTCCTGTTGCATAGACTTAGAAAAATTCTCGCAAAGAGTGATGTCAGTGCTACCAAATATGATATCATCAACATATATCTGCACAAGTAATATGTGATTCCCTTCGCACTTGATAAAAAGAGTGTTACCTATTGTTCCTGTTATAAATCGCATGTCTAGTAAAAACCTACTCAATCTTTCATACCATGCCCTCGGGGCCTGTTTCAAACCATATAAAGCTTTGTTTAATTTAAAAACGTGATTTGAAAATTCCTCTTTTTCAAAACCGGGAGGTTGCTCGACAAAAACTTCCTCATTTATAAAACCATTTAAAAATGCACTTTTTACGTCCATTTGGAAAAGCTTAAATCTTTTAAAAGATGCATATGCAAGTAAAATGCGTATTGACTCAAGCCTAGCTACGGGTGCAAAGGTTTCTTGAAAATCTATACCTTCTTCTTGGGAATAACCTTTGGCGACTAACCTGGCCTTATTTCGTGTTACATTACCGTTTTCATCCAGTTTGTTGCGAAACACTCACTTCGTGCCTATTATGGACTTATCGCTCGGTCTTTCCACAAGAGTCCACACCTGGCTCTTTTCGAATTGTGCCAGCTCTTCTTCCATGGCAATCACCCACGATTCATCGTCAAGCGCTTCATTCACTGTCTTGGGTTCCATGGTTGACAACAGCACGTCATGTGATTCCTCAGCAGTATCGTTTCGTGCAGTTGCTCTCGTTTTGATCCCTGAAGTGATATTCCCTATGACCTGTTCAGTGGGATGGCTGGAAGCATGTTTGAATTTTCTGCGCTGTTGTTCGTCTGAAGCTTCAGGTTTCTCTGACATATCATCTAGTTCCAATGGAATTGCGTTCACCTCTTTGTCAGTAACCTGTATATCTGCAGGAGACACAACTATACCTTCCTCAGTAGCATCTGCGTTAGGAAATTCATCAAACGTAACATGCACAGATTCTTGAACAGTCTTCTTCCTATTGTTAAACACTCTAAAGGCTTTGGAATGAAGGCTGTAACCTAGGAATATCCCTTCATCTACCTTGGAATCGAATTTCCCTCTTTTATCCCTATCATTCAAAATGAAACATTTGCCAAATACATGGAAATATCCTATGTTGGGGGTTTTATCGTTCCAAAGTTCATAGGGAGTTCTCTTAATAATTGGTCTAAGGAAAATCCTATTCGAGACATAACATGCCGTACTAACAGCTTCGGCCCAAAAATGTTTTGGAGTATTATATTCGCCCAACATAGTCCTAGCCATTTCTTGTAATACTCTATTTTTCCTCTCGACCACTCCGTTCTGTTGGGGCGTAATAGGGGCTGAAAAATTATGACTATAACCATTCTCATCACAAAAAGATGCAAAGGATTTGCTATCAAATTCTAGACCGTTATCACTCCTAATCTTACGGACTTTCATTTCTTTCTCATTTTCTAGCTTCTTAATCAGTGGTGCAAGATTATCTAAAGCCTCACTTTTGTGCGCAAGAAATAAGACCCATGTGTACCTAGTATAGTCGTCTACAATCACAAAGGCATATCGTTTACCTTTTAATGACATAACCTGTACCGGACCAAAAAGGTCAAGATGCAGCAGTTCCAGTGGTCTGGACGTAGAGATCACATTCTTAGGCTTAAAGGACGTCTTGGTCTGTTTCCCCATTTGGCATGCTTTACAGATTCTGTCCTTGGTGGCTTTCATATCTGGAATACCTCTCACCAACTCATTGCATGATATGTGAGACATTAGTTCCATGTTAGTGTGTCACAGACGTCTATGCCATAACCATGTGATATCCTGCGTAACTGCTAGACACTTGACGTTTTGGTTAGCAATATCATCAAGAGTGATGCAGTAAATATTACCATGCCTAGATGCACTAAACACAATCTCATCATTCTTTTTAACAAGGCATTTATCTTTGGGGAAAACTACGGTATGTCCATCATCACATAATTGGCTAATACTTATTAAATTATGTTCTAAGTTCCTAACGAACCGAACGTTATCTATGGTGATATTTAAGTTGTTACCAACAGTACCAACTCCCACGATTTTGGCTTTGCGTCGTTGGCGTATGAAACGTATCCTCCATCTACCGCCTTCAACGACACAAAATTGCCTATATCACCTGTCATGTGGCGGGAGCACCCGCTGTCGAGGTACCACTTACTTTTCTTACTGGAATTCTTCCTTCGTACTTGTAGCAAGAATTACTACTCTGAGGTACCCAATTTCTGTTGGGTCCTAACATGTTAGCGGGAAAATAACTTCTGTTAACATACGAGATATCATTCTGCACAGTAGGTGATCTCCTGATACAATCAGACACGACAGGGGCATTTACAGGTAACTTCTTAGGTCTCCAGACATACTTAGCTTTATCAAACTTCTTTAAGGGACAGTTGTATGCATAGTGACCATTTCTACCACAACAGAAACATTTAAACTTAGACACGGAGGATTTAGCAGGCTTCACTTCGGTGGAATAACCTAGGCCTATCTTATCAATATTGCTAGAAATGTTTAACATCATGTCTAGGTTCTGTGTACCCTCTAGAAGGCTATAAACCTTCTGTTTTTCCCTGTCTAAAGAATTTCTGAGTTCTACAATGTCTCTGGATAAGTCACTGTTTTTCTTCTCTATTTTCTCACAGTCACAGGGAATTCCCTCTTTCTTAGCAGTAACTAACTCTTCTTTCAAACGTGAGATTTCTAGAACAGCCTCATGTTTTTCCTTAGCTAGTTCATCTCGCTGCCTTATTAATTCCTTATTCAAGGAATCTAGTGACTTAATCTTTCTCTCCGTTTTTTGAAGTAACCTACACAGATCTTCCTTACTTTCTTCTATATCAGAAATAGATGAGTCACTTTCATAGCCATATAAATTGTTTAGGATATGGATTTTCTCAATGGAGGAAGAACAAGATACCTGATCCTTGTCAGCCATGTAAGCGTGATCCTCGTCCTCACTTTGTTCCAGTTCAGAGTCATTTGATTCTGTCACCATAGCCTTCTGCTTCCTTGGTTTCTCATTGCTAGTTGCGGGGCATTCATGTGCATAGTGGCCTGGTTTGTTGCATCGGAAACACTTCTGAACTTTCTTCCCAGACGCGGATATTCCCTTGTTCTTGTTCTGGAATTTGTTGAAGTTTCCTTTGAATTTCTTTTTCTGCTGGAACCTTTCAATTCTTTTTGTAAGCATGGCCAGATCGTTCATTAGGTCCTTTTCTTCGTCGTCAGAATCAGATTCTTCTTGGTTGGATTTGAATGCAATGGACTTCTGGTACTTATTCTGAGACTTCTCATTCATTGATGTTTGAATCATCTCATAGGATATAAGAGATCCAATCAGCTCGGAGATGCTAAGTACTTCTAGATCCTTTGCTTCGTAGATGGCAGTAACCTTGGCATTCCATTCTCGTGGCAGTGATCTCAGTATCTTTCTTACTTGTTCACTGTCGGGAACTTTCTTGCCGAGAGAGAACATCTGGTTGATGATTCCCATGAATCTGGCGTACATCTGGCTTATATTTTCGTCAGATTCCATTGAGAACAGTTCATACTGGTGAGTGAGTAGAGCCAGTCTTTCTTGCACGACTCGTTGGGTTCCTTCATGAGTGACTTGGAGCATATCCCACATGGCCTTCGCTGATGAGCAAGAACTCACCCGAATGTATTCTTCACGTGTGAGTGCGCATGCGAGCATGTTTTTCGCCTTTGCGTTTCGCGTGATTCCCCTTTTGTCATCAACAGTGTAATCTTTTGTGTCCTATGGAGTTCCATCGGATTTCGCAGCTGTGTACGGTCCGTCGATGATTGTCTCCCAAAGCTCGTAGTCGACAGCGATCAAAAATTCGATCATACGATTTTTCCATACCGCGTAGTTCGTACCATCGAAGAGAGGAGGCCTGGAGTGGGATTGACCCTCTGCAAAAATATCACTCGAAAAAGCCATTAGATCTTAACTCAGGCGTGTTAGGCCTTTCGTTGAGTAACCCGCTCTGATACCAAATGAAGTGTAAAATATGCCTAAGAGGGGGGGGGGGTGAATTAGGCTATATAAAAAAATGGCTTATTCTTCTTTGAAAAATACTTTTCTTTAAGAAGATATTTCAGAGTGTGTTATTTCCCTGAATTCAGTATGAGTATCGATGTTATCTCCCTAACCCTGTTTCAAAATATCACGTTAATTTCAGAAATGATTGCTACGATATCACCTAGATATTAGAGCGTGTCTCGGGTTTGTCTCACAGTAAAGTAAATAGCAGAAAGTAGAGTGAGACGAGATTTTTATACAGGTTATATCCCCAACTGGGGTTTAATCCTGTCCTTGGGGTGTGATCTCCCCAAGAGTTCCAATCAATCACTAGGTAATACCGGTTACACTATGATTGACCTGCTCACAAACAAAGCACTATGGATACTAGACCTCGTTCTAGGCTGACGCACGCCAAGTTTCGATCCACGTCGTTTACCCAGGAAACCTATTCCCCGACTGGATGCAGCTTACTACCGAAGGGCCACCAAATCCACAAAATTCGTCCCTTCACGTGCGTAAGACTCCACGTGCTCCTTTGTGCGCTCACACGTCCGAAGACAAAGTTTTAGGGTTTTGGAGTTTCTAGGGATCGCTCAAAAGAGTACAGATTCGCAAATTAAGCTCAACCACAAACTACGAATGAATCGCAAATTAACGCTCAATCACTCAAAGGTATTCGACAGCTTGTGTGTTCGTTGTTGTACTCTTCGCATGAAGTGTTCTCTTCTATATAGAACCACGAATAGCTTGTCCACTTCACAAGGAAAGTTAAGCACAGAATATACAAGATAAAGCTCACTAATCACGTGCATTAACTCAAACAATCATGCCAAGAATAAACCAATTAAGTTCAACGGTCATGCATGATCACTTACCATAAATACTACTATTTTCTTTCATTCCAGGGTAATCTCATCCGTTATTCAGCACATTCCATATATAGAATCAATCAGTACATTTTACACATAATCAGAATATCTTTTCCATATATAGCTTAATCATATCCGGGCGATCACAGTGATATACTTTCCTAAAATATCCAAATCTCGTGTACAGCTCATATATCACTTAACACAATATGTCTTCCATATATAGCTCAATCAAATTAGCATGATCTCAGACGATATTCTTTCCTTGTATAACTCAATCATGCGTACAATCCACATACCACTTATCAGAACATATTTTCCATATATAGCACGCAGTGATATTCCATTCAAACGTGAACGTTCAAACCAGGTGATCACGTCAATATTCCAGTTAAGCATAAAATCACTCAAATTCGATTTTCTTAACATTTAAAACATATTCAAGCGCTTAATCGAATATTTTCACATACTTAAACATCACATAACATGCATATCGAGTTTTCTAATTTTTACCCCCCAATTTACATAATTACTTGGAATAATTAAAACTCTCATAACTGTTTGGACCAAAAAGGTCTACACTTCCAAACAAACCTCAACGTCAATCCCATCTCCCTTACTCGAAGGAAACAACGTCATCTTACCGTCTTTCTTCTGCCCTTTCCCGCTTCTAACGGTCAACGGTTTTCCCCATCCAAAGTCACATCCATACACGTCTTGGCGAACTACTCATCACAAATTTCACGTTCGAACTCTCTAACAATAAAGGATGGTTCACCCAATCTTCCACATATTTCATGCTCGCGTCGCGAGTATGTTCTCTGACTAACTAGTTGATCTTCAGCGCTATGTTTCGGAAATCGCCGTGTAAGAGCTCGTGATTGGTAATGAAGTTTTGGCGGGGTACACTGTGTTTCCAAAGTACCCATCTGGTAAAGGGATTCTCTGCCGTGCACTGACGAGGATCATGAAGTCGTTGATGTGTTCGTTCTTGATATTCTTCGAAGCATTTATCCTACAATTTTTTTTGTTAATTAGCTTTTGTTCTTGTAATTTAAGGGGTGTACATGTACAACGAATTTAGGGGATGACATTATACAAGATCTAATACGGCGTACAATGTCACTAAATTGCTTAGTTTTGAAAATTATTATCGGTACAATGTCACCCTCTAAATACGTTGCCCCCTATAATGCGAACCCTAAGTTAGGTCATGAATAAAAATAATTAACCCACAAAAGTATATATGTGAATTAATAAAATGACTGAATATACTATACCTGCGGCGGCATCGCTCAACGCTTCGCCACAGATGAGCAGAGAGAGATTGAAGAGAGGAGATGTTATTCTCAATCCCAGCATCTTCTGCGGAGTTAGCCTTGGCTTTCAGCTTCGTCAAGCTCTCTTTGTCGAAGCGAAACACTTTCTCGAGCAAACGAGGTGGTGGGTTAGCATTATGTTCTAACACCACTCTTTTTCGCTCCAATTTAGGAAGTGGGATGGTTTTATTTTCGGGCATATTTTCGGGAAACCACCGATCGAAGGAAGGAAGGACTTTCAGAGAGGAACAACCGCGCGATATCTCAGCCCAAGAATTAAAGAAATGCCAAAAACTAAACCCATCCATCACCACATGATTCGCCGTAACAGCAATGAAAACCCCATCGCTAAGCTCGGTCACTTGAACTCCAAACAGAAGGCCTCACATCGCCATCGCAGTTATGGTAGGAACCGTTGAGCGCGAAGAAAGAATAAACCGTCGCCCGCGGTGTGTAGTTGGGCTCTAAGATGTCCGAAACAGACACATTTTTTGCAGACGCGTGAACGAATTCGACGCCTGCGTTGTTGCACTCTATCGAGTAAGAGACATAATTTTTCGTTGTTTTGCTAGTGGATAAACGCCCGGCGAGCGGTGGGAAGAATTCTAGGGTTTTTGAGAGCGAACGCCTTAGATGATCGATTGGAGATTCGCCTTGATAGTCTTGTGGTTTAGGGTTTCTGAATAAGAGGCCTTTTTGGATTGGATCGAGTTGAAGGTGTTATTTCTTCAGTTGTGTCTGGTCGGTGGCAGATAGCTTTGGCAATAGATAAACTTCGACGTTAGATAGTCGGAAGATGGAGTGTCTTCAACCGCAGGTGCAGTTCGTGAGTACCCAGATGATGATGACGGCATATGTGATAACTATAATACACAGCATGAAGAATAAATATGCCTGGAGTTGATGAAGACTATCCATAACAATAGACGTAGTCGAGGCGTGTGTTGGACAAACTGTCCGTAAGACGAAATCGCCCCGATATTAAGTGCTTTCGGTTAGCAGCGATCGTCCCCAAGATATAACGACATTTTCTTAAATCATAATTGCAGCACAACGACTAGAGTTTTACGACGAATCGTACTCGAAACTGAATTTTTCTTGCTTCGGGAAACTAGGGAGTATTAGAGTAAAATATGCAAATCGTGGGTTGAAGTGAATGAATATTTCCATCTCAATGGGGGCCTATTTATAGATTTTATGTCGCAGGGACCTCTCCGCAAATTCAAGAACTTGCTAGGCTGCTTCTGTAATTTTTCAGGGACTATATTGCAACATTTTGCATCTATTGGACTGTCGGTTTATTTATCGGCCCGCGACAGGCCCGATTCTCGGGCCGACAGCCCGAATCTTAGGCGTGTCCCACCGGCGGCGGCCCGATTCTCTGACCTGACCCACCGGCGGCTCGACCGACACCTCTTGTTGGGCCGACCGACACCTCTAGTTGGGCCGGATCAGCTCAACAGCCCACTGCGGCCCAGACGATCCATTGGATCACGCCACCTCATCTGGACTGCCCAATCAGTGCTGACGCAGCGCCACCTCATCTTCACCTCAACTGCCACGTCACCGGCACCGTCGCCGTCGCCGCCCACCGGAGGAAACTTTAAGTAGCTCCTCAATGCTCCTCGCTCCGATGCGTCGTGCGAAGTGCAAACTGCGCGCCTCAAAGCGCCCATTGCGCACTTTGGCACGGCACGGCACGGCTCGGCCTCGGCCTCGGCCACGGCCACGGGCACGGGCTCGGTGCTCGGTGCTCGGTGCTCGTCGGTGCGAGGCACCGACTCGCACTCGGGCTATTATTTGGGCCAAAACTCATACAAGTTTCTCAAGCCCACTTAAACCCACTTTAAGCCCACAAGCCCATTTAAGCCCATACACATAGCAAGCCCTTTTGATTAAACCCACATGGGTTTCTAAATATATAGTGAAGATTTTCTTAGTGTCTAATCAATGTGGGACACTTGATTTCCCATTTAAACACTACTAACCATTTTAATGGTTATTGGGCCAACTTCGAAAATTAATTTCTCATTCACCCGATATCGGTTTTGAGCGTATCAATATTCGTTAGAATCCCCGTGAAACATAGATTCGTAATCTTTCAACGATTTCTCATTTCGACATTCGATGGCTTTCCGATTTAATTAAAACCAAAACTGATTTTATTAATGGGTTAATACCCATTTGGGCCCAAAGCCCACTTGGTTTAATAAAATCCAACAATCCCCCACATGAATGGAAATTAATGCAAATGCTATGCATGCTGACTCTTGCAAGAAAAACTCGACAACTCGTCACTGCATCGGGATAGGTAGCTTGTGGCTTTGAACCTTCCCTAGTGAAAACGCAATCGAATTTACTCGCTGTTCAGTGAACATGATGTCTTGAACTGACAGCTTTTGTGTAAATTAAGACAACAGCGTACACACGGTGACGAATCTTATTTCTTTCGATTCTCACGTTGTGTCCATTTCGGCCTTGGACCATATCTTGGATTCATAAGTGTTACTTTTGAAGCGGCCCCACTTTTCACTTATATAGGTGATTGACTATTAGGATTTTTAATCCTAGAGTATCCCGAAATACTCCACCATCAGTTATAGCCATCATTAAAAGCAAAATTGCTTACCCTTTACCACACGTCTTCGGTTAATTACTTGGGCAGCTTATGAGAATGAGCTTCTTTTTAAAAAAAATTCCAAGTAAGCTACTGAACTACACTCAGCTTAGTTGTCTCATTGAACCAAATTTGTGGGATCTCCACTCAACATGGTTGAGTTACCACCGAGCTCGTTCTTGGGTGTGTGGTTTTTAAGCCCCATTCCCCTTACTGCGTTATAATGCTGATCTCTAGCAATGCCTTTCGTCAAAGGATCTGCTATATTCTCTTTAGACTTCACACGGCAATTATTCCACTAGAGATCAGTTGTTGTACGGTATTATGTCTTCGACGTATATGTCGAGACTTACCGTTATACATACTATTATGTGCCCTACCAATTGCGGCCATACTGTCGCAATGTATTATAATAGGCGGTACAGGCTTATTCCAAATAGGAATGTCCTCCAAAAAATTTCGAAGCCATTTTGCTTCTTCACCAGCTTTGTCAAATGCAATAAACTCCGATTCCATAGTAGATCGAGCTATGTACGTTTGTTTTGAGGATTTCCAGGAGATTGCTCCACCACCGATGGTAAATACATAACCACTCGTGGATTTGGAGTCTTTGCTGTCAGATATCCAGTTAGCATCGCAGTATCCTTCAAGAACTGCCGGATACCTCGTATAGAGTATGCCATGATTAATAGTGTGCTTCAGATCAGCACCCTTCTCAAGGCTATCCAATGATTACTCCCAGGATTACTCGTAAACCTGCTGAGTTTACTTATTGAATATGCTATATCAGGTCGAGTGCAGTTCGATAAATACATTAGACTGCCAATCACTCGAGCATATTCATGTTGTGATATGGGTTCTCCTCTGTTTTTAGCCAAATGTAGATTTATATCTACAGGAGTCTTAGCCGGAGGATCATCGAAGGCATTAAATTTCTTTAACACGTTCTCAACATAATGAGATTGTGTCAACACAATTCCTTCGGACGCCTTAAAGACGTTTATCCCTAGTATGACTTTCGCCAAACCCATATCCTTCATATCGAAATGATTTTTCAACATAGTTTTCGTATTTACAATCATTTTCTGATTGCTTCCCGTGATTAACATGTCGTCTACATAAAGACAGACAATCACGAATTCATCTGGTGTACCCTTAATGTAAACACATTTGTCACACTCATTGATTTTGAATCCATTCGATAACATAGTCATATCGAATTTTTGGTGCCATTGTTTCGGTGCTTGTTTAAGCCCGTAAAGCGACTTAACGAGTCGGCACACTTTGTTTTCCTGTCCAGGTATTACAAACCCTTCAGGCTGATCCATGTAGATTTCTTCTTCAAGGTCTCCATTTAGGAATGCCGTTTTTACATCCATTTGATGTACCTCGAGATCATGCAATGCTGCAATAGCAAATAGAACCCGTGTTGACGTAATTCTCGTCACGGGCGAATAGGTATCGAAGAAATCATATCCTTCCTTTTGGGAATATCCCTTGGCTACTAAACGAGCCTTATATTTTTCAATTGATCCATCGGTTTTATATTTCCTTTTAAGGACCCACTTGCATCCTAAAGGTTTACACCCCTTAGGGAGATCTACTAACTCCCAAGTGTGATTCTGCATGATAGATTCAATTTCACTGTTTACAGCTTCTTTCCAGAACGGAGCTTCTGGAGTCGACAGAGCTTCTTGCACTGTTCTAGGTTCGTCGTCTAACATAAATGTTAGGAAATCAGGCCCAAATGATTTGTCCACTTTTTTACGCTTACTTTGCCGTGGTTTCTCAACTTCTGGAGGCGAAACTTCAACGGCTTCATAATTTCTTTTACAACTTATTTCATTTCTTTCCTTCGTTGGAAAGATGTTCTCAAAGAAAACATCATTTCTTGATTCAATAATCATCCCAGAATTCATGTCGGGAATTTCGGACTTATGCACCAGAAATCTGTATGCATTACTATTTTCTGCATATCCAATGAAAATGCAGTCAACCGTTTTCGGTCCTATCTTGACCTGTTTTGGTTTAGGTACTTCGACTTTTGCTAAACACCCCCACACTTTAAGATATCCGTAGGAAGGTTGTCTGCCTTTCCACAATTCGTACTGTGTTTTATCCCGTTTCTTGTGTGGCAACATATTTAGAATGCGATTTGATGACAGTATGGCTTCCCCCCACAAATTCTGAGGTAGCCCTGAACTGATTAACATCGCATTCATCATCTCCTTAAGAGTTCTATTTTTTCGTTCAGCAACGCCATTTGATTGAGGTGAATATGGCGCCGTCGTCTGATGAATAATACCATGTTCTTGGCAAAATTCCACAAACGGTGCCACGTATTCTTCTCCTCTATCACTTCTTATTATTTTGATCTTAGAGTTAAGTTGATTCTCAACTTCATTCTTATATCTTTTGAAGGTATCAAGAGCTTCGTCTTTACCACTTAAAAGATACACGTGACAGTACTTCGTGCAATCGTCGATAAATGTTATGAAGTATTTCTTTCCACCTCTTGTTTGCACGAATTTCAGATCGCATATATCAGTATGGATCAATTCTAGAGGTGAACTATTTCTTTCGACAGAGAAAAATGGTGCCTTCGCCATTTTTGCTTCTACGCAGATTTCACACTTATGTTGTGAATCAATTTCCATTTGTGGAAGTAAGTTTAAACTTATTAACTTTTTCAGTTTGTTCAAACTCACGTGTCCTAATCTACCATGCCATAAATTAGACAACTCAACCAAGTATGAAGAACTGGCTTTATTATTATCAGCGATCTTAATATCGCGTTTTACAGGCATTACAGATAACTTGAAAAGGCCCTTCTCGAGGTAACCTTTACCAATAAAATGACCATTCTTGGTCAGTACATATTTTCCAGCTTCAAACACTTGTTTAAATCCAGCGTTACTTAGCAGAGCGCCGGACACCAGATTCTTGCGGATGTCTGGGACATGCAGCACGTCCACAAGCGTCACTTCCTTGCCTGAGATCATCTTCAGCACCACTCGTCCCAATCATACGATGTTGGACGTCGCCGCGTTCCCCATATAAAGTGTCCTACCTGAAATAGGCGTGTAAGTGGAGAACATATCTTTGTCGGAGCAGATGTGGCGCGTTGCTCCACTGTCGATGTACCAGTACCTCAGGTTTTCCACGACGTTCGCCTCGTACACGACTGCAGTCAGATCTAGCTCCGACGTATCCGTCACCAGCTGCTTCTCTTCAGCGAGATGCGCCCGAGTATTATTAACTCTCTTCTTTTTACGACAATCCTTGGCCATATGCCCTGGTTTATCACAATTATAACAGTTGCCCTTAATTCTTTTGGAATTCGGGTCATGCTTCTTTTGCGGCGGACCTGGCCTTTTACGCTTGTTTCCATAGCTTGGCTCGGCCAAGTTGGCTCCTGCCTCCATACCGCCCCTCTTGTTCTTGGCTTCGCTCTTTCGGTTATCTTCCTCGATCCGAAGCCGCACAATCAGGTCCTCAAGCCCCATTTCTTTTCGTTTGTGCTTGAGGTAATTCTTGAAATCCTTCCACAGAGGCGGCAGCTTCTCGATAATCGCAGCTACCTGGAAGTTTTCGCTGATCTGCATATTTTCGGCGTGAATATCGTGGATAATCAGCTGCAGATCACGGACTTGGTCCAGCACCGGCTTAAAGTCGGTCATCTTATAATCCAGAAATTTGCCAACGATGAACTTTTTCAGTCCGGCATCGTCGGTCTTATATTTCTTGTCCAACGAATCCCACAACTCTTTCGCAGTCGTAGCCATTGCATAGACGTTGTATAGGGAGTCGTCGAGGGCATTCAGAATATAATTGCGGCACATGAAATCATTATGATTCCATGCGTCTAACGCAGCCCTTTCTTGCTCAGATTGAGCGACACGAGCAGCGTAACCTGCGTCGTTAGGGTTTTCACCCTCAGCTGGTGGAGCGACTTCATTCATCGAAGGGGCAGTTTCTTTCAGAAATCGGACGAGGTGGAGAGTAGTGAGATAGAACATCATCTTTTGCTGCCAGCGTTCGAACTCCGTCCCATTGAACTTGGCAGGACGTTCGGCGTGACTGCTGGCGGGGATAGTTGGTGCGTTGGTTGCCATCGATCAGATCACGAACAAAAATTTCGTCTTACGATTGTTATTTCTTCAGTTGTGTCTGGTCGGTGGCAGATAGCTTTGGCAATAGATAAACTTCGACGTTAGATAGTCGGAAGATGGAGTGTCTTCAACCGCAGGTGCAGTTCGTGAGTACCCAGATGATGATGAGGGCATATGTGATAACTATAATACACAGCATGAAGAATAAATATGCCTGGAGTTGATGAAGACTATCCATAACAGTAGACGTAGTCGAGGCGTGTGTTGGACACACTGTCCGTAAGACGAAATCGCCCCGATATTAAGTGCTTTCGGTTAGCAGCGATCGTCCCCAAGATACAACGACATTTTCTTAAACCATAATCGCAGCACAACGACTAGAGTTTTACGACGAATCGTACTCGAAACTGAATTTTTCTTGCTTCGGGAAACTAGGGAGTATTAGAGTAAAATATGCAAATCGTGGGTTGAAGTGAATGAATATTTCCATCTCAATGGGGGCCTATTTATAGATTTTATGTCGCAGGGACCTCTCCGCAAATTCAAGAACTTGCTAGGCTGCTTCTGTAATTTTCCAGGGACTATATTGCAACATTTTGCATCTATTGGACTGTCGGTTTATTTACCGGCCCGCGACAGGCCCAATTCTCGGGCCGACAGCCCGAATCTTAGGCGTGTCCCACCGGCGGCGGCCCGATTCTCTGACCTGACCCACCGGCGGCTCGACCGACACCTCTTGTTGGGCCGACTGACACCTCTAGTTGGGCCGGATCAGCTCAACAGCCCACTGCGGCCCAGACGATCCATTGGATCACGCCACCTCATCTGGACTGCCCAATCAGTGTTGACGCTGTGCCACCTCATCTTCACCTCAACTGCCACGTCACCGGCACCGTCGCCGTCGCCGCCCACCGGAGGAAACTTTAAGTAGCTCCTCAATGCTCCTCCTCCGATGCGTCACCGGCACCGTCGCCGTCGCCGCCCACCGGAGGAAACTTTAAGTAGCTCCTCAATGCTCCTCCTCCGATGCGTCGTGCGAAGTGCAAAGTGCGCGCCTCAAAGCGCCCATTGCGCACTTTGGCACAGCACGGCTCGGCCGCGGCCTCGGCCACGGGCACGGGCTCGGTGCTCGGTGCTCGTCGGTGCGAGGCACCGACTCGCACTCGGGCTATTATTTGGGCCAAAACTCATACAAGTTTCTCAAGCCCACTTAAGCCCACAAGCCCATTTAAGCCCATACACATAGCAAGCCCTTTTGATTAAACCCACATGGGTTTCTATATATATAGTGAAGATTTTCTTAGTGTCTAATCAATGTGGGACACTTGATTTCCCATTTAAACACTACTAACCATTTTAATGGTTATTGGGCCAACTTCGAAAATTAATTTCTCATTCACCCGATATCGTTTTGAGCGTATTAATATTCGTTAGAATCCCCGTGAACATAGATTCGTAATCTTTCAACGATTTCTCATTTCGACATTCGATGGCTTTCCGATTTAATTAAAACCGAAACTGATTTTATTAATTGGTTAATACCCATTTGGGCCCAAAGCCCACTTGGTTTAATAAAATCCAACAGAAGGAACTGAAGATCCCATGGCGCTAGGTCTAATCTCGACGTTGTTGTTAGGGTTTTATTCGTAGGTCGATTAATGCTTGATAGTTTGACTAGGCATGAATAGATGATTATCACGGTGGGGATAGCTTCGGACATGTTTGTGCTTAATGTGTTGAGAGGGAAGAAACAGTTTTGCGTTCGCTAGAATGATGTACGTATTTGCTGTGGAAGGGGGTGGTGTGGTTGTGTATATAAAGGGGAGGGGTTTTAACCGATTATCGAAGCATATTACACGTCATTTGCTAGACAAACTGACATGACAATCATGTTGTTTTGCCATAACTATAAATTTAATGTTCAAATTGGGACATTTGTTTGAGGTAATCTAACATTGGGGTATATTCACATTGCCGTGATCATGGTATTGCCCCACGTGGATCAAGATGTGTTTGTTTTTGAGTGATATTCCATGTTAAAATATAGTGCTTGTATAATAACTGGGATGTATAGGATGATGTATCATATTTAGCTCTAGGTATATATAATGTGGATTAAACTATCGTTTCGAAAAAAAATATGTATTGTGGGATTAATGTGTTTGTTTCAATGTGATAGTTATATTTGATAATGATTAATGTTTTTGTTATCAAGTTTTAATTTTTTTTAAAACATTTAAATTTTCTATATAATTATTCAATAAAAGTCTCTTATTGTTTATAATTAAATTTATTTTTGAAAGTTATATTTAGGTTGCGATAATACTATATAAGGAAGGACTGTTAAAACATAATAGAGGGTCTTTGGTTGGTCCAAAATTTTGAATATCATTTTATTTTCACCACTTGAGTGATCTTCATTCCGATAATGACTTATTATCTAGGGTAAACTAATCCATTGATGAGGGCCGAGGAAAGGATCACAATGATGATCACTCCGAAACAAACAGCCCAAGTGGATTAAATTTTAGCCTTTGTCTCCTAACCGCACCAAATCCTCTGTCCCGGAAATATGTCCCACACCATGTCCCAACGTGTTAAACATACGAAAAATACTGAGCACCGTAAATTCGAAAAATATTGGATATAGATATCATTTTGATCGTCATTAAACAAAGAATAAATTAGATGTATTTATTTATTTTTATAGGATAAATTACATGAAATAACGATGATTTTATGATTTGGTGGAATATGAAATTCAATTGTTTCTAAACATTTAAAAAATAAAAAGAAAATATATGAGCCACATGATTTCAAATCTGACAGTTCTGATTAAATGGGACAGAAAGCGAGACAGGAAAGTGGTACAGGCGATTTCAGCCGCTCCTAACAGTTGCGAAAATAAGTTATAAACATCATAATATGCTGAACAAAATTAGGCCAATCTTTTTCCGATAAACTAATTAGAAATCCTACTTCGCACCTGACTTGGAAAATTTCTCAATTACTTGATTGGACGCAGAATAAGATATTTTATATTGATATTTAAAAAAAAAAAAAGATATCAAAACATCCAATGTTGGAGGCATGCTTTGTGATTATAAACAATACCGACACAAAATTGAAAATCAAAATGTAATGAATGATCCAAATAATTTTACCTTTTATTATCCAGATAAGTATATGTCATGTGGATTTGGTCTACTGTAGGACGTACACTAGATGTATTAATTCATCGAAATAAAGTGGTCCTATCGAATTTGTATGACTCACTAAACGTGCATATATAAAATGAGGCCAAACAAAATTGATCGACATGGGTGATTGTGTGGTCCTATCGAATTTATTTTTGCCAAATCGATTTCTAGTAAAAACAAGACGTAATAACTATGAGATAAAAATCCAAGCAAGCTCATGAAATTTTATGGAAGAAAAAAACACCGCAAACAATAGCTTCGGCTTAGAATAGATAGCAAAAATACATAGATTTAACATTTTAAAAAAAACATAGCACATGAAGGAAAGAAGTGCAATAGACGCTTGCCCATGGTCGAACATCATCACATCTTCGATAATAAATTAACACCCCAAGTGGATTAAATTTTAGCCTTTGTCTCCTAACAGTCGTGAAAATAAGTTATAAACTCCATATGGTGAACAAAATTAGGCCGATCTTTTTCCGATAAACTAATTTAGAAATCCTACTTCTCAATTGACTTGGAAAATTTCTCAATTACTTGACTGGACGCAGAATAAGATGTTATATATTGAAAATCAATATAGTGAATGATTAAATAATTTTACCTTTTATTATCCAGATAAGTATATGTCATGTGGATTTGGTATATTGTAGGAAGTCCTCTAGATGTATTAATCATTAAAATAAAGTGGTCCTATCGAATTTGTATGACTCACGAAACGTGCATATATAAAATGAGGCCAAAACAACATTGATAGAACTTGGTGATTGTATGGTCCTATCTATTATGAAATATTATAGTAGATATGGAGTGGTTCATAAGATAAGGATGAAATAAATAGTAGATGTGTATTATTTATATTGGTAGTTAAATAAGGATATAATAGATGAGAATATAAATTAGATGTGATTATTTTATAAGAATGTAATATTTTATTTTGTGGTTGTAATTTGAGCAATTTGTCTATAATATTTTCAATCCGTAACGGATACCTGGGTGTCATTTCCTAGCCCGATTATGTCACGGACGCGAACCTGAAGAGAACAAGCCGTGATTGATGTCTCACGGCCGTGAAGGCAAGCAGCCGCAGCAGTGAACGAGGGCCGAAACATCTATCTTCTGACCCAATGTTGTCACGGCCGTGAAGTCTTGTAGGGTGACCGTGAATGTCTCTTTCGCGGCAGTGAAGGTGCTGAAATCAAGGCCGTGAACATACGCGTGGTTGTGTTAAAAGTCAAGGCTACTTAGATCGAAATGTTCCACATTTGTCAAAGGAAATATCACACACGTACGAGCTTGAGACCATATCTCTGCATAAGACAAGCAATTCAATTTAATAACAGACATGAAAATCAGATTTTTGTGCTGCAAAGACTGCGTTGGAGGCAAAAGATCTTTCAAAATTTCTACTCCTTAGAACTCAAGTTGAAGAAAATGCACAAGTGAAAGAAGGAAAAACTCAATATAAAGAGCTACGTGAGGAAAAGAAAGAAATGGAGGGGAGAAGGTACGTGAAAAGATACACCAATAAGCTCATATACATACATACATGTTGCCTTTCTAAGACCCAAGAACACATATTTAGTTCGCTCACCACATGTTCGATAAAAGCACTCAGCGAAGAACGGGATTAACTTTGAAACCAAATTCAGGGAAGTATTTATGATATCTTCGGTGTTAATTATGTTCTTTGTTGTGATCATTATAAGTAGCAAAAATATTTTGTATTTGAGATGAGATGAACCCTAGCGCGATCGATCGTATGTTTAAGTGTATTTGATGTTTTTGCTATTGTTATGACTCGTTTATGAAGCATATGATTTCGATTATGTCCATGTGATTGAAACTGTCTTGTTAACTTGATCATGTCGATGTGTTTAAGTTAACGTAGTCCGGAAAATTGTAAGCTACGCTCAAGAGAGGGGCGAACGATTAGACCACTCTTAAACGAGCGGTATAAATCATGCTTGAACTACCCGCCGAATTAGAGTAAAATCTAATAGGGGAATTCACCATACCATTCCTCGGTTGAGTAGTTAGGGAAACTTGCCCAGGTACTTAATTCTTTGATTAGTTGTTACGATCATTGTATGGTAAGGTGCAGTTCCGTCAGCTATATAACTCGTACGCATGTAGTAGGAATTTCCACAGTCTAATGATTTGTTTACGTACACTTCGAGCTAGGGGTATTCGAAATCTCAAATACGTTTGTTTTTATAAGGGTCTTAAATACACTATATAACTCGTACGCATGTAGTAAAATTTTCAAGGATCTTATCACGAACAAACGCAAGCTCGAAGACATGTCCACAGTCGAACTACGAGGGGGAGTGCTCCGCCATCTTACTCGAAGACATTTCCTGCAGATTTTGTTGTTCTCGATATGGAGGAAGATGAAAATATTCCTCTAATATTAGGAAGGCCATTCCTCGCTACCGGGGGAACCATGGTTGATGTTCGTAATGGAACATTAACTATAGATAGTGAGAAAGTAACATTTGATATGGCCGAATCTATGAAAAATGCCGAGAAATTAGACGATAAATGTTTTTACATTGATGCATGGGATGAATTCTTTTCATTGCAGGGACACTCACAACCAGAATCATTCGGAGAAGCTGAAGGACGGGGAGCTGATTGAAGAGCCAAGGCATGAACAATCTGTTGAGGTTGACCAAATAGACACAAACGAAGACGGGGCGGAACCTACGATCGAGGTGCACCCGAGCAAGTAGAGGAAAAAGAAAAATGTTCAATTGACGATCCACCAAAGCTCGAACTCAAACAACTTGGAGTACGCATTTCTGGAGGACAATTCAAAACTTCTAGTGACCGTAGTGGCACATATGGGAAAGATCAGAAGCTCATGCTCCTAGATCTGTTACTAGAGCATAAGAAGGCGCTTGCATGGAAGATATCAGGAGGTATCAGCCCGAACTTCTGCAGGCATAGGATCCTGATGGAAGACGAGTTCAAGCCGGTGGTGCAACATCAAAGGCGTCTAAACCAGAACATGAAGGAGGTAGTAAAAGCCGAGGTAATAAAGCTACTTGATGTGGGAGTAATATACCCGATCTGAGACAGCGAATGGGTAAGCCAAGTTCAAGTGGTGCCGAAGAAGGGAGGGATGATGCTATCCAATGAGAAAAACGAACTCATTCCAACGAGGACCGTTACAGGGTGGCGAGTGTGCATTGATTACCGGAAATTAAACGACGCAACATGAAAAGATCACTTTCCTTTACCGTTTCATTGATCAAATGCTTGAGCGTTTATCCGGTCATGAATTTTATTGCTTTCTTGATGGTCTGTCAGGATACTTGTAGATCCTGATCGCACCTAAAGTTTCAAGAGAAAACAACTTTTACGTGCCCACTTAGAATCTTTGCATATCGGCGGATGCCTTTCGGACTTTTTGATGCCTCGGCTACCTTCCAACGGTGCATGATGGAAATTTTCGACAAATTAATCGGTAAGGGAATGGAGGTATTCGTGGTGACTTTTCGATAACTCATTTGAAGTATGTCCAATCTTAAGGCGGTACTTAAACGATGAGAGGAAACGAACCTTGTGCTAAACTGGGAAAATGCCATTTTATGGTTAGAGAAGGTACCGTTTTAGGTCGTAAGATATCGGCTAAAGGAATCGAGGTAGATAGAGCAATATTGAACGATTACCACCACCCTCGTGGGTAAAAGCAATTAGAAGTTTCTTAGGACATGTTGATTTTTATCGTAGATTTATTAAAGATTTTTCTAAAATTGCTAGACTTGTAACTCGCTTGCTAGAAAAAGATGTACCTTATGAGTTTACGACCGACTGTATGAATGCTTTTACTATACTCAAGGATAAGCTATTAATGCCCCTGTCATGGTAGCCCCGGATTGGGGGCTACCCTTCGAACTAATGTGCGATGCCAGTGATTTTTGCAGTAGGTGCAATTTTGGGGCAGCGAGGGGAAAAGTATTTGCAGCTGATACACTACGCAAGCAAGACTTTCAATGAGGCTCAATTGAATTATACTACCACCGAGAAGGAATTTCTTGCAGTGGGGTTTACAAACGACAAGTTCCGTCAATATCTTATCCTATCGAAGGTCATCATCTACACGGATCATTCATCCATTAAGCATCTCTTTAGAAGCTGGATGCAAAGCCGAGGCTGATCCGATGGATTCTACTACTCCAAGAGCTCGACGTGGAGTTTCACGACCAAAAAGAAACGAAGAATCTTGCCGCAGATCACTTGTCGAGAGTAGAAGTGACACCCTGCGAGGTTACAAACAGGATACAATCCGGGATAACTTTGCCGACGAGCACCTTTGCGCTATCCATGGGGCATATGAGAAACTTCCATGGTATGCTGATATCGCTAACTATACTGTGGCCAGGATCTTACCAAAGGGATACTCAAGTCATCAGAGGAAGAAATTCATCTCAGACTTGAAGTATTACTTTTGGGACGATCCCTATTTGTTTCGGATATGTGTAGATAATATAATTCGACGATGCGTTCCCTACCCCGAAACAATCAACATCATCGGACATTGTCATACGGGACCGTGTGGAGGCCATTATGGAGGCAATCGAACCGCACATAAGATACTTGAATGTGGGTTTTATTGGCCAAAATTTTCAAGGACGCGCCACGGTATGTGGAGGAGTGTGATAGATGCCAACAGACCGGTAATATTTCCAAACGTGATGAATGCCTCAGAATTTGATTCTTGTATGTGAAATCTTTGACGTAGGGGCATTGATTTTATGGGACCGTTTCCTACATCTTTCAAAAATCGATATATCCTAGTAGTAGTCGATTATGTGTCAAAATGGGTGGAAGCGCAAGCGCTGCCTACTAATGATGCTAGGGTAGTCGTTAAATTTTTAAAAGCTTTATTTTCACGACTTGGCTCACAACGTTGCATTATCAGTGATAAAGGGACGCATTTTTGTAACATCCAATTTGCAAAGACGCTCGAGAAATACGGCATAGTGTTACCATTGCGTACCATCCTCAAGCTAGCATAGCAGCCATTAGTGCTGTCAAATGGCCCGCGGGCCGCCCTGCCCCGCCAAAATGGCGGGTTGGGCTTCGATATTTTAGGTCCGCCAGGCTCTTAATTATATATATTATATAAATATATATTATATAGATAATAAATATGTAATTAATTAGGTAATGTAATTAATGATTCATTAATTATATCTAATTAATACCATATATTATCAATCATATAATTAATAACATACTTATCCATAATTTTTTAATAAATACCATAATTAATAACAAACTATTAGTAAATTAAATTTTAAACTAAAATAAAAAATATAAAAAAAAAATATTTTAATGGCGGGCGGGCCTGGCCGCTGCGGGGCGGGGCGGGGCGGTCCCCATGTTTTTAGGCGCACCAGAAGGCGGGCCAGCCCGCCTTGCCCCGCCAGATGGCGGGTTTTGGCGGGCGGCGGGACGGCCGGCCCCGCCCCGCCCCGCCAAATTGACAGTACTAGCGGCCATGCAGAAGTCGTAAACAGGGAATTGAAGCGTATACTCGAAAAAACCGTGGAACACCGTAGGCGGGATTGGCCGAACAAGCTGAACGATGCTTTATGGGCATATCAGACATCATATACGATGCCTATCGGATCCACACGTTATAGACTTGTTTACGGGAAATCTTGCCATTTACCCGTCGAGCTTGAACATAAGGCATATTGGGCTCTAAGAAATAAATTTTGATTTGAATCTCGTAGGAGAAAAGAGGAACTTGCAGATCAACGAGCTCGATGAGTGGCGCCAAATGGCTTACGAGAACACCCGCCTCTACAAGGAGCGTACAAAGCAATATCAAGATCAAAAATCATGAAGCGGGATTCCAAGAAGGCGACCGAGTCTTGCTATACAACTCTCGGCTACGACTATTCCCGGGGAAGCTAAAGTAGGATTGCAAACTAATCGAATTTTTTATTCGATTCGCGATTCGATTCAAAATTTTAAGATTCGAATTCGAATATTTAGAATATAAATCCGAATAAGAATATTTTTCTTTATTCGAGAGCTATCCGAATACGAATATGAAACCTCAGTATTCGATTCGTATATTAATCGAATTATTCGATTCGAATAATTTAATATATATATATATATATATATATATATATATATATTTTAATATATTATAAATACTAGTATTTTTTAATAGGCCCAAGAAGATATTAGAGCCCAAGTAAATACTACAGCCCAAAAATCACCCATAAAAAAACCCTCCCTCACCCTCACGTCATATCAACTAAAAGACCACAGAACTCCAAGTCTCCCTCGCAGCTCTCTCTCGCCTTCGCCAATAGCCCGGCCACCATCGACGCACCCACCGACGCCACTCGCCAATAGTTAATTTCTGCGATAGTAAGGTATTTTTCCAGAAAAAGCTCGTTTCTATTAGTTCGAAGGATTTTCAAAAATCATTGTTATATTGAAATCTTGATGTTTTGGTTATGGTTCCTTGCGATTTTGAAGGGTTTTTGATCTGCGATGGTTAGGATTTTTTGAATAATGCTTTGCTTGTGTAGGACTGAAAATTTGATGGATTTCAGTCACTTTTGGTAGCTCTCAATTTTCTTATAGGTGTAAGAAGAATCGGTTGATGTCATTTTGCAAGCGTGATTTCCGGAAGCAAGGAGACAATAATTTTTTGATGTCTATGTCTTGGTTATCATCGTTTTGGATTGAATGTTGTCTCGGTTATCACCATTTTGGATTGAATGTGTTTTGTAAGATATATTGATTTAATGTACTCAATTATATATTGGCAATTTTTGTTATAATATCTGCTTTCTTTTACAGGAAAAAAATATTATATTCGAATCCGAATATTCGAATAAATATTCTAATATTCGAATAGCACATTCGAATCGAATTCGAATCGGAAAAAAATTCTTATATTAAACGAATACGAATATTCGACAAGAATACAAATAGAATATCATGCTATTCGATTCGATTCGATTCGTTTGCAAACCCTAAGCTAAAGTCAAGATGGTCTGGCCCATTCACGGTAACTCGAGTATTTCCGTATGGAACCATCGAGATAACACATCCAGAAAAAGGGACCTTCAAGGTGAATGGCACCGACTCAACTCAAGTATTACTATGGCGGTGACAACGAGGCCCTCGAGAAAGAAACCATCCACCTCCTCGACACCACCTGGACCTAAAAATCACCGAACTATGTCTAGCTAAAAGACATAAAAGAAATCGCTACTTGGGAGGCACCCCAAGCCTATCCTATGTTTTTCCTTTATTTCTATGCGCATTTTTTGTTTTACGATTCTATTTTTCGATGATCGCAGGGAATTCAAAATCACAAGTGTGGGGAAGAGCCTTTGCACATCGGATTATTCAGGTACGTCGCTTATCTATTTACTTCTTCTTCCTTGTGATACATAATTGCTACGTCGAGGACAACGTAAATCTTAAGTGTGGGGAGGGAAATTTCTGCAAAATTGATGATGCGAACATATTTATATGTGCATGTTGTGATTTAAAAAATATGGCATATTTTTTTTTCAAAACTCATGTTTTTTATCGATCAAAGGATGATTTCTTGTTAGAAATTGTGTGACTAATTAGGATACATATGCGAGTCGACCTCTTTCTTACATGATTAACTTGGCGATACCTGAGAGATATCCTATTTTTTGAGATTTTTTAGTCTACGAGCTTTTTGCTCATTTCTTTGGTTGTTTGAATCATGCTTAATTTATTTCTCTTCAGAACTTGCTTGTGTATTGCATTTTGAAACAAAGTGTGATTGTGTGAAAATGAGAAAGGCATTAGGAATTCAGTCCATATCCAAAGCCTGAGCCTTTTATTTGAGGAAACCGGATTATAAATTGCCGACCTGATTAAGACTTCAGACATAAACCCATCGTAGCGATAGTAGAAGTGGAGGTTAAATGCCGGACTCAAGAAGCGCAACCCCTACTAAATTTTCGAGCTGAGCGTCAAAAAAAGAAGAGAGGGAGAGAGAGAGAGAGAGAGAGAGAGAGAGAGAGAGAGAGAACGAGAAAAAATAGGAATGATATAAAAAGAAGAAAAAAATAGAGGATATAGATGACTAAGAACCCTTCCTCCGATAATCTTTCACTCTCGAAAGCGTATTATCTATTTTCTAGATCGAGAAGTTGAAAGAAGAAGGGCTTGGTGAAAAACGACGAATGCAAAAGAATGGAAGTGATGAACAAGAACAACGGATTTGGCGCATTCTAGATGATGGCATGATTCTGATACGACTACAGCTCATATCCTTTTTCGCTTATTCTGTACATATCTTACCATATTATTACCCGTTAAAGACCTTCCGTTTCATGCTTGATCATTAAAAGTGGTAGATTTACGAATCACTTGCAAGCTTATGGTAGAGATTAGATTAGTGCATGACCCGAGAGATATCACCGACATCTTAACCCATACACTTAGTGATTTGAATGAATCTTTGTGAGGTGCGAATCTTGAAGGTATTGCTAAGTATATCGTGAAGTTAGTCATTGATTTCGAATATGCTTTCGACTTTACTTGCATTATTTGCAACGTGATTTTGTCCTTGATTGGAATGTTGCATGATTTATCCCTTTATTTGCCATTAGCATTTCTTTGCTTGAGGGCAAGCAAACGCTTCAGTGTGGGGAGATTTGATAAATGTAACTTCTTATGTTTATAGTTGTTAAATTTAATTTGTTTGCATGATAAGTTAAGTCGTTTTGATAATTTTAGCGCTATATTATGATTTCACAGCAAACCAAACGTTTTTACGGTAGTTTTGCGACAGTTTCGTATTTCTCAACAAAATCACGGGTTAACTGATGTCCGATGGACCTGAAACTTTAACCATAGATAGAAGACTCGTTAATATTGACTCTGACCAAAGGGATTTTCAATTCGAGGTCTAGATTGTGAGATATGAATTTTTGAACTTGCTGTTATTTTGCAGAAAATAGCTTCACGGTCGTGAAGGTGGTGCAAGAGGCCGTGACGGATAGCTGGGAGTCATTTCCTAGCCCGATTATGTCACGGCTGTGAACTTAAAGAGAAAAAGCCGTGAAAGATGTCTCACGGCCGTGATGGCAAGTTGCCGCAGCCGTGAACGAGGGCCGAAACATCTATCTTCAGACCGACGTTGTCACGGCGTGAAGTCTTGTAGAGAGGCCGTGATTGTCTCTTTCGCGGCCGTGGAGGTGCTGAAGTCAAGGCGGTGAACATTCGTGTGGCTGTGTCAAAAGTCAAGGCTACTTAGATGGAAATGTCCCATATTTGTCAAAGGAAATATCACACACGTAAGAGCTTGGGACCATATCTCTGCATAAGACAAGCCATTCAATTTAATAACATACCTGAAATCAGATTTTTGGGCTGCAAAGACTGCGTTGGAGGCAAAAGATCTTTCAAAATTTCTTTTCCTTGGAACTTACGTTGAAGAAAATGCACAAGTGAAAGAAGGGAAAACTCTATATAAAGAGCAACATGAGGAAAAAAAAGAAAGGGAGGGGAGAAGCTACGTGAAAAGATACTCCAGTAAGCTCATATACATACATACACGTTGCCTTTCTAAGACCCAAGAACACATATTTAGTTCGTTCACCTGATGCTCGATAGCGAGGAACGAGGATTAACTTCGAAGCAAAATTCAGGGAAGTATTTATGATATCTTCGGTGTTAATTATGTTCTTTGTTGTGATCATTATGAGTAGCTAAATATTTTGTTTTTGAGATGGGATGAACCCCAGCGCGATCGATCATATGTTTAAGTGTATGTGATGTTTTGCTATTCTTATGACTCGTTTATGAAGCATATGATTTCAATTATGTCTATATGATTGAAATTGTCTTGTTTACTTGATCATGACAATGTGTTCAAGTTAATGTAGTCCAGGAAATCGTAAGCTACGCTCGAGAGAGGGGCAAACGATTAGACCACTCTTAAACGAGCGGAATAAATCATCACTAGAGATAGGTTGAACTACCCCGACGGATTAGAGTCAAATCTAATAGCCGAATTCATCATACCTATATGCCGTCCTCGGTTGACTAGTTAGGGAATCTTGCCCAGCTACTTAATTCGTTGATTAGTTGTTTACGATCATTGTATGGTAAGACGCGCAGTTACAGCTATATAACTCGTACGCATGTAGTAGGAATTTTCACGGTCTAATGATAGCTGTATTTACGTATACTTGATATTTGTTTTGGTCGAGCTAGGGGGATTAAAAATCTCAAATATGTTTGTTTTCATAAGGGTTTTCCTCTCCGTACTATTTTATTAAGTTGTATTTCTAAGTATTGTTATTTACCGTTTCAACAATCAAACATTCATACTAGGATATTTGAGCAAACGTTTTCTAAAGTATATAGTTCCTTTGGGTTCGATACTCTAATACTTTCCATTTCTATACTATTTTTGATAGGTCCATGTTGAGCGTAGGATAATTTGTCGATATTTGGATTATTTTTATTACTCGGTCCCTCGATCATCTTTATAAACCAGACCTTACAGATTAAATAAACGGATAATAAAAGATTTATTTTATTTATGTTATTCTTGTTACATTTTTGGATCTTATGATTTTGATTATTTATCTTATATGATTAATTGTTAATATATTTTTGATCTTATGATAGTATAATGTCGAAATTGGCGAGCTTAGAATTTGTTACGCTTGATAACTCGGGAAAAAATTATTTATCTTGGGCACTAGATGCCGATGTTCATTTGAATGCTACAAGGTTTAGGCGACACCATTGTCGACCCGAAACCACAAGCGCTCAAGCCGGAGGTGGGGGTGACACCGTTGACGCCACGAAAACCCCAATGGCGCAAGATACGGCAAAAACGCTTATATTTCTTCGCCACCACAGTTTTGGCGCCAAACTGATTTCGATCTGATAATTCTTCAATCTGTGCTTAACTGACTTGAATTTGATGTCTCTGTGCTCGCTTAGATGTTATAAATCATTTGCGATTAGATCGGTAGCGTGTAGAACATCGATTAAGCAGAATTAATTGAATCTGTATAGTTACTGTTTGCGCTAAGAATAGCTTGAACACGTACTGATTTTGCTAAAATTCGATATCTTTTGCCTCATAACGTGTTTAATTGTATGTTTGTGCGTAACTAGCAGTTGATTTCGAGCAAGTACCTGCAATTTCACTGCGTAGTTCACCGTTTTTGCTTGAATCAGTGTTAATTGTATTCTGTGATTTTTTGCGATTACCTTAATTTCTTGCTAGGTTTTCGATCAGGTTAATTTCTCGATCGAAAAACTCTGCGCGAAAATATTTCTCGATCAGAATACCAAGTCAGACTTAAAGACATTTTTCCTACGAACGACTTTAGTAGAAAATATTCTCGAGCATTACTAAGCGAAAATCTTTTTCGACAAGACCAACAGGAGGGCATTGACTACGACGAGACATATGCTCCTGTTGCCCGAATCGAGGCCATCCGCCTCTTCTTAGGTTATACGGCTCGTAAAGACTTCAAAGTCTACATAATGGACGTTAAGACCGCCTTTCTCAACGCGTGTTAAAGGAGGAAGTCTATGTCGCTCAGCCAGAAGGTTTTGTTGATCAAGAACATCCCGATCACGTATATCAATTCGATAAAGCTCTGCGGACTGAAACAAGCTCCACGTGCTTGGTATGATGTCTTGAGCGGTTTCCTAGCGAAGTATGGATTCATCCGAGGAACGATCGATACGATCCTCTTCATCAAATAGCAAGACAAGATCTGATGGTCTTCCAACGTTACGTCGACGACATCATCTTCGTCAACTAATCCACGGTTTTACAAGAGGTTCGGAGATTTAATGAAGAGCAAGTTCGAAATGAGTCACATGAGAGAGATGTAATTCTTCTTAGGACTTCAAGTCAGACAGCTCGCCGTTGGAATCTTGTTGGTCCTAGTATATCCAACTAAAACACATTTCTAGCATTTTAACCACGAAAATAATGGGAAGAATTCAACTTATCGTGGGGGCGTGCGTGCGTGTTCTTGAGAGGGGTTTGGAGCTTTTCTCCCAAAATTATTTCTCTGTATTTCTCACACACACAAGACCCCTAACTATGTGTTAGGGTTTTAGTACTTATACCACATGTTGGTATATTGTACTTGGGCCCTTGTAAGCCCATTACAAATAAAAGCTTACTGGGCTCTAAAACATTAAAGCCCAGTTCACTTAAAAAAATACAAGACTAAGATAAAATAATTATTTGAACACAATAAAATATTCCTAACAATCTCCCCCTTTGTGTTCAATTTACAGTTAAGCGCTGGTTATCTTGATCTTGTAGTAGTCCTGAGTCATCAAAGAACACGTATCAGAGTTACGTACGCAAAAGCATTTGCATGCGTGTTCTTCTTCAATCACATCCCCATTTGTCTTGTCATGTGACCCTTCTTTTAAAAGATCTTCAAGCTCATTGTCTCTTGAACTTCCCTTCTCTTAAGTGTTGAAAGCTGCTTGTTGGATCATTACTTTTTGTGTTCGAACTCTCCCTTGGACAGTCCCTGCATTTGATCAAGCTTTGGGTTGTGGATTTCTCTTTAAATTTGGAGAGGCATACACTAGTCGAATATTCTCTTTAGGTGTTCCAGCTCTCCCTTCACTTGTCGCAATTCCCCCTACATTTGTTCAACCTTGTATTGGGATTGAGAGTTTTCTTTAAACTCGAAGAGTTGTACACGAGTCGGCAACTTTGATGCTTGAAGTCCATGCTGAAGTTGTTGGTCGTATCTTGTTATTTGAGTCTGATCTCTTCGTTCGATTGAGGCGTTAACATCAGTCGTTGGACTCTATGGTCGTCGCTTGATTCTTAGACGATGCTTGATATTTGGCATTTTCTAATTAGTATTGCACTTTGTCGTGGTGTTGCTCCCATTTTGCTTTGGTAACCATCCCCCTCAAGATCAAGCTAGGGAGATCGTCATGCGATGGGTCAAAATGGGGCATTATCTTTGGCAAGAAGATTGTGTTGTCGGGACAAGATAATGGAGTTGATTGGTGGTCACGATTACTCTACTTCTTGGTTTCAGATTCGCCATCTTCGAAGGAAGTTGTCTGATTCGGCCTCGAAGAAGCTCATTTGGCTCTAGAAGAAGGTAGGTGTCGGGTGTGTTTTGTGACAATGTGTTTGGGCTCCTTGAGATTATCCATTCAATTGCATGAGAGCCCGGCCTCATAGTGGTTGGCGTGGCAGAAATAGTGGATACTCTGGTTAGTCTTCTCCTACGCTGGACTTGAAACATGGTGAATCTTCTTCTTCACGGCTCCAGATTCGTCATCGCCAAAGGAAGTTGTCTGGTTCGGCTTCGGTGAAGCTCGTCTGGCTCCTGAAGAAGGTGTACGTGGGGTGTGTTTTAAGTTGTACCGATGCTTCTTTGGAATGTTCCTTTCAAATGCCTTAGAGCCTGGTTTTAGAGTGGTATGCTCGGCGGAAATTTGGTGGGTACTCCGACCTGTTTATTTGCTGTTTATTTGTACGTATCCCCTTCTCCCCCTCATGGCGATTCGTGTGAACGAGATCGGCATGCTTGTATAGCAGGCTAAGTAGGACAATAAAGACATGTCGGTTAGGGTAAAAACCAGATGGAGCCACTAAGGCGATCCATCACACGGCTTAAGAGACAAACTCTGAGACGTGGCCTGTGAGAACAGGACTTGATGAACCAGGGCCATATAGGCAGCCCGTTAACATTGTTCTTGAGACTAGCTCGAAGACGATGGCCTAAACCGTTGTTGTTTTGATGTTGCAACGGTAGGACTTCCTTCCGATCATCGAAGCATGTCTTAGAATGACATGTCTACGGAAGTTCTGATCTGGTCACGAAGTCCCGATAAGACAAGGTGTATGTGTCCTAAAAATAATATAAAAGATTAAGGTGGTAAGGACATCTAGACTCGATGTGTTCAGGAAAGTTCAGTGGTGTGGGGCTGACTACCACTTAGTTCAATATCTCTTGCTTCCAAGTGAAGCAGTGATAGCTAACGGGGCTCCCCGTGATTTAGTGAAACATCAATCTGTTGGGAGATCGATGAGTGGGTAAGGCTCGATTGTGCATGCGCCGTTGGACCTAATGCGGCGACTTCTGCCCGGGGGCTAATAAATTAGCACCTGTACCTGTGGGGGTTGGTCCGAGTAATTTGTGACTAAGGGAATTTTGTATCGTCCGCTCTTCGGTCTTGTCAAGAATTTCCATATAGGGGTAGCTTTATGTGTTTGAGATCGTCATTAACACTCGGCTGTGTTCCGGGGATAGATTCAGTTTGGTCTAACTGAACCATGGGAACTTGAAATCCATACATCCGGTACGAAGTGATGCGTGCTGCTTGATTTTGGTCAGCGGTTCGGAGCAGGTCTGTTGAGGCCATTGCCGAGTTAGCACTATAAGCCACTATCGCCTTTTGAAGAGAGTTGACCGTTGTAGGCTTGAAATTCGTCCTTGAAGTTTATCTTTGGAAGGCAGGAGAATTCTTTTGAAGCAAAATTACGAGAGTATGAGGCCTTTTTTTTTTGGCCTTTCTTTTTTTTTATGTATATGTATAATCTTATTAATAATGTAATAGTAATTATATATTATATTATTATATATGTATACATAGATAGAGATATATTTTTTTTATATATATATGTATTATCTTATTAATAATGTAATAGTAACTATACATTATATGTATATATAGATAGAGATATATATTTTTTTATATATATGTATTATCTTATTAATAATGTAATAGTAACTCTATATTATATTTTTTTATATATTATAGATATATATTTTAATCCTCCCCCGCAAATCAGCTTCTTAAAACCGAATTACTCCCCCTCAAAGAGGCATATTAGGTAAAATTATTGTTCGAAAGTCTCTTTCCCTAAGTTCACACATTAAGTTCGCTCCCCCTCAAAAATTTAATTATTGCTCCCTTTAACACAAATATAGGAGTTGTTTCTCTTGAAAATAAAGATTTGCTCCCCCTCAAATTTAGCTCAAATAGGAAAAATGACATTTATCAATTCATCTTATATGCATACGTAAAAGTTTAAGCTCGAAAATTCTTTAAGATGTATTCATAATGAAAATGTACCTATAACATGGTATTTAATACATTTCAGCTCATGTATGCATGCGATCTTTTTGAAGCATGCATAACTATAATATACCCTATTGTTTTTAAGGTAGGCAATTTGAAGTTACAACTTGATATGCATGCAAAAATTACAAAATGATGCATATAAAATTTACCTACGTTTGGTTGCTTGCATCGTTAACCAGTCGTGTCTGTGCAGCAACCCAAGATACCATACACGCTGGGAGGTGTGGTTGACCACTAGGTGTTTTGGAAGAATTTTCAAAGTAGGATACCGAGTTCTTGAAATGAGGAGTTCGAAGATGTGTGGTGCTGTTAGTTTCATTTCAAAGTGTTGCGCCAAAAATCCCGTATGCGAAAATGATTTTCTAAGATGTATGTCTTCGAAAGAATTTGAAGTCTTTGAGTCGCAAATTGGAATTTGGCTTGGCCCGCGAATTGAGCTGTGGTTCTCGAACTGAAGAGGGTTCGTGAAAGTTGAATTTTAATGACACGGGAACTGAACTCGCAAAACTCTAGTTCTTGAGATGACCCGCGAAGCTTGATTACCTTATGAGAATGATTCGTTTACACGATTTTGGGAGAAGTGATGAAAATCGGGCGAATTTGGTATATATATATATATATATATATATATATAAGATGCACTGTAGTACGTTCGATCGATTGAGGAATCGGGTGATTGGAAGAATCCTGCGATTTGATAAATCGGGCGATTTTGAAGAATCGCCGAGATGTATTTTAACAAAGTGATTTTGTCGATTCCGAAATCGGGCAATTTTGATGAATCAGGCGATTTGACAATTCGGCCGATTCTAGTATTTGATGGAAAGTGATTGTGTCAGGCAATTTTGATAGATCCGATGAATTGAATCGATTGAGAAATCGGGCGAATTGAGGAATCGGGCGATTTGAAGAATCGCCGAGGATATTTAGAAGTAGTTGAAATCGCCGAGAGATTAAGTTGAAATCGGCGATTTTGAGAATGATCAATTCTTTTATTATTTTTTTTAAAAAATTTGTCTCAAAAAAATCAATTAAAGAAAATATGAGTAAAATCACCCTAACACTGACATATGCGAGATCTTCAATTAATATGTAATACAGAGTTCAAAATTTTTCCCAAATTAAATGTCAAATCAACTTAGTTTTTCAAAGTCGATTTATGTGACGCAAAATCCAATAAGCAACAACGAAAGCATCGCTTTCACTCGCGGCGCTGAGCTCTCAAGTCAAAGATCCGTCGATATCATTTATCATGTTTGTCGGGACTATTATGATTTCGTTGGTCGATTTACGCCTATAAATAGACACGATTCGAGCAGCACAGTAATGCCATAACAAAAAAATCTAGCTGACGGAAATGAACTGGAATCAGAAGCAAGACGATGAAGAGAACGAGGAACATGCGGAGTTAAGGCGTCGTTTTAAACGCAATTTAGATATGTTGGTGCTCGAGCTCTTTTTTCTTTCGTGTTTATCTGTTGCTCTAACGGCTGTTCTGTTTTGGGTCCTTACAAAGCGTACTGGCTTTTGAGAATGATCTATGTATTTTGGTGATGTAATTTTCATGATTTGTGTGATGAAAGTGGTTTCCGCATTTTGAAGGTGTTTTGCGTATTTGAGTTGTAAGTGTTTTTTTTTTGTTTTTCTTTTTTTTTCATTTGAAAGGATGTACGAATCGTTTAAAGACTAGTTCGCGAAACACATCTACCCCCCTCAATATTTGAAGTCTTGGGAATTTGAACTTCAAAGATAAAAACTTAAAGAAAAGAATCATTTTAATAAATAAAATATTTTCCCGATTCTTAAGTTTGCGCGATTCAAAAGTTGCAAAGGACGTTTGAGCGATGCTCAGTTTCGGGCGATTCATGGGTTCGGTAAACTAATTAAAATTAAATCCAAAGCGGTTTCGGGCAAGGTAAAATTGACGAAAATATTTCAAAAATTCAATAATGTTGGCAATTTTAATTTCATTTGTAAAATTTCTCCCCCTTAAGTTTACAAATAAAGCTTCCCCTAAAGATAAGCATTTTACGAACTTCAGGGGACCTTACTTAATCATGTGTACTAGGATGGAAAATGTTTTTCAGAATAAAATGCATTTATTCCTAGATTTTACTAACATAGTAGGTATGTTAGTCATTTGAGCACATATGCATATTGAAAATACAATAAATTACGAACATGTAATCTTATGCATATTTAAAATTTACCAAATTTGTCAGTTGGTTTTAGATGTCCGTATCTCATCCCTTGATCACATATGTGGGGCTGCTTCAGGTACCATACGTGAGGAATCTTGTGGCCGCTCTCGTCGCAAACCAGTCATGGGTATGGAGCAGCTCTATGAGTACCTACCCATGCTTGAAACTGCAAAACATCTCAAGCAGATTTTGGTACCCATCTAAGAATGTGTCCTTTCGTATTAGATCTAGAGTTTATGCATGCGTCTTTCATAGATTTATGTCCTAAGTCAACTTTAGGTTTATCTATAGCGTTAATTGTTGATTTAGGAACCCAAATCTTTCTAATTCCTAAGGGATAACAGAGGCTAGTGCTTGCCCTAAGTTCTTGTTTTGTAATCCAGATTTTCTTAATTCCCAAAACTTTAGCTTTAGCTTCAGTCTTATGGTGCTTTGACTGGATGCTTTTGTGATCTTCTTGTTTGTCAAGTTTAGAACTGGACTTGGGAGACGAATGTGTAGGCTTTATCTTTCTGTTCGTTTGAATTTTCTCCTTTTGAGTTTGTGAGCCTAGCTTAGCAAAGAAGCGTTCGTCGTTCTTGGTTGTACGTGCATTTGCTAATCTAAAACGAGAATTTAAGGCTAGTGCATCATCATAAGAATAGTGAAAATTAGAGAGCATAGATGTTCGTACAGGTTCAGACAATGAAATCATGGATGGGGATGTGGCAATGTTAGATTTAGCTTGTGACTGATGCCTACTATGCGAATTTGAACATGACGCTCTAAATTTAATTGCCTCCTTTTTAAAAGAAGGAGCACAATTTTCAAATAATAGGTCGTCGCCTGTGGCTATCTCCTTTCCTTTCATTCTATTTAAAATTTTACCTGTAGGTGCATGCGAGGATAAGTTGGTACGCATTGCTCGATGCATTCTGCTTCCTTAGTGTCCTAGGCTTGGTTAGAGTTTCTATTTTAGACTCAGCTAGAGACATTTGTGGAGACGTTGAAGCTATAATGTTATTGATATGTTTTTCGAGTGAGGAAATTATTGTCAATAGCACGTCATTTTCTACCTTAAAAACAATCTTTTCGGACTCTAGGGTCGAGCGCAAGTCAGATATTTCCTTAATTGCTGGTGGGATATATGCACTAGAGGGGCTGGACTGTGCTAAGTCACGGGACGTGTTCTCGAGGATGATTGGTGTTGAAGGGCAAATAAGAGCATCTAAGTAGTCATCAGACAAAGGTATTTCCCTTGTCTTGTAGCTATTATTCATAGCTTCATAGTCAAGTGGAATTTCTACTCCTGTCTTCCTATCTCCATCACTTTCTGGTGTGAAGGCCATTAATTTAGGTATGTTAATCCCTAAATAGCTAATATCATATGGATCATATGGGTTTAGGGATTTCTTCACAGCTAGAGTAGGGTTTGGAACAAAGCCTAGACCTGCAAGTGGATCGTAGAATTCTGTGTCCTTAGGCTTGTTCAAGAAGATCGTTCGATCTGTTTGTCCTCTTTTTGTTAGGAGGTCCTCTAGCTTTTTAATCCTAGCATACAGTTTTACACGTTCTTTATTCAGGAGATCGAACTCGCATGTTTTATTGATTCGCTCGTCGATGCAAGTTGTCAATTTAGCGTTTAGCTCGCTAACCTGTGTCTTCAACTTTACTATTTCAGCGTCGCGACTGTCAACTACTTCCAGCAGGCAATCAAGATTACTCATCTCTTGAAGCTGCCTGAGCAGACATTGATAATTGTTATCAAACCGAGCTTGCAAGTCGTTGATTGTCCTCTCGTGATCAACACATTTGCTTATTGTTTGCTCGTAGTTTGAGACTTTGTTAGTTAAGTCAATGACTTTTGACGCTGATTCAGCTAAAATGACTTCGGAATTAGCTAAGCTAGTTTCTAGTCTATCTACGTTTTCACGTGTCATATCTAGATCGACAATAGTCTTAGCTAGTTCATTTTCTACTGACCTAAACTTGCTATGAAGAGCCGTAAATTTTTCTTGGAGTTCGAAATACAAAAGGGGGTCTATAGATTCTACCTCCCTTTCTGAATATGCTTCCTCGTTTTTACCATCATCGTCTGCCTCCATGTCCTTTTGCTCTGATTTAGCTCCTTTCACTAGGGCTATGTTGGCTACATTTTCTTGCTCGCTTTCAGATGTTTCATCGAATAAGATGTCTTGTTCTGCCATCAAAGCTACTCCAGCTTTTGTTTGCTTAATCCGTCGTAATTTTCTTGAGTAGTACTCCTCACCCTTCCTTTTGGTTAGAAAGCAGTCTATAGCCGTGTGCCCAGGTTTGTTACAATTATAGCATTTGATTGGCTCGGCGCCTTTCTTACTATGGGAGTTGTGGAAGGGTGCCAGTGACTGATTTGAAGTTTCAGAATTTAAGCGTTGAAAACTTTTGGTGTACACCCAAAGACTGTGTGATGATTTCGAAACTTCGAGAAAATGCCAAGTCTTTTTCTATAATATGCTTGAATATTCTAAGTAGATCGTTGGATATGTGATCATTGACACGTTTGTGGATTTGCTTTCAAAATTTTACAAAAACGTCGTTTCACCGATAAATTTGGACCTGGAAAATATATTTTGAAAATTTTCGAAAAAGGCCTAAACCAGACTGTAACTGTTGGGTTCAAATTCTCTTTCTCTTTTTTTTTTTTTGTGATCAAGAAAGTTTAAGTGTGAATTTTAAAGGATGATTTAGTAGAATTGGATTTCCCGGTTAAAGTTTCGAATGATGAAGATTTTTTTTTTTACTAAAAAATTCTAAGTTTTGAAATCGATAGAAAAAATCGGACGAATTTGCAAAGTGAAGATTCACTGAATTTAATTCGGGCGTATTGCTGTGAGGATCAGAATCGGGCGATTGTTTGTCAAAGGACTGAAATTCGCCGAGAGTTTCAAATCGGGCAATTTGCAAATTCTAGGTACAGTACCAAATCGTGTGATTCAGCGATTTATATTCCTACAATGAATTTATTGAAATCGGCCGATTTGCTCTGTGAGGAACAAGTGAACTATTTATTACAATCGTGCGATTTAGTGCGTGGAATTTAATTCGCTACAGTTGATTAGCTACAGTGAATTTGCTACAGTAATCGGGGTGCTACAGTGAAATTTGCTACAGTAATCGGGCGAATTCGAAATTGCTACGGTGAAATCGGGCAATTTTGCTACAGTACCGGAGAATTTGCTACAGTAATCGGCCGAATTTGAAATCGCTACAGTGAAATCGGGCAATTTTGCTAGCTTTAAAAACTGTGGTTGCAGAAACGGGTACTGTAGTAAATTGGGCGATTTGTTCATCTACCCGATTCTGGACTGTAAACTGACGAAAACAGATCCGATTTCTACCCAAAACTTACTCAAATCATCTGAAAAATGTTGGGTAATCACTTCAAAACACTGGAAAACAACCTAATTAGCTCTTGAGCTTGCAAAATCCGTAAAATCAACTTGAAAACTCAAGAAATGGCAGAAATTTGAAACTGAAAAATAAAACCCAAAAATTTCAGAAACTTGCTCAAATCCTAACGTGTTTGCTCTGATACCACATGTTGGTATATTGTACTTGGGCCCTTGTAAGCCCATTACAAATAAAAGCTTACTGGGCTCTAAAACATTAAAGCCCAGTTCACTTAAAAAAATACAAGACTAAGATAAAATAATTATTTGAACACAATAAAATATTCCTAACAAATCTTCATAAGTCAGACTAAGCACATCAAGGACATTCTAAAGAAATTCCATCAAGATCAGAGCAAGCCTCTCAGCACTCCTATGTCAACTACCTGCAAGTTGGATGCCGATCCCACTGGAAAGCGATCGACATCACACTTTATCGCAGCATCAGTGGATCTCTTCTGTATCTCACCTCAAGCCGGCCGGACATCATGTTTGCCACATGCCTCTGTGCCCGTTTTCAAGCCGATCCCAAAGAATCTCACATGCTTGCGGTCAAGTGGATTCTGCGCTACCTCAAGGGCACCTCAACCTTAGGTCTATGGTATTCTAAGGGCACAAATTTCAAATTAATTGGCTATACTGACGTTGATTATGCAGGTTGCCGAATGGACAGGAAAAGCACATCCGGTGATGCTCAATTTCTAGGCGAAAGCTGGATTGCTGGTCATCAAAAAGCAGAACTGCGTCTCTACATCGACGGCTGAGGCTAAATACGTCGTGGCTGCCTACTGTTGCTCTCAAATCCTATGGATGCGGACTCAGCTCGCGATTATGGGTACAATTTAAATAATATACCCATTTATAGTGATAGCCAGAGTGCCATTGCGATTACGTGTAATTTTGTTCACCACTCACGCACGAATCACATAGATATTACATATCATTTTATAAAAGATCACGTAGAAAAAGGCACGATTGACGTGTATTTTGTGAACACGGAGCTTCAACTAGCTGACATTTTCACCAAGGCATTCGAAGAAAAACGATTCCAATTTATTGTCGGAAAACTAGGCATGTTGATCTACCGTAATATATGCTCTACGTGCTCCTATCTGCTTTCATCTGATTTATTTCATGTGTGTTGCGTACTTAAAATGCTATATTGTGCTTGACAATCTGAAATTAAATATTTCCTCCGTCCCGGCTATTTCTTCCCAAAGATTAGCGGGCACGGAGATTAAGAAATCATTTTAATATTATAGTACACCTTTCGAGGTATAGAGAGAGAAAGTTATTAGTAGACACGCAAATCAAGAAGACTTTTTTAATATTAATGGTGTAATTAGTTTAATTAGTGGGATAATTTTAAATAGAAATGGGAAGAATTACGTGGGACGCCCGAAATGAAAGATGGGAAGAAAAAATGGGACGGAGGTAGTAACTAAATATAGTATTACAAAACGTAATAAACAATATATAAATAAAACAAAAAAATATTATACATATACTTGTAATATTCGGGGAATGACGATATCTTTGGGATGCTCGATCTAGTCACGTATGAATTTCCCTGACATGCGACTGATTACTTGCTTAATTTTGTCAGTCTAAGTCGTATTCTTGTGTCTAACGTTCGTTAGTTGTTTCCACTAGACACAAAGCCACTTTAAATTAATGAGGATTCTAGCCTTTTATTTCTTTCGACGGACCTATAATTGAGCAAGTCACACAATCTTTGCTTGTCTTAACTAGTGATTCTTGGTCTCATACTCGCCTTGCGTTAGATCATTAGAAAAATACTTAGAGCAATTAGGAAATACCTCATTCGGCCAAAAATTTATTTTTCCATCCTTTAACATAGCCTTTAGTCATCCATTTTGAGCCTTCTCTGAATTCCTTTTCTTCATTTGAAAACCCTTTTAGCCTTACAACCGACTATCTAAGCTCTCGGTGGGATGTTCAATCAAGAAAATGAGGGGGAGTAAAAGGAGACGACAATGAAAAAGATGACAGAAGAATGTGGAAAACGCACACGAAAAATGCTCAACGCACAAAAAGCAGATCAAAAGAATCTGCCTCTCGACTATCACAATCTCAAATCATTAGAAGGTGGCATGGATCTTGCTGTGAACATCTCCATCGATAATCTCGTACGCTCGTCAGAACGACTGGAGAGGAGCACCTCGAAGTGAACTTCTCCAACGATAATCCGGTCTTATATCGGGAAATGAAAAGAAGCACGGTATCGGCCCGAGAACCAACAAGAAGAACTTCGCCTTAGATAATCTCTCAGCCTCGTAGAGAAGAGGAGCTTCAGCTTGAGCAAGTGCGGAAACATACGAGAGATAAAAAGGATGAAAAAGACAAAAGATGAACAAAACGAGAAATACCGACAAAAAGGAGTGAACTAAGAAAAGGAAGATGAAGAGAATATTCAGTTCACAATCCCAAATTTTCCTTCCTTTCTAAGTCATAGCCAAATTAAAATCCCTCGAAGTCCCTTTGATTCCAAATCGACGATCTTTCGCCTAGGTGAAATGATTAAAAGCGCCTCGATCACAGGTAAATTGACATAAAATTGCTTGTGTTGACTTGAGTGTATAAATATAAAATTCCTAGTTGATAAATAAATGAGCGCTAGTGTGAACCTAGTGAGAGTTGTCAAAATGGATCATACTTTGAACTTAGGACTTTAGTTTGCTGACGTGACTTGACGGCATAATATCTTTCAAGTGTCTTGTGAATTTTTAGGCGTAACGTTGATCGAAGCAAAATATCTGACCCCATACTACTAATACTATTAATATATATAAATAATAATAATAATAATATATAAATATAATAAAGTTTTATCTTTGCACATTCTGATATGCAATATTAATTTGCAGTTGAATTGATTAAATGCGATATTCTTTTTTAATTCGCACATTATGTAATGCAAATTCGATTTGCATCTTCTTTGAATTGTATAAATGGGAATATTTGTTCTTGGTCATACCCTCGTGCGAATTATAGTTACATATTTAGGGGACCATGTATTTAGGCTAATCTTGATAAATCGCGTGTTTTTAGTAATTGTTACTTAGATTGATTTATGTACTTGTTTAATAAATCAATTGAGGTGCACTATTTGAGGGGGAGCATTTACAAAAATCTATGCTTTGAGCTCCAAATATTTTTTATGGTTGACGTGTTTTATGGATTTGAATTTAACCAATATTCAGGGGACGCCTGATTAGAAAAATTGCTTCCATATTAACTCTAATATTCTCCACATGTTTGCTCCAAGTATTGCAGATTTTCAAATTTCAACAATGGAGCCAGATGTCACCATTCAGAACTACAGGGGGAGCAATTATGTGGTTTTTAATTGAACTTAGGGTCAATCTGAAATCTTAGAAAAACTCACTATCGAAAAATTGGATAGAATAAAGTTGATCGATCGAAAGTTTCTCGATCGTAAATAGCTTTGGGCCTGATCCATCTTAGTATCGAAAAGGACTAATCAGCCCACTTAAACAAAATTAATGTCTGCAGTCGAAAAATCCTAAATACACGCAAAATCCCTCAATCGCAAAATTCAACAGTCGAAATTTTTCTCTCGCAAAACCCTTATCAAAAAGACGAACTTCAAAATTCACTAAATCTCTCATTTTCAATTGATTTTCGTCTTTGTAAGGTAGAATCGACAATCTTTAGGGATAGCGTGTGTTTAAACTCCGTATGTTTCTATATTCTGTGATCTTTCGCATGTTTCTGTTACAGATTCTCGTCTATTCAAAATATGAAAAGTCGAATGCTATTTGCAGTATTTACGACCATTCTATGTGTCTAATATGGGTTAAAGTCTGCATTTAAGATAGTTTCGGTGTTTTTGATCATTTTGGTAGTATATTCTTTCTGATCTCTGCGTCTTAGAAGTTCAAATCTGACATTCAACTTAACTAGGTTTTTAAACGATTAAAGTCGTAGAAGAACTTTCTCAATTGCAAACAGTTTCAATCCAATTCCAATTTGATTGAGTTACTGTTTGCATCGTAAAAGATTTTCGATCGCTAAAATTTTGACTTGGTCGCTAAGATAGCTGACGTAGATCGAAAATACTTACAATCGAGAAATCTAATTTTGATTTTATGCAAGCGAAAGACTACTGAGTGAAATAGATAAGATGCAATTAAGTTTCGAGCGAAAAACTTACCATAGAAAACAGTAATTTCGATTTCATTTTATTTCGGTCGTAAATTTTATCAGCGATAAAATTAATTTTTCGACGATAAAATTTCTCGATCGTAAAAGTACGTAGCGATGATTTTAATCAATCGAAAATTTTCTCGGCGAGTCACCTAGTTTCTCGTTGTCAATTTCTCGATCGTAAAATTTCACAACTAAAATCTATTTTAAAATCGAAATACTTTCTCGACGAAAAAATTTTATTAACGCGCGAAAAATTTCTCGATCGTAAATTTACAGGGAAATCAGTTCTCTCGATTGTAAATTTACACGAAATATTTTTTGATCGTAAAATTTCTCGGCTACAACACCAGGCATATAACTTTCAACACTTAGTAAAATTTTCTAAGTCTTTTTCACTGTTGCCAATTATAACGAATAAAATTTCTCGATCGCGAAATAAAACGGATTTGAATCACAAATCAGCACGTGGAAATCAAACTTAAAATTCAATTTTACGTGCGAGAGTTTTCACGGAGTGAATAGTAATGATCAAGCACTTCGAAAAATTTTCGACCGATATTACGCTTATCTTACATGCATATGTCAAAATGTTATTTGTTTCTAAATATTCACTTCGTATGACCTATATGCAGATTTCTGATCTCAATTATGACTTTATCAAACATATTATGATATGATAGATTATGTTGGTTTGATGATATCACTTTTCGACTCAAATTAATTTTTTTGGACTAATGATTTGTTTTTCAAAACTGTCCTATTTCAGATGGCAAACTATCCAGCTTTTGACCACATCTACGACCACAATTTGTACCTCAGTGCACCAGACACTAACTTCCAGCTCGACACGACCAACTTTCGGTGCCCTAACAAGATTATAGTGTCAATACTTCAAGGCCATCCCCTCTGGCACGCGCTGACGGTGACGGCGACAGTTCCAATGGTCTATCTCCAACAGTTTTGGGGAAGAATCAAAAGCCTCATAGTTGACGGCACATACCGATTCGTCATGATGATTGGGACGGACGGGGCACATCAGCTTCAACAAGAACGATCTTGGCCTCGCCTTGGACTTACCATTCAGCCACAACTATGACCCTCTGCCTACGGATGCAGAGATGGTGCGTGATTTCCTACAGATGGGTTACCATCCGCCGCTTACCAAGCTTGCTCAAGTACAGAGCAACGGCATCCCGCACCCTTGGAAGACACTGTTTGGAATTATCAACAAGTGTGTATCACCAAAGCAGGCAGGCTTCGACAAAGGTAACGGCAACATTCTACGGATATTTCACAGAATTATGTTCTCGTGGAATAATGATTTCGCTCAACTGATCCGGAACGATCTAGCAAAGCAGATCAGCCAAAAAGAGAACAAGCGCTCCACGAACGTGCCGTATGCAAGGTGGTTCTCTGTCATTATCAGACACATCATGGAGATTCATGAGAACTTACCTCGTCTACCTCGTGGAGGGAATTACCAACCACCAAGACTCAAATTCTTTCATAACCAAGACACACGGACTTGGATCAGCCGTCGATGCCAATTCCGTTTGAGCTGCTACGTCTCACCGACCCCACGAGAGATGTTTATAAACTCTACTGCCGGGAGAATCATCTAACGGAACAGATGATTCGAGAAGCCCCCGACAGATTTCCAAGTAAGCCCTCCCCAACAACAGCACCCACCTAGCCCTGAGGCCAAGCTGATAGACCAGGTGGCCCAGGAGCTAGAACAGGAGCCTCCAACTCAAGAAACACAACTATCTGAGGAAGATGCCATCATCACTCGGTGCTGAAGTGCCCATAATTGTTGGCGTGTTCCAAGGATCTATTGAGGAGATCCTGCAACAGGAAGCACAGCGTGAAGCAGAAACGGGGCATAGCTCACCACCACTGGCTACAACGCCAGAAACCGAGGCTCTGACCTCAACGATTCAGCATAGCGAGCCTCTGGTGACAGAACAAGCATGTGAGGATGCTGCACGCAAATTATCACCTCACACGGCTATCCCGTCAGACACCGAGTCAGACGAGGAAATTCATGTGATAAGACGGACTCCAAGGCGATTGAGCATCCCATTCGAGTCTATCTTCACCACTGTCATCACTACATCAGACACGACGCCAGCCATCACTCCAAGGGCTGCGGACCCTACTTCGCCCAATCTTGAGCCGCTGCCTACTCTATCAGCATCTGTCGAGGTCGAGACTCAGATTCCACCCACTGATGGCCTTGACCCTTAAGGATTGGATGGAAGTCTCGAACAGTCACAACCTCAAGTGACTGCGAGCCAGCCTGAGGAGCTGGTGTTAACTCAAGGATTGACAACAGGCGACATCAGTTGACCTGGTCCATCAACGGAGGCGTCCGTTCCATTTGTGACTGAAGATCATCTACAAGCCGCTCTCTCCGAGGCATTGAGATCTTTCGAAGACAAAATCACGAAGAGCGTGCGAAATGCCATCGAGACGTCCCACCAAGATCGAGGAAAAGCACCCCTCTCGGAGCCGTCTTCATCATAACTTACCCTCACACCCACTCAACCCACACAATCCTTTCCAATCGCCACACCCATCCTCACACACAACCTCATAAACCCTGTAACCGTACCCATCAGTGACCTTCACTCCATATTAGTCGCCCGACTACTTGAGCTGACCACACGAACGCCCGAAGAAGAGGATCTCTTCGGACGTCTTGTGTATCTTCCTGATCCTACAGAATCATGCCAAGGTCAAGACTCTCGCTCCAAACACCGACATGACGACCCAGACGATCAAGGTCGTCATGAGGCGAAGAAGAGGCCTAGGATCATAACTAGAAGTCAAGGACGAAGCTCGGGCGCGACACAGACAAGCGCTGGAGCTGCTGAAACCTCACAACCCACTACCCAAACAACCACCACGCACTGCACCACTCATACAACCCAAATCGACCCACCGACATTTCACCTAAGGACGCCTCCGCCCACACCACCGACTTTCACAAGCCCCTTGCTTCCGGAAGAAGAAGCAAGTGCCTCTATGCTCGTAGCACTGGCGCAGACTCAAGCAACTCCAAGCTTGATCGCTCCAGACCAATCGGGACCATCTGGACATGGTGTCAAACCCACACGAGTTCCTCGACAAATATATATATATATATATATATATATATTCGAAGGACAATGGATGACCCATTCTATGCCCGACGAGCATCAAAGACAACGACTCAAGGACGTTCGACACTTCTTGCAACAAGCTTCGGTCGACTTAGTTCTGTTAGAAGATGAAGAACTTCAGGAAGGGGAGGACCATAAACAGGTTCCCCAAGGGCTTCCAGAGTTGATTGCTCAACGAGCGGATTCTCCAACAAGACAAATGCGAGGATTCGTTCGAATCTACACACCGTGGGAAAATATCGGAATTGAAATTCCCTTCCTTGAAGAAGTTCGAGAACATATATGAAGGTCATCGGACAAAGTCAAGAAGTTGAACGAGTTCGAGCTCAGAGGGATCTCTCACTGGGATCAGCAAAAGAGAATGACCTATCTCTGGATGCTAATCCATCTTGGACCAGATGTGAGGCTGGGGATGTCTAAAGGACAAGCAAAGAGCCACTACAAGAGTCTATCCCCCATATGTCAGCTACTAAATGTCTATTGTGCTAAATGAGGTCTTCCAACACCATACTACGCCATAGAGAGTAGACAGAACTCAAGAGGAGCTAAGCGAGAGCGACATACCTTACCTTCCTGCCGAAGAGATGTACAATCTCTACAGACTGTACGTAGAGAAGTACAAGGGTCCTCAAGGTTTCATAAAGAAGGAAGGACTCGAGGGACTCTACCGGTTCATGATGCACCAGGTCAAGTACCATGCTGCACACGACCTTCAGATGGCTCTGGAGAGCAATATAAAGAAGGTCAACATGACCGCTCCGCTCAACAAAGGACCTAAGGTCGAAGGGCTTCCCAACAATCAGGTGCACATCAGCTCAGTCTTAGGCATCACCTACAACAATCCAATTGCTAAGAAGAATAGGTTGATGCTGAAGACTGGAGTTCATAAGTTTTGCGACGGGACGCTCAAGGTCATCAGGCAGAATATAGAGAAGAGATTGGAAGAAATCAACAAAGACACGATGCTGCATATTCACAGGTTCGTGAGAGAGCAACCCCTCCTGATGGAACTCCTTGAAGTCATCGAGGAGCGGTTGGAGCTGAGGAACAGCATCAGGAACTATGCGTTGGGCTTGTGCAGGTCGTACTATGCCCGACGAGGACAGATTGCGCGGAAGAGAAATCTAGCACAAAGGGGGAGAATGTAGAATACCAGTTGTAATTGTGCTTTGATTTTATTAGATGTCCTTGTTATTAGGGGCTTTTATTGTATTTGTCCGTAATTTAGGACTTATCTTGTTATTTATACCAAGTATGTTTGGTATAAATACTTGTACAAACATTGAGCTTAATAGAGATTTTTAGTTCCGAAAGGCTTGCAAATCCCATTCTAGAGAGATAAAATCAAAAAACATTCTCTCACTACACGAATTCTCTCGAAGCTCAACGAAGGTTTTCGATCGAAATTCTATTCTCTATAATTCTAATCGATTTCCTTAGGCTTCAAGTCTATAACCAAAGAGTTGATAAGTTAGGACCTAACAATAATAAAGATGAGAAGAGGCACACTGAACAAAAGAGTAATGATGATGAATGCTATCGTTGTGGTGGTTTGGGCCATTGGTCGCGAACTTGTAGACGCCAAACATCTTGTTGAATTATATCAAAATGATCAGAAGTGCAAAGGAAAGGAAATCGAAAATTGTTCATGGTGAACTCGCCTCTACTTCTGGTGACGATAATGAAAGTACCCATTTAGAGCTTGCAGATTTCTAATTGCTTTGATATGAATTTATTGACATGTTATATCATATGTTTTACTATTGTATGTTTTATATGTCACGTTTGTATTAATTGACGCATGGTCACATGTATGTTTATTATATATGAGGAACGTGGCATTTGCGAGATTACTTGCTCGGTTGATTCGATTAAGAGCACATTTTCCAGATTATCCGATAAAGAAAATACGCCTTGATAATGCTGGCGAATTTACTTCCAAGGCATTTAATGATTATTGTATTCTACCAGTATTGATGTTGAGCATTCTGTCCCACATGTTCATACGCAAAACGGTCTTGCAGAATCATTGATTAAACGCCTGCAATTAATTGCAAGGCCATTATTGATGAAGTCGAAGCTTCCCTCGTCTTGTTGGGGACATGCTATATTACATGCAGCGACATTAATTTGCATCAGGCCAACAAGTTATCATGACATCTCCTCGCAAATGGTTTATGATCCGAAATCAGATATTTCCCATCTACGAATTTTTGGATGTGCGGTATATGTTCCAAATGCGCCACCACAACGCACAAAGATGGGACCTCAAAGGAGGTTGGAAATATATGTCGGATTTGAATCTCCATCGATAATAAAATATTTAGAACCTTTAACGGGAGATTTATTTACGGCTAGATTTGCCGATTGTCATTTTGATGAATCAGTTTTTCGACATTAGGGGGAGAAAAGAAAAAGCTAGAAAAGAATATTAGTTGGAATGAATTATCGTTAAATCATTATGATCCTCGAACGAAAGAATGTAAATAAGTTCAAAAGATAATTCATTTACATAACTTAGCTAATCAACTGTCAGATAGCTTTACTAGCCTTAAAAGGGTGACTAAGTCACATATACCAGCTGTCAATGTCCTGCAAAAATTGATGTTTCTATAGAGCATAATGATATCGAGCCTAAGCCACAACTTAAGTGTGGCATGCCATCGAGTTCCAAAGATAAAAATCCTCGAAAAAGAAAAGGAGCAAATAATAAGAACGATCCAATCGAGGATTTATCGACTAAAGAAGAGTCGACGGGCATAAATGTTGATGAGAATAAAAATCAGCCACCTGAAAATTCTGAAAATTTTGAAAATAATGATAATGAACAGATCTCGATAAACTATGCTCAGAATGGAATTAAATGGAACCGAGACGAAGTCAACGTTGACAATCTATTCTCATTTAACGTAGTGCCACATGAAATGAACGAGATTAATGTGAATGTTGATCATGAAACCAAGGTCTGTACAAGAATGCAGACAAAGAAATGATTGGCCAAAATGGAATGACGCAATCGAGGCAGAATTGGAGTCACTTGAGAAATGAAAAGTTTTCGAACCTGTAGAAAATGTAAAGCCAATTGGATATAAATGGATTTTCGTTAGAAAGAGAAACGGAAATGGTGAAATTATGATATACAAAGCACGGGTTGTTGCACAAGATTTTTTGCAAAGACCTGGTATTGATTATAACGAGACATATTCTGCTGTGGTGGACGCAACTACCTTTTGTTATCTAATTAGTTTGGCAGTACGTGAAGGACTCGATATGAGTCTTATGGATGTTGTCACTGCTTATTTATATGGATTGCTTGACAGTGATATATATATATATATATATATGTGTGTGTATGTGTGTGTGTGTGTGTGTGTGAAGCTTCCCGACGGATTCAAATTACCTGAAAATTCATGGCCACGAAATGAGTACTCAATTAAACATAATAAATCGCTTTATGGATTAAAGCAATCTGGGCGTATGTGGTATAACCGCCTAAAGGAATTTTAGTGAAATAAGAGTATAAAATGATCAAACTTGTCCTTGTATATTCATGAAAAGATCTAAAAACGAGTTTGTTATTATAGCAGTTTATGTTGATGATATCAATATAATTGGAACTGCTGAAGAGTTATCAAAAGTTGTTGATTGTTTGAATAAGGAGTTCGAAATGAATGATCTCAGAAAAACGAAATTTTATCTTGAACTGCAAATTGAATATTTAAACAATGGAATATTTGTACATCAAGAAACTTATACGGAAAAGGTATTGAAAAGGTTTTACATGGACAAGCTCATCCATTGATTGTCCGATCGTTAGACGTGAATAAAGATCCCTTCAGACCAAATGAAAATGATGAAGAGCTACTTGGTCCTGAAGTACCATATCTTAGTGCTATTGGAGCGCTAGTGTATCTTACGAGTCATATGCGACATGATAGAGCATTTGCTGTTAATTTATTGGCTAGATACAGTTCTTCGCCGACTAATAGACATTGGAACGGAGTTAAACGAATATTTCGATACCTTCAAGGAACAACTGATATGGGATTGTTCTACTCTAATGAGATGAAAGCAGATTTAATTGGGTATGCGAATGCTGGATTATCCGACCCATATAGTGTTCGATCGCAAACTGGTTATTTATTTACGTATGGTGGAACTGCCATTTCATGGGGATCAGTTAAACAAAGTTTAACGGCTACTTCATCTAATCACGCTGAAATATTAGCAATTAGTGAAGCCAGCCGAGAATACATTCGATTGCGATCGATAGTTATGCATATACAACAAACTTGTGGGCTATTATCTGAAAAGTTACTTTCGACGACATTATGTGAAGATAATGCAGCATGTATTACACAATTAAAGGACGAATATATTAAAGACAATCGAACAAAGCATACTCCAAAATTTTCTTTACACTTGAGTTGGAGAAAAATGGGAATATTGACGTACAACAAGTGTGATCTAGCGAAAATATTGCAGATTTGTTTACGAAAGCACTAGAAAATTGATATTTTCAATTGGCGTTCGACGACTTCGAGGTTTGAATGATAACATCATCTGGGGGAGAAAATATGCGTTGCACTCTTTTTCCCTTGGTTGTGGTTTTTTCCATGTGATTTTCCTAGTAAAGGTTTTTAATGTGGCAACATATGAAAGCGTAATAAAGGAATTGTGTACTCTTTTTCCTTCACTAGGTTTTTATCCCATTGTGTTTTTCCTAGTAAGATTTTAACGAGGCATATTCCTGAATATACATCCAAGGGGGAGTATTATGAAATATGATAGTGGATGTATATTATATGGAGTAGTTGATAAGATAAGGATGGAATAAATAGTAGATGTGTATTATTTATATTGGTGGTTAAATAAGGATGTAATAGATGAGAATATAAATTTGATGATTTTGTGAGAATGTAATATTTTATTTTGTGGTTGTGATTTGAGAATTTTATCTATAAATAGGTACCTTGAGTTGTATTGTAAAACACACCAAATATTGAATTTAATTCATACTTCCTATCTCTAAATTTTCCTCTCTATAATTATATTATCATAATAATCATACTATAAATATTAATCACAATATTATTTTTATAACACTATCGAAATTATTTTTGCCAAATCGATTTATATTAAAAACCAGAAGTAATTACTATGAGATAAAAATCTCAAGCAAGCTCATGAAACTTTATGAAAGAAAAAACACCACAAACAAACGCTTCGGCTCATAATAGATGGCAAATATACATAGTCAACATAAAAAACATAGCACATGAAGGAAAGAAGTGCAAAAGACGCTTGCCCATGGTCGAACATCACATCTTCGAAACCACTTCCAGCCACACGAAAATTGAGTACGCTTCTGAAAGCATCCACCCAAAAGATCACGTTCAGCACTGTTCAGCCCGTTCCAATGGATCTACTACCCATGTATTTGCAAAGCACTTCAAATCATCCACCATCTGGAGAATCACATAACAGAGCAACACGAAAGTCTTAAAAAAGGGAAAGAACGCCCCATAAAGGGAAAGAGAACCCCCACAAGGAGGAGATGAACCCTCAAGGGGAAAATACGTCCCAAAATGGGAGACTAAGACTCCCACGAGGGCAGAGGTTCCAAAAGACCAACAAAGAGGACAGAGAACAAATGAGGACGACGATAATGAGGAAGAAAAACTAAGTCCCCTCCCCCAAACCTCCTTTAATGGAAGAAATGGGGAAGAAGAGAGATTTCATATCTGCTAGGGTTCAAAGGGCGGCAGATGATTTTTAGAGAGAGAAAGACGTTTTTACTATATTACAACATACAAATCTATGCTCATGCTTAAGCACAAATCCTAGACTCCTTACCCACACGACTAATATATGTGTACATATTTCCAACCATTCTAATAAAACTATACTTGCTCTCACCTTTATCCCCTCGAAGATGGACAACTATTTTACCCATAACAATTCCGATGTTACTTTAGTTCTCAAACACACACGAGCACACACACACATATTAGTTCAATCGACGTCTGATAACCTTCTGTATCTATACTCTTTTATTAAGGTTCAGGCCTAGGTTAAACCGTATTTTGGTCTGTCATAAAGTACAGCCAATAGGAAAAAAAACATCCACTTCATAACATTTTTATTTTTCAAAATTTATCCTTCTACTTTTAGTAAATTATTATTTTATATTTAATATATAATATATAGTACAGACGTATGGGCGCAAAAAAATTGCATGAAATCTATGTCCACAAATTATGTCCCCTCTATGTCCCAAAAGATCAGATTCGTTGAATCTTAAATCATGCAGGCCACAAATTTTCTTTTTTATTTTTTAATTCTTTTAATAATATATTCCACCAAATCATAAAATTATTGTTATTTCGTGTAATTTATATGATAAAATAAATAAACATGTCCAATTTATTCTTTGTTTTATGATGATCAACTTGACGATAATCATAAGAATCATTTTTAATTTACTTCTACAAAGTGGGACATGAAATGAGATACGAATTGTAGAACAGATGATTTCAACCGGCGCAAAAGTACTAGTGAACACTTAAGCCTGTTCACAATCCCGTTACTAGACATACTGATACCAGCGTTATTATTGACCAATACTAATTTGTTACAATTACATGCTGGTGAAATTACAGAAAGTTTTAAAATACATAATTAGTATCACCCCCAAAGTTGATTAAACCTTGTTCATTAAAATAGTTTTTTACTAGTCTTATGCTCGTGCATTTCACGGGTATAAATATGTCTAATTAATTATAACATTCTTGTATAACAATAATGTAAGTTAATCCCTTATTATTAACCATTTTTATATTTTAAATTTATTTAACTTTTTTTCTTTTAATAATAACGTCTCACTCTCTCTTCCTCTCTGGCCTTCTCTATATTTATCTCCCTCCCCCCCCCCCCCCCCCCCCCCCCCCCTCTCTCCTTCTCTCCCTCTACCGGAGTTTTTAATTAAAGCAAAGCAACATTTGTAATTGTATTTATCTTAAATAATACTATATATACTCATATACCAAATAAATCAGAATCATTACTTAATTCAATCGACCAAACACCCCAAAAATCACATGTTCTCGACAACTAAAACTAATAATATCCAAACCCATCCTCAAAATCCTTTTATCTGCATAGTCCGTCGTGAAAATCAACTTTTCGGTATGAATACATCGCAAATAAACCAATTCTCGTTCGTTTCATGTGATTGCCCCTTTTTTTAATTTTTAGAACACAAACTGGCTCTCTCAATGACAACACACTCCCCCACTACGACACACACACACCAACCCAAACCAAACCTCGGCAAAGCTGTCAACGACATCCAAAATCGTCAATGGTGCCGTTGGCTTTGCCGTTACACGTCACCATGCATCAATCGTCTTCTCCATCGCAATCGTCGACGCACAGAACGACGCGCAAATTTCGACTCAAACAGTCACCAAAAGGAGCACCATCACAGTCGTTCATCGACGGCCTCATCAGCAAGAACGATAATCGTGTAAAGACCGCTTCTGTAACGGCCAACTGCAATCTCAGCAGCCCTTCTTTGGTTTCTCCCGACGATCACTGGGGATTGTGGACTGGCCTTTTGGCTACAGGCGCCGCTGGGCTCTGGTAATTTAATTCATCTCAAAAGAAAGAGAAATCCATAGATGATATAATGTATTACTTAAAGCATATAATGTGTTCGACAAAATGACAAGGTCAGAAAAGACCAAGATTGGGAGCACAATCAGCGCTGCATTGGTCAGCATACTGCTTGGGCTTGCAGCGAGTAATGTGGGGATTATACCACACGACGCCCCAGCTTACGGCGTCGTTTTCCGTTATCTGCTGCCATTAACAATTCCTTTGCTACTTTTTAGAGCTGATTTAAGACAAGTCGTTAGCTCCACAGGCACACTGTTCGTGGCCTTCTTGCTGGGATCAGGTTTGTCTTTGACAATCAAGTTTATGTCTGCCAATCTGCATACATATGATCTGTGTCTTATAAATCAATCCCACTGTTTATGTTTTAACAGTCGCAACGACTGTCGGGACTTTGGTGGCATTCACACTCGTTCCAATGCGTTCGCTCGGTCAGGATAGTTGGAAAATCGCAGCAGCGCTCATGGGCAGTTATATAGGTGGAGGTAAGTTAAATCAGTACACGGAGAAAAGCACAAGTTCGTTGATTTTTTCGTCATCTTCGATTCGTTATAGGTTTCTTGTTTTTTTTTTCCTCTCAGCTATCAATTACATTGCAATATCAGAGGCGCTCGGCGTATCTCCTTCGGTTATTGCAGCAGGCGTAGCAGCAGACAACGTCATTACAGCGTTGTATTTCGTTCTCTTATTTGCTTTAGCGTCCAAACTACCTCAAGAATCCTCTAGCACAGCCGAAAGTATGCGTCACAAAACTGGAACGTTTGAGCACTGCCTTATGAAACAGATCTTATAACTCTTTTTTTTTGTCTTTTCATTTTTGCAGCTGCACCTTCATGTCCGGCGCTAAACCGAGCGACACTCGCCGTGCCTGAATCGGCGGCGGCGATCGGCGTTTCGTTCGCCATTTGCAAAGTTGGAACTTCTCTCGCTGGTTATTTCAAAGTTGAAGGAGGCGATCTTTCTATTATTACGGCGATCATTGTCTCTCTAGCCACGCTTTTCCCTGGCTGCTTCCGTCATCTCGCACCTGCTGGCGATGCATTTGCCTTGGTTTTGATGCAGGTATGTAATGATTAATAAATAGGCTTAATTATTTTTTAGTCTTGTATCTTTTGTGGGAGTGGAATTTTAAGGACTCATAAATTACAGGGTGGTAATTTTATGACGATCAATTTTGAAATTGTAGCAATTTGAGGACACTTAAATGAAATGTTTGGAATTTTAGGAAATTAAGTTTGAAATTAAGCAATTTAGGATAAGACCTTTTCAACTTGAAGCAATTTGAGGACATTAAGTTTCCAAATTCCGGCGTTAATTGTCCTCCGTGCTTCAATTTTAAAACTTATTTATCATAAAATTGCAATTGTTCAACTTAGGCGTCCTTATAACGCCACCATCTCTAATACACGTGACCAAAAAAGATAAGGAAGTTTACACTTAAATACCTAAAAAAGTATGAAACAAATGCCAGATCAGTCCCTTGTCAGTATTTTTTTATATGTAGGTACCTAATAGAATAAAATTATTACACATAGGTACTTTTGGCCGAAAGTTATCAATTTAGGTATCATAGATAAACGTATTGTGCTACTTAATATATTAAAAAATGGTAAGTAATGCTTATAGATATATCAAACAACATATTTAAGAATTAGGTATCACACAAACGCGTAATGTAGTACGTAATATGCGTATAAAAAGATACATCAATGGTAAAGTGGTACTTCAACTAAACGCGTACCTACAAAAACTTTATTCTATTAGGTACTAATATATAAAATTATCTGGCAGGAGACTGAAAATGTAGATACCCCAAAAAATAATTAAGCCATAATAAATATACATAGTATTAAAGAAAATTCGTTAGAAAATATCTGTTTTCTTGTTTATTTCCAAAACGTAGGTGTTCTTTGCGGTTCTCGGGGCTAGCGGGAGCCTTTGGAACGTGATAAACACAGCTCCGAGTATCTTCTTGTTCGCCTTAGTTCAAGTTTGCGTTCACCTCCTGGTAATAATTGGTCTGGGGAGATTGCTTCGCATCGATCGAAGGCAACTGCTGATAGCATCGAACGCTAACGTTGGGGGTCCCACGACGGCTTCTGCTATGGCTACTGCGAAGGGATGGAGCAAATTGGTCGTGCCGGGAATTCTCGTGGGCATATTTGGAATATCGATAGCGACGTTCTTGGGAATCGGTTTTGGAAATTTCGTCCTGAGGCGCATGTAACGTACATACACGAAATTCTGTTCAGGTGAATTATCTTTTTCGTAAATTTTTTTTAGGTAACTAACTCGAGTGCTTAGACTAGATATGTTCGGAGAAGGGATTCATCTCTTCAATCAGTTGCAAGTGTACTTTAGTACAAATAGAAAGTGGCATAACTTGGGAGGATTGAATGAATGAACATGGAATATTATGGGTAGCCATTGTCAGTTTTTACGGTACAACTAACTGAGAAACTTCGTTAGCTTTATTGGACCTCACAAATGATGATAAGGCTATCTGCAGAGTTCAAGCCCAATATTTCAGTAATTGAAGAATCTGTGTGATCTCAAAATTCTTTCCGTTGCCGAACTCATTGGCAAGCTTCAGACTCGATCAATTTTGAAGTTTACTATCCTAAAAATTACGTTTTATGCAGGTCTTCTTAAATTGCTTGAACTTCGAAATTTATTGGCAAGCTTCAGACTCGATCAATTTTGAAGTTTACTATCCTAAAATTGGAGGAATTTTATGGTGCTCACCTTATGTGGGCACCTGTTGATGTGACACCGATATTTCAACATCTCACATCGACATCTAAGGTTATGTCGTCTTAATTAACACATTTTAAGTGCCATTAATCGACATTTCTGATGCTGATGTGACATATTGACGCCTTACATAACATTTTACGTGTTAATGAAATATATCGCGTCAATATGCCACATTAGCATCCGAAATGTCGATTAATGACACCTAGAAGGTGTTAATTAATACGACATAACCTTAAATGTCGACGTGGACTGTTGAAATCGGTGCCACGGTGAGCACCATAAAATTCCTCCCTAAAATTACAACAATTTTGAAGTTTATCCTCAAATTACAGCGTTTTATGTAGGTCTTCTTAAATTGCTTCAACTTCCAAATTTATTGGCAAGCTTCAGACTCGATCGATTTTGAAGTTTACTATCCTAAAATTACAACTTTTTATGTAGGTCTTCTTAAATTGCTTCAACTTCGAAATTTAATGTCCTAAATTGATACGATCTAATTTAAGTGTCCTTAGAATATCACTCCCCTAAATATACAGACCGAAAAGAATAATTAAGCCTATTTTATACTCTTTATAAATGATGCAGAAAATACAATATAACCAAGTATATTATATGAAGCGCCAACTGGAATTCGATTAAGGTAGGTATATATAAAAAAAAGAATGTCGTCAAGCTTCCCGAACAAAAAGCAAACATAGATGAGCAATTTTCGAAGAAACCGGACATTAAGTTACATAAAATTACAAGACGAAAGTTTCGATGAACTTCATCAGTAAGACTTGGCGAAGATAGCAACTTCATCGGCAGAATTGCCAGTCATTAGGCATTTCTTTTCACCGCTGGGCTGATCGAACGGGAAACACCTTAGTGTAGCTCCCGTTTCTTCTTTCACTTTTATTTCATTCTCATCGCTGTAACAATTCGAAAAAAGAAATAAACAGAGAAGTACGTCTCATGCATGGACAAGCAAACTAATAACGATGTTTTTAAGACTTATGGGCTCGGTTAAGTAAGTTACCTAGCAGACCAAGGACCTCTTGCCCATTTCCCTTCGCTGATCGCATCCTTTAATTTGTTGTAAGATTCCACATCCACTATGTTGCTGTAATAAGAGAAAAATAAGTGCAAGAAAAGTAGAAAAATTTGCATGGAGAATAATTAAAAAACCTGTTTCGAAACGATGTTGCCCTTTCCAAAAGAGAGGACTGAACCTTGTTCAGCTTTTCTTTCACGTAAGGAATGAGCGTCGAAGGCTCCATGGATATGCCGAACACTTTGCCTTGTTTCCCGGGAATATCTCTTCTAGAAACAACCACACTCCCGCTTGAAACGTCTCGAGGTCCAATTTCGATTCTTAGAGGCACACCCTAGAACTCAAAATGAAACAGTTGTTTAGGTTTTCAATTAGTATACCTAATTGCTGTGAAATATCATCGAGGTAAGAAAACGAACAAACCTTCATTTCCCAGAAATTGTATTTCCATCCAGGCGTTCTCTGTTCGGAGTCATCGATTTTGACTCTCACCCCAGCCGAGTTAAGAGTATTCTTGACAGATGAAGCAGCGTTTAAAACGCCCGACATTTCATCAGCCTTATTCCATATTGGGACTATTACGACCTGATTGCCATGTTAGAGTTAGATGTCAAAATCTTTCAACATAATGTACAACATATATTGCACTAGTGGTTTTCCAAAGGTTACTTTACGTGATTCTAAACTATACAACCAAGAGACTATAGCAGTTTTCAAATTACCGTATTCCTAGACTACTTGCGTCAGTTCGTTAACTTGATTACAATATGAACAATTAGAGCAACTCAAACAAATTCGATAGGATTAACAATTATATAGAAATACCTACCTGTATAGGTGCTAGATTTGGAGGAAGCATCAAGCCCTTGTCATCGCCATGTGTCATAATGATACCACCGACAAACCTGGTGCTAATTGCCCACGATGTCTGCCACACATGTTGTCTTTGCCCATTTTCATCGGTGAACTGCACGCAAAAGCAGTCGACTTAAGCCATCCATTCATACAACAATTGATTAAAAGAAAAAGACAGTCGTAAACTGAAAACCTGCGTCCCAAATGCACGTGAGAAATTCTGGCCAAGGTTGTGGCTCGTTCCGGCCTGCAAAGCCTTGCGATCTCCCATCATTGCTTCGATCGTATACGTCCTCGAAGCACCTGCGAATGTCTCAACCTTGGATTTACGACCTGGGATGACGGGGATTGCAGCTTGCTCGTAAGCGAACTTAGTGTACATGTCAATCATTTGCATTGCCTGAAGTTGGACAACATCGATTGGATCGAAACTCAGCGTAGGATGTAAAGATCGTTAGCACCGTAAGAAACGGTATGAACCCAAACCTCCTTCTCTGCCTCTTCATGAGTGGCATGAGCTGTGTGGCCTTCTTGCCAGAGAAACTCGAGGGTTCTTACAAACGGCTTAGTTCGCATCTCCCATCTTGTAACGTTGGCCCACTGAAGCAGAATAGAACATATGGATGATAAAAAAAAAGTGGAAGAAGTTAACGAGGAAATCTGCTGTAAAACTTTACCTGGTTGATCATAAGTGGAAGATCACGGTAACTATGAATCCACTGCGTGAACATGTGGTTGACGATGGTCTCACTTGTTGGTCTGACCTGCCACGACATTGATAAAGTAAATCAATCAAAAGTCTATCTGTTTTGTACTTTTGATATACATATCATGAAAAGCTCAAATATTGTAAGAAGATGAACTTTACCACAAGCTTTTCTTCAAGCTCCTTTCCTCCTCCAATGGTCACGAGGGCTAATTCGGGGCTAAACCCTTCTACATGGCTCGCTTCTTTCTCGATGAATGAGTATGGTATAAACTGCAATGATTAGCGAATCATCAATTCATATCTAGCAAGCCAGCTTAGAGCTGTCACACAAAAAAAATAGAAACCTTTGTGACAGAAAAGACGCACCTGGGGAAAATACATATTACTATGACCAGTTTCCTTAAACTTTACATTCAAATAATCCTGCAAAAGCCATAAACAGTCCAAATTAACGAAAAGAATAACGAAGGGAGGGGAAGAAGAATAAAACATGAGATCAATTTCATATCCGAAGCACAGCCAATGTTATCAGAGGCAAAAGGAAGACCTGAATCGCCTCCCAAATGGCATATCCATAAGGTCTGATGACCATTGTTCCTCTAACAGGACCATAATCAGCTAATTCGGCGTTGGCAATGACGTCCAAGTACCAAGCGTTGAAGTCCTGCGACCGAGGTGTTATCACACGGTCTTTTTCCTGCTGCTGGGCTTTGGGCGGCGGCGGCGGCGGGGAGATTTCTTTATCGACGGCGGTGCTCGCCGAGAATTTTGATGCGGAGATACAGTGGATAGGGAGGCATCGACGGGGTAGTGATGCCGCTGCGGCGGCGGAGGAGAGTGAGGTGAGGGAAGATAGTCGGAGAGCAACCATGTGTCGAGAAATTGGCGGCAGTGGATCCCCGTAACGTTTGGCCTTGGAGATGAGGTTATTATTACTTTTGGATTTTTTTTTTAAGTAAATAGCATTTGACTTGGTAATCTTTACCTTTTAAAATATTCAAAATTGGATTTTACCTTTGTACCCTTACTAACTTTGCGCTAAAGACTATTTTACCCTTATTTAATGGTAATCAACAACCTCAACAACACATTAACGAAAAAATTAAAGGGTTTACTTACTGTAGCGAATCTGAAACATCAGACCCGTGATAGAACAGTAAAAATAAAAAAGCAACCACTTTAACTTTAAATTCAGTTCAATCGTTCTCCTGCACACAAAACGTTTTCTCCCCTGCACCGCAAATCATTTTCTCTGCAACTCGGACCCAAATTCGAACCTCAATACAACGCCAATCAGCGCGAATACCGAAAGACTGAAGGTATTTGTTCTACTCTTCGTCTTCTTCAATTTAACGCGATAAGGGGATCTGGGAATGACGCATCGAACCCTAATTTGGTGAGGACCCGTGCTTGCAAGCATAGGACCGTGCTTGGCAGCATAAGACCCGTCTTGCAAACGTACGTCGCTTTTTAATGCATAGGCCCCGTGCTTGCAAGCGCACGACCCCCCCTTATTATCAGGGGACCTGTGCGTATTTTCATGGGACCCGCCCATAAGATGATGGTCCCAGCACGGGTCCCCTGATTTCACGTGTCGGTCCCCTGCCCTTAATGCGCGGGTCCCATGTCCTTGCGCGCAGGGATCCCTGCCTACAATGCGCGCGGGGCACGTAATAACAGCACAGGACCTGCGCGCTTTGTAGGTAGGGATCCCTGCGCTCAATGTCACGGGACCCTCGCGTTATGAGTTGGGGACCCGTGCGAGAACCGCACAGATGCGCAATCCCATGCTCATCTGTGCGGGAATCTCAGCATATGCGATGCGGTCACCTGCGCATCTGTGCATAAGGGTTTTCTATTTTCAATATTCATACCACATAATTAGCTGAAATGTGTTTTACGTATAAATTAGGTTGTGATGAAGAAGCAGTTGGGCACAGGGGACGAAGTTCCTGCCGTCTTACGCTAACCTCGTTATACGGCGAGGCCAGTCAGCTGATAAGACAGTGTCTGAACCAGCACGAGTGAGAGATTTTTAGGGCCGAGAGTGCGTTCGGCCGCCTTGTTAGTGCCGAGCCGGATTTTAACCTCTCGGCCCAGTTGGTGGTACCTCATCCAGAGGCAGATGACGCTGCACAACCGCGAAGAGCTGTGGATGATTGTTGGCAACAAACCACTCCGATTCTGATTTTCAAAATCGGAGTATTGCCTAATCACCGGGCTCAAGTTCGGATCCGAGCTACCGCTAGTGAACCGCGACTCAGAATTCACCGCGACACATTTTGGCTACAAATCAACAGTTCGCATGTCGGACGTCAAGCGTGCGTTGGAGGATTTGGCTGGGGATGAGGAAGGTGTGGACTTCGAGAAGTTGAAGTTGGCGGACGTCTACTTCGCCCGCGGTGTTGCTGCCTCGATCGTCAAAGAAGGACACCATCGTCTGTCCCTGGGTCCTTCGTCTCGTCGAAGACCAATTGGCTTTCTCCCAGTTCCCTTGGGGCAGCGTGGCTTTCAAAGAGGTCATACGCGCTGTAAAACAAAATCTACGGGATAGGGCACAGGAGTGGCTGATCAGTGGGTTCGTACAACCACTTCATATGATTTATAATTAAGCTTTGTCATACCTTGTTTTAACATATAAATAGTTGCTAATATTTTTTACGTTATCTGTATTCAGATACTAGCATACGAGTGCATATCGGGTGTTGCAAACGAGTTTGCTGGGTGCAAAGAAGAAGACTTTACGCCACGCATGCTGAGGTGGGTGACGAACGATTGGCGTCGCAAGGGATGCCCGAAGCTGGGGACAATCGCAGCTGCCGCGCCACGGGTCCCCTGTACAAGCGTTGTTAGTGCAGTCAGCGGACGAGTTGGAGGTGGCGTACTTTCGGGACAGCGTCTTTGACGTTGGGGTGGCACACGAACTATTCGAGCGTGTGACGGGCCTACTCTTGCAGGGAGTGGATGTTAGGTGTCCCGTGGACAGCGATCGCGTCGAGGGTCCTAACCGGCAGAATTTCGAAGCACAAGTCATTCCCCAGATCTCGAGCAGTGGCCATCGCGACGACGATATGATGATGCCTCACGACGACATTCCCGAACCTCCACCCGAGCACGGGTTTCATGCACCGCCACCGACGGGTCCATCAAGTGGATATTTTTTGCCTCGAAGGCACGCTTCGGGGAATGGTCGAGTCATTAACTTCACCGACTTGTTTGGGTGATTCGACCAACTTGGCACGCAGCTATCGCAGTTCCAAGATGAAGAGTGTCGACGGTGGTCGGCGAACGATAGAAGGTGGGATGTGTACGAGGAACGTTGGAGCGAAATGCAATCATGGGGCGAAAGCATCAGAGGTATGGGGAACTCAGTTCAGCAGCTGGCCTCTAGATGTTTTGGTGGATCGCGCACTCTGCCTGCCGAAGCTACTCATCGTAAGTTTTCATACTTATTTTTTAATTAGTTGTGTAGATTACTTATCAGTTACTATTTACGATGTAGATGTCGATCCGAGCGAGTTTGGTGGTGGATCGCACGCTACATATGCCGAAGCGCCTTACGGTATATTTTTATACTTAAGCAGGGGCGGATCCAGAAAATTTTTGTCGGGGAGGCCGTGATGTAAAAGTAAGAGATCGGATGTTGGCCCCTGCATCAATGTCTATTGCAAAGTGCTTGAAAAGTTTATGGTTTTTTGGGCTTCGAAACGAATTTTTTATGATCAACATATATTTTATATTTTGTATAACGCGAATTAAAAAATACAGGAGAAATAACACAAATCATGTGTTGTGTAGGTAAACTGCACTACTTGTTCGATATTTTGTTTTTTATATGACAGATAATTGTTGTAGTTTGAATAAGGCTCATAAAATTAAAATTTTGGGAGTCCATGACGGAATAAGAATTTTTAATAAGAAATATTCATTTTATCTTGTTAAAATTAAATTTTTTAAATAATATTGAATGTATACCATGTTTGCAAAAATTATAGTTTACATATTTAGGTTCCTAGAAACAATTATGTATTATTGTTATTTTTACTATATGGTTAAATAATTAGAAAAACAAAAAAAAAGTAAAAAGGAAAACAAACAGATTTAAGTTCGTCCAAACAAATTAAACAATTAATTAAATTGGTAAACGAGCCAATTGAGCAAATTTGATATGGGCCGTGCTCTACATTTTCTTGGCAGTGCAGTTATTTCTATGGGCCGTGTGTTGCTTTTTATTAGTACAAAAAAGTAAACTGACACCTCTGGGATCGAACCGGGATCCAGAAAGCAGATGGCAACTTCCTCAACCATCTATGCTAGGTTCTATTTGCTTAATATATACAGAAACACTCCTTAAGGACGGGAAAAATATTATGTACTTATTTTCGAATTTTCTTTTATAGATTACGATAAGAGATGGAACAGATCGTCCGAATGGGCGCATTTCCGTTACGGCGATTATGTCCAACAATCCGAAGATAGTGTCCAACAACCATGGACCGACGAAGAGGCAGAGAGAACGGAGGAGGTGGTCCCCTTGTCGTGGATGGGCAGTTACGATTTCGGGGTTCAAGAGGTCGAGGCTCAGGAGGTTGAGGCTCAGGAGATCGAGACGAATGTCGCGGCTCAGGAGGTCGAGACGCACGCTGAGGCTCAGGAGGACGAGGCTCAGGTCGAGATGTTCGCCGAGGCTTCGATTTCTGACTGAGCGGCCGACAAGGAAAATGCGTCGTGAAGGAGAAAACCCTTGAGCGGACGAAGAAGCTCAAATTTTGTTTCCAAAATCGGGATTCGGATCCCCAACTTGTGAAGATAGAATGCAAAAAAATGGGGATATTTTAAAAAATGAGATTATTTTTTATTTCTTTATAAAAAATAGGAACTTGACCGAGTCAATTTAAAAAAGAGGAACATGTTTCCTTCATTAACTAAACCCCTAATTAATACCTAAATAAATAAAAAAAAAGAAATATAGATATATATATATATAAAATAACGGAAAACGCACCCACCTCATTCATTAATGCACCCACCAACCACCAAACGAGATCTTGAAGGAAAAACGAGCTGAAGCATCCGCCGAAATCGAAACACCCAAGCTCCAGGAATCCCAATTCGTTCTTGAACGCATATACAGTAAGTTCCGTTCATGTTAACGCCGGTTACTAGTATATATTTCGGGCATTGTAATTTCCGTTCATGTTAACGACATTTACGTTTCGAGCATCCGGTATTAGATTTTTCGAAGGTTTGGGTAGTTATGGGTAGCATCTTAACCGTAGATCTGTGCAAATTTGCAGAAAAATTTCGTTTTCCGTTTATTCGAGTTCGTTATTCGATTTTCCTTAGACTAGAAAATGTCACTCGGATAGGTTATTTTGGCAACTTTCAATTCGGACAACATACTCGAATAGATTCGAAAACGTTACTCGAATAATAATACTATTTTTTCTTAAATTTTACGCATACATATTATTCGATATTATATTACCCGAACATACAATTCGAGTGAAGGTGAACTCGGATATCTTACTCGAATAATTTTTAGTTTCCGAATATTTTATTTATTCGAACATTCGTTTGCAATTAAAGTTTATTTATTCCATTTATTTCTTCGATAACAATTTATCGAGTGTCTTCAACATCTTAATACTCGAACATTTTATTCGAGTTGTTTTGTTACTCGAATATTTTACTCGAGTAATTTTTATTTTTCGAAATTTTATTTATTCGAATAATGCAATTGCAATTAAATTTTATTAACAATGATTTATTTCATATGCAGGTTATGCCGACCAGCATCATGATTGATTACGATGGAGAATGGATAATTGGGAATGATAATAAATGGATATGGGTTCCAAGGATGGGAACAAATATGAAGCCCATTGGGTTCGATGTCGATTGTTGTTTGCTGGACGATCTGCGGAACGAAATATACGAGACTATTGGCGTAAGCGGGAGGCCGGAGTTAAAGCTAAGTTTATCAGCCATCTATGAGAGGTATGGAAGGGTGTGCTCCGTTGTATATAAATAATGATCGAGAATTGAAGGGTTATATATACTTAGGGGGTCCAATGGATAGACCGATTCTCCGTGTGGAGATTGGACACCCTACGACCCTCCACCGTCAAACTCTTGCGGATGATGAAGTTGGTCCCGTTCCAATTGAGGTTCGTAGCAGTGGAGGTGGTTACAGCGATGATTATTTTGACCGTATCATCGACTTTGGCGGATGCGAAGATGTGAATTATGGGAGTGAAGGTCACAATGAGGCGAACGACCGTGATGAGAATGTTGCATCACGGCAGAACATGCACGTCAATTTTGATGGCGTAAACGGAGAAAATGCGGACGGGAATGATGAGGAGGAGGAGGAAGAGGAAAATGCAACTATTCCTAGCGATCGGTATTCTTTTACCGACGGTTCCACCATGAAGGTCGGTGATGAATTCGAGAATAAGAAGACCGTCAAGAATAGGATCCAAAGAGTTGCTATAGAGGCATGCTTTGAGGTCAAGATTATAAAATCTTCCCGATCGTACTATGGCGTGAGATGCAAAGAGGATGGATGTACTTGGAAGATATGGACGGCGAAGATTAAGGATACATCCGTATTCTCGATTCGTACGTATTGCAACACACATACGTGCGACCTTGCAAATCGGAACGCAAGACTCACTCAAGCATCGTCAACCTCCGTGAGTGATATGCTGCTTGAATCTTTTCAGGGTTCAACAAGTACACCGGCCCCTAAACTCATTCAAACAATGATGAGAAATCGTGGGATCGAAGTTTCGTACTTCAAAGCATGGAAAGGAGGCATTTTAGCACAAAATGCAATGAAGGGTGACCTCGATGAGAATTACAAGCTGTTGCCGTCGTACCTGTGGACGTTGAGAAGAGTGAATCCGAGAACCATAGCAAGTGTATATCTGGACGACGAGCGGAGATTTAATCACGCATTCCTATCCCTTGGTGCTTGTATTGCAGGATACCGTCACATGAGGAAGGTTGTTTGCATAGACGGTACTTGGTTGAAAGGAAAGTATGGGGGTACGTTGGTCATTGCATCAGCGGAGGATGGCGACCGCCATCAGTTTCCTTTAGCTTGGGGCATAATTGACAATAACGAGTGCATAGAAGCTTGGTCGTGGTTCTTAAACGAGCTCTTGCAAGTCGTGCCCAACGAGGACGATCTTGTCATCGTATCCAACATAGCTGCTTCAATCAAAGCCGCCGTTGCAGACGTCTATAGTCGTGCGCACCACGGTCATTGTATTTGGCACCTGTCACAAAATATGAAAGGCAAGTGTAAGAAGCAGGGTGCGACCGAGATGTTCATACACATTGTCAAAATATACAAGCAATGCGACTTTGATTCACAATATGGTGATTTTGAGAATAGGTTTCCCACCGCAAACGCGTATTTGCAAAAGACTGATAGTAAGGAACGATGGAGTCGAGCCTATTCTCCGACGTCTCGCTATAACATCATTACTACGAACAGATGGAATCGATTAATGCAAGACTCCGTGAAGAAAGAAAGCTACCGATAATTGCGCTTCTGGAATCGATACAGAGGATGACGGCGGATTGGTTTGCTAGATAAAGACAGCAATCTGGACAAGCAACCATGCGGTTTACCCCGACGGTGGAAATGAAGCTCCGTGAGAGGTATGAGCTAAGTCAAGGGTATGAAGTACATGAAATCGCTCCGCGTGAGTACTATGTCCGATCTCCGGGGGGTCGTGCCATTGTTAACTTGCGGTCGAAGACTTGTACGTGCCGCCAATTCGACATCGACAGGATTCCTTGTCCACATGCAATCGCGGCGAGTCTACCAGCGAACATGAGTTTCTACCCGTTGTGTTCGGAATATTTTTCTGTCCTAACGTGGCAGTCTGCTTATCACGGACGAGTTTCGCTGGTTTCGGATCAAGCCCAGTGGGATACCTCGGATCAATTGGTGTTGCCGCCTCTGTTCGTAGCAAGGCGTGGTCGGAGAAAAGAAAAGAGGTTTCCGTCCGTTGGTAAGTTTGGTCGTAAACATTAAGTAAATCTTGATGTATGAGTTTGTATGAGTTTGATGTATGAGGTTGTATGAGTTTGATGTATGAGGTTGTATGAGATTGATGGATATTGTTGGCTTGATTGTTGCTTTTTTCACTGTTATTCGAGTAAACTGCACAACTCGAATATTACTAGAATATGTCACTCGAATAATATAACGATAAAAAGTCGAAAATGAAAATCTGAACTTATTCGAGTACCAGAAGAACTCGAATAATTTAGAAAAAAATCGGATACCAAACTCGAATAATTTCTTGCAATTCGAGTGTTGTTTTCAGAATTTTTGAATTTTAATTATCTCGATACTTAGATGTATAAATATCAATATTTCGATGTTTTAGGGCCTCCATGATGTTAATAAGTCGCTTTATGAAGATTAACAATGTTTGATAAAAGTCGTTGCATGACATACAATGAAATACAATGGTAGATAGGACTTTAGTATATACATTCTCATCAACGTTGGTCAACATATATAGAAATATCAACTTGATTTTTTTTTATGTTTTCAAGAATCTCTAAATATTTAATTACTTAGACAGGAAATGTTATTTAACATTTCATGCTCATGATAAAAATAATATTTTCGATTTTTAAATTATTCGAGTTATATACAGAACTCGAATAAGCTCGAATTGTTTACTCGAATGTACCTCGTTTTGCCTTTTTCAATTATTCGAGTACTCTGTGGTACTCGAATAATCTCGAATACGTAACTCGATAAAAACAACATTATTCGAACAAACACTTTGACTCGAATAACAGTGAAATCCGAAAAAAACAGCTGATCCTTGAACATTATTCGAGTACTATATAGTACTCGGAATAAGCTCGAATAGGTTACTCGAGTAAATATCATTATTCGAACAAGCTCTTTGACTCGAATAACAGTGAAAATCGAAAAAAAACAACAACTAAACATTGAAAAATCTGAACAACCTGAACAGCAACACTCAACCAACCAAAAGTGAACAATTCCAAATGAAAATATCTATACAAATATATCTCAAACGGTTCATACAATATCCCAATTGTTAAAATAAATACATATCGTCAAAAACTTTCTAAACAAATCAATTTTAGAATCGTCCAAAGCGTAGAGATCATCTCTGTTACCGATCAACAGTGACATCGCCGCCCTAAGCATGTATATACCACACTCTCCGCTGTTCGAGCAATTTCAGGTTTAAGAAAATAAGAAAGTGAGAAAATAAGAAAATTACCTGAGGACTTGTTGAGGGAACTTGGGGCACCGCACCCAAGCAAACTTCTCCACGGAATTTTGCTCCACACCTACGTGTTGAAGCATGAGGTATCACTTCGGCCAAGGGGTCGAGGAACAGCTTCATGAACCTCAAGTCCGAATCGCTGCTGCAGTCGGAATCCAAAACGAGGATGTTCCTCTCCTTGAACCGAGCGACGAGGAGCACCCAATGCGAGTTAAACGCCAATGGGATGACGGCCACATCCGCTTGGCTCCAGTGAAGTAACAGCTTGCCGCCGTATATCGCATTGATCTCTCCCGTGGCGAATAGGTCGAACGAGGACATGTCCCACGGTCGCGGTTTGGCGGACTCCAACTTGACTGCCTGTGCGAAATTGGTGTTCACGTACGCAATTTGCTCCTCATGCACGCAGTTTTCTTGCATCGCCATAAACCCGTTGAATGCCTCGTTGACGTGCTGCAATAATAGCATATAATGTTATTAAACGAAATAATTAGAACATATTTAGCTAAAAACACACATACCTCGTCCGAGATCCACACTTTCGGAGTGGACAGGTCGGCAAAGAATTTCTTGTCGTACGCTTGGAGAATTCCTTCCCGCTCATCCTTTGCGCCCATTCTTGCCACCTCCACCTTCACGGCATCCCAATTCTTCACCCTCTCGCCAATGATCTTCTCTATGTCCGCGCGGCGTTGTAACGCGAGGTGTCGAATCGGGCGTCGGCGTATACGGACTCGAAAGCATCTTCGACTTCTTCTTCAAACGTTCAGTCCGTGACCTTTTTTCTAACGACTCCTTGGCCGCGGCCTTCTGCTCCTCCGCCCACGCCGCCTTCTTTGCCTTCGAAGCCGCAGCGGCCCTCGCCGCCGCGGCCCTCTCCGCCGCTGCCGCTTCCGCCGCGGCCCTCTCCGCCGCCACCGCCTTCTCCGCCGCCACGGCCGCGGCCTCCATCATCTCTACATCCATCTCCATCTCCACATTCTCGCCCCCCTGCTCCCGACTCCCCGTCACGTTCTCCGCCTCCCCCTCGTTCGTCGTCCTCCCCGTTGCCTCGGGTTGGTTCGGCGTCCTCCCGAACATCGGCGACGAATGAGGCGAAGTAGGCGGCATGTCCCGATCATAGCTTCTCGCAATATCCCGCACCGTTGTTGGCGTCAGGATCTCAAGGGCTACAAAATTAGAGTATTACGTTGGATTTACGTAATATCAATATAATCTTATAAAATAAACATTACGTAAGACATACCTTGGAGCACGATCGAGCGGAGCTCCCTAATCTCCGCCCTCATGTCCCGTACATTGCCTTCCAGCCTGTCCATTATTCTATCGAAATGGGCGATTATTGAACCGGAAGGAGGAGGAGACGGCCTCGGAGGAGAAAACCTCGGAGGAGACGGCCTCGGAGGAGGATACGGAGAAAACCGATTCTCGGCGCAGTAGACCGGTAGCCCATTTAGAAGATGCTCCACTATCCTCTGGGCTGCGGCATCATCCCTGCTGCCACAAAAGCCGACGACCGTGCGGAAGTGCCTTGAATCGGCTTCAGCATCGGTCGGTGTAAGGCAACACCGCACGTCCTGTGTATTTGTACAATTTAGAAGACGCAATCTAAATAAATCCATATTATAAATAAATAAAATATATACTTACTTCCATCCCCACGGCACCGAATGCACACTCGACCGCTCGCCATCCCGGAGCAGAGCTCTTGCCGAAAAATGTGGTCTTCCAGTGGCACATCCGTGTCGGGAGCCCTGATAAACGTATTTTAATACGTTTATTGTTATGTTTATTTGGGTTATAATAGGAAAGTTTTGATCATTCTATGCATTTATTGGCTCTATTTACACCCATTTAAATATTGTAGGACCTTCGAATGATTATCGAGCGAATAGGAACGAAAACGAGGCGAAAACGACGCAAAAATGGCGAAGTTAGAAGCTGCCAGAAACAAGTCACGGCCGTGAACAATCTTGCAAGAGGCCGTGAATGTTGGCAGTAAGCTTAAGGAGCAAAAGTCCCAATGGTCACGGCCGTGAATCATATAGCACGAAGCCGTGACAGCGGGCAGTGGGTCGACTAATGAAAGTCACGGCCGTGAATAACCTCACAATACGCCGTGAAACCGGACAGAACCTCAAGATCTATAAGTCACGGCCGTGAACTCCTATGTTGAATCTGGACAGAGAGCGGTGATGGGAAGCCCTTTGTGTCACGGCCGTGAATGTAGATGTACGTGGCCGTGACCTGTGCCAGAGAAGTCAATATTTAGGGTTTTAGCCGCCTTCACGGCCGTGAAGTCTATTGTCAGAGGCCGTGACTCATGGCAGAAAGTCAAGAAATATGGTTTAAGCCGCCGTCACGGCCGTGAAGGCCCGTTAAGTGGCCGTAAACGTGCCTAATTTCAGGCTTTTGGCCCAAATTCAATGCATAAAAAGGGAGCTCTTCTCAGAACTCAAGAAGAACGATAGAGGGACGAAACCTAAGAGAAAAGAGGAGTAAGAAGAACCCTAGAAGCCGCTCTTTCATTCAGAGATACGTAAGAGACGATCCAACAACGTAGTCACGCCTATTCGATCGAGGAACGAGAGCTCCACCTCAGAGACGCCATACTCACTTCTCAGGGAAGATTTAATGAGTTCTCTTACCTTGTTTTCTTTAAATCTTGTTGTTGTGACGTCCAATATGAGTAGCTAATCATCTTGTGTGTTTGGGAGTAGATGAACGTTGGGTTATGTCGTAGTTAAAGCGTAGGATAATCGTGAACACGTGTATTCGACTGTTTATCGTTCTATGATATTGCTTCTTTGTCTCAATATGTCTATGTGTTGATATGAATGTGTGGTACATCGTTTAGGGCGACAGCTAAATAACGATTAGGCCGTTCATAGACGTTAGGATTCGAGTATAGGGCGACAGCAAATACTCGATCCTCGCCATCTAGTAATCGTTAAACTTAGATTCCCACGAACGTTTAGGGCGGCAGCAAATCCGTGAGTGGGTAGGAAATTACTGCGATTTAGTCGATAATCGCGTAGGAACGATATTCCGAAGCCTTAGTCGACAGCACCTAACGGGATTCGAATCCCGAATACATATTTGTTATCTTAAGTCACTCGTATTACCTTAGCTTTGCTTTTTTATTCTCTTATTTCATTAGGTTGCTCTATTAAATTAGTTGTAGTATAAACAAACCTCACCATTTTATTTAGGCTAAATATCGAGACGATAGGTCAATACTAGTACTCAATTTATTCCTCGTGTTCAATACTCGGATATTCACTATAGCTATATTACAAACGATAGGTCCACTGTCTATCGCGCGTGATTCTAGTTATAATATATTCGTTTTAATTATAACTTGACGTACTCGCACGAAGCTTTATTTAAATATACACGCACGCATCAAGTTTTTGGCGCCGTTGCCGGGGAGTTAAATTGATATTAGGAACACCCTAGTTCGGTAATTTAGCTATTTTATTTTACATTTTCTCAGTTTTTCGTTAATTGCGTTATTTGTTTCCTACATCATTATTAGTATCGTTACCTTTCGACGTATTTGTCTAGTTCTTCGCTAAATTTCGCTTTCACTCATTGAAGGTACTGTTTGACAGTGGATGACCCGAAGCCACCCATCCGGCCCCATTGTTGAAGGAGATCCATATTTCGAGTGGAAGTTATGAAGGCAACTCAGATACAATTCAGAAGGCACAGCTAGTTATTATCAGGAAGCGTTGGTCAGCTACTCAGAAGACAACTCCCAGGAGTCTGCTGAAAATTCTCGAACAGAGACGTCCAAAGACAATCGAGAGATAGAAGTCGAGATGGCAGACCGAAGAGTACCGACCCACCAAGACCAAGAAGGGGAACAATCTTTACAAGATCTACTTAAGAACGCCTCCCTCGGCGGTACAAAATCGGCGATTGTTATTCCTCCGATCGCGAACAACGATTTTGAGCTGAAGCATGCTTGGCTTCAGATGATCTTTCAGACGGCTCAGTTTGAGGGGAATCCTGATGATGATCCGTACTCCCACCTGAAGGCCTTTCTGACAGTAACAGACACCATCAAGATCAATGGGGTCCAGAGTGACGCGATTAATCTAATGTTGTTTCCATTTTCACTCAAGTACAGGGCGAATGACTGGTTGGAGATGCTACCGCCCAGATCAATCACTACTTGGGAAGAACTGCGAGCAGCATTCATCGGCCATTACTTCCCCCTGTCAAAGGTGTTAAGGTTGAAGACAGAAATCTCCCTTTTCACCAGAAGGATTCAGAGAATCTTTACGAGGTGTGGGAGAGGTACAAGTCCCTATTAAAGAAGTGCCCACAACACGGGATGTCGAAGGCCGCCATGATCAACCGCTTTCACGAGGGCCTCAATGATCAAACCGTTCATATGTTAGACGGAGCCGCGGGAGGAGGGCTCGTGAAGCTCAATGCCACAGACGCTTGGAATCTAATCGAAGATTACTCGAGAAACAGCTTCATGAGAGGCAACACGAGGATAAAGACTCCAGGAGTGTTTGGGGTGAGCGAGGAGACTGCTTCAAATGGCAAGTTCGAGGCGTTGCAACAACAAATTGCGACTACCAATTCCCAGCTTCAGACGGTGATCAACACACTACTTCCAAAGGCCGGGCAAACACAGCCAGTACATGCCGTGATAACCACCACACCACCTCAGAAGCCGTACACACCACAGTGCGAGATTTGTGGCGCAGCTCACGAAACCGTAGAATGCCAAGTCGGACAATCACTGGAGCATGTCGACTACATGGGCAATTATCAAGGACAGAGGAGCTTCCAACCTCGTGCACATCCGAATCTTTCCTACGGAAATCAAGGCCATCAAGTGCAAAGGCAATCCGGTTTCCAACAAGGGCCACCACCGGGATTTCAAGCCGGAGGATCAAGCAATCACTATCAGAATACGGCCCAGGGTTCAGGATCAAATGACATGAGGGATATGAAGGGTATGATGGAGAGACTCCTCTCGAACTTCGATAAGACTACTCAAGCCACGAGAGTGGATTAACAAAGATGGAAGAACAATTCCAGTCCATCGATCTCCGAACTCAAAATACAGATGCGTCTGTACGAAAATTGGAGTTGCAAGTTGGCCAAATAGCAAAGCAATTGGCTGAGCGACCCCAAGGTTCACTTCCCAGCTATACCGAGACGAATCCGAAGGAGAATTGCAAGGCCGTCACTTTAAGGAACGGAAAGGAGCTACAAGAACGGGAGCAGACTGTAAGAAAACAATCTTTGGAAAAGACTAACGTCGAGGGCCATGAAGAACAGGTTTTAAAGAAAAATGAAGAAGAGAAGCCCGAAAGAGTGGAAGTTGAAAAAGAGAATGAGAAGGTCATTAGCCAACCAAAGCCATATCAACCCAAGATTCCATATCCAGCTAGACTGAGGAAGGACCGCGATGAGGAACAGTTCGGTAAATTCATGGGTATGTGTAAACAAATGCATGTTAACTTACCTTTTGTTGAAGCCATTACGCAGATGCCTCGTTTCGCGAAGTTTCTAAAGATTTGCTCACCAACCAAAGGAAGCTTGAGGATGTGTCCACTGTATGCCTAAGAGGAGAATGTTTAGCTATCCTACAAAGCAAGATATCGAAGAAGCTTAAGGATCCAGGGAGTTTTACTATTCCCTGTCTTATTGGCGATGTCGTTATTGAACGTGCTTTAGCCGATTTAGGAGCCAGTATAAATCTAATGTCATACTCCATGTTTAAGAAACTAGGACTCGGCGAGCCCAGACCCACTAGGATGAGCCTCCAATTGGCCGATAGATCTCTAAAATATCCTCGAGGTGTTATCGAGGATGTCCTAGTTAAAGTGGACAAGTTTATTATCCCCGCCGATTTTGTCATCTTGGATATGGAGGAAGACGAAAACATTCCTCTTATCCTAGGTCGACCCTTTTTAGCCACCGGGGATGATACATGTCAGAAATGGCACTTTGACTCTAACGGTGGATGGAGAGATAGTGACTTTTAATATGGCATATTCTATGAAAAACCCTAGCTCACTTGATGATAAATGTTATTACGTGGATGTGTTTGAGCATGATGTTCTCTTCTCTTTGGAGGACTTATTGCAGGTTATTGGCGGAAACGATAAGCAAATATCCACAATGATGGCCAGTGATGAGTATGGCGACGACATTGATGAGCCCGTAACGACTGTCCACGAAAGTAAAGAGGAGGATAAGGAGAAAAGCTCGATCGAAGAGCCACCAATCCTTGAACTCAAGCAATTGCCCGAGCATCTCGAATATGCATTTTTAGACGGTGATTCAAACTTACCGGTGATTATATCCTCAAACCTCGACGATGGGCAGAAAGACCAACTATTATAAGTATTGCAAGAGCACAAGAAGGCCTTGGCATGGAAGATATCAGACATTCGGGGGATTAGCCCGAGTTTTTGTACGCACAAAATTCTCATGGAGGACGACTTCAAACCTGTAGCCCAACGACAAAGGAGATTAAACCCAAACATGAAGGACGTTGTCAAAAAGGAAGTTATTAAGCTACTAGACGCCGGAGTGATCTATCCGATCTCAGATAGTGCGTGGGTTAGTCCAGTTCAGGTGGTTCCGAAGAAGGGAGGCATGACAGTCGTCCCCATTGAAAAGAACGAGTTGATTCCGACAAGGACTGTAACCGGATGGCGTGTATGCATTGACTACAGGAAGTTGAATGACGCCACAAGAAAAAGATCATTTTCCTTTACCCTTTATTGATCAAATGCTTGAAAAGTTATCTGGGCATGCATTTTACTGTTTTCTTGATGGCCTGTCAGGTTATTTGCAGATTCCTATAGCACCGGAGGACCAAGAGAAGACCATGTTTACTTGCCCGTTTGGAACATTTGCTTATCGGCGAATGCCATTTGGATTGTGCAACGCCCCTGCCACATTTCAACGATGCATGATGGCGATATTTGATGAATTGGTTGGCGACATTATGGAAGTGTTCATGGATGATTTCTCAGTGTTCGGTACCTCTTTTAATAACTGCTTAACTAATCTTAAGAGTGTGTTAGAACGTTGTGAAGAAACAAATTTAGCGCTTAATTGGGAAAAATGTCATTTTATGGTTCGGGAGGGAATAGTTTTGGGACACAAGATATCCTCGAAGGGGATTGAAGTGGACCGAGCTAAGATCGAGACAATAGAAAAATTACCAATCCCCTCGAACGTAAAGGCTGTTAGGAGCTTTCTAGGTCATGCGGGATTTTATCGTCGATTCATAAAGGATTTTTCGAAAATCGCACGACCGATGTCTAAGTTAATAGAAAAAGATGCTCCATTCGATTTTAATGATGAATGTGTCAATGCCTTCATGTTGCTTAAAGAGAGACTTGTATCCGCACCCATTATGACTGCTCCCGATTGGGGGTTACCTTTTGAACTAATGTGCGATGCTAGTGACTACACAGTGGGGGCTGTATTAGGGCAGCGGAAGGATAAGCATTTTCGACCAATCTATTATGCGAGTAAGACGTTGGATGCAGCTCAAGCCAACTACACCACTACCGAGAAGGAACTTCTGGCTGTCGTGTTCGCCTTCGTCAAATTCAGGTCATATCTTATTTTAACGAAAGTTATTGTTTTTACTGACCATTCTGCACTTAAGTATTTACTAGCGAAGCCAGATGCAAGCCTCGACTCATTAGATGGATTCTACTCCTTCAAGAGTTCGACATCGAGATTCGGGACAAGAAAGGTGCAGAGAACGTTGTTGCGGACCATCTATCTCGACTAGAGGAGCATGAAATACAAGATACCGACAGAAGGACAATCGTTGATACGTTCCCCGACGAGCATTTATACGCCATACGAACAGTAAGCGAAGGAACCCCTTGGTTTGCAGATTTAGCTAACTATCTTGTTGCGAGGATTTTACCTAAAGAGTACACGAGTCAGCAAAAGAAGAAATTCTTTTCTGACTTGAAGTACTACTTTTGGGAAGATCCTTATCTTTTCAGGAGATGCGCAGACCAAGTGATCCGAAGGTGCGTTGCATTCCCCGAAACAATGAAAATTATTGAGCATTGCCACGGCGGACCAACTGGAGGGCATTATGCAGCTAATCGAACCGCCCAAAAGGTACTTGAATGTGGCTTCTATTGGCCAACGATTTTTAAGGATGCTAATATGTACGTCAACACATGTGACCAATGTCAACGAGCAGGTAACATCTCTAAACGGGATGAAATGCCTCAGAACTTTATTTTAGTTTGCGAAGTGTTCGATGTTTGGGGCATAGACTTTATGGGTCCATTTCCAAGTTCGTACAACAACAAATATATCATTGTGGCCGTTGACTATGTATCCAAGTGGGCGGAAGCGCAAGCTTTACCACGAACGATGCTAGAGTTGTTGTTAGATTTCTACAAGCATTATTTTCACGGTTCGGGTCACCTAAATGCATTATTAGTGATAGGGGTACTCATTTTTGCAACACCCAACTCGCACGTACATTAGAAAGTATGGTGTTAAGCATAGCATTTCTACTCCTTATCACCCACAATCAAGTGGTCAAGTAGAAGTAGTTAACCGTGAGTTGAAGCGCATTCTAGAGAAAACCATAGATGGGAATCGTCGGGAATGGGCGAATAAGCTTAACGACGCACTTTGGGCCTATAAGACTGCATATAAGACACCAATAGGCACCACTCCATATCGACTAGTTTACGGAAAAGCATGTCAACTTCCTGTTGAACTAGAACATAAAGCCTACTGGGCGATAAAGTCTTTAAACCTCGATTTGGTGCAAGCCGGTGAAAAACCTAAGCTCCAGATCAATGAGGTTGATGAATGGCGATTGTCGGCATACGACAATGCAAAAATGTATAACGAGCGCTCAAAAGCGTATCACGATAAGAAGATCAAGCAACATAGAGAATTTCAAGAGGGGGATCAAGTCCTCCTTTTCAATTCTCGTCTTAGACTTTTTTCCGGAAAGCTAAGATCTCGTTGGTCTGGACCTTTTACAGTTACTCGTGTTTTTCCCTATGGTACTGTCGAAATTTCAAATGTTGAGCAGGGAAATTTCAAGGTTAATGGCCATCTACTGAAGCATTATTACGGAGGAGGAGCAGACACAGGCACAAAGGAGGTCATGTACCTCGATTTCAAGCTATCGTAGAACGAAAAAGGGTACGTCCGGCTCACGACGTTAAAGAAGCGCTTCTTGGGAGGCAACCCAGGTATTTTTATTTATGTTTTAGGCATTATTTAAAAAATATATATATATATATATCTTACTAATCTCAAACTATATATTAAATTAAACAACAATAATAATAATAATAATAATAGCAACATTAAAATTTTAAATAATAGTCAATTTATTTCGGAAATTGAGGATGGTTACAACGCAGGGTTTAGAGACGAGATAGATACGATAGTTTTACTTCATAAACGATGGTTACAATACCATTACAACGTGTGAAAGACCAACACAAAAGCAAATTAAAACTGCGAAAAACACAAAAAAACAGAACAATAGTTTATTTTTGCTTCATAAGGGCGGTTTACACACAAGTGCACCTTGTGATAACCCAACACACAAAAGCAAGTAAAACTCCAAACAAACCCAAAAGAAGAACAAGGTAAAGTGATAGCATATCTAAATTACGACGAATCCTTGCATACTCTTCACTCTCATTCTCACGATCTTGTTGTTGTTCCCAAAACATCGTGGCTAGCTAACCTAAATACTGAAAATAAGATTGTTGAAGACGTGGGTTTATGGTAGATGATGCTATTGTGTTGTTCTACCACTGTCTATTTATAGGCATGAACGGCACAAAAATATCATTGTCATATCAGCAAATCCCATAAATGATACAGACGAATTTTTGACTTGGATGATCAGACGCCGCGCGAGAAAGTGATATTTCTTTTGTCGATTATCAGATTTTTCCTTGCGCCAATCGTTCTCGAAAAAATCGTTGATTGCGTGTCAATCATAGTTAAAATATATTTTCAATAATAATAATAATAATTAAAAAAAAAACAGAAAAAAAACAAAAAAAAAATTAATGCATTCACGGCCATTTGCATAAAATCCACAGCCGTGAATCACATAAGTTAAGCCACTTCACGGCGGCGAATGCTTCATCAACAATAAACATAGCTCACTGCCTAGATTCACAGCCATAAGGGCATACCTCACGGCCGTGACTCATACGAAAAAATAATAATAATAATAATAATAAATAAACAAGGGGTGTCACGGCCCGTGTCTCATGAGTCACGGCCGTGACTTCTGCGGCCTTAACGCACTGCCCAAGTTCACGGCCCATGGCACTCGACTCACGGCCGTGAGTTCGACGAAAGGAGCATTCTGCTCTTCTTCACGGCTAATTGATTAACATTCACGGCCGTGAATGTGCGATTTTCAACTATTAAAATTCATTTCATCTCTCGTTTCGTCTTTTTCACACCGAAAACTTCCAAAGATCGAGGATTTCTCGCCAAATCCATCCCGAAAAACACAAACCGGCCACCACGTTCGCCACTTGCATTTTTAGCAACACCAAAACAACCATCTTCCCTGTTTTTCACAGTGATTAAATCAACAAGGTATGTCCTTTTCTCGCAATGCTTTTAATGGACGATTTTCGCATTTTTTTCGGATTTGGGTTCGAATTGAACGTTCACATTGCTCTCCCATGGAAAGATTTATGCTATAAACGTGTTGAGCTCGACGGATTTGTCGTTTTCGTGTGTTAATTTCGATTTTGGGCGATGAACCCTAATATTCGAAATTGGGGGCTTTTACAATTTGGGTCAAGTTTGGTGTTTGTATTACTCTTCATGGTTAGATATATGCTTTGAACGCCTTGGGTGTGATTAATTTCATGATTTCGTCGGTTAATTTTCGATTTGGAATGATAAACCCTAATGACGAGATTTTGGGAATTTGGAAAATTTTGCCCAAATTGGTTGCTTTTCATGGATCATTTTGCGTTGGTCAATCGTCTAGCGTCGTGGAATGTGTTTGGTTGATTGATTATGGCAATTAGAAGGAGTATTTTAGATTGTCTTGTATGTGTTCGACAAAATGCCACTTTGAATTTATATATGTTCTTGCTTTGGAATTCTCATTTTTGTCGCAACGTTGGTCGAGTCGAGCTGTGTTGATTATTGTTTTCTCGCCAACTAACATTTGGACTTCTAGGTACCATGGGTAAAAGCCGAACCGCTGCAGGACATGCTAACGATTCGCGATCAACGAGTCGTCCACGTCGAGGCCAAGGCACGCCGTCACTGCTAGAGTCTATGGGGCAGTTTGACGACGAGACGCACCAAGCCCGTTACAACAGGCTAAAGAACACGGAATTCATTCTAATTGATCAGATTGATCACGAGACGCTGGCGAAGTATAACATTGACCAGCAGGTGGCCGGCTACCTGTCACTGAGTGGGTGGCTAGAATTCTTTCACATCGACGAGCCGGGATATAAAGAGCTGACCCTGGAGTTCTTGTCCACCTTCGCCCACGAAGAATTCGGCCGGAACAAGATTACTTTTCGGGCGTTTAACACGGAGGAGGTGTTTACCATTAAAGACATCTGCCGTGCAATTGGGACACCGGAACTACCTTACGGGCACCAAGGGCTACAAGACTTATATTACAAGAACTATCTGGAAAACCCGGACGTCCGACAGGCCTGTTGGGATGAGATTACAAGACCCGGCGAGCCACCCTTCAGCGTCAAAACATCGAAGGCCTCGTCGCTTAGGAGCCCCGATTTGCGATATATCCACCGGCTACTGACGACTTCGCTCACACCAAGGGGCGAGTCACACGGCGCGATTGGCCTTCGCGACCTCTTTTATTTAGCCAAGATGCAGCGCGGGGAACACGTGCACCTAGGAATGGTCTTGAAGCACGCCTTCGCGGCCCAAGCCGACGTTCGTAGCCACGGGAAGATCGCAGTTGGGCCGTTCATTACTAGGGTCATCAAAGGCCTTAACCTGTGGCCAGCAAATCCACCGGAGATGGAGATTGTGGGCGGGCGTAATCCGGTCAACGAGGATATGATGGTGAAGATGAATATGTTGATCAAGGCGCCCACCTGGTCCCGCTCAAACAAAGTCTACGTCTGGCACGAAGTTTACCGTGGGCAGACGGACCTGGGCGCCGAATACCCCGAGCCACTTGCTATCGAGGGTGTGGGACCAGTCCCAGTTCACCCAGACACTGCCGGCACTTCCCATTCCTCCGGCTACCACGAAGGGGAGTCATCAGGTTACGCGTCAGCCGCAGACCTTCACATACTACGCGAGGACATGCTACGTTACCATGAGGAGGCCATACGGCGTGACGAGGAGACACGGCGCCGCCAGGACGAGTATGAGCGTCGAAATGAAGAATCCCATCGACGCTACCGCGAGGAGCAACAACGCTATGAGCAGGCCCTTAAAGCCATGGAAGACGCAGTCAGGCGATCACAGGAGTCACTGGCGTTCCTTCGCCCGCGGCCACCATCGCCCCCACCACCACCTTAGTGTCGTTTATTTTGTTATGTTTTTCTATTAGTACTCTTTTGTGATGATCTAGTACTCATGTTACTTGTGATGACTATGACTCATTTTGTTATCTTTTATTATTTCCTCCGTGCGTTTAATTTTCTTTTGAGTGTTTTCAGGAAATGTGACATGAATTCAGAATACGACACAAAATATTTCAAACTCAGGTGCCAAACCATGCTCAACTACATCAACTGCTCCAGGCCGAACCACGCCATATTTTTTTCAGGGGAGTCACGTTCTTTTACCTTCCTTCTATTTATTTTACACGTTGAAGACAACGTGCAGCTTAAGTGTGGGGAGGTTATAGGGGGAATTTTGTTGGAATGTTGTGAAAAATTTACGTGACAATTTTTATGATGCGCTGTGGTTTCCGAATTTAAAGAAGTCTGGCATGATTGTTTGCGTTCATCACAAAGTGGATTTGCATATTAGGGAGTCTAGTGAGCGATAAAGACATGCATCAGTGATTTAATCTTTTCAGCATGAATAGATATAGGGTTACTTTGAGAGATTCACACACATAACCCATGTTCCGTTGTGAGAGTTTGAGCTGACGAGCTTTTGCTCACTTTTCTTAGTTGTGTGAGTAGTGCATAATTTACGTCTCTCTAGAACTTGCTTGTTTGATACGCATTGAAATTGCTTATAGTATGTTTTGTATGAATATGACGAAGGCATTAGGAAATAAGTCCAGGGCCAAAGTTCCCGACCACGACTGATCACCGTACTTAGCCACTTTGAGCCTAAGCCTATTTATTTCTTACACTTCGTATATCATAAGCCACTAACCTAAATCAGCCTCCAGAGATCATCTGAACCCGAGTTAAGCAGAAGTGGAAGTCGAATGTCAAAGTCGAAAAGCGTAGTCGGATGACGCCTCAAGACAACGCCGAAAGCAGTCAAGAACCCCCTCTTCAACAAGTTTTAACTCACAAGGAGTTGGCGTAAGGGCAGCGCACCGCAATGCGAAAGGGTATCTCAAAAAAAAAAGAGCGAAAAAAAAGGAAAAGAAAAAAAAGAAAAAAAAAGAGAGAAAATGGTGTGGCTGCTGGGAAACTGAAGCAAGAAGAGGATGAACTGTTGCGAAAAGAAAGAAAGAACCTTTCCTTCGATAATCTTCCAGTCTCTTGAATTCCACATCATTTCTTATTTTGAGACTTGGGAGAAGAATGGCTTAGTGGAACGCAACAGAAATAAGAGAAATACGAAGACGGCGTATTCAAAAGGGTTGATCCTGGCGTGCTTTAGACAATGACATGAAGACCGACACGACTGTTACTCAGTGATTCCATTATCACCTCATTACTGTCTGAACCCATATAACCCGAAAAAGACCTTCTGATTCATGCTAACTGCTTTAAATAGTAGACGTGCGATTGACTTGCAAGCATATGGAAGACTAGATTATTGCATGAATTGAGTGATTCACCGATTTATTACCTATACACTGAGTGATTTGAGTGAATCCCTGCGAGGTGTGGATCTCGATTAGTAGTGCTAAGGAAATTCGTGTCGATTAGTGCTGATTATTTTTTGCAGTGTCCATAATTGCTTGCTTGATTCCATTTTGTGTTTTCCATCTGCATTGGTGAATTGTGAATGGTCGTGCCGTTATCTTGATAACCTTTTCTTGCTTTTAATTTGCTTGAGGACAAGCAAAAGCTTAAGTGTGGGGAGGTTTGATAAACGTATTTTAATACGTTTATTGTTATGTTGATTTGGGTTATAATAGGAAAAGTTTTGATCATTCTATGCATTTATTGGCTCTATTTACATCCATTTAAATATTGTAGGATCTTCGAATTATCGAGCGAATAGGGAACGAAAACGAGGCAAAAACGACGCGAAAATGGCGAAGTTAGAAGCTGCCAGAAACAAGTCACGGCCGTGAACAATCTTGCAAGAGGCCGTGAATGTTGGCAGTAAGCTTAAGGAGCAAAAGTCCCAATGGTCACGGCCGTGAATCATATAGCACGAAGCCGTGACAGCGGGCAGTGGGTCGACTAATGAAAGTCACGGCCGTGAATAACCTCACAATACGCCGTGAAACCGGACAGAACCTCAAGATCTATAAGTCACGGCCGTGAACTCCTATGTTGAATCTGGACAGAGAGCGGTGATGGGAAGCCCTTTGTGTCACGGCCGTGAATGTAGATGTACGTGGCCGTGACCTGTGCCAGAGAAGTCAATATTTAGGGTTTTAGCCGCCTTCACGGCCGTGAAGCCTATTGTCAGAGGCCGTGACTCATGGCAGAAAGTCAAGAAATATGGTTTAAGCCGCCGTCACGGCCGTGAAGGCCCGTTAAGTGGCCGTGAACGTGCCTAATTTCAGGGTTTTGGCCCAAATTCAATGCATAAAAAGGGAGCTCTTCTCAGAACTCAAGAAGAACGATAGAGGGACGAAACCTAAGAGAAAAGAGGAGTAAGAAGAACCCTAGAAGCCGCTCTTTCATTCAGAGATACGTAAGAGATGATCCAACAACGTAGTCACGCCTATTCGATCGAGGAACGAGAACTCCACCTCAGAGACGCCATACTCACTTCTCAGGGAAGATTTAATGAGTTCTCTTACCTTGTTTTCTTTAAATCTTGTTGTTGTGACGTCCAATATGAGTAGCTAATCCTCTTGTGTGTTTGGGAGTAGATGAACGTTGGGTTATGTCGTAGTTAAAGCGTAGGATAATCGTGAACACGTGTATTCGACTGTTTATCGTTCTATGATATTGCTTCTGTCTCAATATGTCTATGTGTTGATATGAATGTGTACATCGTTTAGGGCGACAGCTAAATAACGATTAGGCCGTTCATAGACGTTGGATTCGAGTATAGGGCGACAGCAAATACTCGATCCTCGCCATCTAGTAATCGTTAAACTTATATTCCCACGAACGTTTAGGGCGACAGCAAATCCGTGAGTGTGTAGGAAATTACTACGATTTAGTCGATAATCACGTAGGAACGATATTCCGAAGCCTTAGTCGACAGCACCTAACGGGATTCGAATCCCGAACACATATTTGTTATCTTAAGTCACTCGTATTACCTTAGCTTTCTTCTTTATTCTCTTATTTCATTAGGTTGCTCTATTAAATTAGTTGTAGTATAAACAAATCTCACCATTTTATTTAGGCTAAATATCGAGACGATAGGTCAATACTAGTACTCAATTTATTCCTCGTGTTCGATACTCGGATATTCACTGTAGCTATATTACAAACGATAGGTCCACTGCCTATCGCGCGTGATTCTAGTTATAATATATTCGTTTTAATTATTACTTGACGTACTCGCACGAACCTTTATTTAAATATACACGCACGCGATCAAGCCCTTCGTCGGCTCTTCTCACGGCGAATTCCTGCCCGACGGTCGGCCAACACTCGTACGCCAAAACCTGATAAAAGAGAGTAAACATAAGTTAAAATAAATATAATATGTCTTAAATAATACAAAACTAGTTACCTGAAGCGGCATGACGAAGCCGCTGATATCGAAGGTTGTTTGGGTTTTTCCCTTCGATGTCATCTCCATGTGCTTCCCCAAGAGGTCTTTGTTCAGACCGTAAACGACCTCCTCGAATGATATCATTCCCCAAGGATATTCGTTGAAGCGGTCGAAGTCCTCCACCAGACGGAGCCACTCCTCCTTGAGCTTCAGGTCCCTCTTTACCCTCCGCTCCCCTAGCACCCCGGCGGCAAAATAAAGGGCCGTGATCTTCAATTTCTCGGGATTCACGCCCGAGTCTCCACCGGCATCACGAATCATCTCCGTGACTTTCTTCTCCAAATCGTCAAAATATATAATGGGCTTGACTACGAGCCATAAAACAAACGTTAGTTTTTGAAATCGAAGTAAAAAAAAGAATCAAAATGATAAAAAAATAGGATTAATACCAGGCCAATGCCTCGTCGCAAACTCGTTCGATGACGGTATCTCCGGCTCGTTAGCGCCGCAGTCGAGACCCGTGAGTAGGCAATGAAAATCTTAATGGTCGTCCATGGACGACCATCCAGAACTCCTTCGACTCCGGCATATACTCCACCTGCTGGCTCATCAAAATCACAGGATCATGTTCGAGTTGTAGTGGTTTCGTGCCACCTTTATCAAGTTCCCGAACTGAGTCCGTCTGACCATCTCCTCCATTTCCTCCTCGTTCAAAAGCGTACGAATGCGTTCGCATACCGACATGTAATGCGAGTTCAGAGTGAGGGTGGCATGGTAGAAATTGTCCGCCGGCAACTTCGTCAGAAGATAGATCTGAAAATGCAGAAAAACAATGAAAATTTCTGTTATTCGAGTCACTCGAATACGTTAAACAGTTTCCTGACCCTAATTACTCGAATAAATACTCGGAAAAGCGACGAAAACAATTTTCAAACAAATCCGACCCATTACGACGTTTGCCCAACGATTTAACATCAAAATCGATCGATTTAACGCTAGAAACGAAAGATCTAACCAAGAAATTCGTTTGACCTAATCGATTTAACAAAAACCCAAAACGCGACGAAAAACTCACCGTGGCTCTACCGGCGTCGATTTGCTCATCCACCCGGTTACGTTGAGGCGCGGAAGTCTCCGATGATCTCGTTTTTCTTTTCGCGATTGATGATTATGTTTGGTTTGTGTACGATTTTCGAGTAAAAGATTTGGTTCGAAGAGAGGTGCGAGAGATTTTAGGTTTCCGAGTGATTTATGTCTAATTTTTTCACCGAGCTCTATAAAATACTGCTTATTCGAGTAGTTTATATGAGTTAGCTATTCGAGTTGTGACTCGAAAAGTTACTCGATAAATTACTCGAATAAGGCTGCTTATTCGTTTAAATTTTCTGCACATTATTCGAGTAACCTTATCTCTTCGATATATTATTAGAGTATGGCATTCGAGTTTTGCTGTCGACTCGAATAAAAGTCGAATAATTTATCGCTGTTAGTAAATCGGATTAGGCAATTATTTGAGTCTCGTATTCGAGTCTTAAGTTCACTCGAATAAAACTCGAATAACTTTTCGCTGTTACTGAGTCGGATTAGCCTGCTTAACCAGTTTTTTAGTAAGGGTATTTCAGTCATTTGACAACCCGTTCCTCTTTTTTTAAAACCAAATAGAATCGTTCCTCTTTTTTTAAATTATCCAAAAAAATGCCTCAACGAAGATACAATTGACGACGTAAAGTTCTTAATAAATCCTGGAGGACACATACAACTTGATTGATACATGACAATCTTTGTACATGAAATCTCGATTGTCAAAGCTACAATTTTTGTTATACCACTTATGTACTAGAAATTAACTAATACCTTGTCTCTCTGTAACACTTTTTAGGTCTTTTATACTCTATTTTACACAGATTAGGTCATTAAAACGGCTTTATTCCCAAATTCAAACTTTGATAGGACCTAAACTCCAAAGCTCCTTTTTTTTCTCTCTTGGTGGTGGGAGAGATATTATGGTGCTTGTAATTCTTACCAGAAGAGGGATATCAATGTAATCAAACAGACAAAACAATGTTCCTGACTTCAAATTTGCAAGATACTAAGATAATCTGAAAAGGCTGCAAATATGCAGTTCCCCGAAGAGCAAGGAAACAAACAAATAATACAACATTATTTCTCTAATAACAAATGTTAGTAAAACCGTGAAAAAAGTCATCCATTGTCTGCCTCTCTCACGAAGATACATATGTAAATCGCAGACATTTTTTCTTCTCAAAACTCTTGTTTCCAAGACTCAAGATTTGTTATCAGATTTCGTCGCGTGCCCCGCCGTTACAGTTGGGGCAACAACTTCTTGAACAACATCACTTCTTTCATCATCCTGAGATGGGATCGAAGTTGAAGAAGCTTCTTTTTGATTATCTGAAGCATGGGACAGTTCCATAGTATCTGAAATTTGTAATAAATGTAAAAATTCACAAGTTATAAAAGACATGCTCAGAGAGGAGAAGGGAGGGATATATGAACACATTCAATGCTGACCTTGAGATGGAGTTTCGTGCTCAGAGGAGGAGGAGAGTTGGGTTTCTGCTTTCTCCTTCTCTTGTCTCTCCCTCTCTTCTTGCTCTTCTTGTAGCTTTATAAGAGCCATCCTAAGCTGCTCAGCTCTCTTCTTTGACTCTTCGTCGATCGAATCTTCTTCGGTGGTTGGTCCATCTACAGAAGGATGTACCATTATAGCTCATTTCTTCGATCAGCTCCATCATGTGTATGACAAAAACAAGAGATAAAATAAGACGAATAAAGCACAAATTTGCACCATTGGGCTTCGCCTTGGTTTTCTCGGACGCAGAACTTTTTGATGCGGGATTTACTTCATCATCAAGTCCGATTTCTCGCTCAAGTGTGCTTTTGAACTCCCTCGAAACTTCCTGACAATCACAAGATACGGCAGACATTGGCAGCATCAGATTAGAAAATGTGACATGAGATGTAAATATCCCATGATAACAATGCCATTAAAGGAAGTGAAAGAAAACACGAAAAGACATGCCTGAAGTTCTCGTATAGTGGGCTGGAATGATTTTATAGCTTTTCCGAGACTACGAGCGGCCTGGAATCAACCAAAACTAGATCAGTTTAGCACTATTTGCAATAGCTGAGGTGTGCGTATTAACATCAAATTAATCTTTGTTTTTGCATCAGCATCGAACATGTAAATAAAGGAAAACCAACCTCAGCGAGACCTTTTGGTCCGAAAACCAGCAAAGCCACAACTCCAATGACCAAAACCTCAGGTGCCCCAACTCCAAATAAAGATGCATACGCTCCTTTGTTCTTCTTACACCTACTTCTCCTCACTGCAACTCGCAAGAAAACAAGATACAATTATTGAAACAATATCACAAAGAGCAGGCGAACAAAATCCCAGTACTAAATCCAGAAATAAAACTGTAATCTACAGCTGAAGTGAAAGTTAGAAAATTGAAATGAGTTGCTTACCAATCTTTACTTGATACTGTGAGATCGAGCTGCCCACAAGCTTGAGTCCATCCCATTGATGAAAAGGGGTCAGATTTAACTGTGGGATGCATTTAACAAAGATGCCATTTTTAGGGTTTGAAACTAAGGAATTCGAGAAAGCTGCATAAGCAGCTGAGACTTTGGATGGTGTTGAGTGATGAACATGAGACGGTGAAGATGACGATAAAGATGGAGTTGAAATTGCAAAAGCCATTGAGTGATTTGATCAGACGTTGAAGTCAAGAAACAGAACTAAGATATTTTGAGGTTTTTCAATTTGCAGAAATGGAATGGCATTTGGGGTTTTAAGTTTTAACACCTGGAGTCTTGCAATGTGGTTACTTCCATACTCCAATTTCTCATTAACTCTTTTCTCTTCACTAAGTTTTACTATATCCCATTAACTATAACGCTAAAATAATGTTCTATACATATTTCTACCCATTATATTTGTACATACACGTGTCTAAAAAAAATTATAATAGTCTTCATTTTTTTTTCTGATCAGGCATTTGTTGGGAATTCCGACCGTACCTAAACTGCGCCCTAGATCCACCGAAAATATTAAAACTGGAGCATCACAAAGTTTAACGTGAAAAACCCTCCATTAACGAAGAGGCAAAAACCACCCGGGCAACAAGGCCGCAGAAAATCCACTATGTGAATATTACAATCACACAAGTCTTCTACGCTCGTCTACACCCAAAACCCGAAACAACAACTCGAAAGTAATTTTACCCGTTAACCTGAACTCTCACCCAAAGGAAATTTTTCTAGAGTTAAATGTTAACACAAATAACTTTCTATTTGTTGGTGTGTTTAAAATGAAGTTATACCCCTCCTAACACCCACATGACTTATCCCAATCGATGTGCGATAAAGTCACAAATGGGCCTAAGCTCAACAACTCCACCTTGTGACTTTGTCCGTCTTGACACCTCCTCTTGGCGAAGATCCACATAGCTTCTGCTACCATGCTCCACCATAAAAGCATATCCACTCGAAATCGCATCCAAGCATTTCTTCGGCCCATGTCTAAATAACCTTGCTGAAATCTATGGTGCAACTTCCATGTTTGGCTTGCCAGGAAGTTCATCAGTCCTCGATAAGAAATTCCCACCACACACCTTGCATCAACGCCAAACCAATGCTCGTGTGTAAACTGTGGACCCGCTAATGTCCTCTCTCATGACACTTAGCGACATGCCATAAGGACACCCTTGTCTCTCTTAGCAAAACTCATCCGTGGGGAGAGAGACGAAATTAACGTCTTTCTCGGTATCTCCACTTATCGATCTGGAGCTGCTTGTCGAACCTGCTCCACCTTTCTGACAATTACTTTTCACGTGCTCAGATTGTCCGCACGTCCAACAAATCCCAGCTTGCTTCCTCCTGGTGAACCTCCTTCCTTCCTTCACCGACGAGCAAAGCTTGATCTTCCGGTGAATTGTTTCGTCCACCATCTAGCCTTCTCTCCTCCGCAAGAAGTTTACTTGTGACTTCGGAAAAGACAATGTTCTCCTTCCCATGAATCAAGATTAGCTTCATGTGTTCATAAGAAGGTGGAACAGACCAGATGAGTCTCAACACTTGATCCTCATCGTCAATCTTCACTCCAATGGATTCCAGCTCCGAGATGATCCCGTTGAGAATGTTTAAGTGATCTGAGATGCTTTGACCTTCATTCATCACAATGTATCAAACCACTCCGTCAAATACACCCGATTTGAGACGCCTTTAGCCTGATACAACTCCTCGAGCTTCTTCCATAACGCTTTTGCCGTCGTAATTCCATGCACATTGACAAGAACATTCTTGGCCACGCACAGTCGTATCGCACTTGCCACTCTGAAACCCATTTCCTCCCAATCATCATCGCTCATTCCAGATTTGCTAACCCCAGTTTTTTCTTCAGTGCTACTGGTAGCACCGCCTTTCGAAGTTTCCTTGCCCTTCAAAGCATTGTGTAACCTCGACTGAATCAGCAGGTCTTTACTTGCACTTGCCATAAGCCGAAGTTGATTCTTCCGTCGAATTTCTCCACATCAAATCTCGCCAAATTCGAAAACTTATTTCCAGGCATCTTCGTGGATCAGTGTACACGAACTTCGCAGAAACCGAGCACTCCTCTGTGCACAAGCTGCACCCGCCACTCGCTCCACCGCACGAATAAACCTATTTGGTATCTTTACTGATGTGGAAGATCAAACAAAGCTGCAACCACAGAGCATACTCAGAATACCAACTAGGCTCCACCGCACGAACAAACCTCTTTGGTATCTTTTCTGATGTAGAAGATCAGACAAAGCTGCAACCACAGAGCATACTTAGAATACCAACTAGGCTAACCTCGCTTTGATACCACTTGTTGGGAATTCCGACCGCACCTAAACTCCGCCCAAGATCCACCGAAAATATTAAAACTAGAGAACACAAAGTTTAACGTGGAAAATCCTCTGTTAACGAAGAGGAAAAAACCACCCAAGCAACAACCGCATAAATCCACTATCTGAAAATTACAATCACACAATTCTTCTACGCTCGCCTACACCCAAAACACGAAAATAATTGTACCCGCTAAGCTGAACTCTCACCCAAAGGAAATTTTCCTATAGTTAATTGTTAACACAAATAACTTTCTATTTATTGGTGTGTTTAAAATGATGAAGGGTATACACCTAGTTATATAGGAGGGAAAACATCCCACATGACTTATCCGAATCGACATGGGATAAAGTCACAAGCCCAACAACATTGACATAATGGTGAAGGTTGAGGCGCTCACAAGATAGACATAACAAGTCATGAATCATGAGAACAATAATATGTGAGCAGCCCTAGTCGTTTCTAACACAAGAGATTAGTGTCTGAAAAAAGTCGCAGAGGTCTTAAAAAATTTTACAACTCGGTTCAAATCCAAGACATGAAAAGGAATGAATAGCAGGAACGCATAAAAACAACTGTACCACGTCTTTCGTTCCCAAAATCCGAAAATAACTTCAAGAGAAAAATCAAAGTCTAATAAATATACCATCACCTCTTTCTAACACCTATGCATCAGCTTTTTGTTTCGGTATATACTTCATTTTCGAGTTTATTTGTCTGTTTCTTCTAAAATTGGCTTCACTACGATTGCTCTCGAGGACGACATTCTGTTCCTCGTCGTCGTCATCATGTCCTGCTTCTTGTTCGGCCATCGGTGATTGGACTAATACCAAATGCTCAGATGAGATAGCCTCTTTCCATCCTGCGAACAAAGTAATAATCAAGAATATTAGAAATTAATAACGGGCGTCCTTTAAAAAAAAAAAAAAAAGAGGTGGGATGACGGGAAATATATGTAATGCATACTCCGAGCTAGAAATTCTATGGCAGCAGCCCTAGGAAAAGGCCCGCTTCCTCGTAAAATTTCATCCAGAACTGAGATATCATTCTTTCCAGGATGAATATCGCTACCGTTTTCAGTCGATCGTAACTGCACAAAACTTTCATCAGATGATTGGTGCGGCGGCTCTTGAATCTTCTCCATCGTTGGTGGACGCAAAGTCAAAGCCCTGCTCTTTGTTTCGCCACGGCTCAGAGGTCTCCATTGATTGGAACTCACCCCAATAGCACCGGACTGACGACCATTATTATTAGTTTTCATCGGATTTCTTGAAGTTTCCTTCATCAACATGGAATGCTCAGTGTTGCAAGTATCATGTGGCTTAGAAGCTACAGTGCTTCCTTTATCTTGCTGCTTACTCGCACAGCATCTCAAGGGAATGGGTATGGAACCAATCATCATTTCGTAGCTACGCTCTTCCTCTTGGTGAGGGTTGTTGTCTGCCACCACCGCTGAAGGTGCTGAAGACTTCGAGCTTTCTTCACCACTGTTAGCAACTGTGGGTTTCTTGGCCCAAACTTTCTTGTTCATGGGTTCTGGTCTAGGAACGCACTGGTGGTTAGGACGGAATAAATACCTTCTGTCCCTCTGCAATTTTATCGAATAATAGAGACCTGGCGCTGAACGTCGACGCTCATTTGCAGCAACAACCTTGGGTTCGTTAACCTGAGAATGCTTTTGGGCTTTATGCTCAGTATTGTCAGTTGGTTTCACGGATAAATCAGGTGAATCTTGCTTCGACTCAGAAGGGGGTTGAGGTGCAGCTTCTTGAGCCAAAGCAGGCGTATCAACTGAAGCAGCCTCAACATTCAAGTTTCCATTGCTATCACTGAGTCGTTCTCTTGATTTCTGTTCCTTCTGATGCTGAGGATCCTCTTGGTCTTTATGCTCAGTGTCCTCTGTTGGTTTCTTGCTTTGGAATTCACATTTCAAATCCAAGTTCACGGATAAATCAGTTGAATCTGGCTTTGAAGAAGAAGAGGGTGGAAGGGGTGCAGCTTCTTGAGCCAAAGCAGGCTTACCAACTGAAGCATCCTCAACATTCAAGTCTCGATTGCTCTCTTTCAGTAGCTTCCTCAATTTCTCTTCCTTCTGACGGTGAGAGCGCTCTTGGTCTTCATGCTCAGTACGCTTGGTTGGTTTCTTGCCTCGGGATCCGCATATCAAGTCCACGAAGTCTGTGGACAGATCAGGTGAATCTTGCTTGGAATCAGAAGAGGGTGCAGTTGCAGCTTCTTGAGCCAAAGTCGGCGTTTCAACTGAATCAGCCTCGAAATTCAAGTCTCCATTCTTCTCATTGAGTCGCTCCCTCGATTCCTGCTCCTTCTCACGCTGAGAATGCTCTTGATTTTTATGCTCATTATTGTTGATTTGTTTCTTGCATTCCAATCTCGAATCCAAGTTCACGGCTAAATCAAGTGAATCTGGCTTTGAATCCGAAGAGGTTGGAGGTGCGGACTCTTGAGCCAAAGCTGAAGTATCAACTGAATCAGTCTCAACAATCAAGTCTGCATTCCTGTCATTAAGTCGGTCCCTCGATTTCTGTTCCTTCTGGCGCAGCTTCTTCTGTCGTTTTCTTTCAGAAAGCACAGCTTGCCTAGTAGACATTAAAAAACAGAGTGATGAATGATGAATGGCACAGAAGTTCCACATTATCCATGCACTTACTTATCTAGGCTAACAGTGCTCATGCACCACTCCGCAAAATATTAGTCGTATTCAGCAGATTAACACAAACACGTGGTATGCGTACACTTTTTGCAAAGTGCCATCACTGAGTATCAAACGCGACCCAAAGAGAGATGTTATATTAGAGAACAATATCAACCTTTTCTGTGCAGCTTCTTCCTCCTGCATAAGCAGATTCTGACATCTCAAAGCCTCAGCATCTTTGTCATCGAGCCATGCTTTCACCTGGTTTAGGTCGCAAGGAAGTCATTAGAAAAAAAAGAAAACCAACACTACAAGTTTTAGACATTGATGATCTGGCAATAAATTGTTGCTTAAAACACAAGGCAACCATCTTCTGTACTTCCTTCATGCATATAATTTCGACATACTTATAGTGGTTGAGAAATTCCGCCTTTGAGTGCAAATTCAATTATTACAGGAATATAACCTTCAATATAAATGTATTCTTCTGGCTTACAGTTATCAAACATTACCAATTGCTTCTCAAAGAGAAAGCTGGACGTAGAAATAACATTCTTCGACTCAAGACAGTGTTTAGCATCTGTTGCATCAAAGACGTACGCTTGAAGGAGGTCTGCTGTCCCGGCAGATAAAAATGTTCTCTCGCTGGCATCATCAAGAACGCTAAACAACTCTTTCGAGGATATTCGAAATTCAGAAGGTTTAGAATGGACAATGTCCTGTCAGAAAAGGAAGATCTGTGTTATAAGAGAATCGGAGAAAGAGAACAAAGGTGGGCATAATGAATTGGGGGCATAGGTATCAGACAACAAAGACATTCTTACAAGTAGTGTAGAGCCGGCCTTTGTGTAAGAATTAGGAAGATTCAAGGTACCGCCTGTTTGACAAAGAGAAGCCGCCAAAGCTTGCATTACAGTTGATCCAGAAAGCCCCTTAAAGGTAACACGCAGCCAAATGTTTATTGGGTGCTTGTAATGAATTTTTTCATGAAGCATGCAATGGAAGGCAGGTGACAGAATATTAATCCTAGGAAAGAACAGTGATGAACTTGAAATTATGGAGGAGGGTCTAAGAACAATATCAGCAAAAGTCGGAAGATAAAGCTTCATAGATAGCAACATATGCAGGCATCAAATGTTGTTCTAACAAGAAATTATCACGAGTTTATTTATCTGATGATACATCAGCTAATCCTTGAGAAGAAACAATGCAGCCAAAACCCTTGAGTATACATATAGATTACCGTATATAGCTGTGCATAAACTAATCTAGGAGCCACATACATAAGAGAATTTAAGAAAACATAAACTCTTCAAAAATACCTTTAGCAGGGATAAGTTCATACCTTTAGCAGCATTACATCATTAAATGATGTTACGTCCTTAGCCTTCTCTGATGACAACTGCAGATGGTGGCATTCTAGTTTTAGTAATTATGTCATCTGTAGTGTAACGAAGAAAAATCCAATAGATTGATACAACAGGCGACCAATTACCTTGTCCCAAAAGGCAGCCAATAATTCCCTGTTCTTTATCGATTCCTATCAAATGCACGAATTTTTTAATAGAGTTTTGAACTGATTATTGAAAAGAGTGTGTCGATTTTGGCTTAGTTTTCATGTAAAAACAAAATTTAAATTACCTTGGTATTATTGAAAGTTCGGCGATGCACTCGGGTATGCACTCGGGCATGTCTCCTGAGGTTATATGAAGAACAGAACTCCCGTGAACACTTTTCACACTTCTGCATCTGAACTTTGACAGGAGTTATCAAAGGCATAATAGGCATATCTGCAAGAAGGGGCGAACATACAAAAAGAACCAATATCGGTAACAAGAATCAAGCGCATTACCTATTAAATATTTCAAAGAATTTAACATTCGACAAGTAGCACATCATTCGAATATGTATATTTCCAGAAGATCCTTAAACGCAGGATAAACACGCATAAAAAACAGCGCCAAACATGGTAAAATAAGCACAAAATCAACAAGATGAGAAGGACTGAAAGGATATATGATTATTGGTATGCATACAGAGCAACTATAGAGGCAAGACAGAACAACGCCAAGAAATGGATCAAACGGAATATTTACATCGAAGTAAAGAACGCCGGCAGGCAACTTGTTGTCTAATTCGCTACGAATGACAAATGCTGAACTTATAGAGGCTGTGAAAACCTTAATCACAGAGCCCTACCTAATTCTCTCAGTGAGCCCAAATATGGGCTGAAAAGTGGGCCAAACACCAATACGGTGAATCGAACATAATTACACGGCCTTCGAAGGACACGTATTCAAGAATCTTAACAGATAAGGCGCATTCTAATCCGATTATTCTGCATTTAATGCAATCGATATTTATGCACCTGGATGCTCTAAGGAATGAAGCAGCTGTATCCAGTGCATAGAAGAATCCCTTGGCCAAGAGAAAGGGAGAAGAACATTATTTCCAACACCTCGTCTGATTAAAGTACCAAATGAATCATTCCCTTCACTTGATTTCATTGTCTGATGAGTCCCATCAGAGCTGAGCTTTGCAACTGACATTTAGGCTCTGAAGAAAACAGGTTCAGAGTAGACATGAAGCACATTTAACGACTTAGATTCAGATAGCAGAAAATAATCACCATAGACACAGAATGAGAAGCACGTTGGTCTTGATTGAACAATTAAAGGAAATAATATGACATACAACAATGCGTTATTTCTCACTATATAACTTGGGATAAACATTTTTTATCTAACTCAACAGTAAAATTTTACACAAAATACTCAGGCTGCCAGCGCATATAAACATAAATAAATGACTATCATGCACGTGTAATATGTAATAAGGTAATAAGGTCGATCACAACCACAAAGTTGGCGAACGGAACAAATGGGAAAACGAATTAAAGAGCAAAATGAATCAATTGATTGTGAGTTCGACCAAAGCAGTCAAACACCTATACTTTGATCCAACCTCATCAAGCAAATAGTTTCGAATCATGTTCGTGCAACCGAGATAAATATGGATTCTTGACAATGTTATGTCACCTTTTCGAGATTCCTTTGGCTCTTCACTAATGGTTCATGCCAACACTACATTTAACAAAGCCCGCGATACAACAAGGAACAATTTACCAATTAAGAACAACTGTCAAAAGCATGTCAAAATCTTACAATTGATGAACAATGTAGAGGCAAAAAATCAATGCATCAACACAAGTTATCAAATTAATCAGTTATCTATTTAATTTTACTTATAAACCATGAACCACAAACAGAAACTACCAAAAAATCACCTCAAGGACGAGCAAACTGGCATAAGATTAAAAAAGAAAAACCAAAAACAAAAAAAAAACAAATTAAAATAAATGCTAGGGTTTCAAGTGACTCTTCATAGGACATACACAGTTCGTAACATCAGATTAACTCACATACCAGTGCCGTAAAGATCGCCGGCGATTGCTGTCTGATTAAAATGGCGCCGCAAACTACAGAATTGAAAACCGAACGAGAAACCCAATAAGAATGAGCAAAGATAAACAGATTACGGACAAAAAGTAGAAATCAATATATGATGGGAAGGGGGGGGGGGGGGGGGGGGGGGGGGGTTCGCAACGAAAAAAATAGTGAATCAGAGCTTTGTTTACCAGCTAGCGTGTGCTTATATATATGAATATTCATGTGATTGTGACAAAATTCCCATTCGTGCGTTTCTCTTTAAGAATGAATATCAAATCATTGCATTTATAATATAGTCGGCTGAAATTATAATAATTTATTTTGACTTGCTTTTGGATCATCAATTGTTACGTATGTGACAGCAATTGAGAAATAATTTAGAGGTTGTTGTTTTGGAATATTCCTACACATTGAACATCCCTTCTATTTTCATTCCGATGTGTTTGTTTAGTACCATATGTGATGAAAACATATGTGATGAAAACATTGTGAATTTCCGAGTATTGATCATCCCGCGAAAATGTACGCGATCCTCCCTCGTCGTGATGAGATGTTCTAAATTTTTTTTCGGATAAATTATTTTAACATGTCTCATTTATAGACTATTATCAAAATTTTAAGGGGATTCAACACTTAAATACCTACATCAATAAAAATAAGACAGATCAGTCCCTTGTCAGGTCCATTTTTAATCTAGGTACCTAGTTGAATTTTATTTTACTGATAGGTACCTAACTGACGGATTTATCCCTGCTAAAACAACTTTATTACATATTTTACCTGTTTTCTTCTTCACGTTCTTTCATTCCTAAAGAAAAAAAGTTCTCACTATCACAAACCCAAATCGCAGATTTAATCCCAGAAATCGAGCCGTGTTCGTTGTTGCTTCAGATTCAACGTCGTCTGTCCACTCGTTCGTCGTGGTATTCCCCTTCTAAAATCGGTAGGTAAGTCATTCGCAGTAATACCGTACGTCGTCGCATTTAGTCGTAGTATTTCCATCCTCAATAGGCTTGTATCTAGTTTGATTTTGCCATTATTCGTTGGGTTTAAGCATTTTCGGTTAATGTTCGTAACAATGGATGCGTGTTTTTGGAATAACATCAATTTGTTGTTCGATTAGGGGTTTTTTGTGCTTGTATTTTCGGATGGGTGGATTAATTGTTGCCGATTTGGGTTTTTTTGAAATGGGTTGGTTTTGATTTGTTCTAATGGGGTCAATTTGTTTTGGTACTACATTATCACTGGATTTGGTACCCTCTGTTTGGGCCAAGTGGTACCCCTTGTGTGAATAAATTGGTACTGCTTGTTAACTGGTTTTTTCAAATGAGGTCAATTTATTTTGGTACTACATAATCACTGCATTTGGTACCCCCAGTTTGGGCAAATTGGTACCCCTTGTGTGAATAAAATGGTACTGCTTGTTAAATGGTTTTTCGAATGGAGTCAATTTATTTAGGTACTACATTATCACTGCTTTTGGTACTCTCTGTTTGGGCAAATTGGTACCCCTTGTGTGAATATAATGGTACTTCTTTTTTACAGTAGATTTTTTGCAGAAATGCCTCCGCGGAACAGATCTGAGCTGTCTTCAAGGTGTCATCCTCCGCTGTTTTGATCTACCATAAGCAACTTGGAGGGTAGCATGATCCCAAATAAAAAAGAAGCTAAAAGAAGGTCTCCGTTTCACTTTTTGCAGATATGCTTAAGATGTCACATTCGTTTGCTCGAATTGTGGCATTGATAAAGCGTTATAGTGTATCTTGCTTCTATGGCTGCTTGCATTTTATGTGACGAGCACAATTGTATGCTTGATCTTTTTGGTTAAGTTACTTGAATATGATGTGAGACTGTTTGGAGGGGGGGGGGGGTCGCAACGAAAAAATAGTGAATCAGAGCTTTGTTTACCAGCTAGCGTGTGCTTATATATATGAATATTCATGTGATTGTGACAAAATTCCCATTCGTGCGTTTCTCTTTAAGAATGAATATCAAATCATTGCATTTATAATATAGTCGGCTGAAATTATAATAATTTATTTTGACTTGCTTTTGGATCATCAATTGTTACGTATGTGACAGCAATTGAGAAATAATTTAGAGGTTGTTGTTTTGGAATATTCCTACACATTGAACATCCCTTCTATTTTCATTCCGATGTGTTTGTTTAGTACCATATGTGATGAAAACATATGTGATGAAAACATTGTGAATTTCCGAGTATTGATCATCCCGCGAAAATGTACGCGATCCTCCCTCGTCGTGATGAGATGTTCTAAATTTTTTTTCGGATAAATTATTTTAACATGTCTCATTTATAGACTATTATCAAATTTTAAGGGATTCAACACTTAAATACCTACATCAATAAAAATAAGACAGATCAGTCCCTTGTCAGGTCCATTTTTAATCTAGGTACCTAGTTGAATTTTATTTTACTGATAGGTACCTAACTGACGGATTTACCCCTGCTAAAACAACTTTATTACATATTTTACCTGTTTTTCTTCTTCACGTTCTTTCATTCCTAAAGAAAAAAAGTTCTCACTCTCACAAACCCAAATCGCAGATTTAATCCCAGAAATCGAGCCGTGTTCGTTGTTGCTTCAGATTCAACGTCGTCTGTCCACTCGTTCGTCGTGGTATTCCCCTTCTAAAATCGGTAGGTAAGTCATTCGCAGTAATACCGTACGTCGTCGCATTTAGTCGTAGTATTTCCATCCTCAATAGGCTTGTATCTAGTTTGATTTTGCCATTATTCGTTGGTTTAAGCATTTTCGGTTAATGTTCGTAACATGGATGCGTGTTTTTGGAATAACATCAATTTGTTGTTCGATTAGGGGTTTTTTGTGCTTGTATTTTCGGATGGGTGGATTAATTGTTGCCGATTTGGTTTTTTTGAAATGGGTTGGTTTTGATTTGTTTCTAATGGGGTCAATTTGTTTTGGTACTACATTATCACTGGATTTGGTACCCTCTGTTTGGGCCAAGTGTACCCCTTGTGTGAATAAATTGGTACTGCTTGTTAACTGGTTTTTTCAAATGAGGTCAATTTATTTTGGTACTACATAATCACTGCATTTGGTACCCCCAGTTTGGGCAAATTGTACCTCCTTGTGTGAATAAATGGTACTGCTTGTTAAATGGTTTTTCGAATGGAGTCAATTTATTTAGGTACTACATTATCACTGCTTTGGTACTCTCTGTTTGGGCAAATTGGTACCCCTTGTGTGAATATAATGGTACTTCTTTTTTACAGTAGATTTTTTGCAGAAATGCCTCCGCGGAACAGATCTGAGCTGTCTTCAAGGTGTCATCCTCCGCTGTTTTGATCTATCATAAGCAACTTGGAGGGTAGCATGATCCCAAATAAAAAAGAAGCTAAAAGAAGGTCTCCGTTTCACTTTTTGCAGATATGCTTAGATGTCACATTCGTTTGCTCGAATTGTGGCATTGATAAAGCGTTTAGTGTATTCTTGCTTCTATGGCTGCTTGCATTTTATGTGACGAGCACAATTGTATGATTGATCTTTTTGGTTAAGTTACTTGATATGATGTGAGACTGTTTGGAGGGGGGGGTCGCAACGAAAAAATAGTGAATCAGAGCTTTGTTTACCAGCTAGCGTGTGCTTATATATATGAATATTCATGTGATTGTGACAAATTCCCATTCGTGCGTTTCTCTTTAAGAATGAATATCAAATCATTGCATTTATAATATAGTCGGCTGAAATTATAATAATTTATTTTGACTTGCTTTTGGATCATCAATTGTTACGTATGTGACAGCAATTGAGAAATAATTTAGAGGTTGTTGTTTTGGAATATTCCTACACATTGAACATCCCTTCTATTTTCATTCCGATGTGTTTGTTTAGTACCATATGTGATGAAAACATATGTGATGAAAACATTGTGAATTTCCGAGTATTGATCATCCCGCGAAAATGTACGCGATCCTCCCTCGTCGTGATGAGATGTTCTAAATTTTTTTTCGGATAAATTATTTTAACATGTCTCATTTATAGACTATTATCAAAATTTTAAGGGGATTCAACACTTAAATACCTACATCAATAAAAATAAGACAGATCAGTCCCTTGTCAGGTCCATTTTTAATCTAGGTACCTAGTTGAATTTTATTTTACTGATAGGTACCTAACTGACGGATTTACCCCTGCTAAAACAACTTTATTACATATTTTACCTGTTTTCTTCTTCACGTTCTTTCATTCCTAAAGAAAAAAAGTTCTCACTCTCACAAACCCAAATCGCAGATTTAATCCCAGAAATCGAGCCGTGTTCGTTGTTGCTTCAGATTCAACGTCGTCTGTCCACTCGTTCGTCGTGGTATTCCCCTTCTAAAATCGGTAGGTAAGTCATTCGCAGTAATACCGTACGTCGTCGCATTTAGTCGTAGTATTTCCATCCTCAATAGCTTGTATCTAGTTTGATTTTGCCATTATTCGTTGGGTTTAAGCATTTTCGGTTAATGTTCGTAACAATGGATGCGTGTTTTTTGGAATACATCAATTTGTTGTTCGATTAGGGGTTTTTTGTGCTTGTATTTTCGGATGGGTGGATTAATTGTTGCCGATTTTGGGTTTTTTTGAAATGGTTGGTTTTGATTTGTTCTAATGGGGTCAATTTGTTTTGGTACTACATTATCACTGGATTTGGTACCCTCTGTTTGGGCCAAGTGGTACCCCTTGTGTGAATAAATTGGTACTGCTTGTTACTGGTTTTTTTCAATGAGGTCAATTTATTTTGGTACTACATAATCACTGCATTTGGTACCCCCAGTTTGGGCAAAATTGGTACCCCTTGTGTGAATAAAATGGTACTGCTTGTTAATGGTTTTTCGAATGGAGTCAATTTATTTAGGTACTACATTATCACTGCTTTTGGTACTCTCTGTTTGGGCAAATTGTACCCCTTGTGTGAATATAATGGTACTTCTTTTTTACAGTAGATTTTTTGCAGAAATGCCTCCGCGGAACAGATCTGAGCTGTCTTCAAGTGTCATCCTCCGCTGTTTTGATCTACCATAAGCAACTTGGAGGTAGCATGATCCCAAATAAAAAAGAAGCTAAAGAAGGTCTCCGTTTCACTTTTTGCAGATATGCTTAAGATGTCACATTCGTTTGCTCGAATTGTGGCATTGATAAAGCGTTATAGTGTATCTTGCTTCTATGGCTGCTTGCATTTTATGTGACGAGCACAATTGTATGCTTGATCTTTTTGGTTAGTTACTTGAATATGATGTGAGACTGTTTGGAGGGGGGGGGGGGGTCCGCAACGAAAAAATAGTGAATCAGAGCTTTGTTTACCAGCTAGCGTGTGCTTATATATAGATATTCATGTGATTGTGACAAAATTCCCATTCGTGCGTTTCTCTTTAAGAATGAATATCAAATCATTGCATTTATAATATAGTCGGCTGAAATTATAATAATTTTTATTTTGACTTGCTTTTGGATCATCATTGTTACGTATGTGACAGCAATTGAGAAATATTTAGAGGTGTTGTTTTTGAATATTCCTACACATTGAACATCCCTTCTATTTTTCATTCCGATGTGTTTGTTTAGTACCATATGTGATGAAAACATATGTGATGAAACATTGTGAATTTCCGAGTATTGATCATCCCGCGAAAATGTACGCGATCCTCCCTCGTCGTGATGAGATGTTCTAATTTTTTTTCGGATAATTATTTTAACATGTCTCATTTATAGACTATTATCAAATTTTAAGGGGATTCAACACTTAATAGCTACATCAATAAAATAAGACAGATCAGTCCCTTGTCAGGTCCAATTTTTAATCTAGTACCTAGTTGAATTTTATTTTACTGATAGGTACCTAACTGACGGATTTACCCCTGCTAAAACAACTTTATTAACATATTTACCTGTTTTCTTCTTCACGTTCTTTCATTCCTAAAGAAAAAAAGTTCTCACTCTCACAAAACCCAAATCGCAGATTTAATCCCAGAAATCGAGCCGTGTTTCGTTGTTGCTTCAGATTCAACGTCGTCTGTCCACTCGTTCGTCGTGGTATTCCCCTTCTAAATCGGTAGGTAAGTCATTCGCAGTAATACCGTACGTCGTCGCATTTAGTCGTAGTATTTCCATCCTCATAGGCTTGTATCTAGTTTGATTTTGCCATTATTCGTTGGGTTTAAGCATTTTCGGTTAATGTTCGTAACAATGGATGCGTGTTTTTGGAATAACATCAATTTGTTGTTCGATTAGGGGTTTTTTGTGCTTGTATTTTCGGATGGGTGGATTAATTGTTGCCGATTTGTGGTTTTTTTGAAATGGGTTGGTTTTGATTTGTTCTAATGGGGTCAATTTGTTTGGTACTACATTATCACTGGATTTGGTACCCTCTGTTTGGGCCAAGTGGTACCCCTTGTGTGAATAATTGGTACTGCTTGTTAACTGGTTTTTTCAAATGAGGTCAATTTATTTTGGTACTACATAATCACTGCATTTGGTACCCCCAGTTTGGGCAAATTGGTACCCCTTGTGTGAATAAAATGGTACTGCTTGTTAAATGGTTTTTCGAATGGAGTCAATTTATTTAGGTACTACATTATCACTGCTTTGGTACTCTCTGTTTGGGCAAATTGGTACCCCTTGTGTGAATATAATGGTACTTCTTTTTTTACAGTAGATTTTTTGCAGAAATGCCTCCGCGGAACAGATCTGAGCTGTCTTCAAGGTGTCATCCTCCGCTGTTTTGATCTACCATAAGCAACTTGGAGGGTAGCATGATCCCAAATAAAAAGAAGCTAAAAGAAGGTCTCCGTTTCACTTTTTGCAGATATGCTTAAGATGTCACATTCGTTTGCTCGAATTGTGGCATTGATAAAGCGTTATAGTGTATCTTTCTTCTATGGCTGCTTGCATTTTATGTGACGAGCACAATTGTATGCTTGATCTTTTTGTTAGTTACTTGAATATGATGTGAGACTGTTTGGAGACTTTGTTTATGTAGGTTAACTTCCTTTGAGTTTGGATGAGACCGTTTTGAGACTGTTTGAATTTTGTTCATGTCTCAGTATTGTTTGGAAGAGGATGAGGTTGAGGCTAATGAAGGAGGATGCGATGATGTGTCCAAGGAGGATGCGATGGAAGAGGAAGAGGTTGAGGCTAATGAAGTCACATGGGGATGAGAACTGTTTGGAATTTTGTTGTTTTATGTTCATTAAGTTGTTCTTAGACTTGGTATGAGACTGTTTGGAGACTCAGTGATGTCGTTTGTTTGTGTAGTTCTATGAGACTGTCCGTATTTTTGATCTGTTTGGTTAAGTTACTTGAGTATGCTGTGAGACTGTTTGGAGACTTTGTTTATGTAGGTTAACTTTCTTTGAGTTGGGATGAGACTGTTTTGAGACTTGTTTTGGAGTTTGTTCATGACTCAGTGATGTTCGTTTGTTGTGTAGTTCTGTAAATCTGCCTGTATATTATGCAGTACCAAAGGTTTTTATATTGTCGTACCTTTTCTTTACATACAGAGTACCATAATATGCAGTCTAATCGTACCATTATGTACAAATATACCGTACCAAAACAGAAGATATGAAGAACCTTGTATTGTTTGTATATTACCGTATCACATCTTTTACATACGGAGTACCAAAATATGCAGCTTAACCGTTATGTAAATGTATGGCGTACCATACACAGAAGATATGAAGTACCTTGTCTTTGATATTACCGTACCAGAACTTTTACATACAGAGTACCTTAATATGCATGTTAACAGTACCACTGGGTATATATATATATATATATATATATATATATATATCATACCATAAACATAATATATGAAGTACCTTGTCTGTGGTACAGCAAGGTACCTTATCTTGTACTTTAAGGTACCTTATCATTTACATATACCTTATCATTTACATATACTGTACCATAATCTGCAGCTTCACCGTATCACTATGCAAGTGTACCGTACCGTATCGCTTACATATAGAGTACCGTAATATGCAGGTTAACCGTACCATTACGTACATATATATAGCGTACCGTATATATCGCACATGAAGTATCTTATCTGTTGTACACTAAGGTACCTTGTGTTTTACAGAAGGTACCTTATCATTTACCTATATAGTACCATAACCTGCAGGTTTATCGTATCTATAATTACCATATACAGTACCCAAATATGAAAGTATATCGTACCATTTGTTATTCGATCGAAAAATAAATACATTCCTAATCGAATCGCGTTGTCCTGCGTGATTTTGACAATACCTAACAATAACGAAATGAAAAAATATGAAAGCCTAATGCACCGAATTCGCATATGTAGCACTCACCACATTATTCAAATTATGTTTGTAGATGTTCTTGCTTCTATCCTTATACTATAATGAATCTTGGTATTCAAGATTTATTCATGCGTGCGGGGCCTAATGCACCGAATTTGATCTGAAACGTATTTAATACTATATATTACTGTTCTACGGTGATTCGAGATGAAAAAGTAATTCGATCGACCTCAAAAAATACTAACCCTAGTATGACGTATCATATATATAAGGGACATCGTACCTTAAATATCTTTGTAGGGGTACCTATCGTTTTGTTTAAAGCGGACCAACGCAGCCACGGTTGCAGTACCCAAAATTACATATGACAAGAAACATTTTATGAAAGTCACTGACATGTCAGATGAGCTGTCTTTTATTATTTAATACCTCGTATGTCAGAATCACCACTTATGACATAGAAAATGTCAGAAATCTGTCCACTCATGACTGAAAAAACGTCAAAAAAGTGTGCAATCATTACAGAAAAAGTCAGAAATTGTCTATTCCTTTATCCACATCACATCTACTGAAATGCTTCATTTCTGCGAAATATTGCCAAGTCTTAAATTCGAAGTCTTACTTTAATTATACGGTACCTACTTCTGAAACGATACAGTACCCTATGTCGTACACTTAGAGTACCTAAATGACCTACATTACCGTACCAAAGTTGTGTATATTAACGTACCAAATTGGCATATATTACAGTACCAAGTTCGCTTATATTACTACCATATAGGTATATCTTACGGTATCAATGGTATATTACAGTACCAAATATGCATATTACAGTACCAAACAGGCATATATTACGGTGCCAAATATGCATATACTACTGTACCACTTTTGCATATCGTAGGGTACCAAACAAGCATATAATACAGTACCAAACAAGCATATATTACGCTACCTAATTTGCATATTGTAGGGTACCAAATTGCATATATTACAGTACCAAATTTACATATATTACGGTGCCGAATGTGCATACATTACCAAACTAGCATATACGGTACCAAACATGCATATCGTAGGGTACCAAACTGGCATATATTACAGTACCAACCAGACATATATTACGTTACCAAATATGCATATCGTAGGGTACCAAACTGGCATATATTACAGTACCAAATTTACATATTTTACGATGCCAAATGTGCATACATTACCAAACTGGCATAGGTTACGGTACCAAATATGCATATCGTATGGTACCAAATGGCATATATTACTACCAAACAGGCATATATTATGGTACCTAATTTTGGTATTTTAGGGTATCAAACTGGCATATATTACAGTACCAATTTGCATATATTACGGTACCAAATTTGCATACGTTACGGTACCAAACTGACATAAAATATAGTACCAAATTTGCATATATTACGGTATCACTGGCATATATTACAGAACCACACTGGTATATATTAGAAGTACCAAATTTGCATATTTACGGTATCAAACTGGTATATATTACGGTACCAAATATGCATATATTACTGTACGAAACTGGTATATATTACAGTACCAAATATGCATATACTACTGTACCAAACTGACATGTATTACAGTACCAAATTTGCATATTTACGTATCAAACTGGTATATGTTACAACCCCAAATTTGCATATATTATAGTACCAAATGTGCATATATGGTACCAAACTGGCATATATTACACTACCAAATTTGCATATATTACGGTACCAAATGTGCATATATTACTGTACCAAACTGGCATAAAATACAGTACCAAATTTGCATATATTACGGTATCAAACTGGCATATAGTACCAAAAGTACCAAATGTGCATATATTACTGTACCAGACAGGCATAAATTACAGTACCAAATTTGCATATATTACGATACCAAATTGGCATATATTACATTACCAAATTTACATATATTACAGTACCAAATGTGCATATATTACTGTACCAAACTGGCATAAATTACAGTACCAAATTACGGACATTTTGGTACGAGTATAGTTTAGATTGGTACTGCATAACCAGACATTTTGGTACCGTATAGACAGGTTACTTGGTACGTAATATAAACACAAAGATACTACATAACATAAATGTCTAATCGGACTGTATCGCATTATATTTAGGTACGGTAAAACAACATACAATGGTACGTAATATACATAAGAAATGGTACGTCGTAACAATTATATAAAAAAAATCCGAAATCTCGATGGATTGGCCCCAACAACGATCAAATCCTAACATTCCACCCTTATATGGAGCTCTTGGATCGCATTGAACTCCCGGATTTGGGCTAAACCTTGAATAAATGCGTGAAATCGATTAACCAAATCCGAACCAAAAGAAAAGCTTACCTGACAAAATCAACGCTCAAAATCGAGAACCCAACGTTCAAGAGGCTCGTCGATCGTTGTCCGCCACCGGGACGAGCAGAAGGAGGTGGTCGGCAAGAAGAAATTCGTCGACGGGGGCTTGAGCTCGATTTTTGCAGAGAAAGAAAAATGCTGAAATGAAATTCAAAATCATTTAATAAGGGTATTTTGGTAATCTTAGGTGATTAGGTACCTAAGTGTAAAATTTTTATTCAACTGGGTACCTAGCTATAAAATAAGTCTGACAAGGTACCTAAGTGGCTTTTTTGTTTTCTATTGGGTATTTATGTGTAGATTCCCGAAATTTTAATTATATAATTTATCTGTTCAATGTGAAAACTAACAAAATAAACATTGGAGAATTATAAAGGAGTTATAATTAACACAAAAGTATTATTAAATATAACTTCAAGTTTAAACTTATAAAATAGTCTTATATACATGTGAAGATTTTACTCAAGATGCCCACTTAATCATTTTACCTAAGAAGCGTGTGAGAAAAAGCGCGCAACGATGGTTTGGACAATGCGTAACTCGGGATAATGTAAAGTTTAAAAAAGATATGACAATACAAAATTTTCGTAGTATGGCCGACACCGCCTACGTCCACGAAACCTTGAAAATATTGCCGTAGAGATCATCACTCTAGTGTTTAACCCAAACAACTGATATCCTTTCTCACTTGGATAATGTATTTGTACTTATTTTATGTACTTATACTCCCTCCGTCCCACTAACTTTATCACATTTTTCCATTTCGGGCGTCCCACTAACTTTATCACATTTCTTTTTTGGTAAAACACTATCACAAACAATCACTATAATAATATTAAATTTCCTTAAAAGACGTGTCAAAATATACACTTTTTTACCTTTTCATTGTACTATATTATTATAATAATAGAACCTTAATATCCGTACCCACCAAGAAATGTGATAAAAAATCATGGGACGCAGGGAGTACATATTAATTATCCCTGTAATTCAGTATCATCATTATTCACCCGAACAAGATATTATTTCCTCTCTCCACTAGTCCAGTCCACTTATGACTTTTCTTACTTGGGGTGCCTCGGACGAATGTTAAAACCTATCAACTTATAACAACAGACTTCGTCAGGTCTCTCAAAAATAAACAGCTCTCCCATCTCTCTAAAAAAAACAAATCACAGATCTAAAATCATCCCATGATCTCCCCTTCCTCCATTAATGGAGGTTGGGGAGAGATATCCTTTTTTCTTTTTTTTTTCTAGTAAGAAAGAATTTCATTACCACATCAACCCCAATGTTCATACACACCTAACACAATTGTAACTAAGAAAGAATCAAGCCACGAATAAAATCCTCAGCCTTCCGCGTGTTCTTTTTAAACCTCATCCCCCGCACTTGCGCCTTGAACTCGCTCTTGATTATCTTGAACAACACCGCAGCCTCCCGGCCCCCGGCATTATGTATCCTAGCATTCCTCTCCTTTCCATAAGCCATACGCTAGTGCCGCATCCCTGCAAAATGAATTTTAGCTAATGGGCTTTTCCGGTTTCCCATCTTAACTAGGTGATGCTTCCATCTCTCAAGGTTCCCCGGGACCACGCTTCCCAACCAATCGTTAGCCTCTCGATTAACAATCTGACTGTATGGATAGCTGCACAATAGATGCTCAATACTTTCATCACCTTGCATACATAGAACACAGCGGGTGTCAGGCACAGATAACCCCCACTGAATCAGTCTATCCCATGTAAGTAACTTGCAGTGCATAATTCGCCACAAAACAAAAGCATGCTTGGGCAATGTCCATCTGTTCCACACAGCCCCAACAGTGCAAACTTTGTTCTACTTCCCTTAAGCCAATTATAACCAGATGTAACTGTATAGCATCCATCTGAAGCAGCTGTCCATACACCCCCTGTGTAGCCCTCTCGCAGCTGGTCTCTGACCTTAGTGATCTGCCTCCACTGCCGACTGCAGTCCTCTGTGAGTTGGTAACCCCAGAAATCTATTTCCTTCAAGTAGATGCTATGAAGCCACTTGATCCACATGTTATCGTTTTTCCGAGAAATATCCCAAATCTGTCTTCCTATACTTGCTTGATTCCATGTCCCACAATCCTTGATGATGAGGCCTCCATACTGTTTCTTTAGGCAGACAGTTTCCCAAGCAACCAGTGCTTTGATCTTACCTCCAAGTCCTCTGCCCCAAAGAAACTCCCAGCATTTCTGATCCACTTTAGTTACAACACTACGGGGAAGCATGAAGAGAGAACCCCAGTAACTATGCAGAGAAAGTAGAACAGAGTTGATTAAACACCATCTGCCAGCATAAGACAAATTCCTAGAATTCCAACAGGAAATTCTCTTCATAATTCTGTCCACCAAAGCATCACAATCAGCCCTGCTCCACTTGGTAGGGGAGATAGGTACTCCAAGATACTTCATAGGAAATTTACCCTCTGGAAAACCAGTCATATCAAGCAGCTCCATTTTGGTTAGCTGATTAACACCAGCTATGTACATACTGGACTTCATGGGATTAGCAGAGAGTCCCGATGTCTTGGTAAAGTGTTCCAAGCTAGATTTGATCAGACCTACTGAGTTCTGATGAGCCTTACACATAATCAATAGATCATCTGCAAAGCAAAGGCTTACCAAGCCGGTCTTCTTGCACAAAGGATGGAATCTGAACCCTGCTTGCTTCGAAGCCAAAAGGAGCTGTCTTGTTAGATAATCCATGATCTGCACAAATAATAAGGGGGAGATGGGATCACCTTGCCTTAAGCCTCTTGCCCCTTGTATGTGGCCTTCAAGACAACCATTAATAGCCAACTTATAGGTAACAGTTGCTATACATTCCTTCACCCACCCCACAAGCCTTACTGGGAGCCTCAGCTTAGTTAGCAAACATATCAGGAAGTTCCATTCCACTGAATCCTATGCCTTCCTCAGATCAATATTCATCATACACCTAGCTGATGCATTCCCTCGTTTGTACAGCCTCAACAGCTCCTGGATAATCATAATATGATGTCCAATAGCTCTACCAGGAACAAAAGCTCCCTGGTTTTCATGGATGAGGTTAGGCAGGACCTTCCTTAGTCTGACACATGAGCTTAGAGATACACTTATAAATAGTGTTGCAACAAGCAATTGGTCTATAATCCAGGCCAAATTTGGGGTGATCTGTTTTGGTACCAAAGTAACAGTAGTGTGATTCATAGCTCTGACTAATATCCCCTCTGTGAAGAATTCCAACACTGCATCTGTCAAATCCTCCCCTACAATAGGCCAAGCAGCCTTAAAGAACTCACTGTTAAAACCATCAGGCCCAGGGGCTTTGTTGCTATGTATTGAAAACATAGCTTTCTTGACACCTGCTCTGGTAAAGGGGAAGATGAGACTGAGCTGGTCCTCCACAGACAATGTATTCCCCTGTGCTATCACATTATCATTGATCATCTCCAAGTTCCCATTGGCAATTCCCAGAAGGTCCTTGTAATAGTCAGTGAAGTGGGAGACAATTGCTCTAGGATCCTCTATGATTACCCCCTCTAGATTTACCACAGAGGTGATCATATTCCTATACTCTCTTTGCTTTATAAGGGCATGGAAATACTTGGTATTCTGATCTCCCTCCTTTAGCCAAACTGTTTAGCTTTCTGAGCCAGAAATTTAGTGCAGGCTTTGCTTAGAAATCTGAATTCCTAAGCTGCTTCACTTTCCTTCTCAGTTAACATTACATTCAGGGGATCCTTGCTAAGGTCTGCCTGTAGTGATTCTAGCTCATGTCTGCTCCTCTCAGTGCTGCGAACTATGTTAGCAAAAAGATCCTTGTTGAGTTGCCTCAGGGGATTCCTGATCTGATTCAGTTGGTTCAGAACATGTCTCCCTTGAGATCCCTTCATAGCCCCTACTCCAATTCAGTTCCACCACAGCAAGAACTTAGGGGACTCCATCCACATATTAAAAAATTTAAACTCTCTGCTAGGTACATGAGTGTTTCCCGCACATTTAAGCACAATGAGAGAATGGTCAGATACCCCCTCACTTAAAAAATGTGCTTCAGTATCCTTGAATTTGTGCAGCCATTGTAAGTTCCCAAAAGCCCAGTCAATCTTGCTGTAGATTCTTGTTTCAGCACCTTGTTTGTTAGACCAAGTGTAGTGATTACCTTTCCTTCGATGTTCCTCAAGTTCACAGTCCCTGAGACAGTGTGCCTAAAAGCTTCATATTCAGTTGCCTGTGCTGGACAACCTCCTAATCGATCCTCAGTAGAAAGGACATTGTTAAGGTCGCCCCACACAAGCCATGGAGCTGTGGTCTGTTTGATTCCCCTGAGATCCTCCCACATAGCTTCTCGAAGAGAGCTAGTATTATGCCCATATACACAGGTCATATAAACCAAATTGCCCTGTTCCTCAACTTGAGTATGTATCAATTGATCTGTTTGCTTCAACATAGTCACCTTCCACTCATTTCTCTTTCTTGTACTCTGCTATTTGTGCTTCATTTTTCTTCGCTTTTTCCTGTCCTCTTTGTTTCGTTTTTCTCTCAATTTGGGAGCTTCGTTCTCCTTTCTAGGAAAACCTTCTCCCCTTGTGGGAGTTTCTTCTCTCCTTGTGAGAGCTTAAGTCCCGAAGAAGATAAGCTTTTGAAGATTACGACGGAAAAAAATGTTGTAAATCTGAGTTTAATAGCCAGTTTATGGAGTGTTGAACTGATTTATAGTAGGGCCTTCAGTTCTTTCCGTCCGAACTTTGATTCATGTTTTCTTTCGGGATTTTCTTGTTCTTTTTTGTTTTGGAGTGTTAGTTGGGGTGTTTCTCTCTTGGTAGAGATTTTGTCCTACTAGATGTTAGACTGTATCCAGAGGGCCCTTATCGTGCTGTTTAGCTCATGTATTTTAATGTTTATCTATCAAAGCTATCATTGCGGAAAAAAACTTATAAACAGCGCATGGCTCTCAAAATGACATCATTACATTATTTATCATTTGTTGTGACCTTGGAGCTGTGAAGATGACATCAATGCATCAAAGTTGAGTTGACCATGAACTCGAGTTGGCCCATATTTCTCCCCATTTTTTACAACTAATTCTACTATGAACTCAACACAACTAGAGCTGTCAATTGGGCCCGTGGCCCACGGGCCGGCCCGCCCCGCCCCCCCAAAAAGGGCGGGCTGGGCTGGGATATTGGTGTTCCTAAACGGGCCAGCCCGCGCGGGCCGCGTGCTTGGCGGGGCAGGGCGGGCTGGCCCGCGGGCCAGCCCGCCAGTTTAATAAAATTATATATATATGTTATATTATCTATTATGTTTAACTATATTAATTTAATAGTTAATAATGCATTAATTATACCATAATTAATAACATATATATTTATAAAATATAATTAATATAATTAATACGTTGCTTATCCATAATTATTATTAATTACCATAATTAATGAAAACTAATTAATAAATTAAATTATAAAATAAAACATAAAAATAAATAATATATATAGGCGGGCGGGCCTGGCCCGCGGCCCGCCGCGGGGCGGGCCGGTCCCCCATTTTTGAGGCCGCCATGGCGGGCGGGCCAGCCCGTCCCGCCCCGCCAAGTGGCGGGCTTTGGCGGGCGGCGGGCCAACCCGGCCCGGCCCGGCATTTTGGCAGCTCTAAACACAACCTATGGAGTCTAACTGACTCAAGGATATTAATTTATTTTCGGACATGAACCACATCCCCCTAAACGTGTTAGTCTAACTGCCTCAAGGATATTAATTTTTTTCGTAATTTTTGGACATGAATCAGTCTAACTTACTCAAGGATATTAATTTTTTCGTAATTTTTGGACATGAATCACATCTCCCAAAAGTGTTAGTCCATCAAAATTCCTTTTGCCTTCTTCTACCTTTGTTCTTTAACAACACAACGATATCGTGAAGACGAAACTATACCATATTACTAGTGTGTTTTGGTTTCCATATCATTTTAAGATGCATAGTTGCCGCAAATGGACCACTATAAAATGCCCGAAGATGTATAAACCTAAATATAACTCACATCATATTTAAACGCTAACGTTCAAAACACGCAGAAAACAAAACACACCCAACAAAACAGAGTAGGATATTACTAGAGAAACAACACATAAACGACACGGAAAAGATCGCAAGAAGCAAACACAAACCAATCCCAGCAAAAATCCACAAAGAACAAAAGCAGCATACTCAAAACACAATCACAGATTCCCACTAAGCCTCCTCTTCATGCTCTTCCTCGTCCTCATAATCGTAACCTTCCTCATCAGCAGTAGCGTCCTGATACTGCTGGTACTCAGAAACAAGATCGTTCATATTACTCTCCGCCTCAGTAAACTCCATCTCATCCATCCCCTCGCCAGTGTACCAATGCAAGAAAGCCTTCCTCCTAAACATGGCCGTAAACTGCTCGCTGACCCTCCTAAACATCTCCTGAATAGAAGTCGAGTTACCTATAAACGTCGAGGCCATCTTCAAACCCACAGGGGGGATATCACACACAGTAGACTTGACGTTGTTCGGGATCCACTCGACAAAGTACGATGAGTTCTTGTTCTGTACGTTGATCATCTGCTCGTCGACTTCTTTGGTGCTCATCTTTCCCCTGAACATTGCTGAGGCAGTTAGGTATCGCCCGTGGCGTGGATCGGCAGCGCACATCATGTTCTTTGCGTCCCACATCTGCTGGGTCAGCTCGGGGACGGTTAGGGCTCTGTACTGCTGGGACCCACGGGAGGTTAGAGGGGCGAAGCCCACCATGAAGAAGTGGAGGCGGGGGAATGGGATGAGGTTTACGGCGAGCTTTCGAAGGTCTGAGTTGAGCTGGCCGGGGAAACGTAGGCAGCAAGTGACTCCACTCATGGTGGCTGAGATCAGATGGTTGAGGTCTCCAACTATATAATATGAGACAAATTGAGTGATTGATCAGCAAGGAAAACGAACTAGAGCGAAAGGGGAGATGAGATGAATGGACTTACAGCTTGGGGTGGTGAGTTTGAGGGTTCTGAAGCAAATGTCGTAGAGGGCTTCGTTGTCCAAGACCATGCACTCGTCGGCATTCTCGACGAGCTGGTGGACTGAGAGGGTTGCGTTGTAGGGCTCTACGACTGTGTCGGAGACTTTGGGAGATGGGAAGACGGAGAAGGTGAGCATCATTCTGTCAGGGTATTCTTCCCTGATCTTGGAAATTAGGAGGGTTCCCATTCCTGAACCTGTTCCACCGCCCAAGGAGTGGCACACCTGAAAGCCTGAGGATGAAACAAGAGAACTAGATTATTGTTTAATTGATCTTGATCAAAGTTGAACTATGTGATTACAAGATTTTTTTTGTGAGACAGAAAGATCAGTACATTTTAGCATGATTTGAACATTATTCAATCGGTTTCAGAACAGCACAAATCTCATTACTAGCATCGATATAAGAAATTTTAAAGAGGTCAACAAGAAGAGTAAAAAAATTATAACAAATCAGAAAAGCCCCCATCCAAATAATCTCGTTTACATATATTGAATCTGGTTGATATATCTGCATCTGATTCATAGCAGTCACAATAAACATTTACGCGACCAAGCTAAGACGGCCTACAAGTGACATAGGACACACAAAAAATGAGAATCTAGTTAATCTTGTAGCCAACTAGGAAGGAGGCATATACTGATTCACTAACACACCTATTGGCTCCGTAATGACAAACGCACATACAAAACACATAAAAGCACGAAACTCGAACGAACCACGCAGAAGCGAACCCAACACGAAATCCACAAAAGGCACCAGATCTAGGGCACTATAAAGCCGATAAGAAAGATATTCAAACGGAAAGTAGCTAAAACAAACATACCCTGCAAGCAATCGCAGTTCTCAGCCTCCTTTCTGACGACATCCAACACAGAGTCAATCAACTCAGCGCCCTCCGTGTAGTGTCCCTTAGCCCAGTTGTTACCTGCCCCAGACTGCCCGAAAACAAAGTTATCAGGCCTGAAGATCTGACCGTACGGACCAGATCTGACGGAATCCATGGTTCCCGGCTCCAAATCCATCAACACGGCGCGTGGAACGAACCTTCCGCAGCTGGCTTCATTGTAGTAAACGTTGACTCGCTCGAGCTGGAGTTCGTTGTCGCCGCTGTATCGGCCGGTGGAATCGATGCCGTGCTCGGCGCATACGACCTCCCAGAACTTGGCTCCGATCTGATTACCGCACTGACCGCCCTGAATGTGGAGGATTTCTCTCATCTTCAGGTAAATCGTAGGAGTAAGAACAAGCTTGGGATTTTTTTCTAGGGTTTTTTCGGAGAGTAGAGCTACAGCGAGAGACTGAGGGCTCGCAAGTGAACTTGGCGAGTGTGTGTATATATTGAGGAGGGAATTTTGTCGATTTTCCAAATTTTTTCTGAAAAATAAATTTGAAAGCGGAGCCGTTTTGGGTCCCACCACAGGCCAATGTCGTCTCGTATGTTACAAATTACAATTTGCATGTGACATTAAATTAAACATTTTTAGAAAATAATCATTTCCCCAAGTAAGGTAATCGTCGCTCACTCTCCCATGGGAGAGCGATGGAAACGCGCTTGAGTCACGTTGGGAGAGTCGGACGGCATGTGGAAAGTCGGAGAAACCTGTCAACGCCATGTGAGCTAAGTAGTCGTGGATATTATTTATTCTATTTTATAAAGGGGCTAGCCCTAGTAAAAATCATCAATCATAGTTTCTTAAGTTAATTTGGTCCGTCAATTTCAAGTTTCAATCAATCATATTTACAAGTAATAAAAAAAAAGAATTACGAGTCCACTTTGTAGATAAGAAAACTACTCCCTCCGTCCCGTGATTTTTATCACATTTGTTGGTCGACACGGATATTAAGGTTCTATTATTATAATAATATAGTACAATGAAAAGGTAATAAAGTGTATATTTTGACACGTCTTTTAAGAATATTTAATATTATTATATTGATTGTTTGTGATAGTTTGTTTGCTAAATAAGGAAATGTGATAAAATTAGTGGGACGCCCGAAATGGTAAAATGTGATAAAGTTAGTGGGACGGAGGGAGTACCATTTAATGTCACTCCATGTTTCTCTAAAATTAATAATTACAAAAAATCCAAATTGTACATTTACTTACTATTTTTAGTTAATTATTAACTTAATATTTTTGTTAATTATAATTCTACCTTTAATTTAATAATAAACCAATTTCTTTTTAAACTATGATATTATAGCACACGTATTTGAGTATCCAAGAATATTAGTATTAAATAAATATCGATGGTCATCGGTTATGATTCGAAAAACAAATTGTAAAAAACGTTCAATCGTGAACCAATACAAAGATATATATGATGTATCTATATCTGTGCTCTTTTATTAAGTGTCAGAGGGCTGATATAAATCGTAAGTTTGGCGTGTCAGTTAAATGAAAATATTAATATTAAATTAAAAGAAAATCACTCACTACGATGCATTTTTCATATTGTCATATTTACCCTTGTAGTTTTAGTAATTATTATAGTTAATATACATTTATATATTATAAGAGTGTGCAGAGGAGACTAGTATTAGTTATAGTCTCAAATACATTTCCTACTTAGACAAGGACAAGTTTGCCCCTTGATGCAATATTTGTTGTTACAAATACATTGTTAGGTACCGAATTATACTGACTTGATTTGCACTCCAAGAAAAAGGGTGGTGAATTCCGAAGCAGAAGAGGCGTAAAAAAGACCAGAAATAAAATTATGTAGAAAAAGGAGGGACATAGTGTACTCAACTCATGAGAGATCCCAAGTACTTGTCATCATATGTCTTCAGCACAAAGCAAAGGATTAAACAGATGCAAAGTTCTCTCAACTTTCTTCTTGACACATAAAAGCCAACTGCTTAAGCTTTTTTAATGTAATGAAACAAAAAGTAATGTTATAGCCAACTGCTGTCTCCGACTCCACAACCATTTCTTAACCTCAAACAAAACAAAAAATAATAGTAAATGTTCTTTAATAATATGAATTCAAGGGAAGTGTAGTAATTGCCATCATCACTGAATGGGATAGCTTTTCTATTCAGTTACAGTCCGAGAAGATTAATTTTACAGCAAGAAATAGGTGTAAACATATGTTAATAAATAGTGAGGCTATCAGAAACTCGCCTCAAAGACCGACCTTTCGAGGATACGATCATTTTATGCCAGAAAATTAAGCAGCGTATACGTACTTGACTTGCACAGAACTCAGCTCAAAATTTCAGGATATTCGAAATGCCGCGTAGCTAATTAGCGCAACAACAAGAAGGTAATCATTCATACAATTCGTTCCAAGCTAGAAGATTAGGCAACACCTGAGATTATCAAGTCACAAAGTTGACGATTTTAGTTCCCTGTTTCTTCTGGGGCTTTACGTCTTTACCCTTTTCATCCTGAGGAACAGTCGACATGAAATCGTCTTCTAAATCATCCCCGCTGACAAATTTAGTGATTTTGTTCGGCCATTCATGGGCTTCAACTGGGCAAAAGAAAAGAAATCGAACAACTAGTAACAAAATTTATCTCGACATCATTTTGCAAAGAGTAATATTTGGAAGATATCTTTGTTCTTACATTGGCCAAGCTTGTTACCATATGCATTAGAAGTTCTGTTTTGCTTGTCTGGACAATCTTTGGCCAGATGTGTTACACCACCACAGATTTTACAGCAACCACCCTATGTATAAATGGGGTTCTTAATCGTATGATTAATAAACTTTTCATATTTCATTGAAATAATGTATACCTTTGGATAGATTCCATGTGTGTTCTTGGGGCAGTTTTTACTCAAGTGTCCAGTTTCATTACATATAAAGCAACTCGCATACCTCGTTCCTCCTACACAATATCATTTAAAAAAAAAATTAATAACTAGTTAAGAAGCGTAACATGACCTAATTTGAATTACTTAATCGAGAATAGGATGCAATTGGAGATTATTACCATCTTGAAGTGGTTGAGGGCAATTAGAAAGAGAATGGCCCGTTTCTCCACAGTTATAACACAGCTTCTTCTCTGTGGACTTATCGTTTTTTTCGGGGCAGTTCTTGAGACTGTGACCTCGTCGTCGACAAGACAAACAAATCTACAAATGCAAAATAGAATAAAAAAGAGAAACAACAAGACATAACTACTCCTCTTTTGTCAAGTAATTCAACGCCAACTTGTCCTGATAACATGTTTGAATGTGGTAATAAAAACTCTAACAACTGACATATGCCCAAATCAAAATTTTACCCAATTCAACAATCTCAAACTCAAGTAACAAAAAGCAAAGAAAAGTGCGCATGGGCTTAAATGAAGCAGCTAGCAACATCTAGGATTCAGTATAGAATGTTCCCATTATATATAAAACCCAGAAAAGAAAGCACACTTGAGCACAAAGCAGTGAATCACAAAACAGAAGAACAAAAAACACGTCTCCTATATTCAATTAAAATAACAACCAAAAGCCCGAAATTAAACTGTACCAATCAAGCAAAAAAATGTACAACCTTGTTCTTTTCCCACTCAAATTTAGTGGGACAGTTCTTGGCAATATGATCCTTTTCCCTACATATGTAGCAACTCTCGCCGGGTTTCATGCCATCAACTCGAAGAGGATGCTTCGTGAACGATGACTTCTTGGGCTTGTTTGGATCGTTGGAGTCGGACTTTTTGCGTTTGAATTTGCTCTTCTTCTTATTCTTCTTTCCATTGGGGTCTTTCGGATGAGTAGGCTCTGGCTTTGGGAAAAGTTCAGGATTAGCTTCTTTGAAGCGCTTTCTCGCCAGTTTTTGCCTTTGGCTCACCATTGTTGGATTGGATGTTTCTTCTCTATTGTGTCTCTCCTGTGTGAATTTTCTGTTTTGTAAGTTTTGGGATGAAAAGGGTTTTTAGATGCTGTGCTAGAAATGTGCAAATGATTCTTCAAAACTGTTTGGGGAAATATCATTCTCAAACTATTTGGGCCTTTACTGGGCCGTACATCAAAGAAAATTAATGTTTAATTAATATTTTTTGTATAAGTGCAATATAAAAATAAATAATTCCATATGGAAAAAATTATAGGGTAATTCAAAACAAAGAAAAGGACATACTTTGCAATTTTCTAAACATCAAACCCATTTTTTCAGTAAAGCGCTAATTTGAGTATGAAACAGGGGTCAGAAATTTAGAAACAACATTTTGAGTTTTGGGTTTGAGGTACCGTGTGATTTTAGCTTTTCTTTAGTACCTTTTCAATTTAGTCTTAGCTGCAATTCGTTTCTTCTTGAAATATCAAAAACAAAATTGAGAAGCCTTTTTCAGTCTCCCATTATAGGAAATGTCAAGAGACCCTTTCTCGGGGATCGAACCTTCCGAAAGTACTTGAAATGTGGGTAAATGTAACTTTCACTCTAGCAAATTTGATTTCATGATATGGTTGTTGTTAAACTGAGGTCTGTAGCGATCAAAAGACTTCGTCTTCTTTCAAGTTTGGAATTCTTCAGGAACTTGAGATAATCTGTTTCTAGGCGTGTATCTATAAGCCACTTTCCTAAAGGTAATTTTCGCTCTCTACAAAGCAAACGAGAGAATAATCGAATACCTTCAGGATACAAAGAAACACGTACTGCGCTTTTGCTTTAGAAGTATGCACTGAATTCTTTTGGTGTGTTTGAGCAGATTTGATTGCTTGAGTTAATTCTCTGCAGAAGAAAGAACACAAGTATTTATAGTTGTAGAGAGGTTCATTTTGAGTTGGTGTATCTATTCGCCAAAACTCGAATTGTTATGTCTTTTCACAAAAGAGATAACTTAACAGATATAATGTTTCATTGAAGTGATATAACAATTCATTAATTATTTCCGACGGGATACGATCTTCGATTAAGTCATATAATATTTTAATATTTTATTTTCTTTATTTGAAAATATTCAACAATCCCCCGCCATTTTCAATATAAAGGAAACTCTCCTTAATGATAAACAAATCTGTAAATCTCATGCATAGATAATGGTGTTCCAAAAGATTTGAACCATCACTTAGTGAAGGCTCGATACAAGAGGTCTGAATAAAATGGTGGATACAGCCTTGAACCAATTATTCATACTGACAACCTGTAGAGTCGGTCACACATTTGATTTCGCACACCGCCAGACATTCATTTATAGCGACACATTATAGACCTTGTGTCAAGTATCCTTCATGAGTGTGTCGAAGCAAGCTCTTGAACTTCTTTTAAGCGGTCAAACTTTTACACTCATATAGGTAGACCTATCAAGATATCCCCGTCGTATGATATCCGACAAAATTAAAATATAGCCTATAGACCTGTTAAGAGATCAAATCTCAACCTACCTTTTTTTTACTAACGGGCAACAAGTGCTACTTAAACTTGGAATGCATAATATATTGTAGCACTCCAAATCACGCTGATGATGTACTTTGACTCATTGACTCGAGACTTAGACAGTATATCAAGTGTCGGGTTGAGGTTCCACCATGGGTGACTTCGATTTAATGAGCTTGAGACCCATCCCCTTAGACGTCTTGTTGACTACGTCTTGGGATAAAGCTTTTGTCAATGGATCTGCGAGATTATCGCTAGATCGTACATAATCTATGGTAATCACACCATTAGAGATTAAATCTCTTACATAACTATGCCGTACTCGGATATGTCTTGATTTTCCATTGTAAACATGATTGTATGCTCTCGCAAGAGTTGCTTCGCTGTCACAATGAATCGAAATAGGTGCAATTGGTTTTTCCAATAATGGCAATTCAAATAGTAAATCGCGTAGCCATTATGCTTCCTTGCTTGCAGAAGCAAGGGCAACAAATTCAGATGCCATAGTTGAGTCTATTATGCAAGTCTGTTTCTTAGATCCCCAAGAAATCGCACCTCCGCCTAGCATAAAGATCCAACCGCTAGTACTTGCATGATCGCCGTTGCCAGTTATCCAACTAGCATCAGAATATCCTTCTACAACTGAAGGATATCCACCATAGCATATGCCATATTCCTTAGTTTTCTCTAGATATTTAAAAATTCTTGTGATTGCATGCCAATGTGCATCATTAGGGTTACTAGTGTATCTACTTAGCTTTCCAACCGCAAAAGCTATATCTGGTCTTGTGCATGTCATCGCATGCATCAGACAACCTATCACTTTGGAATACACCAACTGTGATACTGGTTTTCCAGTATGTTTGATCAACTTGATATTTGGATCAAACGGACTAGATGCGGGAACGCAATCAGAGTGATTAAATTTTTCATACTTTCTCAATGTAATGAGATTGAGTAAGTGTTATCCCTTCATCTCCTCTTAGGACTCCCAAGAATTACATCTGCTTCACCCATATCTTTCATGGCAAAGTTATTCGATAAGAATTCTTTGGTTTCTCTGATTTGATCTAAATCAGTACCAAATATTAACATATCATCAACATAAAGGCATATTATAACACCTTTATCTCCATAAACTTACTATTGACACATTTGTCCGCTTGGTTTATTTTGAAACCATTAGCAAGTACCGTTTTGTCAGACTTTTGATGCCATTGTTTTGGCGCTTGTTTCAGACCATATAACGATTTTATAAGTTTACATACTTTGTGCTCTTGGCCTTGCATAACAAACCCTTCTAGTTGTTTCATGTAAACTTCTTCATCTAGCTCTCCGTTTAGAAAGGCCGTCTTCACATCCATCTGATGAATAATAAGTTTATATATGGATGCCATTGCTATTAACAATCGTATTGTAGTCATTCTCGCCACTGGAGAATAAGTATCGAAGTAATCGATTTCTGATTTCTGACTGAAACCCTTAGCTACTAATCGAGCTTTAAACTTCTCGATCGAGTTTAGTTTTCTTTTTGAATATCCATCTGCACCCAATAGGTTTCGAGCCCAGTGGTGGATCAACCAAAATCCACGTTTGATTTCCCATAATTGAATCCATTTCATCATTTATCGCTTCTTTCCAGAAAGCAACGTCCCGTGATTTCATGGCTTCCTCAAATGATCGAGGATCATCTTCTGTGATATAACAGAATGGGACTTCTTGGGTAACGCTTTCTCTTGTTCCTTCCACAAGAAACATTAAGAAAATCAGAACCGAAATCACGAGCTTTTCGAGCACGTTTGCTTCGACGAATTTCAACATCTTGTTGTCCATCGGTTCGTTCAATTGCGTCATCTAGTGAGATATTTTTATGTATACTCGTGTCCTTAATCTGAGGTATTGACTTAAACGTTGCTCATCGAAAATGGCATCACATTCCATTACGGTATTAACCGATATATAGTCATTAGGTTCCATAACATAAAATCTATATTCTTTGCTATTTTGTGCATAACCAATAAATATGCACTCAATACCTCATTCACCCAGTTTCTTTCTTTTGGGTCCTGGAACCTCAACGATTGCTCGACAACCCCAAACCTTGAAATAACTCAAGTTAGGTTTTCTTTGTTCCAAATTTCGTAAGGAGTTACTTTGTTCCGTTTATTAGGAACTCGATTGTTGGTCCCTATTTGATCCAACAACACTGACCTAGGACGATTTACCATGCTAATAATGAAAGTTTTAAAGATCAAACGTGGGGTGGGTTAGTGTAGACGATGGGTGCTTTGAAAATGCTTTGTTTTACTATTCAACACACACGCACTCACACATACTACACCAAAAACACACACCCTAATGAATTAGGGTTTGGGGATATATATACCACATTAGTTGGTATATTATTCCCCTAATAACTAAGAACTAGAATATTACAAACTAGCCCAAAGTTAATTAAATACAAACCAACTAAGATAAAAATATTGAAATTGAACACTATAAAATATTCCTAACAATCTCCCCCTTAGTGTTCAATCTTCAATTCAGCACGAGTTATCTTTGTTGGACACATGGAGAATCTCTCGAGTCCTAGCAATCTCCCCCTTGCTCCCCTTGCAAAGGCTATCTCCTCTTCTTGTGGAGGATTTGAATGCAGTTTCAGCTGGAACTCTCTTGTCTTGACGCTATACGTTGTAGATCGGACGTATGCTGTGATCCACGCCCCGTATTCGTTTCTTGATGATGTCGCAGATCTTTGAATTCTGTTTGCATCTTTTCCGTGTCTTTTTCCGTATTTTGAAGTCGTCAAGTCTTCTCCAGTCTTCTTCTCGGGGCCAGATTCGTCTTCGTCGAAGGAATTTGTCTGGTTCGGCCTCGAGGAAGCTTGTCTGTCTCCAGAAGAAGATATGTGTGGGGTGTCTTTTAACATGTGTCAAAGCTCCTTCCGAATGTGACATTGTAGGTTCCAGTGGAGTTCGGCTTCATCGTGGAAAGCGCGGCGGAATATTGATGGTGAGCGTGGGATGTGTTATAAAATGTGCCAAGGCTCCTTCGAATCTGACGTTTTAAGTGCATGTGGGCCCAGCTTCGTAATGGTTCGCTCGGCGGAAATGGTGGGTGGTCTGACCTGTTTGTTTATACGTATCCCCTTCTCCCCCTCATGGCGATTCCTGTTAACGAGATCGGCATGCTTGTATAGGAGTCGAAGAACTACACAAACGACAGGTCGGTGCGGGTAATAACCAGACGGAGCCACTAAGGCAATCTGTCGACACGAGTTCAGAGTTAAACTCTGAGACGCGGCCTGTGAGGACAGGGCTTGATAAACCGGGGCCACTTAGACGTCCCGTTAACATCGATCTTGGAGCGTAGCTCGCAGAGGATGGCCTGATGCCGTTGTTGTTTTGATGTTGCAACGGTAGGACTTCCTTCCGATCGTTGAAGCATGTCTTAGAATGACATGTCTACGGAAGTTCAGATCTGGTCACAAAGTCCAGATGAGAAAAGGTGTATGTGTCCTAAAAATATAAAACATTTAGGTAGTGAGGACACCTAGACTCGATGTGTTCAAGAAAGTTCAGTGGTGTGGGGCTAACTACCACTTAATTCAATATCTCCCGCTTCCAAGTGAAGCGGTGATAGATTGCGGCTCCCCATGATTTTATGAAACATCGGTCTATTGGGAGATCGATGAGTAGCTAACGCTCGGTTGTGCATGCGCCGTTGGACCAAATGAGGCGACTTCTACCCGGGAGCTGATATAAATCAACTCCTGCACCTATATGGGATGGTCCGAGTAATTTGTGACCTAAGGGAATTTGTATCTTCCGCTCTTTGGTCTTGTCAAGAGTTGCCAAATAGGGATGTGGCTTTTATGAGCTTGAAATCGTCACTAACACTCGACTACGTTCCGGTTAGGTTCAGTTTGGTTTGACCGAACCATGGGAACTTAGAATCCATGCGTCCATCAATTTTTTGACGAGTGCTGCTTGATCAGCAAGTCGGAGCAGGGCGGTTGTGATCATATTCGTGTTGGTGTATGGATGTCACGCCACCTTTTGCAATTCTCGAACTCTTGAGGGTCGAGTTTTCAAGTGAAGTCCATCTTGGGAGGTGGAAGCATCTGAGAGGATTTTTCTTTCCCCTTTTATATATATATATATATATATATATTTTGCTTTTCCTTTCCTCTTTTTTTTTTATGTATGTATATATATTATCGTAATAATAATAGATAAGTAGGTATATGTATATGGTTAAAGTAAGTTTCTCCCCCTCAAATCGTGCACCTAAGATGTACTCCCCCTAAAAATGTACTATCCCCTCATAAATATGGAGTGATACTCCCCCTCAACGCAAGCACATTTAAACATGTAAGTTCTCTCCCAATTAAATAAGCGTGAGTGTATTTATTTATTTTCAGATCAGATGCAAACTAAAGAATTACTGTTCTTTAAAAATGCATTAGAATGTACGTTTTTTGCTATTAAAAATTTAAGAATAGGTATTTTAATAATTCAGCTTATATGCATACGTGAATGTTTAAGCTTGAAAATTTTTAATATGTATGCATAATGAAAATGTACCTATGAGAGGGCATTAGACATTTCAGTTCATATGCATGCTAAAATTTAACTTTTAAAGTTCTTTTGAATCATGCATGTATATAATGTACCCTATGGTTTTCAAAATAGGTATATTATCTTTTCAGCTCGAGATGCATGCCAAATTTATTATGGTATGCATATAGAATTTACCAACGTAGTTGCTCGCATCGCTTACCAGTCGTGTATGTGGAGCAACCCAAGATACCATACACGCTGGGATGTTTGGCTGCCCTCGTCGCGTACCAGTCATGATTGTGGAGCAGCTCTCTTAGTACCTACCCATGCTGGGAATCTGCAAAACTTATCGGGACTTTGGTACCCATTTTTGGATGGGTCCTCCCTTGTTAGCAGAAAACAAGTTAAGCACATTTGGTTCAGATATTGATCCTAAATCATCCTTTAAAGTCCAATTCAATTTGATTTGTGATTTAGGAATCCAGGTTTGGTGAACCTTAGAGGGAAATGACATATCAGTGCCAGTGAACGTGTGTCTAGGTCTAGAAGATCTAAAGATTTTCTCCCTAGCCAGTCGCAGAAGGTGTCTTTCAGACTTAATCTGAACTGGATATTGCATGTAAGAAAACGAGCATAAAGCATTATAAGCATCAGTAACAGGAGAACTGGTATTCCTACGACAGTAACGCACGTCATTCACATTATAATGATAAATGTGCGGGATTTGAGAAGTTCGTTTGCTTAAGCTTGGAACTTCTTCTTTGCGCGCTTCCCTTTTGATAGGAATGGGAGAGGAAAAATCTTGAACATTTTCGACTTTAATTTTCGAAGATAATATTGATTTTCCTTTCTCCTTCCTAATCTTTATTTGTTCTTTAGCTATTTTTAGCGCTTTGCTTTTACTTAACGTTTCAGCTTCAGTCAAAATTGACTTAGAATGATTATTAAAAGCTTTCTCAGTTTTAGGAACAAGGATGCTTCTTTTAGTTTTTGTTTTATTTATCTGTTTCGAGGAAGATGTATCACTTGACAACTTATTGGAACCAGATAAAGACGGGGAATTTTTGAGATATAAAATCTCCTTTAAAAGCCTTTCCTTTTCAGCGCCAAAACCTATCCTTTCAGAGTTCAAAGTATCTTGTAAATCTTTCAATTTACAAAGAGTCTCTGGAGTATCACATAGAGTAGGTTTTTGATCATGTAAATATTTTCCCCGTTAGGAATTAAGTTAGAAGGAGAGTTTTGACCCGCTTGACCTATATTCGAAACAACATTCTCTAATCGTTTAATCTTAGAGTAAAGCATAAGCTGTTCCTCTAAGACTGTCTCATATTTTGATGAGATTTCATTTCGCTCAGCTTCGCAAGAACGTAAACTTTTTGCCATCTCGCAGACCCTATATTCACTATCTTCTAACTTAGTTTCTAAGCTAATTATATTTGACTTTGCGTTTGTCAAATCTTCATTAGCATAAGCTAGGCTTTCTTGTTGCTTAAGCAACACAGAGTAATTATTAGCAAGTCTTGCTTCTAATTCCTCAATTTTCCTAGCTTGAGCATCCATTTTAATTAATATAATATTTAGTTGAAAATAGAAATTGGCTTTTAAAATTTCAGTGACGTGGTTTACTCGAATAGTATCGTGAAGTATCGAAGAAAGTCGACTTCGAAAATTTTTTGGCGTGCACCGAAAAATTTTGTGATGATTTCGAAAACTTCGAGAAAATGACCAAAACTTTTTCTATAATTTGCCAAAGATGTCCTAAGTTGATTATTGGATATAAATGATCGTTGACACGTTTTGTGGATTTGCTTTAATTTTTTTTTTAATTTTTTTTTTGACCGAATGGGAAAGTTTGACCAAGTGTGATTAATCGGTCGATTGTTTGAGTGGTTGTTTTGCTTTGCTTTTTGACTGAAAATGAATTTTGACCAACTGAATTTGGCGTGAATTGCAATCGGTCGAATGTTTAAATTTCCAGATACAGTCAGACTTAAAACAATCGGGCGAAAGTTAAAGTTGCTACAGTAATCAGCGAAAGTGCAAACTATTAATCGAGCGAAAGTGACACAGTGAATTTTCTACAGTGAAATTTGATAGTTTCGCTCGAAACCAGTGACTTTGCAACAGTGATTCGGCTACAGTGAAATTAATTCGCTACAGTGAATAGTTTCGCCCGAAACGTTTGCAATCGCTACAGTAAAATCAGTTAATTGTTTCGTTCGAAATCTATTTGTTACGCCCGAAACTCAGTTTGAGTGAAATTCGCTACAGTGTTTCGATCGAAACTGCTACAGTTAAATGCTAAAAATTGTTTGTAATTGGTGCGATTGATTTTTAATAGTTTCGGGCGATGGATTGAATTTCCTACAGTAAAATCGCTACAGTGCTCTACAGTGAATTCGAAATTACTACAGTGATTTTAATAGTTTCGTCCGAAACTAGTTTTGCTACAGTGTTGCTAAAAGCTACAGTGTTATTCCAAAAAGCATAATATGTGAGTGTCAATCGATTGATGAGTCATTGTTCGATGGTTGGGTGCTGATTGAAATAATAATGAATTGATGAGTCACCAATCGATTCCAGCGAAAAGTGAGTGTGAGTAAAATAATCAACAAATTGATTTGTATTGAACTTACACTTGCTTTCTACTTTTGATCGAAAGAGAAAGTTTGACCAATAAAATAGCAACTTTCGGGCGATTTGAATGTCTTTAACTTGCAGTTTCGGGCGATTTGTTGCAACTTTCGCCGTGTTTTTTTTTTCAACAGTCCAATTTCGGGTGTTGACCAGTCAAAATTCGAGTCGACCAGTCCAGTTTCGGGTTTGACCAGTCAAAATTCGCCCGAAACTGAAAAGAAAACGCCCGAAACTGAATAAAAATGCCCAGAATAAGGTACTGTAGCAATTTGGACTGAAAATGACGAAAAACAGACGCGATTTCTACCCAAAACTCACCCAAATCAACTGGAAAAAGTTGGGTAATCACTTCAAATCACACGAAAACAACCTAATTACCTCTTGAGCTTGCAAAATCACTAAAATCAACAAAAAAACTCAAGAAATTGCAGAAATTCGAACCGAAAAAAAATACCCAAAAATTTCAAAGAATTGTTCAAATCCGAACGTGTTTTGCTCTGATACCACTTGTTGGTCCCTATTTGATCCAACAGCACTGACCTAGGACGATTTACCACGCTAATAATGAAAGTTTTAAAGATCGAACATGGGGTGGGTTAGTGTAGACGATGGGTGCTTTGAAAATGCTTTGTTTTACTATTCAACACACACGCACTCACACATACTACACCAAAAACACACACCCTAATGAATTAGGGTTTGGGGGTATATATACCACATTAGTTGGTATATTATTCCCCTAATAACTAAGAACTAGAATATTACAAACTAGCCCAAAGTTAATTAAATACAAACCAACTAAGATAAACATATTGAAATTGAACACTATAAAATATTCCTAACATCGATTGAGGATGTGACATGCCGTTAGCAATGCTTCTCCCCAAAACCAAGAATTTAATCCGGACGCTGACATCATAGAATTTATCATCTCCGTTAGAACACGATTTTTGCGTTCTGCCACTCCGTTTTGTTGTGGAGTACATGGAGCAGTAGTCTCATGGACTATACCCGTTGTCTCAAAATATGATGGGTTGTAGTATTCTCCACCTCTATCAGTTCTTAAACGTTTTATAAACGTTTCACATTGTAATTCTGATTCATTCTTGAAAATTTTAAAATTTTCAAGAGCTTCGTCTTTAGAATGCAATAAATAGCCAACACAATATCTACTGCAGTCGTCTATAAAAGTAACAAAATATTTTTTATTTCCGATTGTAGGAGTACTATGCAAATCACATACATCTGAATGAATTAAATCTAACAATTTTGAAGTTTTTTCTACTTTCGGAAAAGAACTTCGAGTAATTTTTGTTAGCATGCATGTTCGACAAGTGTTATTTTCAGTTTTAACATGCGGAATCATATTTAGTTTTGACATGCAACGAATTCTTCCACAATGAACATGTCCTAATCTATTATGCCATAAGTCAGGAGAATCAACGATATAAGCAGAACTAATTTTATTATTATTGGAAATGTTCAACTTGAACATTCCGTTACACAAGTAGCCCTTCCCTACAAACAATCCTCCCTTCGAAAGTACAAAACTATTTGCTTCGAATACTAGTTTGAAGCAAATTTATTCAGAACACTACCCGATACTAGATTCTTCCTTACTTCCGGCGCATAATACACATTATTTGGTGTTAACTTTTTCCCGGATGTAAATTCAATCTCTATGCTCCCTATTCCAAGAACCGGGACTTCCGTAGCATTTCCCATGTAGAGGACAGTTCCTTCAGGCACTTCTTCCATGTTCTTGAGCATTTGTTTATTCTTGCAAACATGGCGGGTGGCTCCTGAATCATATTTACTTCTGATATGACTGCAACTAGGTTATCTATTGCTTTAGAGGATGCGCCATTCGCTTTACCCTTCTTCAAGAGACGACATTCATTTTTGTAATGGCCTGGTTTTCCACAGTGATAGCAACTTCCTTTCTTTCGCTTGTTACTATTGAACTTCTGTGCATTTTTGTCTTGGAATTGCCTTTTCTTTGAAGGTTTGTTCCGATTACCATCCTCAACTACGAGCACTTTCGAGTTGGTCTGTTCCTTCTCATTTTCCTGTGTTTTCAATTCCTTGCGAAATTCCTCTTCGATTCGAAGAGAATTTGCAAGCTGTTCAAGAGAGATCTTCCTCCGTATGCTTTATATTTCGTTTAAAGTCTCTGCACGAAGAGGGCAACTTATTAGAGACGATAATTGTCTCGTCCATGACCATTTTATGTTGATTAAAATTATTCAACATACGCTCAATCTCATCGAATTGCTCCATAACTGGTCTGTTATCATCCATCTTAAAATTATTAAAACGTGAGACAATAAATTTCTTACTTGTAGCGTCTTCCTGAAGATACTTTGTCTCTAATCTTTCCCATAATTCTTTTGCCGTTGCTACTGTATGATAAACGTCAAAGAGTGCATCGCTCATAGCATTCAAGATATGTCGGGGACATATCTCGTCATCAGTATCCCACTTTTGCCTTCTCCTTGCGTCGGCGATAGTTTCTTCAGGATTTTCTTCGGGCATTGGGGTGTTGAGAACATAGCTTACTTGAAGCGAAATTAAGAGAAAATGAATTCTCTTTTGCCAGCGTATAAAGCTCCCACCATCGAAGCGATCGAGCTTTATTAAATTGCTTGCTAATTCTTTGAGTGACGCCATGGAAACAGGTTCAAAACTCACCTTTAGATTGTTGTTAAACTGGGGTCTGTAGCGATCAAAAGACTTCGTCTTCTTTCAAGTTTGGAATTCTTCAGGAACTTGAGATAATCTGTTTCTAGGCGTGTATCTATAAGCCACTTTCCTAAAGGTGATTTTCGCTCTCTACAAAGCAAACGAGAGAATAATCGAATACCTTCAGGATACAAAGAAACACGTACTGCGTTTTTGCTTTAGAAGTATGCACCGAATTCTTTTTGTGTGTTTGAGCATATTTGATTGCTTGAGTTAATTCTCTGCAGAAGAAAGAACACAAGTATTTATTTGTAGAGAGGTTCCTTCTGAGTTGGTGTATCTGTTCGCCAAAACTCGAATTGTTATGTCTTTTCTCAAAAGAGATAACTTAACAGATATATGTTTCATTGAAGTGATATAACAATTCATTAATTATTTCCTACGAAGGGATACGACTCTTCGATTAAGTCATATAATATTTTAATATTTTATTTTCTTTATTTGAAAATATTCAACAATGGTTGATCTGTCTTTATTTATTTCGGACAAAATATTTAGTTCTCCTACTATAATGAGCATATAATACGCTATCCCTACTCATTTCTCCACATAAACCTAATAAAAAGACTATTAATTATTGAATACCCGCAGATTGAAATTATATCGATTCTACCTATTTTAAACAACCTCAAGATTTTAGCGACGTTTCAAAACCTATTTTTCAACGAAAGAAAACATCAAACTTCAGAGGGTCGTGGCCTAATTTGCACGTAGTTGCCTCCACGAAACAATACATCGTACCTCTAACTAATAATACATCATTATTCCCTCGTTTCGTTCTTGCTCGAATTGGTCAATCTTCGGTTTTCCAATGGCAGATAAGGTAATGCTAATTCCAGACACAGATAGATTCAATTATCCAAGCACTTCAAACACTTTAGTTTAGTTATCTTTTCTTGAACACAGAAAGTGGTGGTAAAAGTCTTGACAATGACTGATGAGAAGACAAAGCAGAAAGCCATGGAAGCAGTTGCTGATATTCTCGGTATGAACGAAAAGGGAAACCCTTCTTATAAGTTATATATATTATTTTATCGTTATTCTTTTGAGAGAATTTTATAGAAGTGTATTGTGTAAAATAACAAGGTGTGGATTCCATCGCTGCTGATCTGAAGGAGCAAAAGCTAACGGTGATCGGTGAGATGGACACAGTTTCTGTGGTGAAGAAGCTGAAGAAGGTCGTCGGAAAAGTTGATATAATCACAGTAGGTCCAGCCAAAGAAGAGAAGAAAGAAGACAACAAGGAGGGAAAGAAATAAGAAGAATCACCCATGTACGTATTAATTAATGGGATTTCTTTTATTATTGATCATTCTTGTCAATTCTTGATAACTTTTGTAGGATAGAAATCATCAATTCGATGCACATCCAAACCATATTTTGCTCTTTTTTTTTGTGTGTACCTACGGTTATATACCTAAGAAAATAAAGAACTATCAGTTCAAACCAATGTGAGATAGTTATTTAGGTAACTAGCAAAATAAAGTTGTTACACACAACTACCTAGGGCTGAGCAAATTCGGATATCCGGAATTTCGGATATCCGAATTCCGGATATCTCGAATTTTCGGATGCCTCAAACTTTAAACCGCATCCGATCCGATTAAATTCGGATATCCGGTTTCGGATATCCGGTTTATTCGGATATCCGAAACCGGATATCCGATCCGATTTTGAACACAACATTTACCTTAGCTGCTTTAAATAGAGCATGCAACAGAAACTATCAAGCGACAAACACATTATATTAGCTTTACCAGAACCACATTTTACTGATAAGTCAAGTCATCTTCCTCAAAAAAAAAAAGTCAGCAATACATGTCACTGTTACAGTGAGAACTTAAATGAAAATAGGTAGAGAATAATCATGTCGATTGCATCAGATGTCATCAAAATTCAAACCCAAAGGATCAAAGGCATCTAGTGTCTCATCGATGATGATTGTTGGTTGCTCCTTGACCAAGTCTTCCATGCCTACAATTTATAAAATGATATATTAAAAGTCAATACAAAAAATCATCTAAACTTGAAAATACACTTAAAATATTATAGAAACAATTAAAACCTTCTTCCAATTCCTCAATTTGAAGTATGTTTTCCTCTACGAAAAGAACCGGTGGTTTTCCTTTCTTACGAGTTGAACAGCTCTCATTAGTACTTTTCTTCTTTTCGGTAGTTTCATTTCGCTTGTTTCGGTGGTCGAATTCTTCCATCAACTGCGCCATGTCGACAGCTCTTTCATTAGTATTGTCAGCCACGCTATCATATTCATCAGACATGCTTCTTCTGTAGATATAAAAAAAATTAGTAACCAATATACATAAAACAGTCCTAATATGCAATATTAACATATTCCCAGTCGTAGTTTTATAGTATCATTCGAGGTATAGCCTTATTTCGAAATTATAACTTCAATATGAAAATCCCAAATTTTAGCCCTAACTCGCTGTAAATAACTCGCTGTAAATCCCAAATACAAACTTTTTCTACACGTTATACGAGCTGAGGAACAAATTGAAGGCAAGTGAAGATGCTTCTTACATTAATGGAGTCGAAACTCGAACTAGTCTGCTCTCGGCGTCTGCTCTTCGATTTGCTTTCTGAAATTTTCTTCTGATTAGAGTTCACAAATAAAAAGTAGTCTTCCTTGTTCACGTAATGCTATTGCTAACTACTATCTTTTTGTTTATTTGGGCCTTGGGCTCATTTTTATTTTATTATTGTTGGGCTATATATACTTAATTTGTATTTTAAAAAAATTAAAATTCGGATACCGGATATCCGAATTTTACCTTTGGCCCTATCCAGATCCGATCCGGTTCACGTCAAAAAAATGCGGAGCGGATATCCGATCCGTTTTTTAAACCAGTTATCCAGTTTTTCGGATTTTGAAAATCGAATATCGGATCGGAATCCGATTTTCGGATATTTTTGCTCACCACTACAACTACCCGTTTGATTGAGAGTACCATTCTACCATCGTTTACGTATCTTTCTATTGGTATATACGTGTTGGCTTTGCTTAACGGTAGGAGTAGATTCAGACAAAGAAACGAGATTCGAAGGTTGTGTGAAACACATTTACCTTATAACAGATTCGCTCCCCTCACGTTTGTGCTTGAAGTTTTAAGAGCGTCTATTTTGCAGGATATTCCGAATAACTTGGCATTTGTTTTGCACAAGAACAGCAACACAAACGGCAAACTTGAACAAGTTATAGTATGAATATGAATTTCTTTTCGAATGCTTTTGTTTTTCAGTGTGTGTTCTCCATGGAGAACGATCTTATATTTATAGAAATAAACGTTTTAATGGCTAAGGAATATTCATTTTTACTGAACAATAATGAATTTAAAGAGCCTCTTTAATCGTGCAGCCGTGCCTTTTCAGATGACTCTCGGTTGGACGTCTAATTATATTAAGGTGGCTTCTAGTTGGTCTAGCTAATTGGTTCACTAGGCGATCAGTTCAGTCTGGTACAGCTCGACAGAGCAGTCCAGTCTCGGCATAATATTAGCTCCGATCTCGGTTCAATTTCGATTACCAGTACGGTCTCGATCTCAGTATAGTCCGATATTGGTATGTACCGGTCCGGTTTTGCTCGGCACCACAATCAACGTTAGATTCAATAATCGGGAATAAAAATTTTGAATCCGGAGCAAATGACGAGTTGATCATGTTAGGAATCGACGCACATAATCGAAGTGTTATACTGATACAGACTCAATTTCGGGAAAAGGAACTAAAATTGAAAATCGGAACTGAGATTGAAGAAGCAGCTCCGATAATCGACTCCACAATTCAATTTCGGGAAAAGGAATTAATATCGAAAATGGGAACTGAGATTTAGGAAGCAGCTCCGATAATCGACTCCACAAAGTTGTTACAGAAGAGGGAGAGAGAAAAACAGAAAAGAAGACGATAGATTCTGGTACAGATCCTCAAAAACATGAATGAATTAGAAGTGAAGATGACATCAGTAATATAGAGATATGGAAAAACGCTTCTTGAGTAATTGCGTCTTTATTCTTGGTTGAAATTGTCCTTGCTGCTTGCAATTTTATTTGATATGGTAACACTCTCACCTCCTTAAAACAACTCTTGACCTCAAGTGTTGGTCTTCCAACCATTTAACCAATACCTGCTTTATCAGCAAATTCACGAGGAACAAGATCAATCTTATTAAGGAGCAGAACCTGTTGCTTCTCATGCCCAGATTTCATGACCATCTTTTCCATGTCATAAAATTGTCCCATGGGGATCTCGAGCATCAAGAACTTCCAAAATGACATTAGAGGCTTCATGACTTTGACCAACTCCTTGTAGAATACTCTCTTAGTGTGGTCATGGCTGTTCGAGTTTACAGCATAATCACTAATAACCTTCTCCTCAGCAACAACAATATCCTCTTCCATATCTTCTTCCTCCATCAGCCCCAATTTTCTCTTTTTGGCCCTCGCTTTCCGAGCGAACGAAACCCTCTTACTCTTGCTCTCTGACTTATCGGCCGATTCTTCTTCGTCAGACACGCCTTTGTCAATCATAAAAATCCGCGTGTCGTATCGAGTCTCCTCTTGCAATATCATCATTTGGAGAATGGATAGTTGAGCGGGTTGGGACAACAATCTACTCATCTTCTTACTAGTGATCACCTTGGCTTTTGTCGGCTGCATTCCCGTAGTAACACCTTCCTTCCATAGACCTGAAACCCCATCTGAAGTTGCTTGAAATTCCAAGTGATACTACCCAACGTGATCAGCTACTCTACTCCCAATACCATATCACAGCCTTCTAGCGGAAGAATCATCATATCGGCTACGAACTGAGTCCCTTGGATTTTCCATTTGAATCCCTTACACGTATATGAACTATAAAGCTTACTTCCATCAGCCACAGCCACATGCAACGGATTTGTTTGGTCCAGCCGACGCCCAAACCTCCTAGCCCATTCTAAATCTAAAAATTTGTGCGTATTCCCCGTACCGATTAATACATGTAATGGCTTACCATTTACGTTACCAGCCACTCTCATAGTACTATAATCATGCACTCCGGCCATGGCATGCATAAACACTTGGTAACTGGTCAGAGAGTTCACCGTAACATCACTCAACTCCTCTTCCTCGTCAGCCCCGTCAGAATAAGGAGTCTGCTCCTTCGACTTCTCTGTATAGTCTTCACTACTTCCAGTAAGTATATCTGTCTTCTCCTCGCACAAGTGTGACCCGCTGTGAAATTTCTATCGCACCAAAAACACAGACCCTTGGCTCGTTTCTCATCCATTTCATGTGGGGACAATCGCCGTGAGGGTACGATGGGTGGGTTGCTCCCTTTCACTGCCGCGTTGGGCTTAAAGTGGAATTTGAGGTCATCGAAGGTGAGCCACAGTTCACTGAGCTCTGACTTCCATCACTGTGTTGAGTGCTTATATCTGGAGTGAAGGGAGTCCTTTCAACAGAGGCTCTAGGTCTCAGATTTCCCCCAACAGCGCTCAGAATAGGTGTCCGCTTCACCCCCAATACATTGGCTTGCTCCTGTAGTTTTGCCAAACTCAAAGCCTCTAATAAAGAACTTGGGCGAAGCATTCTCACAGCCACGGCTTTCTCAGGCTTTAATCCTCCCAAGAAGCAGCTCACTGCATACTGTTCAGTCAGTTCGACACAGTTCATCAGTTACTCAAAACTATCCAAATACTCCTGAACAGAACTAGTCTATTTAATATTCACTAGCTCGCTCATCAGATCGTCGTAGGAATGTAGATCGAATTGATTGTGTAGTGCTCGGACATACTCTGGCCATCGAGGGAGCTCTCGAGTAAGTCGCATCTTCATGAAAACTTGATGCCACTGAAGAGCTCGTCCTTCTAGATGAACAGCAGCCATTCGAACCTTAGCATCTGTTGGTGTTTCGTCCACCTCGAAGAATTGCTCGCATCTGTAAATCCAGCCTCCCAGGTCATCCCCGTAAAACTGGAAATTCAACGCTAGAGCATTTGGTCGGCAGCTGATAGGTCGAATTCGAACGATCCTCACGCCTGTCGCCTACGCCTCCTCCGATTGAATCAGCTTGGCCAGGTGATTTGTTCACCATAGCTGCAATCATCTATTGTAAGGTGACCAATTGCTCGTTGATAGAATCGTTGTTCTCCTTCATCTTATCACGGAGCAGTTCGACCACCTTACGCAGCTCAACACCACGAGTTCCTTCTGCCATCCTTGAGTACTTGAGATCAAGATCGATGCTCTGATACCACTTGATACACACTGAATTTCGGGAAAGGAATTAAAATTGAAAATGGGAACTGAGATTGAAAAAGCAGCTCCGATAATCGACTCCACAAAGTTATAAACAGAAGAGGGAGAGAGAAAACAGAAAAGAAGACGATAGATTCCGGTACAGATCCTCAAAAACATGAATGAATTAGAAGTGAAGATGACATCGGTAATATAGAGATATGGAAAAACGCTTCTTGAGTAATTGCGTCTTTATTCGTGGTTGAAATCGTCCTTGCTGCTTGCAATTTTATTTGAGCTGGTAACACTCCCACCTCCTTAAAACAACTCTTCCTCAAGAGTTGGTCTTCCCACCATTTAACCAATACCTGCTTTATCAGCAGATTCACGAGGAACAAGATCAATCTTATTAAGGAGTAGAACTTGGTGCTTCTCATGCCCAGATTTCATGACCATCTTTTCCTTGTCATAACATCGTGTCCCATGGAGATCTCGAGCATCAAGAACTTCCAAAGAATTACGAGGCGGTCTTTGAGTATTGAATATATGGATGTGGACATGTCACGGAGTCGGGTAGATCAAAATGACATCAGAGGCTTCTATGACTTTGACCAACTCCTTGTAGAACACTCTCTCAGTGTGGTCATGGCTTTTCGAGTTTACATCATAATCACTAGTAACCTTCTCCTCAGCAACAACAATATCCTCTTCCATATCTTCTTCCTCCATCAGCCCCAATTTTCTCTTTTTTGGCCCTCGCTTTCCGAGCTAACGAAACCCTCTTACTCTTGCTCGTTGACTTATCGGCCGATTGTTCTTCTTCGTCGGGCACGCCTTTGTCAATCATAAAAATCTACGTGTCGTATCGAGTCTCCTCTTGCAATATCATCATTTGGAGCATGGATAGTTGAGCGGGTTGGGACAACAATCTACTCATCTTCTTACTAGTGATCACCTTGGCTTTTGTCGGCTGCATTCCCTGTAGTAACACCTTCCTTCCGTAGACCTGAAACCCCATCTGAAGTTGCTTGAAATTCCAAGTGATACTACCCAACGTGATCAGCCACTTCCAATACCACATCACAACCTCCTAGCGGAAGAATCATCATATCGGCTACGAACTGAGTTCCCTGCATTTTCCATTTGAATCCCTTACACGTATATGAACTATAAAGCTTACTTCCATCAGCCACAGCCACAGGCAACGGATTTGTTTGGTCTAGCCGACGCCCCAAACCTCCTAGCCCATTCTAAATCTAAAAATTTGTGCGTACTCCCCGCATCGATTAATACACGTAATGGCTTACCATTTACGTTACCAGCCACTCTCATAGTACTATAACCATGCACTCCGGCCATGGCATGCATAGACACTTGGTAACTGGTCAGAGAGTTCACCGTAACATCATTCAACTCCTCTTCCTCGTCAGCCCCGTAAGAATAAGGATTCTGCTCCTCCGACTTCTCTATATCCTCCTTCACTACTTCCAGTAAGTATATCTGTCTTCTCCTCGCACAAGTGTGACCCGCTGTGAACTTTTCATCGCACGAAAACACAGACCCTTGGCTCGTTTCTCATCCATTTCGTGTGGGGACAATCGCCTTGAGGGTATGATGGGTGGGTTGCTCCCTTTCACTGCCGCGTTGGGCTTAAAGTGGATTTGAGGTCATCGAAGGTGAGCCACAGTTCACTGAGCTCTGACTTCCAGCACTGTGTTGAGTGCTTATCTCTGGAGTGAAGGGAGTCATTTCAACAGAGGCGCTAGGTCTCAGATTTCCCCCAACAACGCTCGGAATAGGTGTTCGCTTCACCCCCAATCCATTGGCTTGCTCCTTTAGTTTTGCCAAACTCAGAGCCTCTAATAAAGAACTTGGGTGAAACATTCTCACAGCCACGGCGATCTCAGGCTTTAATCCTCCAAAGAAGCAGCTCACTGCCTACTGTTCAGTCAGCTTGACACAGTTCATAAGTTCCTCAAAACTATCCAAATACTCCTGAACAGAACTAGTCAGTTTAATATTCACTAGCTCGCTCATCGGATCGTCGTAGAAATGTAGACCGAATTGATTGTGTAGTGCTCGCACATACTCTGGCCATCGAGGGAGCTCTCGAGTGAGTCGCGTCTTCATGAAAACTTGATGCCATTGAAGAGCTCGTCCTTCTAGATGAACAGCAGCCATTCGAACCTTAGCATCTTGGTGTTTCGTCCACCTGAAGAATTGCTCGCATCTGTAAATCTAGCCTCTTAGGTCATCCCCGTTAAACTTTGGAAATTCAATGCTAGAGCATTTGGTTGGCAGCTGATATGTCGCCTACGCCTCCTCCGATTGAATCAGCTTGGCCAGGTGATTTGTTCACCATAGCTGCAATCATCTGTCGTAAGGTGTCCAATTTCTCGTTATAGAATCGTTGTTCTCCTTCATCTTATCACGGAGCAGTTCGACCTCCTTACGCAGCTCAACACCACGAATTCCTTCTGCCATCCTTGAGTACTTGAGAGCATGATCGATGCTCTGATACCACTTGATACAGACTCAATTTCGGGGAAAAGGAATTAATATCGAAAATGGGAACTGAGATTTAGGAAGCAGCTCCGATAATCGACTCCACAAAGTTGTTACAGAAGAGGGGAGAGAGAAAAACAGAAAAAAAGACGATAGATTCGGGTACAGATCCTCAAAAACATGAATGAATTAGAAGTGAAGATGACATCAGTAATATAGAGATATGGAAAAACGCTTCTTGAGTAATTGCGTCTTTATTCTTGGTTGAAATTGTCCTTGCTGCTTGCAATTTTATTTGAGCTGGTAACACTCTCACCTCCTTAAAACAACTCTTGACCTCAAGTGTTGGTCTTCCAACCATTTAACCAATACCTGCTTTATCAGCAGATTCACGAGGAACAAGATCAATCTTATTAAGGAGCAGAACCTGGTGCTTCTCATGGCCAGATTTCATGACCATCTTTTCCATGTCATAAAATTGTCCCATGGGGATCTCGAGCATCAAGAACTTCCAAAATGACATCAGAGGCTTCATGACTTTGACCAACTCCTTGTAGAATACTTTCTTAGTGTGGTCATGGCTGTTCGAGTTTACAGCATAATCACTAGTAACCTTCTCCTCAGCAACAACAATATCCTCTTCCATATCTTCTTCCTCCATCAGCCCCAATTTTCTCTTTTTGGCCCTCGCTTTCCGAGCGAACGAAACCCTCTTACTCTTGCTCTCTGACTTATCGGCCGATTCTTCTTCGTCAGACACGCCTTTGTCAATCATAAAAATCCGCGTGTCGTATCGAGTCTCCTCTTGCAATATCATCATTTGGAGAATGGATAGTTGAGCGGGTTGGGACAACAATCTACTCATCTTCTTACTAGTGATCACCTTGGCTTTTGTCGGCTGCATTCCCCGTAGTAACACCTTCCTTCCGTAGACCTGAAACCCCATCTGAAGTTGCTTGAAATTCCAAGTGATACTACCCAACGTGATCAGCTACTCTACTCCCAATACCATATCACAGCCTTCTAGCGGAAGAATCATCATATCGGCTACGAACTGAGTCCCTTGGATTTTCCATTTGAATCCCTTACACGTATATGAACTATAAAGCTTACTTCCATCAGCCACAGCCACATGCAACGGATTTGTTTGGTCCAGCCGACGCCCAAACCTCCTAGCCCATTCTAAATCTAAAAATTTGTGCGTATTCCCGTACCGATTAATACATGTAATGGCTTACCATTTACGTTACCAGCCACTCTCATAGTACTATAATCATGCACTCCGGCCATGGCATGCATAAACACTTGGTAACTGGTCAGAGAGTTCACCGTAACATCACTCAACTCCTCTTCCTCGTCAGCCCCGTCAGAATAAGGAGTCTGCTCCTTCGACTTCTCTGTATAGTCTTTCACTACTTCCAGTAAGTATATCTGTCTTCTCCTCGCACAAGTGTGACCCGCTGTGAAATTTCTATCGCACCAAAAACACAGACCCTTGGCTCGTTTCTCATCCATTTCATGTGGGGACAATCGCCGTGAGGGTACGATGGGTGGGTTGCTCCCTTTCACTGCCGCGTTGGGCTTAAAGTGGAATTTGAGGTCATCGAAGGTGAGCCACAGTTCACTGAGCTCTGACTTCCATCACTGTGTTGAGTGCTTATATCTGGAGTGAAGGGAGTCCTTTCAACAGAGGCTCTAGGTCTCAGATTTCCCCCAACAGCGCTCAGAATAGGTGTCCGCTTCACCCCCAATACATTGGCTTGCTCCTGTAGTTTTGCCAAACTCAAAGCCTCTAATAAAGAACTTGGGCGAAGCATTCTCACAGCCACGGCTTTCTCAGGCTTTAATCCTCCCAAGAAGCAGCCCACTGCATACTGTTCAGTCAGCTCGACACAGTTCATCAGTTACTCAAAACTATCCAAATACTCCTGAACAGAACTAGTCTATTTAATATTCACTAGCTCGCTCATCAGATCGTCGTAGGAATGTAGATCGAATTGATTGTGTAGTGCTCGGACATACTCTGGCCATCGAGGGAGCTCTCGAGTAAGTCGCATCTTCATGAAAACTTGATGCCACTGAAGAGCTCGTCCTTCTAGATGAACAGCAGCCATTCGAACCTTAGCATCTGTTGGTGTTTCGTCCACCTCGAAGAATTGCTCGCGTCTGTAAATCCAGCCTCTTAGGTCATCCCCGTTAAACTTTGGTAATTTGCTAGAGCATTTGGTCGGCAGCTGATAGGTCGAATTCGAACGATCCTCACGCCTGTCGCATACGCCTCCTCCGATTGAATCAGTTTGGCCAGGTGATTTGTCACCAAAGCTGCAATCATCTGTCGTAAGGTGTCCAATGCTCGTTGATAGAATCATTGTTCTCCTTCATCTTATCACGGAGCAGTTCGACCTCCTTACGCCGCTCAACACCACGAGTTCCTTATGCCATCCTTGAGTACTTGAGATCAAGATCGATGCTCTGATACCACTTGATACAGACTCAATTTCGGGAAAAGGATTTAAAATTGAAAATGGGAACTGAGATTGAAGAAGCAGCTCCGATAATCGACTCCACAAAGTTGTTACAGAAGAGGGAGAGAGAAAACAGAAAAGAAGACGATAGATTCTGGTACAGATCCTCAAAAACATGAATGAATTAGAAGTGAAGATGACATCAGTAATATAGAGATAAGGAAAAAAGCTTCTTGAGTAATTGCGTGTTTATTCTTGATTGAAATCATCCTTGCTGCTTGCAATTTTATTTGAGCTGGTAACATATACGCAGCAGAAATTAAAATTTTATATCAACATATCAATCCGATTCCACCAAGATCCATGCGAAGTAAACTTAACTCGTTCGTAGAGATCATACCTGATATTAGACCGAGGATGATTGTATTTAAATACCAAAGTATGGTATCTCTACCGATATCCACCAAGAACTTGACCAAAGAATCAGTGGCGGAGCTAGCTTGTCTAGTCAGTGGGGTGCACTTACCACTTATTTTTAGAAAATTTCAATTGGCCCCATTACCCACTATTTTTCTAAAATTTCACTGGGTCCTCATAGTATAAGTTTCTTTACTTTTCATCCTACAGTTGTAAAATTTCAGTAAATTATTAATAATTTTTTTTTCCAGTGGGGTCCAGTGACCCCACTGGACCTCACGTGGCTCCGCCACTGCAAAGAATCGACCTTTAAGTAGCTAGAAGGTATCGACCGACGTAACTTGATTCACTATTTTACGACGAAAGCAGAAAGATTTTTCTCTTCACACGTTGATGCTGTAATTCTCTCGATAAATGTAAGGATGAAGATCCCCATATAAGTCCACGGCTTCTCCTTTTGTAAAACAATTCTTTATAATTATAACTAAATCTCATTTAATTAATTTGCTTGCCATAATTTGAGATCATATCCCATGATTTTAGCAATCATGAGCTAATCATAGAAAAACTCTAGTATGATCAATATAGCTACCTTTATATGCTATATTGTTTATGATTAGTCCTTAATTTAAGGTGATGGCCGATTTCCTTCTACCCAAATCTTTAAAGTACATATATATATATATATATATATATGTATATATATTTATATATATATATATATATATATCGCATATATTTATCGTAAGTCCATATGTTATATGTTATTTGAATCTCATTTATATTCGTATTATATGATGATCAAATAGATTACTTCATAATTGATTTATCATCATACTTACATCTCTATGTAATATACAAAATATTAGTTTCTTTGGTGCATTTCTTTTGGTGTGACTTAGTAGGATCCATGTCACGTTGGCAATATAATTAGATCTCATCTAATTCTATAAATCATAAGCGGCACCTAGCAAATACATTAAGATTACCCAGGTGATATAGATAATAAGTATCTCAGATACTTATCACCATCCTAAAGCAATAATTGCACTTGTCAATTCCTTGTCGCATAATATCCTAAATAAGTTTAAGGTTGGAACTTGTCATCATTGCAAACTTATTTATTTCTTGATTCCAAATCGTAAAATATGATTGATCTTAATCGCATGCATGCATTACGCTATCACTTTTATCAAGGGGCCCGTGGATATTATCACTCATAAAATATGAGTGAAAAATATTCTTGATGAACATAATCCACTGCACTAGTCATGCTTGTCGTAACACCACCTGTATATTTACTTTTACAGCTAACGTTGAGCGATACTAACAGACACGCATTTCTAGAGTTGAAAAATGAACATCTCATATTATAGAATCCGAGGCACGTATGAAATATTAATGACACACACACAATCCATAATATGTTTCATTTCGGGTCTATCCATTATCACAATCACCATAATATATCGGTGTGATTAAATTGATAACTCTTTATCAAATAGATTGTAGAATACAACAATCATTTAATCCACACATTAATCTTAAACGTGATAATTAGTGTTCCATGCTAAAAATCAAGATTAATGATAATTTAGAGTAAATATTATATATTTCTACAATCTAAGTCATCGACTTAAATGAGCCATAAATAATTAATTAACTCAAGGAACAAAATGATATAAACCATCCAATCTGTGAAAATAAAAAGCGCAAAATGATATAAACCATCCATCTGGGTTTCGATCCAGCATTCATGTGCGCTCGCCTGCACACAAGTCGACAGGTTTGCACCTCTGTGCGCACGCGATCGACACACATGTGGTATAATATGTTACTTAAAGTAAAATGCACAAGCATATATAAGGTGCGTCTGATCAAGCAACTTCTTCAATATGAGATTCCCACTTTTATTTTCCCTCGAAATAGTTCACATTCACAAGCCCATAGTAAAGTCCACTTGCTTTAATAATTAACCTAACAGTACCTAATTCCAAAATATGTTTCTATGTAAGCATGGTGTGCATTTCTTCAATATGTTATTAATTAAATACGTTTTTCTATGGTACCTATTTCTGATATGATGTAACTTCAATCAAACCGGTATTTATGCGTAAACATTTTCTTCTCTAACTACATAAAAAATGCTGATAGAGATCTGAAAAAGGCAAAGTATTGTATGGTTTTATATATAATATCTTGCATACGAGATATTTTAATATAGCTGCAACGATGTAACTTGCTATAATATTTTAATATTTTTATTTTGGCTCTAATCATACATTAAGATAAGATGGTGGGCAAAGTATCTTATGCATAGTTCATAGTACATTGAATAGTTTGGCCACATTCATTGGGGAGTTCTTGAAAGGGTGTGTCATAACCACTCGACGGCCTTACGAATTCACATGTTATCATTCGTTGTGCACATTAAAATCTGTACAGGCATTGCTTGAACTTAACACTATATAAATTAGGGTTATTCTTTGCCGTAAGAAGTGAACTTAGATAGATTCACTTTTGGTATCTTTTCTTCCCGCTCCAATATTGTTGAAGATCAAGTTGAACCATGGAAGTTTCCACTCCCCGCTGAAACTTAGGGCAGCGTATCGCGCCTCTCGATTTTATTTTTGTGTTTCGTCAAAGTTCACAACAATTAATCTAAGAAGTTGCCATGGCTGTTAGGAACTGAAACCAAATCCTACATCACTTCATGCATTTACGAATTCATGCATTTATATGCAATTAATTTTGTAGAGATGAATATAGATAATAATAACAATAATAGTAATAATAATAATTGGTTAAGGCATTATGAGTGATAGTATGGAATAAATAGTGGAAGTGACCTTTGTATCAGTAAAGAAGTTCTCGACACTTAACCTAAAAGTATTGAATGCCTAAAGTTTTCGATGTGTACTCAAACAAGATCAAAAGCTATTGGTTGAACTCTAAATGCAAGTTTCCGGTAAAGGCTAGGCGAGGAACAAGTTTTCGTTAAGATTATAAGAGAAAAGTTTTCGTAACCATCATATAAGAATAAGTATTGAATAGAATTAAGTTTGCAACAAGAACCTCAAGGGAGGAAAGTTTTCGATAAAAAGATAACTATTAGCATATAGGTAGCATGAGAGGTAATTATATCATCACCAACTTGTCACATCACCTTTCTCCAATATATATCCTAACATGAAATTAAACAACTAAGAGAAAACTCTCGTGGAAGTAAAAAGAAACATCAGTGAAATAAACAACAAGAGTCGAACGAAGGAAAAAGGGAATTCTTAGACAAAACTTTCGAAAGGTTATAGGTAGTGAGTTATGATTTTTCGTGATTTACATATATATATGGCATATAGAGATAACTATGTTATTGGAATGATTGAACATATTAGGGTTTGGAAGAAACAGTGAAATAACAGTGAAATAAACAACTAGAGTTTACTTGTTAAGCATAAGAGGTTTTTCGTAACCTTAGATGTATTAAATTATTCAGTATTAAAAAGGGTTACCTATATGTTATTGGAATGATTTTGATATTAGAACATATTAGGGTTTGGAAGAAATTCGAAGCCTTTAAAGAGGCTAGGCAAAAATTATAAGAAATTTTCAATAGACAACATATCTAGAAAACCCTAATTTTTCTAAGTATGGTTACGATTATGTGGGTTCCACAATAAAATAAGAATATTAGTGATTATTGATAGATGAAATATTCATGGACTTTGATGTATTTAGGATGTATTAATTTCTGCAATTAGGATAGTATTCAAAGATGAGTAGAGTGGTAGATTAATTTTGGTATTGTAAATTTTCGGTATATGAACATTTAGCATGTTAATGATTAAGTATTTGGGGTTTTCGGCATTCTATCTAGTTCTCGGCATTATCTATTTTGGTTAGAAGGTTTTCGTGTATTTGAAATTGGAAAGTTTTCGTAACTCAAAAGAGTTTTAGTACCTTAATAAAGTTTTCGGCATGTTTGCATATAAAGAAGTTTTCGTAAATCATGAACTTTTCGAGTCTATGAGAAAGTTTTCGATATTCAAGTTGAAGTTTCGTTGAGGTCTGAAGATTTCGGTGTTAGGGAAAACCTTTCGGCACTAACCTTTACAGTAAAGTTTTCGGTATTTTAGATTTAATTGCTTGAAAGTTTTCGGTAAGGGTTTCAAGGTTCTCGATAAAATCATGAAGTTTTCGGCACTCTTTTATAAGGTTTTCGGTATAGCCATTTCAATAAAGTTCTCGACATTAGGTCTCTCCAACAAAGTTTTTGATACATTTCAAAAAGTTTTCTGCACTCTTTATAAGGTTTTCGGTATTGCCTAATGTGAGGAGTTTTCGGTAGCAAGCCTACACAACAAAGTTTTCGATATACCATGCACAAATTTTTCGGTGTAAGCATTGTAAAGTTTTTATATTGTTACTTCAATGAAGTTTTCCGTATAGGCCAAAGAAAGTTTTCGGCATCTAGGTCACATATCAAGTTTTCGACATTGAGCATTTACAACAATGTTTTCCGTACCAAGTTTTCAAAGAAAGTTTTCGGCATGTGGTTGTTTAGAATATTTTCGGCATTCAATAGATTTTTGATATTTTAGGGTTTTCAACACATAATAGTTACGGTTGTCCGTAATATTTTCGGTACAGTATAATTTCTAGATTTCAGTACAGGTTTTGACCTTAACTAAAATATAACTTCTAAGCCAAGAGTCGGATATATTATACTAATAAACAGAAAGGTAAAGACTACGGATAGGAATGATCATGCATAATAAATCATGCATATCAGACACAACATATCATTATAGGAATTTCGTATTTACCAGATAAAATGATTATATAGGGTCAGGAGTCTGATAAGGGCAAGGAAAAGCCGAGTGACGAACAGGAGTATAAGCGGAACTTTTAAGTATGATATGCAACACGTATTTATGTGTCTTATGTGCTCTATATGAATTAATTGATTGATTATTGATTTCATGATATACATGTTACGTGGACTGATTTACTTTATATGATGCAACGTGCTTTTATTTGATAATTGTGATTTGATAGATTAATGATATATGAGTTATGTAAAGGTATATGTATAGCACCGCATACATATAAAATGAAAATAAAAGCTGTTATGACTGCTACGACTACGGATGATACGATACGGACGCTATGGCATACATCCCTACAAATCGGGGGATTTACAGTCCTGTACAGGCACACATACATCCCTACAAATCAGGGGATTACGGAATGGTTATAGAGTCCCATGCATGGGCGCCCACTGGGCTTACAGTACAAGTCTAGCCAGTCTATAATTGGAGTATAAAAATAAATGGACATATAGAAATGCATTGATCTAAGGATCATATGAACGATGGTTATGTGAACGATGATTTCGTGATTGAAATGGTTACGTGATGAAATGTATGACTGAAAGGTTTATGGCAATTACGAAATGGACTCATTTCACGTTATAGTTTATTTGTTATTCATTAACATGTTTCTATTATACTCTGAATTGTTGTCTTCACAGTTGTGTAGATAATTATCAGGCAACGTAAAACGTATCCTCATACAAAGCATGGATTCAAGGTTGGCCGTGTAATACCCGTAAAAAATTTAATACGGGACTTATGAGGCAATTGACAATGTCTTGGTTATGTTGAGAGTATGTTTTGATGAATAATTCGAAGTTTTAAATATAATAATAATAATAATAATAATAATAATAATAATAATAATAATAATAATAATAATAAAAGTTATAGAAGGTTTTTAAAATTTATTATAATGAGTAAATGACAATAATCAATAACTAAAATATCATATGAAAGTGAACTTTACCTAATCTTGAGGAAATGTCTATACCTAGCATCCAAAGCTTATCCATATCTCATAAAAATAAAGAAAAAGAAACAAAACAATAAAAGAGACAAATGCTTAATACAAACTAACAAATTACGCATGAGAGTGAGTAATACCTAACCCATGAGAAAATCTCCTCATCTATTTGTCATCATGAGACCAAGTTTCAACTATAATTATGCTTAGAACAATAATTTCAATCGAGCTAGGAATACCTAAACAAACTTCGGACGTGAGGTAGGTGAAAATTTCAACCACGACACGTAAATAATTATTTGATGTTCGGGTTGTAGGTGAAAAATCACCTATAATTCGTCAGCGTTTTAGATATGTATTCGACATGTGTTTATGTGTTCATGTAGGTATCATGCTTATATATATGTGTGTATGTATCTATATATATATAATATATATATATCTTTCATGGAGTATGGATACTTCTCGTGAGATATATGCTAAGTGTAGAAACCAAGTCTTTATATTTATATTTTGTGTGAGTTTATGTGAGACTTAGAAGTTGTACTCATGGTATTGATGTTTATATATATGTATATATATATATATATATATAAATAAAAATAATAGGAATCATTTTTGAATTTTGGTCAACCTCTCGAAACTTGTTCTTAGAAGAGAATTATTGAATCTTTAAGATATTTTTTTTAACACAATTTAATTTTGACTAAATAAGATTTTGGATGTTGGTGTTAATAAGTATTTTCGATAGTCATAAAAATTACCGGACAGTAAGTTTGAATGTTTTTAATCAAATTTTTTGGTTCGATTATTTTTCGGACGCTTAGATGTCTTTTTGAATATTAAATTTTCGAACTGTTAAGAAAATTTTGGGTCGAAAGATTTTTGTTGTTCAAGTTATTCTCGAACTTTGAATCTATTTTAGAGTCAGAAATATTCTTATCATTTAAAATACACTTTGGAATAGTTAATTTTCGGATATGAGGATATTCGGGTCTTGTATCAACTATTGACGTGCGAATTTAAATTATCTCGTCTTTGGTCAAATTTTCGAGTGCAAAGGATATTTGAGTACTTAGTCGAAATTTCGGCAGTCAATACTATTTTCGAGAAATATATTTTAAGGCGATGTTGTATTTCATTTACATAACACATGCATACCATATTAGTACAAGGGGTGAGGATCGTGTTGATACGGTGGGATTTAGAGTGCTGACGAGTGGGAAAGAAAGTGATAGATATTTTGTTGTGGACTGTGCAATAGAGTTGAGGTTAGTACTCAGGCGCCACTCGGGAGGCAAACGTGAGTGACCTGCCTACCCGTTAATTTTATCGGAAGGAGCGACCTGGTAGGGTAACCTAAAGTGAGTGACCTAATGTACCATGTGCGCAACCAGTGTAGGCTACCGTGGGAACATGAAGAACCTCGAGAAAGAGCGACCTAACGTGAGTGACTTGCGTAGGCTACCTGAGTGTACGAATTCCCTGATCCCGTGTCCTTATTGTGAGCGCGTGGTGCCGAGTTTAACCTGAGGCCCTGTCGAGATGTGTTGAGATGAGATAGAATGAGATGAGAGTAAAAAGTCGAGCGTGAATTTCATGTGAGATGTATTGGGAGAGGTGTTGAGCGTACATTGATTCATGCATATTTTTACCTACTGAGCATTGGCTAAGGGTTTATGTGTTGTAGGTATGATCGAGTCCGACGATGAGATTCGTCGCAACTGAGGCGGGCTGAAGGCGGCGACTCCACGGGCTTTTGAGGGTGGGACTGTACATGGATGAAGACCTGTGAAACTGTATTGGGGGTTTAATTTGCGTTTTTAATATTTCGTATCTGAAAACTCTGTGCTACGTTGAATTTTATAAAACAACTTTTAATATAATATTTTATGCAAAGAAAAATTTTTGTAAAACGGGTTTTCTACGAGTTTCGTTGCAAAATCCGCCATTTACTATTATTAGAGAGTGAGGGTCGTTAAAGGCGGCTACGCTCTCCTCCTGCTCCCCCTCTGTTCATCATTAGCATATAGTCTAGAAATAGTAGAGACTATTATAGTTTGCAACTCGTATAATATGTACTTATATGTACAATATTGTGAAGGGAACTAGACCAGATGTACGTCTCCGTTTTGTTAAATGGAATAGTTACAGAAAGCGCGAAAAATTTTATGTGGATATTTTATAGTTGTTTATAAAGGTAATAGGAAACGGGGCGCTACAATGGCTGAATACAATAATCTCTTTGATGATGACGTCCTGCTAGAAGACGACAATGATAAGTTCGACCAAGAGGAAGATGTGCAACTTTCACCACTGATCCCACCGTCGGAGAACAATAGCGCACCCCTTTCAAATGCACCTCCTCCGGGAAATTAGGGGAATGGTCAAATTCCAAACATACCCACCAGAGAAAATTTAAATGGAAGATCTCAAGGTAGAAATCCTGGAGGTAATCTGAACCCAAAAACTGACATTGGAGGAAATGGAGTTGGGGGGGGGGGGGGTGGATAGAATTATGTGTTGACTGCACAACTCCCCCAACTGGTTTCGTGAGGTATTGATATGATTGAAGGTGTGAACTATAAGAGACGAAAAGAGAGGATGTTTTCCTAGTTAGTTATGCATGGTCTTGAGACCCCTATCACTGAAAACTTTAATTACACATCTTGGGAAATGACTAATAAGACTTGCCGAAGTTCCATCCTTGCATCTCTCTCAAATCTACTCTTTGATATTTATGCGGGATATAATAGTGCAAAGATTTTTTTTTCTGAAACGATAGCAAATTTTATAACTGTCAAAAGGAAATTACATGGCTTAGTAGCCCAGGCGCCTTCTGCTTACACACTGCACAGATAGGCCAAATCTCCCAAGGAGTAATGACACGACGTCACAGACACAACATCACGGTGGAACCAAAACAAAAAACAAAGGCCAAAATGCTCAGCTGAAAAGTCTAGAACCAGAAAAAAGAAAGACAAGCCCTGCATTGATAACAAGTACCCTACAGTGGCCGCAGATAAAACAATTCAAAAATGATTCAAGTTAGCAAACATCCATGAACTCCGCCCACTCAAATCCAGCAAGTTCGATAACAGTCAGCTCATCACGTCATTTCCCTTTGAAGATCCACAGATTACGAGTCTTCCACAACATCCAAAGAATGTAAACCGAAAGTTGAACACGATGTAGAAAGGTATTCTTGTTAGGCCCAGAGCAGAGCTCGCCCCACCAGTCCTTGAAACTCCCCACTTCATTCATACAATTCAAAGAAACATGAGCCATTTTCCAGATATTGCAGGCTCTCGAGCATTGGAAGAAAATATGCTCCAAGGATTCCTCTTTTTCCCCACACAGTGAGCAGATAGGATCAATGTACACTCCTCTTCTTTTCAAATTAAGCTTAGTAGGTAGAACATTGTGTATACATCTCCATAGGAAATGCTTCAGCTTGTTCTTAATTCTCACCTTCCAAACACTGAGCCATAACCTTTTCATGTTCTCCCCTCGATCACTTCCTTCACAAGCATTACTCGATTGTGCAGCTTTAGAAACAAGCAGATTATAAGCAGAGTGGACTGAACACTGACTTTTTTCGTCGTTGGTCTAGAAGAGCTTCAGTCCAACCCTCTGTGATGGATGAATGAAGTTTGATAACTTGAAAGTTGAGCCATCCGCAGCTTTGAGAACAGCCCCAGCAGTGAGCACATGCCTCGCTTGAAGCCAACACTTCCACATCCTGACGACGAAGCTTCCGCGGAAACCTCAAAAAGATGCGCCTTGGGAAAATATTTTGCTTTGAGCAGTTTGGCAACCAGAAGGTTAGGCATGGTGATAATCCTCCAGAGCTGTTTGGCAATCAACGCATCATTGAACAGCTAAATGTCCCGAAAGGCAAGGCCACCTGAGCTTTGTCTTTTGATAGCTTGTTCCAAGCCTGCCAATGAAACTTTTGCCCACCTTCTTCGTTCCTTCCCAACCAAAAATCGGCTGTAAATTTGGAGATTTCCTTGCAAAGATGGATAGGGAGCCTGAAACATGACACAACGGAGACAAGAAGGGAATTTGAAACTGCTTTGATAAGCACTTCTTTTCCTGCAGAACTCAGAAACTGTGCCTTCCAGTTGGACACCTTGGTCTTCACGACATCAACCACAAACTTGAAGGTCTCTCGTTTGGTTCTTCCAATGAAGAGCGGAAGGCCGATATACCTAGTCTTCTGCGTCTCCTTGATACCCTCGAAGATTCTAAGTATTTCCTCCTTCACATCTTGCTGAGGATGACGGAAGACTTTGCCAGATTCACCTCTTGAACTGAAACGAAACTGAACATATCCAAGATATCCCTGATAACGAGAGCTTGTTCCTTACTAGCTTCTCCAAACACCAAAGAGTCATCTGCAAATAAGAGGTAAGTAATGACTGACCCCTCCTTACATAGTCTAAGGCCATTAAATTTACCCTATCTCGCAGCTTGGGAGATAAGATCCGATAGGGCTTCAGAAAGGATCAGGAACAGAAAGGGAGATAGAGGATCTCCTTGTCTAATGCCTCTAGAATGAATGATATGGCCACTACTAGTACCCTGAACATTGAAGGAAAAGGATGATGTACTAATGCACACTCTAACCCATTCAATGAACTTAGGATCAAAGCCCATTTTGCTCATAATTTGAGTGAGGAATGACCATTCAACCCTATTGTAAGCCTTAACAATGTCAAGCTTCAAGGCCATAATCCCTTTATTCCCCTTCCTCAAAGAAGAGTTCATGGCCGAACTAGTAATCGAGAAACTTTCCTCATCTTGGAATGACTACAAGCAAACCTTGAAGCATACAAATAAAATGTTGAACATGAATGAGGTCACGAGGCATATCATCATTGGAAACAAGCATACGAAGAAAGTGATAGTTGTGACTATGGAATTCAAGGAAAAGGCAAATCTTGTAGAAGATAATGCCAAAAAGAAATTCCAAAAGAAGAACAACGTGGGCGCCACATCGAGGTTCTTGAAGCCAAACACTAATGGAAATTTCAAGGAAAAAGAATGGTAACTGCTTTGTTTGTGTAAAATTGGGTCACTATGCTTCTCAATGTAGGAAAAAAGGGTTTTAAATCCTAACTTTAAGAACAAGGCAATAAACATGGTTTTCAACAAAAAGGCAATGACACCATTGTTACCATGATACCAGAGATAGACCTTGTGGATAAAGGAGCACAAGATGTTTTGGTGATGGACTCTGGTGTGAAAAAGCACATTTGTAGACACAAGAAGGCTTTCATGGAGTACACATAAATAAAATGGATTAGTCTTTCTTGGGGACTTATATACAACTGAAGTTCTTAGAAAATGCTAGGTGAATATCAAATTTGCATCTGGGAAAGTATTGGCTCTTCCAAATGTGCTTTATGTGTCGAAATTAGGGCAAACTTTGTGTCAGTGACACTGTTCGATGAAGCCGGTGTCAAGACAACGTTTGAATCAGGAAAATTGGTTCTTACTAAAAATAATGTCTTTGTTGGAAAGGGTTATCGGCATAATAACCTCTATGACTCAATGCTAATTCCATAATGAATGAAAGTACTTCTTGGGTTAATTTGTTGGATCCTTATAAATTGTGGTACTTGAGGCTTGGTCATGTGAATGAGTCATATTTAAAAAAGATGACCAAGATTTGACTATTAAAGAACATATATAATACCGAGACCAATAAATGCAAAGTATATGTGGAGTTCAAAAATGGCAAAAAGACTTGCAACAATGGGCAAAGAGAAACTCAATTATTGGAGTTAATTCCTAGTGACATTGGAGAATTTAGAACTTCTGAATTAAAAGGAGGAAAAAGAAAGATTATATAACATTTGTTGAGGATTTCTCGAGATAAACAAGAGTTTTCCTCCTTAAAAATAAGAGTGAAGGTCTTGAGAAATTCATTCTCTACATAGGTAGAGAATAAGTTATATCAAAAATCAAGAGGCTTAAATCCGATAGAGGATGAGAGTATCTTGCAATTAATAATTTCTTTGAAGAAAATGGAATTATCCATGAAAGAACTCCCCCTTATTAACTGGAACTAATGGGATTGCAGAAAAACTCGTACTTTTAAGGAAATGATGAATGTTATGCGTTTAACCGCTCGAGCTCCTCAAGATCTATGGGGAGGAGCAACTTTATCGGCATGTCATCTTCAAACCGCATTCTCATAGGATTATTGAAAAACACCCTATGAGTATTGGAAAGGTTAATGGGGGTGTCTAGCAAAAATCCTAATCACAGAGCCAAAGAAAAGGAAAATCGACTAGAAAACAGTGGATTGTGTCTTTGTCGGATATGCACAAAATTCAGCAGCATATCGTTTCATGGTGATTAATAGTGATGAATACGAAAAAGACACAATACTCGAACCTAAAAACTAAGTTTTTGAAGGAAAGTTTAATGTTCAAAAACTTTCAAAACTTAAAAACTTGGAAGAAGAAATCGAGTTTTTGAGAAAAGAACCTCTTGAATCCAAAAATTTGGATCAAAGTAATCAAATGGCTCATGGACTAAAGAGAAGAATTCAAAATACTTTGGGCTGTGATTATTATATGTATTTGGTTTGAGCAAGAACCAAAACCATATGATGAAGCAATAACCTCAAAAGAATCTCCCAAGTGGAAAATGAAACTTGGGAATTGGTAGACTTGCCAAGAGATGCAAAAGCAATCACAAGCCAATGGACTTGTAAAATAAGTTACTACCTAATGGAGAGGTGTAAAATTATAAGGCACGCTTAGCTGCCAAAGGTCATACACAAAAGGAAAATATAGACTATTTTGATACATTTTCTCATGTGAAAAGAATTGCTTCAATTAGGGTTTGATAGCCATAGCTGCTTCAAATATTTAATCATTCATAACGGATGTAAAAACAACATTTTTAAATGAAGAGATTTAGAAGAAGAAATAAATATGGAACAACTAGATGGTTGTATGATGAAGGGTCAAGACACAAAAGTTTGTAAGCTCAAAAAGTCTCTCTATGGGTTAAAACATGATCCGTTGCAATGGCATGAAAAATTAGACCACATGTTGATAGAAGATGGGTATACATCATAACTGTAGATCGATTCATATATATAAGAGGGAAATGGAAATAGTGTTACTATAACACTATATGTTGACGACATTTAATTTTTGGGACATGTCTAGATGTTGGTAAAGACACAAAAGAATTCTTGTCTTCTAAGTTTGATATGAAATACTTGGGCGAAGCAAAAGTAATTCTCGATGTCAAAATTCATAGAAGGCATGACGGCATAATGATCACACAAGATCATTATGCACTAAAAGTGTTGGATAGATTTTGTTATAATAATGTGAAACCAGTCTCTACACCTTATGATGCTAGTGTTCACCTGACGAAAATAGAGGTGAAGAAGTGAATCAATTAAAGTATTCACAAATTATTGGGAGTTTGCTTCACTTAGCAGACCTGATTTGGCATATGCGGTAGCAAGGTTAGAAAGATATACAAAGAGTCCAGTGAGAGTTTGATAGGCCTAACTCGAGTTCTTGGATATGTCAAAAACACAATTAATTATGCATTGCTTGAACTTAAACCTATAAATTAGGTGTTGTTCTTTGCCGTAAGAGGTGAACTTGGATAGATTCACTTTTGAAATCTTTTCTTCCTACTCCAACACTTCTGAAGATCGAGAACCCTTGAAGTTGCCACTCCCTATGGAAACAATTTCTTCAAGCAACATATCGCGCATTTCGATTTTATTTTGTGTTTCAAGTTCACAACACGATGCGCTTGTGCTTCCATGTTTCCTAAATGGAACAATAATGTTTCGAAACTGCTGAGGATAAGTTATCAAGCAAAGCATATTATGTGTAGAGTTTGATTCAATTGAATGAGGATCCAATTCAGCGTTACGTTATTTTGTGTTTCAAGTTCACAACACGATGCACTTGTGCTTCCATATTTCCTAATTAATTTCTTGAACTTTTGGGCTGTCTTTCAAGTGTGCGAATGAACCCTTCAGTGGTATGTAGTCAAATTCTAGAAAATTCATTTCTAATCAATAATAGTATTAAGAAGTTAGAGACTCTTAGTTCCAATTTTTCTTCTGATTACGTCGTTGAAAGATTGCTTAACCCTGAAAAATGTCTTAGAATTATGTAGATTTCTTGTCGAATATAGGGATCTGATTGCCAACAGTAGCTCCCCCGACCCCATCTAGGGATGGCATTGGGAGGGTCTAGACCCGGACCCGCCTAGACCCGGATCCATCTAGGCCCGCCCCTAATGAATCGGGTTTTTTTCTATTCGGGTAATGGGGCGGGTAACGGGTCCGAAAAATCTCAACCCGGCCTGGTCCGGGGCGGGTCTCGGGTCTTGGTAAACCCGTTCCGAGACCCGCCCCGATATATTTTATATTTAAATTTATTTTTATTGTATATATATGTATAAAGTGTTTGAATTATTAATAAAAAGCTTCGTAGCCTACTCGATAAGTCTTTAGTTAAGTTATTATAGGTCATGAGATTGAATTCTAATTTTGTTCTATTTAAAAAAATTCGAATTGGAAAACAAAAAATAAATAGCTTTGTTGCGTTCGGGTCCAGGCCCGAGGCGGGGCGGGGCCCCGGATCCCTTTAAAAATGATCGGGTCGGGTCCCGGATCCGGCCAAACCCGACCCATACCCGCCCCGCGCCATCCACATCCTCAAATTAGTGCTGGATTTAATTAATTGTTCCCGTTGCCATCCCTAATGTCCCATCCTCAAATTAGTGCTGGATTCAATTAATTATTGGTGGAATATTTTGAATCGCAGGCTCATTTGCTGATCAACTATTCATTTCCATACCCAATAATTGAGGGAAAAAGACGACGACGTAAATGTTTATAAAACTGTCACGCTTACCGAAAAGGGTAAGCAACGTGGTTTTGTCTGCCTTTCGAAAAAAATACTACAAGACAAACCATGTATTGTATAATTATTTATTTATATATTTGTTTATATGAACAACACATGTAAATTAATTACAACTTAGAAATTTCAACGATGGATACGACGGTGTCGCTGGTTTTCAAATTTATCCTCATTAAATTACCAGTAAAGCATTCAGCAACTTTTGAAAAAGGAAAATCAAATAATAAATGATATTTATTGTTTTTGGCCGTTGCATTGTAGCCAGTTCACTTCAACAGTCTCTCTCTCTCGTGTAGGTTGAAGGTATTCATTATTTCTTATTAAACAAAGATAGCTAAGGTCTCCGAAGTGATAATTGATAAACGTATTCTTTTGCATTTATCTTTGTTATAGATGAGCCGTTTTCGAACACATTAGAGTCTTTTTTCAGGATTTTGTTACTTCTAAATGTTTTTATGATTTTGTAGGACTTCAAAACGATAATTGGAACGGACCGAACGGAAACGAATTCTAAAGAAAAAAGGGGGGAAGCTCAACATGTTTAAGGCCCGTTAAATAGTTTCCAGCCCATAAGATGTTAGCCCAACACCGGCCCATTTAAGCCTTAATTAAAGAAGTGGGACCTTCCTAAGAAAATAGAGTTTGTGCAACGTACGTCATATGATTTTCCTTCAAAGACACAATCGAGAATTAGCAGCTCAAGAGATTTTTCACGTGGCTCAAGGAATCCAAAGTCAGGAACAAGATCGATCAAAGGCTGCTAATAAATTTCTATGTTGGGTTTGGATGGCTATAAAAGGAGCATCATCGAATAGAACACAGATGCACACGAAAGAGGCCATATACACGACCTATCAGCTGGGTGTATTCTTTGCTAGGCCGAGCTGTGAGCAGCGAAGGCAGCGAGGCAAGCACAACAGCGGGCTGCGGCTCGACTGCGACTGTGAGTCGAGGGAGCTGCTGTGCTTTGTTCAAACGGCTGGTTTGTGTGGGCTGTGGCTGATCTGTGGACTGCGAAGTAAAGGCGAGGCAGATGCTTGGGCTGCGACGGGCTGCGGGCATAGGAGGAGCAGCGAACGGACAGTGCAAGGAAGGGCAAGAAAAGGTAAAAAGCTGAGCGTCCACCACCTGTTCGGGAAAACTCCTCAACGAAAATTCAGGGAAGAAATATGGTTTTCTCTTTGTTATTTACGGTCCTCGTTATGTTGATGTTTCATATGAGCGGCTAAATCCCGTAGTATTTGAGATTAGATTAACCCTAGCGATATCGTACGTATGTTGAACGTATTATTAATATGCTTTTTATTATGACTCGATTACGATTTTATGCTATTGTTTTGATTATGTCTATGTTGTCGAAATAATTGTCGGGAAATCGTACGCTACGCTCGAGAGAGGGGCGACGATTAGACCACTCGTAAACGAGCGGAATAAACTCATCACACCTCTCCTAAAGAGGTTACCCCCAATTCAGATGTGGTGATATTGGATTCTGGGGACACGGTTGCTGAGAAAGTTACCTCCCCTTCTCCGTCAAACGCACCTGCGCCAGCCAAGAAGAAACGCAAGACCTCCGTGCGAAGGGCAAGAAGCCACATTCAGGAGCAGCTCCTCCTCCGCCTGCATCTTCTGAGTTTGTTCCATTCATGCATCAAGGAAATGGATGGGGGGTTGTCAGTCGCGACGACGGGAAAATGGTGCTCACCCTTCCCAATAACTACGACATGATCAACCTAGAGGACAGGGTGAACTTTATGCCCGCCCTCGTGCCGATCGAGTAGCAGCGAATGCTCTTCGGCAATGGCACCCACTATTGTGCAGATGTGACTCTTATCCCTGATTTCTCCTTATTTGCTACCTTTCGCTACTTGTTGATTATTACTTTGGTCATGCTAGCTATCCTTTTTGCTGCCTACTCTTCTGTCTGCAGCTTCGAATCGCGGTTGGGGAGCTGATAGTTATGCGTCGGTTGTTGGTCGCTGGGTGAAACCTTAAAATAGCAGAATCTCGAGATTGCGAAGCTGAAGAAGGAGGTTGCGCAGGGGAAGAACGAGAAAGCGAACCGCCTTAAGGACTTGGAAGCTCAAAGTGTAGCTGCTCTTGCTGCCAAGGAGAATGAGCTCGCGTCCCACCTGAACCGGCTTGTGGAGAACAGCAGGCTTTGATCGATCGTAAAGCCAAGGACTTGCTAGTAAAGAAGGAGGTGGTTATGAAGGCTAATCTGGAGCGAGCTTGCGATGCTGAAGTGGCGAAGGAAGTGTAGACGCGGCTTAAAGCAGTGCGTCAGAAAGTGCATTTCACGGGCAAGCTGGAGGGGATCCAGCTCTTCCAAAATCATCTTCCAGCCTCTCCCATTGGTCGGGAATTTGTGGCCCAGCTGAGTCAGCGTTGGCGCCCGGGCTATCTGAGAGATACTCTCTCTCTCTGATGGACTTTCTGCCTTATATGCAGCACTACTTCTTGGGAGGTTTCGCCGCTGGACGGGAACCAGCTTCTACCTTGGATGTAGCAATGGCGGATATGAGCGCTCCCCCGACCTTCCAAGGAGATCCGGAGGCAGCTCCTAATCCCGACTCCTGGCTCGCCGAAGTGCCTAGTTGCTCTGTTGCTTTGCTGGAGGTCTCACCTGAGGTTCTCCTTGGCCAGCTTTCCGAGCTGGAGCAACAATGTTTATCTACAGCTCCTGAGATTCCCGACTCCACGCTGGTTCCAGTGCTCCGCCTTCTTAAACTGCTCACTGTTCTCTGCTTCGAACAATTTGTGTTATTTTGTTTTCTGGACTTTTAATGTTGCTGTGGTGGTTGAACCTTTTGTGCTGTTTTCTTTTTCGGACCCTTTCTACTGTTTTTCTAATCGAACCATTTGCGTAGCTTTGATATGCATGGCTTCGTGGCTTGTTTTCTTTGTGTTTTGCCAATGCCTCGGCTCCGTTCTTTTAGAACTTCACATTTTTGGGACCCTTGTTAATGTCGGGGCTCGTGTCACCGCCACTCTCCACTCCGCTACTTCGATTTGTGCTGATGTTTATCAGCAAATTCGAAGTATGTGAAGGGTATGCCTTCTTATTTGCCAACTTCCATCTTTCCTCGCATGTTACACTTTGGTGGTCCGCGTCAGGCCTACTTTGTAGACTGCGGTACCCAAAATATTCCCTCAGGGGATATGTCTACTCCACATGCACCCTTTTCCCAACATCCCATTGCGTTTGCATTAAAAACCTTCCTCCAAAGGGTTATATTGACAAATGAAAATACGTACCTGTGAGGCTCCTGGATAGGCTAAATCCATCAACCCTCTTTTTTTTTATTTTCGTCAGGTCCGTAGAGTACCGGTAAAGCTTCCCATTTTGTATGGGGCCAGTGTTGCTTGTTTCCTCTTCTACTTAGGGATGAGCGAGCCTAGTAGCTCTTCTTTAGTACCTGGAGTAATCCAGGGCCAGCAAGGTTTACCCGGGCTGATCCGGGGCCGATAGGGAATCTTTGTGGTGCCAACAGGTATCGATCCAGGGTAACCTGGAGCCTGGGCGTTTTTTGTCGTGGCCAACAGGTATCAACCCGGAGTAATCTGGGGCTTGGGCTTATTTTGTGTGGCCAACAAGTGTCAACCCGGAGTAATCCGGGGCTTGGGCGTATTTTGCGCAGCCAACAGTGTCAACCCGGAGTAATTCGGGGCTTGGGCGTATTTTTCGTGCAGCCAACAAGTATCAACCCGGAGTAATCCGGGGCTTGGGTGTATGGTCATCAATCGGGAGGAGAGCTGGACATAAGTTTTCAAACAAAACATCCTTCATTCAGAGGGCGGTGCCTCGTTAAACCTTGCCAAGTAAAACCCCCTTGGGATAAAACCTTGGCGAAGGAAAAAGAGTACACCTACTTGTTTGAATTATGTACAACTTCTCTACCACACTAAGCATAGTACTCCTTCAGCTTCGATATGTTCCAGGGACGTGTCACTTCATGCCCTTCCCTATCCTCCAGCTCATAAGCACCTCCCTCCAGAATACGCACCACCTTGTAGGGGCCTTCCCATGTCGAGTCTACCTTCTTCAGCGGTTTGAGCACATCTGCTAGCCTCAGAACTAGGTCTCCCACCTGGAACTGTCTGGGTCTTATTTTGCGATCATAGGCGGCCTTCACTTGACTCTTGTACATTTCCATTTTTATCAAGGCCAGCTCCCTTACTTCCCATACTATGTCCAGATCTTCCATTCTAAGCTGCACATTCTGCTCTTCTTTGTAACGGATGACCCTATACGTCTCCATTATGATATCAGCGAGTTTTCAAGGCTGCTGATCCATAGACTAGTTGGAAAGGTGTCTCCTCCGTGGCTTCTCGCGGAGTAGTGCGTGCCCATAACACAGGATCTAGAGATTCCAGCCATCTGCCACCCTCCTGCTTCAATCAGTCCTTTATATCTCGAAGGACGGTACGATTGGTAACTTCCACCTATCCATTGGCCTGAGGATGTCCCACCGAAATGAATCTCTGCAGTATCTTCATTCCTTTGCAAAATTCACGGACCCTAGCTCCGCAGAACTGTGTACCGTTTTTAGAGACGAGGATCAGAGGAGCTCCAAACCTGCAGCAAATATGATGCCATAGAAATACGTTAGTATTGACACTACCTTAGCCTCCACCCATTTACTGGAATAATCGATAGCCACTATGATGAACTCCTTCTGGGCCTTTGCTACAGGCATAGGCCCGAATATATCTATTCCCCACTTATCAAATGGACAAGGGAATGCATAACTCCCAGTTCCTCCGCAGGTACGTGAATCTTCGGACCCTGTTTTTGACAGTTTTGGCATCGCCTGACCAGCTCCTTAGCATCTCTTAACAATGTTGGCCCGAAGTATCCCGCTCTAATCACTCTCCGAGCTACGGCCTTGTATCCAGCATGATCCCCGGTACACCCCTCGTGGACCTCTTCTAACACCATCATCCCCTCTTTCTTGGACAAACGGGCATATGAGTGGGCAAAAGCTTTCTTATATAGTTCATCTCCGACGATGCAGAACTTCTATCGGTGTTTCCCTGCATCCTTATGTTTAGGATTACGCAGGGCCTCTAGTATCGGAGCTCTAGAGTCTTCTTCCTCCTCTACACATCGTACTTGCTCCTTCCAGTCCTCCCTACTGGACGTGAGCATAATAACATTCCTGGTTCCCTCTGGTACTACAGCGCTGGCCAGTTTCACTAAATAATCTGCCCGACTGTTTTCCTCTCGAGGAATTTGTCGTATTTCAAAACTGTCGTATCTCAATTGCACCACTCGTTCGGAGTACCTTACCATCTTATTCTTAGCCTCGTAATTCCACTGAACTTGCTGGGCCTCTAACTGGGAATCTGAGTATATAACTACTCATGTGGCTCCAGAGCTATTGAGAATTTCCATCGCCTTCACTAAGGCCTCATACTCAGCTTCGTTATTGGACGCCGGGAAGTCAAATGTTATAGCAAACTGTAGTTCATCCCCTGAGGCGTAATAACGAAGATACCTGACCCTTCCCCTGTCGATGTTGATGAGCCGGCGACATAAGCTTTCCAGATTAGTGCCATTTCTCCTCAGGTGGATTCCAACACGAAGCCCGACACGACTTGTCCTTTGATGGCAGGTTGACTTTCAAACTCGACATCATATCCCACCGGAAAGGTCTGGCCTACTTAAAGTCTATTTCACAGGTAAATTGGTGCGTACCCGTACTTTGTGAGATAAGAAGTTGTGACGTAACCTCGGACTGACACCATCACCGCCAAGGCTGCTTTCTCTATTTCGGAGTACCTGCCCTCAGCTCCGTGCATCGTCTTATTCACGAAGTACACTAGCCTCTGGGTGTCTCCTTCCTCCTTCAGGAAAACAGAACTCACAGCGTACTCCTTTGAGGAAAATATAAGATTAGCTCGTCGCCAGGTAATGGCTTGGTTCGTAATGACATATTATGTAAATAATCTCTTAGCCCTTTGAATGCCGCTTGGCATTCTTTCGTCCATTCGAACTGGCATCCTTTCCGAAGCACTTTGAAGAGGGGAAGCTCCTATTGGCAGACGTAGTGATGAACCTGCTCATGGCTGCTTATCTGCCCGTCAGACGTTGAACCTCCTTAACATTCTGGGGCGGTTGCATGTCTCGCCTTTACTTTGTTGGCGTTCACCTTCCTCTCTTTGTTACCATGTATCCTAAGAACTTCCCTAACTGTACTCCAAAGTGCACTTCTCAAGATTCAACTTCATACCACTCTTCCTAATGGTCTGAAAGGCTTCCTCTAGGTCAGAGACATGATCCTTAGCCCATGTCGACTTGACCAGCATGTCGTCGACATAGATCTCCATATTACGTCCTAGTTAGTCTTTGAATACCGTTTCAACCATCAGTTGGTAGGTCGCTCCTGCATTCTTGAGCCCAAAAGGCATCCGGACATAGTCGTACGTGCCGCCTGCTGTAACAAAGCAGACCTTATATACATCGCCTGGGTTGAGCTTGATCTGGTGGTATCCTTGATAGGCATCTATCATGCTCAGCATCTCACAACCAGATGTGGAGTGGACTAACTGATCTATCCTTGGTAGTGGGTAATGGTCTTTGGGACATGCCTTATTGAGATCGAAGAAGTCCACACATATTCTCCAAGAACCATTCTCTTTCTTCACCATAACAACGTTAGCTAACGAAGAGGGAAACTGCACATCCTTAATGTGTCCGGCCTTGAGTAGCTTCTCAACCTCAACTTTAATACCATGATCCTTTCAGCCCCGAACTATCGAAGTATCTGCTTTACTGGGTGGCTTCCCGAGATTATGTGCAGGTGGTGCATGGCTATCTCCGGGTCTACCCCCGTCATGTCTGCTGGCGAGAAGGAAAATAGGTCGGCATTCCGTCTCAAGCACTCGATCAACTGTACCGACGTCTCATCGTCCATCTTCGTCCCCACTTGGGTGGTGAAACCCTCCTTACCTGGATACAACTCCACTGTCATTAGCTCTTTATTAGGTTGAGGTTGCAGTCGCGTAGGTTCCCCTTCTCATCCTTCCAACTTCGTACGTTTTGCCTGCTTAGCGTCAACTCCATTTTCTCATTGCCTCCTGTTACCAACTTGACCTCGTTCGCATAACATCGACGAGAGCTTACCTGATCTCCTGAAACTTCTCTCACCTGGTCACCTACCGGGAACTTAATCTTCAGGTGGTACGTCGATGGTACTGTCCTGAACCCGTTAATAGTCAGACGTCCTAATATGATGTTGTAGGAGGAAACCGCGTCAACAACAAAGAAATTCAAATGGACGCAGTTGTTGGTATAATGCATGTATTCGTTATGGAAACGGCAAAAGGGCCAAGGCGAGGGCTTTGGGGGTCCTCGTGGGTTCACTCGAGGGTATCTGATGTCTGGGTGCCTTGATGTCACAGCTAGCACTTCCTTTAAGTTCATCCTCAGAGGAGTATATCTTTGATACATTGGTGGGAACATGCTCCCTCTGCCCGGCGTAAGTCTTCTGATCACTAGAGGGCGGGCCATCCTAACAATTTCTTTGCTCCGATTATGGTCATTCGCCTCTCTCCTGGGAAGCGCTCTGGGTGCTGCGTCTCGAATCTTTGCTACCTTGCTCTCCTCTAGATTTATGTATTTGTCTGCTCTGCCTAGTAGCTCATCTAATGTTTGTGGGGGCATCTTGAAAAGTGACGCGAAGAAATCGCCAACCTGCAAACCATGGACCAAAGCGTTAATTTTAACAGAAGTAGTGGCAGAGGGTACCTCCAAAGCTGCCACGTTAAATCTCTTGACATAAAATTGGAGGTTCTCATCTGGTCGTTGCCTGACTTGAAGTAAGGACATGTCGGATTTAGACGACTTCCGAGCGCTAGCAAACTGGTTGACGAACATCTCCTGGAATTCCTCGAATGAATGGATAGCCTCCGGCTCTAACTGGCTAAACCATTGTTAGATGGCTCGCACCAATGTCGTCAAGAAAACCCTACATTTTACCCCATTCGAAAAATTGTGCAACAGGATAGTGTTCTTGAAACGCACAACATGATCCTATGGATGTGTAGTACCGTCATATTTGTATGGTAACTGCTTAAAGTTAAGCGATACTTCTTCTAATAGCTCTTTAGCAAACGGCGTGCCGGCCTGATGCATTCCTCGAAGATATGGTCCGGTTGCCTTATTTTGCATTACCTCTACTACTTTCAATAGTTCAGACATCGGCTTCCTAAGCTCCTGTCCCATTTCGATCACGATTTCATTGTGACCACGCATGTTGTAGCTCCTCATCACCACTCCATGCTCTCTGGCTTCCCTGTCTCCTCCTACCCTGCGCTGGCTATGGTCACCGAAGGTGCTACACCTCTTGGATTCATTGGCCTTGCCCCTTCCTGAAGTCCTCTAAGATGTTCGTATCGGAGGTGGGTCAGCGGTCCTCCATTCCTCCTTCTTGGGCTGCCTCGCTCTACGACGGGTTCATTTCCGGTTGAGGACCTAAGGTCCTTCTGTCGCACCGCATTCTCCCCTACGGTTTCCGTCCATTCTGAGACATGCCCATTTAGTGTCCTTCCTTGAACAAACAAAGCCTGCTTCCGTTGCCTTTGTTCCTCGCCCTATTAGCGGTCATCGCAGCGTCCGCTGCATTTTTACCAGCAAACCCAGCTGCTCCACCTTCAGGGTTATAGGAGTTTGGGGTAGGACCGCTCCAGACGGTCCAGCAAAGGTGGTCGTCGGCGTTGGTGATGGGGTTTCGACCTGTGACGCCAGTGTCAGAGCCGGCGCAGGGTTTTCCCTAGTTTCCCAACGGCCTCCTTGAATCGTTTCTGCAGATTATGCGCCAACGGTGGCTGTTCTTCCATCGTTACTGCTTCTACTCGTCTTAAAGATCTACTGCTCCCATAATAACGGCACCTTCCTTCTGTCTCTTTAACGTCTCGTCTTCGAACAGACACAGACGTGGTCTGCCTTCCTTGCTATAACCACCTAGCGTACTCACGTCTCAGTTCGTCTTTCCCACAAATGGCGCCATTTGATGCGGGTATGACCCCGATCAACAAGATTTGGTCCGGAAAATAATGGTTGAAGGATGAAATAGACTGGGTTAGGTATTTTAGTGTATGCTTAGATCTATATTTTAGTGCTAGAAACGAGAGAGATAGAGATTTGCGTGGTTCGGATAGATATCCTACGTCCACGGGCCGCCAGAAATAGTATCACTATTCACAGTTAAGAGATACACACTCGAGCTCATATCTCTCGTTACAGTGTGTTAATGGTGAAGAGATGACTACAGGAAAATCTCTAAGTGTTGGTGTGTGTGTAGTTTGATTCTAATCTCTCTATTCCTTTCTCTCTCCCTTAATATAGCCGTTGGCCTCTCCTTTCCAGTTGGCTGTCCTTTGGGACCACTTGATAGCAGTTCCTGGTACAACATAGGAGACGGCAGTTGCAGGTGTACTATAGTCAAACTGGCGCATCCACTCTCTGGCTAGAATGTCACCCACTCACTGCCTTCCACGTGTCTTCTGGTCGGTCATTCTCGATATGTCCCGCTCAAACTATCTTGTTGTCAGATCCCTTTATACTTTTTTCGTACATGACCTTTAATCTACAGCTCTCCCTCTTACCTGCCCCCATATCTTAAAAGTTATTCTCTACAGGTAGCTAGGTTAGGAGGAATGCTGAGTTAGAGATCATCCCTATCAATTATATTCATTTTCTTGAAGTGATTATGAGATGAAAATTCAAGATGACGGAAAAATAATAAACCCTTTTTCATTAACGTTCAAGCCCGTGCGTTGCATCGTGTGAGATTATTTATAAGAATAGATCAGGTTGTTGAGGCTGCACGTGAAACGGAGCTGGTCAACAACCTCCTACAACAAACAACGGAATAATTGGTTGCAACATTTTTCCGTGAAAGTCAGTTACAGAAAATTTCTGCTTACCGAGAGCAGGTTATATAGTGTGCTGTATGTCAGAAGAAAATCCACGCCTCTAAGCAGTCAACAATTGCTACAACGAAGAGAGTGCACCGAACAAGAAGAGACAGAAAATTCCTATGAGGACTCCAACGTTTCAGCTTCATCATCGGCTTTAATCTTGTGAGCTACCGAATGCGGAATTAAGAACAAAAAGAATGCATGAATTCTCCCAGATAAATAATACAGGTGACCGACCGAATGAAGAATTACGAACAAAAAAGAGACATGAAATTTTCGAGAAAAATACAGCTAATGAAGGAAACTCATCGCTAGTATTACTCGAGATACGGTCGATAGCCCAGGAAGAAAATAGTCGGGCGGACTCTCTAGCTAAGTTGGCCAGTGCAACAGTTTCGGAGGGAACTAGAAAAGTTACGATGCTCACGGCCAGTAGAGCGGAACAAAAGGAGCAGATGGGTGCATAGATGAGGAAGAAGACTGGAGAGCTCCTATATTGGAGGCCTTACGCAACCCTGAACATAAATATATGGGTAAATATCGTCAGAAGTTCTGCATCATCAGAGACGAGCTGTACAAAAGGGCTTTCGTCCACCCTTATGCCCGCTGTCTGACTAAGAAGGAAAGAACATTGGCATTAGAGGAGATCCACGAAGGATGTGCTGGGGATCATGCCGGATACAAAGTCGTCGCTCGAAGAGCAATCAGAGCTGGATATTTTTGGCCAACCTTAATGAGAGACGCTAAGGAGTTGGTTAGACGATGCAAAAGCTGTCAGAAACATGGCCCGAAGATTCACGTACCAGCGGAGGAGCAGGGGGTCATGCATTCCCCTTGTCCTTTTGACAAATGGAGAATAGATATAGTCGAACCAATGCCCGTGGCCAAGTCCCAGAAGAAGTTCAACATAGTGGCGGTCGACTACTTCAGCAAATGGGTAGAGGCCAAAGCAGTGTCAAAAATTGACGAAGCTAACGTAATAGATTTTCTGTGGCACCACATTTGTTGCAGGTTCGGAGCTCCGCGAATCCTTGTCTCTGACAATGGTACACAGTTCTGCGGGGCCAAGGTACGTGAATTTTACGAGGGGATGAAAATACAACAGAAATTCATCTCCGCCAGACATCCGCAGGCCAATGGACAAGTGGAAGTCACCAACCGTACCATCCTTCGAGGGATGAAAGCCAGGTTAGAACAAGAAGGTGGCAGGTGGCTGGAATTCCTGGATCCTGTACTATGGGCATATCGCATTACTCCGCGGTAAGCTACGGAGGAAATACCTCTCCAGTTAGTCTACGGATCTGCTGCCTTGATACGTGTCGAGATAGGAATGGAGACACATAGGGTCATCCATTACGAGGAGGAGCAGAATGCGCAGCTCAGAAGGGAGGATCTAGACATGATCGGGGAAATAAGGGACCTGGCCCTGATACGAATGGAAAAGTACAAGAGTCGAGTAAAGGCGGCCTATGACCGCCGAGTAAGGCCCAAGCAGTTCCAGGTGGGAGATCTGGTCCTGAGGCGAGCATAAGTGCTCAAGCCACTCAAGAAGGTGGACTCGACATGGGAAGGCCCCTACGAGGACAAGGTGACCCGTATTCTAGGGGGAGGTGCTTACGAGATGGAAGATAAGGATGGGTGCGCCACGTCCCTGGAATATAGCGAAGCTAAAAAAGTACCATGCTTAGTGTGGTTGGAAAGTTATACATAAATCAAACAAGTAGGTGTACTCTTTTTCCTTCGTCGAGGTTTTATCCCAAGGGGGTTTTACTTGGCAAGGTTTCAATGAGGCACCATCCTCTAAATGAAAAATGTTTTTTGAAAACCTGCGTTCAGCTCCCCCAGAATCGACGAAAACGCGCCCAAGTCTCGGATTACTTCGGGCTAGGATGCTTGCTGGCTGCGTAAATAAAAAGAAATGCGCCCAAGTCTTGGATCACTCCGGGCTAGGGCACTTGCTGCTGGATAAAAGATGAACGCGCCCAAGTCTCGGATTACTCCGGGCTAGGATGCTTGCTGTCTGCGTAAATAAAAAGCAAATGCGCCCAAGTCTCGGATCACTCCAGGCTAGGACACTTGCTGGCTGCATAAAGGATAAACGCGCCCAAGTCTCGGATTACTCCAGGCTAGGATGCTGACTGCGAAATAAAAAGTAAATGTGCCCAAGTCTCGGATCACTCCGGGCTAGGACACTTGCTGGCTGCATAAAAGATTAACGCGCCAAAGTTTCGGATTACTCCGGGCTAGGATGCTTGCTGCCTGCGTAAATAAAAAGTAAATGCGCCCAAGTCTCGGATCACTCCGGGCTAGGATACTTGCTGGCTGCATAAATAAAAAAGTAAGCGCGCCCGAGTCCCGGATCACTCCGGGCTAGGATACTTGATGGTCGCAGAAAAAACGCCCGAGTGCTCATTACTCCAGTATTGACACTTGATTGGATCTGTGAAAAGGACCTAGAACTCCAGGTGGCTTTAGATCATTTCAGGTACGACGGTGTTCCATTAAGCTCTAACTTACTCCCTAAGGTGAGACAGAACCAGCCATGCTGGCCATGGACGAGATACGGAGATCCGTCGGCACCCTGCGGACCTGAGGAAAAACGGAAACAAAGGACGTCGGGCTTGACACACTTGGGAGCTCCCCAAGTACACGTTTTCGTTTGCCAATAAAATATTAAGCGTTAAGTAAGGAAGGAAACACCATAGAACGCTTGAAAGAAAGCACGAGGGCGAATATTGGCGTAACTATAGCTTGTGAGGAGGCTTGATGTGAATTCCACAAAACCTAACGGGTGGAAAAACAGAGGTTGATGAGTCTAGAGGAACACTCTTTGTATACTTCGAATGTGCTGACATACATCAGCACAATCCGAAGTAGGGGGAGTGGAGAGTGGTGATGGTGTAAGCCCGAGGAGCAAAACAAGCCACGAAACGAAGTTGAAGTGCAAACGGAATGAGAGAAAACAAACTATGCAAACAACCGTACATGATCTAATAAGGGAGACAGCACAAAGGGTCCAAAAGAGAAAAACACTACAAAAGAGGTTCGAAATCGAGCAACGGAAATAGTCCAGAAAAGAAAAAAAAAGGAATAATATAAATTGTCCAAAGTAAAGGACAATCAGCATTTCAGGAAGGAGGAACGCTAGAACCGATTTCGAAGTCAGGAACCTATGGGGTAGCAGATGACTCTTGCTGCTCCTGCTTGGAGAGCTGACCAAGGGGAATCTCGGGCGAGGTCTCCGACAAAGCTGCGGAGCAGTGAGGCACTTCAGCGAGCCAGAAATTAGGATTGGGAGCTGCCTCTGGATTCCCCTTGAAGGAATGAGGAGCGCTCATAACCTCCATTGCTGCATTCAGAGTGGAAGCTGGATCACGCCCGGCCGTGAAACCACCCAGAAAATAATGCTGCATGTAGGGCATGAAGTCCCAGAGAGAGGGTGTCTCTCAGGTAGCCCTCACGCCAGCGTTGACTCAGCTGGGCTAGGAACTCTCGACCAACAGGAGAAGCGGGGAGATACTTCTGGCAGAGCTGGATTCCTTCCAGCTTAGCAGCCGAACTCCCCTCCTCAATCTTGGATGCCAAAGCCCGTTCCAGATCATCTTTTAGGGTCTGCTCTCTCTCTACGAGCAGTTCCTCAACTTTGCATTCGATCAGGACCTGTTGCTCCTCCACGAGCTCAGCTTTCTTAGCAGTAAAGCAGCTGCATTCTCTTCTTCCAATTGTAGCAATTTCTGCGAGGCTAAGTCCCTGACACGAGCCTCCCGCTCATCCTTCTCTTGCTCAAGATCCTTCTCCAACTTCTCGATCTCTAAATTCCGCTTTCTCACCGTTTTGAATACATAGCTATCAATAGGTGCAGAACCACTGGACCCCGAACCTCGCCCAGAAGTCACCAAAAGAAGGCGAGGCAGCATAAACGACAGCTAGAACGACCAGACGTGTGTCAATAAAAAGTAGGAAGCAAAGAGCCAAAACAAAATCAGAGATAGGAGTTACCTCAGCCCAATAGTAAAAGCCAGCTCAGCGACTGAGTCATCAGACTTGCGGTGGAGCATTCGTTGTTGTTTGATGGGTACAAGGGCGCGGAGGAAATCTACCCTCTCCTCGAAGTTGACCAGGCCGTAGTTCTTGGCATCTCCAACACCATCTTTCCGTCGGCACGATGGTCAACGCCCCACTCAAGGCCGTTGTACGTAAAAGGGATGAATCTAGAAGGATCAGACATGGGAGGAGCTGGCTCCACAAGCGGCTTCTTACCCTTTGGAGTAGAGGGCTTTCGCTTCTTCTTAGCTGGTGCCGAGGCAGTAGGGGAGCTAACCCTCTCAGCAGCTTCATCTTCCGAACCCAACATCACCACCTCCGGATCTGCAGCAGCCCCTTTCGAAGAGCTAGGGCGAGGAGACGAAGACCTCCCATAATCTTTTGAACCAGTTGGTTCGGGACCACGTTGAGCTCGGGAGAGTTGAGGCTCAGTGGGAGCTGTGGAATCTTCCTGTTTGGCAGGGAGGGTCTTGAATGCGTCTCTCTAGGAAAATGACATACCTGTGATAAAATTATCAAGTCAGAAAGGAGACCCAAAAAGATCAGGAGGTGGGAGGGAAACTTGCTTACCCTCAGGATTGAAGGGCAGAGGCTGTGGAGAGAGGCTGAAGTGATGAAGGAGGTCTGGATACGTCACTAGCTCAACCATATTAAATTTCTTCTCAGAGGCCAAAAGATTCAAAAGACCGATAGCTGTTTCATTCTCTTCAGAACACTCGGGCTCAATTTCTGAGAGTCGCTGAGGCACACGATGAACCTAGTGACAATGGGGAAAACCCCAATCACCTTTCACAGGGGCCACAAAGAAATAAAAGTGGTGTCATTCCTTATCCTTTCCATGAGACCCCTTATCGAAGAAATGAACAAGGCCACGCGGATTCGTGCACTGATAGAAAAAGGGTGGAGTGGACTTAAGCTGAAATTGGGAGAGAACAAGATTTGCCGTGGGTTTTCCATCGGCGGCAGTGACTAGAACATAAAAAGCTACCAGCTGACGAATAGAGGAAAGACTGAGTTGATTCAGAGGTACTTGGTAGGCCTGTGATACTGAAGTCAAAAAGGGGTGGACAGGGAAACACAATCCGGCCTTTATCTGGCTTTCCCAGAATGCAAGGGCCGGAGCAGGCGGAAAATTGGCACGCTGATTAGGGTTTGGAATCGAAACATGGAAGTTGGAGCTGTGAAAATCCTCTGGAACCAAGTTTTCTAATCGTCGATAGGTGGACCTAGACGCGCTGACCACCTTCCAATCATCTAACCCCCAGTGTTGGTATAGCGGTTCCTTGTGAGCGTGTCCGACGGAACACAGACGCATCGACAGAAAGGAGAGACGAAGAAGGCATAGGCAACTCAGGGCGCCTCGTCCTGCGACGAGACCTTCCGCTTAGACCCCCTCCGAGCCTTGACGCCCGGGGCGACAGAAGATGTGGAAAGGCCCGACGACGAGGGGCGTGTGTTCTCGGAAGATATTATCAGACATATATTCGCCGTACACAGAAGAGATAGAAGAAAGACTAAGGAGAGATCGACGATTACACCAAAGGAAAGTATAGGGAGAGTAGGGAATACAATGTTACCTGTCGAAGGGGCGAAGCTGAGAGACGAAGTGTGGAGCGCTGTGCGATTGAACGGAAATGGCGACGAAAACCCTAGGAGGACGACGATTGAAAATCAATTAAGTGTTCGAAGTGTTTTTGAAGGGGGGGGGAATGAAAGAGAAAATGCCTCGAAAGTTTCAAAAAGCAAGAGAGAGAATGGGAAGTTGAGGGACACGTGCCCTCTCACGGACTCATCAGTTTACTGCAAAAGCTACAGTATCAGTCAAATCAAAGTAAAGGCGGTGCAAACCAGCTGAGAAGATCCAGGAGCACTAGAAAGGAGGAATGCTCTATTCAGTATACTCTGAACTGCAATACTTGGCGTATTACAATTCAGAGAGGGGGATTGGATGATAGGGGTGACCTAAGATCCAGCATTCCTCTTAACCTGACTACCTGAATATAGGAACTTTTGGGACATATAGGAAGGTAGACTTGAGACCAGAGGCTATGTACGGAAAAAGTAGGAAGGGCGCTGACAACGAAATAGTTTAAGTGGGAAACATTGGGTAAGGCCGACCAGGACCAGATAGGAGGCGCGTCAGTCTGACAATAGTACACCTGCAACTGCTGTCCCTCCTGAGCATAAAGAAATTAACGATACTTCTTTATCTTTTGAGTTGTTCTGCCGGATCGGTCGATTATATCATAATGTCTATCAAGTGGTCCCAAAAAAGGACGCCAGCTGGGCAAAGGAGGCTGACGAATGCATCAAGGAAGAGAGAGATTGGAATCATTAGAGACACAACACAAAACACTTAAACACTTAGAGATTTTTCCCTCTAGTCATCTTCTTCACCACCATGAATGCACTGTAATGAGAGAAGTGAGGCTGAGGGTGTAAATCTTATCTGTCAATAGTGAATACTGTTTCCGACGGCATGCGGACGTAGGATATCTATCCGAACCACGTAAAATCTGCGTCTTTTTCCTTTCTCGTCTTAAATAACAGATCTAAACGCACATTAAAACGCCTAACCCAGTCCGTTTCATCCTTCAACCTTTATTTCCCGAACTAAATTTTCGGGGTCATACCCACATCAGGATGAGTCCCCAAACAGTAATAATTAATTAAGAATTAAAAAGAACCAAATTTCCAGATTCGATATGAGATGCTTAGCATTTTTTTAATTCATTCCCATCCAATCAAAAAATAAAATTCTGACAAATAAAAATTCTGACAAATAAAATTAGTCTTCAAGACGTGATAAGGATAGTTCTGAAACAAAAATTCTGACAAATAAAATTCCAACTCGAATACCCCATTTCTTCCCCGGGATTGATGAACATATATTATACAGATGTGGCCAAAGGCTGAAAGAATGATAAATACTATGAGGTCAGATGAGTGCGGAGAAAGCCTCCAGGGAGCAAATCCACGTCAAATCTTCTTCAACGATGGGAGAAATGAACACAATTACATGATATTGTAAGTATTTTCTTCGATATATTATAACTTGTTTCAAAACAAATCTTTGTCAGTAATGCGAAGTTAGCTGTATTGCAGGCGGTCAGTAATACTTACAACTGTGTTTTGAAATAGTTTATATTACAAATACTTACAATATCAGGTAATCCTTGGAGGCTTTCTCTGCACTCATCTGACCTCAGTCTTTATCAGCCTTTGGCCACATCTGTAACTTGTATAATATATGTTAATCAATCCTGGTAAGAAATGGGGTTCTCGAGTTGGAATTTTATTAGTCGGAGTTTTCGTTTCAGAACTGCCCTCACGTCTTTAAGGATCTGTTGATATGTTATGAAAATTTGATTAGTTGTTGTTTGAACGTTCAATGATTATAAAGTTCATTTGAAAGGGATGATAGGTGCGTACCTTGCATATTTACTTTGGCGTTTACGCCATCTATCTTTTTTGCTATGATCGTCATCATATATTCTAATGGTTTCAATTGTTGTTCCAGCCATTCTCTATGCATATGAATTCCTTCAGCAGACTCAATATTAGTTAGTCTTCCATTGATTTCTTCTAAAGCAATTTCGGAATTGTTCTTCATCTGAAATGTGTGATCTGCGTTCCATTCAACCATGTTGGCCACATTATTCACTTCGACTAGCACTTCAGCAACTATTAATTACATGTCGTCTGGATTTTTTGCTTAGTTTCATGAGAGTTCTTCGACCTTTCATTGGGATGTTGGTCATTGACATTTTGAGAACCTTCTTGTTGATAGTCAGAGCAGCTTCATTATTTTGTCTTTGGACATCAATTAACGTACTCTGTTAGCGGTCTTTTTGGACCTGCAAATATAACATAATCTTCACAGTCATATAACATAGTTGCCCATAAACTAATTTTATTCTATCATATGTATTTTGTGTTTTACCTTGTTCACTGTCATCATTGTTCATTTCCCTTGCTTTTGAGGAATATTTTGTATAGAACTTGTTCGAGAAACTTCTCTGAGCTCTTTCTCCGGATGTAGAATATTTCCTAAAGAATCATTAGCTTGGTTGTTGTACTTCCGTTAGCTCGGATTTCTTCCAACATATCTCTTGTTCGACCTGTTGCTTTGATTGTCGTCGTTATAACTTTCTAGAGTTTTAGCATACTGAGCCAAATCCTTTATGGTGTTCGATGGCACTGATGTCTGCATTCTGTCTTCCACTTGTTCTTGAAACCGTTCGAGTAATACTGGCAATGAGTTTCTTCGTTTGCTGTATTTTTCTCGGAGATTCCATGTCTTCTTTTAGTTCGTTTTAATTCTTCATTCGGTCTGTCATCTGTATTATTTATCTGGGAGATTTCATGCCTTCTTTTTGTTCTTACTTCCGCATTATCGAAAGCCGCTTATGAACTTGAAGCGTTGGAGTCTTCATAGGAATTTCTGTCTCGTCTTGTTCGGTGCACTCTCTTTGTTGTAGCAATTGTTAACTGCTCGAATGTTCTGTATTTTCTTTTGAGATGCAGCATACTAAATAAAATATGCTCTTAGGTAAGCAGATCTGTAGTTGTATATTTGTGTTACTCTCTGTAAACTGACTTTCACGGAAAAATGTTGCAACCAATTATTCCGTAGTTGGTTGTTGGAGGCTGTTGACCAGTTCCATTTCACGTGCATCCTCAACAACCTGATCCATTCTTGGGGCATTTTCGGTCCAATCATTACTTTTCCACATACACATTCATGGTTCACCCTGGATTTTGAATTCTTGTAGTGAACTTATGCGCTATGCCAGGTATGCATTCATATGACAAAACCAGTTTCGCGCAAAGTAAGTAAATCTATCAACATTTTCTTAAATTTGGTTGAGTGTAAAGTTTTCGATTATATGCTGTATAAAGGAAACGTTACAATTGCATGTCAAACTTGCATACCTAATGGATGTATAAAACCTCCCAAAGTCAGTGTATGATAAGTTAGGATTTTACACTGTTTTATTTCCCGTAAAAGCGTATTTTCGACTGTCATATATGAATATCTAGAATATTGTACGTTTACGTATATATTTTTTGTTTGACAAGTAACAGAGAAAAATTAAAGAGAGCTGCGCTCTTATGCACACTAAGTACAATTATGGGAATTTGGGCTACAATTATCACAAGAATTGTTTTGTGGGCTTTTAGTTAAATTTCAGCCTACCAAAGAACTAAGCCTACAAGAATGGGATTTGTGCTTAAAGAACAAGTCAAGCATACTTAATATATTCACGAAGATATGTGAGAGCGGAGCTTCAAGGAAATAGAAATCAAAGATATGGCTTGGAGATTCGAATATGCAAATAATTATCAGATTTAGTTGCTTTTAAGTCGGTGGATTGTTTTTCTATTTAAGGGAGCTTGGAGACGGCAGTGAAAAACAGACCTGCGGCTGGAAATAAAATAAAAAGAGCACAGCGACTATATAAGAAGATTGACGGCATGCGAGGCGTTCCGTCCGTGATATACGACGGATACTCCCAGGGAACAAGACGTGATTCGTTCATCGTTGTAATACCCGTAAAATTTAATACGAGATTTTTTATGTAATTAAAGTAATGATCTTGAGACTTGGAAAATTTATGAGTTTATCCAAAAGCTCTGAAGCAAAACACAAATTATGAGGTTTTGAAATTCGAAACTTAATGAAGATGATACCCGATATAGAGTTAGATTGATTAAAAGGACTTTGGGTAGTAGAATTTGTATTCAGGTGAAGCTAATTTTCGTAAGACATGGAAGAATTTCGGGCGGCTTGTGATGTTTAATTTCGGGTAACACTTAAATAAGGACTAATATAAAGATCTTACTTAACTTTGAGGGAAAAAATCATCACCACCTTGTCTTATCATCACAACTTTCAAAAATCTTAATATATATCTACAACATACAAAGCTAAAACCTTCATTAAGTAAAAACACTAAAAGGAAGAGCAAAACGAAAGAGAGAAAGGAGATCATAGCAAGAGTAAAATTATTCGGCCAGCTTAGAAATCATTAAAAAGCGCGAATGCTCAGACGTGATGTAGGTGAAATTCTAATCTGTTGTGCTTGATGTGTTCATGTGTTTTTAATACCGTACACGACTATGTGCTATGGTTGTGTTAGTGTGGCTGAAAACCCATATTTTCGGGTTTTAATCCATGTTCATAGATGTTTTTATGTTCGATATATGCGTTTTGTGATTTCCGAATATATGAAGTTCTTGAGGGTCTGATTATTTTTCGGATGTACTGTTTGGGACTTAATATGATTTTCGAAAGAGGTTTTGTTAGTAGTTTAAGATTTTCGAAATGAAGTTTCGCAAATTTATTTCGAGAATTACTTTTGAAGTAGGATTTTCGAAGCTTAAACTTTCGAAAATTATTTTCGAAATGTATTAATTTTCTCATTGTGTTAGATTTCGAAATATAGGTTCTCGAAAATTATTTTCGAAATATAGAGATTTTCGCAAGGCGTCAGATTTTCGAAATTAGGCTTTCGAAAATTATTTTCGAAACCTATTGATTTTCGCAATCCGTCAAAATTTTTGAAACATAGGCTTTAGATTATTTCGAAACCTACTGAATTTCGCAACGTGGGCTTTCGAAACATACGGTTATTTGTTTTTTGCAATAAGTCAATTTTTGAAACAAGTCAATTTTCGAGCCAACGGCAGGGCCGAAGGATTTTCACGGGCCTAAGATTTTCGATATCAGCCGATTTTCGAAACAGAGCAATTTGCGATACTAAATGACTTTCGAACTACACTAATTTGCGAAACACTTCATTTTCGAATCCAATTTTCGACACATAACCGACTTTTGAACCTTACTGATTTTCCAACCCATATTTTTTGAAGTATATTATTTTCAAAACAACTAAAGTGTTGGGCCTTTGGTCAAATTTTTGGGCGTTGACTATTGACTTTGACTACATTTTGCTGGATAAGTTGAACTGGTCTGCGCAAATTATCAGTCTGCCAAATGGAGATTTTTCAACAAACTGTTGCCGTTCTTCTTCGTTAAGCTATTTCATGATTAGGTTGCTGATATATTTATAGTCAGCACAGAGGGTTAATTTACATGGGATAACTGCCTCTTGATGAATTTGAGTCTTAAGTATCACCTTTATGTAAACTAAATTTCCTTTACACTGCTATTTTGAAAAAATACAGTGCAGCACTAGGCAGGAACAATGTTCTCACTATAAAACTTACCAGTCTCAAATTCGAACTACCGGAGAACCATTAAACACTTCAAAAGTATATTGAAGTCTACAATTTAATCAAATTTCTCGGATACTCAAATTATTGACATGAATTATGAACAAAATCAAACATGAAATTATCCAAAATAATACCACAACTAAGGAAGAAAACTCATTGGCGGCTTAATTTCAAACACACATCTCCTTAACTTCATCCAGAAACATGAACACTAAATGCACTGAAGAACGTTGTATGCTTTTTCTCTGAAACGCCATACATGTTTCGTTGTCGGATTCATTTGAGGGTGTATAGAGTCGTTTTTGCATGGGTTAATGGTAGTCTGATTTGTTATAAGTTTTCCTCTGTAATGCTAGGTTTTTGTGCATTAGATGCTCTTCTATTATTGGACGACTGTAATTATAGATTGTTCTTATTTCGAATTAACATTTACTTAGGGTTTGTCCTGTTTTTGCACGACTATTATTGAAGCATTCGTGTAATTAAAGGATTTGTCCAATATTTGCACGACCATTACTGAAGCAGTCATGTAATTTAAGAAACAGAAGATCGTACATAATTTCAACATAGATCTGAACCATGTAAGAACGACGCAGTGGTGCATTATAACTAGGGTTGCAAATGAATCGAATCTATTTGTTCGATTCGAAATTCGATTTGAAATTTAAGATTCGGATTCGAAATATTAGAATAACAAATCCGAATAAGAATATTTTTTCCGATTCGAATAATTTTCGAATAAGAATACAATATGGCAATATTCGATTCGAATTTTATTAGAATATTCGATTCGAATAATATAACAAATATTAAATAATATATATTATATATATGGCCCAAAAAAGCCCACATGATTTAATTGAAAATTTTGTTAAACTAATAAACAATTAAAATTAAAGCAAAAGCCCTAGACGATTGAATTACTTCTTGCAATAATTTGAGCGACACCATAGTTCTGCTCTCCCATGCACAGCCACCTATGGCCTCCACCAGTCGCATCTCTCTCACGGCCACTAGAAGTCGGCTCTCCCTCATGCTTCGAGTGCCAGACTCACATAAAGCAAAAGATATTTCTAAGCTTTCGTATGATGTATTGGATAACCTAATGATATGTTTTGCTACTTTCTTCTTTTTATGTCGTAACCGCATTTTTCATCTACTACATATTTTTTTTTCCATTATTTGTTTTCTTAAAACAGATTTTCTGAAAAAAATATTCGTATCCGAATATTCGATTATTCGCAAATATATTCGAATGTATGAGCAAATAGAATATGAATCAATTTTAGTATTTGAATAATAAAAGAATATGAATATGAATATTCGGAAAAGAAAGGAATACAAATAGAATATGGAGGTATTCGACTCGATTCGATTCGTTTGCAACCCTAATTATAACAGTATACATCAGTCGTGTATTCATATGCAGAATTCCTTAAGTGCACAGAATGCATGTTATCTAATAATTTATTGGATGATATCATGTCCTTTATACCTTTGGTGAAGAAATATCTAACCTGATTGTTGTAGACTTCATGGTAAATGTTGACTATTTCATCATCTTCAAGTTCATCTTCTTTCAAATGAGAATCTTTATTCCTGTATGTGATGTTGCCCGAGACAGTGCAACGTACAGTTGGCCATGAATAAATACTGGTTTTGGAATATAAACTCCAACTTTTTTTATACTCTATCCCTGACTTCTGTTGATAGTCATTGGATATCACACTCGTATCGGAAACTATCTGCGATGCAATTTAACTGGTAATGTTTGTGTCTGTTGGTGACAGAACGATTCTCGGAATCTGTACCATGTTTCCAATATGCGATCATGTAATAATTTCACATTCAATAACTTCACTGACGATACGTGGAACTGTCATCCTTGTTCCATTACATAAACCGTCTTTCTGAATGAGACTTCTCAAGAACATTATAGGAACTGCCCCTTTGAGTAAGAGCTTATGATTTGGAAGAAAAATTCAAGATGTTAAGAAATTCAACTAGATATACGTTTTCAATTTCACTCTCATTTCCAGAATTGATTTCCGTGGTACATGAGCTTAAATATTCTGTTGCTTCTCCAGATGACGCTGACAACATGTACCTGTTAATCTCATAAATCGTCTCATTTCTTGGAGTCAGTATTGTCCTCTCCCTGAGATATGTGTGATCGGCATTGTTTTCTTCGAAATTTTCATAAACATACTTTGCAATCCGTTTCACTTTGTCTGTAGAAGGCTGGATAATCATGTAAGTGATAATTTTAATCGTATCGTTAACTGAACTTGTGATCGGATTACCATTTCCAATCTCTAAGACCCAGTTTGCAAAATCTATTTCAGACTGATATAGTCTCATCTTTAAGGTATAGAAACGACAATTGTTCCATAGGTTGACCGGTTTATCACTGATTCGACAGTGTCTTGACGTGTGTACCTTTTGGAATAACTGGCTATAATTGTCTAAAGTCTCCTCCAAGCAGAACAGGTTTGCCTCCAAATGGAATTCTATCAGCGTTCATATTTCAACTAACATAAGATCCTGCATCGTTCTGTCCAATGCTTCAAAAGCAAATTTATGTATCATTGGTGCTTCATCCCACATGACTAATTCTGAACGACCTATGAGTTCTGCGATCATTGAACCATGACGTATATCGCACATGGAATTTTCACGTAATGTTATTGGCAACTTGAACTCGAAGGAGCTATTCTTCCACCCGGTAGCAATAAGGAAGCGATTTCTGATGATGCTACAAGGATTACTATCTTGTTTTCTGATCGCACCTTTTTGATAATCAAATTGTATATATAAGTCTTTCATGTACCGTCTGGGCCATTGAGGAAAAAAGTTGACCGTTGTTTGCATATATTGATTGACTAACAACACCAAATATCCTTTTTTGATCTTCTTTCAGTGTAGCAATAAGTTCCTCATTTTCCATTGCATTTCCTTCTCTAGCAAAGTTCAATTCATCCATCAATAATCTGTTTGCAAGATCTTTTAGGATATTATCAGAAGGAGTTGGCATTCCAGGAAGTCTGCAAGTGTTTTTTTTAGTTTTAGTTCAATAACTTCTCCACTTCAGTCAGATTATAATTTTGTAGTTCCTCTTCAGAAAGCTCCAAAGATGAAAATGGAAACAAACGCCTTTGTTTCCACATAATATCTTCTGAGAGATTGCCAAAACTATTCCATAGTCATAAAGGATCTGTTATTTCGCAGTATGTCAGCAACATAGTAAATAAATGTCGCAACTGATTTGGAGTCGCCAATTGAACAGCTTTTTCCATGGCTTGATGCCATTCGAATCTCCTTCAATCCTCTTCTGTAACATGCTTCTTTGAAAGTGTGTAATATATATCCGTCCACAGTTCGTATACGTTCATAGGAGCTTGGTCCTTGAACAAACATAAGCAGCATTCCCATGTAGTAAATTTCATCAGCAGTTGGATGAATATTCACAATTCTTCCAAGAACAATTCATTTCTTTCGTGGCGTCCAAGAACTTTTAGAACTGTTCCATACAAATTTGTTGGAAATTGTATATAAGTGAGAGCCTTTGCTTCGCTATTACGTGAGTTTGTTACCATCCATCTGGTATAGTTTTTTGAATACCGTCATGCGCTAGTATGTTTTTTGAATCAGTAGAATCAGCATAAACGACGCTCTATTCCTTGAAGATGTATTGGCAGCCTTTGAACAACTGGTGATCTATAATGTATGTCAAAAGCAAATATTCTTCACATAGCTTCGCAAGCAGATAAGTATCTACAGTCAAGATAACTTTTTATTTCATCGCTGTTGTGGCTGATTTCTCCAAGTTTATCAGCTCAATCATCCACTGAATATTTGTTTTCAATGATCATTGTCGCTTTGTCGACTCCTTTCGTAATATACTTGAACAGGCATTTGACTCATATTGCACCATTCTACGTTTATATGAGCATGGTATTTTTTCAACAGCGGTAGATTGTGCGGCACAACGTAACTATTATCCATGCAAATTTTTTACTAACAAAAATCCTGTCAGTTTTCCTGCACCGATATTTCATATAACCAATCTCATCCATTGTGGTAGTCTCGTTATCCTATTTAGGGAATTCTTTGTGCACCTGTAATTGTCCATACAAGCATAGTTTGGTCTATCAGAACCACATGGTCCATGCATTATAAGTTGTTTGACCAAATAGTATCCTTCCTCGTCAACATCTTTGTCAGGAATGTCTGTTTCTATTACTGAATCAATATTTGAAGGACTTGGATGTCCATCACGCTCAGTAAGCCAAATCAAAATATGTGCATACGGTAGGCCTTATTTCTGAAATTCTATTGCATACAACACTACAAAAGAAGGAACACGTTTATCATGGAATATTCTTTGTGAAATATTTTTCTAATCAGTTTGATAAAATAATTGAGGGTATTCTCTTGAAAACCTACCTGCAATAACAGGCCAAAGAATATTCCTATTTGAATATCAGTAATTAAACTGTCCAGCTTTATCTTGAAAACTCAACACTGCAAATATGGCTCTATCATTAGAGTTGTCATTGCCTTATCTTTACAAATGATTTGTAATTTCGTCCCAGTTAGGATTTGTTGTGATAGTGATGAGCAGATGCGGATTGATGTACCACCTGCATAAAGCGAGAGCGTCATGGTAGTTTTCCAACATATATCTTGGAGAACCACTAAACGAAGATGGTAATATGATATTCTTTCCAATAGATCTTGCATTTGTCTCTCCTCTTGTAACAACATCAACAATGTTATGGTAAATATCTGCTCTCACTGTTTTGATTATTTCTTATCCAATGTAGTCTTTCTTGTTCTATAGCGGTGTAAGCTTCGACAGCATACTGGTGAAGCAGACGTCCAGCTCGGACAATACCTTGTCCTTGTGACAATCTTGTCTGTATTTGATATGCAATGAATCGCGCATAGTTATGTAACCTCTCTCGATAGAGCTGTGGACCTTATTTGAATATGGTATTTGGTCATGGAATCCAGACTGTCCGAACGGGAATAGTAATGGATATTGCATTGCCATAACTGAAGGATACGATTCACTGAGTCTCTGTAGTATGCCATTTTTTTTCTGCACTATTATGTCTCTTTCTCCGATCGTCTCAGGAAGATCTCCAACAATCAATCCAGCAATTTCATCGGTGGCGGGAAGTTCATACTATTTTCCTGTACGTCCTTGTCCAATTAGTAATATTGATAGTTCGGCATTTTCACCCGATTCATATCTGTCTCGTGCTAGCCGAAAAATTTACAAGTTTATTATACATATCCATCATTTCAATTAGTTCTGTAACCACCTATGTATCTAAATTATCTGAACATTTTTGGACAACTAACGGTTTGAAACTTCATTTGATTGTGTCATAGATATAGAGTTGCGCAACTTTTGAAGACTTGCCTTTAGTAGGAAGCAATAAACCAATATTATGATATTTTTGTCAGTGTATTCTGTAGACATACGAACTTGTCTTGGTTTCACCGCTGCGTCTATATTTGCACCCATTGATGTGAAGGAAAGGATTGATTATAGACTTGTATAGATTAGCAAAAGGATCTATCTGATAACTTCTCTGAAAGATAGAACGAGGATGTTAAAGTGGATTTAGTGAAACTCGTTCTTGACTGCCACAGATTGAAAATACAAAATTTCTGGAATCTTCCTTTTGCTGACTCTAATTTTCACACCATTGCATGAATGTGAGGACATGAGTGATGTTCTCTGTTGTACTTATTTGAGAATTTGACCTGCTTCTTTCATTTGACAACGAATCTCTCCGAGCAAGTGCTGATTCATATTAGAACATCATAAGCGAAACTATTTTATGAAAATTTTCAAAAGATATGAGCTTGACACTCACCTTGTAACAAACTTCCAGGTCTTTCTCCGTTCTCCAAAGACTTGTCTATGATCGTTGTGCAAGCTGCGTCTTCCCTTTGATGCTGTTATTAAAAGATTTGCAAATTAAATATGTAGATACAACGCGCAAGCAGATTAGATTTTGTCATGCCAGAATATATGTCTAATATAATTGTCTAGGAAATTTGTAGTATCATTTCGAAGATGATCCCTATAATCATTCACGTTATTTCTATGGAGAATATTCTTCTTCTTCATTGTTGGATCTTCGCATTATGATTTACAACATAAAATAATAAATATACATATGAATCTCATAACAATTAATTTGTAAAGATGGATTTCAATACCAAGTTACAGATAATAAATGAATAAGGGCGGAATCCAGAAAAACTTGTTTGGTGTTCACTGGGAACTTGAGTAAGGAGTAGATCGGAATTTTTCTACGATATCGATACATACTGATGGTCGAAATTTCTTGAAAATATTGTATATAGTGTGGGAGTGAATCATAACTCATTAGCAAACTCCGGCATTTATGATGTTCAGTTTTTAAATAAGAGTCGACTTGTTTTGCTATTCTTCGGCTAAACGATTAAGCACGGTGGTTGACGGAATCGTCAAAACCTTCTCCATCACCGAGTCTTGACATTTTCGTAACTATACATCTTGTCTTCTATCATGCCTAATTCTTTTTGGCAATTATACTTCGATTGTCTTCTATCATGCATACCTTTACTGTCAACAAATATCTTATACTTATTATTACTTGTTCTGTAACAGCAAGTTATTAACGATGTTGCAGGTATCTGAGGAGTCATGTCGTACATTTACATTTGTTGCTTGGAAATCAGTTATGTGAAATGAAATACAGCTGCATAAAATTCTTCTGTTCACGGAAACTATTGCTATTAATTAATGTATTGCAAAGATTCAATGAATTATCCCTAATCCAAAAAAGTAACGCAAAGTAGATACAGTGAACGTGATTAATAGGCGGTGAGATAAGGTTCATACATGTATGTATTAATAGACATTGAAAGAACTAATGATTTGAAAAACGTTATGGCGAATTGGTTTACGATATCAGTATATGTCTATTTGACTTTCTCAAAGATGAAAATAACAGTGTGTAATTATTCGATTCAAGAACAATATAATTAAATATGCTATTAATTGTTGCTATAATCACGACTTAACTGGGCCAAATGCGTCTAATGGCCGCGACGCAAAATGTCGATTGGATGCAAAATGCTCGATTTTGTTAATGGTATTCAAAATAGCCTTTACCGAGAATAAAACCCTTATTTTATTACAACGAGCCTAAACAGTTCACTATGATTCTTAATGAAATTAAAAATTCTTTAATAAAAGCAAAAGAAATTTAGGTAATTACCTCAAGCAATAAATTAGGATTTGAATACAAACATAATCATTCCTTTTACCTTATAAATATGCAATGGCCATCAAAATGTTTTATGGGATCCAATAGTTTTTTCTTTTGAAAACGATAGCTTGTATAAATTAACAAAGATACAGGAGCTAAATAGCCAAAAGGGTCTCACCGGTACATCGTCAACCGGGAGAACAACGGCTCATAAACGAGCGCAACACAACCCCAAAATGGGGGAACAGCACTCCCCGTGGGGAGAAAAGGTCCACAAGGAACACAAAACCGACAGAAAACAGAACCCGTTATCTACGACCAAGAACTAAATTATCTATAACAGAAAAGCTATTAAGTAAAATCTTCGATACTCTTCAGTTTCACTTGGCCTTCGACTTCTGGGTTTTTATCTTCATCGGACTGGGGGCTCCACAAGGGAGAAACAGCTCCTGACCCGCAGGTCGAGAGAAACGACGGAGGCGGCTGACGGGGCGGCGACAGGGTGGGGAGCGGGCGGGCGGTGTGGGAAAGCTGACCGGTGCCGGGAGGCGACAGGGCAGCATGCGGCAAGTCGGGGAGACGACGGGCGGGGCAGCGGCAGGCGGGGAGGCGGCATCGGGTGCAGGCGGTGGGACGGCAGCAGGGCGGAGGCGGAGGCAGCAATGCTGAGGCGGAGACGGGGAGGGCTGATTAGGAGGCCGAGGCAGTGGAGGTTGTGGGTGAGGCGGAGGCGACGAGCGGAGACTGTGGAGGCGACTGTGGCGAAGGCAGCGAGCAGAGGCGAAGATGGCAGTGTCGGTGGAGGCGGCGAGCTGAGACGGCGTCGGTGGAGGCGGCGGGCGGAGATAGGCAGAAATTCCAAAGCTTTTTTTATTTTTAACCAAATAAAAAAAAAGAAAAAGAGAAAAAGTGAAAGCTCCCCCGCCTCCAATGGTGAGGTAGAGGAGAAGGTGGAAGCTAGGTGAAGGTGGCGGCTAACTGTAAACTTGGTTTTCTTCTTTTGGTGGGAGGGTTTCGGAAATATTTGTTGCTTAGATGAGTTTAGGAAATTTCATGTTTTCATTTTCTGGATCCAATAGTTAGTATACTGATTCCTTCCATATTAGGTTGGATTATTACACGAATATAAAGGGTAATCATTCATTTGAATTATTTTTGTTGTATGATTTTCAATATTAGATTTTAAAGTTACAACTTGTTCTATTATCCACAAACATGTTTTGCGATTGTATCGTTTCCCGTACACCTTTCTCCCATCTGAGTGGACACGTTCAACTTGATTTATGTAGAGACAGTCGAAATTTGAGAATGAAAATAAAATATATCGGGAACATTTCGATCTTGAAAATAAAATTATGTTCCTGAGGAACAATTTTATTACCTGATAGTATCACTAAGTAATTACTTTTATTAACACTTCATTATGTCCACTAACAATATATTGTCTGTAATAGAAAAATAACAGTAACCTTCGTCTTATTTCAAAGTTTTACAGAAACTCGATCCTTAGAACTTTTTTCCTTTTCGATAGGATTGAAGACCATGTTGAAACGATACAAGGGGTGAGACGAAAGTGCACCTTTTAATAATACTCCCTCCGTCCCACTAACTTTATCACATTTTTCCATTTCAAGCGTCCCACTAACTTTATCACATTTCCTTTTTAGGTAAAAAACTATCACAAACAATCAATATAATAATATTAAATATTCTTAAAAGACATGTCAAAATATACACTTTTTTACCTTTTCATTGTACGATATTATTATAATAGTAGAACTTTAATATCCGTGTCCACCAAGAAATGTGATAAAAATCATGGGACGGAGGGAGTAACAGATAATAGAACCTCTCACTCAGCTCAATAGATTTCACGTCTTACGCACAAAAACCGCTCAACATTTCATGCATATCTGATCATGGAACTTGAACGAAATCATCTATAACTTGAGTTGAGATTGTAATACTATTTATCTCGAGGCATATCTTAATCTCGAAATGCTCGACTAAATTACACCTTGCGAAATTTACACGGAACGATCCTACCAAAACAATTAGTTGATAAAACAGGCGCATAAATGTGAGTGAGCTGATGATAAAGTTTCAGTCCAGAAAGTAAGATCCAAGATCAAACAAAGGAAACATAGGTAAGAGCTATGTCAGATTCTGGGAAACATATCAATGAATATAAAGCTGCATTAGAAAAACCACAAGGCCTAAGGAGTTCAATTTATTGATGGACCATATTAAAGTGAAACCTGGACAGCTGTTGTGGGATGGTAGATATAACGGGTCCGTATCTCTGCGAATATCAAAGTAAGATTAACGATCATCTATAAAGATGACAGACAAACCACAAAGCTCTCTTGGTAAGTTCATAAGGGAAGCGTATTAACATTTTCACCGTATTTATTGAAAAAAGAAATCATCAAGGAAATAAAATTCTCCGTTCTTATGAAGAAATCTAAATGTTCAGCTACATCACATGGTAACTAAGCCATTTACGAATAATGACATACCTGCATGTTGTCATATAATTCAAACAAGGGAACTGCGAGAAGCTTCAAGTTCTTAGGAACAGCAAAGTACTCACGTTCAGACAGGTGAACGATGAAAAGTTTCTTGCATTCCTACATCACAAGTGCGGTTGTTAGTAATTCGTGGAGTAGAGATGGAAATGGCCATACTGAACTAGCATGCACTGTTGTCGCCTTTACCTTTGGTTTGGTTATGTGCGGAGGACAGTAAGGATACAAGATAGTCTCGAAATTCGGCCTCCACCACGTTGCCACACACTCACCAATCTGCGCAAAATTTTCCATCTCAACACATAAGCACTTACAGAAAAAAATAAAAAAATAAAAACAAATCAGCTGCACTGCTTCTGTAAGCAGACCAGACGTATGAAAGTACAATAAAGGAGCTATGAGACCCATTGATACTTCCAATAAGCTAGAAACATTGATCAGTTCTGAGCATACGTAAAATAGTAACTACTTCAAGCTATTTCCAGGTTTGATTGACTAAGCCACAATGAATGAAGTACACCTATTTTTTTTTATATTTGAATTTTGTAAAACACATTAATTAGCACTTCCTATGGACAACATCCAGGCTAAACCCCCGTATGAAAGCTATGCTTACACTTTACCTGCCAATTTGACTGCAAAGAAGGTGAATTAGCACCGAGTTTGCTGGAGAGTTTCCTTTTCAAACCTTCAATTTCTGCAAAGTTCAATTCGAAAAAGCTGAAGATAGGATGACTACAAAAAAACAACGGAATAATGACAAGTAGTCTTCACTCATTAGCTCAATCTTTTGTCAAAATAAGCCAAGAGGAGTAGATTTACTGCTGCAACAACAAAGGAGAACAATATCAACAAACTTTCCATACCATTCTCTCCAGGTTTTAACCTGCCTCCAGGAAGTTTACAGAAAGTATTCCCAATTTGCAGAAGAAGAATATGAGGATGATTATGCTCCTGGACCTGTAAAGTTCCATCAAATCCTTTAAGAGTCCCAAATCTAAACTTTTTACGGTTTCCACCAAAGAAACGACTCAATATCTCACGCTACAGTTGGTACTAATTTTCCAATTTCCCCCATCAATTCTAAACACAAAATCGATATTTATCCATTTACCAATAAAATAGCCTCCACGCTAGTCCTCATGCCTTCTTTCATATAGCTGCATTCCAAAGAACGACAAAAGAAAAATTAGCACAAAAATTAAACCCTAATTTCAGACTGCTCTCGCCTGACTAAAACACTGAAACAATGTCCAAGCATCCAATATAACAGCTTGCAAACCCAAACAAAAGTATCACAAGAACTAGATTCGTCAAAAAAAAAAATCGATAACAAATTCATACTTGAGCTTCATACGAGCTAGGCGATCGGCAACAGAAGTATCCTTCTCCATCTTGGGTTCTTTGGTTCCGAAAGTGTAACCTGAGAGAGGGTACAGATTCACCATTGAAGATGATTTCATCATTTTTTACCTTCCTTTTTATCTGAAAAAAAAATATATATATCGTTGATTTAATTTTTCGCTCAGACTGAGGTCGAAAGTCGGAGAGAAAGGTATTTTTAAAATAGTGCAAATATAAACTTTTTAACAATGTTGCAAAACTGGGCAAAATTTTCAATTTAATTATGCGAAATCTACACATAACTCCCTAATCCCAAACTATTAATCAACTAACTTCACCCTTCTCATTCATTTATCATCAAACTCCCCATTTCAAACTTTTATATCACATAGCTCCCTAATGGACGATTTTAGCCTTATAAAAACAACAATATTACCAAAAAACCTGTCAACACCCACGGACCCCCTACCCAAAATTTGTAGTACCAATATACGTATTCTTGTAGTACAATGTATAGATGTTCGTGGTATCATATCATGGTACCATTCCGTGAGATAATGTAGTACCATACGTAGGTTATTTGTAGTACCCTTTTCGTACCATTTGCTTAACTATCGCAACTCCTACCCTAAAATTGTACACACGGACCCCTACCCAAAATTTGTAGTACCAATATACGTATTCTTGTAGTAACAATGTATAGATTTTCGTGGTACCATTCCGTGAGATAATGAAGTACCATGCTTGTAGTACCTTTTCTGTACCATTTGCTTAACTATCGCAACTCCTACCCTATTGTCGTGACGGTTATCGCAGATATTGGTACTACGAGTAATCTAATCTTGGTACCACACTAGCATACAATACGGTACCACGAACATCTATATATTGGTACTACAAAAATCATCCATGGGCTCACTGGATGGTACGGCGAACATCTATATATTGGTACTACAAACATACGTATATTGGTACTACAATTTTGGGTAAGGGTGGTCCGTTGGTGTTGACAAGTTTTTTGGTACCACAAACATTTGTATATTGGTACTATAAAAATCGTCCATGGGCTCACGGGATGGTACGTCGAACATCTATATATTGGTACTACAAACATGCGTATATTGGTACTACAAGTTGGGGTGAGGTCATGGAATTTAATAGGGGGCAAAATCGTCCATGAGGTACTACAAACATACGTATATTGGTACTACAAAAATATTGGGGTAAAATCGTCCATGGGGAGTTATGTGTAAGATTGTTTTGATTTAGGGAGTTTGTTAATAAATTATATGGAATGGGGAGTTATGTGTAAGAAAATAGGGTATGGGGATTTAACGGAAGCTACCCCTTTAATTATTATTTTTTCACTTTGGCAAAACTATTTCAAATTACAATTCTCCACTCTCATTACTACTAATAAGTAATATTTTATTGATAATTACATTTTTAATTCCAATTAAACTTAATTACTTTCAATTAAAACATTTTAATTAAAACAGAACTGCATTTGCCTTGCAAACGACGAGAGTCAACATTATAGAGAATATAATTCTTTTATTATTGTTATTTTTTTCTTTTATAAAGAAGATTAGAAGAATAACAAAACCTATTCGAACGTAGTCGAATGTCAGAATAACTAAATTCGACATAATTTCTGCAAAAACTGAATTTTCAGGAACAAAGGCGAATGTCACAAAAATATGATTCTTAATACAAAATAAAATAAATCAGTTATATGGAACGAAAAACTAGCCTGATAAATGATGATATTTGTTCGAAGCTAGTGTAGATTGGTGGTGTGTTTGTTTCTATCGTCCATGACAACTTCAAAGGAACGTTCGACTATGTTTTCTTATTCTTCTGATCATCTTAATATTTTTTTATGTAATAAAATAATGATAAATAAGATATTCTATAAAGATTGATGTTCTATTAATGCAAGAGATGCTCGGTACTGCTTGATGCTAGCCAATGCCAAGGGGATTAGGTTTAACTAAAATATTTTTATTGAAAGTGATTAAAAGTAATTGGGTTTTACAAAAATAATTAGCAATAAACTATTGCTTATTAGTAGTAATGAGAGTGGAGAATTGTAATCTGAAATAGTTTTGTGGTCAAGGTGAAAAAAATAATAATTAAAAGTAAAAAAGTTGCTTAGTTTTGCAACATTGTTAAAAAGTTAACTATATTTGCACTTCGATTTTAAAAAGATCACTATTTTTGCCTTTCTCTCTCGAAAGTCGAGAGGAACACTATCGTAGTACGGTTGAAAACAATTGCGAAGAGAAAAAAAACTCTGGTAATTTGCACTTTAGGAGTTAAAACAAACACTATTTTAAACATTGTCAGAGCGTCTCCATCTCGCATCCTAAAAATACAGTTAAGTCTGCACAATATTACAGTTGCTACACTGTTTTTACTCCAACCCATAAACTCGATTTTCTATATTAATTTTCACTCCAACCCATTAACTCTATTTTCTACTCTAAAAATCAAATTTCTATATTAAACATTATGGCAATCTACACATAAATACCTGATACAAAACTAAAAAGCCACTTCAGTCCCTTGTCAGATATCTTTTTAAGCTAGGTACCCATTTGAATAAAAATTTTACGGATAGATACCTAATCACCAAAGATTACCAAAACACCCTTATTAGTTGATTTACAATTTCATTTCAGTTTTTTTCTCTGCAATTATCGAGCTTCATCCCGCCGTCGACGAAGTTTCTTCTTGCCGACCACCTCCTTCCGCTCGTGCCGGCGCGGAACAACGATCGACGAGCCTCTTGAATGTTGGGTTCTCAATTTTAGGTCTCGATTTTGTCAGGTAACCTTTGTTTTGCTTTGGGTTTGGTTAATCGATTGCAATCGTTTGCTCAAGGTTTAGCCCAAATTTGGAGCTGAATGCGATCCAAGAGCTCGATATAAGGGTGGAATGTTAGGATTTGATAGTTATTGAGGCTAATCCATCGTGATTTCGGAATATAACTGTTACGACGTACCATTTGTTATGTATATTACATACCATTTGTTATGTTTATTATGTACCATTGTACGTGTCTATACGGTACCAAGATGTATGCGTACGCAGTACATTGCAAACTATACAGCCGTACCATTTATACAGGTTGTCATATTGTCTGAAAATATGCCGTCTACAAGTTCGGTTGGTGGTGGGACGTTATTTGCATTGAGTGAGTATAAAAGGGAGTCATTCTTACTATTGATCAATGAAGCGATAACGCACGAGACGAATGCTCAAACCGATGACGGGAATTTTATTCGTGACCCCGACATTCGTGTTCTTCCTGATCGCCGAAGACGCGAATGATTCCTTCTAAGGTAGATAGAAGATCCAACAAGTGAAAAGTATGTGAGAAATACGGAAAATAATCGTCGTACTTGTAGAGAAGTCGTATCGACGTAGGGTCCGTATTTGCCATGTATTTTGTTACTGCGTTTCTCCCAAAAACCTTTTTTGTTGCTCTTTTGTATGGTAATAGCACATTCTTTTATCCACAGTAGGTTTTTTTGTCCAAATGTATCAATAGGATATGACTCATTCTTTTTGTCTAAATGATGCCAACAATATACTGTAATTTATGACAACAAAGTACGGTAATATATGCCAACAAGGTACTGTAATCTATGTCAATTTGGTACTGTAATATATTACAACAAGGTACTGTAATATATGCCAACAAGGTCCCGTAATATATGCCAACAATGTACTGTAATATATGACACAAGGTAATGTAATATATGCCAATTTGGTACTGCAATATATGACAACAAGGTACTGTAATATATGCGAACAAGGTCCCATGATATACGCCAACAAGGTACCGCAATATATGACAACAAGGTACTGTAATATCTACCAACAAGGTCTGTAACATATGCCAATTTTCTACAGTTATATATGCCAACAAGGTACCGCAATATATGCCAACAAGGTAGTGCAATATATATCAACAAGGTATTGGGGCATATATGCCAACAAGGTACTGTAATATAAGTGTAATAAACGCAATAGGTTTATAAAAAGGGTACTGTAATATATGCCAACAAAGTACCGTAATATATGAAGCAAGAACATCTTACAATTTATTTTGAAAAAACTGGTGACTCCTAAATGTGCGAATTGTTTTTTCTTTTTTAGTCATCGTATTATTGTTAGGTCTGGTCAAAATTATGCAGAACAACACGATTTGCTTAGGAATCTATTTATTTTGGATTGTAGTTTCGATGGTATAACAAATGGTACGGTATACTTGCAGATTAGGGTACTGTAGATGTATACATAATGATACGGTAAAACTTCAGATTATGGTACGATTTATGTAAAAGATAAGGTACGTTACTATACAAGATATTTGTAAAAGATAAGGTACTTCATATATGATGGTTATTGTACGCTATACTTATACATAACGGTACGGTAAGCTCCCAGATTATGGTACTTTGTATGTAAAAGATAAGGTACGTTAATGTAAAAGATTAGGTACTTCATATATTCTGGTTATGGTACGCTATTTATACATAATGGTAAGTTAACCAGCATATTATGGTACTCTTTATGTAAAAGATAAGATACGCTAATGTAAAAGACAAGGTACTTCATATCTTCTGTTTATAGTACGCTGTGTATTTATATAATGGTACGGTAAACTTGCATATTATGGTACTCTGTATGTAAAGGATAAGGTACCTTAATATAAAAACATGTGGTACTGCCTAAAATACGGACAGTCTCATAGAACTACTCAACAAACGACATCATTGAGTCTTCAAACAGTCCCATCCCCAAGTCAAAGAACAACTTAATGAACATAAACAACAAAGTTTCCAAACAGTTTCATCCCCAAGTCAAATAACTTAACGAAACAGATCTAGCATAGAACTGTACTCGTCACGTAAAATGCGAGCACCCATAGAAGCACGATACACATCCATGTTGACTTCATTAGCCTCAGCCTCTTCCTCTTCCATTGCATCCTTCTTGGATACATCATCCTTCCACGTCCAAACATTTGACCTTAGTTCTCTTATAACCTCGTACTTCAATCTCAACTCGGCTTTCAACCTCTCCACACGAGCACTCCACTCTAAATGAGATCCGCCAACTCCTCCATCAACCTTAAACACACATAATTCATACAACAGTTAGAAACAAAGCAAATTCTACCAATGAAACGGGGACCTTCTTATAGCTACTTTTTTATCAGGGGTCATGCTACCCTGCAAATTGCTTATGGTAGATCAAAAGAGCACAGGATGGCACCTGGAAGACAGCTCAGATCTGTTCCGCGGAGTTCTGCAAAAAATCCACTGCTAACAAGCAGTACCATTTTATTCACACACGGGGTACCAATTTGCCCAAACAGATGTTACCAAATACAGTGATAATGTAGTACCAAAATAAATTGACCCCATTCGAAGAACCCCAAATCGACCCATTCCAAAACCCCCAAATCGACAACAATCAATCCACTCATTCGAAAATACACGCACAAAGCTACCACAGTAAATTGAACCATTCCAAAACAACCCTAATCGAACAACAAATTGATGTCATTCGAAAATCACGCAGCTATGTTACGAAAACTAACCGAAAATGCTTAAACCCAATGAATAACGGCAAAATCAAACTAGATACAAGCCTATTGATAATGGTAAAACCGCGATGAAATGCCACGACGTACTGTAATGATGCGAAGGACTTACCTATCGATTTCAGAAAGGGAATACCACGAGGAAGCGAGAACCCACGACGATGAATCTGAAGCAAAACAACCACGGGTCGATTTCGGGAAGAAGGTCGCGCGATTTAGGTTTGGGAAGGTGTATGATTTTTTTTTATGAACGAACCTACGCTGAAATGAAACCCCAGGTAAGGTTGTAATAAACCAGTTTAGCAGGGGAAATCCGTCAGCTAGGTACCTATCAGTAAAACAAAATTCAAGTGGGTACCTAGGTTATAGAAATGTCTGATAGGGGACTGATTCATTTTTCTTAATTCATCTAGGTATTTAAGTGTTGAATCCCCTAAATTTTATATTATAATAACTAAAATCAGTAAAATTATAATTTACAAACTTAGCATATTATTAATTATAATTTTATTAAATTAAAACGAAAATATAAAAAATAAAAAGAAATTAACATTATTTTTACTTTTATTATTATAAGAATATCAAATATTTAAATATAGTTAAAATATTTTTGTTAAATAAATTATATAATAAAAAGAACAACACAATTTTTGTGTTGAATATTGTGTGTACTTTACATCTAGAGTCTCTCTGCTAATCAACACAATATTAGTGTTAGATATAGAGTCCAATTGAAGTAAAGACATACTTTATTTTTATGTGTACCCGTTCGAGATGCTCTTATGCTATTATTCTAGTTTCTTTATATTTAATTAGGGTGTCCCAAAATAATGACCTAGCATTTAGACATGCCAATTAGTATCACTACTACTATGCAAAAATATAAAATAAATTATTAGTTGATGAATTTAATAAATTATATACTTAAAAATAGAATGAAGTAGTTATTATGAGTTTTAAAGCTTCGTGGTTTAATAAGTTTTTTTCATAATTGATATATTAAAAATAGAATGAGGTGGTTGTTATGATTTAATAGGTTTTTTTTATTTTTTAATAGTAATTAAAGTAGAAAAAATTTGATTGGTCAATTTTGACCGACCAATTTGCAATTTTTATCCCCCAAGCTCTTTATATAATAGTATAGATAATGAAAGTGTATGCGCACAGGGCCGTAGCTCATGTAATACGAGAGGCGGTAGCATCGGACCCAGCTTTCAAGAGGGTAGGGGTGGGCATTCGGGGTCAGGTATTGGGCATTCGGGGTCGGGTATTGGGCATTCGGGGTCGGGTATCGGGTACCTGACCCGACCCGATCGGGTGAGAAAAATCGGGTTTAATCGGGTATCGGGTTAAACCCGATACCCGATGTAATACTTCGGGTCGGGTTTCGGGTAGCAATATGCTACCCGATCGGGTTTATCGGGTACCCGATTAAAAAAAAACTTAATTTATTATATTACTTATATTACTATTCATATAAGAAAGGATAGGGGGAAGAAACGAAAGGGCCGTCCGCCGAAGCACAAGGTCCTTATTTCAGAGGCGGGAGCCGAGAGACTTTTGATTCCCGATTCTACCCGCCGATCGGGTCGCCGGAACCTCAGTCAGTCGGAATTGCGCGGCGAGGAAGAATTCCAATTAAACGACGATGACGATGAGAGGATGGAGAAGAAGGTGATATTGGTGGTGAGGTTGCCCAACGAATCAGAGGAGAAGGCGAATGGAAAGGTGAGTAATTCAAACTCCGAGGATGCTGAAGTGGTTATGAAGATCAGCGTTAGTGGATCTGAAGAAGAACTACTGATCAGGTTACTTGTGTTTTCTCTTGAGGTTTACGTGAGTGTTAATTGGGAATTAACATTCGAGGAATGTGTGGTTTTGAATTTCCGAGTGTAAAGCAATTACATTTTCCAGGTTATATTTATTTATTGTTTCGCTTATAAACTAAAAGACTTGTTTGTCTTAGTGGTTGGAAAGCCTTCTGCAAGTGTTCAGACTTGGGTTCGAATCCATCTTGATCCATTTTTTTTAACTAATTTAGTATATATTTAAAAAATAAAAAAAATAAAAAAACCCGAACCCGACCCCCGGGTACCCAATCGGGTTTCGGGTACCCGACCCGAAAAAACGCAAAACCCGACCCGATCCCACCCCTACAAGAGGGTTCCAATATCTATCATACCCTATATATATATTGTATATATACTAGGCAAATTTTTTTTTATGGACCATAAAATAGTGATTGAGGCCAATAAGATAAAAAAACCTAATGTTGTAATATGTGATATTATAGCTCATGCTATATACGCGAATAGGATTTTATTATTTTTTAGCCAAATGTTGGTCAATATTTTTAAAAAAATATTAAAATAAAAAATCAATAACTCTCAAATTAACAAACTAATTTTACACTCTTATTTTTTAAAAATTTGTTCCTCTTAATTCTCGTTATGAGTGAACATTTTAATTGTAATACAATTCCTTGAAGATTTTCTTCAATTCAAGTAATTTTATACTGAGTTGTTGTATGAAAATCAAGCTAGATTATGTACGTCCAGTTTTTCTCTATAACTAGATTATGCAGATTTGATAAATATTTTGCTTTTTAACTTTTAGACGGTGTTAGGTTACATTTATGCACTATTACGTATTTATTTGAAAAAGGTTTACTTATGAAATGGCTCAGGGCCCGAATTTTGAGGTTCGCATCAGAGCGTTTAAACTTTTATATATTGTTTCGAAAAAAAACATCTATAATCTTATATAAAGAACTTAGAGCGTTTAAAACTGTCAATTGGTCTGTCACATAGATAAATACTTTTAAAATTATATCCTTAAATTATTAGTTTATTATAATTTTATCATTATTTTTAAAATTTTATTTTTTCAATAAATTAATTAATAATATAAATATTCAAAATATAAAATAACTTGATATATTTGCACATCCATTGGGTGCGCTAAACATACTAGTTAGATTTAAGCACTTGACACTAGGATCGTGCAGGGATTGAGGGTTGATCCCCCCTCTCTCGCTCCATCCTTGTTAAGCAAATCGTGAGAAATTCCACCTAGTTTTTATACCTAACAGTTTGTCTACGGTTAAGGATGAGTTGAACTGGCTCAGCTGAAAGCTCCTTGTAATTGGCGACGAGTACCCGAAAGCTCAAGTTCAAGTCCAGAAAATAAGCCAATCTCAAATTTACAACCCTGAATTTGTAGGGGTCATCCTTGGGGAGAATCTCAATCCCACGTTCCTTCTAATAATATTTTTCATCTGTAGGTTAAGAATTAGAAATCCTAATAACTCATGTGTGTCCCACATCGGATAATAGAGTTTGATCGGTATATAAGTAGATGACTCCACTTCACCTATCACTAATTGGTTTAGGATGAAATCTCATCTCTTATATGAGCACACTCTCCTCCTATACGGGCCGCCCAATAAGGCCCAATAACGAAAAATTCACATGCCATAAATATAAAATACATTCGACAAAATGTTACCATAAATATAAATACAAAATATATGTTACAGGGTAGATTAAGAGATTGGGTTGTAAAAAATGGGTCTGCTCGGAAAACGAGAGAAAGAGAAAAGATGATGAAGAAAAAGGATTCACCAAATTGATTAGGGAAACAAAAGTTAAAACCATTAATTTTTTTTCCAATTATTTTCTTCAATGCAAACAACATAGCCTTAATTAATCGGATGGGCGAATGTATGTTCACCAGCCCTGCCAACGGGGAAACAAAATCACCCGTCCCCTCCCCGAGCGGAGAGAAAAATCAGGGGTCTATATTGTCTTCGCCGTGAAAAAAATTAAAAGAGAGAAGGACGATGACGTAACTCGTTTATTACACACAGTTGAGTCCACCAACAACTGAAAAATACAAAAGCAAGCAGTTGTATTATGTTTTCTTATTATGTCTTCCATCAAATGAAGTTGACATAGACACAACAGAATAACTCCTAAAGCATTGTGTCACAGTTAACAAAGTTTCATAACAAGAACACAAAAAAAGAAGTTAATACTCCTTGTTCCCGAAATTCTTGCACCACATCTGTGAGGGAATAGGATGAACTGGATGATGCGGACGTTGCTGTAACATAAAACATAGAAATAGAAGACGATTGTATAGCTCATCTCTTTACACATTATGGAGAAAGAATACAACAAAGAAGAACAGAGACATGATTCTTAATGGTATTTTGTTGATATGAAAATCCAAGAAATGCTGATCCGCGGAAATTATTCTACAATACGAAAAAAAAAGCTAAAAGCAAAACAGTGCGAGCAAGAATGTACTCCTGATTGTCAACATAATATGATTCTGCTTGCATGTTATTGTACTTCAAATGCCTATTGTCATTTTCTAACTGAACGATTATGAAGAATGTGATGCTAGAGGGCTGTTTTAACGAAAAAAAAAAATGGGTTCCACTTCAAAGACATAGAATTAGGAGGATATGTTCATGGTTTTCCACTTTCAGCACCTAAAAGAATGCTTTATACCTCACTCTCTCGTAATTCGATACGAAGACAACGTGCTTCGCAAAAGACACTGAAAGCAATTTGAATTAGAGACCGAAAGAAAAAAGAGATTAAGAAAATCAGACATTTTAAATGCTAAATCACCAAATAAGATAACCTAACCGAAAATCCCCAATATGAAAACGAATTAAAAAAATTAGGGGTAGAAGAGCAGTTCCATGCCTATTAACCAATGAAATGATCCCATGTATCGATTGCATACCTCAAGCTCTGCAGATTTCATAGCGATGGGAATGCACACAAGGACGATCCCAAACATGGCGATGGCAGTGTTGCGCTTCCAGTGCACTGGCCTGCAGTTGGGCCCACCAGTAAAGCTCCAAACCTTCTGCCTAAAGTCACCTCCGCCGTGATCCGCTCCTCCTCCGCCGCCCATATTCACCCGTAAAATTTACCGTTGGATTTCCGATTTCCCGACGCTAAGCTTATGGGTAATTTCGCTGTTGAGATTGCGGATACTGAGATTTGGTCGAATGCATTACCAAATATGGATGATCGGGTTACAAGTGCGCTTATTTTCGGGCTTTCTTCTCATGGATCCTTTTGGGCTTTTATGGGCTGTTGGATGGTGTGGACTGTAATTAATCTAGTTTATGAGGGTTTATTTGTAGTTTGAAGTAGGAGTGAACAAATCCGGATATTCGAATTTCTAATATCTAAAATTATAAACTGCATAAGATTCGGTTTAAGTAGTATATCCGGAAACTGGAAATTCGATTTAGGGTCCTACTATTCACACCCCCTACACCCTCTTATACCCTTCTTTTCACCCCCAAACACTTGATTTTTGTAATAATAATTTTAAATAATCACATGATTCAACAAATATTAACTTATTTTCCATTAAATCATAATATTAATTGCATGGACTATCAAAAATTATTAATTAAGTCATTTTAACCAATGACACATTTAGACTAGAAAAAATGCTCGTGGCCCGCCGCCGGCCCGCCCCACTCTAGTACTGTCAAATGGTCTCGTGGGCTGTGGGCCCGCCAAAGTGACGGGGCGGGCCTATGCGGGTAAGCGCGAGCGGGCCGCGGGCAGGCCCGCCAACAATCAAAATTATTTTTTTTAAAAAAATTAATATATAAATGAATTTGTTGAGATTCAATTTTTTATTTAATCAAATTTTATAACATAAATAAATTTTTATTAAAGAATTTAAATTGATTAGGAGTAATTCAACTTCATTAGTTATTGTAATGTTTTTTTATTTTTTTATATAGTTTATTTCATTTTTTTAGGACGGGCCGGGCCCACCAGGCCCGCTACCCGGCAGTAGGGAGGGGGCGGACTGCCATTTCTCAAGCTCGCCAGAGGGCGGGCTACGGCAGGCCCGCTAAATATCATAAAATATATATTTTTTAAAATTAATATATAAATGAATTATATAGGTTTTTATATTTTGGAGATCCAATTTTTAATATCATCAAACTTAATAACTAAATAAATTTTTATTAAAGAATTTAAATTTGGTTAGGAGTAATTCAACTTCATTCGTTTATTTTAATGTTTTTTCTTTTTTTTTTTATAATTTTTCTCGCTTTTTTAGGACGGGCCGGGCCCACCAGGCCCGCTACCCGCCAGTAGGACGGGGCGGGCCTTCATTTACTATGCCCGCCAGATGGAAAAATAGTCTTTTTTAATCGGTAAGTATTTATTAAATATTACTTTACATATTACTTAAATTATTAACATTAAACTCCTTTTTTCCTTTCGGATGGGGTATGTAATTGATAAATAATTAATGTTTAATCTACATATTAATGAGGGAGGTGCAAATGGAAAAAAAAAGGTGGGTGTCAATAGAATTACCCTTCGATTTATTGGGCTATTCAAATCGGATATCGGGATCTGTTGTTCAAAGTTTGTTTTTCCAGTATTTTCTTTAAAAAACATTTCATCTATTTCTTACAACAAAAACTAAATATTTTATACAAAAAATCATAGACATAGTAATTTCACACAATACATAATCACAATTAAAATATATGATCTAGAAATGCATCATAATAATAAACACATAACATATCAACGCAAACTCCACATAATTTTTTTTTTAACTTGCATCGTCTTTTTTTCGATCCTCAAAACAACATTATTGGAATAATAAAATAATATAAAATCACGTATTTTACTTTGGGCCACAACATTTGTCTCTTTTTTATTGCGTCTTTCTTGTTTTCGCCTTTTGTGGGCATTATTTTATGGGGTAACTTCACTTAAAATCACTCTTAGGCAAACTTTCTATCACATAACTCCATTGTCAGAAAATATATCACTTAACTTTCCGATTTTCTGTCCAATTTCTTCAGTCGCGATGTACCTTTCTATGTTTGTATTATGTACCACAATATGTTGATATGGTGTACCTAAATGTGTTTGTATGGTGTACATGCGGTGGATTGGGTACATATCTGATAAAAAAATAGGTACGCTGTAACAACACATTTAGGTACACTATATCAACGTATTGTGGTACACAATACAAACATAGAAAGGTACAGCGTGACTTATGAATGCAGTACAAACAGTAAATAGGGAGTTAAGTGATATATTTCTCTGACTAGGGAGTTAAGTGATAGAAAGTTTGCAAATAGGAATTTAAGTGAAAGTGTCCCTTATTTTATTTATTTTTATTTTTTCCAAACATAAAATTGGATATCGGTTATTCGAATTTTAGACCGACACATATCCAGATCCGATTCGTTTTATTTAACATAAACGGATCGAATATCCGATCCGATTTTAAAATCGAATCCGGTTATTGGGATTTGAAAAACCGAATTCCATTTTTCGATATTATGCTCACCCATTGTTTAAAGCTCTGTTGTAAAAATCGACCTAGGCGCCGGAACCCTCATGCGACAATATTCGCTAGGCGCCGGATTGATAGGTCGAACCGATTAATCAGGCAAGGCAGTCGAGTTCCATTTTTTTATTTTTGGAAAAGAAATTTTTAAATATAAACAATATTATACCATTTTTTAGATAGATAAATTTATACATTCACTTTGGTATAATAGCACATAAAATAAAAATAATAAAAAACGAGTATACCATCTAATTTTCCTTAGACCGTCTAGGCGCTAGGCCCTCCATGGGCGTCCGACTAGCGCCTAACGAATTTTACAACGTTGGTTTAGAGTATTAATTAATTCCGGGTGTTATCCCAATAGCGAACGAATTCCGTTGATTGCTGCCCCTTCCCTCCGAGAGGTGTGTGTGTGTGAGTTATATAACTGGATTGAATGACTTTATTTCCATCTCTTGAGGAGGTAGTTAGTCATTGCCGAAAGCCAAGGATTTCAAACATTTGGGACCCGTTTGGTTATACAACATATATAAAGCCCACACAAGTTCAATTATAAGAGTCTAGTATCATTAATCCGACCCCATCAACTCAGTTACGTTATATCGGCTTCAACTTCAACTTTAATATTGAGCTCAATTATAAAAGTCCAGAATCATCAATCTGACCCCATCAACTCAATTACGTTGTATTGGCTTCAACTTTAATATTGGGCTCATTTATTAATATCGGGCTGTGTAAGTAATATCCAAACACAATATTATACCGTATTATTAGTTTTTTGCCCCGTTCAATGCACAGGTTATAAAAAAATTGATAAACTATTTACTTAAAAAATTTACATACAAAGTAATTCATAGTGTGCTTAACGTGGTGGTTTCCTTCAACCGAAGGTGGCTAAATTTTTATTTGATTGTTTATTGTATTAAATAATTAATTATTGGACAATTGACGAATTTAGAACCTTCTATATTTCTATAATTATATAAGATTTAGATTATATAGGTTAAGTCTTCAAACCAAACATGCCCTTTTGTAGTATAGATTCATTCCCAGAAGTTTCCTTACAACTTACAAGAGGGACTTAAGACCGGACAAACATAGTCTATCTAAACCATACATCCCAGAAATCCAATAATTTCCTCTCTCCAATTAAAGTAAAATCTACTCCCTATCTCCCAGATGCTTATGGATATTTCGGAGTTGACACGAGAATTAAGAAATTGAATATTTTAATAATATGATACAATTAAAAGGTAAAAAAGTGTATATTTTGACACGTCTTTTAAGAATATTTAATATTATTATATTGTTGTTTGTGATAATTTTTTTGCTAAATAAGAAAATATAGAAAAGATGTGTGACGCCCGACTTGGTTTGGGAAGTATTATATTTAGGAAGAATGATTCAGCAAACAAATAATCTCACTCATCATCGTCAGCCGCAAGATCTTCACCTTCTTTAAGCGCCTGAAACACCTTGGAACTCCTATCAAAGATCATCGCCCTCCTATTGTAATCCATGGCCTCAATTCCTTCGTCGTCCCCCATGATCGCTTCTCTCTCCAAACACTCCAGCGATTCGATCAGCCCACTGAGCCCACCACATTTCTCGTTCTGCTCGCGAATTCCGGCGAACTCTTCGTCGTCGTTCAGCTCTTCCTCGAGCAACCTCTTCCTATCCGCCTCATTTAGCAACGGCGACGAGCCGCCGCCTTCCTTGGCGCATCTCAAGATCACATCTTTACGGCGGTTTTGGTGGCGGTGGTTTCTAGCAGGAAATTGAACGGTTTCTGCGCATGGAAAGGGAGATATTCCGCCGGCGTTTTTAATGGACGGCGAAGATAAGATGATCGTTTTCTTGAACTGTGTGGATTCCATGGTTCTCTTTTAGACGCAATTGTGTGCCTTGCGTTGTTGGTTCGTTTATATATGAAGCAGTTGCTTTGACAAGTCCCGCGTGTAACGGGTTTGTGACACGTGGCTGGATCGGAAGGCCACGTGGGCTAATTTGCTTTGAGGAGTTCTTTAATTGTCCTGTTCCTTTTCTTTCTGCCGATATTTTTGGAGTTAAAAACCATTGAAAATTGTTGCATCATGTGATTAGGGAGAGACTTGTTCCAAACTGATGGACTAAACAAATTAGTAACCTAAAACTAACCAACAATTTACGATTTTGTCGTCCCAACACGTACCTATCCTTTATGAAATTCATGAATTCTATTTGTTCTCCTTGTGATTGCTGTATGAGTAGACTTGGATGAGACACGTAACATACGAGAATTATGTGCGCTAATAGCTGATAATAAAATTCAAATTCGATTAAGAGGTGTATGTTAGGATATTTTGATCCGAATGCTAGCATCCAAAACTCACGTCAATATAGCACTTAATTTGGTGGAATCTTGCGGCTCGCGTGCGAAGAAATCTGATCAAATCTTACCTTATAATATCATTTGTTTGACCTGCCCACACCACGTGAAGATTTTGCATGATTTTTCTATGAATTTACTATGCCAACTATCAAGTAATCATCAACAAATATCCACCTTGACCTTGATTGCGAAAAATTACTTCACCTTGACTTAGTAATACCTTCATCCCCCCACACCCTTAGCCCTGACGGGCTAGTCCACATTTTCTGAAATACCAATAATGCTTGAACTTGGTAAGTGGAAGAGCTGTCATAAACATATCTGCTGGGTTATCTTTCTTGTTGATCTCTTGATAAACACATTCTTATCTGCAATGTCACGAGTAAAATGATACTTAACATCAATACTTAATCCTTTCGTGATACATCTGATCCTTAGTCGACGAACTGAACTTTGAGTATCGAAAAATAGTAATAACTCCATGATTCTGAGTTAATTCGCTGAATAACCCTGTCAACCATAATGCTTCCTTGATCGCATCAGTAATCGCCACGTGTTCTGCTTCAGTAGTAGACAATGTCACTACGTGTTGTAAAGTCGCGTTCCAGCTAACTGCACAACCTCCAGTAGAAAATACATCACCAGTAAGAGATCGTCGTTTATCAAGATCACCTGTCTGAATCAACGAAGCCAACGGGAGTATCACTGTTTGTGCCAAACTCCAAACAAATGCTTAGAGTACCTTCAAGTATTTGAGAATCCACTTCATTGCTTGCAGTGTTCTTTTCCTGGGATAGCCATATAACTGCTAACAACAACAACTTGTCAGGACGTGTACATACCATTGCATACATAATACTGCCGACTGCACTCGAATAAGGAACCCGTGCCATATCGCTTCTTCCTCATCTGATGACGGTGACTGAGCAACGCATAGCCTAAAATGGCTAGCAAGAGAAGTGCTGACTGGTTTGGCATCGTTCATGCAAAATCTCTCCAAAACCTTCTTGAGGTAGCTTTCCTGGGTCAGGTGTAACTTACCAGCTCCTCTATTACGTCTAATCTTCACACCAAGAATCTTCTTAGCTGCTCCTAAATCTTTCGTTTCAACACCGTTCAATAAGGCCTCCAACTGGTGAGTTTTTGCAAGATTATTAGCCGCAATGAGCATGTCATCAAACAGATAAATGAATGAACGCCATTTAACTTATGGAAGTTAACACAACTATCAGACTTGCTCTTGGAGAAACCATGACCCAACATGAAAGAATCAAAACGTTTATACCACTGTCTTGGAGACTGTGTTAATCAGTATAAGGATTTATTCTTTAAACAAATTTGGTCTTCTTTTTCTTCAACTATGAAGCCTTCAGGTTGCTTCATGTAAATCTGTTCATCTGACTGTAGCTTTTCGCGACTAATCATGCCTTATACCTTGCATCGTCAGAACCAGATAAACCTTCTTTCTTCTTGAAGACCCACTTACACCCGTCTATTTTCTTTTTCTTTGGCGGCGGCACAAGAATCCACGTGCCATTCTTGCGTAGAGACTCCATTTCTTCATTCATCGCTACCAGTCACTTATCAGAATTTACATCGTTTATTGCCTCCGAATAGGTAGAAGGTTCACCGCCTCCACCTGTTTCTTGTGCCACTGATAAAGCGTACGAAACTAAATTCACGTACCGCTGTGGTAGAGAGATGGCAATGGGTAGGGTATGGGTATACCCATCTAGACCCATACTCAAACCCAATTAAATAAATGGGTATGACATACCCAATATTTAATGGGTCTCAATAATTGGGTATAACCCAAGCCCATTAAATTAAACGGGTAAACGAGTCTTAAATGGGCATAAAATGGATCTTTAATACTCTAAAAACAACATTACTTTATTTCATAATCCGATCAAACAGTCAATAAAAACAGACATTAAAAGAGATCTAGCAATATTCTTGATTAAGTCAACCTCTCATAAGAAAATGTAGAAAGAAACAAAAACTAAGTCGGAAATCCATGCTCCGAGTCCAAGTCGAATCTTCAAATATCATCTTCGAAGTGAGAGGATTGCACATCATCAAGATCCTTAAATTTAGACAAAACCATTTAAAGAATGCTCAAATCAAAGTAAATTTTGAATTTTCTGAAATTGTAAACATACCATATCAGGTATCTCAACTTTATCAACTTCTTGCTCATCTCTAGTGTTGGCAACGGGGCGGGGCGGGGCGGGGCGCGGGGCCGGGGACCTAATCCCCGTCCCCGACCCGCGAGGCTTTCGGGGACAAAATTGTCCCCCTCCCCCTCCCCGCCGGATCCCCGCGGGGATCGGATTCCCCGCGGGGATTCAATTGTTTTTAAAAAAATTAATATTTTAAATATAATATATAAATTTAATTATATTTTCGTTATAAATATTATATAAATTATAGTTTTATATATTATTTATATTAATTTAATATTATTTATTATATATTTAATATTATTTTAAGGGGATTTAACAGAAAAATACCCATTTATATAAAAAATTCGTAAGTCAGACCCCTGTCAGGTTTTTTTATATGCAGGTACCTGTCAGAATAAAATTTTTTGCAGATTGGTACCTGTTCCGCCGCAAGTACGTCATAGAACACATTTAGGTACCATATGGAAACATACTGTGGTACGTTATACAGTAAGAAAATGGTACATCATACTACACATTAAGGTACCATATAGACCGTATATAGGTACCATATGTGGGTACCATATATACACGTGATATGATACTTAATACATATACAGAAAAGTACGTCAAGACTGGAAAAATGGTACGCACAATCGAACGGGTACTTATATGAAAATTTTTCTGACACGGGGTCTGACTTGCAAATTTTTTATATAAATGGGTATTTTTCTGTAGATTACCGTTATTTTAATATTATTTAAATTATAATTTAATATTATATATATATATATATTATATATATATAGAAAGCGGGTCGAGGCGGGGAACGGGGCGGGGATCCCTGCGGGAAAAATCTTTCCCGTCCCCGCTCCGCGGGGATAAAAACTCGGGGATTCCCCGCCCCGTTCGGGGCAGATCCCCGCGGGGACGGGGAATCCCCGCCCCACTGCCATCCCTACTCATCTCCATCCAAGTCATCAATAACCGAGCCAAGCGCAAATGTATCTTCCATGGTGGTTCCTTCACAATTCACACAAATTCACAACATATAAGCATATATGATAATCCAATGCATATTCATTAAAAAAATGCTTCTTTTTTTAACAGAACTACAAAAAGGCCATACTTTTGAGGTCCTCTGTCATCCAATTCTGCAAGCACATCAAAGCCTCCACAGTTTTTGCTTGAAGCCTCGATCTATGAGGGGTAACAACTCTCCCGCCCATGCTAAAAGTACTCTCCGAAGCCACTGTAGACACGGGAATAGCAGGCACATTCATCGCAAATTTTTCGAAGAGTTGGATATTTGATATTCATTTTCCAAAACTGAAGAATGTCAAATTCTCATCCAAAATATCATCTTCCAAATAGCTCTCTAACTCACAATTTTCCAGAGAAATAGCAAGCACATCCATCGCTATCGTGCTTTCAGCTAATTTTCCAGAGAATTCGCTAAATCAGCCTGAGAAAAAGAACACAGAACACTATCCTATATAAAACTTTGGAAATCTAGCAAGCCTTAGGCAAGGGAGGGGAATCATAGATTTCTTCAATCATCAACATTTCAAATCACAGAAAGAATCATCTTAGGGCAGATTCATACACAAAATAACCCACAAACTACCCATCATCATGACCAATGGAGCTCGATATTTCAGCTCTAAGCTCTGTCTACATTGATCAGTGAAGAGTGAAATGGGTATTAATCTCAAATCACCAAAGAAATCGAGAAAATGAAATCGGACAAAACCATAACATAAAAAAACATGGATTCCTCACCTGAAGAATAAGCAGAGATTGTCAGCGCCTATCACGAGTAGATGCACATCGGCGAAAAGCAAAATCGAAACAAGCACGTGATTGGAATCGTCTGTAATTTGGGGAAATTAGTTGGGGATGAATTGTCTGTAATTTAGGGTTAAATGGTTTATTTATGGTTCAAATACCAGGCTTCATTTCTAATAATTGCGCTTAAAGTTAGTAAAACGGTAAACAAGTAATACCCATCTAAGATCCATAATTAATTTTTATTGGGCTTGAGCACGATTCCTGGTCAATTATGTTTAATTGGGTATACTCATACCCGTTATTAGCGGGTAGGATCGTGTGGGTATGGGTAGGGTACGGAAATGTTGCCATCCCTATGTGGTAGTTGAATCTCCCGTCTCTCCCTATCTCTGCCTATAGAATATTCATCCTCGGTGCTTTGATTTTAAACAGGATCTGAATCAGGTTTTAGCTCATCGGAAGAATCTTTGTTGATCTCTAGCTCCACCCCGCTGTGTACATTATCCTTCTTTTATCGATTAGAAAAAGTTATACTATTTTGAAGGATGTAACATAGAATACTCGTCAAATGTAACATCTTTGCTAATTATAAATTTGGGTGACTTGGGATTAGGATTATATAGTATATATCCTTCACCTTGATGCGTAACTGAGAAAAAACACTTTTCAGCTATAGCTCTAACTTTTCCTTGTTTACGTGCATATAAACTGGGCACCCAAACATTTTTAAGTTGGAGTAATCAGCAAGAGTGACCATAGTTCATCAGTAGTCTTGAAATTGATTGGTGAACACTGTGAGCGGTTGACAAAATAACATGCTGCGGCGATAGCTTCAGCTTAAAAATCATTTGTCAACTCGGTGTTGGAGATTATACATCGAGCTCTTTCTAAAAGCGTACGGTTCATGCACTCGGCAAAACCATTTTGTTGAGGCGTCATTCGAACAGTGTGATGTCGAGCAATTCCTCCGTTTTTGCAAAATTCGTTGAGTTCACTTCCATAAAAAGCCATTATCTGTCCGCAACTTGATTTGTTTCCTGTCTTCTTTTCAATTAAAGCTTTCCACTATTTAAATATTAAGAAAACATCACTTCTGCTTAAGAAAATAGAACCAGACTTCACTTGAAAAGTCATCAATGAAGGTCAACATATGTCGTGCACTACCTTTGGACGAAACACGAGAAGGACCTCATACATCAGAATGAATATAGTCCAAAATACCTTTCGTCATGTGGACAACTGGCGTATTGAAGCTGACTCGTTTCTGCTTCCCAAAATACAATGTTCGCAAAAGTCCATCTTACCAGTACTTTGACCGCAAAGTATGCTCTGATTGTTTAAAATTTTCAGCCTTTTCTGCCATGTGTCCAAGTTGCATATGCCATAATCTTGTGGTATCAACCTCCGGGGATATTGAAACTATAAGAGAAAAACTCCATGAAAGGAATATTAATGATTCGTATAAATCACTTAGTGGAAAATGTCCTGAATAAATCCAACGAGTAACTAATAATCCTGTTATACAGAAAAAAGTAATTATCATGCCCTTTTCGGATGAATGATATAGTTTTACGATTTCATCAACTAAAAAGGTTATTAAAAAAATTGAAATTAGAATTAAAACAATCGAAAAAGAAATATGAGTTAATATATGCTCTAAGGTTGAAAATATCATAAAATTAAAATGAAAAAAAAAAGGACTCCCTTAATTATAAGGGAGTCGGGAATTGACTTCATTATTCACGTTACACCACGATTTTGAGAGATTTCAAGAAATGGCGGATCTATTCACTCTATCAGTAACCGAGCCGGATCTGGTGTATCATAAGGGATTTGCCTTTTCTATCGATTCCTACGGATTGGATAAAAAACCATTCTTGAATGAGGCCAGGGATGAATCGAAAAAGACATCTTTATTCGTTCTACCTCCTATTTTTTATGAAGAGAATGAATCTTTTTCTCGAAGGATCAGAAAAAAATGGGTCCAGATCTCCTGCGGGAATGATTTGGAAGATCCAAAACCAAGCGAAACCTGTAACTGTAGTTCCCTGCAAAATATATAAATTTCCAGACCTGTAAGTTTTCATCACGACAAGGGCACCTCATGCAATCTTCAAAACTCCACCTTCACCTGAGAACATGCACCCTTGAGATTCAAGTGTTCCTAAAGAGATAAAATTTCTCTTCATATCTAGAACATGTCTGACTTCTATGAACGTTCAGATGATTCCGTCGAACACCTTGATCGGAACTGTACCTTTACCAGCAACGTTATAAGGAGCATCATTTTCCATCAAGACGTATCCACCATCAATTTTTCATATGTGGAAAAACAATCATGACGCCGACTTATGTGGTAAAAACAACTCGAATATAAGATCCACCCATTATCATACATAACAATATTTGCAGTTGCTACAACTATAACCATCGCTCTCATCTACAGTTGCACTAGCTTCAGCGGATTTATTATATTGTGATTACTTTTTTCTTTTTTTAATTTATAACAATAAGCTTTGATGTGACTCTTTGCAAAAAATTACACTTTATTTTGTACCACGATTTTGACCTTTCTTTAGATCTGCTACTTTCAGTGTCTCTATATTCTGGTCTTCCCCGTGCAAACAGGCCTTCTGCCTGGCTACCACTTGTTTCCCCATTATATCCATGCTTATATGTTCTTTCGATTGTAAGCACATTTGACACATATGATATCGTATCTTTTCCGTATATAATAGTGTCAAGAAAATGCTTTAAAGACGAGGGAAGAGAACACAATAATATTATGGCCTTCGTCAGTCACTTTGACTTCTGCGTTCCCCAAATCAGTAATGATTGTATAAAATTTACCGAGATGCTGGTATAGTAGTACCTTCCGTCATTTTCATAATGTAAAGCTTCCGCTTTAAATAACGGCTATTCTCAGTAGTCATGTAGGTAGCTTTAACACATCCTAGATACCCTTGGCGATCGTCGCCGTGGCAACTTATTGTAAAACCTCATAAGAGAGATTTAAGATAATAGCCGATCTAGCTTTCTTGTCCAATTCATTGAATTGAGTGTCTTTCATTTCCGTCTTCTTTTCTCCTTCAAGTGCCACCACAACCGTCTTGAATTAGTATGGCATCCATATTGAAACTCCACATTGCAAAGTTGACATTTGTGTCGAGCTTTACAATTGACATATTTGTTATGGCTAACAAAACGGGCTGGCTCCGATACCAATTTGTTAGAATATTTTGATCCCTGATAATATAATTGACCGAAAATGATGATAATAAATAGAAGGACGAAAAATATATTTGGACAGTGAAAACGAGAATTTATGTGGTTCGGTCAGAATGACCTACGTCCACGGACAGGACGGTAGAAATTCTTTATTATGTGGAGATATTACACGCAGGTACACCTCGTAAGGATAAAGTGTAGAAAGGCAGCTACAACGACTATGAGTAGAAATAAACAGACATTTATTTCGACCTCGTACCTATCCATTGACTAAGAAAATATTTGGAAGAGACTGAAGATCTGAGTTGTGGTGGTATTTAATCCTTCGCTCTCTTGCTGCTCTTTTATAGGTGAGGCCAAATGCTAGCATTCGAAACTCACGTCAATAGAGCACTTAATTTGGCGGAAGAAATCTTATTGCCTCTCGCGTGCGAAGAAATCCGATCAGATCTTACCTTATAGCCATTTGTCAATGGGGCGGATTCCTAGTCTCCCTGGAAAGTAGTTTAAATAATGCAATGGACTTTCATTTGTGAAGAACAAGAACGCAGTAATGACCTTGTCAATGATTCGTTTGCAAACTCTGTTCCCCAAAACAGTGGTAGCAATACGAATAAAAAGAAAACGAGGAAGAGCAAAATGCGTGATAGTCAAATGGGTTCTATCGCGCTACTTGGCCAATATTGTGCTGAGATCACTGCTAGCTTAAAAGAGCTTATTCGAATGATCAACCTAGAAATTGCAGTCGCTGAACTGAAGAATGAAGTCTATGCAATCGTGGAGAAAATGGCAGGACTAAGCCAACCTCAAAAATTCCTTATTAGGAAAATACTAGTAAAAAACCCGGACGAGCTGCGACTATTTTTCAGCCTTCCAGAAGACAAAAGGTTTGAATTCGTTATTGCAACACTCAGTCAAACGATTTAGGAAAGGTATGATGTTGTTGGATATTATTTTTGGTATTTTGATCTTGTAAAAAGGCTTAAATGAACTGTCTTATCTTTTGAAACCACCAACTATTGGAATATTTAGTTGATGGTATGATTGTAAGATACCATTGGTAGTTTGTCGTTTAAAACAGGAACAGGCGATACAGCGAGCTGCGCCGGTCACGGTGGTGACGACACCGCCCCTACCATTGGGCAATCGACCGATCATACTAATCGAAGTACTGTTAGTAACCAGCATCGAGGGATCTCAACTATGGAATCGAAAAGTACTGTTCCATTGGTGAATGCAGCGATGCCGCATCAATCTAGCATCAAGTAGGGTGTCGATGGTGAACTGGAGAAGGATTGGCCGGAATTGGCAGGATCTTCTGGTCGGATACCTGCGCAATCCACTGTCTGTAATCCGTGGCTCAAGTTTAATGCGAATTTACTAAAAGTCAGGACAACCACCTTGACTATATAGCACGTATTACTAAATCAGGGCAGGAACTAGGGATAGTAGAAATTGGTGATTCAGGAAGAAGTTGATCATTGGAAATGGGACAAGCTTGGTTTGAGGACTCTAGGGATAGGATTCTTCAAACAGAGATAATTCACTTTGATAAGAAACCGGTTCTGTTAGCCCCTTGGACTGTGCATACTCAGCTGAAAGTAGGTGTGGAGAGTGTTCGTATATGGGTCCAACTACCTTAACTTGAGCCGAAATACTGGGACCCTGAGTAAATTTTCTAGCTTGATTGGAAAACCAATCATGACAGATGATGTCACAAGAAAAAAAGAGAGAATTCACTATGCTAGAGTGCTGGTGGAAGTAAATCTCAACAAACCGCTCAAGGATTCCATACAGTTCCAGAGTGAGAAAGGGCAGCTTCTGGAGCAAAAAGTAACATATGAATGGACCGCCGACTGCTTCTCAGTGTGACTTCCTGGGATTCGATAGAAATCGACTTACAACGCCATCTGCGTAAGCGATATCTGGCATTGTACACACCATGGCGTACATCAACCTTCCGACCGCCGATGAATGTGGAACATCTGGGACATCTTCTCCGTCTTCGCTTGTTGATGGACCGGGTTTCTTTCGCAACTGAAAATGAGCGGCAAGTGGCGTGCTAACTGGCTTAGCATCCTTCCTATTGAACTTCTCTAGAACTCGTTCAATATAGCGCTCCTGGCATAACCACAATTTCCCAGCTTTTCGATCTCGGGTGATCTCCATTCCGAGAATCCGCTTTGCCGAACCCAAATCCTTCATGTCAAACGTCTTTGACAAATCTTTCTTTAACCTGCTAATCATCTCTGCATCTTTTCCAACAATTAGCATATCATCAACATACAGGAGAAGAACGATAAATTTACCGTTAGAGTATCTCCGGACGTAAACACATGGATCTGCATATGTTCTCTTGAACCCCTGATGCATCATGAAAGAATCAAACTTCTTGTACCACTGTCGTGGAGCTTGTTTCACACCGTACAAGCTTTTCTTCAGCCGCAGACCATGTCCTATTTACCTCTAACCTCGAACCCCTCTGATTATTCCATATATATCTCCTCATCAAGATCACCATGCAAGATGCGGTCTTCACGTCGAGTTGCTCCAAGTGAAGATCCATGGTAGCAACTAGTCCAAGTATGACTCTGATTGAACTCATCTTCACGACCGGTGAAAATATCTCGTCAAAGTCGATCCCTTCCTCTGAGTGAAACCTTTGACCACTAATCGAGCCTTGTATCTGATCAGCTTGCCATCATCCTTCTTCAATTTTATACCCATTTGTTCTTGAGTGTCTTCTTTCCTTCCGACAATCGAACTAACTCGTACGTATCGTACTTCTTCAGAGAATCCATCTCCTCTTGCATGGCTTTTGTCCAACAGTCTTTGTCCCTACAAGATTGTACTTCCTGGAAGCTCCCTGGCTCTCCCTCGTCAGTAATCAAAATATAATCAGAACTCGGATACCTTGTAGATGGTTGGCGTTCCCTAGTTAACCTTCTCAGCTAAGGTTCAACTACTTCTTGCACATCTGAAGGCTCCCCCTGCTCATCGCCTTCAGTGTGTTCATCTACGACAGGTTCATCATCATCAATGGTTGGCTCTTCTGGTTCAGGTTCTGATTGCTGCATTCCTTCCTCCGTGGCACCGTCAAATGGAATGCTGACTGGTGTATAATCGTCTACACCGTCACTTGTTGATTTTGTAATATCCACATCTGAGTCGCCCATGGTCTCATGCTTATGGAATACTACGTCGCGACTTCGAACCGTTTTCTTCTTCTTTGGATCCCAAAGTCTGTAGCCGAACTCCTCGTCTCCATACCAACAAAGATGCAAGGACTCGATTTATCATCGAGCTTCGACCTTTGTTCCTTCGGTACGTGCATGAACGTCTTACAGCCAAACACTCTCAAATGTGAATATGAGATGTCTCTACCGGTCCACACCTTTTCTGGTATATCGAAATCCAACGCCGATGAAGGGAGTCGGTTGATAAGATAGACTGCAGTGTTGACAGCTTCCCCCCAAAATGACTTAGATAGGTTACCATCTTGAGCATCGCTCGGACTCTCTCCATAATGGTCCGGTTCATTCTCTCCGCGACACCATTTTGCTGAGGAGTGCTAGGAACTGTCTTCTCATGGCTAATGCCCTGCTTCATGGAATAATCTCTGAACTCCCGAGAGATGTATTCACCACCGTTATCTGTGCGTAGACACTTTAGCGGCATCCCTGTTTCTCTTTCCACCATCGCGTGGAACTTCTTAAAATAATAGAACACCTGGTCCCTGTCCGCAGCAGATATACCCAGGTCTTGCGAGACGCATCATCAATGAAGGTGAGAAAATATTTACTGCCTCCTAGAGATTCGACTTTCATGGGTCCGCATATGTCAGAGTGTACCAACTCCAACTTCTTCATTCGCCTGGTTGAGTTCTTCGCGAATGAAACTCTATGTTGCTTCCCAAATAAACAAAATCGCAGGGGTTCAGTGTTTTCTCCTTGGCTACTGGTATGAGGGATTTTCTAGCCAAGACAGTCAACCCCTTCTCTCCTACGTGTGCCAGCCGTCTGTGCCACAAATTTGGAGAAGCATCATCTTCAACTGCATTTAGTTGGTTAGCACATATCGTTGCGTGCATCTTGTACAGCGAGCAGCATAGCTTTCCTTTCGCTACCACCAATGATCCCTTGGTGAGTTTCCAGTTGCTATTCGCCATCTCGTTATAGTATCCTTCGTTGTGCAGCACCTTCACAGAAATCAGGTTAAGACGCAGGTCTGGAATGTGTCGCACATCTTTCAGCCGTAATGTGCACCCTACGCTCGTCTGGATACAGATATCACCGATCCCGACCATTTTAGAAACACTTTGGTTACCCATCTTGGTAGTTCAAATGTTTCCCGCCTTGTATGCGGAGAAGTACTCACGTCTTGGAACACAATGGTAAGAGGCACCAGAATCCACTACGCCCATTCGGTGTTTGCATCCGCAACATGACAACAATCTACTTCATTCACCAGAGTAACCTCTCCATCATCGTTGGAGGCAATTGCAGACGTGTTCTTGTCATCATAATGTTTCTGTTTTCTGTTGATAAGTCTACAGTTTCTTTGTAAGTGGCCAATCTTTCCACAATGGTAGCACTTCCTCATCTCCCTGGGCTTGGATCTATCTTTCGACTTGTCGTATCCTTTTGGTCCTCTACTCTTGCTCCGAACCCTATTCTCCATGACAAGGGCCTGATTTCCCGTAATGATACTGGCAGCATCCTTCTGTCGCAGCTCTTCATTGTAGTCTGTTTTTCACAATCTCCATCGTAACTTTACCGCTTGGTGCCGAATTAGTGATCGATACCACCAACGTATCCCAGCTATCAGGTAGAGATCCCAATAGTAGACATGCTTGTAGCTCATCATCAAGGATTAGACCGGCACTTGTGAGTTGAGTTACCAGCCCTTCAAAGTCATTGAGATGTTCAGCAACTGATCATCCCTCGTTCAGCTTCACATTCATGAGTTTTCTCATCATGAATACCTTGCTCAGCGCATTTGTCACCTCATACATACCCTCCAATTTCGTCCAGAGCTTGTGGGGGTCTGTCTCATTTCGGACGTGGTTGTAGAGGCTAATGTCCACCCATTGGCGGATCACAGCTAGCGTCTTTCTTTGTAAGTTCTTCCGTACGGCAGCATTCCCGCCTTGGGGCATCTTGCCTTCATTTTCGGTTGGTTCATGGAGGTCTTTGTAATAATGATAATCCTCCATCCTTGATTTCCATATGGAGTAATTTGTTACTATCAGCTTGATCATTCCTCCGTCGTTCTCCATGGCTGTCAAAATCTACCAGCAACCTGCTAGTATCTTTTCTGATGTGGAAGATCAGTCAAAGCTGCAACCACAGATCATACTCAGAATACTATCAGGCTCTGATACCACTTGTAAGGAACGGTGGTGGGCCCCGCGGTGGTCAGTGGGCCCCGCAGCGAAACTGGTCCCGGTTTGGTTCGGTACGACGATCGGGAGAAGTGGGACCCACAGGGTAAATTTGATGGATCCGCACAATAACTACCGGCGGTAAAATAAAATTACCGTAAGGTAAGAAAGAACACCAGAACTTTAACGTGGAAAACCCTCTGTTAACGAAGAGGGAAAACCACGGCCGAGTCGGCAAAATCTTCACTATAGTAAAAATTACAACCCTCGAATTTTTACTATCTCACTTTACCACTCGTGTTTACCGTATGGTTTCTATGCAATGTGGTGTTGGAAATACCTGATGATTATTATATACATTGAAGACGAATGCTTCGACATGTAGATAGTTTCGGAAGTTTCGTTGATTGCAGATAAAAAGAGTTTGATTGAATACAGATTCTTCAAAACACAAACTCGCAAGAAATGATTCGGAAGAAAGAAAAGATCGATCCTACACATTAAAGAAGCTTTGTTTTGCTTTGTGTTGTATGTAATTAGGAGAGAGGACGAGAAGAGGAGGATATACAAAATACAAATTACTGTTTCATGGATTCTTCTGGTCGGCCAATTGAGCTCAGAATGTTTCTTTCTTTGCGCTCCATAAAATTAATAGACGAAATAGTAATTTTAATCTCATTTAAGTACGCAAATATTGGTAGCTTAGAATGCCGGATGCCAAAGAAAAAATCATCTTTCTCTCTCTCTAAACTATGGTTTCCTCTGTCTCTCATCTAAAACTCTCTCGCCGCCCTCTACCACAGAATTTCTTTCCTCCCCCATCCTCCATTAATGGAGATGGGGAGGTCATGGTACTCTATTTTTTTTCTTCTTTCGTTTTCCTCTATGTTCCTCAAAAAATTCTATTGTCCTGCCGTTGTTGCCTCGCCGCCACGCCTCGCCGCCTCGCCTCGCCGCCTCTGTCGCCTCGCCGCAACTGCTGCCTCCGCCTAGCCGTCGTCTTGTTGCAGCCGCCCGTCGGCCGTCACCCACCACCACATCCCGTCACTTTTCGCAACACTCTTGAGTCTTCCATGTGGAGCTCTTTCTCCTGGCCATTTAAGTTTTTTCTCCCTCTGTGGAGTCCTTTCTCCCTCTGTGGAGCCCCTTCCGATGAAGGCGATGGCCCAGAGTCTTGGACAAAGAAAGTGTAGAGTATTGTAAATTTGGATGAATAGTTTTTTTGTGTATGTTCTATAGCTCTTTGGTCCAAGTTCGATGTTTATTGCGTTTTATGTCGGCTTTGTCATTTTGTGTTTGCTCCTGTGTGAGCCTTTGTTCTCTACCGGATTTTGTTATCACCGGAGAGACCATTTGGGCTATTTAGCCCCTATATCTTTGTTACTAATACAACCGTTTCAAAAAAAAAGAAAAGAATGTCGGATGCCACGCCCAATAATACTCAACTGTAATAAAAAAAATAATAAGAAATGTTAAGAACTACACACTATCACATGCACACATAAAATATAGTAATTGTATTAACATACTAACGTTTGCGCAATAAAAACTAGTTACGTATTATTTATATATATTGATTAATAAAGTAATATTATAATAGATTAACAACCAAAGGGAAAAATAGTAATTACACCTATCATACCAATTAATTGAAAGGCCATTAGTTTAAGCCTTTCTCCCTAAATTCATAATAAATGCATCCACAACCACGCAACGATATAATATCGAATAATATAAAAAAATATCATTGAATAGTGGTCAGGTAGTTGCTTGCCATCGGTGATCGGTGGGCATCATAATAAATCTCCTGTATGCAATATATAAATATATATATTATTATGTTTTTGTAGGGTTATTGGAGTTTTAATTTATGAAAGAATAACAAAGTTATAGTTTTTAATTTTTAATATAGGGAAATTCCCTCTGACACCCTTGAGGTTTCGACCTTTTCCGTTGGTACCCAAAGTTTTTTTCGATTCCACCTGGTACCCTCGAGGTTTCGACTTTTCCAGTTGTACCCAATGTTTTTTTTATTCCGCCCGGTACCTCTGAGGTTTTATGAAATGTTGGTACCTGTGAATTGCCAAAACTAGATTTAAAATACTTAAAATAATAAAAAATTCAAAAATAAAATATTTTTTTATTAAGAAATAATTTTAAGGTGAATCTATAGAAAATACCCAATAGGATAAAATTTTTACACATAACTACCCATGTCAGAAAATTTTACAAATAGATACCCGATTTAATTTTACCAGTTTATAGCATACGTCTTACCATTTTCTGTTATATAGGGTACCCAAATGTGTTGATATAGGGTACCTAAATATAGCATACGTCGTACCTACGGGAATACCTGTGTGTTACATAGGGCGTACTTAAAAATAGCATACGTCGTACCATTTTCTATTATTTAGGGTACCCAAATGTGTTGATATAGGGTACCCAAATGTGTTGTATGGTGTACTTTCGGGGATCGGGTACCTATGTGCAAAAAATTTATTCTGTTACGTAACTACATATAAAAAATCCTGACTGCGTACTAAATTACAAGTTTTTTTCCAAATAGATATTTATATGTAAAAACCCCTAATTTTAATTATAAAAAATATTATATAGTTGTTAAAAAATATATAAATATTTTGAAAAATAGTTTCCGTAATAACTAAAATAATCAGAAATTCAAAAATAAAATATTTTTTATTAAAAATAATTTTAGTTTATAAAAATAGTACTACCTCGGTCCCGGTATATTTTGTACATTTGAGAAGTGGCACGGTTTTTAAGAAACTGAATATTTTAATAATATAGTAGTGGAAAAGTGTATGGGTGTGACACGTCTTTTAAGAATATTTAATATTATTATATTGATGTGTGATAGTTTTTTGCTAAATATGGAAATGTACAAAAGATAGTGGGACGCCCGATTTAGTAACTTATACAAAAGTTACTGGGACGGAGGTAGTATATAGTTGGGAAAAATTATATAAATATTTTTAAAAATAATTGAAACATTGTGGATGGACAATTATTTTGCTAAGATAGGAGAATATATTTTTCTCTTTTTAAGCGATGACAGCAGTAACACACTTTACCCTTTCTTCAGCTTTCACTATCCATAGATAGGAGATGGGAAGAACATGCATCGAAGTCTGCTTAATCTCAGCTCGCGGGCTAAAGCGCACGCCATTTCCATCGCTCTTCAAATTCCATTGGTTCGCCGTTGCGTGGATCGATCCAAACAACAAGTACTGTACCAAAATAGATTCTTCTTCAAGCAGCGGGAACCCTAATTGGTAAACCAAGTTCTCCATTACACTCGATGAGTCTAACATCCCCCAAGATTTGGCCGTCCACGTCGAGGTTTATAGGAGAGATCCCATCTTCCTCAGACAAACCCTATTTGGGACGGCGAAGATTCTTCTGAAAGAGTTCTTGGACAAGTACGCCTGCAATAATAATAGTAATCCATCCGAGGTGGGAATGATCCCTGTTGAAGAAGTGGGAAGCTTTCAGCTTCGGAGAAAGGGCAGCGGCGGTTCGAAGAAGCCTCGAGGATTCGTCGATGTTTTGATCCTTATAAGGGATGATGAAGCTTTTTGTTCATCGTCGTATAATAACGCAGCAGGTAATAAACATTGTATGATTTCCATCAGAGGAGACGAATGTGGGCAGATCTGTGTGCAGGCGTAGATGAAGTGTTCGACGTAATGCATCTTAGAGGAGGCAGCATAAACTTGGATAATCACAGCAATGGTTCCTCAGACTCACGGCAATCACAGATTCCTCTACATAACAACATGGGATACAATCGTAGTTCTTTTCCAGTGCCATTCTTAGCAGCACAACAAGGCGGGCAGCAAAGAGTTCATGGGCCTGGTTTTGGTTTGGGATTAGGTTCGGGTGCTTTAGCTGCAAGTTCGGGATTCTTTGGTTCGGGTTTAGGGGAGGATAATGCTGCTACTGCTAGGCTTGGTACAATCGCTACTCATGATTATCTGCTCTAGAATTTCTCTGGTGGATTTAATTATTACTGAAGTTCCTTTGTGTGATGCGTAATGTTCTTTTTTATGTGTTTGCTTTGAACACTTGGTAAAGGATCGACTATGTTCTTGGGTTTGTTCTTGATTTCTTCAAGATATGATCTGGGAATATATATCGACATTAACTGTAAGGAAAAAGTTCTGTGTTGTGTAAGCTCGTATATATACGATATTCGTAATCTCAAGATCTTTCCTCTCGTTCAAGTTTCAACTAAATTAATGTTTTAAGAATTTAGGGAAAATACAATACAATAAAATTATAAAATATTTGTAACAACGGTAACAAATTTTTATGTTTTCTGTTACTCTCGGATTTTACCAGTTCCGCGGCAAAATACTCGAACATCCATAACAAACTAAACCTTCCATTTTAAGGAAGACCATCATACCAAAGATGGCCTCGGGCCCATTAGAAAAATTATTGTGAATAGGTCCCGAACCCACAAGGGGAAGCCTCAGAACCATCGGACGATACCCTAAGATAGGAAGGCTCCAGGCGGTTCTCGAACACCCTCGGTCATTTTACCCGAGGGGCCACGGGCCCAAGAAACCTTCACAAACATGCTCAAGTGGGAAGGGGTGGACACCCCCCTTTCGATTATTAAGGACTCCTCGGGAACTTGCCTCAGGGAATGCCCGAGGTGGCGCGTGCGAAAAAGAGGAAGGAAGCAGGGAACCGAAGGCCCTGAGGAAGAGCCTGAACCCAACTGGCTCCTAGAGAAAGTTCCCGAGACTTAAAATAAAGGGTAATCCGTTAAGCTGGAACTCCGCGGAGATGATCGTGGTCATACATGATCCCTGAACGTACACAGTTAACCGAACGTTGAACAAAGCAGACTGATGAATCGAATGTGAAGTCGTGGAGAACGTGGGAAACACGCAGACACCCCAAAGGCCAAGAAGCGCAGAACGTGGGGAAACTGCCGAGGACCACGAAACAACCCTAGATCGTGGTCATACGCGATCTCGACGAACGCAGAACTGGCCGAACGTGGGAAGAAACAGCCGAGGACCAGGTACACTTTTCTAGGGTGCGTCATTCGTCGACACCGTAACTTTACCATTTTTCTACCACTCTTTCAACCATTTTTTCGTTACCATTCTACACTGCGTTTTCACTGTTTACTTCACCTGAAAAAAGGGAACTACCATCTTGACTAAGGCAAGAGGGAAAATGTCGCCCACCCCTAACCCTGTCTTAGAAGTTTTCGGAGGAGAGGCTCGGTAGTCGTTTTTCATGGTAGGTCAGTTTTCGACGGCATCATTTCCAATATAGTTGCAATGAAGTATCAGCTTTATTTACGGCCTATGCTAGACCAAAATTACATTGATTGGCTTTCCAAAAACACCACCATGAGTATCAAATTGTGTTGTATTACGAACGCGACAATACAACAACGTAAGAACCAAGGATATGATAGTGATGCGCTCGATATATAACCAAAAAAAAATATATCAGTTACCTAAAACAGGGCATCATCAAGATCATGTACTTAAATCTATTTCAGGTAATTTCTCTATTGGGAAGCATTTTGTTAGTACAACATATGCTTCAGTATCAGAGACAGGAAAAATCCAACAATAGCAATTTGTCATAATGTTTCAGTAGAAGAGACAGGAAATCCATGTACAAACTAAGCAAGCTTAAGGCACTTAAGATTTCAATTAGAAATTTGAATTAAGAACAAAGAAAGCACTGCCTTAAAATCGAGACATAAGAGGCATAAGTAGCACCTTATTAGAAGGAAAAGTGATAGAGGAAACCAACAAGACGTACTGAAGGAAAAAGAAAATGTAAGTAAACTCTGAAAAGGAGCCGCCTTCAGTCCAAGCACATAAATGAGAGGGGATGCGAAAATATTTGCCACATCATTCACTTAGTCGAAAGTAAATCACTCTACTACTAGCGTTTAATCAAATGAGTCCCCTTTATACTCTTCCATGAGTGGGCTGAAGGAGGCTTACTTATGCCCCGTTTGAAATTCGAATTTCGCCCAAATCTTCCGTTTGACAATCGCACCGATTTGGATTTTGATTTCGCCCAAATCCGAGGAGAAAAACTCTTATAATTCGTCGGATTGAAATTCCGTGTCAAATGGTCTGTTTTCGAAATCCAAAGATAGCATGTAACGAGTTTTCATAATTGATAATAATAATAATAACAATAATAATAATATTAGTCAGATCGTAAACTAAACTCCACACACAACAAATCCTTTTCGTCAACAGATTGCTAAATTATAATAAGACAATGCACTTTTGAAAATGTTTTTCTAAAAGTAACATATGGGTAATTAGCCACTTGGGATCCTCTCTCCCATTAAATGTCCATTGTATGTACCAACTAATATATTTTGCTTATAATTACAAAAAAGAGAGAAAAAATACTAGGTATATGAGACACACGTTAAAAAGAGAGAGAAAATTATGTGGGCCACATGTGCACATGCTAAATTATAAATTTGTTTCTCCTTAAATTTTTTGGTAAGTTGCTCCCTTATTATACAAAAAAAGTTATAATTCTTTTAGTTTATTTAGATAGTGATTATATTTATTCAAATGATGTAGATCATCTCTTTTTAATTATACTCCAGCAAAATAATATTTTATTGGCTGACACAAAATTAAATATCAAATAATACGAATATAAAATTGATGTAACTGAAAGATAAAATAGATGCTTCAAATTATAGGTTCTAAAACAAAATTCAATTTTCTTTTAATTTGTAATGAAACTGTAGTTACGAGCAAATATATAATAGGCAATATCCTAATTGGGAAATAATTGATCCACAAATCTTTCTCCTTCTGTTAAAAAACGGTTGAGATCACCTATTCCACTCTTTGTATTCCACCGCGTTTTCTAATGAATGAAAATTATTACACCTCTCCCGTCAAGTGTTAAAACCCCCGTAAACATCATTGCACCTATGAATTTCACTACAACAAGTGTTTAAACAAAAAAAACACTCATTATTACATATTTTTCTAATATGGTGTAGAAAAAATCAGTATTATGTATTAAAATAGAAAAATACGTAATAATGAGTTTGTTTTTGTTTAAACACTTGTTGTAATGAAATTCATAGGTGTAAGGATGTTTACGGGTGTTTTAACACTTGACAAGGGAGGTGTAACGATTTTCGTTCGTTGGAATACTAAGTGGAATACAAAGAGTGGAATAGGTGATCTCAACCGGTTAAAAAATGGCGTATTCAATATTTTAATGAGATGTGGCTGTAAATTAACAAAACCATGTGAAAGATAAGATCTTTTATGTAGTAATGTATATATGAATTCCATAATAAGTTTATAAAATAATCACCGTATGTATCCTAAAATTTCTTTATTTAGTTAAAATGACACATAAGCATAATATGTTAGTTAGTACTTTTTATTTGTTTACAAAATGACAAATAAGCAAAATTCATTAATTGGTACATACAAGGGTACATGTATTGGGACAGAATCTCGTCCGGTAATTAGCATGACTAATTGACATAAGCAGATAAAGGCTTAGTACAAAAGAAGCTCGTAATAAGAGGGCAAAACCCAGAATAAACCACTAAAGTTGTGAATCATAAACGCACATCCTATCATATATTTGTATATACATTATACTCGACCTTCGTTTTAAAACCCTAGAGCGACTCGATTGCGACAAGGTAAACACAAAGATCAGATGCAAACTGGCGGATCTATTTAATACTATAAGCTGATTATATTATTAATATTAGATATAAATACAAAAGCGTAAAGAAACGTGTAAGAATAGTGAGTGATACTGTGAACCCAGATAGGAAAAATGAAGGGTAACGGACTTGCAAGTTGCAACATTTTTACAAACATTTTCTTTATAAAGTGAGATCTATAATTGCTTCGCTGCTTTGTGAATGAGATTCTTTTGAAGGTCAGAAATTTTGCAGTAGTATTGTTGAAGAGACTATCGACTGAAATCTGTTCTGTTGAGGTTGAGCGGTAATTTTTCTGGTCCAGCGGAAGGTTTATTTCGGACCCGCGACTATTTTATTTGGACAAGAGAAAAACCGAAATGACACCGATAGAGAACACGAGATTTTTACGTGGTTCGGCCAATACCGCCTACCTCCACGGAGAGCACCAGCTTTGCTATATTGGGAATATTACAGCGTACAAATTAACACTCGTGTTTAAACCCAAACTCGAAACCCCTTACCCACCCGGGCAATGTATTTGAACCTACTCCCAACTACCCCAGTAAAACTCTACCCGCTCTCACCCTTATCCACCCGGATAAATTTTCCTCACTCTCTTCTCTTTATCTCTCACTGGTGCTTATTGCTTTTCACTTTGGGGTGCCTTTGTTCGAATGAGAACCATGCCTTTTATAGGCAAAACAATCAACAAAGGCCGAATAAGAAATCGTCACTGCATTCGTCACTTGAGCATGGCCGTAATTAAATATGCTTGCTTTAGTGGTTGGACAGCTTGCCACAATAGAGCTGGACCCAACAACACTCCCCCTCCAGCGACATTCGGCGTCTTCTTTACCAAGCGCTCATCCCAGAGAGTCTGAACTTGAGAGTAACCCGTTCGTAAATACCACGAACATCCAGGCCTTCCTTGCACCAGCTACACATATCCGAATCAAGAATTCAGGTCCTACCAACTTGATTCACTCGCGGCCAACCTATGTGCAGCTGCGAACCGACTCTACCCGTCGATTGTGAAGAGGGAGTTCGACGCAACCCCTTATCCAGCAGGATTTCCCTTCTCACCATCGTCTGCCTTTCCACCACGCGCGCGCGATTTTCGTGGATCCATCGAAGTCAGAGTGTTTTGTACCACACTCCCGTCCAGACGATACAAACCTCCACGCTCTTCTCCCTTTAGTAGGACTTTTCTGCCACGTGTGATTTTACAGACTCCTCCTGCTAGGAAACTCCCATAGCCCTTGGAATCTAACTGGCTCAAGGATATTAAATTCTTTCGTAACTTTGGGACAAAGATCACACCACCCAAAGCCCGCACCGCCCCGTCTGTCATTTTGACCTTCACAGTTCCAACACCACCAACCGCATGACGGTATCCATCAGCCATAGAAACCGAACCTCTTTGTATCTTCTGGAAACGTATCAAAATATTTTCTTTCGGAGCAAATATGATACTTCGACCCCGAATCAAATATCCATTCATCCTGAGAAAAAGCGCCATCATTGTAGACTGTGAGAACGTCTACAACATCATCCGTATCCTGTGCTATCATGGTTGTGGAATTTTCTCGCCGTTCTTGTCATTCCTCCAAGTCGGACAATTCCTCTTGATGTGTCCCAGCTCACCACACTTGTAGCACACAATGCCCTTCCCGCCATCCTTTAATTTGGACCTGCTGCTACTCCAAATTCCCTAGCGTGGAACCTTCCTCTACGATTCTCCCCATGAGTAGCCAACGCCGAATTTTGGCTATCCCCATAATTTGATCGTCTCCTCTTTTCATGCGCCAAAAGTGTTGACTGTACATCCACCATCTTCACTGTCTTTCCGTATAAGATGGTTGTGACCAAATTATCGTTAGAATCAGGAAGCGAGGTAAGAAGTAAAAGGGCCTTATTTTCTTCCTCTAACTTTACATCAACTTTTATAAGTTGATCCACAAGTCCGTTGAACACGCTTATGTGATCCATGAGATTCCACCTTCCTCCATCTTCAGTCGGTACAGCTCCCGCTTCAGATCTAACTTTGTGGTTAAGTTTTTCCCGAGATGTAGCTCCTCCAACTTTGCCCACAAGTCTGGTGCAGAATCCTCATTGACAACGTTTTTAATAATGTTATCCGCAATGTACAGACGGATTGTGCTGACACATCTTGATCCCAAATCCTCCCAGTCTTCTTTCGTCGTTTTCTCCGGCTTTGCCGTGTCCCCTTTCAAAGCCTTAGCCAAACCTTGATGAACAAGTATATCCTTCACTCGTCTCTGCCACAGAGTGAAACTCCCCGTACCATCAAACTATCGCACTTTGAAACTGCTTTCCGTCGCCATTATCCTTGCAGAGATTCAACAGCTTGACCCGACACTGGCTCCCCCGTAACGACCCTTCTTGATATCTTTTCTGATGTGGAAGATCAGACAAAGCTGCAGCCACAGAGAATGTTTTAAAACGCATAAAGCGCAAAACGTCGCGTTTTGATTCCGATAGCGCGTAGCGTATATAGCGTAGCGCATTGCGTGAGTATTTTAAGCAAGCCAATTATTAATGCCAAAAAACATAATATATAACATAATCTTAGATTTATGAGATAATATATTAATTTTTCAATTTAATGATTTGAAAATTGTAATGTTTTTCAATATTAAATAGTAATTGTTAATGCATCGTTATGTAAAAAAGACAAAAATATCAAAAAAGAAAAGGACTACTGTGAGGCCACATGCCCCCGTACGACTTTTGCACTCTTAGAATTTAAAATAAAAGAAAAGTGGAATTAAACTCTTAACACTGGGAGGCCACAGTTGTCATCAACTTAGTGCTTAACGATTTCAAATAAAAAAAAGAAAGAAAAGCAACATCCCACACCGGAAAGATCATAATAGGAAGAGTGCAACACTGTCTATAAATGAGCAAACAAATTAAACTTGCATCTTCGTGGCCGATTACCCTTATTGGGCCGACTAATTTTGTAAAAGTCGGCCTTTTCGTGGGTTGATCGGCTGTTTCTGTTAACTTTTAGCTATATAAAAAATAAAATAATAAAAATTAATCATAACGCTTTTTTTAATCTGTTAACTTTTAGCTTTATAAAAAATAAAATAATAAAAATTAATTATAACGCTTTTTTTTAAACTCTTCGAAGCGTTTTCCAAAACTTTTGCGCAGCGCGCTACCGTGCGCTTTTTAAAACACTGGCCACAGAGCATACTCAGAATATCAATTAGGCTTGGCTCTGATACCACTTGTTGGGGTTGAGCGGTAATTTTTCGGGTCCGAAATAAACCTTCCGCTGGACCCGAAAAATTACCGCTCAACCTCGACATGTTCTCCTGATGTATATCGAATTGAACTTCTCTTCGCTCGATCTTGTACGATTGTGATTATGAGTAGAACAATGACAGAATTGTAATCGTGTGTGTGTGTTGAGCAAGAAATCAATAACGTGGTTCGATCCTTTCTTGGATCTACATCCACGGCCAAAGGTAAATCGATCTTATTGAGGTATACTCCTTTTACAGCAGTGCATAAACAGATGTACTCTCTCTCACAGTAGCTCAACGAAGAAGATGATAAAATTGGGTTAAACTCATCAGCTCGTCTTTTCCCGCATTTTTATCCCCTCACGTGTTTCCTGTTTTCATCCAACTACTCTTAACTGATTATTCCTTCTTCAGTAGAAATCGTCGTTCCCTACAGCAGCTTTATAAGTGAGCTTTTATTCCAAGAAAAGCTTTTGACAACTTCAGCTTTTCTTCAACGTTTCTCTAGTCTTCACATATAAAGCCTTCAGTGTTTATTCTACCCGAGACAAATCTGTGTCTCCTCATTTGAGTTTGCCTCCACAAATCTCCACCTCAAAATCAAATTATCCTTCATTACCTTTGGCTAACTTCCCTTGTTGTCAGGGAAGCGAAAGACAACCAATCCTCTCCAAGCACAACTCAAATTTAGTGCTTGAAAGAGGCTTACTTATCATATCAGCAGGGTTCGACTCTGTTATGATTTTCCTTACCTTCACAGCTCCCTTGTCAATTACATCTCTGATAAAATGCAGTTTTACGTCAACATGCTTGGTTCGCTCGTGGTACACGCTGTTCCTTGACAGCTGAATCGCTCCCTCATTATCAAAGTGAACATCAATGTGTGGTAGATAAACACCAAGTTCATTCACTAGCCCTCTCAGCCATAGAGCTTCCTTAACAGCTTCGGTGAGAGCTATGTATTCTGCCTCAGTTGACGACCAGGCCACAATCTTTTGCAAGTTCGCTTTCCAAATAATGACAGTTCGATAGGTAAATACATATCGCGTCAGAGATTTTCTGGAATCCCGACAACCAGCAAAATCCGAGTCAACAAAACCCATCACTGCCCTGTTCTGTTTTATGATATTCGAAAACCAGTCATTTGCTAAGAGTTCTTTTGATATACCTCAATACCCATTTAAGAGCTGTCCAGTTGAGCCTTCTTGGGTTAGTCATGTATCTACTAACCATACTGACAGCATAAGAAAGGTCATGATTGACCCTATCACACTTGCATATGGAATCTGCTTCATGTACTCGGCCTCTTCTTTGTCATATCATTAGTTCCTTGGCTTAATTTGAAGTGTGAAGCGATACGAGTCGAAGCCCTTTTGCACTAGCTCATCTCGCTCAGCACTCCTTCCAGATACATCTTCCGAGATAAACAGAGTATCCTTTTACTCATATGCGAATGATCTCAATCCCAAGTAGCTTTCCTGCAGCTCCCAAATCTTTCATGTCGAATTGTGTCTTAAGTGAGTTCTTCAGTCCCTATATCAGCTTCATATCTTGACAAGCTATTAGCATATCATATACATATAACAAGAGATACGTCCAATTCAAACATACCTTGTAGTATGCACAAGCATCATATCTACTTCGCATAAACTTATTTTCTATCATAAACTTGTCAAACCTTTTGTTCCATTGTCGAGGCGATTGCTTCAAGCCACACAACGACTTTTTGAGGAGGCACACCTTGTTCTTGTCCTCAGCCTTTTTATATCCCTCTGGCTGATTCATATAGATCACCTTATCAAGCTTCCATACAGAAAAGAAGTTTTTACATCGAGTTGTTCAAGGTGCATGTCTAGTTGATTTACCATAGACAGAACTAGCCTTATAGATCGATGTTTCACCACAGAGGCGAATATCTCATTGCAGTCTACTCCCTCTCGCTGTGTGAATCCCTTGGTGACTAACCTTGCCTTCTCACAGATGTTCCTGCGCCAGACTCAGTTTTCTTCTTGAAGATCCATTTGCAGCCGACAATCTTCTGATTCTTCGGTCTGTCGACTAGTTTCCATGTCGCATTCTATCTCAAATAAGACATCTCTTGATCGAGCGGATCGAGTAATAAAATAAAACGAATACTACCAAACTATCCTACGCTCAACAGGAAAGTACCTATCGAAATAGCATAGACGTAGCAAATATTCGAGTATCGAATCCCAAGAGAACTATGTACCATAGAAAAACTTTCGCTTAAATATCCTAGCACGAATGTTCGCTTGTTGAAACGGTAAATAACAATACTTAGAAAATACAACTTAATAAAATAGTACGGAGAGGAAACCCTTATGGAGACAAACGTATTTGAGACATCGAATCCCCCTAGCTCGACCAAAACATATATCACGTCTACGTAAGCAACGCTATCATTAGACCGTGGAGATACCTATTACATGCTTAGAGTTATATAGCTGACGAAAATGCCCCTTATCATACAATGATCGTAAACAACTAATCAACGAATTAAGTAGCTGGGCAAGCTTCCCTAACTACTTAACCGAAGATCGTATTAAAAACATGAATCTTGCTATTAGATTTGACTCTAATCCAGCGGGGTAGTTCAACCTATCTCTAGCGATGAGTTTATTCCGCTCGTTTACAAGTGGTCTAATCGTTCGCCCCTCTCTCGAGCGTAGCGTACGATTTTCCAACTACCTTAACTTAATCACGTAGACATGATCAAGCTCACTAGACGATTTAATCACATAGAAATCAAAATCTTATGCTTCATAAACGAGTAATAACAACAACAAAACATCAAATACACTTAAACATACGATCGATCTCGCTAGGGTTCATCTCATCTCAAATACAATAGATTTAGCTACTCATTATCATCACAACAAAACACGTAATTAACATCGAATACATCATAAATGCTTCCTTGATTTTGGCTTTGAAATTAATCTCCGTTCTTTGTTGAGTACTTTGATCGAACACGTGTGGGCAACTAAGTAGGTGTTCTTGGGTTTTGAAAGGCAACGTGTATATATCTATATGAGTTTAAATTGTGTTTCTTTCACGTACCTTCCTCCCTCTACTTTTTCTTCTCATTACAATGGCCCTTTATATAAATGTTCATCACTATCTCCTTTTTGCTCTTTTCTTCAACGTAGAAACCATGGAGTTGTCAAAATTCCATTTGAAAGATTTCTAGCCTCCAAAGTCATAATTGCAGCCGTTTCAGCCCCCAAAAATTAGATTTGTTGTCCGAAGCGTGATCTATTTTTCTGATCTTGAAGAGATAAGTAAGTTAACTACGTTTGATTTATGTGCTTGACTTTTAACATGGCTACATGGACGTTCACGGCCTCTTCTGCGCATCTTCACGGCCGTGACAACTGTGGTACTGAAGAAAAGAAGTTTCTGCCCGCATTCACGGCTTGGGGTCTTCATGTTCACGGTCGTGAAGAGTTCGGACTTAAAAATTGGCTTTCTGCCCGCATTCACGGCCTCTTGCACCCCCTCTCACGGCTATGTTGGTTAGTACTCACGGTCGTGACAAAGTCGGGCAAGAAAATGGCTTTCTGGTGAGCTTCACGACATCTTGCATATCCTTCCCGGCTGTGGCTCATTTTCCAGCAAAATAGCAGTACGTTCAAAAATTCATATCTCTCAATCTAGATCTCAGATTGAAAATCCCTTTATATAGAATCAAGACTAACAAGTCTTCCATCTATGATTAAAATTTTAGGTCCATCGGACATCGTTTACCCCGTGATAATTGAAAATACGAAACTGCCGCAAAACTGCAGTAAAAACGTTTGATTTTGTGGTGAATCCAAAATATAGCACTAAAATTATCAAAACAACTTCACTTATCATGCAAACGACCTAACTTAACAACTATAAATGTAAGAAATTACGTTTATCATCTCTTCATCCATGGCTTCCTTCCATTTGTTGCTCTCACTCCCTTTTATAGCTTCGTGATAGGAGCATGGTTCGTCATGGTCAGGATCTTCAGCAGCCAAGAAGGCATATGCTATCATGTCAGCATAGCCAAATCAAATGGGAGCTTTAGTCCGCATTCTTGCCCTATCCCTCACTAGGTTGTTCCTTGGTTTTCTTCCAAATTTGGTTCTAGTTCTTCGTCACCTAGCCAAATATCAGTTTGTTGCACTGTGTCATGAATTACACCACTTCACAACGGTTGCTGCTCCACCTCGACTCCTACATATTTATCTCTCTTATTAATTTTTGTTTCTGGGCTGGTTTTCTCTCGTGTTTTACAGGCCATTTCCTTTTCATTTAACACCACATCCCTGCTGATTATGCACCTTCCCATACCAGGTTCTATACACCACAGTTTGTAGCCTTTCACCCCCTCAGGATATCCGATGAATGCACATTTAATAGCCCGAGCATCAAGCTTGTCTGTTCTTGAGTGTGCATAGGCCGTGCAACCATATACTTGATGCGCCGATATTTAGGTGATCTAAGGGGTGGTTTATTTCGAGTCAATTGTGGGATGTAAGTCGTGATTTCAACTTAATGTGGGCATAGTAAGCTATTATGATAGTTTTGTCAATTTTGGGGTCTTTCTGCAATTTTAGCATAGATTCGGGCTGTTTGCAATTTATGAGATTTGGTCAAATTAATCAGTCCATTCCATAAACGAGGCTGAGAGAGACAGAGTCCTTGAAACATTGAAACAAAACATCCGCATAAGATGATGAAAAGACGTGAATGAGAGGAACGGGGAAAAGATATTTTCTAATGGACGATCGAGAGCAATAAAAGGGGAAGAACAAGCATCGATAGAGGAGATCTCCCATAAAATTTTGAAGACACATCTGCTGGTTCACTGTTTCACACGGCATACATCACCGCACGACAGCAAGAAAAGAAAAATCCAAGCCTTGATACCACCCTCACGAGCAAAACACAACCCGGCTACACATTCGATACGTTCTCCCGTTCTCCGTTTATCTATTATTATAAACATGTTTATTTTGATGCTTTTGATGAATTATAATATGTTCTAGTTACGCTATTTGGGGTTACGATTTAGCCATACATGATTGCTATTGATTTTCAGCTCGTATGCTATTGAGACTTTTTTTCTCGCTATTTTGAGTTTCATAATCTGCTATTAATACTTACGACTTTCTGATCAACTTTCGTATGAATAGGTGCTTAGATATGAGACTGAGAGGTGATTGTTTGACCGTGTCTGTTGATTATGATACCATTAGAACATTCATAAGCTAGAGATCGTAGTTACGTGACTAGTGCAATGAGCTATGATTTTCCGAGTTTAATGCGTTCAACATGCAGAGATCTTGACAGAGATGTAGGGTTCGCATGTTAGAGTAGGTTATCGATGCTAGAGATAAATTCATAAACGGAAAAATCCACCGTTGACATAAGATTAAATATTCCTTTAAGAACTGAAATCAATACATGATTGTCCATGGTGAAGTCGGTGTCCCTAGATTTATCTTTGATTGAAATTATTTCGTCGTGCTTCCTTACTTATTTGGTCATTTACCTTTTTAATCGTGTTTCATTATTTATCCGTGAATTTTCCGTTTTCGTTTCATCAACTACTTGCGTTGTTCACACAAAACTAGAACTAATAGAATTTCGGTACTTAGTAACACATTCCTTTCGGTTCGATATCCATACTTACGTACACTATTACTTGTTAGAAGGATACCGTACACTTGTGTGTTTACGAATTTTTCGCAACAAGTTTTTGGCGCCGTTGCCGGGGACTGTGCTTTTTACTAATATCGAACCAAATAATTCTAGTCTTACTTATTATAATAATAATAATAATAATAATAATAATAATAATAATAATAATAATTATTATTATTATTATTATTATTATTATTATTATTATTATTATTATTATTATTAGCGCATTAAGGTCTTTAACGGTTTATGCGAAAATTTGGGAGCGCCAATTTTCTTCTTTTAAATTCGGAGATCGAACGAGGAAAAAGAAGAAGTAAGCAATCAACCAAACTCAAACAACCATGGCTGATAACGAAAACAATAACGGAGATAACGTGAATCATGATGTGCCGCTCGGCGAATACGCAACTCCCTTTGTTGGTAGTCAATCTGCTATTAGGCGACCAGCGCTTCCGCCGAATAACTTTGAGCTTAAGCCGATAACATTTCGAATGATTCACCAAATTCCATTTTTATGGATTATCGAGCGAAGATCCAAATGCCCATATCGACAACTTGTTGGAAATCTGTGATACTATCAAATATAATGGAGTTTCAGACGATGCATTACGACTGCAACTGTTCCCATTCACGCTCCGTGATAAAGGGAAGGCATTGCTAAATTCTTTGCCAACCAATTCAATTACAACATGGGACATGCTGGCCAGTAAATTCCTCGCCCGATTCTTTCCACCTACAAAAAAAAACAGATACTCACGCAGATCACTCATTTTTCTAATCGATGGCAAGTCACTTGATGAATCTTGGGATAGATTTAACGAGATAATGAGAAAGTGTCCGCACCATGGTATACCTAAATCGCAACAAGTCTTTGAACTTTTACAACGCTATAGGTAGTGCTGAAAGGGCCGTCATTGATGCATCTGCTGGAGGGACAATCATGAAGAAAACCGCTAATCAAGCATACGAGTTGATAGATAGTGTCGCCAATAACAATTACCAGTGGCCAATGGAGCGAGCAAGGAACACAACATGAATTTTTAAAAAAGATCCAATTGCTCAGTTGGTCGCTCAAGTGGCGAATCTGACAAAGCAACTTCAAACAAATCAGGCTTCAGTCAATTACATTCACTTGCCTAGTGTTAATGCAATCTTTGTGGCGGACCGCGTCAGAGTTCTGAATGTCAATCAACAAAACAATTATCATTGGAGCAAGCACAATTTGTTGGAAACACAATTGTTAACCCAACAATCCTTAATTATAATCCAGGGTGGCGTAATCATTCAAACTTTTCGTGGAAGAATAATAAAAATTCTCTACAACCAGAACATAACCATCAACCACATGAGAAGAAAGCAAGCTGGGAAGAGGCTTTGGAGAAAATGACTACCTCACAAAACAACTCATAAACGAAATGAGAAGCAACATGCAGAATCGATCAGCGCAAATTCGCAATAAGTTCTGGTGAGTAAAAATGGCGGAGATAATAGGTGAGAGGCCATTAGGATCTTTTCATAGTAACTCGGAGGCTAATCCAAAGCAAGAAGGCAAAGAACATCGCAAGGCGATAACACCGAGGAGTGGCAAAGAATTGGAGTCACCGGTCAAGAATAAGAAAGTGAACTCATCCGAAGTAGAAAATGATACATCTTAATAAAAGAACGTTGAAACTATGGAGCTTAAGTGTCTACCTTCTGATGAACCTCAGCCTCGAATTCCGTTCCCACAACGTCTCAAGAATAATAAACTTGATCAAGAATTTTCTAAATTTCTTGAAATATTAAAAAAAATTGCACATCAACATACCTTTTGCCGATGCACTTGAACAGATGCCCAGTTATGCAAAGTTCATGAAGGATATATTGTCGAAGAAGAGAAAGTTAGGAGAATATGAAACTGTAGCGCTTACTGAAGAATGTAGTGCCACTATACAAAAGAAGTTACCACCAAAACTCAAGGACCCAATGAGCTTTACAATCCCTTGCACAATAGGGAACTCTGTATTTGAAAGAGCTTTGTGTGACTAAGGCATTAGTATTAATCTAATGCCACTATCTATTTTTAGAAAACTTGGATTAGGTGAAGCGAGCCCTACGACTGTGATGCTACAACTGGCCAATCGATCAAACATCCACGAGGTATAATTGAAGATGTTTTAGTCAAGGTCGATAAGTTTATATTCCCTGCAGATTTTATAGTGCTTGACATGGAAAAAGACAAGGACATTCCAATAATCTTGGGCAGACCTTTCCTAGCAAATGGGAGACTATTAATTGATGTTCATGCAGGTGAACTTCGTCTCAGAGTACATGGAGAGGAAGTTGTATTTAATGTGTTTAATGCCATTAAGTATCCCAATGAAAGCGACAATTGTTTCCATGTGGAAAATGTCGAAAATCTACTGCCTAAGAAGGTTACTAGGGAAGATCTATTGGAATCCAGTTTGGTGCGAGACGATATACATGAGATCGATGAACAAGATATTAATGAGTGTGTGAAGTGGCTGGACTCGTTCGAACCAAATAGAAGAAAATACTTTGAAACTCTCGGCGAAAGCCGTTCACGATCCATATCATCTATTGAGAAGCCACTACTACTCGAACTTAAATCATTACTATCTCATCTTCGTTATGCATTTCTTGGTGAATCTTCTACTTTACCGGTTCCCTCATTGTCCCTTAATAATGATGAAGAGGAGAAGCTGCTTCGAGTACTCCGAGAGTTTAAAGCAGCGATTGGGTGGACATTAGCTAATATCAAGGGTATCCGCCCATTAATGTACACACATCGTATCGGCTTGGAAAATGACACCAAACCTTATGTAGAGCCTCAACAGAGATTAAATCCAACAATGAAGGACGTGGTGCGAAAAGAAATCCTAAAATGGTTAGACGCTGGAGTAATTTACCCAATTTCAGAAAGCTCTTGGGTAAGTCCGATACATGTGGTTCCAAAAAAGGAGGAGTCACGGTGGTAAAGAATGAGAACAATGAACTAATTCCGATGAGACTCGTTACTGGATGGCGTGTTTGCATCGACTATCGAAAACTTAATAAAGCCACGTGTAATGACCATCTTCCATTGCCTTTTATTGATCAAATGCTAGATCAACTTGCGGGGCATGACTACTACTGCTTTCTAGACAGATACTCCGGACACTACTATATCACCGGAAGACTAAGAAAAGACCACATTTACATGCTCGTACGGTACGTTTGCTTTTCCTAGAATGCCATTTGGACTGTGCAATGCACCAGTTACATTCCAAAGATGTATGATGGCAATCTTTTCTGATATGGTAGAGAAAACAATTGAGGTATTCATGGATGATTTTTCTGTTATTGGAAGTTTCGATAATTGCGTAGATAATCTTGTTTTAGTATTGGAACGTTGTGAAGAAACTAACCTTGTTTAAAACTGGGAGAAATGCCATTTTATGGTTCGAGAAGGCATTGTCTTAGGTCACAAGGTTTCTCGCAAAGGAATTGAAGTTGATCGGTCAAAGATTGAGACAATAGAAAAGCTTCCACCTCCTTCATCCGTCAAAAGAATTAGGAGTTTCTTGGGACGCGCTGGATTTTATCAACGATTTATTAAGGACTTCTCCAAGATATCAAAGCCATTATCGAGCCTCTTAATTCAAGAAGCGCCCTCTATCTTTGATGTAGCATGTGAGGAGGCGTTCTCTACTATAAAAGAGAAACTAGTGTCGGCACCGGTCGTGATTGCTCCAGATTGGGACATACCATTCGAGCTGATGTGTGACACATGTCGTGGGAGCGGTTCTTGGACAACGTAAGGGCAAGATATTTCGTACCATTTACTATGCGAGTCGAGCTCTCAACGATTTCCAGCTCAATTATGCCACAACCGAAAAAGAGTTACTTGCTATCATACTCGCCTTCAAAAGTTAATATCACACTTAATCGGGAACAAGGTAATCGTGCACACTGACCACTCGGCCATCAAGTATCTCATGGAAATGAAAGATCCAAAACCACGACTGATTCGATGGGTGCTATGGCTTCAAGAGTACGATGTCGAGATTAAAGATAAAAGGGAACAGAGAACTTAGTAGCAGATCATCTCTCTCGTTTGGAGTTGCCAGAAGAAAGTGAATTGAAGAAACAAACTATCGATGATAACTTTCCAGACGAACGACTCTTGGCTATATTGCAAGCAGTGGCATGCTGATTTCGTCAACTATCTTGCAGCGAAGATAATACCAACTAAGCTTAATTATCAAGGGAAGAAGAAATTTTTTGCTGATATGAAACACAATTATTGGGACGATCCTTCTATTTAAGCATTGTGCTGATCAAGTTATACGAATATGCATTTCAGGAGATGAGGCGACATTGCCATGCTCTCGAGTGCGGAGGCCATTTTGGAGGGAATCGTCTAGCTGCTAAAGTTTTACAATCAGGGTTTTACTGGCCGACTTTATTCAAAGACGCTCATGCTTTCGTATCGGCTTGTGATCGTTGTCAAAGGACATGTAATATTTCAAGAAGAGACGAGATGCCACTCAACACTATTGGAAGTTGAGTTATTTGATGTCTGGGGCATTGACTTCGTGGGACCATTTCCATCGTCATACGGTAATGAATATATCCTTCTAGCGGTAGATTACGTGTCTAAATGGGTAGAAGCAGTAGCTGCGCAAAAGAACGATGGTAGACAATCATCAACTTTATCCAGAAGAATATTTTCACTAGGTTTGGAACTCCGCGAGCGATCTTAAGCGATGGAGGAACTCATTTTTGTAACAAGCAATTCGATGCTCTTCTATTGCATTATGCTGTTAAGCATCGCACGGCATTAGCTTACCACCCTCAGACCAATGGACAAGCACAAGTATCTAATCAAGAGATTAAGCAAATTTTAGGACAAAAAGTGAGTATCTCTCGAAAAGATTGGGCCAAGAAGATCGATGATGCACTGTGGGCACATCGAACCGCATTTAAGACACCTATTGGAATGTCACCATACAGATTGGTTTATGGTAAAGCATGTCGTCTTCCGGTCGAACGGGAACATAAAACGTATTGGGCGATGAAGCAATTAAACATGGATATGCAAGCCCAGGTAATAAACGCTTTCTACAACTAAACCATATGGATGAATTTCACAATGAGGCTTACGAAAATGCAAAAATCTATAAAGAACTAACGAAGGCTTGGCACGGTAGATATATTCGGAGAAAAGAATTTGTTGTTGGAGACCAAGTGCTTCTTCTTAATTCTAGGCTTAGTTTGTTTCCAGGCAAGCTAAAGTCAAGGTGGTCAGGTCCATTTACGGTGACTAAAGTATTTCCTTATGGGGTAGAGATCAATGACCCAGAAAAAGGAGCTTTCAAAGTACTGCAGAACTTTTAATTGTAGTACTGTAGAACAATGAAGTGATACTGCAGAACAAGGGGTGTTCAAATTTAACCTAATAAAAGCGAAAAAACCTGCCGAATCGAAATTTTCGGTTTTTTCGGTTTTTTCGGTTCGGTTAATCCTGTTTTTCGGCCGGTTTCGGTTTAGGATTTAGTAAAATTCCGTTTTTTGGTTCGGTTTCGGTTTCAGAAAAAAATAAACGAAAACCGAAATATATACATAAATATTGTTTACAGAGTAATGGGCCAAAATATTATTGTAGGTTTTTAAATAAAGCCCAAAGAAATTAGTGTAGGTTTTAGGTAGAGCCCAATTGCAGTTAGAGTAAAGCCTAAACAATTCAAACTAATAGAATAATAATAAGAAATCATCTGCATCCGAAACGTAACAAAAAAAACAGTAACCTAATTTTATGGCAAGATCAATCGAAATTTTCAATCCATAGCAGAGGTTGACTACAACTTCCTTTCGACTACAGCAAGGTTGGTTCAACTCATAAATTGTTTTTTAAAATTAAAATCCTTCACCGATAAAACCGAACCGAAACACCTAATCGAATGTAAACAACCGAATCGAACCAAATTAAAATAGTTCGGATATCGGACTAAGCATTGTAAAACCGAAAACCGAAAAACCGAACAGAAATATTAGAAAACCGAACCGAACCGACCGATGAACACCCCTAATGCAGAATAATGAAGTGATACTGCAGAAATCGGGTGCTTAAAACTTAACTTGTTCCTGATATGGCATGATTCTTAAGTGAAAATTTTGACGGGGCCTGAAATGAAATTTCCTAGAATCTAAGTCTCTTACATTCACGTGGTTTTTCGATGAAAGAAACAGAAGAAAAAACAAGGATGACACCACATAGGTTTTTTTTATTAAATAAACCAAAAAAAAAATAGACATTGACAAAATAAACGTAAAACCGAAAACATTAATAAAATAGGCGAATTCGTAATCCCAGATTACGAGTTACTCTAACTCGTAATCTGGAGTTACGAGTTACGATCCAGCTGGCGGATTCGCACACGTGGAGTAAATCGTAATCCCAGAATACGAGTTAGAGTAACTCGTAATCTGGGATTACGAATTAGATCTGATTTTTTTAAAACCCTACCTCGCGAACGAAGAAGACAATACGACGACGAACCACGCGACGGCGACGAGGAAGCGACGACGACGACGAACCACACGACGAAGCCCACGTCGACCTCCACGCCGCCGCTCACCCCGTGCCTCGACGCTGCCTCGCCGCGACTGCGACCATCCCGTCGCGACCCACCACATCCCGCGGCCACCACTGCCCCGCCGCCCGCCGAGCACAACTGCGCCGCCGTCCCGCCCTCCCCCACTGCCCCGTCGGCCCGCCCTGCCCCGCCGGCCAGCCCTCCCCCACTGCCCCGGCCAACCCGTCGCGACCCACCACCCCGCCGCGACCCACAGCCCCGCCCGACCGCCCTGCCTCACTTCCCTGCCCCACTGCCCCGCCCGCCCGCCCTGCCCCATTGCCCGGCCACCCCGAAGCTGCCCCGCCACCCCGTCGCCGTCCCGCCGCCTGCCGCGACCCACTGCCTCGCCGGCCGCCACCCCGTCGCCGTCCCGCTGCCCGACGAGCCCGCTGCCCGCTGCCCGACGAGCCCGCTGCCCGACTTCCCGCTGCCCCGACGAGCCCCACTGCCCCGCCACCCCGATACGTTGCCCCATCGCGTCCGACGTACTACGCGCGATTAGTTCGGGTCCCGTTACGATCCGAAATAAGAATTTTTGTGCTAATTTACTCATTATCAAATGCTTTTATTGATTGCTGATTTGTTTGGTTTTTTTAAATGTAGAATGGATTTCGATTCTTGTTACGGGCCTCGTGATAGTTCGGTGTTGACGATGCAGTGAAATCACCGTAGTCGTGATTTGTTGGTAGATCAGACAGCCTTAGATAGAACTATTAAGATTAGGTCCTTAGAGAATGTAGTGTGGGGTACGAGAGAAGCACCGAATATCTTACACGGTCGCTTATTAGGAAAGTTGAGCGATATGGGTCTGTACAGCGTCTACAGCTGTATGTCGCAGAGGGTTGACCCTCATTTGATTACAGCGGTGGTAGAGCGTTGGAGAAAAGAGACCCATACTTTTCATTTTTTTGTTGGGGAGGCGACTATCACTTTACATGACGTAGGTATTTTGTGGGGTTTGCCTGTGGATGGTAGTTGTGTCTCCGGTGTGATCGTTTCGAGGACGGTCACACAGTGGATGGACGAGTGTGAGCGGTTGCTAGGTTTTAGACCGCCTGCTGATAGAATTAGGGGGTCATCACTATCGATGAAGTCATTAGCGAGTTGGTTGGTGGACCATCCGATAACGGATGATAGTGATGAGGAAGAGGTCGAATGTTCAGCACGGGTTATGCTATGCTGCTGTTTGGTGCGGTCATGTTCCCCGATTGTAGCGCCAGCACCGTATCATTGACTTACCTCCAGCTGTTGGAGGATATTGAGGAGGTGAGGACATTTAGTTGGGGTAGTGCGGTGCTGGCAGTCCTATACAGAGAGCTTTGTTCGGCAATCGAGCCGAACAAGCTAAATATAGGCGGACCCCTACGGCTGTTGCAGGTAATTATATTGAAAATATGATTAAGTGTATAGATATTTTAAACATTTATTTAGAACAAAAGATTTGTTTTAGGCATGGGCATATGTGAGGATTTTGCCATTCCAGCCAGTACGGGGTGTTAATCGTATCACGATGGAGCCCCGTACAGTCGACGGAATAGAGCTTACCTATGAAAAGTGAAATCGACGATTGCTCTTGCGGGTAGCATTCGAGCACCTTTTAATACGCCGTTAAGGCCTTCTGAAATATTAGTCGTCATGACACCACATCGATAACCGCCATCGTGTGCTAGCGTCCATTGCTCGACCCCTACTTTTTCCAACCAAGGCTTCGCTCGTTTATTAATTTGTGCAATCTGAGCCATAATGCGACCGAATTTATCCAATGTTGACGCAGTACCGGCTCTATGACATAGATCCTTCAATTGTTGATCCTTGAATTTTTTGTAGAAGTTTGACTTTACATACGAAGACAGAAGCGATGCACTCCATTTGGTGGACGAAAGAATTCAGTGGCTTCTACTGTTGCCGTAAGACCTGTACACACCATATACGCCACTAAAAGTAACTGATTTTACGAAAATAACGAGTAAATTATATTACTAAGATGAAATACCTGGATGACGATCCGAAATAAGGCAAACGAATTGATTCTCTAGAACAAATATGTTCAAATTAGTAAGGAACCAAGTCCATGAGTATGTACTTTCTTCCGTGACAATGGCAAACGCCAGGGGAAAGACGTTTTGGTTGGCGTCCAGCGACGTAGCAATTAGTAATTTGTGTCTATATTTGGAGTATAAATGCGTACCATCGACACAAACAACTTTTCGACAATGTTTGAAGCCATCGATGCTCGGTTTAAAAGCCCAAAATACATATCCGAGCACGAAGTGTCCACGTCCCCCTCCCCGCAGATTCAGCCACCTCACGATCGTCCCTGGATTGTAATGCTGCAACGCCTTCATAAATGTTGGGAGTTTGGTAACAGAATCTTCCCACGTACCGTAAACATTTTCCATCGCTCTTTTCAGACCATGCCAAGCTTGCATATACGAGATGTCGTAGCCATATTTATCTTTCACTAGTTGTTGGACGTTCTTGGGTAGGAACTGGGGATCGATTTTCACGGTTCCAACCAACAAATCAGCAATAAAATTTCTAGAGATATTACGGTGTGTGCTCGCCAGCTCAGTCATATAACAAGTGTGCGGTCCTTCAAATTTTGTAACAGACCAGTAACCTTTTTTGGGCTTGAAGGTTGCCCTCAGTTTCCATGGGCAATCAGTCGTATGATTACATTGGGCACTCCAACGTGTGTTGCTGCTATCGTTGACGTGATACTCGCGTCTAGCAACCCTGATCGAAAAATCGTTGACGGCACGTTGTAAATGTTTCTTAGTTTGAAAAATCATACCTCGACAAAACATAGGATTATATCTGTCGTAAAACTCCCCGTAACCACCATAGTCGTCACCACTAGGAGGTGGCATTTGGTACGTTTGGAAAAATGGGACGGGCTGAAAAAGCACTAGAGCAGCAGAGTCCAGCGGAGGGGTATCATCTGGCGCGTCGTCGTTCTCGTCATCCTCGTTGGGATCGGGTAACTCGGACAGTGGATCCTCATCGTCCGCTTCCGAATCACTAACATCAAGGTCTTCTTCTGGTTCTGGCACGAAATCTGGCTCCGGATTTGACACGGATTCCGGCATACTGAATGGAACACCAATGGTCAGCCTCTCCAGAGAAACATTACTGAACCCTGCTGTAACTGAGACAATGTCGGGAAAATCCGGACAGGTGTAACTCGAAGAACCAACTTCAAAATTCCGATGAGGCTCTTCGTTCAAATCGAAGTTTGAATTTTCAAGTATTTCAACAAAAACCTCAACACTATTGTTCTCCGAATCGGGATGTATGAAAAATAGTAAATCGTTGTCGTTGGAGACTTGAAAAAGCTGATGAAAGTGGCGAGAATGTTGAAAGTATTCATTTTTTGCATGGATAATCAACGAAAAACGACTATGATCTGCACCCGTAATTTCGAACAATAACGAAGTAAACTCGGAAAAACTCGTGTTGCAACGAATTTGTCTGTACCCAACAGGACTGATACTATATTTGATGGTAGAATCAGATGATTGAATTATTTCGCCGCCGAAATATACTATGACTTGTACGCGACTCGACACCATTGTTTGAGTTATTAAAGGAAATCGATAAGGGTTATGGTGATATGAGGTAGGATGGCTTGGCTTATATAGAAACTTAACTCGTAAGATAGGGATACGAGTTAACTAACTCGTAATCCTGGGATACGAGTTATGTGAATTATTGCAATAATTCGCGTAACTCGTATCCCAGGATTACGAGTTACCTGAATTATTTCAATAATTCGAGTAACTCGTATCCCAGGATTACGAGTTACTGGAATTATTGACGACAACTTGCATGGCCATGCAGGTTGGTCGGCCACAACGTAACTCGTAATCCCGGATTACGAGTTACATAACTCGTAATATAGGGGTACGAGTTATGTTGCCAAGTCAGCTGCCACGATATGGTCAGCGGGGTCAGCGAGTAACTCGTATCCTCAAATAACGAGTTACGTAACTCGTAATCCGGGATTACGAGTTACGGCCAGGTCAGGTCAGCGAGTCAACGGCCAATAGTAACTCGTAATCCCATATTACGAGTTACGTAACTCGTAATATGAGGATACGAACTTGCCTATTTTATTCCCTTTACGATAGCGTTTATTTTGTCAATGCCTATTTTTTTTGGTTTATTTAATAAAAAAAACCCACCACATATATATCGATAAAAATGATAAAGCGTGTTGCACTTCTTTACGCGTCTTTGTCTTGGGCTGAATTCGAGGTGGCTGGCTGCGACTCCAAAGAAAATAAAAAACGTCATTAGGCTGAGTGGTTTTATTTGATCTGGTAACATTCTATTTTGTACCATGAATTTCAAAAACTAGTTTGAACTGTATTTATTACCAACCCTATCTTCGATTTCTAAGATAAACCTAGAAAACTAGTTGTCCACATAATTAATAACTCATTGTATCATATTTAGTTCCATGAAGAATCAGAAAGCCCCGTCTTGTACCCACCCCATTATTATTTCATCTTAGATTTTCTAGAACTAATTTTTGCGGGCTTGGACCTTATTGTTAACTGGTTTTACAAATTAAACACATCATAAGAAGATAAGTAAAGGATGAGAAAACCACATGAATGAAGCCTAAAATAAAATCGATGTGGGCAACGTAGAGCAGTGTTTGTACGTCAACGTAGTAACTAGTAACTGGTTGAGCTTTTCTCTACCGAGTTGATTAGACCGGCCACTACCAACCTAGACCGATCAATACAGATCGAACTGAATACTTAGAAAATATTCTGTCTAGCCCAGCAGCCCAACCCATCCACCCAATCCACAGTTAACCGGCATTGACAAAAAAATTGATCTGACTCAAGTTTTTGCACTGCTCATATTTGATGTTTTCTTTTCATATCGAGCTCATCTGCACACTTTATTTAATATGTTGCACAATAATGAATTTTGTGTTTATCTAAACTAAATCACTAGAGATTATAATCCAACATACGATGATGTTGGTACTAAAAATATGCATATAAAGAAAAATATATATAAGGTACTGAAAAAAAAAAATTCATAACTAAATTTTAGCTCTTAATCGAACAAAACTTAAAACGTTATAAACAAAATCCAAATATATATAGTTGAAATTTAAAAATCTGTAATCTGAGCTAAATAAAAATAACTCATTTTGTACTTGAAAAAGCCAAAATTGGCTAAACATAAAAGGGCCATACTATTGAATGATGTTTCTCTAGTGCTAAAATCATTGTTTCTCCTAAGAGAAGGTTTTGAGCTCGATTCTTATCGACCCGTTAGCACTCTAAGGGTTTGTTAAATCTAACCCATGTTACCCAGGGCTTGCCTAGGGTAGCTTACCTCCAAATGTGGTTTGCAGGCTATTACAGTGGCGTGAGTTTACCTACATGGAGTTTCTGACGTTACTAAAAGAAGGCCATACTTTAGATCCGAAGAAAAACCTAATTTTTTTCGGATACCCGATCGGTTTCGGGTTGCCCCGACTAATCCGGTTCGCCCCACGTCGCGCACAAGTATTCGAACCCAAGACCTTGATTAAGCGATATCAGGCCGCTTATGTGGCGACCCTACTTCTTAATTAACTAATTTGGCGGATTTTCGCAACGTAAGTCGCGGAAGACCCGTTCTACCAAAAACTTTTTAAGAAAATAATATTGATATATAACATAGTACAACGCGTCATTATAATATCGGGCCCAAGCCCCAAAAATCTAAACCTGAATACCCTATCTCCCCACAGGTCGCATCCCATGTACTGCGCGCCCTCAAAAGCCCGTGGAGTCATCGCCGCCTGCCAGCCTAACACTCAACCCTGACACTCATCGGTGTCGGGCTCGTATCCACGAATTTTTAATCGTGGATACATTTGTATCCTTAACATAATGAAACGACTTCCATTATTGGTATCTTTGGCCAGAAAAATCCGTGCTCAAAAGAAACTGGAAATCTTTTGAGCACGGGTTCTGTCAGTAAAAAAAAGGGATTCAAGTAGAGTTTTATAGAACGTATTAATAAGCTAGCAGACTCCCCGTTCATTATATAGAGAAGATCACCAAGATTTCGTGATCCGCTGCCGAACTTATTCCAATTCCAAAAGCTCGGATCGAATCAATATATCAATACCGATTCGATCCGAGCTCTCTTATTGAATTGCTGCGAGTACGAGCCCCGCCAGTCCCGACGGATCCAATCCAATAACTGCATCAATTCATTTTCCCTTTACTAGTTCATAGTAAAGGGTGTCGCTTCCTACAAAAATAAAACCCTGAGCAATTGCCCGATAGGTGGTGGTAAAAACATGCAAATGCGTGCGTGCACTCAACCCAATCCCCAAGTCCTCACAACATGATATAATGCACGCTCAAACATACGTCATCTCTCAATATATAATAGGGCCCTCGGCTAGACTCGACACCCACGCGCGCAACGGCAAAGTACGCCATAGACCATGCGGTAGCCCACGCCGGCCGTGCCAGGTCGCTCCTTCCGCAATCATAATCTCATCCCGATGGTGTTACACCCCGAGTCGTGTACCACTATACCCGGGTAGACAGGTCACTCCACGCCTGTCTGCCATCACTGAGCCAAATCATATATCCGGTGGTGTACACCTCGGGTGGCTCAATCCCGAGTAGATAGGTCTCGCTAAGCCTATCTCCCACCAGGTGCCCAATCGAGTCTAAACCTAACTGCCAAAATCGGCAACTCTACCCCACTCATCCGACACCGTAAGGCGTCAACGTATAAATACGGTACAACAATCTCTCCCGTGGCATGTCGTGAAATGCGCACAATATCAATCACATATAGCACATAACACGTCTCGTAACATAGAAACCGCGTAACACGTAAAATACTAAAACCCGATACTAGGCCGAACATTTTAAATCCCAAAATAATCTTTAAATATTAAAATATTGGTTGACACGAAAATCCTAGTCAAAGTATGCAAATATTCTAATTTAAAATGATTTGGGCTGAAAATAATTTTATTTAAAATAATTGGGCATAAATAGGGCAAAAACCCAAAAATTAATTAGTTGGTCAAACTCACACAAATTCGGTCAGCCCAAATCTCAAATCGCACGAAGCCCATTTCGAAATACTGGTCGACCCGTGACACATTCGGGCCAATGCCCGATCAACGATCGAAGCCCGATTCTAAACCCGCGAGTCGCCCGACTTCTCTGACAAAACATGTTTCCCCCTCACACTGCGAAAACCTTTGGGCCCGCGAAGTAGTTTCGCGACCCTACCATTCGGCCGATTTCACTATTTATTCAAAATCGGTTTCACTCATAACCCGCGAAATCGATCGGCCCGCGAACTTTAAAATCGCCCGAAATTTAAATCGCTCGCAGAACACCACTGCTCGTGCGAAAATCAACTTTCATACACAAAACCCTAATTTTATGGGAATATCACATACGAACATCTTCTAAAACATCCTAAACACATAAACAGATTATAGAACTCATATATTAAGCTCGAATTCACGTCATAACACATTAAGAACATCACGAAAATTCCAAAAAATCGTAAAATAAACCCTTTTGAACTTCGATGACCTTTCATCCGAATTCTAAACATTTTTAGGACTGTAATACGCTTTGTAGGGGTTAAAAACCACCTACCTTGCCTCCTTAAGCTTGTTTGAATTAATTTCCTAGGTTGAAAATCGGATAGAGCTCGTCGAAAAATCTGATTGTTGGTCTGTTCACTTCGTTTTCTTCCTTGCTCCTTTGTTCATCACCTTCTTCTTTTCTCTCTTTTATTCTCACGTCATATGTTAAGGGGTTATTACTAATGTTTATCAAATTGACAAAAAGGTGACAAGCCATCACGTATTTTACCCTTCAAGCATTCTCATGCTTATCTTAACTCATTTGGGCCTTTATTAATTCATCACCTATTATTTGCTATAGAATTTGGCCTATTTATTTACTTGTGCCTACTCATTTTCGGCCTTCTTAACAATTTCGGGCCTTGTTATTTCTTCTTTGGCCCGTAATAGTTTATTTGGCTCTCGGGCCCAATTAACATTTTCGGCTTCATTCCGAAAATTAGTTGTCCGAAAATTAATTCCGTTAATTTCGAACATTACAAAATAATCATGCACTAATCCCGTATTAATTGTACGGGTATTACATCCTCCCCCTTAGAAGAAATTTAGTCCCCGAAATTGAAGTCGTCTGAAACAACTCGGGGTACTTCTCTCTCATTTCGTCTTCTCGTTCCCAAGTGGCTTCTTCTATCGTCTGGATTCGCCGCAAGACCTCCACTAGAGGGATATTCTTATTTCGAAGTCGTTTCACCTCGTGCATTAAAATATCTATCGTCCTTTCTTCGCAACTTAAGTCCGATTTCAATTGTTGGTGAAGTGCCTCGCTTCGTAGTACATGGCTCGGGTTCGAAACGTACTTCCGTAACGTAGACACGTGGAAGGTGTCATGGACTTGTGATAGCGATGTCGGCAGTTCTAGCTGATATGCTACTTCGCCGACTCTTTTCAAAATCTTGAAAGGTCCTATGTATCTCGGACTCAACTTTCCCTTTCGCCGAAATGACACCCTTCATACGCGATATCTTCAAAAGTACTTGATCACCTTCCTCAAATTCTAACGGCCTTCGTCTTTTGTCTGTGTAACTCTTTTGACGACTTTGGGCCGTTTGCATTCTCCCCCCGAATTTTACCAACAGCTTCAGTCATTTCACGAACCGTTTCGGGACCCAACAGTGCCTTCTCGCCGATTTCATCCCAATGGACTGAGGATCGACATTTACGCCCATACAAAGCTTCATACGGCGCCATCCCGGTTCTCGGTCAGATTCACAGCAGTTTTCTCCTTCGAAGCTATCGACCTGACCAAATCCATCGCTCCTTGATATGAGATGTGTCCCCTACTTGGTGGTCTGATCGTTACCTGTCTGTCTGTCGCTTGATAGCTGTTGTTGTACAAAAATTCGATCAGTGGGAGATATTAACTCCAGCTCCCTCGGAAATCCAGAACACACGTCCTCAGCATGTCTTCGAGAGTCTGGATTGTTCTTTCCGATTGTCCATCAGTCTGGGATGATAAGCTGAGCTAAAAGACAATTTAGTCCCCATAGCTTCCATGGGGTCTCACTATTTCTTGAATATACAATTCTGCATACCTTTCCATGGAATAAGTTTGATTGATTGGTAAGAAATGGGCAGACTTAGTCAATCTGTCGACAATCACCCAAATTGCATCATGACCTTTTACAGTCTTCGGTAACTCGACGACGAAATCCATTGTTATGTGGTCTCACTTTCACTCGGGTGTCGTCAAAGGTTGCAACATCCCTGCCGCCCACTGATGTCTGCCTTGATCTGCTGACAGTTCTAACATCGATTTACGAATGCAGCAACATCCTTCTTCATCCTTGGCCCCTAATAATTTGTTCGCAAATCTCGATACATCTTCGTCGTATACGGATGCACCGAGTAGTTGTCATATGTGCCTCTGTCACTAAAGTCCGACGGGTTTCTTCATCTTTAGGCACGTATAAGCGACCTATGAATCGTAGGCTCTTGTCTTCACGAAACTCGAACTCTGATGGGACATCTCCACGTCATTCATCTCGAATCTTCAAATATAATTTATGTTCTTTTTGCGCTTCGATGATTTGATCTAACAGCGTCGGCTTGAGGGTCAATGCTGCCAATTTCGCTTCAATCTCCCCGAAGTTGTACAACTCCGAGCTGACTCAATTTAATATTCACGGCTTTTCAGCTCAATGCGTCTGCAACTACGTCAGCTTTTCCTGGGTGATAATTTATTACGCATAGTCTTCACTAATTCGAGCCATCGCCTCATATTCAACTCCTTCTGTGTGAAGAAATATTTCAAACTCTTATGATTTGTAAAAATCTCGCACCTTTCTCCGTATAGATAGTGTCGCCATATTTTGAGAGCAAACATTACTGCAGCGAGTTCAAGATCATGTGTGGGGTAGTTCTTCTCATACGGCTTCAATTGTCGGGAGGCATAAGCAATTACCTTCCCGTTCTGCATTAACACGCACCCCAAGCCATTCTTCGAGGCATCACTATATACTGAAAATCCTCCGGTACCCGAAGGTATTGCTAATATCGGAGCGGTAGTTATCCATTTCTTCAGTTCTTGAAAACTTTGCTCACATTCTTCTGTCCACTTGAATGGGACATTCTTCTTCGTCAAATTGGTAAGCATCGAGGCTATACTGGAAAAATCCTTAATGAACTTTCGATAATATCCAGCAAGCCCTAGAAAACTTCTTATTTTAGTGGGAGTGGTCGATCGTGGCTAATTATCTATTGCTTCAATCTTACTGGGGTCTACTGAAAGTCCACTTCCCGAAATAATGTGCCCCGGAACTTGCTCTAACCAAAATTCGCACTTCTTGAATTTGGCGATAACTGCTTCTCCCGAAGAATTCCAAGGACTATTCTCAGATGTTCCTCGTGTTCCTCCCTCGTCTTAGAGTAGATGAGGATATCAGCAATAAAGACGATAACAAAGCGGACCAGGAATTCTCTAAACACCCGGTTCATCAAATCAATAAAGGCAGCTGGGGTGTTTGTTAGCCCGAAAGGCATGACCAAGAATTCGTAGTGGCCGTAAGTCGTGCTGAACGCGGTTTTGGGAACATCCATCTCACGGATCTTCAACTGATGGTAACCGGAACGTAGGTCGATCGAGAATACCGTCGCCCCTTGTAGTTGATCGAATAAATCGTCTATTCTCGGCAACGGGTATTTATTCTAAATTATGATTTCATTGAGCTCACGATAATCGATACACAGTCTCATCGACCCGTCATTCTTTTTAATAAATAGTACCGGGGCTCCCCAGGGTGAGAAACTGGATTGAATAAAACCCTTCTGCAACATGTCTTCCAATTGCTCCTTCAATTCTTGTAATTCGTTCGGTGCTACCCGATATGGGGATTTAGAAATCGGAGCAGCTCTAGGTACAAGATCAATAACGAATTCCATTTCCCGATCCGGAGGTAATCCCGGAAGATCCTTGGGAAATATATCGGGATATTCATTTATTATTGGGACCTCTTCCAATTTCGGCTGAGAAGATACTTCAGCCTTCACCGCACAAACCAGGAACGATTCGCAACCCGTGTTTACGAGTCTCTGAGCTTTCAAAGCAGAATTCCGAGGGATTGGGTTACTATTCTTCTTTCCAGAAAATTTAAACCCTCCTCCCTCGGGTAATCGAAATCTAACTACCCTCTTTGACCAATCAATGATGGCTCCGTCCTTCGCGAGCCTATCCATTCCGAATATGATGTCGTAATCATTCATCGGAATTACTATAAGGTGTACATTCAACTCCCTACCCTAGATACTAACGAGACAATTTTTTACAACTAAAGTCGTTCGAGTGGGATCTCCGTGGGGTAAGGATACTATGTAATTGCATAAGGAATGGGTGGATTCCCGCCCTAGACACAAAATTAACCGACACAAACAAATGTGTGGCACCGGAATCAATCAGTATTGAAGACTACGTGAAAAATATTAACATACCAGTAGCTACAAGAGAATAACATAAATAGTTTTATTTTTAATAGTGCTATTACAAAACTAGATAACTTTCTCATACTATTACAAAACTAATCATTTTTTTCAATTTCCACTAATATTATCAGTATTCACCTCAAATCATTTTAATATTACTTTTCTCTATTATTATTTCAAATAAGTAAAATAGTTGGTCTTTATTATATTTTAACCCAAAACGTTTTCTACTCATTATTTTTTTCATTTACTATCTAAAATCAATCATACATGACATTCTTCATCTTGGCATATATATTAAGAAATATTATCTAAAGCATTAGGGAACAAAAAAACTCAAGAAAATTTTTAATAATCCATAGAGTATTCAAATAAGTATTATTCTACAAAAATCAACTTCTAGAAAAATTTATCACTACTCATCATAGTTTTTCCTTGCGTTTTTCTTGTGAGACCTTCGATCCATTTCACATGGATCTCGTGATCGCTTAAATCCGACCTTTCTCTCTGGACGTAAATAAGGATTATGTACTAGATGAAAAGGTCCAACGTGATTCCTCTAATGGACACTCAAACTGATAAGAAGATATTGTCTCCAAATTTCAATCTAAAATCATCTGGAACATATTCACACGATCGACTTTAAAATGCTTGCAAACCTGAAAGAAAATCAACATGAATTAAACAACAATTACAATAGTAATAAAAATAACAATAATAATAATATAATAATATAATAATATTATTATTATTTCCTTACTTGCATTGCATGTGAACATGGAATCTTGTAAACTACCATGCCACACGTACAAGAACGGTCTTTGAGATTGACATGGTGAACTCGAGGACGACGACCTGGTTTACCTGGAGTGATAACAGCCGCGGTCATATACTGTGTTGTATGGACGAACAAAATGTTTTGTAGCTTTTCTATCCCAACGACAATATAAAAGGTGGACTTTTTCAGGCCATAAGTGTCGTTCTTTTTTCAGGCGGTTATCTCCTTTTTTTTGCCTATATCAAGTTATTACGATATAAAACGGATTATATTTCCTACTGATTTTGACTTATGTTTTATTTGGATCTTATTTCTTATTAACATCTTCGATATTAAATCTTAGTATTGAATTACTATGATGAAAATATGAGATTTTATAGTTTATGGAAGTGTTAAGAAAGATTATGGTTAGAAATATAATTATTGATAATTATGTTGAGAATTTGTGATAATTATGGTAAAACAAATAATATTAAGAAGATTTGTGGTGAAAACTGAAAATACATAATTAAATTGAAAAAGATGATTAGTTTGGTAATATGGTGAGAAAGTTATCTAGTTCTGTAATAGTACAATTAAAAATAACACTATTTGTGTTATTCTCTCCAGTAACTACGGCCGGATTCGCCTCCGCTTCATCATTAGTCAACATGAACATACGAGCAGGCATGGGTGGAGGTCGAATCAGATTCCGCGGCTGATTCTACAGTAGAGGCTGACTCTTCGTGCAATTCCGTGCGATGTGTCCGGTCTCTCCACACAAGAAGCACTGTAGAGTCTGCATTGGTCGGGGTCCGTAACAGATGCCAAAATGATTTCGCCCGCATTGCTCGCACTGCGGCACTGGCATCGGTGGTCGATTGGGGACGTTGGTCGGTCCCTGATAAGCGTTTGGGCGCCAACTCTGCTGAGCCGGTTGGTTAGCCTTATTTTTTGGCCCTTGCCGAAAAATGGGCGCTTCTGGCTCCCTCCTCCTTGCTGGCCTTCTCTCTTTCGATTTGTTTCTTGGGCCTCCCTCACCACTCCTTCCGTCTGTTCTGCTATTGAAGCGCATTCCGTCGCTTGGCGGAATTCTAATTGTCGCACACCTACCACACCTTGATCCCGATAGAACTCCGGTTTCAGCCCCCTAAGGAATCTCGTCACCTTTAACGCATTAGTTACTACAAGGGGAGGGGCAAAGCGGGACAGCTCTTCGAATCTGCAGTATACTCCGCAACTGGCATACGTCGCTGTTTCAGATTCATGAACTCGTACATTCGCTGCTCCTGATCATGAGCAGTAAAGTACTTGTCATAGAAAAGCTCTCTGAAGCGCTCCCATGACATAGCAACGGGTCTTCCAACACCTTCACCGTGTTCCACCAAAAACGCACGCTTCCCCGAAGCTTAGAAACAACACACAACATTTTCTCATTACCCGGCACACGGATATATATAAAGAGATCTTCTATCGTGCCGATCCAATCCTCAGCCACTGCAGGATTAGCGGCCTCGGCAAACGTTAGGGATTAAGCTTACGAAATCTCTCCCCAATGATTTCCACGTGATCAGGTTGCGGGGAGGAACGATGCATAGATGAGCTCCGGTGATTGATCAGATCATTGATCTGGTTTGACTGTCGTTGGATTAGTTCAGTTAGACGATGGATAGTATCGCGTTCACGAGTCGGGGACTCAGGTTCGTCTCGCCGACTAGTTTCTCCAACGAACTCGCATCTAGGTCTTCCTCTCGGCATTTCCGAATGCTAAATAGTACACATAACGAGCACATATAAGATCACATTGTCACGTTAAAACATAACACTTACATGCAAGGCTGGTTTTCCCGGCTTTTGAGCGGCAGTACATGGACAGTCTTCAGAATCTAAAGTCTACGCTCTGATACTACCTGTGGCGACCCTACTTCTTAATTAACTAATTTGGCGGATTTTCGCAACGTAAGTCGCGGAATACCCGTTCTAACAAAAACTTTTTAAGAAAATAATATACATATATAACATAGTATCGGGTTTACAAAACGCGCCATTATAATATATCAGGCCGAAGCCCCAAAAATCTAAACCCGAATACCTTATATCTCTCCACTAGTCGCGTCTCATGTACTATGCCGCCCTCAAAAGCCCGTGGAGTCACCGCCGCCAGCCAGCCTAACACTCGACCCTGACACTCATCGGTGTTGGGCTCGGTCTTAGCTACGAAAATAAAACCCTGAGCAATTTCCTAGTAGGTGGTGGTAAAAACATGCAAATGCGTGCGTGCACTCCATGGGGAGTTATGCGTATGATTTGATTTAGGGAGTTTGTTAATAAATAATATGGAACGTGGAGTTAGTTGATAGAAAATAAGGGAAGAGAAATTAGTTTAGGTTGCCCTATTGTATTATGCGGAGAAATTTAGTATATCTATTTGTGTGTTGTAATTGGATGAGAGTTTGTAGGGTGGATCTGCTTCCTTTCAGTTTCATAGGCGAATAATGAGAATAGAATAGTCAATAGTCCTGTTTATGAATATTAAATATGGGAGAAATCGTCGAGGACGATAAAAATGCATATGGCGTGCTGATTATTTTAATTTTGTTTTACTTTGTTATGTGGATATTCACAATATTTTGATTGGTAAAGGGTCACCATCGTGAGTTTTAGTTACAATGCATATTAGATACAGATTTATTTAATAGGGCATTTGAATATATAATTGATTTGTAAACCTAACCCTTCTCGATTTTTTTTTAATCTAATGAACTGGCCTGCTAGCAGTAGGTATTATACATTTGAAATATGTTCGGAAAGTAATGAGACAACATAATAAATAATTATTATGACACTACAGATTCTAGCATAATATGTTAGCTCTAACATGGGCTATTTTAACTGTATGGATCGTCCCTATTTTTATTAAACAAAAGGGAGTGGATCGAAAGTTACCAGAATATCCCAACTTAAATTGGCTTTTTTCGAGTAAAAAAATTCGAATAATTTGAATAATTATTTTTCACTTCGAGTAACATATTCGAGTAAAAAAACTCGAAAATAAAATAATTAATTCGATTTTCATTTTCATTTTTATGATGGTATTTTCGCCAACAACCTTAATTCTAACTAAAATTTTGAAATGGGTCCTTCAAATTAAATTTTTTCTGACATGATCCTTAATTCTATGTAAAAATTGAAATGGGGTCTGACAAGCAATCACCGCTAGAATAAAAGGATAATACACTTCAAGAATCCATTCAAAAGTTCAGTTTTCAAGGAATATTTCGTAAATAAAGTTTCAGAACGACTGAAAATGGCTTTAATAGTTTTGTTTGGAACACATATTCAATAAGAAACAAAAATACAGTTTTTGCAACGATTTATAAAATTCGAGTCTCTACTCTATACTCAGCCCGAAGGCTAGATGGATAGGTATATAAAACATCACATAATATAATATTCAAGACAAAGCAGCTTGTAAAAGAAAGACAAACCATGTCATAACAAATTATTTGATAAATCCTTCCATGTCAGGATTTCCACATCTTCCTCTGAACAAAATGTGCTGCAGAAAAACAAGTTTCTTCAAATGGGTATCAAAAGGCATAACAAAGATCAAACGAAGAAAATGCATCGAAAGGCTCTTATTAGAACTAAATAAAGCCCCTTTCTTCAAACAGTTAAAGCAGCATTGAGGGCACTGTGGACATCAATTCCAATCTGCGCTTCGGCTTTCTCAACATCAGTTGATGCTGTGTTTAGTTTCTGCTGAAATTCAGCAAGACCTTTCTGGACAAGATTTGGATCGATACGGTCCAAAGGAGTAGCTTCGACAGCTATGATATCCGCGACTGAGTTCGCATGGACAAAGGCAAATCCTGCACTGAGGAAAAACTTGGTCGTTTCGTTGCCTTCGTGAACGGATAAAACCCCAGGTTTTAGCTCTGCGATTGTAGCTACATGACCAGGCAAAACACCCATCTGCCCAGTGGTTGCTGGGATTATAACCATATCAACCTGAGAAATGAAATTTTTTTGGAGCAAATGCAGAAATCGAGAATGAGATGTGAAATTCTTTATAAAAACCCCACGTCGAGAATGAGGGATAGCAAAGAGTAATCCTATACTCAACATCAACAAGTGCAATTGGCATTCATTGGGTAAAGTTTCATGTTTGAGAAAGAAATCTCCAACCACTCCTTATTGTTTAAGTAGTATCAAGGCTCGAGATTCAGTGAGTACTACCATAATATAAACCAAATGCACTGTCAACTCCCTCCATAGTGGAGATTATTAACTGAGAGATCGAGCTCTAAAACAGTCATCATAAACATAAACTTGCAGTAGAATAGCATCTGAGGAACAGTGTATGATGATATAACAGTAAATAACTGGCCACAGACAAGCAAAGAGACCACGTAATTAATTCCAATCTCACTACCTACGGTTCCACAAACCCATGATTTCAGAGTCCCGGCATTTAGCTTTTCAATAGTAAATTTACTGGAGAAAATACCTGTAACAAATAATGATATATTAACAAAAACCTAAGAAAATTATGTTATGTCCCGTTCTTGTTATGTTTAGTTGCTAATGGGAAGATTTTGGGTCCGCTTCTTTCAATCAAACAGGTAAAAGCCGACGATACATTCAACGGACCAGCACAAATAACAGCGTAGGCACATATAAAGCTTAACAATGGAATACACTACAACTATTTCAAACCTACATGGAATACAATACCATTTTCTGCACTCAGACCATAACCGATATAAAGAAACCTGTTGAAAAAAACACCAGACATGATGAATCTCCAAGGCCACGAGATACAAACTTACCAAAGTACACTACAAATATGTGTGGTTCTGCATTTCAGTTTGTCAAACATTCCGCACACGGAATCTCCGCAATCATACAAGAGGCACGATCCCAGAAACAAAAACAGATCTCAGACCTAAAACATAAATCAGTCCGGAAACCACATAATTTCACAACAAAGGGCAAATTAAAAGCTGAAGGATACCGAATATCTCCTTACAATAAAAAAGATAGAGCTACCACTCACAACAATTTTCAAATAACAACAGATTTAATGTACCTCCTTCGCTGACAAGAGAGAATTATACGGAAGCACCAGATTGACGGTGAGCTTAGAAGGTATGGTGGATGGTATCGGCGGGCGCGGGGTCATGTAAGAAGAAGGGGTCTGCGGTGGCTCCAAATTGGGAACCACTTTCCTCCACGACTCGATGAACTTCGAATCTCCGACAGCCTCCGCAGGCAGATCGGTGGAAAAAGGTCGGCGCCACCTCATCGATGCGGCGGAGGCCCGGCTAGCAAACAGTCGTGAACCCTGTCGCAACATCTTTCGTCGTTGTCTCTCTGTGTGTGTAGTGTGTGCGTGTGTGTTGGCGATTTGGGATCGGAAAGCCAAAGCAGATGGTGATTTGGGAAGCTGAATGTTAGTGGGCCTCAATTTAGAGCTCATACATATTGGGCTTTATATTAGAGCCCATTCCGTTGGGCTTTAGCCCAAGTCAATAATAGTTAAAAAAATAAAATTTTACTTTCGTATTATCATCTATTCTATTTTATAAAGCGTAGAGATTTGATATAAACTGTCGTTGATTCTAGGACTGTGCAACGATTTTATAAAACCGCTCGCACCGCACCGAACCACACCGTACATGACAATTAACCGTCTAAACCGCGGTGTAAGTTTATGTACTAAACCGCACCGTAATAATGGTTCAGTGTGGATTTTTGGTACAACCCGCACTGAACCAAACCGCACTACTAGTACATTAATAATATTTCGTATAATTATATATAATTTTATTTTATGCTAATTATATATTTACTATTTAGTATATATAAACTCCATTTTTCGATTAATGTTAAAAACCGCAATTTAAGAATCTTTTTCGAAAAACCGCATACTGCACTGCGTCTACTCATAAAAACTGCATTATTCTATTTTTATATATTGCCAACTTTTTTTGTAAATAAATATTAAATTTATTATTAAAACAAAAGACCCACTATCAATCAAATTACACACACGTACGATGTGCTAAAAATACTAGTATATATTATTATAGCAAGGGCGATGGACATAATGTGAGAATATCCAAAATGGTCCCCGATGTTTAACTCATTAATCAATTTTGAACTCATAAATAACAATTAAGTAATATCATGATATTACACGCATCGAGTTTGCGCAAAATGAAAATAGTACTATTAGGAATTATGGATGTTATACCGTATCAATAGATAATGATTGAGGTGATATCCTACTTGTGGATGTAATTTGAGATATTTTGTGTATAAATATGTGGTTTGAGTTCAATAAAACCATATTAAAAGTATTGAAGAAGAGGAAATGTTTGCCTATCTATCTATATGTACATAATCCTAATTAGCATAATACAATAGTTATAACATATACATAATACGTTATCAGCACGAGTGCCCTATGCCATCCATAGAAATCAACCTCGGTCAAGACTTGTAAGTATAATCGAGGTACAATAATTTGATGTTTCTCTAATGTTAAGGTTGAATAACTAATATCGAGACCCGTGGAGCATTCCGGAATATCATTCACTATAAGTCATAAGGTCTTAGTTTTGATACCACATGGTAGGCGTGGGCTTTCGGATTCGGGTTTCAGGTACCAACCCGATCGGGTTTTGCCCTCATCGGAAGAAAATTCGGTTAGAAGTTGGGTATCGGGTTTAAACACGATACCCGACCATGTATCACGAGTTGGGTATCGGGTAGCATATTGCTACCCGATTTACCCGATCGGGTACCTGACCATAAAAAAAACTCATACAAAAACTAAACCCAACTAATAAAAGAAAAAATCCAAACATAAAAACTAAGCCCAACAAATAAAAGAAATACACAAAGCTCATTTAATTACACATACACATACACCACCTAATACACACAACACACACACACGATCGAACAGCAACACCAACACCCACCCCAGGCCAGCCGTTGCCGTCCGTCAACCTCGTCGGCCACCGGCATCCAACCCGTTGTCCCCGTCAATTTAAATCAAAGGTATGATTTTTAAAGAATCCTAATTTGTTTAACTCCGAAAATTCATGGTTTAAAGAACCCTAATTTGTTAATGTTGTTTAAGTTATTTGATTGTTGATAGTGTTAAATTTATTTTATTGTTGAAGAAATTGAAATTAATTTAAGCCTATCCAAATTTTAAAAAATATATATATTTATATATTAAAAAAACCCGAACGCGACCGGGCTGGTACCCGACGGGTTTCGGGTGCCCGACCATCGGGTATGATCGGGTCGGGATTGAGTATCAATCTAACTCCCGATGTAATGGGGTACCTGACCCGAAAACCCGAACCCCGAAAAACTCTGAAGAAATGTGCAAAAGATACAAAGGCACTGAAGCTTCAATTGAAAAGTGGGAATTTGAAGTCCATTAGTCGTTAGGGGCTCTTTTGAATTTAATCTTCTTTAGTAGTTTAGTAGCATTTTTTGTTTCTTTTTCACGTTTTTTAGCTTGGCAATGTATATTAACAATTTTTCCCGCTTGATTAAGCATGATAACTGATTTTTCATGAGTTCAATTCACCTCAAAACAAATACTCTCTGGGAAATACATTTCAGCACGAAATTCTTCATGGCATCAGACCTATGGGCAATTGATTTCGACAGACATTTAATCTTTCATCAGTCAAGAATCATAATCGCATTCTTCGCAATCACTAGATATGAATACACAAATGATTCAGCTGCGCAAGTGGAGGTCGATGGTAGAAGCACTCGAGGCAAAGATGAAACTAGGATTCATGAATAGCTAATACAAGAAACATTCAATTGATTCGCCTAACTACAAAAAGTGGAGGAAAGTTAACAGCATGGTTACAGGTTGGATAAAAAGCTCAATCTCGAAGGATATTGTAAACAGCTTTATGTTTATCCATGAAGCTGAGCAATTATGGAATGGGATTGCTGAGAGATACGGCACCTCGAATGTTTCATCAATCTATGAGATTAAGAGAGAGATCACCTTGCTCAAGCAAGGGACTATGACAGTTGTGGATTACTACAATAAGATCCGCAACCTTTGGGATCAATTGGAGCAATTCAGGGCTGTAATTCAAGCAACAGGTCATGTTAGGAACAAGATCGAAGAAAGGGAAATGGAGGACAAGTCAATGCTGTTTCTTATGGGTCTAAATGAGCTTTTCAATTCATAAAGGAATCAACTCTTGTTTCTTGATCATCTGCTTCCAGTCAATCGAGTGTAAGCCATGATTTCCAAGGCAGAGAAGCATAGAGAGGTGTCATTAAACCTGACTGCAACAAAGAAAATGCAGCCATGATGGTCAGAAGTTTCAATTCAAATAAGAGCTTCAATAATAAGCCAATAGTGAAACAGGACAAATCACATCTTTTTTAATTACTGCAAGAAAGCAGGCCATGTGAAGGAGGAATGCTTTAAACTGAATGGAGTTCCTGAGTGTGGATTCTGTAGAAAGGATGGACACAGAAGAGAGGACTGGTATAAGCTAAATGGCTTTCCAGAAGGTCATGCCTCAGGAAAAAAGGGAGCAGCACTTGAATTCTCTGGTGAAGTTGCAAAATCATTTCAAGGCCAATTTAGCTGGTCCTGACCTAGGGGACCTGAGCAGCCCTGAGGATGTACAGCTGCAAAACTTGCACACAACTATGATGGAAGTGAAGGATGGATGCAGAGGCAATTAACCCCACTGCTGTGAACTATGCCCACCTTGGAGACTTTGCAAGTAGCTTAACTCTCCCTAAACTGAGTTCTAATGTGCTTGATTTTGTGGGGGTGGGAAATGGTTAGTGGATACTGGAGCCAGTGGTCCCATGTGCAACAACCTGAGCCTCATTACCAATCCTAAACCTGTTAATTCTTTTACACATGTTTACCTACCACATGTTGAAATATATCCCTCTCCCCTGATATTACGCTATATAATTGCTTATACTTGCCAAACTTTCAGTGAGAAAACTTTCGAAAGACTCTCAAGCTTACTTCAATTTTTCTGACTTTCGCTTGCTGCTTGAGTTGCAGACTAGTAACCACAAAGGCCTCTATATTCTTGAGAAGTCATCCTTCTCAGAACAAGCAGTCTTGACAGCTCAGCAGTTGCATGCTTCAAAAACTTTGTCAACCCAAAAAGAACCTTTCCTTGATATTCCTAATGTTGCTTCAGTTGTTGTCTATGTAAACAAATGGCATTCTAGGCCAGGACACCCTTTCTCTTGTAATGAAACATTTACGTGATTCTACTATCATTGAAAGGAATGCCTTTGATTTCTCATAATGCAATATATGTCCTTTATCAAAAACAAAAAACACAGACACTTTTCCACCAGTGAAATACAATCCTCGCAGTGCTTTCAGCTCTTCATCTTAATATTTGGGGTCCATACAAGCAGCCCTCACTCTCAGGATGTCACTTATTTCTTACCATTGTTGATGATCATAGCAGATGTAATACCCGTAAAATCTAAATATGGGCTTTACAAAATAGCAGCGGTATAACATCTTAATTAGAGTTTTCCAGGCAAATTAAACAAAAAAGGGGGTTAGGACTATAGGAAAATCAATTATAACACCTAAATTATTTCGTTATTTACATGCTACTAATATTTTGTGTACCTTATGTGATATGTCTGATAATTTTAGGAAACTCTGGAATTATTATAATTTCTGAGTAAGGAAAACATGATAAAATTTAATATATTCCAAAAAATGATTTCGGATGAATTTTGCATAAGACAACTTATCTAAAATTTTGGGTACTTTAGCTAAATTCGGTTAAGCCATGTGAAATCACCTTTCGGTCCATAAATTTGCATGCATATTACGTGCTTTATGTGAATTCATGTTGTGTGTTACTTACTTACGTGCTAACATGAGTTCTAATTTAGTAGAAAATTTCTTTGGGACATGAAAAGAATTTTATGTATGAGAAATTTCGATAGGCACTAGTATGAGAAGTTCGAACTATACAATTCTTAAAATATTAAAATAAGGTACGAAATAAAGTAAGGAGAGGAGACTTTAAACTTAGAGTTCTATATGTATGGGGTGCGAAACTTTAGCCAAAAGGGTAAACTAATTTATTAATAGAATAAGAATATTATTTAGAATGAAATCGTTATCATAACAAAAGGTTACGTAACTATGAAGGAAAAGGTTATTTTAATAATATAATAGTACCTAGTTGAAGATAAGTATTAAAGATTTAGGTTGATGCCATTTGGCTAGTCAAACACGTCAAGCAAAGGATAAGGGGAAAATGAGTAATTAACATCATAAGTGAGAAAGCCATCGAAAGTGGAAGTAGAGAGAAAAGCAGAACTCGAATTAAGCTAAGCTTGGAAAGGTATAGACTGCTATTTCGATTTTAATCTGTGTTATTCATATATTAACATGCTTAGGAAATTATTAGGTATGATAGTTTGAACATTACTAGGGTTTTTGTAAATTCGACTAACGAAGGTTTTTGAAAATATTTACATCTTTACTTTTGTAATATTCAAATTGTTTTCTTAGAGGAAAATGAGTTTTTGATCGTGGGTATAGAGAGTTCTAAGTGTTTAAGATCGGTGCTTATGGGTTGTTAAATATTATGTGCTTAGGTTTCATAGAGGTGTAATTCTTAAAGGCTTAAAAATATTAAAGTTCATATAGTACTTAAACTATTCTTGAAAAGAAGTAGACTTTGATCGAAGAATTTAAGAAGTTCACGGGTTGATATTGTTTCTAAGTTCACTAGGGTCGCCAAGTGTGAACTTCACGAACCCTAGCTCGCGAACCATTAAGTGGGAAGAACTTCACGAATTAAACCCGGCGAATCCAAGCTCGGCGAACAGAAAATGACGCAATCAACTTCACGACTTGGGACTTCGCGAATTGTAACTTCACGAATTGTGAGGGGACTAACTTCGCGAAGTGGGTAGGAAATGTTAAGCTTCACGAATTAATAAGGGATCAAGTTTGTGAAGTAGGAAGTTCACGAACCCATGGAGCTTTGCGAATTCTAAGAACTTCAAGTAAATGAATTCGCGAAGTGGGCGTATAAGGTGTGATGTCGCGAACTGAATAAGCTTGGCGAATCAATATGTGTTTCGCGAACTTTAAGAGCTCGCGAAGTGTATGCGTGTGTGAGCGAATTTCACGAATCATCAAGGACTTAAGATCACTTTGCGAAGTAGGAAAGAGGCATTGAACTTGGCGAATCATAAATATGTGGAATGAACTTCACGAATCAAGAGGGAATTCGTGAAGTGTAGACTTGGCAAATTACTCCACGAAATTGAGAGAGGAGAGAAATATAATTCCCGAAGTATGTGCGATATGTATTTCACGAATTATGGGAGTTAAAAATGTCATGGGCCCATGAGTTATGGATAGTTCACTAACCATAAGAATACTACTTCACGAGTTATGGAAATGTAAGTTAGTTCATGAACCCTACGAAGTTCATGCTATGAGGATTGCGAAGTAATTTCACGAGGTAACTTAATTTGACCAATTCCTTTCTTATATTTAATATTTTAATACTTAGAGGATTCGAAACATGGATAATTAAATAAATTAGATAGTATATTGATGTTGTAAGTTTATGCTAAAGGTCGAGAAATAAGGATTCCCAAGATAGTAAGTCTACTTAGCTTGGGCGACAAGTGGAGATTTCAACTACAACACATAAATTATATGTGCATGAATTACATGATTATGTGATTATATGACTTTACGTGAATTCCCATGTGATTTATTTGTATGGATTATTTGTTATATGAAGTGGCATGACAAGCACTTGGGCATTATTCATGTACGCATTATCACATGCATACACGAGGACACGAGGGTTACAAGACACGGATGTGTATTTCACATGATCGCTTGTACACGATAGATAGTTGCCCATTGACATTTGATGTCGACTCACAGTTGAGTTACGGCTCTTCTATGCTACAATGATGACTTTCTATGTCGCCGATTTCAAGACAAGACATGTATTTGGGCAAATGCCCTCATGGCGGAAAGTTGCGACCTGGAGGATGCAACCCGAGGAAATAAGCAGCACCGAGGGTATCTCTGGTGTTAGCAACCTCGGAGTGAGTGTACCAGCGTGAGCGTCCGCGTGACCGATAAACCGCATTGGAATTGAAAAGGTGCCTTAGGGGTTAGCCACTCAATGGGGGTATCGTCACACACACACACACATATATATATCCCTAGTGGATTTAAGATCTTTGATGGTGCATAGAAAGATTGAAAAGCCGAGGGCACTACATGACATGACACGACATGACATGACATGACGAGACAAGGACAACGTTAGGATTAGAAAGCATTGGCGCGGATGCCTCTGCAAATTACGACACTGGCACAACATGCATAATTTCCACTTACTGAGCTTTATAGGTCATTCCACGTTTTTATGTGTTGTAGGTACGGTAGAGTCGGACGTTGAGAAACGTCACGACTAAGGTAGGCTGATGGCGGTACTCTATGGTCTTTTGAGGGCGAGGCTGTACATGGATGACGACCTGTGGAGCGATGTTAGGATGTTTTGATATTATAGATATTTTGGGTCTACGGCCTTTGTATAATAACTACGATGGGGATGATGCTTTATCGTAATATATTATATTTTAGGAAAAAGGTTATATTAGACAGGCCTCCGCGACTTACGTTGCGAAAATCCGCCACAACCTTAGTTAGAAAGTCAGGGTCGTCACAGCAGGTTCACCTGGGTATTTTTGATGAAGTATAAATCGCAAGCCTCGGAGTTTTTTAGAAAATTCCTTACATATACTGAAAATTAGTATAATGCTCAAGTCAATCCATTCGTTCAGACCATGATTATGAAATCCTCAGTTCTTCTTTCCAAGAAATTCGGTCAAACAAGGGAATGGTTCATCAAACGAGCTGCCTTATACCCCACAGCAGAATGGGGTTGTCGAAGGAAAACACAAACACATTATCCAAGTTGCTCGTTCGCTTCTTTTCCATTCTAAACTTCCCAAAGTTTTTCGGGGATCCATCCTTACTTCAGTCCATATATTGAATAAGCTTCCATCTAGAATTCTCATGTGGAGAAGTCCTTTTGAGTTGCTATCCAAAACCTCCAGACCATTCAGAACTTTTGACTGGCTAACTCACCGTGTCAACACTGATCCTCACAAAGATAAATTTGATCCTAGGTCCTTAAGTGGGGTGTTTGTGGGATATCCAGCCGGTACTAAGGGTTACAGAGTCATAATGTCTAGAGATGTTGAGTTTCATGAGGATACATTTCCCTCAATAAGCCTTGAAAGTTCTGACGTTGTTCTACCAAGTGTATACCTTGGTGATCCTTTTGACACAAATTTGTCCATACCTGTCAATACTAGTCATGAATGCCCTATCAGCAACCTAATTGATCACCACGAAGTGACATCCATAGCCCCAACCATCTCACATACATTGATTGACCAGTCTCCGTCCAATGCCTCAAATAACCAAGCTGAAACTTCTACCACACAGCCCAACATTCGCCACAGCTCAAGATCTAATCCCCATCTTGGATGAAAAACTTTGTCAGCATAAGTGTCTCGTCTCAAGACTGCCACACCTGTGCATGAGATTGTTCTGGCAAATTTGTCCACTTATGAACCAGCAACTTACAATCAGGCTACAAATGACTCACAATGGGTTGATGCTATGAAGAAAGAGCTGCAAGCTCTTGAAGACAATGAGACCTGGGAGCTTGTTGATTTACCTAAAGGTAGGAAATTGATAGGCTGCAAAATGGGGTATATCGAGTGAAATGCAATGGGGATGGAACCATAAATAAATACAAGGGGCACGCCTTGTAGCAAAGGGTTTCACTCAGATTGAAGGCGAGGATTACAGGGAAGTCTTCTCCCCTGTGGCCAAAATAGTGACAATCCGAGTTGTCCTTGCTATACAGCTGACAAGTCGTGGCCTTTGCGGCAACTTGATGTCAACAATGCTTTCCTTCACGGGCATATTGATAAAGAGGTTTACATGTACCCACCACGTGGCTATATGGACCATCAATGCACGAAAGTCTGCAAGCTAATGAAATCATTATACGGGTTAAAACAGGCTTCCATGAAATGGAATCTCGAATTCACCTCTAAGCTGCTGCAATTTGGATTTATTAACTCTTCTACATGCTGACTATCAGGTGCTCTTACTTGTGTATGTAGACGATGTTCTTCTCACAGGGACAAATATCAACAAACTAGATGAGGTGAAGGAGTTCTTGGACCTGGCTTTTACAATCAAGGATCTAAGAACTGCCGGTTACTTTCTTGGAATGGAAATAGCTCGATCACGTGAAGGTCTTTACATCTGTCAAATAAAATACATCCTAGACATCCTACATGACACACACATGCTAGACAGCAGCCCTGCCTCAACACCTCTTCCCGGCGGACACATCTTTGCATCATCATACAAGGACATTACTCTCTTGCTTGACGATCCCTTACAGTTCAAACGCCTTGTGGGACGCTTGCTATACTTGAATTTTACCAGACCTGATATCACATACGCTGTACAGCAGCTGAGTCAGTTTGCCCATGCTCCTCGACACTCTTATTGGCAAGCTACTCAGCACTTACTCAGATATCTCCAAGGCACTAGCTCGACTGATCTTTTCTATTTAAACAAAACTGATCTGCAACTATGTGCCTACAGCGATTCAGCTTGGGGTGCTTGCTAGACGTCACGACATTCTTTGACTGGATATTGTATCTTCTTTGGAAGCAGTCTAGTCTTATGGAAGACAAAGAAACAATCCACCATATCATGTTCCATAGCTGAGTCCGAATATCGTTCGATGTCATCAACTGCTCGTGAGTTGCAATGGTTGTCCTATATTCTATCAGGACTTCAAGTCTCTCTCCCTTCCTCTACCTCTATTCTGTGATAACAAGGCTGCAATTCACATCACTTCCAACCCTATTTTTCACGAATGGACGAAGCATACTGAGATTGATTGCCACGTTGTGAGGGATTAATTCAAGAATGGCTACATTTGCCTCAGCATATCTCTTCTACATACAACCTAGAAGATGTGTTTACTAAGCCTCTTTCATCTCCAACTCTTTACTCGATCATGTCCAAGATGAGCCTATGGCAAAAGATACAAAGTCGCTGAAGCTTCATGAGAAAAATCGGGAATTTGAAGTCCATAAGTCGTTAAGGGCTCTTTTGTAATTTAATCTTTCTTAGTAGTTTACTAGCATTTTGTTTCTTTTTTTTAGCTCGGCACTATATATAAACAAATTTTCCCGCTTGATGAAGCATGACAACAGATTTTTCATTAGTTCAATTCAACTCAAAATAAAATACTATCCGTGAAATACATTTCAACAAGAAATTCTTCAAACCCGACCCGATCCCACCCCTACCTTGGGGTGGCACCGGAAAATCTGTTTAGTTCTTACATCATTAGCATGCCTCTACGATGACAAGATTAAGAGTGTCGGGAAATGCAAGCCTAAACCTCGGAATCGATCGGAGAAGACAGCCGGTTGAACTGAAGCTGGAAAAGATGATGATCGAGCTGAAGAAGTCGCGATGTTCAGGAGCCGTTGGATCATCTTTGGCACGCAATCGGAAGGCTCTCATTTGAAGTCTGAGAACTGAATGAGGAATGTCGGATATCGCGTGAACGTGATGAACGACCGAGATGCGATATCAGTTGATCATACGGATGAAAGATATAAACCATTGGATCAAGATCGGACGACCATCGTTGAAGGCGGGAAAGTACTTATAAAATCGTCACACGCTTCATGCCTCTTCACGTGCAAAGCATGGCGACATGTGGATAAATGTGGTGCGTCAGTACGGACGAACGAGATCGATCGCAAGTCACACTTTAGGTGTGACTTAAGCTTATATAATTTCGGATTTCAGGTTTGATCAGTCATCTTTGAGAGCTTCCCATTGTTTATATCAACACACGGGTGTCACACACGTATTCTACATTGACTCACGAATCCAACGGTACCCATTTCTGAACAAGTGGTGCGGTGAGCGTGGACAAGAGCTCGATTCTCCGAACGATGGCTACCATGACGAAGTTGGAGATGGAAGTGTTCAGTGGGTCGAATGATTTTGGGCTTTGGAAGCTAAAATTGAAGGTTGTGCTCGTGTAGAAGGAATTGGAGGAGCGTTGAAATCTGATGCTGAGATGGAACCAGCCACTATGAGTCCGGCGGCAAAGAAGAAGCTCAAGGAAAAAGCATATTCAACATTGATCTTATGCCTCTCGGATCAAGTGCTTCGAAGGGTGGCTACAGAAACTTCAGCTGAGGAGATTTGGAAGAAGCTCGATGCTCTCTACGTGACCAAATATTTAGCTCGCAGATTGTACCTCAAACAAGCCTTAATCAAGTTCCAATTGGTGGATGGATTGGCCCCAGAGTAGCAAGTAAATGAGTTCCAAAGGATGGTGTTGGATCTTCAAAACATCGGGGAAAACGTTAAGGATGAAGATGAAGCTCTTCTCCTATTGTGTGCTCTGCCACTGAGCCATGATTACTTCAAAGAAGCTCTCATGTATGGAAGGGAGAGGTTGAAGATGGATGATGTGCTCTCTGCACTTAGCTCCAAGCAACTCAACACGAAGAAACCTCTTAATGCTTTTGAAGTTGCAAATGAAGGAAATATGCTAATGGTGCAAGGGAAATCTAAGCAATGGAAGAAGAAGGGGAATGAGAAGGGTAAGGCTGAGACTAGGAGGTGCTACAACTGTGAGGAAGTGGGACACATCAAGAGATTTTGCCCAAAGTTGCGAAAGGAAAACAGAAATCCAAATCAAGCTCATCCGGTTACAAGTGGGGATGATTTTGAGTATGCCGATGTTCTTCATGTCTCTGAGCTTGAGGAGGGTGAAGAATGGATCATTGACTCGGGTTCTAGCTTTCATATAACTTGCAACAAGGCGTGGTTGCAAGGTTACAAAGAGTTGGAACGAAATTCGGAGAAGTTGGGTAACGAGAAAATCTGTGAAGTTTTGGGGTTCCATTCGATTGAAGCTGGAAAATGGTGGTGTGGTGATCCTAAGGGATATGAGGTATGTTCCTAATGTGAATAGGAACTTGATCTCAATCGGATATTTGGATGAAAAGGGATACAACAGACATCTAAGTGCAAGAAAAGTCTCTGTAAAACAAGGTAAAAGGCTGGTTCTGGAGGGGATTAAAAGGCGTGGTATCTATGTCTTGAAGGGATGCTTTGTGGTGACAACCATACCTCGGGAAACTAGGGAATGTGGGGGTCATAATGATGTCAAGAAGAATCCCAGAAAACCTCAGAACGAGGTGGAGAAAGGTGGAGCAAAACAGAAGGTCGAAACAGAAACACAAAAACCTACTACTGGGCTGGTTTGGATGGGTTCGTGTGATGATCTTTCGGAGCCCGAAATGGAGCTGTTCATGACAAGGGATAAAGGAACTTCAAGGCCACATGGTAGGGTGGTCTCGGAGGTGGAGAATAACTCAGGAATTGGGGAGGAAGATGGTGAAAACTCAGTGGCAAGATGGGTTGAAAAACAGGAAATTCTGAATTTTCAGAAAATGAAGATTATTGTTCTTTAGGTGTTCGTGCTGCTGCCGTCTCGGATGCGAAGAAGGCCAAGAAGTCTAATCAGAGAAGAGTCTGTGAGGTGGCTCAAGAGGCTAGGACCGATGGATCTTCAGCAAAACGAAGATGGTGAGCTCAGCTTTCAAATTGATTCCAAGTGGGAAATCTCAATCCTACTTGGAGTTGGCAAGTTTACCTTTGAGGCTCGAAGCTTCTAAGGGAGCTGGGTGATCAACCGAGCAAGAGCGTATTAATCGAGGTGGAGATTTGCTGGGATTTCGAAGCTCACAAAGTGGTTCTCATGGAAAAGGAAGATGATGGTGATGGTGATGGGCAAGTTCAAGAGAGTGTAGCGTGCGGATTAGGGAGCTATGGGGATGCTTGGAGTTGGGATCGCAAGGTTTTAGTCTTGAGGTGGAGTTTGTCGGGAAATGCGAGCCTAAATCTCGTCGAAAGTCGCCGGAATCGATTGGAGAAGACGGTAGGTTGAACTGAAGCTGGAAAAGATGATGATCGAGCTGAAGAAGTTGCGACGTTCAGGAGCCGTTGGATCATCTTTGGCGCTCAATCGGAAGGCTCCCATTTGAAGTCGGAGAACTGATTGAGGAACGTCGGATATCGCGCGAACGTGATGAACGACCGAGATGCGATATCAGTTGATTATACGGATGGAAGATATAAACCGTTCGATCAAGATCGGACGACCATCATTGAATGCGGGAAATTACTTCACACGCTTCATGCCTCTTCACATAAAAAGCATGGTGACACGTGGATGAATGCTGTCAGATCAGATTAAACGGACGAACAAGATCGATCGCAAGGTGTGACTTAAGCTTATATAATTTCAGATATCAGGTTTGATCAGTCATCTTTGAGAGCTCATAACTTTGTGTAGAGTGAGTATCACCGTGATGTCAAAACACAAAAGTTGTAGAGGGCTGTTAGGTCTGTAAGTCTTGTGTTGATAATTAATACAAAGGAGGCTCGATTGATCCGTGGACGCAGGCTGAACTCAGCCGAACCACGTAAATACTCTGTTTTGTGTGGGTGTGTTTTCAGTTTCATTTTTCGCTTCATTTGAGCTTCCGATTGTTCATATCAATTCACACGAATGTCACACACATATTCTACATTGAATCATGAATCCAGACGACAGGCCCGTAGCTCATATGAGGCCAGTGAGGCGGTCGCCTCGAGCCCAACTTCGGAGGGGGGCCCATATATATTTGTATATATATATATATATATATATATCAGAAAGAATATTATATTTGGAAAATAGATCTATAAAAAATGTTAAGTGGACTGGATAAGTGGTATACTTTACAGTTGGGCCTTGATGTTAAACAAAGAAAGCCCAAATATTGTAATTTATTAAGAAATTTAGCCCAAACAACATATTAAAGCTTTTATTAAGGAAAAAAGGAAACGTGATGTGCTTTCTTCTTCTAAGTTTTATACTGATACAACATCAAAAGGGCTTTGCTTAGGTTAAAGAAGGGTGTTGTTATCTGATAAAAAAATCGTTCCTATTTCTTATGGACCGTCATCGAAATGCTATTTGAGAAATGAAAAGAGAGAAATTGATATTCTACGGCGTTTGGTGAAACTGGATGGTTTATTTCCAAATACTCATATTGCATATAAGATTTTGCTAACGATACCTGTAACAGTTGCATCAGCAGAAAAGTTAAAGTTGATCAAGAATTATCTTCGATCAACAATGTCACAAGATCGGCTGAATGGGCTAGTCATGTTGTCAATTGAAAAAGGAAATGGTCGGACAACTAGATTATGCAGATTTGATCAATGTTTTTGCCTCTAAAACATCTAGGCGGGTAGTATTTATGTAATTAGTTTAAGTATTTTATCGAACATTCTACTATAAAATATTTAGTTTTTCTTTATTTATTTTAGTTACATTTACAGTTAAATTTACGCTTATTATACATATTTTATTTGGAAAAAAAATTACATAAAATGATCAGGGGCCCGAAATTTGAGTTTCGCTTCAGGTCCGGGTTCCTCAGCTACGGGCTTGCCAAACGGTACCCATTTCTCAACAAAGAGATATCATTCTCATGATGTGAACTTTACGACAATGATTATGTTGTATACTTGCAGTTTCTTGAGTCAGTCATTAATAACAAGCATATTAAAATCGAACAAAATTTAAGCTGACTTTAGGAAGTTGAAAGTAATTTGGAAGTCGATATTGACACGCCGTTCTTGGATGAATAAAGGTTCTTGAAACTCAAGGGAAAGTGGCTGCTTTTACTGATCTAATCAGAGCTTTGACGAGATAATCAATGTTGCAATTAGATGAGATCATAATATGCCAATGGGTGTTGATAATGGTGACGAAAACTTTTATCGTTGTTTTAACGACTATTTTGATTCCTTTTGCCGAACAGTAATACTGGGTTCGATTCTCTGTGTTTTGATTCAAGGAATTTTTCAGATGTGATCTATGGGATGCTACAATTTATACACAATGCCAACATTTTATACCCAACAACGACGTAATTTAGCATGTGCATAAATATACCATAAAATTTATGCGCAGACTGTTGGGGTTGAGCGGTAATATTTAATTCCAGGCCAGCGATAGTTGTATTTGGGCCCGTGACAATTTATCAGGATATTAATTAAAGCCGAAATGACACCGAAAGAACACCGAGATTTTTACGTAGTTCGGCCAATACTGCCTACATCCACGGAGAGAAATAGTTTTACTATATTTGAGAATATTACACCGTACAAAATAACGCTCGTGTTTATATCCAACACCCGAGACCCCTTACCCACCACGGTAATGTTTTTGTACCCACTCTCAATTACCACAGTAAAACTGTACCCGCTCTCACCCTTATCCACACGAACAAGATTTTCCTTTTTTTTTCTTTACCCTTTCATTTTCTCTCTCTCTCACTCCACCCCTCTCTCTCTCGTTGGTTTTGGGGTGATCACTTACATTAGGCATGGAAGCCTATTTATAGGCACTGAAGGGAAAAAAAACGTCATGGCAAACCCCATAAGAAGACATATAAAAAATCATTGTTTACTTTTCTCCATGTTGAAAAGTCAACAATTCTCCCCCCTTTTCAACATTTGCGTCTTCTTTAGAGAGCAATCCAGAGAACCCGAGAATGAGAGTGACCCGTTCGTAAATCCCACGAACATCCATTGGCCTTCCTTGTACCAGCTACACATATCCGAATCAAGAATTCAAATTCTATCCACTTGATCACTCCGCGGCCAATCCTATGTGCAGCTGTCGAACCGACTCTACTCGTCGATTCTGACGAGGGACTTCGACGCAACCCCTTCTCCAGCAGGACTTCCATTCTCACCATCGTGTGCTTTCCACCACGCGCGCGCGATTTTCGTGAACCCATCGAAGTCTGAGTATTATATACCATACTCACGTCCAGACGATACAAATCTTTGCACTCTTCTCCCTCTAGTAGGACATTTTACGCCATGTATGATTTTCCAGACTCCCCCTGCTATGACAACCCCAAAGCCATAGAATCTTACTGGCTCAAGAATATTAAAAACTACGCAACTTGACAATGTCACACCATCCAAAATGCGCACCGCTCCACCAACCATTTTGATCTTCCCCGTTCCAACACACTGAACAACACAACGATATCCATCGGCCCATGGAGATCGAAAAAAACCGTACGCATTTTCCGGAACGCATCAATATATTCTCTTGGAGCAAATTCGAATTTAATATACTTCTCCTGAGAACGAGCGCCATCATTAGAGACTGTGAGAATGTCTCTAAGATAAACCGTGTGCTACCTCCGTTGTGGAATTTTTCTAGCCGCTTGTCCTTCTTCCTCCAAGTCGGACCATTTCACCTTATGTGTCCCGGCTCACCACACTTGTAGCATTACATGCCCTCCCCGCCACTTGGATTTGGACCTGCTGCTGTCTCCAAATCCCCTGGCGTGTCACCTTCCTCTACGACTCTCTCCGTGTATAGCCAACGCCCGACTATCATCATAATTTGGCCGCTTCCTCTCCAAAAGAGTTGACTCCACCATCCAATGCCTTCATTGGCTCGTACCAGATGGTTGTGACCAAATTATCATCCGAATCAGGAAAAGAGGTAAGAAGTAAATGGACCTTACTTCTTCCTTTTTCGACACATCTTGACCCCAAAATTTCCGTCATTTACTCCGACTTTTCCTCGTCTCCCATCAAAGCTTATCACCCAGCTTTGACAAATGAGCACATCCTTCACTCTTCTCTGCCACAGAGTGAAACCTCCCGCACTAGCACATTATCGCACTTTGCTGTCATCCGTCGCTATTATCCTTGCAGAGATACAACAGCCCAAGCCAAATAGTACTGATCAGATAATTCCCAGGAAAGGCTAGCGACTTGCCTTACAGCACTATTGCCATAACTCGCCAAAATTCCACCGCCGTACAAGCTTCGCCCACACCGAGCATACCAGCAACGATAACCATCTTGTACCATCATTTTTCCAGCACAAGGCATCACCTCGTTGAACCTCGCTCTAACACTGGGTCCCCCCGATCGACGTTCCCTTCTGATATCTTTTTCTGATGTGGAAGATCAGACACAGCTGCAACCACACAGCATACTCAGAATACCAGCAGGGTTTGGCTCTAAAAGCACTTGTTGGGGTTGAGCGGTAATATTAATTCCGGGCCAGCGATAGTTGTATTTGGAACCCGCGACAATTTATCAGGATATTAATTAAAGCCAAAATGACAACACCGAGATTTTTACGTGGTTCGGCCAATACTGCCTACATCCACTGAGAGAAATAGTTTACTATATTTGAGAATATTACACCGTACAAAATAACGCTCGTGTTTAAATCCAAAACCTGAGACCCCTTACCCACCTGGGTAATATTTTTGTACTCACTCTCAATTGCTACAGTAAAACTGTACCCGTCTCACCCTTATCCACCCGAACAAGATTTTCCTTTTTTTCTTTTCCCTCTCATTTTCTCTATCTCTCACTCCTCCCCCCTCTCTCTCCCGTTGGTTTTGCGGTGATCACTTACATTAGGCATGAAAGCCTATTTATAGGCAGTGAAGGGAAAAAAAACGTCATGGCAAACCTCATAAGAAGACATATTAAAAATGATCACCTATTGTTTACTTTTCTCCATGTTGAAAAGTCAACACAGACGACATATATAAACAAATTTGGCTCGGCTGGATGATGAAAGGCTATCAAAACGTTGTCCTCATATGAAATTTAAGAAAAGGATTGTTACACTTGCAGTTTCTTAACTTCATCACTTGATGAAAGCTTTAATAAGCTACCATCATGAAGTAAAAAGATTAAAATCAAATGAGAACAATAATAAACCCAAAGAAAAGCCGATTTTATACGTCTCGATCGATCCCTTCAGGTTGTTTTGATATCAACAAATCAAAGCGAAAAGGGCTTCGAGTAGATATCAAACTGTTCGTTAGCACTTAGTTGTGGCTCCTGCAACAAAAACAAAAAATACGACGAATAAGTAACTCCATATAGAGGTAGTTGAGACCTTATAATTCGTAACATAGTAACTTCATATTCTCGTCGTTTAAGAAATTTTTTGTTGTTTTTTTCAAAAAAGGTCGTTTTACTGTATCCAAAATTTTTTTGAATATTTTCTAGTGGCTAAATAAGTGGAAAACTAGTTATATTAAATAGGGTCAAATAATTAAATAAGGGTATATTAGAGATTTTCATTCATTTCTTAATATGAGTGTAATTTCCTCAAGGATGTGTTTGGACCGAGGAAAGCGTGAGGCAAGGAAAACTAAAAAGAGAATAATTCAACTAGCTTCTCCTTTGTTTTCACCATTTGGTGGAGAAAATGTTTTTCAATGTTTTTGGTTTAAACTTAACTTAAGTTTTCTTTTCTTCCTTATTTATTTCTTCAATCAACCAAACACAAAACTTATTTTATATTTTCCATTTCTTTTCTTTTTCCTCATTGAATTCCTTAATCCAAACACACCCTAAACGACATGTATTTAGAATCAGACGGAGTATAACCCTACGACGAAGTTACCTGCGTTAGTCCAACGCTGGGGCTTCCACCCGTAAGAAGCATTGCAAGAAGCGTCGTCATGGACCCAACGCCCAAATCTTCATTAGTCTGACGAATCGTCGACCTCATTGAATGTAATAGATTCCCGTAAGTCGTTCCTTGTCCTTTCTCTATCGCTTTAATGAAAGCGAATGTCATCGCGCCCGTCGATGTCACCTTCGACATAGCCTGCGTATCATTTCGAACATATTGTCGTATTCAACTTTTAAGTTTACGATTGTCGATTTGTAGCAAATTTAAGATGAGGGTTTCCAATGCCCGAGAATGGTACGAAAATTCTTACAGATGTATCAGCCGAGGTTTGATCGTCATCGCATCCGCTAAACGATATGGCTTCTCCGCCGCTCGTGCCCTTCCACGCGCCAGATTTAGGGCTATGGTCTTCCCAAGAAGTGCGCCCCATTCTACATTTTATAAACATTGCACATTAGTAAGGTGTATCTATACTAAAATACCCGATGTATAAAAAAATTATCAGTTCAGTCCCCTGTCAGATAAATTTTATATATACGTATAGTAAAATAAAGTTTTTATACGTAGGTACCCATTTGGTTGAGAATACCATTTTACCATCGGTTACGCAACTTTTATTTGTATATTACGTACCATATCACGTGTTTGTATGATACTTAATTCGTAACTATTTTACATGTTATCTCCGTAAGCATGACCACTAGCGGAGCCATGTTCCCAGTGGGGTCATGACCACACTGTGAAAATCTATTATTTAATATTATAGGTTAAATATTTAATAATAGTCTTAAAATTGAAAAAAAAGTACAGTAAGGAACCCCAATGAAAATTTTTGAAAATACTAGACATAGGGTTCAATTCGACTGGACCCACTAACTCAAATCTCTGCCTCCGCCACTGAACAGGGCGTTCCTTTTTTCAATGTGTCATGGACCACAAATATGTTTATATATGGTACCTATTTTCTTATGTGATGTACCTTCGTCCAAACGGGTACCTATGTGGATAAATTTTATTCTACTATGGACCTACATATAAACAAATCTTGACAAGGGACTGTTATGACATTTTCCCATACTTTTGTGTATTTAACTGTAAACTTACCAAATAATAAAATTCGAATAAAAACAACACATAATAGGGTTTTCTTTTTTTTTTCGAAAAAAAAACATACCTGTCCATTCGACATAGATGGTTCAAGTCGAGCACGGTCCCGCTGTGGCACGAGTCTATTATTGCGTGCAGCTTAACACCTTTGACGAGGGGCTTAACGATGGTATCGTTTATCTCATCGTCGACGATCATCCCTTGCTTTTCGTAATCCAAAGGGCATATGGTTTCGTCGTAGCCATCGATTTCGTCTCCAAAGAGGTTCTTTTGCTGCCCGCCGTGGCCCGAGAAATGGAACACAAGTGAGTCGCCGGGCTGACAACCCTGGACAAGCCATTTCATCGCCAAGCGTATGTTTTGCTTTGTCGGAATCTTGTAAGGGTCGGTTTCTTCTTCTGAGAGGGGGACACAAGAGCAAAGTGTTTAGAACATTATTCATTTATCATAGTTTGTAATTTGTATGCAGGAAGATAGATGCGAATTGAAGAATATATCTTTTGATTTCCTTTAATCAAATTAAAAAGGAATATATTGAATGATGATTAATCGTTGAATTTGTGAGATTATTCGGTAGTCATTGACCGGACAAAAAAAAGTCAATTTTAGGAACTCAAGTTGCCCATGTTTCCATTTGACAACTCAAAACTGCCAGATAACGAAGAAAAAAGGACCAAAACCACATGAATTTAAATAAAATGGGCTAAAAATTCCCTTCTTTTTTTTTTAAAAAAATGAAGTCTCAATGTAAAAAATTCAATAGTTTTTAACCTGAAAAATCCACATCCGAAAAGACGAAAAGGAAGCCAACTTGTAATACAAGTTGACCTAATCCAAGTCAACCTTAGCTCAGTCAATGGTGAGAATGCATACAAGAACATAAAGATCAAAGTTCCTCCTCACCCTTTCGAGATCCAAATATTAATGTAAGTAACATATCTAAAAGAATTCATCATATATATTTTAGACATTCAAAACTAAGTGTGTTTTTTCTCAACTTTTCTTCCAATGTATGAACTTGATTAACAGTTTCTCAAAAATTAAATAAAAACCCAACATAAGTCCATTCATCTTCAAGTCATATAGTGAACCTAAACTAACCTTATTAGTACATTTCGATCACCCCCTTTCCTTGACTAACTGATTCAACGTTGTCATAAAACTCATCTTGCCGTGTGAAAATGATAATGTCAGAAACTAAACTAAGCCTACACAAAACCAAAAAGTCAACCCTACTCATCGCAGATAAAAAAAAAAAGGAATTCAGAAAAGAAAGAAAACAAAAGAAAAGGAGTAATTCGTAATTACCCGTGAGCATGATAATGGCCGATTCAGGAAACTTAAACCTATTAACGAGCATATACTTCATACACTTGGCATCATTAATGCATCCCTTCAGCTCACTCTTCGTATTCTTATACGCTATCCCCACAATCACCGCCTTCTTCTGGCCGCTGTGAACCACCGGCGGCGGAGGAGCGTACAATTCCGGCGAAGGCTGCTGCGGTGGCGGCAGAGGAGGAGGAGGATAGTAATGGTTAACGTAGCCGTTGGTGGGGCCGGTTGAGGGGTAATAGTGGTGGTAGGGCGGCGGTGGAGGGACGCCGGCCAAGGCGCGTGGGTCCCCCACTTGTGTGACTTCTTGGCACAAAGCACAGCGGACTGCAGCGGCGCCAGGTGGCAGCTGGAGCGCTGTGTGGCAGTGCGTGCAATTTATTAGCATCAATGTGTTCATCTCCTCTTTGCTTTTTCGTTTTTTTCTTTTTGAAGTTGGTGAATGAGAAAGAGATTAAGAGTGAGATATTGTTATTATGATTTGGTTTAAATAGTGTGATGGAGTACTGAGTTTCCTATGAAAGCGAAAAAGTCGAGTTATTTTATTTATATTGTGGAATTGGAGTGGGTGGTGAAGGGGATGATGGGAAAGAGGTATCTTGTATTTTATTTGACGAATTCTTTGTTCTTTTTAAAATGAAGATTGGAATGGGTTGACTTGATATTTAATCGAGCCTACTGGGTTCTTGTCTTGGTTGTCTTTGTCAACGTTAGATGGGTACAACATTTATAAATTAAGACGTGCAATTTGCATAAATTATTTTGATTTTCGTAATAAATTAACTGGATTGCTATTCACCGCCTATTTTTCCTAGTCACCGCTCCCTAAAGGGCTGAAAAAAGACGATTTTGCCCTTTTGATTTTAAATTTCCATTTAAAGTCTTTTTCCATACAACACTTTTGATATCGCAATCACACATCCAAATCAGAGTCAAACATAAAAAAAAAAACTCAAATCGCAATGAATCGTCTATTTGGGAAAGGGAAAGGTCAAAAGAAAGGGTCTATTGGCACGGATGGTAAGCAAATTCTCGTAAATTTCGCTCGTATGGACGTGAATTCTCGAACATCGATCGGATTCGCTCAAAATATTCGGACCGACCGAAGTAGATTTTCGGCCCACACAAGGAGTGACCGAGCAACAATTTCGGTCACCCCTTGTGACGGCCGAAAATCGATTTCGATCACCCTCTGAGGTGACCGAAATATTTGCTCGGTCGTGATTGTCCCAGCCGAAATTTTCATTCGACTGGGACTGTTGCGGCCGAGATGAGATTTCGGCTCCTCTAGAGGTAGCCGACTGTTCGGTCGCCTCTTAGAGGAGCCGAAATTTCGTTCTGGCTCTGAATTTTTTTTTCAGACTTGGAGAGGGAAGTCCACACCCCGAAGGATTCCATGGGCAACGGGATAAACTACACTGAGCATTTCCGCGAAGGAGGAGGATTTCCGACCGACGTGGAAGCCATTAACTGGGCGAAAGGCGTCGCTATTGCTCTTGGTTTCGAGGTGATTATTTCGTCGCATAAGAAATGCGGCACGAAAAAATTGATTAGATGTTCTCGCGGAGAACGTTATCGAGGCAAGGAGGATGAATTGGAGAGGCTGTCGAAGTCTAACAAGTGCAGGTGTTCGTTTGTAGTCATAGCCCAGCAGGATCCAGCTACTACGGAATGGTACATTCGTATGGGCGCACCTGAGAATTCCATACACAATCACCCTCTGATACAGTATCATGAGGGACACCGGCAGACGAGTGGGTTAAGCAGCCACGCAAAGAAGGTCGTAGAGGAAATGACAGTTGCGCAAGCGAAACCAGCTCATATCCTCTCAGCGATGAGGGCTCGACATGCAGAAGATAACGCGACGATCCGACATATATATAACTACAGAGATCGTTTGAAGAAGAATGTTCTGAGGGTCGAGACGTGGTGAGCCAGTTGATGCACCAGGCGATAGAGGCCGTGCCGTTTTTCGCGCTATTTTTCGTCCGATCGACCTTTTTTCAGCCTATTTCGACCCGTTTTTGACATTTTATCTACGTACGAATGAATTTTACGACAATTTTCTTACCAATCGTGACAGCACCCCCTTTCCCTTTCCCTTTCCTTGTTGTCGATCTATTGCAATTTGCAAAATTCTCTGTTTTTTTGTCTGATTTGGATGTGTGATTTGAAAAGTGTTGTATGGTAAAGGATTTTAAATACAAATTCTTACTTTTTATTATATTTTACCTTTTTAACTTAATTTAAATAACATAGGGGCAAAAACGTCTTTTTCCAGCCCTTTAGGGGGCGGTAACAAGTAAAAAGGGGGCGGAAATAGTAACTCCCTAAATTAATAAGGTTTTGTGATGTATCTAGAGCTGCAAACCAAAACGGGGATGGCCTGTAGCCCGCCAAATCCCTCCTTTAGGGAAGCGGGCCTGAAAAATGAAGGACCGCTCCCCGCCCTACAGTCGGGCAGCGGGCCTGGCCCACTCAAAATTTAAAAAATTAAAAAAAGAATAAAAATTAAATAACTAAGCTCGAAATTAGTTCTAATCAAATATACTCTCATTAATAATAATTATTTTATCTTATTAAACTTGATTAAATTATAAACAGGAGCTCAAACATTTAAAAACTAGATAATTTTTTTATATATCAATATTTATTTAAATTATTATTTTATAATACTAGCGGGCCTGCCTGCGAGCCTGCCAGGCTCGGGCCCACCTAGGCCGCTCTCTGGCGGGCCTGAGAAATGGTAGCCCGCCCAGCCACGGCGGGGCGGGGAGGGCGGGACCGCGGGCGGCGGGCCAATTATCAGTCCAAATCTTTATTAATGGGGAGCAATTAACCAATCAAATGACTCTTGATATACTATTACCAAGAGCTAAATAGGAGTTGAGCCCATTTTTACTCTCCTTGAGTTCGATTAATGATTGTCCAAGTTAGCTGAGTTTTGACCACGAGTGAAAGGGTAGTTTGATATCCACGATAATGGATGACATGTGTATAAGTTATTTGTGCATGGCTACGCAATGATTTTGTATTGTATTTTAACATGTTTGATATGTGTGTATTAATTATTTGTATAATGATATAAATTGTGTTTGATAGTTGTGTTTGAGGTGTGTATAGGTGTGTACAGATTAGGGATACACACCTCATAACCACCTTAGAGGTGGGCATGCATATACAAGCCATATAACCAAAAATCCTTGTAATAGACGTGTATAGTCATACAAGGCATGCATGACTATACACAGATAACAAACACGAGGTAACTTATTCATACACATTCTATAACCACATATACCCACCTATACAAGTATATCACACGAGCCCTAAGGTCATAAATTGGCCCATGATGTTTTTTTTTATTTTAATTTTTTCTCAAAGACGATAACTTTCATTTCATAAGAACAAAACAAAATACAGTAGAAGTGTTCCACAGCCAATCCCCCTGACTGAAGGAAACCAACAGCTGGGCAGAAAACCCAAGCAAAAGGTCGAAAGTAAAAAAAAAAAGAAGAAACAACACCATATGATGTCAAAAAAAACTCTCCAAAGTGAACATTTGATACCCCATTGTGAAAGCATGAAAAGTCCAAACAAACGAAAGAAAGAGCGGGACCAAATGATGTCGTAGGAGATACTCTAGTCGCTAATTCTTCCAAAAACATTCCCATTTAGAAATCATGCTCATGCATTGTCCGTCCTTGAAGAATACCTACCTTTAACATGTATTTTCGAAATATCCTCTTTGAAATGTGAATTCAAGCCACCGAGATAAACAAAACACCCATAAATTGGGGAAGAAAATCCCAAATATTGGGAAAGGAACTCCATAGAAGGCAAGCTCCCACGAGGGAGATTAAGGACTTAAGACGAAAACAAAACAAAATAAGCAAGCAATGTTGGGTTTAGACTAAATGGGCTGCTGGGCAAAAAGTCCAATTTAATTGGTTTTGTAGAAATCGAGAAGTCGTCATTCAACGAAACTGAAAAATGATTAAATGTTCAAAATCTACGTTTCGAGATGAGGTTTAGACTATTAATTTGCTCAGAATCGATATCGGGTGAATGAGAAATTAATTAATAAATCAAGTCCAAATAAAATAAAATAAATAATAATACCGTAATAACGATGACGTGGCTGGATGATGTGGTTGTATGAAAGAGTATTTCTGAATAATCCAAGAGTTGTCACTATTCGTAGATAACCCCTTGCAATAGTTATGACTATTTGCAAAATCGGCTAAGTCAAAGAAGGTCAACTGATAAGTTGTGACTTTTCGCGAATTAACTAACCCTGCAGCTTTTTAGAAGCTATATATATAAGGTCCCCTGACGGAATGAACATCAATTCAATTGGTCACATCATTTTAGAAATTAGTCACTGCACATCCTCTTTTCCCAGAAAGTGCAATAAAGGCTCGCGTATCGAGTAATTTGTTGGAATTTTGTTCCGTTGTTCATGGCAACAAAATCGAAAGTCAGTGTATTTTGGGGACGATTGCTATAAACTGAGAAGCACTGTAATTCAGGGCAATTTCGTCTTATGGAAAGCAAACGTAATACGTGCCTCTACTTTACCCTGTTTAACTCGACATATTTATAAGCTATCGACAATACACCGACAATACCGACTTCAACAATTGTAAGACAGAAATTTTGTATGTATTTGTCGAGCGCAACTGTTAGAAAAAACTTTTCGAGCTAGAACTCTAGATAATTAAAAGAGCTAGAAAGCTTTTCATTGGATCGGCTGCTTTGATGGGTTACAAAGCGATGAGCTCTTATACATTCCATAAGAGGCTAAATATTGGAAAATCATTTTGTAACATATGGCTAACTGAAAGTTTCTTCAGAATCAACTATGATAATCGAAGTTTATCAGCACAGTGGAAGATCTACACTAGGCCAGCTATTAAGGCTCTATAAAACTTGATGTTCTTGCAGAACAAACACGAAATAGTATTGAGTCTGAACCACAACTGAAGCGTGGTAGGTCCCCGGGTTTCAAAGAAAAAATGATCGAAAAGGAAAAGGAGCTAGAGAAGAGTCGACGAGCATGAATGGTGAGAATGGAACTTAGGTACTTGAACATATTGATAAGAATGATAATGAAGAGATCTCGATTAATTGCGCCCAAAATGAAATTAGATGGAACTGAGATGAAGTCAACGTTGACGATAAGTTCTCATTTAGCGTAGGCTACATGAAATGAATGAGATTAATGAGAATGAGGATCATGAACTAAAGTTTGTAAAAGAATGCAGACAAATAAATGATTGCCAAAATGGAAAGATGCAATCGAGGTAGAATTAAAAACACTTGAATGCAAAAAATTTTTCATGTAGTTCACATATCAGTTAAACAAAGTTTAACCGCCACTTCATCTAATCATGCTGAGATATTAACAATTCATGAAGCTAACAGAGAACATGTTTGGTTGCGGTCGATTATTCAACATATACAACAAACTTGCGGGTTATTATCGGTAAGTTACTCCACATGAATTTATATGAAGATAATGTGACATGTATTGCCCAATTAAATGAGTGATATATCTACCAAAACTTTATCTACACATGATATGGAGAAAAAATGGTGATATTGATGTACAACAAGTGCGATGTAGCGAAAATCTCACACTTATTTACGAAAGCACTTCCTCCTGTAATTTTTAGAAAATTGGAATATTCAATCGGAGTTCGAAGACTTCGAGATTTTAAATGATGGTTTGCACTCTTTTTCCCTTCACTTTGGTTTTCCCATGCGGTTTCCCAGTAACATTTTTATGAGGCAACATATGAAATCGTATCAAATGGATACGTATTCCTTTTCATTCACTAGGTTTTCGTCTCTCTGAATTTTTCGAAGGGGAATGTTATGAAATATTATAAGATGTGGATGGTTTTGGATTCTCATTGAATTATTGAGATTTGGAAGTATTAAGGTTTGGAGGTATTATATTGAATGTTGTAAGAGTATTGGTGTTGATAAGATCAGTGTATAATTGTAGTATATGTAATTAGTTGTAATAGTGAATTTATAGTAGTATAAATAGGTGATTTGGATTGTGTAAATGTATTAAAAAGTATTGAATAAAGAAGTTATTATCTATATGTCTCTCTAATATTACATTAATCGTAAGAAATAAAATACTTGATCGTTATAATATTTTTATGACAATATATGTTATGAACAATATTATTTTATAATCTTGTGTGGGTCAGTATATAACATACATTAATTCTTATGTGTGGGACAGTTACATTACTTCTTACCTTATCTAATAAATAAAATTATTTCTATGAGCCTATTAATTTTTCTTGGGCTTAATTAAGTTAGAAAAAAAAAATTAATTAGGAGAATGAAATAAGTGAGCAAACTTGGACCATGATAGCCTAGTCGATTAAATATCGGTCAAATATTAGTACATTGTAGTTTACAGTTACATAGATTTGCCTCAATAATTGAATACAAATTACCCACAAGTTTGGCAATCAAGTAGGCTCGCTTTGATTAATTTCAAAAAATTATTTAAAACATTCTGTTTTTAGAATATGTTTTGGTGGCTTATAATTAGCGGTAACCTCTGTGTTAGAAAAAAAGAACATACCTTTTTCGATAAAATTTGTACCATATGTCTTAATCGACATGTGTCAAAGGATTAGATATACAAGTGGCTCCTAGCCGTAATAACTAAGTAGACATACAAAATAATAAATATTCATTACTTATATTCAAAATCACCTAACTTACGTGATATTAATTAATTATGCAATCATACGAAAAATCCAAATTATGAAGGCTCGAAAAGAACAATGCAAATCCCTAAGGTTTTTTTATATTATGTAGGCAGATCTACACATAAATCCCTACTCCCAAACTATTAATCAACTAACTCCCCTCTTCCAATTCATTTATCATCAAACTCCCCATTTCAAACTTTTAAATTACATAACTACCTAATACCTACATAATGGACAATTTTAGCCATATAAGACAACAATGTTACCAAAAAATATTGAACACCCAAACCCTTCTATTTTCAGTTTCATTCACAATGAACGATCGAAATAAGAACAGAGAATGATAGAACGGGATGGAGAACGACAGAATGAGGCAGGCATTGATAGAACGAGGCAGAGAACGAGACAGAGAATGAGTCGGGACAGAAAATGAGACGAGACAGAGAGAGCAAGTTTCGACTGTAAGTTTGCATTTTTTTTTTATTTTTTTGGCATTTGGGGTTAATGTAGAGCTTAAGACTTTGATAGGTGCATTTATTCAAGGATTCCATGTCGGGCAATGTTAATTTCTTTGATTAGTGCTTGAATTTGGGGTTTAGGGCTGAAATTAGACTTTTATTTGTCGTTGTTGGATTCGGGGTTTTGATATCTTTCAAATTAGGGATTTTAGCTTCTATTACGCTTTAGATGAAATCTCATAAAGGTTTTGCTTTTTGCCTATCTGGTACCAGGCTCGGTTGTTTGTTGTCTTGATACCATATATTAATTGAATTGGTACTGTTTGTTTATGTTTCGGTGCTGCATTACATAACTAATTGTACTGAATATTTATTGTTTGCGTACACGAGGGAGAAGAATCCGCAGGCCGTGGATTGCGGCGTACATGTTGCAATGTCCATGGATAAATACATTGTCGGGCCTACAGATCGTGGAAGGTATCTTGACGATGTTGAAGTCGAAGCATCATTTCTCCATGGCTTCCGCAATACTTAGAGATCTCATTGGTTTTATGTTCTCGTAAGATTTTGAACTTGTTGAGACTGATATGGGGTTCTGCTTGAGAATTATTTATGCTCCAATTATTTTGATAATACCTGAAAAACGCTTGTAGTACCAATATACATATATTTGCAGTACCAATATATTGATATTTGTGGTACCATATAATAAGCTAGCGTAGTACCATACGTAGGTTATTTGTAGTATCTTTTTCTGTACGACGTTTTTAATTATCGAAAACACGTAATTATTGTGCAAATAAAGCATGTCAACTCCAAAATACAGCACATAATAACATTAAACACACGGTAACATAAAATATAGACACTAACTTTCTATCGATAAAAAATCGTGCCTGAATAGTAAGATGTTCTTACTAGTATCGTAATAAGTAAAAAGAAAGTTCGGGCTTCAACATATAATCCCTAATTCTAATATTAACCCACCAATATTGATATGAAATCATCAATAAAGTATAACTACGGTAACATAGTCACGGACCAAAAATAATTCGAACGGCGATGAAAAATTCGTACCCAAATGTGTAGTACCAATATACATATGTTTGCAGTACCAACAAATAGATGTTCGTGGACCAGAGTTAGCTAGTGTAGTACCATACGCAGGTTACTTGTAGTATCTTCATGTACCATGTGTTTTGACTATCGAAACTCATACCATAACTTGTAGTACATGTATTTATAGTACCAATATATAGATATTTGTGGTACCATATAATAAGCTAGTGTAGTACTATATGTAGGTTACTTGTAGCATCTTTTTCCGTACCACGTTTTTATTATCAAAAAAGCGTATATTATTGTGCAAATAAGGCATGTAATTTTCCAAAATACGACACATAAGAAAATTAAACACATAACATAAAATATTGACACTAACCTTCGATCGATCAAAAATTGTGACTGTGTAGTAAGATGTTCTTACTACTATCATAATAAGTAGAAGGAAAGTTGGGGTTTTAACGTGTGTTTAACCCTAATTCTAATATCAAAGCACCAATATTGATATCAATTCATCAGTAAACTATGGTAACATAGTCACGGACCAAAAATAATTCGGACGACCGAAAAAATTCGTACCCAAATTTGTACGATATACATATGTTTGCAGTACCAATGTATAGATGTTCGTGATACCATATCGTTAGCTAGTGTAGTACCATACGCAGGTTACTTGTAGTATTTTCATGTACCATGTGTTTTGACTATCGAAACTCCTACCATAACTTGTAGTACCAATATACATGTATTTGTAGTATCAATATACAGATATTTGTGGTACCATATAATAAGCTAGTGTAGTACCATACGTAGGTTACTTGTAGTATCTTTCTCCGTACCACGTTTTTAATTATCGAAACGCCTATATCATTGTGCACATAAGGCATGTCAACTTCCAAAATACGGCAGATAATAAAATTAAACACACAGAAACATAAAAATATAGACACTAACTTTCGATCGATCAAAAATCGTCACTGTGTAGTAAGATGTTCTTACTAGGATCGTAATAAGTAGAAAGAAGTCGGGGATTCAACGTGTGTTTAACCGTAATTCTAATATTAAACCACCAATATTGATATCAATTCATCAGTAAAATATTTATGATAACATAGTAACGGACCAAAAATAATTCGGACGGCGTCGAAAAGTTCGTACCCAAATTTGTAGTACCAATATATACATATGTTTGTAGTACCAACAGTTAGTGTTCGTGGTACCATATCATTAGCTAGTATAGTACCATACGCATGTTACTTGTAGTATCTTCCCGTACCACGTGTTTTAACTATCAAAACTCCTAACATAACTTATAGTACCAATATACATATATTTGTAGTATCGATATGTAGATATTTGCGGTACCATATAATAAGCTGGTGTAGTACCAGGCGTAGGTTACTTGTAGTATCTTTTCCGAACCATGTGTTTACCACAAGTAACCTACGTATGGTACTACACTAGCTCACGGTATGGTACCACGAACATCTATACACTAGTACTACAAACATACGTATATTGGTGCTTCAAGTTTGGGTAAGGAATTTTTCGACGCCATCTGAATTATTTTTGGTCCGTGACTGTTACCATAGATATTGGTACTACAAGTAACCTACTCATGGTACCACACTAGCATACGATACGGTACCACGAACATCTATATATTGGTACTACAAATATATGTATATTGGTACTACAATTTAGGGTAGGAGTTGCGATAGTTAAGCACGTGGTACGGAAACGATACTACAAGTAACCTACGTATGGTACTACAATAGCTCATGGAATGGTATGGCGAACATTCATACATTCGTACTACAAACAACGTAGACGAACATCCATACATTCGTGCTACAAACATACGTATATTGGTACTGGAAGTTTGGATAAGGAAAGAGAAGGGTGTGGAAATTAGTAGAGGGGCAAAATCGTCCATGGGCTCACGGAATGGTACCACGAACATCTATACATTGGTACTACAAACATACGTATATTGGTACTACAAGTTTGGGTAAGGAATGAGAAGGGTGTGGAAATTAATAGAGGGCAAAATCGTCCATGGGGAGTTATGTGTAAGATTGTTTTGATTTAGGGAGTTTGCTAATAAATAATATGGAATGGGGAGTTAGTTGATAGAAAATAGGGGAATGAGAATTTAGTTGAAGTTGCCCCTTTTATGCATTATCATTTTTTCATTGCTTATGTTTTTGTCTACCCTCAAATATATTTCAAAGTTCCGCACTATTAGTTGCTACTTGGATTCTATAAAAGAAAAAACGGTTCCTACAACCAAAATCTAATTTTTTTCTTATCTTCACGATGTTGCGTTAAGAATAGCTACGTTGGAAATACTTTCGCCACCAGTTGAAAAAGCAGTAAGCATAGAAGTACCAGCATGAGTTAAAAAATACTTTGGTACCAAATGAAAAAGTCTTAAAGACAAAATTACCTATCGAAATTGAAAATAACCTTAGACTCCAACTGGAAAAACATTAAACATAAGAGTAGCACCCCGAATTTCCAACTTTTTAATGGTAGCCTTCCGTCTTTATGGCACACCATATAAATTTCACTAATCAGTTTAGCTCGGAGAATGTCAAAAATTTATTTAAATCAAAGCAAATTCATCGCACACCATTCATTGATCAAATAATTCTCTATCCAACACATCGAAGGTCAATTTCACAAATAGTAACCACAACCCTAACATTCCAACGATCCCCCACTAACTTTGTATCTTCATTACATCCGTTTAAACTCAACGTCACTCCCATCCCACAGATTTCCGACATTCTTGCCGCCAATACCAACCGCCCCTCACATATATAATAAACACACGGACACAAACACACAATTGTAAGCTACATTACATACCTTTAATTCAAACATTGAATAATATGTCTAACGTTTCCTTAATAACAACCGTATTAACGGTTTTCCTTGTCTTCGTCCCACTCGTATACGGCAGCGATGTCATAATCCCTTCGGACAAGTCCAAGCTCGATTCGTGGTTCGCCCAAGTCAACTTGCCGGCCTGGAAATCATCCCTCGACAAAGCCCTCACAGACGCCGAGGCTAAGCCAATGGTGATCACGGTTCGAGCCAACGGGGGCGGTGGGGCCTACAAGACCATAACCGACGCCGTGAAGAGCATTCCCGCGGACAACAAGAACCGCGTTGTGGTCAAGATTGGCACCGGGAATTACACGGAGAAGGTGACGGTGGACGGGAATAAGCCGTTCGTTACGTTCTACGGAGAGGACCCGAACAATATGCCCGTCCTCGTCTACCACGGCACGGCGGCTAAGTATGGGACCGTAGACAGCGCCACCCTCATCGTTCATTCCGATCATTTCGTCGCCGTCAATTTGAAAATCGTGGTAATTGTTTACTTTTATCCGTCGAGATTATATATATATATATAAAAAAAAAGAGTGGTGCTGCCCCACGTTGACTTTATTAAGGACCCCTCAATTTTTAATATGATATCGGAGTTGTCTTCCGTTCACAATCATCCCGATTAATATGTCAACTGTCAGGACAGTGGTCGTACCACGCGTGAGGGGTGGGTTGACTTCATAAAAAATAGTGGGTGTTCTCGCATAATGATTAATCGAAGCTCTGAATCTCACTTAATATATCTAGTTTATCTCCTCTACAACCGATTGGTTTTAGGAAGGACTTCTCAATTTCTGATACTATTGGCTCTTTACAATTTGCGATCGACGTTTTGCTTGTACCGTTTACGACGTCGGGTTAATGTGGGCGATCGAGAATCGTACGTGGGAGTTGCCTTTGCAAAAATTGCTTGTATTGTGTTTACTTTTTGTTTCTATTAATTTGGTTTGTTTGCATTGGTTGTTAGAATTCAGCGCCAAGGCCCGACGGAAAGATGAAGGATGCTCAAGCTGCGGCCCTGAGAATAGCCGGAGACAAAGCGTCGTTCTACAACTGTAAAATATACGGTTTTCAGGACACTCTCTGCGACGACAAGGGCAAGCATTTCTTCAAAGATTGCTACGTTCAAGGCACAGTCGACTTCATCTTCGGCGGCGCAAAATCGCTTTACCTGGTAAACATAGAGCACATATAGATTTTGCTTAACACATATATATTCTAATGAATGAGTATTATATTATATAAAATGTAGAGCACGGAGTTGAATGTTTTATCGGGCGATGCGATGGCGATGATCACGGCGCATGCACGGGGCGCAGCCGCGCACGATTTAGGGTATTCGTTCGTACACTGCAAGGTGACGGGCACGGGGAAGATAGCAATGCTAGGAAGGGCGTGGAAAGCGTACGCTCGTGTGGTGTTTGCTTATACCGAGATGAGCGACGTCGTCAACCCTCAGGGATGGTCCATCGACAATCACAAAGATTACGCAAAGTACGACCAATTGCATGCATGCAATTTATTTATTTTTTTTCTCTTTTTCTTGATTAATGCGTCGAATTAATTACCTTGTTGTCGTTGTTCTTGTTGTTGTAGTACTGTATTTTTCGGAGAGTTCGAAAACAAGGGGCCGGGGGCGAATATTACAGCGCGGGCTCCGTTCACGAAGAAGCTGACGTCAGCAGAGGTTAAGCCCTACATAAGCCTTGACTATGTTGAAGCTACTAAGTGGTTGTTGTCTCCTAAGCCTGCCTATATTAAATAAATGATCTAACACGAGGGCGAAGCCACAAGATATGTGTGTAATAATATCTACCTAAACACGTTATCTGTATTGGTTTCTTATTGATTATCCTTTGCTTAGTTATTCGGTTTTCAACAAGTTAATGAGTTCTACGGATTCTGTATTCTTGTTTTAACGTATAAGACAAATTTTGTTTGAGGGTATTTCTTTTTATCATCATTGTAATTATGTTTTATTATTAGAAGTTCGTTTGGCATTTGGCAAAACAAAATCTACTTTTTGTGGAGGTTATTAGAAAATGGCTTAGGTATTGGCGGTGTGTGAGGATACTATGTGACAAAAAATGGCTAGGTGTTCTAAGTTTGATTTTTTATATTAGGGAATGGCCTGTAACTTGTCAAGACTATGATTTGAGATAAAAAGCAAGAAATTCGAAGGTATGTTGCTCTTGTCTGAAACAACATTTTCAAGTATGAGACCACTACATATAATTTTAAAATTTGAGGTGATGGTTAAAATCATTTGATGTTGAGGAAGAACGGTGTCCATCAACGCATCGTCACAAAAAATAATAATAGTGAAATATAGCAATTCCATTTTCAGAAATTCCAAAGTAACCACAAAAAAAGGATGAAAAGGACCAAGGAACAAATAAGTAAACTAAAAGAAAATCACAAAACTTATTACAAAACATGGTAACGTGTCCACGTAGCACCTCAAATGATTGAGAGATTAAAAGCATTACTCACCACACGAGTCGAGTTGACAAAACTGCAGAAGAAGCAATTGCTTCCAGAAACTTCTTGAAAAGCTACTCGCGTCTGAGAACGCGACACGTGGAACTCGTCATCATCCTACGTGGCACGTCTCCCCCTGCTCGAATTGATACGCTCGCTCGCAGCTTCACACTCCTTTTTCTACTTCAGTTGAGGGCACAAAAAATTTCACAGATATATGCAGCTCGTCAAACCGCATTTACTCGAAATAGTTCTTGAATTGAACATTATTACGAAACTCAACTTCGAGCGTTAGAGTGGAAATGAATGGGGAAGGAGATGATGTGGGAAGTGAGGTGATGGGTGTGGAGAAGTCTGTGTTTATGTGGGGGTATTTGCCCGACGCTTTTGCCGCATAGGACGCCAAGTTGCCAGAGGTAGTACGGTCGCCGGAGGATGGGACAGAGGAGTGGAGGGATGTATGTGGCGGAGGGTGTGGGTTCGCAATGTCCATTGCTGGTTTATAATTATAAATCAGGTTTCTTTTGTTCTACATCGAATTTGTTCTTCAGTGTCAGTTTTGGGTAGGAAAAGTTTGGGGGGAAATTAACAACACTAACAAAAGAAACTCTTGTATGTGGTGCTGGAGCTGGTGCTCTACATTTGAAAATTCATCTCCTTGTGTATAGTCCGTAGCTATGGGATGATTCCACTCCATTTACCTTTGAGTGTGATTTTATGAAATGTTTCTGAGTGGTTTGTGATCGTCAGTATACATATTCATGATGATTTTAGCAGTGTCTATGAAGAAAGCGGTTGATTCGTAGGATCATTGTTGAGCTGAGCTCCTTTGGTTCTAATTAGGAGAAGTCATGGAATTGCATGCAACGCATATGACTAGGATGATAACTTTAGTAGAATCTTCCCTTGACGTTGCACCTCATATAGTTTTCGATTTAGTGATGGCAGATTCTGGTAAGTTGATTACGTGGGGATCGATGATTTAGGTCAGAGCTATGTGACATCAGGAAACATGGGGTACGGATCTGTGACCTTCATGTTTCTACTTTTGGCTTTCCTTTCTTGCTTCCTTAGCCGATAATCTCCTTATCTTTGACATCAAGGAAATACCATAGCCTTTTCCACTTCCTAGTGAGGCAACCATAGTGACGGCTTCTGCTGGTTGGGCACATTGTGCTGTAGTAACAGGTGGTTGGGATCTGATTATCGAGAATGACATTGAGATGAGTTTTTAACTATGTGGAAAAAGTTTGGCGTAGTTTCTCGTCTTAAATAAGCGGTCTTTTATAGCGTCTGCATCCTATTTGCCTTTGTATGTCGGGTTAAATGGTTTTATGCAGACGGTGGGGAAGTCTACACATGGGGATGGAAAGAATGTGTTCCTTCTTCTGGCAAGGTGGTTGGTGAATCTTCGACGGGATTGGGTACAATAGGGATGTCATCGATAAACAAAGAATATCGTTGTCTGCACAGGGTATGTTGTCTTGACTGTCAGAATATTGTCGGTTTTGACAAGTCAAAAAAGATTTCATCACATGGGCAACTCCGTGCTTATGATTTTTCTATTTGTTCCCATTATTGAATGAGGTAAGCAGTTACCTCATTTGCTCATGATCGATTGCCTATAAAAAGGCTACGATAGATCAGTGCAAAGTGTGCAATCCCACATAAGAGAAAATAAGTGAAAGATAGAGAGAAAATTAATAGATAGTTTGTCGGGTATTTTCTCCGATTATAAAGAGAGAGGTTGAGGGTTTTCTCCTTTATAGATTGAGAGGTTGTAACTCCTATATTTTCCTCTATAGTGAATTCTTCTTCCGTGCCCGTGGTTTTACTCCGATTTGTTTGGGGGTTTTCCACGTTAAATCCCGGTGTCCACATTTTATCTTCAATTGTTCAAATATTAGCCGCAATATTATTCGACCGGGTCCGCTGCCACGCCAACAATTCGTATTAGAGCCAGGTTGGGGTTTTATATATCTATTTATCGTATGTTCTGTGGTTGCCACTAACGTGCACCCTCCACATCAGAAAATAATCCACATCAGAAAATAAGAGGTATTATATTGCCCTTGTTACGGTGACGAAAAAGCCGGAGCGAGTTCAAAATTATTTGCTGCAACCCCGTCGGAGGTATCGCTCACGACTGAGCAGAAATTATGGCGGCGAAATTCGATATTGGAAAGTTCAATGGGAGAAATTTCTCACTGTGGAAATTAAAGATCAAGGCGATCTTGCGAAAGGACGGCTGTCTGGAGGCTATCGATGGGGAACCAGCTACAGTGACAGACGAAAAGAAATGGAACGAGATGGACGGGAGCGCTGTCGCAAATCTTCATCTGGCACTAGCGGATGAGATATTGTCCAGCGCCGAAGAAAGAAAACGGCAAATGAGATATGGGACCACCTAGCCAATCTGTACGAGCCGACGTAGTTACACAACAAAATATTCTTGAAGTGAAAATTGTTCACCTTGAGAATGTCTGAATCGACTTTGGTGACGGAGCATCTCAACGTCTTGAATACTCTATTTCCCAGCTAACATCGTTGGGGTATAAAACGGAGGATAAAGAACGTGCAGAAATTCTACTTCAAAATCTGCCTGATTCGTATGATCAACTCATCATCAACTTGATGAACAATGCAAAAGTTCTGGTCTTCAATAACATTGTAGCTGCTATTCTCGAAGAAGAAAATCGGCAAAAGAACAGGAGGACCAGCAAGCAGGCTCGCAACAGGTCGAAGCTTTGACGGTGATGAGAGGAAGATCAACGGAACGTGGTTCAAGTGGCAGTAACATTCAAGGCCGGGGAAAATCAAGAAGTAAGAAGAAGGAAATGAAATGCTACCACTGTGGAAAGAAGGGTCACTTGAAGAAGGATTGTTGGAGCCTGAAGAATTCCAATCCTCAAGGAAATCTGGCAAACACACCAGGTGGAGACATATTGTGCAGTGAAGCAGCTATCTCAACGGAGAACAGGAAGGCGTACGACGAGATATGGCTTCTTGACTCAGGCGCAACTTATCATATGACCTCTCGAAGAGAATGGTTCAACCATTACGAACCTATCTTAGGAGGATCCGTGTACAGTTGCGAAGATAATGCCTTAAAGATCATAGGCATTGGAACCTCAGGCTGAAGTTGCACGACGCTACTGTTCACACTATTCAAGGAATACGGCACGTGGAAGGTCTGAAGAAGAATTTATTGTCTGTGGGACAGCTCGATGATCTTGGCTGTGAAATAAAAGTTCGGGGAGGAATAATGAAAATATTCCGAGGAGCACTTGTAGTCATGAAAGGTGAAAAGGTTGCTGCAAATCCGTATATGCTGGGAGAGACGGTGCAAGAAGTGGAAGCATCCGTGGCTTCATAAGGTTCAAACGAACGATCTACTATGTTATGGAATCAAAAGCTAGGACATATGTCGGAACAAGGAATGAAATTTCTTGGGGGCCAAAATCTACTTTCGGTCTCACGAAGGTGTCATTACTGTTCTGTGAGCATTCCGTAGCAAACAAGCAGCACCGGCTACAATTCAATACATCAAATTCTAGAAGCAAGGATATTCAAAATTGGTTCACTCTGATGTATGCCAGTCACCAGTTTCATCCCGAGGAGGAGGGAAGTACTTCGTGTCATTCATCGACGATTACTCCAGGAGATGTTGAGTGTATATCATCAAGGTAAGGGAGATGTGTTCGTTACCTTCAAGAATTTCAAGGCTGGGGTCGAACTTGATACAGGAAAAAAGATCAAATGTTTGAGGACGGATAATGGAGGAGACTATACTGGCAAGGAATTTGATAGCCTTTGCAAAAGGGAAGGCATAAAAAGGCACTTCACTACGGCGTACACTCCACAACAAAATGGAGTGGCGGAGCGGATGAACAGGACTGTTGGAAAGAACAAGAGCCATGTTGGGAGCTGCAGGTCTAGATAAATCATACTGGGCAGAAGCAGTCAACACCCGCCTGCTACGTGATCAATCGACCGCCTTCAATGGCAATTGATCAGAAGATGTCGATGGAGATGTGGACCGGAAAGTCAGCGGATTATTCCAAACTCCATGTATTTGGAAGTCCTGTGTACGTCATGTACAATGCTCAAGAAACTTCGAAGTTGGATTCGAAGTCTACGAAGTGTTTGTTCTTGGGGTATGCTGATGGTGTGAAGGGGTATCGCCTGTGGGATCCCACTGCCCACAAGGTTGTCATCAGCAGGGAGGTTATCTTCTTAGAAGATAAACTAATCGAAGGAAATGATAGCACTACAAAGGAAAGCCCAAAAATTACGACGATTCAGGTGAAAGGGAAGTCCATGGAACAAGATTCTTCTGAAGTATTACCAGAGCACGTGGAAGGGCCAATCGAATCTTCAGAGCCAAAACTTAGAAAGGGCACACGCAAAAGAGCCGCACCATCCTGACATGAGATTACGATATGGATAACAACGTTTCATACTGTCTTCTAACTGATGACGGAGAGCCATCAACTCTTCAAGACGCACTGGATAGTTCAGATGCAGATCAATGGTTGGCAGCAATGCAAGAAGAAATGGAAGCTCTACGAAAAAATAAGACTTGGGAGTTGGTGCCACTACCTTATGAAAGAAAGGCGATTGACAATAACTGGGTATTTAAGATCAAGCGGAACAACGATGATCAAGTAGAGCGATTTCGTGCATCAAGTAGAGCGATTTCGTGCATGACTGATGGTTAAAGGCTACGCTCAGAAAGAAGGCATCGGCTTCAATGAGATATTCTCACCGGTGGTTTTATTGACGACTGTTCGGTTACTCCTGGCGATGTGTGCTACATTTGACCTACATCTAGAGCAACTAGATGTGAAGACGGTTTTTCGTCATGGAGATCTTGAAGAAGAGATTTATATGCTCCAACCGGAATGTTTTGAAGACAAAGAAAAACGGAACTTGATTTGCAGGTTACATAAATCTCTATACTATCTTAAACAGGTGCCGAGGTGTTGGTATAAGAGATGTGATTTATTCATCACGAGCCTTGGATACAACAGATTGAATGCAGACCCTTGTGCATATTTCAAGAGGTTTGGTGAAACTGATTTTATCATATTACTGTTGTATGTTGACGACATATTGGTAGCAGGCCCCAACAAAGATCGTGTTGAAGAATTCACGGGACAGTTGGCTAGGGAATTTGAAATGAAGGACTTTCGACCAGCAAAAAAGATTCTAGGGATGCAAATTTACCGAGAGAGAAATAACAGGAAGATTTGGCTTTCGCAGAAGAATTATCTGAGGAAGGTCTTGCGACGTTTCAATATGCATGATTGCAAGTCAATTTCTACCCCACTTCTTGTTAAATCAATTTATCCTCAAGTATGAGTCCTAGCAGTGAAGATGGGAGGATGGAGATGTCTCGAGTACCTTATGCATCAGCGGTGGAAAGTCTTATGTTCGCGATGATTTGTACACGGCCAGACATTGCACGTGCAGTGGGAGTAGTAAGTCGGTACATGGCGGATTCGGGCAAAAAACATTGGAGCGCGGTGAAGAGGATCCTACGAAATATTAGAGAAACCTCGGATGTTGCATTATGTTACGGGGGAACAGACTTTACTGTCAGAGGGTATGTTGACTCTGATTATGCAAGTGATCTTGACAAGAGCAAATCTACCACGGGATATGTGTTTACTCTTACTGGCGGAGCCGTAAGTTGGGTATCAAAGCTGCAGTCCGTTGTTGCGACGTCAACAACTGAAGCAAAATATGTTGCAGCTACGCAGGCAAGTTTTAGAGGTAGTATGGTTGAAAATGATCATGGAGGAACTCGGGCGAACATAAGAATATTCCTTTGTTCTGTGACAGTCAGAGTGCCTTGGATCTCGCAAAGAATCCAGCTTTTCATTCCAGGTCAAAGCACATAGGAGTTCAGTATCACTTCGTTCGTGAGAAAGTGGAAGAGCGCACGGTAGATATGTTGAAGACTCATACAAAAGACAACCTAGCAGATTTTTTTATGAAGGCGGTCAACATTGACAAGTTCGTGTCGTTCCTCGAGTGGCCTAGCGGAGACGTAAGCGACATGAAAGGCAAGGGAGAAAGAATGGTGTGAAGATCCGATTGATCCTCAATCAAATCGTCAAGTGAGAGATTGTCAGAATATTGTCTTGCCAAGTCAAAAAAGATTTCATCACATGGGCAACTCGTTATTCAATGACGTGCTGAAGATTTTTCTATTCGTTCCCATTATTGAATGAGGTAAGCAGTTACCTCATTTGCTCATGATCGATTGCCTATAAAAAGGCTACGATCGATAAGTGCAATATGTGCAATCCCACAGAAGAGAAAATAAGTGAGAGATAGAGAGAAAATTAATAGAGAATTTGTCGGGTATTTTCTCCGACTATAAAGAGAGAGGTTGATGGTTTTCTCCTTTATAGATTGAAAGGTTGTAACTCCTATATTTTCCTCTATAGTGAATTCTTCTTAGTTGCCCGTGGTTTTTACTCTGATTTGTTTGGGGGTTTTCAACGTTAAATCCGGTGTCCACATTTTATCTTTAATTATTCTAATATTAGCCGCGATATTATTCGACCGGGTCCGCTGCCACGCCAACATTGACTCAGACCAAGGAGATGTCAAAAATCGTATATATGGATAAGTGGAGCACTGATATCTTAATAAGAGTGACTCCTTTGCAGTGAAGCCCGATACTCAAGGAGCAAGATCAACCAGTGCTGATGGTAAAGGAGGAGATGAAGCTGCTCAAGCGCAGAAGGTTATCGCTTTCTAAACAGGCAGCTGAAAGTTCATCATCTGGCGATGAAACTCTCTTCTTTACACTACCGTTTAACCCAGGCATTAGGATCGCCTCTGTTGCTGCTGGTGGCAGGCATACGCTAGCTTTGTCAGGTTATGCATTTATCATATGCATTGGTTTCCTGTGGTAGGTAATGCTTCTTTCGCAAAGTAGGCTCGATTGTATCTTGTAATTGTTTTTCAAATGTTAAGATCTAGGGCAAGTTTGGGGTTGTTTTTCAAAGGAGGGGCAGCTTGGTTTGGGCTCACGAATAAGAATGGTCACTTCTCCACACCCTGTGCCATGCATTGAATCATCTTTTGACAACGATAGATCCGTGGCCCTTCCTCGTGGACATACGGAGTCAGAAGGCTATGGTTTTAGGTTCCCTGGGAATTATATTAAAGCAATCTCATGTGGAGGGCGACATAGTGCTGCAGTTACAAGTAAATAGACTTTGGTTTTTCCTTTTCTATGATGGAATACATTAGCCCGCAAGATCCATTTCCAACTCTTTCGGCCTCCTTTTTCCACTGCCTCAAATCATTAGCCAAACGAATTTCTGTCTCTAAGTTTCATAGATACATATAGAAGTCGCCAGCGTTGATTCTGATGCGATTGTTAGTTCATACAGATGCAGGAGCATTATTAACTTTTGGGTGGGGATCATATGGTCAGGTGAGCTTCATTTACTCGCCCGGTTTCTACGAGCTTTAAAAAAATAGTTTATACATTAGTTATTTCGGCAACGGGATGGGAGTACGCTAGAGGCATAGTAGAGGTGAATTCCCTTTTTCTTGGTAAAGGTAAAGTAGCATAGCGTCGGTGGACATCAAATGATGATTGGCATACAGAACAATGGCTTGCTAAGCTAGACTGCTTTGTTCTCAATAAAATGAATAAAAGAGTTTCCTGACATTTCTCTTTGGCAACTTGGAATATGAGGACATAATGTGATATGGTTATTCAAGGACAAAAGTTCCCTGTATCATGTCTGTTGGTTGCAGTGTGGTCATGGGAGTACAGACGAAGAGCTAAGTCCTACTTGCGTTTCTTCCTTACTCGGCGTTAGAATAGAAGGTATAGCGACGGGACTTTGGCACACGGTGTGCGTTTCTACGGATGGAGCTGTCTATTCCTTTGGCGGGAATCAATTTGGCCAGCTAGGCACCGATGCTGATCAAGCCGAGGTAAGCCTCACTATCTAATAATATTAAGGCTTTTAAAAACTGGCCGACATAATAAAAGCTTTGAAGCTTCCCTTTTACAGACCCTGCCTAGACTCTTGGACGACCCAAGCCTAGAAAACGTGCATGCAAAAATCGTGTCTTGTGGAGCTCGGCACAGTGTTGTGGTAGCAGTTTGCATTCCTTGCATTGGCAAAAATAAAAAAGGCTCTCATTCTCGGTCTTGTTCGATAAGTCTGTGGCTTTCAGTAAGATGTACGTACTGATGTTTGTGTTTCTTCCATGAAGATGATGGAAGAACCTATTGCTGGGGATGGAACAAGTAAGGCCAGGTACGTACTTTTCTGCTAAAAACTATTCGCTGCAAGCATGTTACTAAAACTTTTGTGAATGTTTATTTTACGGTCGAATTTAGATAACGGTAACTTAACTTTGTAGTATTTTCGAATTAAACAGCTTGGTTTGGGCGATGTGATTGACTGTAATATTCCTTGTCAAGTCGCATCAACGGATACACGGCGATAAATGTGGCTTGTGGTTGGTGGAACACGCCTGTGCTTGCCAAGACTTAACTTCACACTAGTACTGATCTGGGAAACTTGTTAGATTTAGGAACTCCTTCACCCATGACTATGTTTTTTTTCCTTTTCCTGTTCCCCACCTATGATGTTATATGCATATGCATGCGCGTACAACATTTTCATGCCTTATGCCACGTTTCCCATTCTTTTAGTGGCTTCTTGTTGGCTTTTGTTGGATAATTTATATTACAGTTGGTTTTATAAATTATTTTTATGTGAATGAGGAATTATTTTCCGGTCACGGACCTGATCAACCCGCGCTAACGTACCGGATAAATAATTTATTCGTCTAGAAAAAAATATTTCTATTAAATGAATTGTGCTTCGAAATTAAATGAAATTGGGCTTCGGTTCTCGCCCAATAACGGCTCGACTTCTAGAAGATTGATGGCTTTGGTTGAATGGTGGAATGGTTAAAAAACCTCTTCTCTAATTAAATGATGAAGTGGTTTAAACCACTTCTCAAATATTATGTCATTTAATTAAAAAAATATTTCTTTAATAATTTTTGGGTTCTATAAAGGGTGATTACCGCCTAAGAAATGGGAAGAAGAGAATAAGAGAAGTAAGAAAAAATAAATACGAATATTCATCAAAAATTGGTTCTGCTGTCGTTCTTGTTCCGTTCGCCGTCGGTGTCGTTTTTGTGCTCAACGAACGGCGGGTTTTCGAGGTATCCTGGGAAAATAGACGCTCGTTAAAATCTGTAGCACATAAATGAGGTAGTGATAAACGTATAGTAATACGTTTATTGTAGCAATTATTTGGGATATAACAGAGTAATCTTCATTGTTTCTTGCATTTATATGCTCTATTTACACTAATTTGCACATTGTAGGACCTTGGGAAGGCTATCGGACGAAAAGAAGCGAAAACGAGGCAAAACGGATAAGTTATGAAGCCACAATAGAGTGTCACAGCCGTGACACAACTGCACCTGGCCGTGACAAGAGGCAGAAAGGCAAGCCAAGCGTTGAAGACAACTCACGGACGTGACGATCAGTGCAAGAGGCTGGGACAAAACCGCGAGAGCCAAGGTAGACTTTCACGGCCGTGAAGCTCCTTTCTCCAGGCCGTGACATCAGGCCGAGACCACACTATATGAATGTCACGGTCGTGAAGACCAGTACACTTGGCCGTGACATGGCAGATAGCGATGCAAAGCAAGCAATGATAGTCACGGCCGTGAAGGCCCATGTCCCAGGCCGTGAAATTAGCGAATTTCAGTATAAAAGTTCGATTTCGACTCAAAAAGAGGGGACACCTTTCACAACTTAACCCGAAGCATAGAGAGACGAAAAAGAGACGCCAAGAACAGAGAATTCCACTCGAGAAGCGCAAGAGAAGAAATCAGGCCGAATCGATCGAGGAACGAAGATTCATCCACGATACCATCCCAGATCCATCTGTACTCTAGGTCTATGTATGGTAAATAGTTTAGGGAGATATCTAAACAATGATTAGGCCGTTCATAGATGATAGAATTCGAGTATAGGGCGATAGCAAATGCTCGATCCTCTCTATTAGTAATTATTGAATCTTAGATCCTCGCGAACGTTTAGGGCGATAGCAAATTCGTAAGTGGGTAGAAATTACTGCGACTTAGTCAAGAACCACGTAAGAGCCATATGTTATTGTCTTAGAACGATAGTATCTAGCGGGATTCGAATCCCGAGCACGTCTGTATCATCTGAAAGCACTCTCATCGATTTTAGTCGTTTCTCTTAATCTCTCGTTGCTTTATGGTTTGTTAGGTTAGTTGGTAAAACAATCTGCGCACTTTATTTACGCTAGATATCGAGTCGATAGGTTATTACTAGTAATCAAGTTTATTCCTCGTGTTCGATACTCATTTACTCACCTTACTGCATTACAAACGAGAGGTCAACTGCCTATCGCACGTCGGTGATAGTAACTACGTATTCATTTTATTTATCACTTGTCGCACCTACACCTTACATTAGTACACCGCGTGTTGATCAAGTTTTTGGCGCCTGTCGGGGAATAGATTTTTATTAGGAACATCGTAGTTCGGTACTTTAGCCAATTTTTTTATTTGACGTTTTCTTTGCTTTTTACTATTTGCATTATTTGTTATTTTAATCATTATTTCGTTATTTCTTTTTATGTGTCGATTTGTTTTTCGTTGATCTTTTTATTTCCGTATATTGAAGGTACATTCAACGGTGAATGACCCGAAGCCATCCCTCGGGTCCCATTGTTGAAGGAGATCTAGACTTCGAACGTAAGCTACAAAGGCAACTCAGATACGATTCCGAAGCCACTACTAGCAACTCGCAAGAAGCTTTAGTCAGCTATTCAGACGACAATTCTCAGGAGTCAACAGAAAATTCCCGAGAGGAGACGTCTGTAGATAGATCGGGGATAGAAGAAAATATGGCGGACCATAGAGTACCTGTCCACAATATTCCAGAGGAGGAGCAGTCACTACAAGATCTGCTCAAGAACGTCGCACTAGGCGGTACGGTGTCGTCGATTATTATTCCGCCGATCGAGAACAACAACGTCGAACTGAAGCATTCTTGGCTTCAAATGATCTTTCAGACAACACAGTTTGAGGGAAATCCAAACGACGATCCCTACTCACACCTGAAGGCCTTTCTGACGGTGACCGACACCATTAAGATCAATGGAGTCACGGGCGATGCGATCAAAGTGATGCTCTGCCCGTTCTCGCTGAAGTTCAGAGCGAAGGAATGGCTTAAGATGTTGCCACCCCGATCAATTACCATGTGGGAGGAGCTGCGAGCCGTATTTATCGACCACTACTTCCCATTATCAAAGGTGCTGAGACTGAAGACGGAGATATCGGTTTTCCACCAGAAGGGCTCAGAAAATCTCTACGAGGTGTAGGAGCAATACAACTCACTATGAAGAAGTGCCCGCAACACGGAATGTCGAAGGCAGCACAGATCAATCGATTCCACGAGGGTTCAATGACCAGACTGTTCACATGTTAGACGGAGCCGCAGGAGGAGGACTTGTGAAGCTCAGTGCGACCGACGCTTGGAGTCTGATTGAGGATTACTCGAGAAACTGTTTCATGAGAGGCAATACGAGGGTTAAGATGCCAGGCGTATTCAAAGTGAGCGAGGAGATGGCCACGAATGCCAAATTCGAGGCACTCCAGCAACAAATCGCGGCGACAAACTCTCAACTGCAGACGGTGATTGGTGCACTACTTCCAAAATCCGGGCAGGCTCAACCCGTGAATGCCGTGACGACCACCGCACCGATGCAGCATACACCGTATATACCATTATACGGGATTTGTGGAGTAGCCCACGAGACCTCAGAGTGCCAACTTGGGCAGTCGCTGGAGCACGTAGAAACATGGGCAACTTCCACGGGCAGATTTGCAAATACTTCGAGATTTATGTACCTGTGATCATTACAGGATCTGCTTCCTCAGCAGTTAGAGTGAATACTCTCCCAGTAGTCGGTGGAAGTTGTGCTGGCTGTTGGGCTGGTGCAGGGTATGGATTCACCTGACAGTCTCAAGCGAAATGGCCCGGTTTGCCACATCGAAAGCATTGTATTATTTTTCTCTGTCCTGGACCATAACAAACACCCGTGTGATAGCGTCCACACTGTTGACATCGTGGCGCAGTGTTTTGAGGTTGGACATGGTCATTGTTGAGTCCCTGATTTGGCCTAGGTTGCCCATTACGTTGCCCTGGACGGTTATTCTGATTATTGTTTGGACCTTTCTCAAAAACCTGACGCTTCCTATTAGCCTCTCGTTACAGCTGACTCTCCGCTTTTCTTTTTTCCTCGTGGGCCTTTGTGATCTGGGCCTCTGCTTGCTCCGCGATAAGTGCTCGTTCTGCCACTTGAGAAAACGTAAATAACATAATATGAATTGCTAGAGTAGGGTAGCGCGAAGCGTGGTGGATTTGTAAATATATGACCATAAGAGAAGTCGTTACCCGAATTAATGCAACCGGTCTAATTTCGGGGGCGAAATTTTGTTTTAAGGGGGGGGGGGGGGGGAAGAATGTAATACACCGAATTTTACAAGTAGGATCGGATAATAAATTTGAGCGTATCTGTGTGTTTATATAATTTCAAATAATGTGGTAGGAAAAGTTCGTAACACTAGGTAAGTACAGGGAGGTCTATCGAAATTCACGCTGAAGAGTTAACACTAAAATAATATTAAATTAATTATTAGTAGGTTATAAATAAACAATAGGTAAAGGTCTATATCAATTAGAGATCATCACATGTTAAGCATGGGAAGTTCGAAATTATTGAAATTGATTTAGA